>OY292279.1:25358829-26803829 GCA_958496175.1 Sisyra terminalis
ACACGTGTGAACATATACCGATCAACTTTTAATTACAATGTCAAAATTAGAATGTTTTTTTGGGATTTATGGTTGAATAAGAAATTTGCATTAAAATTTATTACCAAAATCGTATAAAAAATAGTTAGGGGGGGGGATTCAAAGTACATGACCTGTTTTAATCAAAATTACGTTAAAAGTGTTTTGCATGGTGATTATGAGACTCAGCTTGCCTAAGAAGGTTTATCTTAAATATTGAACTCTGATTGGTGAATATCTAAGAGGATCTTTATAAATTTTAAAAATTTAGACTGAAACCTACCTATGGGGATGTTTTGGAAGGTTTACTTATGTCTTTGATTTTAGACAGCAAAATGCATGCATTTGACGGTTTTTGTGGAATGGGGATTAAAAAAAGCATGTAATTTTTATAGGAACAGGATCGCATGAAACAGCAATTACAGCGGCTGCAGAAAGAGAGCGCCGCGACACATCTAAACCACAGTATGTCTTCCCAGTCATCCATTCATTCCACTTCGTACACTTCTCCTCCCGAATACACTCACCCACCGCATCCTCATTCCCATCTACCTCAAGTATCCCATGGTTCCTCGTCGCGGCGCCAAGGTGCTCAAATGCCTCTACCGTCCGACAACCACCAATCCAATAACGCACCTCCATCACCCCCTGCACCATTTTCGGGAAACGATGATTTCGTTAGTGTGCCATCATACCAAAATTTACCAACACCACGACGACCAAAACCACCTGTTGCCTATGAAAATATGCCTTCACCACCACCACTTCTGCTCAATGCACACTGTAGTAATAGTCGAAATGTACATACTTCTATTGATGATTTATCCGATCGAATTGGCGTACCTATAGACGAACTCCAGGAGAAGCGTCTGCAGGAGGAAAAGGATGCGGTATGTTTTAATTTAAGGTAATCGATCTGTTTTTCTGAGACATTTAGCGGGTATCGTTCCAGTCGTATGTGTATCTGAAAACATGACTAGAATGATACTCGTTGATTGAGTTGGAAACATGCGACAATTTAGATTTATGTTTATAATTTTATGAGTGTTATAAACATTATTGAATCTGTCATCAACTGATTGTTATGTTTGTTAGGAGTTGGCTCGTCAGTTACAAGAACAGGAAACGGACGTTGGGGAAATGACTCAACTTACTCGCGATAGACTATTGGCAATTGAAGCGCAAGACAAAGAACTAGCAAGATTGTTACAAGAACGTGTAAGTTTCATCTACATTTTAAAATGTTTGCTTCCTAAGTATTTCAAACTTTAAATATAATATAAGTAACTTCTTAAAAGATATCCTTGATATATATCGGTTATTACTTAAATGACAGTAAAAGATGGACTTTACGTGCATAAGTAGGTAACATGGGTTGCCTATATGCATTCGATATACACACTACAGGTCTTTTGAATAAGTAGATCAAAAATTACCAGGAATTAGTCAATACATTTTCAATCTAAAGTTCTTACAAAGATTCCTCTCATTTCGTTTAGTACCATGTATTTTAACCAAATATTATTAAAGTTGTCAAAGATACTTTGGAAAAGTATCTAGATCAGTGGATTTTAACGTGGATTCAATCGAACCCCAAGGCAAAGAAGAGAGACTCATATACCTCACATAGAAATTCAATTTTGTGTTAAAAGTTTTGGCGTTTTGGAACTCCACAGCTTCTAGGAACCGGCACCTAGATGGCGCTATATAAAATTAAGTTAGCTCACACCTTAATTTGCAAAGCGCATACGTATATAAAGGTGGGAATTTAAATTTGAAAAGAATTTCAAATTTCATCATTAAATTAATTAAGAAAAAGTAACATCTATGGCAGATAAATTATTACAAGTATAAATTACACCATTATAGCATTGTAAATTCTCGCTAATATTTAGTAGCTTTATAATAAAATAAATGTTTTTTAAGAAGAGAAGGGGTTTGGTTCCACCTCAATACCGTGCAAAGTGATATTTTGTATGACAATGTCATCTTTTGCTTTATTTTAGAAACACTAGACCACGTTTTTGTCTTCCATTTGAACTGCAGTTCTATATAAGTTTCTCTTCTTTGTCCCAAGGTTTCTGTGAGTTAGTCTTGCAGGTTCGGCGGATATAATGTTTTAGTGTTTTTTTTTTTCATTTCTTGCATCTCATATATATATATAGTACATACATAAGACATTAAGCAGAGTTGTCAAAAATACTTTGGGAAAAAATCTAAATACTAGATAAGTTACTTTTTTCAAAGTATCTGAAGTAACTTTCGGTATCTGGTTACTCTTACAAAAAATGAACTTAAATACTTAATTTAAGTTACATTAAAAGATATTTAAAGATACCTTTTTTAGTTGTTTTGTAGTCTATGTATTTACCAAGTTTCGTAAAATATTAGGTAAGATACTCAAGTAACTTCACAAAACTTTTTAAAAAAGTAACTTTTCTAGAACCTAGATCGGTGGTTCTTACCCATGTTAGAGGTACTGATTCCCACCAGTTACATATACTCACTCACCGAATCCTTCTTAATAAGTATATGTAACTGATGGGAATCAGTACCTCTAACATGGTTAAGAACCACCGATCTAGGTTCTAGAAAAGTTACTTTTTTAAAAAGTATTGTGAAGTTACTTTGAGTGTCTTACCTAATATTTTACGAAACTTGGTAAATACATAGACTACAAAACAACTAAAAAAGGTATCTTTAAATATCTTTTAATGTAACTTAAATTAAGTATTTAAGTTCATTTTTTGTAAGAGTAACCAGATACCGAAAGTTACTTCCGATACTTTGAAAAAAGTAACTTATCTAGTATTTAGATTTTTTCCCAACGTATCTTTGACAACTCTGCTTAATGTATTATGTATGTATTAACTTTCATGATGTATTAGGTAAAGTTTTTAGGTATTTATATAATGAATTTCTTATCTTTATTAATTTTGGAAATAGGAAAATGAATACACTTTTAAAACGATAAAAGATTAATATGAAAGGTATAATTTGAATCTTATACAACCAAACAAAATAAGATTCCGTATCTAAGATACTTTTTGAGTTACAAGATACATTTCGTTTTAAAAAGTGTCTAAGAAACTAATTACTTTTTTTAATATATAAAGGAACTAGGATACAGTATCTTAGATACATATCTTAATAATTAAGCTACTTTTATCTGTGAATACTAGATAGGGCACAACTAACACTTACAACTTCGTCTGCGTTATAAACAAATACGATTAATATACTTTTTGTTAAGATTGATCGTCTTTAATTTATAAAAATATGAAATTAGTTGCAATTTTTAATTGCTTTTATCTCAAAAAAAAATATAATGACTATATCTTAAGAAGGGATGTTATAGTTGATTAGAATATAATAAATTTAAATATAAAAAATGATCGGTGACAAAAAAACAACGGTGTGTAATAGTTTTGCATGAGAGTATTGAAACAAGATGTACTTTACTACTTCTATTCTCTAATAATTGTATTGTGATTTAGGAGCGAGCAAAAGCTCGCAGAGCCCGTGAACGTGCTAAGCAAAAAGCACTGGCCAAAAAGCAACAACAAGAAGAGGCTCAATCTGATCATACAAATCCGGTATCAGAAGACTCATACTCCGATCCTGTCGATTTAGTTCCGCCTTTGGAACCTCAAAAATCGCATACTGTCCCATCAAGTTCGCAAGTAGCATCTGCAACACCCCAACTTAACACCAATCCAAAATACACCCATAACTACTCGTTGTCTACAATTGAAGATGACGTCAACTATAGTTATCCGATTGATGGATTACAAGACAATTTACCACAAAGTGCAAAAACCAGCCAAAAAAATAGTAAAGCGCATCACCACCAAAATGAAGGCCGATCGAATGGAACTAATTTTACTCAACCGATTCGACCGAATCATTTGGAGCTTAAAAACTCACCCTCGAAAAGTTCTAAAGCTAAGTATGTATTTTTATAAGTCATTATTTTCAAATGATTCATAATAAACTAAATTTTAGGAATCAAGATATGAATATACCGGAATTCAATCAGTTGAACATTTCGAATTCTCCCCAAGGACAACAACACATCAACATTGCAATGGCAATTGATCCCACGTACTCTCGTCGTTTAAGCTCGCCACAAGAGTTGCCTATAACGACCAGTCCTGGCTCACCAAATCTTCCAACACCAAGTAGAATTTTCTTAATTAAAATAACCATAAAATAATAACTTTAATTAATTTTTAGATTTGCCAGAAATTGAAGAAGATACTAGTCCCATTCCTCCATATATGCCTATTCAAGGACAACGTCGCACCGCTTCTCTCGAAAAGAAACCGAAAAAGACCAAAGCCAAAGACGGTTGCAAGCAACAATGAAGATTGATGTACATAATTTTGTAACTTTAATAAGCAATTTTTACATTCCATGACTTGCAAACCAGAACTTAAATGAATTGAAAGCGAATATAGCAATATATTTTTAAATACATAGAATTTTACTTAATTTAAATGAAGAGGAAAGTGTTGTTTTTTTTTTTATTTTTATAAATTTTGACTATTTTAGACATTTTTTATGAGAGAATAAAATATTTAAGTTTTTTTTTCTTAAAAATAAAAGAGGAAAATATAGTTTAGTTTTTTTTTTGTATTTATGTAAGACTTACAAGCGGTATTGATGCGATTACTTTGTTTAAATAATATATTATCAGTTTTTTGAAATTCAAAATTTTTTATTAAGATTCCCAAATAGCAATTCGTTTTTTTTAAGGAACAGCGATCGTCACTTGTTTAAAACATAATCTATATAATAATAGGCAAACGTATGTATGTATGTCGGCAAAGCCAGAGAATAAAGAGTGTATATATACATACATACGTAACAGTGAAAGCTCGATATCATTATCTCAAATTTGAATTAACAAATTGTCATTTATTTCAACTGTAATTTCGATTTCATTCAATTGTCAATTTTACCCAATGATGCCGACTGGGGGGTTTTCCCCTAAATTTAAGAGAAAAAATTTGACAATGGGAATTTTCTAGGGAGGAAATGAAATAAATCATATTTTCAATCAGATTTTTTGCCTAATTGATCTAAGTTTCCAGAAAAAAAAATCGGAACATATTGTAAAAGTCTCAATTCTAACAAAAAATACTTTGTCTAGTACTTTGATCTAATACTTAGTTCTAATACTTTGATGTAGGGAGTTAAGTTTCCAGAAAAAAAATCGGAACATATTGTAAAAGTCTCAATTCTAACAAAAAATACTTTGTCGCCCTCTATAGTTCGACTGCTAAACTTGGTTTCACTATTGTATATTTCATCTACTAAAGTAATTATGTTATAAACAATAATATCACTAAATGACATTTTTTAAATTGATTGAAAATTTTATCACATCCAACTTTAGAGTATTTTTGTTCAAATTTAGGGGATTTTCAAATAGGCTTGGAGGAAAATTTTTCGACCAGATGGCATATAGCATTCCTGTTTTTACCTTTTGTCACAGTTGTGTCAGTGCTGCGCTGTGAATATTTCACGGAAGGTTACTAGTTTTAAATAAATTTCATACATAGGTTTTGTTGTAAATAACTAGCCGTTAAGAATAGTGGTTGAATCAAGATTTTGAGCTATATATTTCATCTTCCCGCAAGGTGGTTATACGTGATCCTTACCTGCAAACATGTAACGATTTAAAATTTGTTTAAGGTTAATTATGCCTCAACACTATAACTTCAGGACTTATTGTGTTTCCAATTTCCCTATTTCACCGAATAGCTGGGCAATCCTCAGCAAACGGCGAACTAGGTTTTATTTGATTATTTCGGTTTCAGGATTTGTTATCCTTATTTCTTTATATTCCCATTCATTCAAAGCTCTGCTTTACTAGGGAACGTTAAGATAATATATAAGAAGGTATTCCAGTCATGTAATGCCTGATGGGAAATGTGTCAAGATGTGCCGCCGTCACAAGTGTATCTGTAGCAATCTGTAGTACTATGTAAGATAATAAAGGGTAGTACTCCAGACAAACTTGTGACGGCGTCACATCTTGACACTTTTCCCATCATATATTACAAGATAGGAATACTTTCTTTTATGCTACATTACAGAACGTAAGAAGCAATTTCGCCCTCTGTCTGACAGAATTTACATATTGTATCATCCACATGTACTCCAATTATTTGCCAGTGTTTATTTATTTTCCAGTGGCTAGTTATTAAACCCGTTATCACTTTAACTTATTTTCTTGTGAAGCCAAGTATATCAGAGAGGAAGGGTTTTCGCATCATCATTTTACTGTATTTTGGTCCGGCGATGTTCTTCCATATTGAGCAATGATTTCTATAAACTCATTTTTGATGGTATTTTTCACTGGCGATTTTACGCACATGCGCACAAATTGTGGGCCTGTGAATAGTGTTCTAAATCCTTGACGTTCCACGGCATCAACCCTTTTATCATTAAACTAGTATAGAACCCGTTAGGCTCTATCCTACCGAAAAGTATTACGGACAGAGATCAGCTGCTTCAACTACAATGAAATGTAATTTTGGCGGAGAAGAGTGAGTGAGCGAGATCTGTTGAGCTTATTAGGTCAAATACAACGCAATTTGTAGTATACACGGAGTGAATGCGGATGGAGTGAGAGAGACTATTTTTCTGCACCAACGAAAACGTCTCACCGATCAGCAATCTTAATATATAAGTTAAGTTAACCACCCTAAGTGGACCTTGTTTTTGGTGACCAGGTTTGTAAAGGTTTCCTTACACTTCTAAATCAGTTTGGAACTGATCTGTGGCTTCTCTAATGCATTCAAAACAGCCTGACCAGCACCTGCACCTGTAAAGCCATTTATAGCCTTTTTACACTTTTGTATAGGAGTTCATGAAATACTTTCCTAGAATTGTTCATCAATCAAGTTAGTAATAGGCAAATGTATGTAATATGTATTTATGTCGGTAATAACGGAGAAGGAAGGATGTATTTCAACTCATACGTGTAAGTGAAAAAAAAAATGAATATGAAAATAAATATCGTATTATTCATTGTCTCAAACACAAGGTATAGTTGCAAGAGTTCGAATGATAAGTTAAAAAATGGTATCAAATTGAGGTCCAGTACCGGTAGAGCGCGCTACTCTTTAGACTGTTCGAGTCATAATGCGGGAAGTGTTGTAGTTATTAACAATTGTGAATTTCAGTATTCTGTACGATGGAAAATCGGTCAAGATATAGCGCCGCCACAAGAGTGTCTGGTGTACTAATTTATGTTACCTTAATTACCTTACATAAATTGTATAGTTTCGGTTAAAGTTATACTGTAAACACACTAAAGGTGGCGCCAAGTCATGTCTTATTTCCCATCATGCAGTGCAAAATTAGAATACCTTCTTAAAACCTTAAATATGTTCCAAATATTTGCGTTGCTAGTGACAAAAAAGAGAACTATGGTCTGGGTCAGTTATTGTGTACATGAATATTGTAAAAATACTATATCGTTCAAACTCGTTGTATCTATATTTCGTGGACTCAAATTCGAACTAACTAATTAATGTCATTTGTTTTAAAGGTCATTTCGATTTCATTCAATTGCCAACTTTCACCATTTGTTAGTTGCTGTATCAGTGTTGACTGTGATTATTTCACGGGTAGTTACTAATATAGTATCAAAAAAAGTCTTTAAATAAATTATTAAACTAGTATTTAGTCAAAGCTTAATGGTCAAATCGAAAAATTAGATTCGGTTCAAAATGTAAGCTGACAAACTCTAATTAAAGTAAAAAATTCAAAATCCATTTAGTCGTGGAGGAATTGGAGGATTGAGATGATTTTACTTTACATGTATAAATGTTTTTTAAAACCAAAGAAAAATCTTTTTTTTATTTTTAAGTTTTATTCAGATAAATACAATATTTTTATAATTCCGTTTAATATATTTAAAATTAATATTTTACTACAATTGGAAGAATATTTTCTATTTTACCATAAACAACATTTATTTTTATTGTCACATTTATTATCATTTTTGGTAGGTAAATTTTTAAATTAATCTTCAAAGAAATGTGCAAACACATATTTTAAACTTATTTTTAAATGCTTAATATACCAAATTAACATTTATATATTATTAAAAAAAATATCACATATAACAAAATAAGAATATACATGTATATTGTAAAAGAGACCACTGGAAAATCAAACTATATAAGTCTTTATAATCAAAAAAGGTCTTAATATTGAAAATGTAGATACCGAGTTTTAGTGAAAACTCATTAAATCACTTGATTTAATTGTAAAGAGAATCACTTTAAGTGTTTAAATTGTTCACTTAAAAGCAAAACTTTGTAAATGATTCATTCACCAAATGCTTAAAAAAACATTTCGTGAATGGATTTGTAATAAGCCAGGAATGGCAGTCGTATAAAAATCAGTATTTAAATTATAAATATATATAATATATAATAATAATTCATTGATGGATCGCATCTTTACGAACTTTAGTTTCTTATGTTTTTATAACCAAAAAATGCTGTTATTTTAATCATTTATATCATCATAGAATTGACAATAAATCACTTTGTCAATTTTCCAAAAAAAGAAACTTTATCAAGAATTTTTTACGAGCATCTTTCATTTTGAATGTACCAAAATCGATTCATTATAAGTTAGACCAGTGTTTCCCAACGTGAAACTTATGCCCCTTAGGGGTCAATTTGATAAGGGTCAAGGGTGGCAATTCAAAAACCGACTTGTTCTGACTTTGTTTAGAGCGTTATTGAATAAATCTATCAACAATTAACGTAATACAATAATCTATTGACAAAATTTTATTATTAAATCAGGTTATGGGCCCAGTTATGCTTGAGAAAAAAATTAGCTAGCGAAAAAATAAATTTGTATCGCCGAGATGTATTAAAAAATGAAAAGATCGAATTATAGTATAAAGTCTATGAAATGAGCAATTAAATAGTATGATACGTAGGAAATTCAATTCTAGTGAAAGTATTGCACAAACGAAAATGGAAGAAAGCTAGATTTATTCATTACAACAATGCTGTTTTTGAAATGAAAGATGCGTCTTAAAAAGTTTTTTTAGTAAAGTTAGACATAATAAACGTAATTATTACTTTGTTTGAAAATTTGTACTCTAAGCCAATAATTTAACATTTGAAAAAAAGCTATAGAAACTGAAAGTTTTCACATATATTTAGAAAAATAAATAAGCTATTTTTGTTATTTACTTATGGCTAAGATTTTAAATACTACGATAAATAAATATCGTTTTTAATATTATAAAATAAAAAAGGTAAAAGAGTATTTTGTCCAAAAAAATGCCTTCTAATATTCTATTGTAAGAATATTGGAAATACTGACATAAGTACCAAAGCCGAAACCGGCAATACCGAATAAAGTGATGCCAATATCTTTCCACAGAATCCAATTGTATCGCCCCAAATTGTTCGGCCAAAACGTTACAATTTCAATTAATGGTGGAAAAATCAACGCTAGCGTACTGCTACTTACAGCTCCCACCAATGATATTACTGCACCTAAATTAGGCACCAACGCCGCCAAAATAACTAAAACATAACATTTAGAAATAGTTTTTCCAGAATAAAAGTAGAGTACTTACAAGTTATCATAACTAGGACAACTCGCGTTACATATTCTCCAATAAATTGCGACTTTTCCGATGGCATTTTTTGTTTGATGACCGGCCAAACGATATTCATCGGTACATAAAACTGTAGACTGTACGACAGGAAAATTGCCACCGTCATCATTACCCGCACCGACTGCGCCAGACTAAATTTTTTTTTAAGTTTTTCTTTTCTTAAAAATTATTTTTTAACTTACGAATCTTGCGAGGGAAGATTGAGGGTGATGCTTCCGACACTGACCAAATCGCCGTATTTTAGATACCCAAAAAATCCAACGGCCGTGTATAAAATAGTGACGATCATCATGCCTGTGTTTAAAACTCCGGTCCATCCTCCGAACGCCTCTGGAGTTCTCATATTGTTTTCAAGCGGAAGAACCTAACAAAAATCAATAAGTTACAAAAAACTACGGTAATTAAATTTTAAGAAAAAAAAATGACTTACAACTCCAATTCCTTCAAACGCATAAATTGCTGTTCCAAAATATAGAGGCAGTTGCGACCATGTGGCAAATTTCTTCACGTATTTGGTCGATGGTAAACTTTGCAGCATGTACCAAAACGTGATTACCAATCCACTACATGTGAGCAAAGCGGCAAAAAGAGATACAGGCGTTAAGTATTTCAAATTTTTCAAACTATTCAACAAAATCATTGGTATTAACAATAATGCCAGATAGACATGCACGTCAATTTTTCGATAATAATGCGCGACAATCTCCTGAAGATTTGCCGCAACGAAGACGAAGTAGACACAACAGAATCCCAATTGTGTTATCACGAGAAACGCGTCGACAATCAATCTGTTATTAATCAAAAAAGTGAGTTTTCCCTTTATTTTTTGGTATATTTTATTACTTACTTGGCATGTCGAGAAAATCTTCGAAGATTTTCCGGTCCGGTTTCAAACGAAAAGGAAACCACTTCAGCGAAACCAAGAGACGGAACTCTACATCGACGACACAACTCATGCGAACATCTCACCAACATATGCATACAATGCGTGCAAATCAACCCCATCAACATCGTCCCGAAAAACCCGACTACCAATCCAGCATTTCGAAAAGCATCCGGCATCGCCAAAATACCTGTTCCAATATTGCCCTTAAGTAAATGGATCATGGTATCCAAATTGGATGTAGGATGTTCCAATTGACGATTTTCGGATGGATTATAGTCCTCGGCCTGGTCTTTAACCGGTGCTGTTGAAGCAGCTACCGTATAATTAACATCCAGCACAACATTTTCCGGCGAAACTCGCAAATCCGGTCGTGGTTCAAACGCCTCATTGTACTGATTATCCAACAATGGTTGCCTCTCATCCTTTTTCATTTTTCCGGTAGGCATCTAAAAAAAAATATTTTAAGTTCCAACGTTATTTTCTAACTTTATAGCGTTACGGACAGACAAAATTTAAAAAAAGTTTTCCATACTTTATTTTCCCGTTGACTATTAACACTTCCATAATTGAAATTAGACATAATTAAATCATTAATCTTAAACTAATGATGGTCACGTTTGAGTTTCGTTTCAAAAATAAAATAAACCCTCACAAACGTGATTTAAATAGTATTATACGTTCGAGTGATTGGACTAAATGTAAACATTTCCCCCCGGTTATAAACTATTTTATCATCAACTTCAACTCGGTGATAAAAGTGGTGAAAGTGCGAGAATGAATGAAGTAATAGATAATAGAAAAAATATATATATTTCAAAACATTTTTATCAAATATTCATACTAGTCATTATGTCTCGTCTAAAATTTTTGTTTTATGCTTCTTTTTAGCTTCCACATTGAGGGATGGAAATCATAAATTGCGATAGAAATAGCGAACAAAAATCATTTTATTAATTTAAAGAATAAAGGTCAAAAAACATGTTAAATCTGGTGAAGATATTCGTCAATTTTAATATTTGTAAATACAATTGCACAATGGGATATCGTTCTCGAAACCATGCCAATTATAACAATGAATGATGTCATAAGAAATATTTTCCATTGTTAGTTAAAACTCTTAGTTCTAAGTTCATTTGCTTCAAAAAATGATATTTAGCGATGCCAGAGACTAAAGAGCACACGGAATAAAAGAATTACAATGGTCACTACTTCAAACTGTGACAATTTCAAGAAGTAAACAGTGGAAAACTTCCAAAATCTTTCCACGATGAAGACATTTAAACGTTCTGGCCGATAAAGTTGTTTTCATTTAACAATTAGTCTCTTCGTCTAATCTCCATTCACAGCATGCAATACTAATAGTTAGTCGGGCAATAAATCATAATCGTCAATCTTTTATAACATTCTGTAAGATTTTTTACAAGTTTCCCAGGTCAAGATTATAACTAAAATGTACTAATATTGTAATACTATTCATGCACTTACAGATTACATAATTAAATGGAGCAAGGAGATAAGTGATGAAGGTAAAAAAATCTCTCATTGATTATTATTTATGGACCTGAATTTAGGGAAAAAAATATTTTATCAATTTGTAAGTCAAAGGCGAGTGCCATTTAATTAAGCGTATTCGACAGGATTTAGAATATTGTTTTCTTTATTAGTAAATAAAGAAACGTTTGGTAAGTTTTATGAGTTATGTACATATTATGAAAATCCTAACTAAACATCAATATTTGCTCTAATATTATAAATCAATTTGTTCAATAATTTAAACAGTCAGTAACTTTCCGACAGAAATGTGTATCTACCTTTTAATCATTTGAACCAAATTTCCGTTTTTTTTTTATTTTTCGATTAAATAACTTAGCCCTTATGTCGCTATTTTTACCGTAATTACAACCAAGATACCTGCTATTACTACCCAACTCCAATACATATTCTCTTCCCCTTTTTTGCGTTGTAAGATGTAAAACTTTTACAGTGCATATACTGCAGATACTGTAGACTGTATACAGACAATGTATACCCTAAGACAATGATTCTGAACTTTGCTGGAGGTACTGACCTCCACCAGTTTCATATTCTCATTCACCAAACCCTTATTAGTTGGAAAAATAAAATATGATTTTTCAAAATTCAAAACATAGGTATTTATTTATACATGGGTAGTATGAGTCGAGGGTGAATCTTGACCTCCGCCGAACCCGTGAGACTGACTCACCGAACCGCTAGGGTTCAATCGAACCCAGGTTAAAAACAACGACAATAAGTAATTTATTTATGACTAACAAAAACTCGCAATTTCGCCTGTGTGACGAAACTAATACGTAGACAATATATTTGTTTGAATTTTCCGTTAGTGTTGAAATGCTATAATTGTTGCAATTTTCTCTGTCAAGAAAACTGCTCAATTTTAAAAACATAATTCAGCTCAATCTCTTTTAGCAATGTCAATATCTGGCAATGTTGCATTTTCTACTTTATTTTTCATTTAATTCACGAATAAATGGGACCATAATCAAAATTTAGGAATAAAAAGATGACTGTTGAAAAAGGCATTTAGAGGAATTTTGGGTAATTACATTTAAAATGCCTTTAATAACTTTAAACGACTTCTAATAGATTTTTTGAATATTAAAAATGCCTTTTTTTAACTGGGTATTATACGATATTGTAATTAGAAATAATGCGATTTAAATTAAAAATAAAGTAGAAAATGCAACGTTGTCACATATTGGCGTCGCTAAAAGGGACATAAGTCAACGATTCTTATATATCAAGAAGCATACTTTGTGCAAATAATTACTTATAACAAAAAAAAATGTAGAATTATTTTTTTATTAATAGTTAAAAGCAGAAAAGTGAGGCTTGGGTAGAAATTCAACTGATATGAACGAAATTTAGGATTACGTATTGCTAAATCTCAGTGCTTCTGTTAGCCGACCGATAGTTGTCGCTACCCAAGATTAGCCTTGGCTATACGTAATTCTGTACAGCGACAACTACCGTGTACAAACCGTGTACTTCAGCACACCCACAATCTAGCGACGTTGCATTTTCGACTTTGTTTTTAATTTAATTCGCGATTAAATCGGTCCATAATGAAAATTTAGTCACAAAAAATATAATTATACCATATTAGAATTAAATTAACCAAAATATCGCGAATTAAATTAAAAACAAAGTCGAAAATACAACGTAGCTAGATTGTGGATGTGCTAAAGTACACTTGAGCCGATTAGCCTTGGCCAAACATAATTTTGTACAGCGACAACTAGCGGTCGGTTAACACAAGCTCTAGGATTTACTGACATGTTACCCCAAACTTCATCCATATTTTTAACTTAGAATTTAACTTCTATTCAAGTCTCTCTTCTTCACAGAAATACAATATAGAGTGCCCATGTTGTAAATAATAAATGTTTTCTTCATGGTCAAATATTTCACCTCAAATTTCGGAGATTCTATCTCTGTCTACCCAATTTGATCATGCGCATTGTGATGACAGCCATTTCGACCGTGTTCGTTGAAGTAAAAATACAGTTAGGTAGAGATAGGATATCTGAATCAAATACGAAATACGATGTCAAAAAAGGAAAACGTATCTCTTCTTTACTTCATCTCTATGCTCTTCAAAAAGCGCGCGTTTGAATCATTACTTGGGAAGTGTTATTGTGTATATTAACAATTGTGAATTTTAATCTTCAGTACCATGGAAAATGGGTCAAGATGTAGCGCCGCCAAAAGAGTGTCCGGAGTACTAACATATGGTACCTTAGTTACTTTACAGAAATTACATAGTTTCGGTTTAAGATAGTACTGTAAACACACTAATGGTGGCGCCAAGTCATGTCATATTTCCCATCATGCAGTGTAAGATTGGAATACCTTCTTAAAGCCTTACGTATATTCTGAATAATTGCGCTGCTTATGATAGAAAAGAGAACTATGCTTTGGGTTTGTTATTATGTACTAAAATATTGTGAATAAACTTATAGCGTTCGGACTTCTTGTATCTATATTCCGTGATTGCAAAAATTGGATTCGTTTTTCATTTCACAGTTAGGTATGTGTATATCAGGGATGGCCAGCTTTTCTGTATAGAAGAACTGGTTTTTAACTTAAAAGTGAGTCGCAATTGTCTTGTTGTAATAGACGTGGTCTAAAGGAAAAGAAGGGACTTGTATGAAATGTACAGTATAGCTGATAATTTGATTTTAATATTTCACTTTTCCGTATTCTTTTTGTATTCTTTTTAACTGCTAAGGTTTCAAAAATTACTGATTTCATTTTAGTTGTTAACAAAAACGCCAATTATTCCCTCCTCCTTAGTATCTTATGTTCCTACGGTTAAAAATAGTAATACTATAGGAATTGTTCTTAAAATGGACTTAACTCACTTTCAAAACAAACGGCGCAATTCTTGATAGAATGTATTTGTTGCTAGAAATTTTTGTCTTTTACAATCGCTTCAAAGCCTATGGTACACGAAATTCGATCCCAGATATTGCGACCGATCGACGATCTACCAAAATTGGACTCGCGATCGACTTATTGACTATCCCTGGTATATACAATATAAAGAATATTTTGTTGTCTAATTCATGAAATATAATTTACAAAAGTAAACTAAGCTGCCCAAAATCAGCGAAAAAATCTAATTTGATGTCTAAAGGACGTTTTCCTTAATTTTTTTCTATAATATCCCCTTATAATATTTTCCTTTTAATCCCCCTATAATATTTATGACTTCTTTAGTGAATGAAGCGATGAATTGCGTGATGATTTAGCAATGATTTAGGCGTGCTTGAGTTGAAATAAAACAAACATTCAGAGAAGTACAATTTAAAAAAATGGAAAAGGACAATTAAAAACAAAAATTAATCAAAAAATGTAGTCAAAAATTAAAATTGACACTGTTTTTAATAATCTTTTCACTTATTTGTTGGCTCTTTTTAATCTCAATTAACAGACAACTATGAACTTTACTTTCTAATTAGCAACATTTTTAATAAAACCGCCCTTTGTATATTTTAAGCCGTGAATCCTTGCGAATTTTTTATTTATATTTTTGTAAATTACATAGGAAAATAAACATATGTCTAAAACAATCACAAAACTATTCAAAACTGATGTCAATATTTGTATCTCCCAATGGAATCCGCAAATATTACAAATTACATCGTAAGAATTGTATTGTTGAATAAATAAATACTGCATTATTAGTGTGTACTTTAACAGTGTTCATACTTTAACGGTTGCATAAAGTGTATACTTATATTAAAAATATTAAAAAGAAAAATTATGAGTAGATTTGTTTCTTAGAAGGATTCAAGTCAATCCAAGTCAACTATTTAGTTCTTTTCTTATCCATTTTCAGATTCAATCTGAGCTTTATATAGGTGTGATACCCTCAGTTTTTTTATACTTTAAGATTTTATAGCATTCATGAAGTGATTCTTACAAATCTCAAAAGAACCCCTTTTATAAAAAAAATATCACAATTTATCTTACATCCCCTGAAAGAAACTTAAATCAAAATTTTAACAATTTATCAAAAGATAGATAGACAAATGTGCATGTGAAAAATAAAAAACAAAGGAAATATTTTCATAAAACTCCAATAACGAAAACATTTGAAAAAGCCAAAGCTAATTTGAGGTTAAAAAAATCATGCAACTTAAAGCAAATTGAACATTTAAAGTTTTTCAAAATGTATATTTACGGGTTTCAATGCAGTTCCATTATCCATTTTTATGACGTTTTTGGCTGAAAAATTAAAACTGATTAAAATATTAAGTAAATATTGAAAAAATATACAAAATATTTTCAGTGATATTTTTCAATCTCGTAAATATTTTAAATAAATTATTGAATAGTTAAGATAATTAAAGCTTTAATAATTTATTTTGTTAAATTTCAAAGCGATTTTTCCAAAATTTGCCAAACGTCAAAATTTTGACAGCTACGATTTGTCAGTTTGACATTAGTTTATTATAGTTATTTTAATATTAGAAAAAACACTTGTACGTACCGTTTTTTGCAGTTAATTGTTTAAACTTGATTTAAATTTGTTGATAACCATAATTTCTTTGTGCATATCAATTCATTTTATCAAAAGGATTTTCTTTTTAAGGTCATACGAAACCTACCAAATATAACTAGACAGAGTACAATTCAAATATAACTGAAGTCAATCCTTCAATTAGTAAAACAAAAATGGAGTTATAAAAACAGTATTGTTAACAAAGATGTATATATTACTTTGTTCTTAGGGTTCTTAGCTATTTAACACCTGTTGTAGAATTTTCCGATATGAAAAAAAAGAACTTTGGAATACATATTATAATAATAAAAAAATTAATAATCATAGCCAGTTTGCCTTTATGAATAATTTATTTTTTTTATCATTTTATTACAAATTTTACAAACTTAAGTGATAATTTGTCTTCTGACCCCTTGGGTCTTTTGGATCATTGATAGTACATTCTTTATTTAATTTATTGAGTAATATCTTATGTAACTAATTAATTATTCTTTTTTACTTTCGTCATTTTCAACAAAATCACTTGAACTGGACGAACTTCTGATGTCCTTATCCATTTCACCGAATAAAAATGAACGATATGCCATGTGCAGCAACAATCGCGTCCAGTAAATGTGTAAAAAAAACAGTAATACTAGAAGTCCGTTGAAGAGAAAATATGCTGGAAACACTGGTGGCTTAGACATTGTCGAATTGATAATCCAAAACGGGAAGATAATGTTTCGTGTTACGATCCAGGAAATCAAAAAAATTATAAAAATAATTGTTGAAATGCGCTCAAGTTTTAAATATCGAGTCACTTTGGCAAATTCTAGAAATATATCAGCAAAGTCGTGCAGATTTAAGACGAGCGAACCAATGCGAAGTAAATTGCATACCCACGAAAGACAGAGGAGTGTGATGGTAAGAACATGGTGGAGGAACATTTGCCAAAAATCTTTTCGACAAACATCCCAGAACTGCGAAATGCACAGACTCCAGTAAAATCCTAACGAGATGATGTAATAGATTTTTATATCGATTGTTACGTCGGCGTAGGGATAGTTGTCCCAGCAGCGATCCCAGTCCCAGAACCAATTTTTGTTCCATAGAACGGCCAGACCCAATGAAAACATCGTTGTATAATAGCAACACTTCCAAAGTGTTTCAGAAAATTTTTTCAACTTATTTGGATGGTTTTTGCGGCGTCGTTGACGGCACCAACGCTCGATATTTCGCTGCGACCATTTGATTTCTTGCGCCAATAAAACAATATTTCGCCCATGAATTTTATCGTTTTTGAAAGCTTCTTCGAGCCGAGCATTGGCAACCAACGGTTTCTTAGTGGTGACCCCGCGAAGTCCCAATCCAAGTCCAATCTTAATAAAACAGTACTTTTCTAAAGTATAACGAAATACAAATATTCCAACTGCTATTGGCAACGAATAAAATAGCAATTGAAGATGGTCAGCATATGTGAAATTATTTTCATAAGTTATATCATTCCAAGTTATGTTCGGAGGAAGCCAAAGGCGTTCGTGCCAAAAATATTCCGAAATAGTTTGCAGGCACGGTTTAATCAATTGCATTTTTCTAAGCAATTTTTCGCCTAAAACGTCAAAAATCAAATGTTAGTTAACTGTGATCAATATTTTTTTGTTTAAAATCAAAGTAATCACTTCAATTGACTTCAATAATTGGTATGGTCTTTATGACCATTTGACTAATTATAAGCTATTTCAGATAATACTAAAAAATAGACTTTGTAAATATGTGTAAAGGTTGACGACAATGACGATCGTCAATTTTTACAAACTACAACAATCATATTTTAAATTAAAATTTATTTATTTTTAATTACCGCAATCACAATAAAAAAAACTATCAAAAACTTTCTATGCCTAACTACGCTATTTAACCATTTTGAATCAATATAATCATCGATAAACATATGGATGGTTCTCATCAAATTCCGAAATTAGATAAAAAAATATATTTTTTTTTTGTCAATTTTGTAGTATTTGTGTACTAGATTTTACCAATATAGTGGTTCTCAGAAAAAACTTATTTAAGACGAATTATAAGGTTGATTTATAATTTTTAAAGTGTGGGAACGGTTTTTATAAGCTATACCGTCATTAAATCGTGTCTATTATTTGATAGGGTGCAAAAAGTTTGGGACCTAACAGTATTTTTGTTACGTTAATATAATACTCCTCTGTTAAGTGTTATTTGTTGTCTTGCACCGTCAAAATGAACTACACATCTCTGCAGTGCATTTATAGCAATAATTTTCACTAAAGTCAATATGAAAGATGTCCTCATCTTCAAATAGGAAAATAGGATGAATATAAGGATTAAATAAGCTAAGAAATAAAAAACCAAGTTCAACTTGTTCAAAAGCCATTACCTCATATATCGTCATTCCCTCATTTCAATTTGAAATGAGGGAATGACGAATTGAAGTATAACTTAAAAACTCTTGGTACATAAGCTTTTATTACTTCTGAATTTTTGTGTAAGTTTACTGTCCATGATAACCTACTTTACTGTACAATTATTATATAGTAAATAACTCTATTTTTCTTCAATGTGAGGGAATGACGATTGAAAATGTAATCTTGAAATAATTTTTATATTTTTATTTTTGAACAGATACTCTCATACGTGCAAGATGACTTAAATGCTTCAGCTAGCGATTAATATTTTCTCTATTTAAAAATAAGGTTTTTATTTATTTATTCTTATTACCGATATTTTATAACTAAGGTCTT
The DNA here is from genome assembly GCA_958496175.1 of Sisyra terminalis. NCBI lineage: Eukaryota > Metazoa > Arthropoda > Insecta > Neuroptera > Sisyridae > Sisyra > Sisyra terminalis. Next base: position 25,378,206 of record OY292279.1, read on the forward strand.
TACTCTACGATTAATAAAACTCCTTGTATAAAGAAATATCGAAAATTTGCTCAATACGAGATTCAAACCCAACATCTAACAGTTTTAAAGCGGCCACATAGACCACTCAGCCATCAGTAGACTAATAAGTTATTGTTGTACAAAGTCTTGTTGTAAAAAGATATTTAAAGGCATTTTAAATGTAATGATTTCAAAAGTCCTTTTTTAACAGTGAGGTTCGAAAGTTATATGAGTTTTTTACGAAGTACTACGCCATGTTACTCTATTACAAGTAGCTTTTCTACAAGTCATTGTTCGGCCATTTAATCGACAAAAGAAAAATTAGGCGTTGCCAAATAGGAGCTTGTATAAAAGATACTTATATTCACTATTTTAAGTCTTGTCGGTTAATAGTAGCTAGAAATTCATAAAATAGTGTATTTTGGCATACATCGTTTTCCGACAGTGATGATTTTATAAACTTCAAAACTTAAGTATTAGAAGTTCTTCCAAAATAGTATCTAGGGAAACCAAAATATGAAAGTTTTAATATTTAATTTAATAAAAGAAAAAACCTTATAGTAATTATTTTTAGAAATTCTATAAATTATATTTTAATAGAATGAAATGGAAACTTCTAATTAAATAATAAATTTTATGTTGTTAAACTGATAACAATGACTTCTACCAAAAGAACCTTGTTAGGAACAAACCGTGCTGAAGCGGTAAAATATTGCAGAAATTTTAATCTACGTAATAAATCTTCACTTTGAATGTTGACGCTAGGATTTTTACAAAAAAATTAATTGTAAGAGATTGACGGATGGGACGAACAGATACCTCAGTGAATTTATAAGGATTTTAATTCGAAAACAAAACCTGAAATAGGATCTTTAGCGACTCTAGAGTTGATAAAAAATTCTAAATAATTGAAATAAGCTTACTGGTGGCCGAGTGGTCAAGGTAACCACTCCAAAACTGGTAGGTGTTAGATTCAAATCTCGTATCGAGCAAATTTTCAATATTTTTCGATACGGATTTTTATTGACCCTAGAGTCCCTAAAGACTTCAGTAGTTATATAGCGATGGTAAATAATTATTAAAAAATATGTTTTATGTTTGAAAATGTATTCATCAAGAAAATCAAACCCAGTATTAAAAAATATCCCAGTATCTACTAATTTCGAAGAAGCCATCATAACCATTCGTCCATTAGTTCATCCTCTACTATGTTTTATACAATACGTGTATTTAACAAATAAATTGTATTAGTATTACGCTATTCTCATCGGTATATTCTGTGTAGTCGCTGTTATCGGAGAGCTTGAATTTTATAGAAAATCGTGGCCCAGATGTAGTCAATGAACATTTTGATAGATAGGCAATTTGATATTCAAATGTTAAACTAATTGCATAGTGTTTAGCAAAAATTCAAATTTACTATTTTTAAGTATTATCCGTATTACTTAAGATATATTGTCCACTTTTCATTATTATTATATTTCATATACTAAAAAGTTGAAAATAAATCAGACCAAAAGAAGAAAAGACAACTTTAAACTTCGCTTAATTTATTTTATGTGCTTTTTATTCGAACTTATAAATTATTTAAATAAGTTATATAAATTACAATTATTTTATTTGTTTACCTGCTAATCTTTTAAAGTTCAACTCTTTGATTCTAAACAGTCTACAAAAATAACAAAAGCAATGAGTATATTGCATATTAAACTTCGATTTACGAAAAAAATAAAAAGGATAAAACCAAATGGTAACATAAAGCCAACACTTAGTTTAAATTCGTAAGTGTAACATATTGTAACGTTTTCGGAGAATTACTTATATTTGACGGGTTCATTAAGGATTTATGTTAGGACGTACAACAATACACCAATTTATATGGTTACAAAAATGTTATTTATTTTTCATAATACACTTATTTATTTGTACAACAATCACAATTTCACTGATTATTCATCACTGACGGTTTATATTTGTTTTACTATTTATCTTTGATTGTTAGTTTTTATGTGACTTCATTCTACTCATAATCGAACCCCTTTTTATAGTGGTTGGTTTAGACCTTCCAGAACACACTTTTTATTGCCTAATTTGTTCTCCTTTTATCCTTTCTCTTTTAAAAACCACCACAGAAATATCTTGATCATCTTTTCGTCTTATTGTTCTATTTATTTTTATGACTCACACAGCAGGGAGCCGTCTGGGCGTACGACCCAATATGTAACAATATATAGAGGATATAGGGTATATAGGTTCTGTTACGTGAAAAAATTACATTATATATTTTATTGGGTGTATATCGTATATATTCATCTATTCTTATTTACCTTTGAAACCAAATCGTATTATTTGTCAATAATACAAAATTTTATGCTTTCCTGGAGCTACGCCAAATTTTAACGGAGCCAATTAATCACGTCGGCGAGAATTAACTGTACAAAAACACGTTAAACTATTTTAATATGGGTTATTCTCCAATGCGAAAAATGTAACTTTATTTTAGATACCAAAGTTAGATTCATTTATTGCATTGCGGACATTAATGTAGAATCTATACGAAATAAAGCCTCGAAATTATACGCACGCATACAAAGTCAAATGCGTTTATGATCCACTTTTAATCTTAAAAAATTATATTTATGGTAATATTCATTATCTCGTTCAATAAGAAATCAATTTTATAGATTTTAGACAGTGTGGAGGAGAGAGGAGAATTTCATATAATTACTATTGGAAATTCTGGCGTCGTGTACAAAATTTTTATTCATAAATTCCTTAAATAATATAATTTCTATTTATAATAAATTATTCATTTTGTGCAATATTTCATCCAGTTGATGTCAACGGACGGCTAATACTATTTGGTGTTGTAATCGACCGTAGATCATATCTAAAAACAGTGTTTATTTTTTATAAACAAATTCAAATAAAATTCCTTTTAAACATACTTAATCGTATCGGGTAACCATTTAAATTTAATTTTATATTTGCTAACGACATGTAGACATAGTGACCGTAACGTAGGCGAAAATTCAAAAATATGTAAATCATTGTGATCAATTAATTTCTCATCCGAAGTATATTCAGTGTTAACATTGGGATCCGTTGGACTAAAATTTTATAGTTGTTATTTATTGGTTACTATTGGAAATTGATGTAGACTTCACCTGGTTCCTCCAAAGAGAAACATTTTATTTTCAACAATGATACAAGTTTGTCTTCGTCGCGGACATGGAGGAGTTCCTGGAGCTCGAATCATTTTCCATTCATTTTTTCTCGGACAAAACCGATACAATTGATTGAAGTGTTCATTTAATAAGCCATTATATCCACCGAAAATGTATAGGTAGCCCTCGTAAAAAACTGAAAATATTTTGTTTAGATAAAATTTAGGAAAGGTTTGAGTAAATTACATGCTGAATGACTGCGGCGTCCAACTGGTTTATCCCCGGTTGTTTCAGGTTGGTGCCATGAGTTGTCCTTTAAGTTTAAATACATGATATTTGAAAAATATATTTCATCGGAATTGTTGTATGCATTGTTTCGATGGCCACGGCCTCCGAATATGTAAAGTTTATTATCGATTGCGGTCATGGAGTGGAAGTCTCGATTAGTCGGAGGCGGGTTTTTGGTTGAGACAAAACTCCACATCATTGTTTTGAAGTCGAGCATATGAATTGTTTGGGAAAATTGTTCGGCATCTTCTTCGAAACCACCGAAAATGTACATACGATCGTTGACGACACAGGCAGAGTGGGCGTCACGAGCTCCGGGGATGTTGCCGTAGACTTTTGGTGTGGTCCACGTGTTGTTATTAGTATTGTAACAGTAAAGGATATTGCACGCTATCGTATCATTTCGTCCACCCCAAATATAGACATTTTCTCCATAGGTGACAGCTGTATGGCCATAACGTTGAAATGGAACGTTTGAATCCAGATTGAACGCAGTTAAGTCATCGAAGAAATGAGGTTCTTGCAAGGGAAGTAAAGCCCACCGTAAATTATTTGTATTTAAGACATGTACGTCCATTGGGCGCATTCGACGTGAATTTTCTTTAGTCGAATAACCACCAAAGGAATAGATTTTACTGCCCACTGCAACAGCCGCATGGTTCACTCGCCGTGGTCCACCATCCAATTTTACGGTCCAATGCATTATTAATATAAGTTCTGTTTTATTTCTTAAAAAAAGTCACATTTGTGCCATTGTGCATTGTGCTTCCTGGTGTTCCCGTTCCAAACGTCAACTCACGACTTAAAGCGCTCTTTGTTACCTTTGTTTTTATTTGAATCTGAAGCTAATTTCATTACATCAACTATCTTCATCACGCTTCTAAATCACTTTTCGCGCATGAGCCAAATCTTTTTGCTTTCCTAAAAGCCTAAAAATCCTTAATTTTGATTACCAATTTTGTATAATTTGAACTTTAACTATTTACTTTTCAAGTTTTTCATCTTTTATTTGTGAAAGTTATTGCATAAATTGTTTAAAAACTTTTAAAATTTTCCGCCAAGATGTCTGCGTAATGAGTTGCGCAATCAGCCAAATGTTTAGTGCAAAAGTCTCTTATTTATAAATAATTTTCTTTATTTTTTTCATTTTTGTTTTCTAAATAAAATATATTTTACAATGGCAGAAACTGGTTATCCCGACGAAACTGATAATAAAAAAGGCAAGTTAAATGGCTTTAATAAGTCAAGCAACTTATATATTGTATAATTAAAAAAAAAGCAAACTATACAATCTACTTTCCTAGTAATGTCTTGTTATGATAAAATAACCTGGCACATTTTTAAATTGATTAAATCAATTTAGGAAAAAGTAACTTTTTTCTTTTATTGCGAATGCCAAATATCATTAGGGTTAATGTATTTAGTTTTCTACGTGTACAATATGATTTGACCAAAGGTCATGTTTGAAAAGTTAGATTGTAATTCAAGTTCAATATGTCAAATTAATTCATAATTTTTTTTTTTAGGACTGTTGTCGAAGAATTATGATCCAGATTTTAAAGTTGAGCCATCGAGTCCTACAGAAAAAGAGAGGTTAAGTCAATTTTCACGATGCAGTAGCACAGGCTCGTTGCACACACCATCCTCATCAGCTCAAAACACAGGTTTTCACATTGCTACATTCAACTAATACACCCCAAAACTTCTATGAACTATTACGCCTTTACAATAAACAAATCTAATTTATTCCTACCTCATATGTACTTTTGCATTATATCAATTTCAGACTTTCCTCTAATATCTAATAATGATAGGGAAAAACAAAACTTAAAATTTAAAGATGTTATGGAAGTATGTCAAAATTAAAAATTTAGAAGAATGTTCTTTATTCAATGTTAAAGCACCTGTGAAAATTTAAAAACAATTCACTGAGTCGTTAAAAAGTTATTGCAATTTAAAAATACTATGATTTTATACGTACTCTTATGGAGATTCAGTGATCGAGCTGACTAAATTTATTTTTATTTGCAAAACAAATGCTACCAGGCATCCCAAACTTTTAAAATATGTAGTTTAAACTTTGGAAAACTAATTTTGCATAAGTTTATTTCAATTCACTATACGGTTTTTAAGAAACAAATTAAAAACTGACCCAAAATACGGTTTTTACTTCATAAATTAATGTGTATAAAAAGTGCGGCAACACTCGCCAGCTGAGACATACCATCTTGTATATAATATATAAGCTGTGTTGAAACGCCTAATTAGGTTTATCACACTCAAGAGTATACAATATATAGCGGAAAAGGATGAAACATGTAAAATAATTTACTATCAAAATGTTGAGCATGTCGCGCATGTTCACTCACATCATGTGAGAATTACTAAAGAAACATACTAAAGTTGCCAACACTACCAACCTATAAATTCAACAGCGTTATCACGTTTTCATTGCTTTTATATAATGTTGAATTATTAATATGATTTTTATCTTTTAGTTTAATTGTCTTAAAAACATGCTAATTTTATGTTTTATTTATGATTTTATCATTAAAAAAAATTACATTCATAACTTATGAGTATCAAATCAATAATATTTTGATCTGTCAAGTTGAAATCAAGGCATATTCAGTCTTAAAAGTCAGTTAATTTTTTTTAGTTTTTTTTTCTTTTTTCTTATTTGTTTAAATTCTTTTGTGAAATTTCCGATTTTCTCTTAAGAGAAAGATATTATAGAGAACAATCGGAGACAAAAGTACATAGAAATTCATGAATAATTCCGTCGTATAGCGTATGACGAGGGGAATAAATAGGTCGATACTTAAAAAACTAGATACCTATTTTGAAAGTTTGGGATACCTGGTAGCATTTTTTTGGTAATAAAAATAAATTAAGTCTGTTCGATTACCGAATCTCCATGAGATTATGTATATAATCATAGTATTTTTAAATTACATTAACTTTTTAACGACTTAGTGAAATGCTTTAAAATTTTCCTAAGTGGTTTAACATTGAATAAGGAACATGTGCTATGAATATTTAGTTGTCTGATAGCATTTTGACATACCTTCATAACATCCTTAAACTATGAACAGTTTTTAAGTATCGACCTATTTATTCGCCTCATGGTACGCTATACGACGTAATTATTCACGAATTTCTATTTTTATGTACTTTTGTCTCCGATTGTTTCTCCACAACATTCATAACTTTTGGTTATTGAAAAAAAAACGATATTAGATATCCGTAGAATGAGTACTGTTAAGAGTTGAGAACCTTTGGAACAATAAATACCATAGTCACTTTCAATGGCGCTTTCCCATGTGTTTACCAATATCACCTTTTTTGAAACTTCCAATGCTCTTGGGGGGTGGGACGGTGATATCGTTCTCGTTGAAAACCGCTGATTTATCTCATTTTGTAACAATTTTACTTTTTTCGTTCTGCAGACGATGAAGAGGATAGTGGTGAGACCAAGCCGCCGATGAGTTACAAGGAACGTCGACGCGAAGCCCACACCCAAGCCGAGCAAAAGCGACGAGATGCCATAAAAAAGGGTTACGACTCATTGCAAAACCTAGTCCCAACATGTCAACAAAACGAAACGAGTGGCTATAAACTTAGCAAGGCGACCGTACTTCAAAAAAGCATCGATTACATTCAGTTTCTTTTGCAACAGAAGAAAAAGCAAGAAGACGAACGCAATGCCTTACGTAAAGAAGTGATAGCTTTGCGAATCATGCAAGCGAATTATGAGCAAATTGTCAAAGCACAACAAAACCAACCAGGCCAGACCGAAACTCGTATTTCCGACGAAATGAAATTTCAATTGGTAATTTATGTTTGTTGTTTATTTTGAAACTTGGCTAAGTCCATTTCACAATCTATATGCAATATTTCTTTGTCAACTACAAGAAGTATCATTCAAAACCGTTCAAAACGATGACCGACTATAGGAGTTTGGATGGTGGTTACTTTGACAAATAACAGGTAGCAAATGTGTGTAAAAAAGGCTTAGTTTTGTGAAAGTATAAAGGATAGTTTTTATATTTTCTTCGGAATAATATTAGAAATCACATCCTCCATTGCCAGACATTTAGTATGGTTTCAACCCCCTGCCAGACACCTTTAAACTTGAATAAGTCGATAAATAAAACGCAAACATATGTACATATGTGGCAAAAACATAGAACAAAAGTTGTAAACACATAAGTGTGAGTGAAAACCAAATATAATTGTGTCAAATTTAAAGTAACTGTTTGTTGTCATTGGTTTCAACAGTCATTTTGATTGCATTCTATTGCCAATTTTCACAATTTGTCAGTTGTGTCAGTTTAGTGATGTCTGGCAGGGGGTCGAAACCATACTAAGTACCTGGCAATGAAGGATTTCTAATATTATCCCGAAGAAATTGAAAAAAAACTAATCTTTATCTTTTCATCAAACTTAGCTTTTATTTTATACACCTTTGCTATCTGTTACTTGCCAAAGTAATAGCCATCAAAACTCCATAGCCGCTAATCGTTCGTACTTGTTTTGGAGACATGCATAGCAAAATGTTCAGCTTAAATAAATTAACAAAAGTCTGACCGTCGCCGGCTCTAGGATTATTACTCTATTGGATTACCAATACAAAAATTATAATACAAATCGAAAAGGGACTAATCTATATCAGTTATGAACCATCTATGTTAGACTTATCCAGCGTATATCCATCTGACCACCATGTGACCCACAAACTAGTTAAATTTTAATTGTGTAGTAATAATGTATAATTATTACTATTGCCTTACTATTAGACATTTTCTTTGGCTTGTTGCAAAAATATAAATCTTTAATTGGTCCCCCCACAAAATCATGCTGGATATCCCTGATATAAAACAAGTATATCTCAAAAGTATAAAAAATACTTCAAAACTGTACAATCTGGCAACGTCTTATTCTCTATTTTGTTATTAATATCGTGAAGACTTAATAACAGAAGAACGATCGAGATAAGCAATTTGTTAGTTCTTCTGTTCTCAAAAATTCGAATATAACTTCATTATTTTTTCATTCACTAGCAGTGCATTGTCGTGAAAAACTTACCGCACTGAATTGTTATTGGTTGTTCGCTTTTTTATTGTTATTCAATTTAAAGCCGAAGCTATCGAAATACTACATTCATTTTCTTCATGTATTTTAATATAACATAAATTCATTATTATTTTATTATACTTTATATTATTATTAATCCTACTAATCCCTTGTAAATGGAGAAGTATATGAAAATGTTTTAGTGCTTATATTCACATTTGGTGTAATACTAGAGCCCTTTGCACTGTGCCCTCATTTTGTGAACGATTTTGCAAAACATCGTTCGTTCTCCTATCGTTTATACTTCATGGTTAATATAATTCAGGAATAATTCGACAATAACCAATATAACGACAAAAGAATATGAGACGTTGCCGCATTGAACTATTTAAAGTAAACCTATGTTGAATTACGCTTTTACCGCCACCGAAATTATAATAAAAACTAGCCACAGATTGTCAGATTGTACTGATCTAAAGTATACTAAAATATATTCAAAAACTGTTGTCATTAACAATTAAATCTAGTTCAATCATTAACAATCGCATTGCTGCAGAGATGGCGCCACAGTTCTTATGTCCATTGTTGCAAATTAAAAATGCGAACGAACACTGCTCATATATAAATTCTCAAATCCTAAAATTAACCTTAGTTTTATCCCCAATCGTTTAACCATCAAAGATTCAAACTAATTTTCGTTTCAATTTAGTTTCAGGCTGTGATGGATCAACTTTTTGTTACTTTCAACAAAGTACCTGTCAATAACTTTGCCGAATTATCGGGTGGGGTTTTTAGCTGGTTGGAGGAACATTGTAAACCACAAATTTTGCACGATTTAACTGTTCAAGTCATCCAACAACACAACAAACAACTATCGTCAACGTAGTTTTTAATATAAAACCATAAAAAAGTACCATAATTAAGTAAAATTATTCCATATTTTTATTCATAATATATTGTCTCGTTAAAATATAATTTACTACACAGGGATATTGTTTCAAGAAATGTTAATTGAATTTCAGGAATTGTGTAAATCGCCTTATCTTTTTATAAAATATTATGTTTGAAAAAGATTTCTTTAAATCCGTTATATATTATATATATTGTTTATTGAATAAGTTTATTATGTTTCTTTTTTCAAATAGCAGCTAGTCAATGATTTTTTAATTTTGTTGATTTTAATCGTAATATATTGAATATAAAGTTTTTGCATATTGACAATTGTAAAGTTTTAGAATAAAAGATATATTTAAAATGAATAATTGTGTCTCATAAATGCCTGTATTTTGTTTCATAAATTCCTTGCACATCAAGAACTCGTATATTTGTATTGGTTTCCTGTTTGGTGGTGGGGAAGTATCCACATAATTACTCGCGACATGTAATTGGAGGGTAGTGACCCAAAGGATGGAGGCAGGTAAATTCTTGTCGGTTCTACGAAATAAAGAAAAATTAAAATTATTATGAGTCTTTTTATTTTTGAACTAGTTTTAAAGGAAACTAGATATTTTCCATTTTTTTTTTCAAAACGATCAAATGTAGTTAAAATAGAAAAGGTTCGTATGAAATATTAGAAAAATTATACATCGTTTTTTGAACATATTGTTCTTTTAGATTTCACGCAACAATAGAAATGATAGAAACATTTGAAATAAAGATTAATATATGAGTTATTCTACGTGAAATTGATATCATTCAAACACAACCTTTTTCGACTTTTCTGAACTATTCATGTTATATAGAGCTCCTTTTAATATAAACTTATATTAAATATATATTTATATTTAATATATATTTTGATGACTAATTTTATTTTTAAACATTCAAAACTGTTTTTAAAATAACCTAATTGAGATGTCCTTTTTCTTTTCAATCTTATTGTTTGTCAATTTACTTTCTAAAAGTAAAATTTAAAAATATATTTTGGAAACCTTGCTTTTATTGATAAAGTCCACTAAAAAGTTAAAAAAAATATAAATTGAATCTTCGTACTGTTTTCACCATCTGCTATTAAGGCAATATTAGACAATTAATGAGCATATTAAGCTATCTAGTTGTGCATCAAAGCGAGGGCTGTAATTTTCTTACAATTTGGTAATATGTAACATCCTTTGCTTTGATGTACAACTAGATAGCTTACGATTCTTATTAATTGACTAATGTCGCCTTGATATCGATGCTAGAATCGATACGAAGATTCAATTTCTAAATTAATTTTTCCCTTTTCAGTGCATTTTACCTATAGAAAGGAGATTTTTCAAATATTTTTATTTTCTCCTTTTTGGTGTTTCAATATATTTTTATTATCTGTTTTGATTGTCTCGCATTTGAACTGATGTCATTTCCTTCAACGTACATGCGCCTGTGAGGCAACCCGAGCTTTTTGCAAAGTTAAATATTTAATTAAAGTAGAAATACTTAGTAGAAGAAAAAAAAATGGCGGTTCATGCATTACCATCAAACGTAAGTAAGTATGCCAAAATTCAGCACGATAAAATGCTGGAAAGTAGATGAAAAATGAGATTTTAGGTTCCGTACCTTAAAAACGTTACAAACTAACAACAAAGTGAGGTAATAGAAGTGAAATTAAAAAAAATCAATGGCATATTCTATGCGACATAATAATGCTAATTCAAACTTTAACATTTTTGCTTTTGGTTATTTCTTATAAAAATGGTATATAAGTTTACTCCAAATTTAATACCACAAAAACCAAAATGGGTTTTGTATGTTTTGTAAATTTTTAGTTTCATTTTTTTTTTCACTAACACTTTCAATTTGTTAATTTCCGATTTTTTCCAGAAAATGCTTTTTCTTCTATTCTGAATTTAATAGGAACAATTTTCAAAGGGATTGCTTTCCTTTGATTCCCAATTTATTAAAAAGTTTATAAAAACTTGGATTCAATAGTATAAAGCTTAATCATTCCCAAACTGTGCGCCCTGGTGCCCCAGGGCCCCCAGGGTACCGCAATTATTCTATTGGTGCACCGTGAAAATTTTCTTTTGCCATATAGGATGCTACTAATATTATTTTTCATAAAATGTTATTCGCCCCAACATAAATTTGAACAGTATTTTACGTTCATGTTGACTATCATATTGGAATAAAAAATTTGGCAAAAGCAAATTACTTAATGGGACAAATTACTATTACCGATAATTATTATCAATATTTATTTTCTATATTCCAACGATAATTAATTTTTATTTTTTTTTTCAAATAACTCAAATTGAAATAATTTTTGTTAATCGTACTGAAAAGTTATTATTCATTATTATTTTGGCGTATCAGCTAGTTTAAATAAAGTATTCTTTAATTTACACAGAGCTGTCAGAAAAAAGTATCTTAGTTACTTTGAAGTAAGTTAATTATTTTAATTATTTATTGGCTAAAAGTAACTAGTATCTTAGATACTTTTTAAAAATAACTGTATCTTGTGGTTTAAAAAAGTATCATAGATACTTATCGGTATTTTTAGGTACCGAACTTTAAATAACAGAAATTGATGCATACTACTTAAACACGCTTTTCACACAAATACTTTCTTCGTTTGTGAAAATCATTTTTTTCTACAAAAGTTTATTGAATATAAATATGTGAAGTAGCATACTAAGTTTTATTTAGAATTCAAAAACTATTTTCCCCACTTTTCGATTAGGCCAATCTTTCCAAACTAACAAAAATTAAAGCAACAATAAACACACTTTTCAAAATTGCAGTTTGAAAAAGTTGGCTGAATCGGAAAGTGTGGAAAATATCTTTCGAATCTGAAAAAAACACTTAGTGTGTTACTTCATATATTTATATTCAATAATTTTTTGTAAGAAAAGTTGATTTTCACAACCGATGAAAACATTTGGATGAAAAACGCATTAAATGGTGTTTGAATTTTTGTTAATTTGAAAGAGTTTGCAGAGTCGGAAAATGTGAAAAATATTTTCCAAGTTTTCAAAAACACGTAATCTTATATTTTACATATTTTTATTCAAAAATTTATTGTGGGAAAAATTGATTTTCCTAAGCGATGGAAATATTTGGGTTTAAAGTATATTTAATTATGTATGGTTTTTTGTTATATTGAAATATTTCGTGAAAATACAATTTGTGGAAAAAAAATTTCATAAATGCTTTTTTTTCTCCAATGTTTTTGATTGGGCAGGGGGAGGTTCTGTTAAGTTTTCTTTTTGTATTATTATAAAAAAGTTTTCTAAATTTTCCTACATTTTTGTTACTGTTTACTATCTATTTGTCGCTAGAAACTTTATTTTCTTAATAGTTTACCATATCAAAGACTAAATAATTATTTTTTCGTAATTAACTAATTACAACTAATCCTCGAAAACATAATACTGAAGACTTAAGATAAGTATTTAAGTTCCTTTATTTTGAGAGTAACTAGATATCAAAAGTAATTTCGGATACTTTTTAAAAAAGAAATTTATATAATATCTAATCTAAATACTTTCCCAAAATATCTTTGAGAGCTTCAGCTGTACGGTTTTATATATTTTACTATTTCATTTTGAGTTTTATTTTGTTTAGTTCTATAAAATTCAATATGTACCACTCTTATTATTCTTCTATCGTTTTTTTAAGTGTGTTGTGTTTACAGGAGTTAAGATATAAATACTCTACGTACTCTACATACTTTTCTTTTTCCTAAATCAATAAAGATAATAATTACATTATCTGATTACCTAACAACCTAATACATTACGAAACTTAGTGCATACATAGTATACAAAGAAACTAAAAAAAATATTTTTAAGTATCGTAAGTATCTTAAAAAGGAACTTAAAGTAAGTTTTTAAGTTTTTTTTAGAGTAACTGGATGAACTGGATACCCAAAATTCGAATATTTTTAAAAAAGTAACTTATCTAGGTTATCTAGTATCTTTATACTTTCCAAAAGTATCTAACCAAAAGAATTCATCATTTTGGCAGCTTTGGATTTACATAAAATTTTAAATAATAATTTTTTTAATTTAAATTTTTAGTTTAGAAATAAACATTTTAATTATACTCTTATTAAACTAAGCTAGTGATATACAGATGGCGTAGCTGCATATAGGTTCATAAAAATAAACAAATATACGGAATAAATGCAATAAACTTATCTCAAACATTCATATTTTTAGTTAATATTAATGAGGGCAATTGATTTAAATGTAATCGAAGATATATTTTCGGTTTTTAAATTTTAAAATCGAAACAAATCGTTTCTATTTTGTTGTTGTTTTTAAAATTCAAACAATTCAAGTTTCGAAGTACCGAGCGCGACGGTGGGGATGGTCTATTGGAGTTTGCACCAATCAAATTCAAATATTTTAAGTGCGCTCCGATCTTGGAGTTGAGCTTCTTCTTTCGACGCATTCTAACAATTTATTTCGAAGTATGCACGTGTGGATTCAGTGTTGTGAAAGAATACCAAATCAATTGTTGTGACATTCGAATTGTTTTTAACAATGTTATTTTTCAAGACGGAATAAAAAATCATTAGTGAGTGTCCATAAAAAAAATGATTTCAAGTGAATAAAAAATATTTTTAAGTCAATATTCATTGATCTAATAACTAAAGGTATGCATACTTGAATATCTTCTTATGTATAAATTATTTCACATCATAAATATTCTCCAGCCGCCTATCTTTGTATTCAAAATACGTACTTTTGGACAAGTAAAAACTTATCATCAAACATTTCAATCGTGATTTGAATATAAATGAAAAGGAATAAAATTAAAAAAAAAAAAAACATTCAAAGAATGTTAGAAAGATTTTCAATGTCGCCAAGCATTTGAAAAACAACTAGGAACTTCATTGTTATAAGCATAAACGCATATATGAAATATTTAATTGAGAGAAATTGCAATCTTGTTTTCTTTGATTATTGTCCATATTTGTAGCCAATTTATAATTTCCTGATACTATTGTAATCGATGAAACGTAAAGAACTGATTCATTGTTCAATTAAAACCTTGAATGGGGTAAGCTTTCCATATATACTTTATATTACACAAATATTATTGAAAATTAAAAACCAGGTGCAACCGTCCATAGGTGAAATTCTTGAATTCCGATTGCGAGAAAAATGAATCACATTATAAATATTTAACGATGACACATTGGAGTGATTGAATATGAGTTTTCCGCAAAATAATTTTATATTTATCACGTCTGCATTGAATAAAAATATTTTCATGTTGGACATTACTTCATAAAACTTTTAATAACATATGTATAATGTGTAATAATACTGAAGCACGTGGAATTAACTTTCCTGCCGAGTAATCGATTTATTGTAAGTGATTTAACAACGATATAATATTTCGTTACCTACGAGTTACCATTAGGTAAATATTTCTTATTCAAATGAGCTATTCATAACAATTTCGTTGTCTACTCCAGAGGAGTAGTGGAATAAAAAACGTGCAGCTTTGAAGCCGCATGCGGCCTTCAGGAAAAGCTTCAATTTAATTGGTTAAGGTGGTTCGATAATTATTTTTAGAATCAGGTTTAACTGTGGTATTCATTAAAACTGTTCATTTCGTTTCTTAAAATTTTTTTAAGAAATTGAATTTTAACATTGGGTTTTATGAAGTATTTTATTTCGGTCTTTTTCGATTTTTTTCTGTCTCATCTGAAAACCATGTACACATTAAATTATGAGTGAAATACGTTGTAGCCTATTCCGATAAAGGACTGTTTATAAATTACGTAAGGAAAGGAGTCCTAAAATTTCTACTTCTTAAAGGATGAATCAAGGGATCAACGCGTACTACGTTTCTCTATCTTTGACGGCCCTGGTGCCAATACTATTTGGTGACCACTAATGAAGTTTGCTTGGTAATCGAAATACGTATCTAGGCAACACGCCAAAATCATTTGTTTGAGCTTTTATTCAAATTTATGTTTTTAGTTTACTTTTTTTCGTTCAAATCAAATTTAATAGAAGTTGATTAAACTTTAATGAGGTATGGCTTCAATAATTTCCTTTTTGTACGTTTAAATAGAATAAATTAAGAAAATATCACTCCCTTCCTCCATAGTGTCTTCCATAATTTATAAATGGTCTATTAAAATAGTGAAGCATCTTTCCTGTGCTATATGGGAACACGGGGTGAAGCGGGGTACCGGGGCGGAATGGGAAATGGAATAAGCCCTTGCTACAGGTGACAAAAATGCGTGAAAATCATACTCAATGTTCAATTAACTGCACTGAGTTATAAGAAGTGGCTATCGCCAGTAAAAAGTGCAGTTGTTTTATTTTATCAAAAGTCAAAATAAACGTTTCCGAATTCTAATTTTTGCAAAGTAACACTAAGGTAATTATACTATGTACGGCTCAAGTCCATTTTAGCACACCCACAATCTCGCAACGTTGCATTTTCGACTTTGTTTTTAATTTAATTCGCGATTAAATCGGTCCATAATAAAAATTTAGTCACAAAAGAGAGAATTATACCATATTAGAATTGAATTAACAAAAATATCGCGAATGGAATAAAAATTAAAATCGAAAATGCAACGTTGCCAGATTGTGGGTGTGCTAAAATTGACTTGAACGCTATGTACTATTTTTTGTTTGAATATTTACATGACATGTTTGTTTAAACATGCTGTTGACTAACTAAAAGCCTAGTGATAATTCAAATATAATCAATATATATTCTGCCATAATAGTCGTGCTTGTGTGAAAAGTGCTTTGGGGTATAATGGATGGGGCGGAATGGGGCATACCATTCAGATAGTAATTCCTTTTCAGATAGACATTTTTATTTTATCAGCAGATAGTGCGTACATATATAAGGAAAACTAGCCGACAGTCCATATATAAGAAAGGTCGGATGATGCAGAGATAATCTGCTTATATTGTCTGGATTTATACTCCAAATCTAATGAAAGCTGAAGTTCCTGTAGTATTTGTCAAAAATGGGCACATTTGGCTTGTGCTGGGCTAAACACGGACGATGACAGTGTCATCATCTGCGAACTATGCCAATACAAGTATCCCATTGCGCCCCAGGCTCATTTCTCATTGTGCCCCAGGGGGTGGCGCAGAATGGGAAATTTCCATTTGTTTTTGAAACCTAAATTTTTAATATTATTATAATTATTAATTTAAATCAATAAAACTTGTTTTTATTTGTTGAGAATGAATTAAATAAATATATAAATTACTAAACAATGAGATTGTTTCTTTAAACCTCTCGTAAATTGTAATTAAAGCTTAGGTACCCCGTTTCGCCCCAGGTTCTCCTACCTACCTTTTTTGAAAAATTGTTTTTGACCAAATCATTTCAGAGGTATATTCTCATAATGCGGTAGTCGATTTTTCCTCATATACTGGGATGTACTCATATTGAAAATTGGTGATTTTTCGAACGATAAACAAAAGTTCTTCAACCGTTTTTTTTTCAAACTTTGAGAAACAATTATGACTAATTGACTCATTAAAATTAGAGGAAAACAAATTATGTCTTTGTAGAACTTTTTGATTGAACATTCTATATAAAATTCCTGGAATTGTTTTGTTTCTCGCTTTATCCGAAATATTCTGTGTATTTAATACAAATAAATAATGATCAGTGTAATGTATAAACAAATATTGCGACCTTCTCTAAGACTATCGGATTAAAATGTGACCTTCATTGGTAAAAAAGGTTTACCTACATTGTCCCTTAGTTTCTTTTTTTTTTTAATTGGTTCCAATCATGTTAACAAAATCGCTGCGGTTTGCATATTTTGATTTCATAATGGAAATATGTGGAGTAAATATATGTGTGAGGAAATTATTATTTTTAAGGTATTTTTGTTGAGATAATCCAAACCAATGCGTATCAGCAGAGTTCCTTTTGTTAGTTGATAATTGATTGTCGATGATGCATAATTTATGTGTTGGCTTCTTCAGATAAGCTCTGATTACCAACGAAAGAATTCCAAGTTGAAACTTCAAAAAAATTACAGAATTAAATGACTTAGAAACAACTTACAATAAATTACTATTTTAATAGTAATAAAAATGTAAATTCAAAAAATTACTTGTCAATTATCGGTATGTCGGTATTTTTGTCAATTAAACACGAATTTATATCAACCAGATCCTTGAGAATTTCAAGTATTTCAAACACAAGAAAAATGACTAATGATTTCCGAATACTTTTCACTTTTATTTGAGATACTTTTCTTGTCGAAAGTGACAAAGATAAAGTATATTTTTATATGTTTTTTAAGTAGCAAGCATTTAATATACCGTTATTTTCTTGATTTTATCAATTTTGGCTCATCTCGAGTAGAATTTCAATATCGGCCGTTCATTTCCCCCCAAGTACGTAAAATGTTTTAAAGGCAAATACTTGATTTTTAAAATGGATTTTTTTGTTGTTGTATGTTTATGGTAAACTTGAATAAATTATGATTCACGGTCGGTTCTTCAATTAAGTTGATTTTCCACAACTATTATTATGTAATGGCGAAAAAAAACCGCACCTGATGTGACGGAAATTAATTTACTGCAACAAAAAAGTGATATATATATACAACAATGATTGTAATGTAGCTACATACATAATGTACATACATACAATGAATAGGTATAAATGAGAAAAAATTATTACACAGATAAACCGCTTCGTAGTCGTACACATCCCAATTGCATTAGATTTTAATTAACTTTCCTATTTTTTGGAGTAAAAATGTAATAAGAAATCCAGCCTTTGATTCGCCATGCTTCTCATAAACATCCCATAAATGCTTTGTTCATCTCTTGGTCGTCGATATTACCGATTTTTGTTTATTTATTTTTTAATAACAAAGTATCTATTAAAATTGGTTTTTAAACGATTTGAATTTATGAAGAAAAATTGTATTGTAAAGAAAATGTTCTTCTGTAATTAGATTTTGATTCTACAATCTTCCGTTTCATTGTTGGAAAAATCGATTTTTTTTTATGAATGTTTTGTTCGATAATATTCACTCTTGGCGTTGGACATTAACCAATTTTTTTCCCATTATAAATTCTAATTATAATGTAATTGTTTTCTCAAAACTGAATACGAGATTTTCTTTTGATGAAATTTTTGTTCGAAAAAGTTTATTTCTGACACACTAGAGGGCACCGTCCACTGCTCGCTTCGCTCCCCAAGATAAGTTTTTGCCAAGCAAAATTAGATAATATTAATTTAAAAACTGCTCCCTGTCATAATTCTTTTTAATTATATCTCATTAGTTTCCTCTTTTAAAAAAAGGCATTTAAAATCATTTAATTTTCGGTTTCGACCTAGTTTCAGCCAAAAAGCGAATTTCGACTTAGTTTCGATTTCGGCTGTCGTCAAGCCGAGATAAACGCCGAAAAAGCCTACGACTGAAACCGAAACTGAATTCGTGATAAAAAATGTTAAGAAATCATTATTTTTCACTTATTATTTGATTCTTCAATTATAAATACTGATAACTATCAGTTCAATAAAATTTTGTTAAATATTATCCTTAATACTTTTTTTTCAGTTCGATAGAAAACTGATCAAAGTTTAGAATAAATTATTTTGTTTTTAAGATATAATATAGAGTACTTTCCATTTTGTGTACCTAAACTTATTAGATAAAAAGTTATTTTGTTTTGTTAGGACTTGTAAAGAGTTGGCTCTTGATGTGAATTTTTAATAGTGAAACTGTAATGAGCCTTTGGGTCCCTACTTTAAATGAAATGTTTTTGGTGGGATTCTTATTTCATGGAATATATCCTCTAAATATATTGTTTCTTCAATAGTTTAAAGATGATATAGAGATATGTTAAAATGCTACCAGACAACTAAATCATTTGTAGAATTTTTCTTATTTAAAGCTAAAGCACCTGTGAAAATTTTAAATTTATTCACCAAGTCGTTAAAAAGTTATTACAATTTGAAAATACTATGATTTTATACATACTCTTATGGAGATTCAGTGATCGAGCTGACTAAATTTATTTTTATTAGCAAAACAAATGCTACCAGGCATCCCAAACTTTTGAAATATGTAGTTTAAACTTTAGGGAACTAATTTTACGTAAGTTTATTTAAATTCACTAAACGGTTTTTAATAAACAAATTAAAAACTGGCCGAAAATGAGATTTTTACTTGATAAATTAATAAGTGCATAAGAAAGTGCGGCATCACTGTCGTCAGCTGAGACGCATCGTCTTGTATATAATACAAGCTGTGTACATTTGGTTAGATAAAAATGAAAAACAGAATTTATCTTTGTCATACTCATGAGTACACAATATAAAACGGAAAAGAATCAAATATGTCTACTAATTTATTTTCAAAATATTGAGTATTTCGCGCATGTTCAATCACATTATGTGAGAGAGACATACTAAAGTTGACAACGCTGCCAACCTATAAATTTGACAGCATTATCACGTTTTTATTATTTTATATAGTGTTGAAATGTAAATTTAATTTTTTTTTTAGTTATAATTGTCTTAAAAACTTGCTAATTCAATAGTTTATTTGTGATTTAATCATATTAAAAAATTCTACCTATATAATTTATGAGCATCAAATCAATAATATTTTGATTTGTTAACGTGAAATCAAGGCATATTCAGTCCCAAAAGTCAATTAAAAAGTGTCAATATTTTTTGGTTTCTCTTATTTTGTTAAAATTTTTTGGTAAAATTTTTGATTTTCCCTTAAACTATGTACAGTTTTTTAAGTGTCGACCTATTTATTCGCCTCATGATACGCTATACGGCGTAATTATTCACGAATTTCTATTTTTGTGTATTTTTGTCTCCGATTGTATCTCCATAAGCTTAAGCTCAATTAAAAATTGTCTATATTTTTTGGTTTTTCTTATTTTGTTAAAATTTCCGATTTTTCCTTAAACTATGTACAGTTTTTTAAGTGTCGACCTATTTATTCGCCTCATGATACGCTATACGGCGTAATTATTCACGAATTTCTATTTTTGTGTATTTTTGTCTCCGATTGTATCTCCTTAAGCTGTACATTATTTATCAGTCACGTGATTTTTTATGCAAATTAAATCCTAGACTAAATATACATTTTCCTGGTTAATAATTTATATACGAATAGTTTAAGTGGTTCCGTTAGTTTTATATTTACTGAAAAAAAAATCAAATATCCAACCACACTATCGAATATCGGCCCTTGATAGTTATTCAAGAAGTTTTCTTCGTATAAAATATCAATTCATTTACGCTTTGTTGATTGAATGATTCATTCGATTTTAATTTAAATATTCCATAATATTGAATTACATTTAAAATCATCTCAACTTTTAGATTGAAGAAGTACATACTGAATGTTTCAATATTTACCTTTCTGAAGCACATGGCACATTTCTTTATTTGGTATATGAAGAAGTGAAGAAGAGATGTGCCATATGGCAATTTCGGTAAAGAACATGGAAAACGGAAGGAAGAGACAATCGGTCGTATAGAACGGCACGCCGGGTGTCTTGTTCACATTATTTGTGCAACAAACCAGCAAAAGGGGATGGCCACGGATTCACCATGAATGTGAGGGCACGCGCCAACCGTCACCTACCAGTAACTCACCGTCGAAAACACCCTCCAGTCTCTACCCTGTTTGCATTCAAATATTGTACACACATGTCTCGGAAGCGCTAACTAAGTATATCATTCGGAAAAAATAAACCAGCTGCTCCACCAACATATCACCCTTTCAATACAGTACCACACTTAGGTACACAATCTTTCAAATGTTTAAATATTTGCACTTCTAACTTGATATCGTTATCAGTGACCTAATACTTTTTTTTAGATCGAGCAAAGAGAAAATCGAGTCAAAAAGAAAATGTTTTTTGCATTTATATTGATGAAATATTTAATTAGTATTCACAGCGTCTATTTATGAATGTCCGTTACAGGCTATTACCCCTAGGAACGCAATGGCACGCTTCAATTTTTAAAAGCATGCAAGAAAAACATTTTAAATATTGAAAAGAGAAAAAATAATGGTGAAACACCATTGATTTAATATTAGAAGAAAAAAAATATCAAATTCTATTCATTATCAAAAGGGTAAATTTTAATTATACACCTGGCAAATACTTTTATATTGATTTTTTCAACCGTTATTATTTATCTTAATGTACGAAAGCTTTACCCCAATTGATATATCAACACTTAGCCAAAAGCATATACCAGCATATACTATGGTAGGTTACTATGGAAAAGTCGGACTTAATCGTCTGGATATGCAATAGTACTGGACGTACTGGAGGCGCAAATTAAGACTAAAATTTTCTCTTAAAGAAGGTGCCAAAGGGGGTTGGAATTGGGCATTTATGTTGACAATTTTTATATTGAATTTTTCAAATTTTGTTTTTCTACTGATTTTATCAAAAGTAAAAAAAAATAGTGTGTGTACTTATGTACGCGCGTGAGAAGTTATAATTTTTAGGTATAATGAAAAATATGTTTTCAATCCACTGCCGTAGCCTCTTCCGATAGTGCCTGAACTGGCACACCAGTTATAAGATTTGTGACAGTTAAATTATGATACAATTTTAAACACAAATTACTTTTAATATCAAAATACATAATAAGAAAACGTATCTATTGCGACAAAGACCAGGACAAAGAATATAAAGTTTTAAATACATCCATGTTAGTGGAATACAAATATAAAATTTATTGGCTCAAATTTGAATTATCATGTCATTAGTTTCAATTGTCTCAATTTCATTCAATTGGTTATTTTAACCATTTATCAGTTGTGTCAGTGTTGGGATGTGAATATTTCAAGGGAAAATACTGGTTTTCAAATAAAAAATAAATTGACTATTTATATATAGATACTATATGTTTACACATTGGGTTACTTATACAAAATGTATATTAGATATTATATGAATTAACCGCTTAACCAAAGAAACAGAATGGGTCACATGTTCGAAAATACTTATCGAAAACATTTACCATATAAAAGTAGATAGTCTAAGATTCGGCTACGAAATTAGTACATGAATAATGTAGATAATCAAAATCTATTTAGTTTTTTTAGAATTTTTACAAGTTGGGGAATTCATTTTTCATAGGGTGCCAGTTGCAAATTGGCCAGAAATACTATTAATTAATTAATAGTATAATTATATTTATAAATACTATTAATAAATTAATTAATTAATATTATTAATTTAATTTTGGAAAAACATTTCCTTCATATCGTATGGAAATAAAACTTACACCACTTCAAAAAGTGTATTTAAACAGCTTAAAAAATCATGGGTACCGCTTCTTACTTATCAGGAATTTTCGCGCAGCCACGTGTAAACAGGTTTTGATTTTGGAGAAATATTTCATTCATAACGTAGATGGATGTCATTTGCACCATATTAAAACTAATTTTTATTTGTATTTAATGATATAAGGATGCCTGTAAAAAAGGTACTATAAATGTTCTAAAAATTGCTTAAAGGTGCTAGAAATAGAGTGATGCGCGACGCTTCTAGTTAGACAAGGATGCTAAATACCAGTTGCATGCGTTTTTTGAACCATTGCGCATATGTCAATAAATGAGGCTCTCAACCAATGATGAGGAAGATTGTTTGGTATTCGAAATACGTATTTGGGCAGTAGTTTACTTTTGTAAATTGTAGCACAAAAAATAAACCGTAACATATTTTATATACTGTATAATTAGCATAATTGTTCAAATTCTCATATTAAAAACTTTAATATGAGAGGTACCGTAGATAATTTTATAGAACAAAACAAAATCAAATTTTGTACCTAATCTCTCGGTATCCAAGTTACTTTTTGATATCTACAATACTTTTTAAATTTCTAACAGAACTGTCCAAGATACTTTTGAAAAGTATCTAGACACTACATAAGTTATTTTATTAAAAAGTATCTGAAATTACTTTTAGTTTCTAGTTATTCTTTAAAAAAAGAATCTTTATAATTACCTTAAGTTATTTTTTAAGATACTTTTTAGTTAATTTGTATACTATGTATATACCAAGTTTTGTAACGTTTTAGGTATAGTTGTTAGGTAATCAGTTAACATATTTCCTATCGTTATTATTTTAGGAAAAAGAAAAGTTTGTATGTTTAATTCCATGTTAACACAGCAGATTTAAAAAAAAACGATAGCATATTAATACAAGAGGTAAATATTGAATTTTATAGAACTAAACAAAATAAAACTATAAAAAAAATATATAAAAATACATAAAAACACCAGAACATACCTACAGCTAATTTGAGTAAAGTATAAATATAACAGTTCATAGTTGTCAAAACAAAAAAATCAAAAGCAAATATTATTTTGTACAACCTGGTAGTCAGGCACTTTATTTTATTCTTTATTGTCGTCTTTATTTTTATTAACTTTTTGTAAAAAAGTTTCATGATACCGAAAAGTATCAGAGATTCTTTTTTAAGTTACAAGATACAGTCCTTTTTAAAAAGTATCAAAAATATTAATTACTTTTTACCAAAAAAATTAAAGAACCAAGAATACAGCATCTTAGATACTTTAAAGTAACAGATGCTTTTTCTGACAGTTCTGGTTCCATGATACAAAAACCATTCAAACAATTAATCAATCAATGAGCATTGCTTGCATTTTGATTCTTAAGATTTTAGTTTTATTACCAACTATTCCAATTTACTACCTAATTTTTATTACCTTTAGCATAGGTTCCCAAATTTTTGCGGTTTTTGGTACCCTTAAGGTATCAGAATTTTTCTGTAGCGCCCCGTATCAAATCTTAAGCAGACCATTCACACTCTGATTTACAGTCTAACTAATCGGACTACTAGTTGAATTTTCTAGTAAAAAGTAACTAAGATACTAGTTACTTTTTGGTCAAAAAATAGAGGAATTACAGTATACAGGATCTTAGATAATTTAAAGTAACTAAGACACTTTTTTCCGACAGCTCTGTATCTTTGGTACCAACTTATACGTCTCTTCTTCTATTAAGTTTTCAACTAGTTTTATATTTTCCTCATGGTAACTATGCTGAAAATACTCTTTATCTGATCATTGTTGAGACATAATTGAAATTAATATTATATTAAAAATTCGTTTACGGATTAGGATTCGGTAGTTATAATTTTTATAATGCATACCTATTTTCTTCTAATTATGTAAAAGGTAAAATTGAATTCATTTGCTCTAAGATTAAGTTATTGTACACGGTACAGTTTTTTTAATATTCTTGAAACTAATAATTATGAAATTATTTTCAAATTAATGTGGAAGAAAAATGACGATAAATCTAGGTGAGTCCATCGTTAACGATAATGGGAGGATAATGTGACACATTTGCACAATATTTACATTTCAAATCTACTATGATAAAAATGAAAATACTAAGACGGGGCAGCAAAAAAGAATAAACGATGTCATCAGATTTTTTTTCTCCAAGGAATCAAACATAAAAACGATTAATTCTATATAAATATGATACAATGAGTGTACGTTTCATAACGGGTTTTATTCTCGCAATCGGCAAAAACTAGTAAAGTTTCCGTCAGATCGATGATTATAAATAACAATATAGCGTACTGGTGGAAAACGGCACATTTGCTCGGGATTTTTCTCAAAATATGAAAACATTTCCTTTCGTCTTTAAAATATATCAAAATGGCAAAGATTAATTTCTCATTTGCTTTGCAAACATAGATCAAAACAAAACACATTCAAGCCGTTATAATTGAGAGATGATAAAAGCCAAGTAAATTAGCCTCTGCATAATACGATTCTTCTCAGGAACTGATCTTTTTTACTTGGAAACTAATATGAGAACATAAATTACATATTGTGGAAGCATGAGAATTGAAAAATTGAAAATTCACGTTCATAACTAAAATCACAGCTGCTAAATCACTTCCCTCGTGAATTGAATTAACCAATAACAAAAGGTATAACGGCACTGGCTTTTGGAATCAACGTACAACCCCTATAACGGATAAGTCACCCTAACAAAGATTCATGAGAATTTTTCGACTCTCAGATTTGCACCCCACATTTTTATATACAAGAAAAGAAATAAGTCTGGCGATAAAAGACAGGAGAACCTTCAGAGAACGATTAAGAATTATAATAAATCTAATAAGAGAAAATCTTTTTTATTTGGCTTCGTAAATGTAATTACCTGAAAATGGCAAACTTTATCTAATTTCTTATAATTAATATTTACAATAAAATTTGCAAGTGTTTTTTTTTTTTACTCTCAAGTAAAAGAAACCTTAGCAAAATATTTTTTCCAAGGAGTTTCAACATACACTTATACGAGGCATTCCAGCCAAATCGACAACTTTCAAACCCAACCCCTTTCGGTTTTAACAAAATATTTTGTTGTACTACCTCAATAAAAAAAAAATCTATTGAAACTTTATCCAAATAAGTCAATGTTTTTTTATTCTTCGTATTAATTACTTACTTAAAATCTTTTCGATTTAGCACAGCGAAAATAGGGATAAAGCCGATAAGCTCATCGATTCTCAGTCACCGTAAGCAAGAGAAAAAGATAGTTGCAAAATTTTTACATCTTCTTACTCTTACTAATTTTTTTATTTCTCTATGGATTTCAATACATAACAGGAGAACGTACGAGATAGGTAATTTGATAGTTCTCGCGTCCTTAAAAAATCGGACATACTTAGTTACTATTTCATCCACTAGCAGCACATTATCGCGAAAATTCTTGACTTACTGAATTGTTATTGGTTCATCGCTTTTTTTTTATTGTTATGCAAATTAATGCCAACGCTGCCAAATATTACACTCATATTCTTCATGTATTTTAGCGGAACATAAATTAATTATTATTTAATCCTACTTATATTAAGAAAAATAACTTTCCATTACCTAGAAACTTTTATTCCTTTGTGAATTTTATGAAAATATTTTAGCACTAATACTCACTTTTGATTTAATACTGTCACTAAAGCCCATTGTACTATGTCTCCATTTTGTGAACGACTTAGCAATACAGCTTTCGTTCTTCTGTCATTTATTCTTTGTGGTTTTCATAAAAAAAGTTTTCTTAAAGATCACGATATTTAATATTATTTCTTTCTCCGAACATTCTTATTTGGAAAAAAACAGCCAAACACTTTTGGTTCCTTTTCTTTTTTACTTCATATCTCGCTATCTTCTTTTACCGAGAGTTCATAATGGTTGCCAAAATGCACTTTTGAAAATATCAACAAAATTGTTTTGTTGTATTTTTGATGTTGTAGCGAAATAAAAAAGACTTAAATATCCGCTATGAAAAAATGGGATATATGGAAGTAGAAGTCAATGGTTAAAAATATGCAATTGATGCGTAGCGTTTCGTAGCATGTCTGATCACCGGTCATATTTATGTCTTTGTCTTTTTTTGTTACTTGTAAATCAGCTTTTCGATCACTTATTTCTCTATCAACTCAGCCAGAATGCAACCTATAGTTAAAAATGTTCCAAAAAGTTATTTAAGTTTGAAATGCCTTTTGTAACTGGATTCTGGTTGGATTACAGTTTTATTTTGAAATTTTATTTCTGTCATTATTGAAATTAAATTAAAATAAATGTAAAAAAATCAATTACAATTTAATATGAGCCTTTAACTTCGTAACGTGACCGACAGACATACAGAACTTTATAAAATAAAATTTTGATTTTGAAAAATATTTTATAATATTTTTATTTTCAGGAAAGAAAAATGAGTGAATTTCAACGAAGTCCTAGTAAGGTTTGGTGGGCCAACGATACCAATAATTATGAATCACCAAATTGTCAGCGTTTCCACAATTCCCATATATTTTCTCCACAAGCATCACTTCCGTATAGTATCAATGAGGAAGACCACGAGGGTGTGACTTCTTTTAATGAAGAGGAAGAACATGCGACCGAACTGGAGACCAACCAAACCATAATTATTAATTCTTCCCAAATAACCAAATCGTCCTCGTCGTCCTCATCAACATCATCTTCTTCAAGCGCATCGGACTGGAGCAACCGTAATATATCTTCTAGCCCCAATAGTCACAAAAGTCAAGATTCGGGATTTTCCGATTCGGAAATGCTTCACAATTTAGAGTCCAACAATAGTAATAAATCCGATCCAATAATGGAACAACTGGAGAAAAATTTGACGCCCGAAACACCTGAAAAAAATATCAATTTTAATCGCGAGAAATATTCGCCGAAAAAGTCCATTTCTGCCGAGTTGAATAATTTGAATGAGTTGCGAAAGAATGTCCGATCGTTACCGTCAACTCCGGAACTAGAGCGAAATAAACGAAATGTAAATATGATTGGTAAAGAATTGCAAAGATATAACATCGAATCGATTATAATCACTCCAAATTTAAACCAAAATAATAATTTCATTAACACAATTTCATTTAATACTGCTAACAAAATCAACTTTCATCGCAACATTTCACATCAGCGAAACGCATTCTCCGAAATCAAACCTTCCCGCAAGCATAAATTTTCGACCAGCAAACCCCTTAAAGTCAATCGAAATTTATTCAGCTGCGTGCCATCATCTCACAAAAAAGACTCAGCCGAAGATTTTTCTGAATTACCCGATTGCGAACCTATGGCTTCTCATTTCCTATCCGAATCGTTTCCAAAGTACAATCCACCCAAAATATATTACCACGATCCTAGATCAAATCGAAAACAGTTTAACGTTACGGCTCCCGTTGCCAATCAGTTACACTATGACTCGAGGGAAATTTCCTTCGAGGAAGTCACAAATTCTTGCTTATCCCAAATTGACCATTCGTCAATTGTAAACGACTCTTCATTGAACCAGGCCTTGATTGCCAGTGCAGACCGTACCTGCGAATTGCCAATGCAGCCTTTGGATCATCTGGAGCCACCAATTTTTCAGTCAACCCCTAAGACGTTTCAACCCTCGACGGATATTCGCCTCTACAAGCAAACAATAACTAATAACCTCGAGAAAAATATTAAAAGGTGGGTAACTTTTTTATAGGGACTATAGTACTTTTTGTAGGAATTTTTATATTGTTTGTTCGTTATTGAAGATATCTTAATATAATTGCGAACCCAAAAAATATATATGCCATATATGCTATAGAATGTTCAAATTCGATTTATAATTTTAACTTTAATTCGATAAAATTGATATTTTTGCTCATCGTAACATGGCTATTCGCTCCATGCACGATGGAAACGACACCTAACGGTTGCACTAAATTATGCTCGACTGTTGCGTGGATTGTGGGACGTGTTTATTTACAACAAGAGCATTACCTAAGGAAATTTCAACCACTATAAGCGCTAGGATCGATTCAGTTATCCCCATTATGACTTCGCTCCCGGCGAATAGCTCAGAAATTATCCATTTTGGGACTTATTTTCATGGAAAAAAGTTTCAATTTGATTCCAAAAATAGGGTCCCTTATTTAAATTTTGTTTATTGAATCCCCTAAGTAAACTTACAGCTAAATAGAAGAATAGTATTAATATAATACAACAATAATTTTTATTTTAATCCGAGAGTTCTTCGAATCCTTTCTAGAGGGCTAAAGCCACTTATTCAAAGTACCATATATTGAACAAAAACCAAATTAATTGACAGTAGGTTTCTTAAATTTCTTGAAAAAAAAATTATTGTATGCGCCACGAATTAAACGAAACAACTAGTGTATATAAAAGATTGCATTAATTTTAAAATGTAAAATATTTTTCTTTACTTAGAAATCGTTTTAACAGAATTTAGTACTAACTAAAAATATTACCTACTTAGAAAAAATCAGAGAAATTGATTGAGAAATTGAGTATTGTTCATAATATTTTTAAACTGTTTCTAACAATTTTTAAGGCGTTGACTTGGAGAACTTTACCCTCGACTTCGTCTGTGCATATCTTAAAATCTAAATATTTTTTGCTGAAATTAGCCGTTTGCGTAGAAATAATGGATATGTAGCATTACTTTTACGAAAAAAAGGCACTTACCTGAGACAAAACGTGAATTAAATCGTATATACCAGTAATTATTAATTTAAACGAGAAAAAAAATCGTAACGACCCTTTTTTATTAATTTTCAAAAAGTTATCCAATCTTCGTCCTTGATTATATATCTCACCTTATTTTTGCCGCTTTAATTTAGGTATTTAATGTAATTTTAAGTTTGAATGAAAAAAATGAACTGTACTAAATTATTTTCATCAAAATCGGTTTAGTCGTTTTTAAGTTGAAAGAAAATGGTAGTAAATTTGAGATAGTAAGAGAGATATTGTAAATTTGATATAATATTATTATTGTATACATTGATATATGTATTATTATAGACTAGTAATTACCCGTGAATTATTCATATCCCACACTAACAAAAAATCGAACTAGCAGTTGAAACAAATGTCAATAATTGGCTAATTCAAATTTGACACAGTGATTATTATATTGGTTTTCACAAACATGTTGTTTTTTTTCTTCACTCTTAAGTATTTGTTTCAATAATTTTTTTTTATTTTCTGACTTTACAAACATACTCATATACGCTTGTGTATTATCTATCTGATAAGTATCAGGTACAATATAATTTAACGTCTCTCTGTCCATTTGCCCGTTTAAGGCTCAATCAATTGACATCTATAGGCCCAATTCAGGTCATTCATTTTTTAATTTGTAGATAAATTATTCCTATTGGTTTTAGTACACCTTTGTATTCAATAACAAACACAAAACGTAAGAAATTTCAATTTTTAGCGAAAAATATTCAGAATTGTCGATTGACATTGACAAATTTATACTTCTATAGATAAATCAATAATAATTTTTGCAAAACACCACCGTGGGACCCCTTTTGTAACAATTTTTATGATTTCAAGATTTGCATTTAAATTTTTAAAACGATGGAAATTAAAAACATCAGAGTACAATTATTGATTGAAAAGAGTCTAATTAATAATATAAGTATAAATAATTGATAATCTACTTCCTCTTGATATAGAATTTGTTTAAAAAAATCATCATTAGTATAGTTCCCGATCCTTGCTGTAATAAATCCGGGACTGCTTAGTATCGTTTAGTAGGCTTAGTAATTGCATTATTTTTTAAGCGACAAGTTATCTCGTTAATAATAAATGGTTGCCTACACCAGCCTACACGTACACATTTTCATTATTCAATTGCCAAAAAGCTTTGCAAGAAAAAAGCTCTTGTCTCTTATTTTAAACAGGAAAAAATCTCTTATACACGCAAATTTTTAATCAAAAAACTTTCTTATGTTGAAAAGACATCTTATAAACTGTTTTACTTTTATGATAATTATAAAATTAACATGTTATTATTTATTTCCAAACTAGTGAAAATAATGAAGTGCAAATCAGACCAGTAGTTCAAAGTGAGTCGAAACCCAGATCGGTGGAACAATGGATGAATGAATTGGCAAAATTATATGAAGCAGAATGCATGATTACATTACAGAGTAAATCTTTGGCCACTCATTTATCGCGACAAGTAGCCCAAGCGGCCACTAACGCCACATTTACCATAAAAGCCTTGCTGGCTCATTCGAAGATCATTTGCTCGGATTTTCAATTGATTTCACGGTAAGCAAAGGCACATAAATAAAAAAAATAATAAAAAACAAATATTTAATCTAAAATTCTTCTATACTTGTAGCTATCTGGCGGAAAAAGATCCAAGTCAAGTTTCTTCATTGTTGATGAGTTTGCACGGCAATATGGTAGAATTTATCTTAACATATATAATTAATTCTCAGTCGAAAATAGTTGATAGACGTGAAATGGAAGTGCATGAAATGCTCGATATTTGTGATAAATTAAAACGGAAATACACGGACGATACGGAGCAAATTGATTTTTCACATTATCATTTCGAGGAAATTGGTATGCAGATATCACGGCTGAAATCATTGTTTCGGGAAACAGAAAAAAATATTTTAATGATGCAAATTCAAGTAAGGTTTGATTCAATGACTTGTGGAATGGGTTTAAATTTTATTTTTTTTAGCTGTTGATTAATATGATCGAAGAACCGAGTACGGAATTGGCGTTGCGAGGAGCAATTCATGGTGTTATGTGGGCCGCATCTTCAACATCGACCAATGAGCTTTTGGTTAAATGCGGAGCAATCAGAGCTTTGTTAATTACTTGCGTCGAAAACAAAGCCAGTACCATAAGGGCGGCAGCTTTGAGAACTTTAGCTGTTTCTTGTTCTACGAGTAAAGCAATTCAACAGTTTGAAGAAGTAATTTATCTTTTACATATTCTTACTTAAATTATATTTAATTATACATTTTTTAAAGGTTGGAGGAATTGAGATTATTGCGGATATTTTATGTGAGATTACCAGACCTGAGCCGGAGCTGTTCGAAGCGGTGGCAGTTTTGGTTCAAATAACAGCACCTTGGATTGACAACAATGAAAAATTACGAGGATTGAAGCGCTACGCGCAAACTTTGATTCAATCATTAACTAGTAGGTTTCCAAAAAAATATTTATTCATAAAAATATATTATAACTTGTGCTTGTAGGATTGGCTCAGTTGACAAAGTGTTGCCAAAATTTATTGTTGTGTGCTGCTGCCTTGGCGAATATTTCCACGATGGAGCCAACAACGGTGTGGCCATTATTGCAGTCACATACGGCAGAATGCCTCCTAAGTGCTGTGCAAAAGCGAGGTCCATTTGCATCTGTATTTTTAAAAGTATGTTAAAGAAACAAATTTACAAATTATTGTTATCAATTGCTTACATAATTTGTTATAGGAACAGACCGCTACATTAATTGCGAATATGGCGGCTGCACCCGAGTCTCGTGTTCAACTTGGCGAAGGCAAAGCTGCAGTTGCTCTACTCTGTTTCTTACAAGTGCGTCCATCGGTGCTGGATGATCCGAAAAGTTCGAATGAGTATGCCGCTTGTTTGCGACTGCAACAAAAATCTGCTGTTGCACTATCTCGGTAAATAACAAAAAAATTCTTAAATTTCCAAGAGTAAATTTATAGTTCCTAGAATGAAAAAATTTTTCCTGTTAAAAATTTAATTTAGGCTGGTCAAAAAGTATTTCAGACCAATAATCACGCTTATAAATTATGCAGGTTGATTCAATCAACTAATAAAAAAAAATCTTTATTATAATCAATATAATATTATATTATAATCAATATAATATACAAAATACATTATGTCTTCAATAACACCATTATATAGAAGTAATTTCAAATAGTCTTTTCGGTAGCTAATTTGTCTCTGATGACCAAGTCAATAAATTCGATCTCCTTGATATCCTTAAGGTAGTTCTCTACAGTGCAGAAGGGAAACGATCCGTGATCGAGGAGACCAGTTATTTCCTCAACACAAACTCCCTGACTTTCCAAATTAAAAATTGTTTTTTTCCCTGACTTTATTTGTAAAAAAAAAAAACTACTCAATTAAAAATTGATCAATTTTCATATAACTTTCGGCAATAAAATCCGACAGTATGTGATTTTTCATATTTTATTGCCTTATTAGTGAACGTAGATTTTGTATGTAGATATACTTATTTAGGAGAACAATTATTCTCAATCTGAATACGTATCAAATCATGAAAAAAACAAAAGTTTTCAAAATGTTTTATTAAGTTCCCTGACTTTTTCACTTGTTCTAATTGTTTTCCGATTTCACTGATTGCTAGACAGTAATGATACATTCTATCGGTTCATAAATCGTACCAGTTTTATCATAACGTGGAAAATGTGAAACTTATGAACCACGTACGGATTGATAGATGATGGCGCCGAATATTTGTCCAAAGATATTTCTGGAACCTCAAAAATGCTTATTTCTTTAAACACAAAATACTCTTAAATAGTTAATTTTTCAAAAAACATTTCCATTTTGCTGTCCTCAAATAACGTAAATTACTGTTATTTTTTTGAAAAATTATTAGTGTTCGACCGAACTTTCGGTTTTGGTTTCGGCTGTCGTCAAGCCAAAACTACGAACGAAACCAAAAGTGAATTCGTGAAACTGAAAATGACTAATTAATTTGAAATAAGAAGTGATAATAAAAAAATATGTTAATAATTAGCTCAAATAAGGTAATAAATGAAGACAAAATGAAATATAAATACCTATAGGATTTAAAAGTAAAGACAGACTAATTATGATTAACTTTTTTTTCCTATGAAAACATTACTTTATATGGAAGTTACGGTTTCTATTTTGGCTGAAACTGAGACTAATGCCGAAATTCGGTTCCGGCCGTAATAACTAGTTTCGGTGGGATACTAAAAATAAAATTTACATTTTTTTTAATCTTAGTGTTTAGATAAATAAACCTCTCCGTATTGCAGTACGATCCCTTGACATTTTTAATTTTTTTGGCTTGGAAAACCCATAGATTAGATAGATTATATAGTATTTTTATAATCTTTCCGTCAATTTCGGTAATATTATTAGTTTTATAACTACGCGTTCCCATTAGAACCAAAGTTTAGGTCGAAGAAAACAATAAATTGTACTTTTATTGTTATTTCATAAGAGGTTTTCATTCGAGTAAAATAGTGAATAGTTAATCATTATTAATTTTGATGTTTCCATTATTTTTTCATCAATTTCAAACCGACGGTTCTTGTCGATTTTTTTGAGGGTACATCTTAAAAACGATTTAAATTCGTATAGAATGCATGGAATGCATAACAACTGGACAACTGTCGTTCATTTATCAAAAGTCAGTCGATTCCAAAAAAATTTTTTTCTAAATCTAATTAAATAATATAATTGTTCATATAGCAAAAGTTAAGTGAAAACAAAAAAAAAACATTTGACGGAAAATAATAAAATTTAC
Organism: Sisyra terminalis; assembly: GCA_958496175.1. Taxonomy (NCBI): domain Eukaryota; kingdom Metazoa; phylum Arthropoda; class Insecta; order Neuroptera; family Sisyridae; genus Sisyra; species Sisyra terminalis. The sequence goes on from OY292279.1 coordinate 25,412,553, forward strand.
AAAGACAACCATTCATAAATTCTTTCTTTTGCATGGTAAATCTATTTAACATTCGTTGGCATTCGTGCATTCAAAACGAATCTAAGCCACAAGCTTTTATGTTCTCTGTAAAAAAAGGTATTTTAAATGTTGAAAAAAATCATTAGAAGTCGTTTAAAGATAATTAAAAACATTTTGAATGTAGTGATTTTAAAATGCTTCTAAATGCTTTTTTTTAATAAGGTTTACTTTCTTCACGGTAGGGACGCTTCATTTCAAATTATTCCAAACCAAACCAAATGTAATGATTTAAATAAAGCAAAACTATTTTGTTTAACAAAACTAAAACTCAGATTTGGAATTTCTCCATCAAATTCCTTTTTTTTTTGTATAAATATAATATTTGTTTTAGGCTTTGCAACGAAAAAATGGTCGCAGAACAAGTGGTCGCATTAGGTGGAGTTGGACAAATTGTTCGATTGTGCAAGGAAAAACGAGAACGAAACCACAGCGATGCAATTCTAGTGGCTGCTTTGGTAATTTTTTTTTTTTTTGCTGAAAGAAATTTATATTATTGCAAATCAAATTAAAATGAAGTCTTATAAAACATTTCATTTTTCCGAAATGAAAACATTTGGGTCTTCTACTTGTAATTTATATTATATAATTTTAAGCCTTCCATGCTTGTATTAATTTAAATTATATGTAATTATTATTATGTAACTTATTGTATTTGGTGTTTTTGTATAAGGTATACAAAAACTTCACATAAATTGTTTGTTTCCAACAAATACCAAAAATATGGTTATTTCAAAGTTTTTGTCGACAACCTAAAATGGGATTTTACGAGATGTCTGAATAAGTACACAAATGTTTGTAAATAAATAACTCTTTATTTTCACCTATCTTAGTTAGGTTGCTGTTATCAACTCGAACAAAATTTGATTCCATTTTAAAGTTCAAAATGAATACTCTTACACTTTTTAGAAGGCTTAGTAAAAAATTATCAAGAAATTAAATCAGTGATAGTTCAAAAATGGAATACAATACTCAGAAAATATAAACTGCAAACTACAATCAATCAATGATTGATATATGTTTACTTGCATATGACGTCACCGGAGTTGTAACCAATCACAAGCCGTTCACGTTCCCGTTGAAATTTCAAAAATTGACATATTTTTTTTATGGAATTTGCAAAAACTGTACATATTTTAATGTGAAATAAGGTGAAATATATGTTTACGCTTATATATGATCGAGTTACAACAATCTGTACTATGTTGTCAAATAGTCTATTAGATAATTCACTTTAATATTCATTATTTCATATCCCTGTTAAAAAAAAGTATTTAGAGGCATTTTAAAACCATTAGACTTAAAATAGCTGTAATAACTTTAAATGACTTCTTATATACAAACATTTTAATATTCTAAGAAACGAAACCAACTCATATTTGTGTACAATAACTTTAAAATTTTTTACATAATATTTAAAAACAACATTGAAATAATTTTTCTTTTGGATAAATGTGCCACATTTCAAGAATCAAAGAAAAAACAATAATGAGAAAACCTATCCAGTAGTTTATACGAAATACGCGCGAAAAATCTGGCTATCCTCTTATTTATGCATTATTTTTCATTTTAAATTTGATTTGCAAAAATGAATATACAAAACAATGCTTATTTTTATTTTCTTTTTGTAGGGGGCGTTACGGAAAATTGCTTCGATTTGCGGTAATGAAATCATGGAAGAACAAGATGTGACCGAATTAATTGAACCAAGACTATTAGATTCTTTCCTTACATATTCGGCACAAAATGAAAGTTACGTTTAATTTTTAACGATCATCCACCAACAACCAAGCAAAAAATTGTTACATCTTGAACTGCATTTTTGAGATATAACATTTTTTTGTTACTCGAATACATTTATAAATTCTTTCCTCTTACTATACAAAAATTGAATAAGTATTAACTTTATGATTTTAATTTAATGAGATTTAAGACTGAAATTTTTGTATAATAAGAAATAAAAACCTTTATTTATAGATTTATTTGATTAAATTTGGATTTTGGATCAGACTATTTAATATTGTGATTTAATATGAAAATAAAACACTTTAGTCAATTTAATTATTTTGTTAAGTTACATTATGTGAATATTAATTATATAATGAAGTTGTAAATATTTTAATAAATAATTTATGTTTGTCAAGTTATGTTTTTACCGAGTTTGTTCTTGTACTTTTATATATCCTTGCCACTAACTAATTTGCTGTGGAAAATATCGACAGTAGTTTCGTGACATGGTCTAAAATCTAAATCAAAAACTCCGAGTGAAAGACGATTTTCAGGTGCTTTAAAATAATCTAATCCGCGTCCAATTTTAATAATCCATCCGGTATTTAATCTAGAAAAATTCAAAAAATTAAAATAAAAATTTTATATAAATTGAAATTAAATTACGTGATTTGTCGGTCATGTAACGTTGACGAATATGTAACAACTAGATCAATTTTATGTTTCAATAAATTTGATTTGATATCATTCAACCATTTTTCTTGATCGGAATTGTTTGGATCTTGAGTTGTAAGCAAATGAATTTGTTTTAATTTGGGACAACGTTTCATTAATAGTTCACAAAATCGAACGAGATTTTGACACTGAAAACATTACCAATTTATATTAACAAATTATATACTTTTAAGAACTCCATTCGATTTTTGTGGTTTAGAATGATCGTTTTTTCAAAAACTATTATACTAAATACTAAATCCTTTACTTATTTTGTTACTTTTATAGATGGCATAAAATTTAACTATTCAAATACGATACATTTACGGTGGACAGAATTACGAGTAATCGAAACCTCTGAAACAAATAATTTTACGACTAAAGCAGACATGATTATTTAGTCGACTAACTAGGATAAAGTTTCTAGAGTAAAAATAAAGAGTAGTTGAAAAAAATTAACAAAGATCATTTCTATTTACCAATTCTACATAATCAAGGTGGCGACAGATCTGGAAAACCTAGAATTATCAGAGAATTTAATTCAATCTTGAAATATTAGGGAATTAAAAAAACATGAATTTTAAGAACTTTAAACCACTTCTGAACTAGTGATCCGATTGTACTCATCTTTAAACTCGTTCAAGATATTTTTCGAAGAGTAAGTGTACCAATTTTTATCAAAATCGGTTGAGAACTATAGGAGCTATCCTGATGATAAGACCAGTTATATTACATGTTTGTAAATTTCTTAATCAAAGGTATTTTGGGAACCTATTCCAGTTAAAAAATAGCATTAGAGGCATTTTGAAATCATTACATTTGAAATTTACATTTTAATAACTTTAAACGACTTCTGATGGCTTCTAATACGGTATTCGAAAATTTAAAATGTCTTCATATGTCTTTTTTATCAGGGATCCCACTTATTAATACATGTGATGGAAAAATTAGATCAAAAGTTCACCATGATAACAAATACTATTCAAGTCAAGGAAAAGTATAAAAATATCCTGGAGGACTTGAAATAATCAGAGAATTTTAAAATTATTTCTCTGTGGTCACCCTGTTAACTGAGCAGATACAATACCCTGTTAAAAAAGGCATTTTGAAATTATTACATTTAAAATGCCTGTAATAACTCAACGATTTCTAAAAGATTTTTAACATTAAAATACTTTTAATGCCTTTCCGTTACCACTTCAAAATGGTAAAAATGGAACTACAACATTGATTGAACACTAAGAAATCATGAGATAGAGGTATATGTTATCTTTGTTATACCAATCAAAAGTTGTCAATTTGCTTCTCGGAAGGCTACCATATTAGAATTGGTTTAACAAAAAAATCGCGAATAGTATAAAAAAAAACAGATAATAAAGCAGAAAATGCAACTTTGCCATATTTGACTGTTCTAAAAAGGACTTGAGTCTAAAATATTTTCAAATTACTTAGTTCAAAAGCTAATCAAAGTAAAAAAGGCATTTATCAAAAACTAAATAATTTTTTGTTACAAAATCGTTATCGCCCTCTAGTGAGTCTTGAAACGAACAAAACATAATATATTTGAAGGAGGAGTCGTAAGATCAATGGCAATTTTAAACACTTGCAAAATAGAAATTCAATTGGGATCTGTGTTTAAATTTTAAATAATTATTACTAAGTATTCCCAATTCTTAGCTGTCTTGAAATTAGTAGAATTTAATTACTTTATAAATACGTTTAAAAACTTGTATTTTTACTGTTTTAGCGAAATAAAACAAACTAAATATAATAGAATGAAATATAATAGAATATGTAGAAATCTATAGAAGTCAATAGCAAAAAACATGTAACTGAGCGTAGCATTTTATAGCATGTCTGATCACCCGCCATATTTCTGTCGTTGCTCTTCTTTGTTACTTACATATCAGCTTTTCTATTACTTATTTCTCTATCAATCTTAGTTAGAATGCAGCCTATTGTTAACATGTGAAAAAGAGTTATGAAAGGCATTTAAAAACATTATAATTTTCAATCTCTTTTTTAATAGGGTTTAATTTGCCAATGATTTTTTTTATTTCAAAATTATCGATTGTGTTCAATCATATCCACCGCGAATTGCATAGCTTATGGAAAGTTAGTTTTGGAGCCATCGGTAAAGTTATCGAAGAGAATATATTGAATATATAATCTCAAAATAGTTTTTATATATTTGAGGACAAATCCAAAAATATTTTTTCATTCATTGAAGTATAGTGTTGAATAAAGCAACTAAATTATGAAAAGTAGTCATTTTAAATCACAATAAACAAACGGACTTCTTCGAGGTTGTTGAGCGATTACTTGATGAAACATTCGTATATAAGGGTCTTCTATTTGAACGAGTTTTACTTCGTCGTCCAAAAAACGACCAACTAATTTTTCATAACTATAACCGATCGCATCATTCTTTATACTAATTTGTTCGTGAAATTTTCCCGTTTCTTTTAAATGAGCTATGTGCTTTTTTAGCTTTTCTGCTCGTGTCATGTATTCTTCAATCTTATTTCGTAAATATGTCCGTTTTTCGCCTTCGGTGGCTAAAAAATATATTTATGTAAATTTGATGTCTTTCAACATTATTTTTCGTACCTTTCATAACATCAACAAGTAATTGCAATCCTTCTTGATAACAAACAAGGGCTTCTGTGAATTTACTTTGATTATCCAGAGAAACTCCCCGTTGGAGAATTGTTGCCGCAGCATTCTCCAAACTCATTGTTTTTCAACAAATTTAAAAAAGGCTCCGTTTATATGAGTGATTCATTAATTTATCGCCAGATGTCGTTAAATACATATGATGACGTTTCTTACGCGTCTTTTCAGTAATCGCGTTGTAAACATCGTGAGCAATTAAAAAACTTTATGTCGATTTATGAAAAGTAACTTTTTGGAATGTAAGTATAATGTTTTTGAACATTTTGACCATAAATTCCGATTATTAACTGCTAACACAATTTAAATAAGTCGTGACACTTGACAGGAACAGGAAACCTAGTTTTAAGCATAGAAGATGGCGATTTGTCAAACATCCTGCCCTGTGCAGAAATTTTTTTCCCAATATTTAAAAATTTTCCCATTTTCGTTTCATTAACGCTTAATTAATTATTATAACAATTATTAATTTGATTTTACTTGTAACCGTTTCGTTTTTTCTTTTTTATGTCTGTGTTAATTTGACTTAACCTTATAAAACCATATTAATCTAAACAGCCAATTTGCATTGTTGGTAAACAATACTTGTACTGTTTTTTTTTAATTGTAATGTTAATTATTACTTTTAATCGCCTCAAAAATATGAGTAGTTCTAATAAAACGACTCAGACTAAAAATCTGAAGATTTTAAGCAGTTCAGAGTCTTTAAAAAAGTTATATTTTAATTTCCTTACTTAAACACTCAATGGTAAAAAAATTTAAAAAACTTTTAAAACTTAATTAAAAATTGTGTTTTTTATCTTTTTTTTTTGTTGTAGGTAACACGTTATGATAATTAATAACATGCAAGCGATTCCATCTGACATGATTTTATCCGAAAACGTATTAGGATTTGATACGACTACATTAATTCCAGTAAGTTGAAAAAATCAGGGCCACTTATAAAAATCGTTGAGTGAGAAGTTCATTGTAATAACTTTAACTTAATAATATCACGACTTACTACATAAAATCTTTTAACTGTAGTTTTATTGTTGTTATAAAATGACGTAGGCAAGGGTTGAAGCATGGCTCATAGCTCGCAAAGGCAGTAGTGGAGGCTCTTTCTGTTACCACGCCTTTACTGTTGTTGCTAAAATATCTTTACACATACCTCAAACTATGCCAAAATAAACTTAAAGCAATATTTTCAGAGGCCTTATGACAATTTCAAACAGTATAGCTGAAGAAATATCTACAGTATTCCTTTTATTAACTATAAACTATATATTATATGCATCATTTTATATATTTAAGTCCATTGAATTGCTAATGGGAATATGTTAATTTAACATTAACACATTTTAAATGGTCCTTTTCACATTTGAAACACAATTTTCAAATGTGTAAACTTGTTTCAAAGTTGAATCTTGTAAAAAAATTTAATCTGCACCTAACACATCTGTGAGTTAAGGCATATTATAATTTAGGTACCGAACTTCTTAATTTCATATTCTATATAGGTTTAAATTATGCTTATAATTAAAGTTATGTATTAATGAACACGAATCAATGTGTCGTTAAATACCATAAAACAATCTAATTAAACGTTGAGCAAATAAACTAACTTCAACATTTAATTATTATTTGTTTGACAGGAATTTTCGGCTCAAGCTCCTTTTAGGTCGATCAATATCCATAAGTTGCAATTTCTATTTTAATTTTTTATTTAATTTACAAATAAATCGGCCTATAATGAAAATTTCCACAAAGGCCACAAAGGAAAAAATTATACCATATTAGAATTGAATTAACAAAAAATCGCAAATAAAATAAAAACTAAAGTAGAAAATGCAATGTTGCCAGATATTGACTGACCTACAAGGGACTTTAGCCGAATTTTCTTCATCATTGAACAGATAGGTTTTCAAAAGTTAGTAAAAATAGGTAAAAAATATTTTTATACAAATTTATAATTTATGTGCTACATTCTTTTTAAGATGTATAAATCATGTTTTGAGATATTGAGTAATTTTTTTTACCAAGAAAGTTATAACAGTTCCCATTCATATTTTACGGCAAGTGGCAAACCTAAACCAAAAATATTGTTGATTAGTATGTCCCTCGGATGAAGTCGAGGGTATTAGCTAGTATAGCATATTTTTGTAGCAGCTTTACTGGCCATCTACTAGTAGAGAATATTAACTATAGATACAAAGTATGTTAGGGGTATTCACTAAAGATTGATGCTTCGAATCTATTCGATGTTTACCATATAGTATATCGGATTGATTCGATGTTTTGACAAATTATTTTTCTACGTTATTAAAAAAACTTTCTAATAAACTGCTCAACATAAAATATATATGCAATTCATCAAAATATTTAGAAAATCAAGAAATTGTCTATAAAAATTACTTTTTTAGATAACAATTCATTCAAATAATAATATATTACTATTAGCTCTAATTATTGCAAGATTGGGTGATGATCCTACCGTACAATTATTAAAGCTAATAAAGATTTCTAGTATCTATACTCCGTGGTTGATATATTGAGAAAATTTAATTTAAAATTTGCTTGAATTTCGGCCTTTTAGTAAATCGGAACTAGTTTTAAACGCAACTCTTATTCTCACTCCATGATACATACGAAAAGGGTGTTAAAATTCCGCCGTAGTTCCTGAAAAGAAATTATAGAAATATCATATTTTTTTATTTGTTTTTAGATTGATTTAGGTGAATCGATTCACTTCACCCCTACGACAAAAGTTGAACCAAAAATTCTTCCAGTAAGTTTGTATTGTTCATACTACCCTAGTAATGGTTAGTAATTAAATTATTTTTTTAGATTGCAACCAACAAATTGATTGCACCACGCCCTCAAACAGGTATTCCTATCGTTGAGTTAGGAAAATGGCTGTTGGAATATTCAAGAGATGGTTTAGCGGATGCAGTCCGCGACCTTATGGGAAAAGGGGCTCCATTTAGCACAGACTGGGTAAAAATACTAAATAAATTAATTAAAAGAAAGACAATAATGCTAATAATGTATTTAATTTCAGTTAGGAACTTCGGCATTACATTTTGCTGCGATGGGCAATCATTTAAGAACGTGTGAAATATTGTTAAGAGCTGGAATTTGTAAAGATGCCCGGACCAAAGTTGAACGAACGCCTTTGCATATGGCAGCATATGAAGGACATATACAAATAGTTGAATTACTGCTTAAGCACGGCGCCGATGTTAATTGTAAAGATATGGTAACATTTAAAATATATCTTCATTTCCTTTTTTTAATTGTAAAACAATCCAGCTGAAAATGACTCCATTACATTGGGCCGTCCAAAATGAGCATGAGGAATGTATAAAAGTATTGATTCAGTATGGCGCCGAAATCAATGTAGTTAATAAATTTGATAAGACTCCATTGTCGATGGCTTATGAACAAGACCGGTTAGACATAGTTGAAATACTTCAAAAAGCACTGGTCGCAATTAATGAAAAAGCACAAAATATTGAAATACAACGAGCAACGTTGGCGGCAACGCAAAGTATTACCGAAGAAATTGAAGAAATGCCAAAATCTTCACGTAAGTCAATAGAAAGTATTTGTACTATAGCTACACCTTGCAGCCACGTTAAGTGAAAGTTTTTATAGCTCAAAAATATACCTAATATATATCAATATACGTTAACTGTAGTCATTTAAATTTTCGCTTCCAAAGAATTATTAAACTCTATTATTGTGGAGCCAGAAGACTCCTACTTCCAGGCCCCTTGTTATCAACAATTCTACTGCACTTTATGCATCTGTTGTTTAAAAGAAAATCACATGAGAAAAATTGAAATTAATACTGTAGGTAGTCCATTATTTGAGCCATGTCTCTGTAAAATGTCAATTCGATTTGGGGCGTATTAACGGAGTCAAAAAATTGTAAAATTGTGTAACTTTGAATCGCTTAACACACGGTAAACAGAGAAAGTTATGTGAGACCGTAATCAGCTCGTAATAGCTCTTTTCGAATAAATGAACTTTTTTTCAAAAAATAGCGATATATTCTTTAAAATATTCGGCGTCGATCAATACCAAAATCATTAACATTTGGGGGTTTCTAAGCAAAATATTTCAACGTAAAGATAAAAAATCGTGTCAAAATTTAATCCGATTTTATAAAAAGCTTTATAGAAACATATAAGCATAGAGAAATTCCTCTTTTTCTCATAATTCCCCATGACACTTCTAAGCAACCTTAAATGTGCTTTGGTTAGTCACTTAATTTAATTAATAATTAATTAAAAGTCCCACAAAATAAAAAAGTCACAATAAATTTTTCGTCTCAAAATTTCATTTGCAACATCATGCAGGTGATATATTATCAATAAAGAAACGAAGACATTAACTTTTGGTCCAGATATACTTAAGATTGGTACAATCTGACAACGTCTTTTTCCAATATGTTTTAAATTCAATTCGCTTTTTTTTTGTTAATTCAATTTTGGCATTGTTCCATTTCCGTTTATGTTGCTAAATTTTCATTATGACCAATTTATTAGGAAATTTAATTAAAAACAAAGTAAAGAATGAAATGATATCATATTGTACCAGTTTTAAGTAAACTTGTGTAAATTTACTCTGAAACGGGTAAAATCAATAGAATAGTTACTATGTTTAGAGCGATTTAGGTCAAAACACCCTATAAAAATATAGGGAACATTAAGGTTTTTAATGATTACTTAATTTGTAAGTTGTAATTTGAAATTTATTACAATATAGTAACATAGTTTTACTCAGCTAGCTTTTTCGTAGTTTATATAATGTTTGAATGTATGAGTAATGCCTTAATAGTGTACTTGAATGGAATTGACATTTTAATAGTAATAATTGATACCTTAGTGAGTAAACGAATACATTACCGCTTTTATGAACATTCCCTATGGTACTCTCGGTCTCATTCCGTGGAATGGGTAAAATATTTCTATGAAATTTGTATTAATGATACACAGGAGTTTCTTATTTACTGATACGTACTCTACTGAAACTTGAGCGAGTATAGTTTTCGGAACGATGAAAAATTGAACTAGGTATTACTAAATATTACCATGCTTAAAAATATAGAAAATATATTGTGGTCTTATTTATGTAATATAATTTACAAAAGTAAACTAGAAAAAAAAAATGAACTAGATGTGTTTTTAACATATTACCCACATACGTATTTCGATTGCCAACCAACCTTCCTCAGTGGTCATCACGTAGTATTAGATCACTTCGAAACTGCTATGTGGTGAGTCGCAAAGTAATCACGGATCGGTATCAATTTATAGGCCGAATATCTTTTTGTGATGTAGTTTTGAAGGAGGGGGGATCCTATGTCTCTTTCTTTTCACCAAATTCTTCGTGAGTCACTCGAAAAATGCCAAACTTTGAATTGGCACATTCCCCCAGTTCAGTGTCTTTACTATTCTCTTAAAAATACATTATGCGAACGTTTGACCCATTTCTATTGCAAGGTTTGCCACTCAAGATTTTTAGACTCTCACATAAATTATATTCACCAGATGTTCTTTGTATCTAATCCCTGTTTGTCTTCACGTTTCACCAGCGTAGATCTTAGATTTTTGTAGATTCCGAATTTTATCTGTACAACTTTTGAAAAACCTACCCAACTTTTTTGTCGTTTATGCGTTTTTATACTAAACTGTTTCCATATATTCTCGATTTTATGAGAAATCCCTGCCCTAATAGGTTAGACAAGACCAACAAACTCCTTGTTTTCCATAGTTCGGAAAGTGGTTTCTGACAGTTTTCATCTTCAAAGGAGGAAGTTGCTCTGGAGGAAATCATTAGGAGTGATCCAATACTACTTGATGACCACTGAGAAGTTGCTTGGCAGACGAAATACGTATCTGGACAATACATCAAAAATACTGTTCAAATTTATGTTTATAACTTATTTTTGTAAATTATATTACAAAAATAAGACCACAATATTTTGTTTATTGTTTAAATAGTATAACTATTCAAAGTGAGCAAAAAGATCAAATTTAATTATATCACATGTTAATTAATCATGAAAATTGAGCTTCAAAGTTTTGTTATTTTCCGTGTTACTTTTAGCAAAATTTAATATTAGGGTATCTCCTTTATTTTATTAGATTTAAAAAAATAAAGCCATTTTTTTTTCTTTTAGATACCTCAAAAGCCGAAAAAACTGATGAAGAAGATGACCTATCACAAAGCGTAGAAGAGCTAATATCGAGTCAGAGTAATGAAATAAATTCAGAAACAGTCTCAGATATAAACACTTTAAAACTCTTAGAAGCCCACGGCATTGCAATGATTCCAAACGACGATAGCTCACTAGTAGCATCGGCCATGGAAAGTGGGCAAACTGTCGTTCTAACCGAAGCTGGAAAACTAGCCTTAAACCTAACGAAACCCAGTCAAGTAACAGAAACGACAGATAGAAATTCTCAATCGGGAGGCAAGCCGACGACGGCTGGCCGAAAAATCATCACTTTAAGAACCGACCAATTCTTAGCCTTAACCGGTCTTAAATATCAAAATATAATGAAAAAATTCACCGGTAAACCGCTAAAACGAATTGTTATGACAAAAAATAAAATTACCGTATCGCCAAAAACTGTGCAATTGGCCCAGCTGAAAATTAATAAAGCCGCACGCTTGGAAAGTTTAACGAAGCAATTGAACGAGGCGCGAAAAATCGCCGATGAACTTAAGAGATGTTATATGCAGAAGGAACAGGAAATTGTTGAGTTAGAAAAGCAGTTGGAAACGGTGAAAGCTTTATAGGATGGCACATTTTGAACTGTTAGGTTTACGTTTAATTTATTTTTGAATTAAAAATTTTATTTCCTATTCGAATTTTGTACATATAAAATATAACATTGTTAGTTTTATTATGAAAATGAGTTTTATTAAAAAAGATCATCCGTAAAAGATGTCCACTTTTTTCGGACAGGTTTACCACAGTCATTGAAAACCTAGAGTTATCATGAAATTTAATTCGATCTAGAAATATCAGGGAATTGCATTGTGATATTTTTAAATATATATTCCAATTAACTTATCTTATATATTAAGATTCCTGATCGGTGAGACGTTTTCGTTGATGCGGAGAAATAGTCTCTCACTCCATCAGCATCCGTCCCGTGCATATTACAACTTACGTTATGTACTTGACCTAATCAAATTATTTTTCGTTGTAGTTAAAGCAACTAATCTATATCCGTAATACTTTCCGTTAGGATGTAGCCTAACGGGCTCTACACTGATATACTTATAAAAAGACCAAATTATTTATTATTACTGAGTTACTAGTCTCCGTCTACGATTTCTCATCGATTGACAAATAAAAAATTCGAAAACTCAAACTTTAAAATTTTGTTGGCTAATCGGTAAAGGGTTCAGATTTTAATGCTATATAACACAAGAATAATGGTAACCCGTTTTACTTTCCAAAATGCAAGTAGCCTATATTTATGAAAAAATCTATTTATTTTCTATGTTTGGTCGGTTTGGTCTTTCGTACATTCGGATTCTTAGGCAAACCGTTGGGATACCTGAATTATAATTTTCTGGAGTTCTTCTGAATTGGAGTTAATCAGTGGTGTGTTGGAAAAATGTTAACAATGGGCTCGAGGTCAGCGTCTGGGAGAGGGTTGAGATTTTTTTCATAGTTATTAAAAAAATCATATTTTTATAAATAATTTGTATCAAAAATTTCAGGAAACACACAATACCATACAAAACCAAAAATCACAAAATGAACTATCAACCGCATCATGCGGTTCAGAAATTCAGCAATGCTGAGCGGTTAGGTTTAAAGAGTATCATTTTTAACTAATTTTTTATTGAATTTTTATGTATCGTGGAAGTTTTTATTATTACTTTTATTAACTGTACCGTATCTATAAAATGAACGCCTGAGGAAGGTTCAACAAACGTCGCGAATAAAAATCAAGTTTAAACTGCTTATTTTTGATCCTAGTCCTCTGAGAATTTGTATTAATCCTGTTATCACCAAGAATCTGAAATTTTACCATAAATTATTCCAAAAATCTCCATATAGAATATTCGCTCAAGTACTTTTTAGAACAGTCCAATCTGGCAACGTTGTATTTTCTACTTTGTTTTAAATTTAATTCGCGAATAAATTAGCCTCTAATAGAAATTTAGTCACAAAAGAGAAAATTATACCATATTAAAATTGAATTAACAAAAAAATCGCAATAGAAAAAAAAAGCAAAGTAGAAAATCCAACGTTGCCAAATTTGACTGCTCTAAAAGGGACTTTAGTCTAATATTCTTCCTCTTCTATCTTTACTACTGATTTTCTATTTACTGGTTCAGTTACTGATGACAAATAAATAGGTCGATGCTTAAAAAACTGTATATAGTTTAAGAGAAAAGCCCAAATTTCACAAAAAATATAGAAAAGTTTTAACTAACTTTTGGGAGTGAATATGCCTTGATTTCAAATTAACAAATCAAAGTATTATTGATTTGATGCTTTTAAGTTATGAATGTAGATTTTTAAATATGATTAGATCATAAATAAAACATTAAATTAGCATGTTTTTAAGACAATTTTAACTAAAAAATATAAATTAAATTAATAATTCAACATTATATAAAATAATGAAAACGTGATAACGCAGTCGAATTTATAGATTGGCAGCGTTGGCAATTTTAGTGTATCCCTCTCAAATGATATGATTCAGCATGCGCGACTTGCTCAACATTTTGAAAATAAAATATTTGATGTATTTCATCTTTTTCCGCTTTACACTGTGTACTCATGAGTGTGACAAAAATAAATTATGCGTTTCATTTTTATCTAATCAAATGTACTAACACAGCTTGTAGAAAAGTACAAGACTGAACGTCTCAACTGATGACTGTGTTGCCGCACTTTTATATACACTTATTAATTAATCAAGTAAAAACTACATTTTCGGTCTGTTTATAATTTGTTTCTTAAACACCGTACAGTGAATTCAAATAAACTTATGCAAAATTAGTTCCTTAAACTGTGTATACAATATATAAAATATAATGCAGTTCAATTTATGTAGTATAATTTAACATAATAATATACAAAATCAATACAATAATATACAAATTTAATATAATAATATACAAATTTAATATAATAATATATAAACTCAATATAATAATATTTAAAAAATCATACCTCCAACATAAATTTGAACAGAAGTTCAAACAAAAATATTCGTGACGTATTACCCAGATACGTATTTCGATTGCCAAGCAATCTTCATCAGTGGTCATCGAGTAGCTTGGATCACTCCGTAACTTCTATGTGATGATTCACAAAATAATCACGGATTGACCTCAATTTATATGTCGTGCCTTTCTCTTTTTGCGATGTGGTTATGGAGGGGGGTGTGTTCCCAAATTTCTTTACTTTCACCAAATCCTTCGTAAGCAACCCGAAAAGTGCCGAATTTTGAATTGGACCATTCTCCCAATTTAGTACCTTTCCCTTTCTCTTAACAATTTCTATGCTTTCGAGTGCATCCAATCTGTTTGTGCGGTGAACATTTTTTAGAAGTCTAACTTCTGCAAATGTATGCCCTGTTTCCAGTGCATGTTCTGCCACACATGATTTTTCCACTCTTGCATATTTTATGTTTGCCAGATGTTCCTTATACCTAACCCCTATTTGTCTTCTAGTCTGACCGACGTAGCTTTTATCACAGCCCGTGCAAGGGATTTCATAAATTCCTGATTTTTGTATGTCCGGAATTTTATCTTTGGAACCATTGAAAAATCCACCCAACTTTTTGGTTGTATATCCCGCCTTTATTCCAAACTGTTTCCATATCCTTTCGATTTTTTGGGAAATCCCTGGATAATAAGTTAACACAGACCAACGGTCTTCTGGTCCTTCCATCGTTCGTAAAGTGGTTGCTGATAATTTTTTCCTCCAAAGAGCCCTTTTGAGAATTCTGTCTACAATTTTGGTAGAGTATCCATTAAAGGTCGCCACACCTTTAATGTATTCTAATTCTTTCGTGAACAGATTCTTTGCCAGAGGTACATTTACGAGTCGGTTTATCAAGGAATGGAAAACAGCCAGTTTATGGCTATTATGACATACGGATTCAGCCATAACATATCTATCTACATGTGTTGGTTTTCTATAGATGTCAAAAACCAGGTTGCCCTGGTTTCTGGTTATTTTCAAGTCTAAGAATGGTAAACTACCATCTTTTTCTCTTTCTACCGTAAATGTTATGCCAGGCTGTATTGCGTTAAGATAATCCAAGAACTTGTCCGGATCTATTGTCCCTTCATTATAAATAGCAAAAACGTCGTCAACATATCTGTACCAAACCCTAGGAAAATTATCACAATTTCGTTTCGCCTGCAGTTCGAAGTTGCTCATAAACAAATTTGCCAAGAACGGTGACAAAGGATTGCCCATGGCCGTGCCTTGTGTTTGTCGGTAATATGAACCTCTGAATTGAAAAATAGTTTGGTTCATGCAATGTTTTGTTAATCTAACATATTCATCTAACTCTGGTTGTGGGATATTGTTCTTTTTTAACCAAATTTCTAACAAAACCATTGTTAAACTGATAGGAACACTAGGGAACAGAGCACTAACATCAAAAGATATCAAACGTTCCGTGTCTTTTAGTTTAACGTCTTTGATTCTTTCTACCAAATCCAAATTATTTTTTATTGAAAAACCTTCAGGTGCCCTTAAGTTGTTGAAACGTTTACATAACCATTTGGCCAATAAGTACGTCGGAGCGTTCATACCCGCAACAATAGGACGCATTTGATTGCCTGGTTTGTGTATTTTCGGTAAGCAATACAATCTGGGTACTGATGGATTTGAGAGTTGTAGGTTTAAACGGTCACTTTTCTCTACTAGATTTTTACAACTAGCGAGAGCCTCCTTGACATCACGAATCATCCCCGGTAGAGGATCTTTTGTGATTCTGATGTAAGGACCTTCCTCCAGCAGTTTCCCAACTCTACCATCATAGTCATCTTTATCCATTATGACTATGCAATTTCCCTTGTCTGCTTTTGTATAAAACACATTTTTTGATTTTAAATTTTTAACCATTTTATTATCGTTGTCTTTATGTTTTACACCAGTAAATTTCTGCACTACATTTAAACAACTGCGCCTAATGTACTGTTTTTCCTCATCTGGCAAACTCTTGATTGCAGATTCAACATCTACAATCAATTGTTCAGTTGGGATAGTACATGGAGCCGGAGAGAATTTCAATCCTCTTTCGAGGTATTTCAATTCTTGGTCCGAAAATTTGGTTTTAGATAGGTTAGTTACGAGGTTTTGCGTATGGAATTCTGTATCAGCTTTCCTTTGTGTCCCTTTATTTGTTTTCAAAGTTTTGAATTTCCTTTTCAGTTTTATATGCTTGAGCTGCAATTTATGCTCAATCACCCTGTACATATGACGGGTTTTTTCAAGCATAAGTTCAAAATCCAGATTATTAAGTTTGGCGGTCAACTCCAAACTTAATCTGTATGCCTGTAGTTCTAATTCACTGCGTTTGCTGAACAGAGCCCTTATCTCCCACTTCAACCATTTAAGTTTAGCTGCTTCGACAGCCTTGTTTGCCCTTTCATTGTTTTTTGGTCCCTTTAACGAAATGAATTTCGGAAACACCCCTTCTCCTTTACATCTTTGCAAGAAAGATATATCGGCTGACAATGACTTGATTGCCATAGTAGTTTTGTGAAATTTAAAAGAGTCCAATCTGGCAACGTTGTATTTTCTACTTTGTTTTAAATTTAATTCGCGAATAAATTAGCCTCTAATAGAAATTTAGTCACAAAAGAGAAAATTATACCATATTAAAATTGAATTAACAAAAAAATCGCAATAGAAAAAAAAAGCAAAGTAGAAAATCCAACGTTGCCAAATTTGACTGCTCTAAAAGGGACTTTAGTCTAATATTCTTCCTCTTCTATCTTTACTACTGATTTTCTATTTACTGGTTCAGTTACTGATGACAAATAAATAGGTCGATGCTTAAAAAACTGTATATAGTTTAAGAGAAAAGCCCAAATTTCACAAAAAATATAGAAAAGTTTTAACTAACTTTTGGGAGTGAATATGCCTTGATTTCAAATTAACAAATCAAAGTATTATTGATTTGATGCTTTTAAGTTATGAATGTAGATTTTTAAATATGATTAGATCATAAATAAAACATTAAATTAGCATGTTTTTAAGACAATTTTAACTAAAAAATATAAATTAAATTAATAATTCAACATTATATAAAATAATGAAAACGTGATAACGCAGTCGAATTTATAGATTGGCAGCGTTGGCAATTTTAGTGTATCCCTCTCAAATGATATGATTCAGCATGCGCGACTTGCTCAACATTTTGAAAATAAAATATTTGATGTATTTCATCTTTTTCCGCTTTACACTGTGTACTCATGAGTGTGACAAAAATAAATTATGCGTTTCATTTTTATCTAATCAAATGTACTAACACAGCTTGTAGAAAAGTACAAGACTGAACGTCTCAACTGATGACTGTGTTGCCGCACTTTTATATACACTTATTAATTAATCAAGTAAAAACTACATTTTCGGTCTGTTTATAATTTGTTTCTTAAACACCGTACAGTGAATTCAAATAAACTTATGCAAAATTAGTTCCTTAAAGTTTAGACTAGAAATTTTGAAAGTTTGGGATGTCTGATAGCATTTTTTTACTAATAAAAATAAATTTAGTCTGTTCGATTACCGAATCTCCAGAAGATTACGTGTAAAATGGGAGTATTTTTATATTGCAATAACTTTTTAACGACTTAGTGAATCGCTTTAAAATTTTCACAGGCTTTAGCATTTATTGAGAAATATTTCAATAAATTTTTAGTTGTCTGGTAGCATTTTGACATACTTTCACAACATCCTTTACTAACATCGTTATCGAGGCGTAAATTACTATGAAAATTCCCATCAACTTTGATTCCTTTTGTTTTCCAATTTAGTTTTTCGAATATCACTTCTCTCCTTACCAACGCAGAGTAGTAGTAAAATATCTAAATAGTATTGGATTGAAGCATGTCATATTAAAGATAAAAATGCACAGTTCTAGAATTAGAAGCTTTTACTCATTCAATTGTTAAACATGGAACAAACTATTCATAAACTAAGAAAATTAGATTTAAGGTTTCATTTTGCTTCTGTCGTTTCTATATTCACTGATTTTATAGAGTCGAACATCTTTTTAACCTCAGGATGATTTGCCAATTGATTTGAATATTCAGAAATGTAACCAGGAGCGTTATTTAAAAAGGAACAAGTAGCTTTGACTCCTTCGTTCCACCAAGTCAATGGAGACATTGTTACCGTAATGTCTGGCATCTAAAAATAAAAAAACAATAAACATAAAGCAAGTCTTTGGCAATGATGGCAATGTACTGGAGGAAATTGTTTCCTTATTTCATTAGTGTAAGGGGCCAAATTTTCGCCTAGTTCATTATATAATTTCTGGGTCGTTTCACTATCCTTCCACACTCCGTTTTCCACTGTAAAATAAACAGCCCCTGCTGCTACGCCTAGTTTCAATGAAGTTCTGTAACGATTTTCAAAAATATTTATTTGAAATAATGAATTTAAAATTATAGTACCTAATCATTATTGAGGTTATGATTTCTGCGTTAACTTTTGCTAGTTGATTTCGCTTAACTATTAATGTTCCGTAATGCTTTTTGGTGTTTAAGGAAATGCGTGAAAGCACAATTTTCTTTTTGATGTTACGAAAATGATATCTAGGCGATAATTTTTCCAAGGTTTTATCAAGTTTTTCACGAATCGATGTCGTTGTGTCGTCGATAAACTTATTAATATTATCACGAAGTAAAATTGGGGGAATTACAAAAACTAATTTTATTTTATCCATTATGACAAATTTATATTTTTTATTATAACAAATTAATAATGTAGTTGAACGGTTTAAAACAAAAGACATTAACAAAATACACTTTCCTAGATCTAATTATTAATAATTTCATAATCGGCGGACAGATTTGAATTAGAAAAACCATTTTGCAATGAAAATCTAAAATAAAAAAAAAATATAGAAAACAAAAAAATATTAAAATAAATAGGGAAATTATGTGTACTCGACGTTTTGTTCTAAATAGTCCAGCATTTGAAGTTCTGGTTGCAGTCGAAGTTCACTATCGTCTTCGCCCCCGCTTAAATGAAATTCAGGCACATCTTCCTTTTCACTTTCCTCGTGTTCCATCCTATAATTGCAAAGAATGAAAATTGTATTTCTTAGAAAAAGGAATAAGTCTTACGCAATTTGTTGACATCGATTTAAAACTAATCTTTGGTAGTTGATGACTCGATTTAGATAATATTCGTGTAAAGCACGCATTCCGCCAATACCAGTTTCAGTCAAGGCCCGTTCAATTTCATCCTGTAATGTTTTCAATATTTAACAAATTCATTTCAAAATCGATTGAATTCTTACGGGAAACCCATCGTTGTATTGCAAACATGCTGAATCTACCGATCTGCGGAGAATTTTGCAAAAATTTCGAAGAAATTCATCGACTACATCTCGTAAAGCCTCCAAAACTGATTTTGTCGAAGCTAAAATTATAATTGTTAGATTTTGCAAGAGTTTTACGGGTGAAACTTACTTTCGAAACCAATATGAGCGAAAAGGGTTGCAATGCATTGAATTAGAATGTACCCTTTTATTGAATTATCAATAACTGGCGGATCAGTACCGATACCTCGAGTAAAATCACTGAAATTTATTCACTTATAAAACCAATAACTAAGTATTAACTATAATTTTACCTAGATTCTTTGTGTAAAAATCCAAAATAGTTTCTTAACTTTTTACACCGAGAATGTATCTCCGGAGGGATTGGAATTGGTAAGGATTGCATTCCAACGTTTTTACCTCGATAGTTACCCTAAAAGACATTAAGTTAATTGCAAATACATCAAAAATTATATGGAAACTTTACTTTTTTCTTGGCTAAATCCTGCATGGCCCAGGAATGTTGATGTAGAGCAATAGTTTGTAAAATTTGTGGTTCCATGTGAGGTAAACTAAAAATATGAAGAAAATAATTATGAACATTCAAGATAGATATGCAAAATCATACTTAATTATATTGTGAGCTAAAATGTTGCGATCGCAATGCGATGCCGGTAAAAGGCACTCATACTCTTTGAGTTTATTTGGATTTTTTGAGTGTTTAATAATTTGCGAATAGTCCAAACGGGATTCACTGGGTTCGGGTGGAAATTCACCCCACAGAATTTGGTCCGGATATTGAGAAATTAAATTGGTTTTGCCATTTCCTTGGAAGTGGGAATTTGCTACGTCCTGGTCCATGGTAAAGCGGTGCTTTTTCCAGGATGAAGGCAAGTGTGGTCCGGTGGTTTGATATTGAAGATATTTACATCGTAAATATTGGGGAACTGAAAAGAAGATAAAGAGTTATAAATTCGAAATGACAAAAAAGGACAGAAACTACGGGAAGGGGACCGTAACATTAAACCAAATTGAACTCTTCCATAGCTCTATATGTAGTTTAAAATGTCAAGTATAGACAGCGCTATCAACATAGCTAATATAAACGAACTCTAAAAATGTCTTATGATTTGAATTTTAAATTTACGTAATTTCTTAAATATTTTAAATAAGTGTATTTATTTTGATTTTTACGAATTAAAGATATTATAAAGGTATATCGGAATGTTACCAGACAACTAAAAATTATGAAAAATGTTCCTTATTTAATGCTCAAGCACCTGTGAAAAATTTAAAGCAATTCACTAAATCGTTAAAAAGTTATTGCAATTTAAAAATACAACGATTTTACAAGTAATCTTATGGAGATTTGGTAACCGAACAAGTTGAATTGTTTTTATTGGCAAAAAAAAAAAATGCTACGAGGGATTCCAAACCTTTTCTAAACTGTTCCAAACTTTCAAAATACCTAGTTTAAACTTTAGCTGACTTTAGCGAGATAATTTTGCATGAGTTTATTTGTATTCACTACACGGTTTTATGAAATAAATTATAAGCAGTCCGAAAAAGTGTTTTTTTTTACTTGATAAATTAAAAATTAACAAACTTTATAAGAAAGTGCGACAACACTGTCGTCAGCTGAGACGTACCGTCATGTATGTAATACAAGCTGTGCTAGTACAATTGGTTAGAAAAAAATGAAATACATAATTTATCTTTGTCCCACTCATGAGTACACAGTATAAAACGGAAAACGATGAAAGATGTCAAATAATTTATTTTAGAAATATAGCATGTCACGCATGCTCACTCACATCATGTGAGAGAGATATATTAGAGTTGCCAACGCTGCCAGCCTATAATTTCGACAGCGTTGTCACGTTTTCATTATTTTATATAATGTTGAATTATTAATTTAATTTTTAGTTTTTAGTTATTATCGTTACTTTTGTCTTAAAAGTATGCTAATTTAATGTTTTATTTGTGATTAATCATTTTAAAAAAAAATACATTTATAACTTATGACCATCAAGACATATTCAGTCTCAAAAGTTAGTTAAAATTTTGGCTCAAGTGTACTTTAGCACACCCACAATCTGGAAATGTTGCATTTTCGACTTTGTTTTTAATTAAATTCGCGATATTTTTGATAATTCCATTCTAATATGGTATAATTCTCTCTTTTTTGTGGCTAAATTTTCATTATGGACCGATTTAATCGTAAACTAAATTATAAACAAAGTCGAAAATGCAACATTGCCAGATTGTGGGTGTACTAAAGTACACATGAGCCAATATTCTTAATTATATGTACATGTCCCTTTTAGGAATGTCAAAATCTGGCAACGTGTTATTTTCAACATTGTTTTTAATTTAATTTACGAATCAATGGAACCATTAGGAAAATCTCTCTATTAAAACAAGGCAATTCAAACTTAAAAGTTTTTAAACGTCTTTAAAAACTTGCTCGAAAGTGGCGAACTTTAAATCGTCCCATTTTCCTAGTTTATTATTTTTCCCTTTCTTTTTTCGGATTGCTCAAGAAGGATTCGGAGTGAGTAAATAAATTTGGGAACAAACCCCCCTCCACAACCACATCGCAAAAAAAGAAAGGCTCGACCTATAAATTGAGATCAATCCGTGATTATTTTGTGAATCATCATAAAGCAGTCACGCAGCGATCCAAACTACTTGATGACCACTGAGAAAGATTACTTGGCAATCGAAATACGTATCTGGATAATACGTTACAAATATTTTTGTTTTAACTTCTAATAACTAGTATAGTTTAATATTAAATTACACTACACAAATTGGACCAGAATATATTTTATATATTGTATAAACTTTAACTGTTGAAAGTCAGCGAAAAAAATATTATTTGACCAATTGTTTTTTTTTTTTGTTAATTCAATTCTGACCATTCTGACATTGTATAATATTTTTTTTTGTAACTAAATTTTCAATACAGTTGATTAATTTGGGAATTAAATTTAAAAAGAAGTTGAGCGTGAAATGTCGCTAGATATTGGCATATGTTAATAAAATATCCATTTCAAATTATTAGTCTTATTGATGATTAATAATTTTAAATAAAATATCCCCAAGCCCCAGAGAATTTTATAAATTTCTTTAACTGTTTTTAACTTTATACGTAGTTCAGTAATATGGTACTAGATGGCACTTATAATCGATTTTGATAAAGTTGATAAATGTCGAATTTTGTAAATTTGAATAAATATTTAAATGTGTACAATATAAGCACATGGTTATAGTTAGATTTTAGTTTTATTTTAGAAATACGTTTAAGCACTTTTATATTTCTTTTGAATTTCAAACACTGCAGGAAAATGGGAAAGACTTCGAAAGATAAACGGGACATTTATTATAGGTTAGCCAAAGAACAGGGTTGGCGAGCGAGAAGCGCCTTTAAATTACTTCATATCGATAATCAACATAAAATTTTCGACGGTAATTAGTTTCCTTAGTTATGAGAAGATGCACCAAAAAGATTTATAATCTGCGGTTTTGTTTATGGCTGTTAATTTTAGGTGTTCGGAAGGCTGTCGATTTATGTGCTGCACCAGGCAGCTGGAGTCAAGTTTTAAGTAAAAAACTACAAAATTCCGAAGGCAAAAATGGTGATTTGATCAATAACTTTTCGTGAATTTTATGATTACTGTGGAAAGTAAATTACGACGAAATACAAAAGATGGTAACAGACGTAGAAGATATCTACAAATTAGATGAAAACATTGACTGAATTTTTTCGATGTTTCACTTTATGTTAAGCAAACAGAGAAGAATTTAACAATACAGAACATCTCACACAGAACATAGAATTTGGTCTATGCATATTGTTTACTTTTAAATATGCAAACAAAAAAAATACCCAAGTAAACTATATTTTAAATTACATAAACTAGAAAAATGTGAGATATTCTGTTTTGTCTTAAAACTTTTATGTTATTTTCAAGACATCGATTTATTTAGGTTAAACTTTAAATATGTGACCTAAACAATATAAAATATGTATTCATATTTTCATACGGTGAATGAGCGAAAGTCTTCCGACCCCAGAGAATTAAAAATGTACAACTTTGAGTTTCGTTTACAGGGAGAAATGAGCTTACATTTTTACGTATATACGTAAAAAATGATCAGACTTGTTGGAAAGAACTAGAGTTGCGCAAAAACCCGAATATTTGAGCTATATTTCTTTTCATTTTCGTTATCGATAAATATTAATCAATTTTGCCACAGTAATCGTAAAATACCATATTTTTGTGTAATAATTCTAAAGGGTACATATAAGTGCACATTAAAATATGTTAATTAACGCCAGATATTAAATTTTTTAAATAGGTGATTTGCACGCCAGATTTTAAAATTTAACTCCAAGGTAGATCAAAGAGATGTATAATTTAAGTATAAAACGACAACACAAGCATGTACAAAATAGAATTAAAAACACGAAGTAGCGAATATTTTGAGGTCAAATAAGTAAATTCATTGAATAATTAATGCTTTCTTTGCTTTTAATGGGCGCCACATTTACATTTTTATCCTAAAACAATACATTTAGTTTCATCAGGGACTTCATTTTTTTTTCAAACGTATTAGAAGATCGAACGCATGCTTCCACATTTTTTTTTTTTTAAATAATGGACATGTACAATTACATTTACTAATATCAGCATCTATATTAAAGGCCTAAGTGTCATGAAACTTCAAAATCTTCAAAAGTTTCCCAGTCTTCAATAATATATTTGGTTACCAATTCTGAAGTTATACTTTTATAACTCGAATTTGAAGTACATACATCATAGTATGTATTATCCACTTTTATTATTTTCTTGCTTTCGATCCATTCTTCTAAAATAACTGTTTTGAAGCATTGCAGCTCTGGATTTCTGTCCATAGACCATTTATTTAGTAAATTATTTAATTTATTTAAAACGATCTATTAAAGTGTATTCGTTTTTAGTTATGGAATTGGTAGATTTAATCCCATTGTTTGTACTTAGATATCCTGATGCTGTATCATCGAAATAATTTTCATATAATTTTAGCCACATAGTGTATTGATATAATTAATAAATTCCGGAACTGTTTCTTTCCACTTTTCTACGAAAAGTGCTGCTGCCTTTACAACAGTTTGTTTATTATTGCACGTTTGTTAATTATAAATTAATAAATTTGTTAGGTATATCAATATTAATATTGATTTATCAATTTGAATTTACAATCAAAAAATCTTTTATAAATTGATTTTTTTTTTTAAATTGGCGGATAAATTGTAAATCTAAACATTTTTACCAACGTAGTATACTATTTAGATCAGTTGTAGTTCAGTAGTTTGTAATTATTTAAAATAATTTTGCATTACATAGCTGCAAATTAAATTTTAATGCAGTTAAATAACCATTGTTGCATTTTTTTCAAACATAGATGTCCAATATAGTATTTTTCTGTACATATTATAAAAGGACTGCTCTCTCTTATTATCTGGCGTTAAAATACACTATTTTGACGCGATTTTCACCTTTTTTGGTGTATATTTAAATCGCACTCTAATTCTAATAGCCAATATTTTTATTTTAGACGATGTTAAGATTGTTGCCGTTGATTTACAAGCTATGGCACCGTTACCCAACGTTATACAAATCCAAGGCGACATTACTAATATAACGACAGCTAAACAAATCATAAGTCATTTTAATGGCGAATTTGCCGATTTAGTGGTGTGTGATGGAGCTCCTGATGGTAAATTCCAACTACCTCAACTAAATTCGTATTGCTTACATTTAAATTTTAGTTACCGGTTTACACGACTTGGACGAATATATTCAGGCCCAACTAGTACTTGCCGCTCTTCATATTACTTGCAACGTTTTAAAGCCAGGAGGAACTTTTGTAGCGAAAATTTTCCGAGGAAAAGACGTTTCATTGTTGACGGCTCAATTAAATTTGTTGTTTGACAACGTTTGTATTAGTAAACCGAAAAGTTCACGCAATTCTAGTCTTGGTGAGAATTCGGCGGAAGTAAATTGTATAAAATATTAAATTGGGTCAATTTATTTCAGAGGCATTTGTCGTTTGTAAGAATTATAACCCGTCTACAAATTTCGACCCCAAATCATTGACGGCATATATGAATTATAACTATACAAATTTTGATGAGTTGACCGGCGAAAATCGGCACATAGTTCCATTTCTTGTGTGTGGAGATTTAAGTGGTTTTGATTCAGATATGACTTATGGACTAAGGGTAAAATTTGAATGTTTTATATATCTTTTAATGTTTCTCTCAAAATAGTATTTTTTTTCACATTTATTATAAAATTTAGTTCTCAAATATTTTCTCGACAATTTGACATAATCTTTAAATGAATCCCCCCAAAAATAAACTTTTATATAAATTAGTAACTACAATTAACACTAGTAGCTACTCGTGAAACATTCACATCGAACATTGACACAACTAATGGTAAAAAGTTTCAATAGACCTAATGGACTTATTTTAAAAATAATTTAGAATGTTTTAAAAATCTTTTAAACTAATATCAAAACATGACCTGTTAATTTTTAACTTTACTTGATAAAATCTAAGAAATATTGATTCAATGATGCGAAAAAAATCGTTTAATTAAAAATGCTTAAAACGGACTCCTATTGGCGTGGTATTAAAATGACGTCACAGTACAGAAACTTTATAATCCCACGGACTTTTCCTATGAAAAATATATTTAAACACAAATAGTAAGGCGATTTAAATTGCTCAAACGAAATGTCAATAATTAAAATAATTTTCAATATTTAAAATTTAATGTGGTTAGGCATATTTTTTACATTTCATAAATGTTTGAAAGAAAAAATAAATAAATAATAAAATTTTCTACTATTTAAATAATTGAAAGTAAAAATAAAGCTTTTCTTAAAAACTTATTGTTAATCCAATAACATTTTTAAAAAAAGCTAATTTTCCTCATTTTTCAGCCTAATCTATATTTATTAAATCTTTAGAAAATTCACTGAATCTTGCTTTAAATTATAAATTGCATAATAATTGCAATTATAATTTGATTACTTGGAAATTTTTTTCTTACTTGCATTAAATGATTCAGTGGTGAAACCATCAATAAAAAGCTTAGTTTTTTCTTACTCCAAACACAATTACCTTTATTCCATAGAAAACAAAATAAGAGTAATTTTTAGGGTAGGAACATGTATTCCTTGGTAAAATTGTATACATTTTATTGCTTTTATGAAAACCGTTCAATGATCTGTTAATATCTCGGTTTTAATACATGTAATGTGACGTCACAGGACCCATAAGCGCACCCATCGTTTTCGGACACACATTTGCTCATTAATATTAAAACTGTTTTTTCTGACAAAATATAAATTTTTCACAACTAAAAATTGGTTTTACTCACTTTAATAATGCCCATTATCGATTAAAAAAGAATGAACATATAGTGTATTGAATGATTTCGAAATGACAATTAAAACAAATGACAACAATCAGTTAATTCAAATTTGAGACAATGATTAGTATATTTAGCTTATACTCGCGTTTTTTTTTCACACATACATGTGTTCATATACATTCTTTGGTTTCTGTCTTTGCCGACATATGTATATAGATTTGCCTAGTATGTATATAGAATTAGTTTATTTAGAAAATCGATGTGATTTTTAAAAAAAAAAAATAGTTGGAAATTTAAAAAAAATAATTGGTAAAAATATTTATTATCATCATTAAGGATCTGAAACTCTACAATAAAAAAATAATAATTTAAAGGAAGTAAAATATTATGAGAGAAACTTTATGTCTCATATGTATCAAAATTATTTTTTTTCATTTTAGGTGGAAGATCAAGAGTATAAATATGTGGAACCTCTGCAAACACCTATTGAACCGCCATATGCCAAGGCATTGGCTTTGAAAAACAAGCTTCACAACGAAAATTCTGTGATTGTTCTCAATGAAGCATTATCTGAAATTAATTTAAATGAATCAACATCGAAAATTTAATATTTTATTCAACAAAACTTAACAAACAAGTCATAAACATTTTCTTCTACATTCAAAGGATCAACAATGATTTCACCTTTTTTAATATTTAAATGCAACATATTTTTATATTGCGTCACTTGATCGATCTTCAATCGAAGAGTATCGGTATCGAGCTTTTTTGCAACCAAATTTTTGATTTCTACATTGACGCGTTTTCGTAGAAATATATCAATTTTATGAAGAAAAGTTTCGCTTGGTAAATTATTTCGATCTATAATTGAGAGTTCAACGTTTTGAAGGGGATTTTCGAATACTTGACTTATGAACTCATCAATGTCGTTTATTTTTTCCAATTGTAACGAAAATTTCTCCCATTTATGTTTGGTTGGATTTGGAAATTCTATGGAATCATACATTTTTGTTATAATATCTTCGGATATTTGAGCCGTAGACGAACGTTGAAGATTTTGTTGCAAAGCTACATCTAGCGGACACTTTAGATAAATTTGACCAAATGAAATATTGTAACGTTTCGATATTTGATAGAATCGATATCGCATACTTCGATAGTGCATATTGTCATCGATTAAAATTATATATGGAAGATTTTCTTCAATGAACAAGTCTTTTAATAAAAAATTGTTTTTTGTATCAATCGATTTGTCTTTTAAATATTGAATTAAATTTTCAATTGCTAATAATAGCTGATAACGAATTTCTCGATATTCTACCAAATCGGTGAGGTATCTATCGTACGAAATTGGTAAAATATTGTATTTTCTCTTAAATATATCGCTTATTTTGGCAGCCAAGGTTGTTTTCCCAGCCCCTGGTATACCAACTAACAAAATTAAACATATATTTGATTCCATTTATCTACGAGTCTTCTGTTAAATCTGCCGATTGACTATTAACTTCTAGTTTTTCCTGCGCTTCTTTTTGTGCCTCTAATGCTTTTTTCATTGCTTCTTCAGCTTCACGACTTCGTTTCTCTAACAACGATGGTTGAATTTCTTGAAATGATCGCATTATTTTGTGATTAATATTAAGAAATTTCCCGGCACAACTGGTCACACAATTGACCTAAAAGATAAATCATTTAATAAATAACTTGAGAAAATCGTTGGAAATAATAGTAACTACTTCATCAATTGCCAGTTGCCTCGAATTCATTGTGTTGATGCAGGCTTTGAAACATTTTTCTGTCAGTTTATTATATTCTCGTAAGTAATCGGCGAACTAAAATTTTAGAGATACAAATAATGAGATTTTCAATATTAATTTAATATTGCGTTTACAACTTACTTGAGCTAAATCTAGAGGAGCTCCCATTGAAATTATGTAAATACTACGGTCGGTGTCAAATCGTGATTGATGGCCAATGAAGAGGAAAAAAATAACAAAATCAAAACGCTATCTCTTAAAATTTCATACTGTATAAAACTGACGATTTCAAGTAATTAAAAAGAGAATATTTCAAAAAAAAAAATGTCCTTTATAACCTTAAAAATTGAACTGGCTACTTGTATTTAGTAAAAAGATAAAGACGATTTTATACAAATAGGTTTGAATCTTTGATGTAAATTTCAAAGGTTTCTTTTTCTATAGTATAGGTGACTGAAGCAGCTATATTGTTGTCGTTGTTGTCATTGTTGTATTGTTATATTAGAAGGCAACACGAAATGAGGATAATAAGATAATAAGGAATAAAACACGCTCCTTTGACCCCTTTTAATATCAATTATCAGTTCTACAAACTCAACAATTACTTTAAAAGAGACGTTTCTTGAATTATTATACTTATGTGACTTATGTTATCTTTAATAATAACTAGTAAGTAAGTAAGTAACTAAGTAACTTTGAAACAACTAAGAAATGTAAGGAATCCTAGCTAAGTAAAAAAAATCTGGAAACTGATGGATATTGAAGAACTAAGTCGTCGCGACGACCTAGGTCAACTAGGTCGTCACGAGATTCGAACCCAGCGCTTGTTAATTTCGAAATGGCTACTTTGACTGCTTAAATTTATTTTATTTTTGGGAAAAATCTGAACTAACAATTGTCAACCTTTTTCTCCCCAACTCATTTTATCGAAAGTGCAATATGGTCGCCGGAATGAAATTCTGAAAATTTTGCAAGAAAATGTTTGTTCTATATTACATTTTAGCTTTCGATATTAAAATCGTAAAAAAATATATTTCGAACACTTGAAAGAAATAAAGGAGTACCATCATAGGCATGATGCCAAACTGAAAACAATCCCATAATCACGAAGTATAAATGACAGGAGAACGAACGCTGTATTGCAATAAAGTCGTCCACAAAATGAGGGCACAGTGCAGAGGACTCTAATGTCAATTGTATACAAGTATGAATTTAAGCACCAGAAACATTTTCATTTAGTTTACAAGAAATTAATAGTTTCAACGAAAAATTGTTTCCTACACATAAGTAGAATTAAATATTAATTAATTTATGTTATATTAAAAGTATTAAATTATATGAAAAACATGAATGTAACGTTTTGACAGCTTCAGCCTAAGTTTGAATTACAATAACAAAAAAGCGAACAACTAATAACAGTTCGATATATAAATTCAGTACATAAAGTTGGTCATGTTTCTTAGCGATAATGCGCTAATAGTGGTCGAAAAAATAACAAGGTTTGTGATGATTCACAATTGAATCATTGTAAATCATTACATAGCAGTCACGGAGCGATCCAAACTACTTGATGACTACTGAAGAACATTGCTTGGCAATCGAAATACATATCTGGGCAATACGTCACAAATATTTTTGTTTGAACTTCTGTTAAAATTTATGTTTATGGTATGATTTATTATATATTATTATATTAAATTATACTACATAAATTGAACCACAATATATTTTATATATTGTATAAACATTGCGGCTTACTTTTATCATTACGGTTACTGAAAATAACATGGTCATGTAGGTTCCAGTAATCACTCTTGAGATCACACATGAGTTTCCGTGGATTGTATTAGAGTGAATATTCTCTTACGAATTATAATAGTTCCTATTTAAGTACTATATTATTTGATTTTTTCATTGGAATTCTATGCTACGGCATTAAAAATCTTACCTACTAGTATTAACTAGTCTTAAATAAATAAAAAATATAAGATTTTTTTTAAATAAATCTAATGTAATCGAACTACAGATTAAGTCGTTTACATTGCAAATAATACGTGTCATTAAGGGTGGGGGGATTGAAAAGTAGCCAAAATTATATCACGTAACTAATGGATGTCCCTTAATTTATGTTACCTTACACAAAGTACACAGTTTCGGCCATACTAAGTTTTGGTTAACATATGAATGCTCACAAATTTTTTTTTTGTTCAAATTAAATAAAATTTATTAAATAATGTAGTATTTACAATTTTTGGATTGTAACCATTGGTACATAAGTTTAAGCGACAGCAGATGAGGTGGCAGCTTCAGCAACTCCGCACATATCAATACCCCGAGCTAAGCGAAAATATCCTTGTTCCCCCCAATTGGCACCCCATGAGTTTTTGATGATCCAATAATCAAGGTCTAAAAATTAAAAAAAAAAACAGAAAAATATTAATTTCATTATAAGCTGGTATTACTATTTTCGGTGCCATATCCCACTAGAGTAACTCCGTGATCAATAAAACTATATCCTAAGCACCAATCGTTGTTTAATATTCCAGAAATGTATGAGGGTAAAAGTTCGGAGTTGATACCAACACTAATTGGTCCATTTTGCGCCAACCAAGCAGCCAATTCTGTTTCATCTTTAGTCAATGGTAGAGAACCATTTAATTGAACAACCACCTTAGATTTGTCTATTTTACATGTTTCATCCTGGCCCACATAAGGATAATCGGCCTCAGATTCGAGACCTCCAAATTCAATTATAGCCCTTAAATTAAGGGTTGGTATGGTTAGTTCTTAGTTTAGTATGAAAGAACCCCGCACACAATACATGGGAATTTAGCCTCCCGTGGAATTCCCTAAAAACAATTGAAACATGTTCTTCTCGACTTTCTGAACAAAAGTTCAAATACAACCAAGGTCTGAAAAGGCCGTCCTTCCAAGATATAGCGTGCACGATAACAATACATCGTTGTTATTTTATTCTTATTCAATCATTCTTTAGCGTTACGTTTATACAATATTTATACAAAAGTGAACATTTAATCCAAAAAAATTCTTAAAGTCAACAAACGTAATAGATCTCATTTTCAACAATGCGAAAAATATTTAAACAATAAGTACATGTAAAACCATTGTCCGAATTGATTCAAAAACCGTGGCAAAAGTCAAGATCTAAAGAAGTTTCGCTTCTGCCATGGTTTTTGATAAACCATGTTTTTGGCCAATATTGAACCCAAAGAATGTGTTTTTCCACCACCCCCCCAACCGTGAGCCATGAGTCCAGACATTAATATATATATATATATATATATATATATATATAATATATATAATATAAGAAAGGAAGTTTAATCATACGCTTTGCTGAAACAAGCATGATTTTTGGACTTCATGCACGCTATATCTTGGAATGACGGCCTTTTCAGACCTTGGTTGCATTTGAACTTTTGTTCAGAAAGTCGAGAAGAACATGTTCCAATTGTTTTTAGGGAATTCCACGGGAGGCTAAATTCCCACGTATTGTTTGCGGGGTCCTTAATATTTTGTAATTGGGAAAAAAACGTACTGGTAAGCGTCCCAAGGATAACCACCACCGTTGCAATGTCCATCAATATTGTCACAATCTGTTAATTGTTGCTCTGAAAGCGAAACAAGATTCCCATACTTGACTGCGTATTGTCCTTCAATGTTTGCTTAAAAAAATGATGATATAAGTGAAAAACTTTGTCATCATCGATTTAATTTTTAAATGAAATTTACCAACAGCCGAAAAAGCCCAACAATTTCCGCAGGGATCTTGATTCTTAACTTCGGTAACAGCGTTATGATCTCTCCAATCGAAACTATTGGGAGCAGAAGCTGGCCAGGATGAAGGTTTGGAAACAATGTGATGACTTTTAGGAACTTTCAAGCCGGTTAATGTAAGAAGTTCAGCTTCAGTGAAATCAGAGTATTTGTTAATTCCATAAACAGCAGTTCCATGTTCACTTTCTTGCATTTGCTTTGATTTTTCCAAGTTTTTCAAGAAAGTCAAATAACGCATTCTATGTTCCGCCAATGATTTATAATGACGGTCATATTTATGAATGAACCCTTGGAACAGTTTCTGTTTTTATCGCGGAAAATGTTAAGAAATGTAAATCAAAAAATTATGCGAAAGTTTACCTGAGAAGAATCAAGAGCTTCAATACCTCCCAATACCACTAAAACGACTACGATCGTTATGAGAAGTTTCATTTTATTAACAATGGATATTTAATGAAATTACCAAAAATTTGAATTCTTATATACCTACCGATTTTTTTAGGTAAACCACGATAACTGCTGTAATCTTCTCACATTGATAAAATTTTAAAAAATAATACCCTTATTGATTACTTATTTCAATTAATCATTTTCGTGTCCATTTTAAAGAACATCTGTTTAATATTGTCTGATGTGATTGAAATTGTTATCTTTGCCACCTAAGTATATCTTCTTCGGTTGGGTGTTCAAAGTTCAATTGGGTAAAGGTGAATAATTGAAAAGCTTTATTTTTCTATACGTGTAATTTATATTCGTTTTGAAACATATTTCTTACAATTCAAAATATATTTTTTTTAATTGTCGAGGAAATTAAAATTTAGGTTGAATCCCAAAAGAGATTTTTGAAGAATTTTATTTCTAGGTTTTAAAAGTTTTGTGTTGCTTCGTAACAACCAACAGCAAAGGTTTTTAGCTACTATAGGGTTAATAAAGTTACTTAAACTAAAAAATCTTGAAAATTTGTTCGTTACGAGATTTGATTACGAGATTTTGATTGATGATGAACACATACGTGTGAGTGAAATACAATCATTCTCTCAAATTTGAACTGAACAATTTTTGTTTTGGTTTCAACAGTCATTTTGATTTCATTCAATCAATTGTCAGTTGTTACTATTTGTCAGTTGTGTCAGTATTGGGTGGTAAATATTTCACAGGAAATTACTAGTTGTGTATTAGTATGGATATTATTTAAACTGTCAAATTTGAAAATATTTAGTTCAACGATGTCTATGTTCTAAGTAAAAAATACAAGTGACAGTGACTATTTGTTCACTGTAATTTTTACACTTCGTATCTGGTTCGGGGTTGTTCGGGAGGATCGAGTCCGGTTTGTTCCCCCTTTCGACAAACGAAAAACATGCGAGCATTGAGATCGGCTCGATCGACTTAATTTTATTTTATTTTAGTGGTTTTAGTCGTTTTAGTACTATGTAAATCACTCTCAAAAATCAGCCAGCTTTTACCCGGTTGAGGTTTCTCACTAACCGTTTGCTAATAACTTCCTACTGTAACAACGACGTTATATATTATTAAAAATTTAGTCTGATTATTTTTTCATAACGCAGCTAAGGAAGTATAACTATAAAAACATCACTAACTCCAGCTTATCATTCAGGGTCGGATTGAATGAAAAAGAGTTCTGGGAAAAAGGATATCTAGGTTAGCCAAACTTCATGGGTGATTTGGAAAAAGCACTAGAGGTCTCTTCCGCGCTATCGTATCAAAAATCAAAATTTTCATGATGATCGGCAATCGTCAACGTTTAAGGGGCACCAAAAAAGAAGATTGCTTTCTTTTAATATGCTAATCTTATAAATTCTGAATTTTGAAATGAAAAAAAGAATGAATGATATTGGTACAATTGAAGTCACATGATATTTTTTTTTCGTAACAAGTTTATTGATGAAATCAATTTACATCAAAGATGTATTTTTTGTAACGACTGCTTCTAAAGTTGAACTTTCGTGCGTTGTGTGGCGGGGGTAAAGAGCCGTTTTCTCATCGTGGTGGCAAGCGTACGCGAAAGTAGAGAAATCGTGCGCAAAACTAAAAATAAATTGATACCTAAATAAACTTTGATAAGAAATAATTAATATAGGTAATTATTTAGACTGTAGTTTAAACTAAAATGTTGTTTTTATTCATAATTTTTCTATAAATTATTCTTACTATAGAGTTGAAATTTTTCATTTATAAATAACAATAATTAATTTCTCAATCTGTTTCTGTTGAACTTTAGAAGCAGTCGTTACAAAAAAATTTGTTCGATACTTATGCTTAAAGTGAGGTACCTAGTAGGACGAAATTGAGACACTTGCTAAAGTGACTCATCATACACAACTTGATCTCGTGCGCCTACCCCCACTCGCCTGGCGGCCTCGTGGGGGTACACAGCGCACTCGATCTCGTTGTGTACGATCAGTCCCTTCAGCTCGTGCATCAATTTCATCCTACTAGAAAACCTCACTTTACGCATATGTATCGAAAATAACTATTGTGTATTTTCTTCTAAATTTAATGTTGATAAGTGCGACGATGTATCGTTAGAAGATCAGATCGGGAAAATTTTCGAGAACATGTCAAACACGAATATGGAGTTTCACCGGTATGAATTCGGGTGTGAATCTTCAACGCTGTCGATGTACTAAACGTTCTCATACATGTTTTACAACTATATGGCTTTTCACCAGTGTGTGATCTACGATGTACAATGAGGCGAGACGAAGCCTCAAAAGCTTTTTCACACAAATTACATTTGAACGGTTTGTTGCCAGTATGCAAACGCACATGAGTTTCCAAGTGGCTTGACTGCTTAAAAGTTTTGTCACAAAACGAACATTGAAACGGTCGTTCGCCAGTGTGAATCAATAAATGCTTCTTCAGCGAATGCGAATAGTTAAAACTTTTCATACAAACTGAACAAATATGTTTCTTTTTTTCAGTAGAACCATCACCGTTTCGTTCTGATTTCTTTAAACTTCCACTTATCTTCAACTTTTGGTTTTGTGATGTTTTCTTGGAACTGTCCTCGTTACAAGCATGTGCTTGTAACTGAAGATAGTTGTTAAATCGCAACAAACATTTCGAACAACTGTATGTTTCAATACACGAATGAGTGGAACGATGCCGTTTCAAAACATCCGAACCAGAAAAACGTTTGTTACATATTGTACACGAGTAGAGCTTTAAGCTGGAATGCGTTCGCATATGTGTTCGTAAAGTACCATATCTAGTAAATGCTTTGCTACAAATTTTACAGGAAAACGAACGAGTATCCGCATGCGAACGTTCATGTTCCGATAAATGAAACTTTTGCTTAAATCCTTTGTGGCATGTTCGACAAACGTAGGGCGTTTCGCCAGTATGGACCCGACTATGTCTCGTCAAATCTGTAGCTCGTTTAAAACGGTAGCCGCAATCGCTACACAAAAACGGACGTTCATTTGTCGACCAACGTGTGTATGATGATTCATTTGTAGTTTGAAATTTATTTTCACAAGCCTTTTCGCCAATACTTTCATCAGATTTCCATCCATTTTTCTCATAAATAGAATTTCCTAACGGTGTTATTTCCAGCTGATCAACTTCTACGAAAATAGTCTCACTGGAGTTACAAAGTTCCACACTTTCATCAACTGAATATTTTTCGACATATTCCTGAAACATAAAAACGTAATTTAAATAAAATTAACAAAGTTCTACCAAAAATGGATTTCTATGCATAGTTCTAATCGTCACGTCCATCAACTTAAAACTATACTTATGGAATTTGGAAAAAATAACAACAGAATATTTTGATGTTTTGTCTTTCAAGAGTTCTGGAAAAAAATGTCTTCTTTGGTATAGTGAAAAATATGTTTTCAGCCCACTGCCGTAACCTCTTACGGTAGTACCTGGACTAGCACACCAGTTATAAGTGGTTTATGATAACTAAAATATGATACAATTATAAACAGATTTTACTTTTAATATCAAAATACATAAAAAGCAAACGTCTGCGTTGCGGTAAAGACAAGAACCAAGAATCTAAAGTTGTAACCACATCCCTATGAGTTTAATACAAATATAATAGTTATTGTCTCAAATGTGTACTATCATGTCATTAGTTTCAACTGTCATTTCGATTTCATTTAACTGTTAATTTTAGCCATTTTTCAGTTGTATCAGTATTGGACTATGGATATTTTAAGGAAAGTTTCTGGTTTTCAAATAGAAGAATAAATTGGCTATTTATACATATATAGATACTATATGTATACACAGTTGGTTATTTGTATATTCTGTATAAGATGTATATACACATTTGCTTACTTATAAAAATTTATAAAACATAACATGAATTAACCGTTTATCAATACAACATGGGTCACATGTTCGAAAAATACTTATTGAAAACATTTACCAAATAGAAGTAGATTGTTGCTACAAAATATTATGTATAGATATGTATAAATAATCCTTAAGAGAAACGTCCTAAAAATTATATTAATACAATAGTAATTGTATATTTCCTTTACCCAAATATATATATGTATTGAAATTGAGTTTTAATTCAAATATAGAAGAATATAATGTAACATATAATAATGTGATAATCGGCTTTCCTTGTATTATTTTTAATATTGAATTGAATAATTTCAAAAAAATATCTTTCTTCTATTAAAAGTATTTTAATTCTTACAATAATAATAGGCAAACGTATGCAATACGTATGCATATATGTCGGCAAAGATAGATAACAATTATTGTAAACATATAGGTGTGAGTGAAATACAATAATCGTGTCAAATTTGAACTGAATAATTGTTGTTTTGGTTTTAACAGTCATTTTGATTTCATTCAATCAATTGTCAGTTGTAACCATTTATCAGTTGTCAGTATTGGGTGATGAATATTTCCCGAGAAATTACTAGTTGTGTATTAATACGAATATTGTTTAGATTGTAAAATTTGAAAATATTTAGTTTTATTTAGTTCAACGATGTCTATGTTCTAAATAAAAAATATAAGTGACAGTGATTACACCGGCACACAAAAAAAAAGTGCTCTGTACTTTTGACCGGACCTACAAAAATCTACGTATTTTGACCTCCTGAACACGAATCCGGGGTCGGTTTGACCCGTACACCTCAAAAATTCGAGAAAACTTTAAAAAACCGAAAAAAATGGTTAAAATCGGCAGTTTTGGTGACATAATTTTTTTTTTGAACTAAACCGAGCATGATTTTCATGTTTTTCGATCCGCTGAATACAAATTCGAAGTTTATGTAGACCATAAGCCTCATGGTTATGCCTGCCATGGCGGCATATACGCCTTTAACCCAGGGACAGACGGTAGGCTCGCAAAGCAAGCAATTTTCTTACAATAAAAACGGCTTATGGTCTACATAGACTTCGAATTTGTATTCAGCGGATCGAAAAACATGAAAATCATGCTCGGTTTAGTTCAAAAAACTTTTTAAGTCACCAAAACTGCCGATTTTAACCATTTTTTTCGGTTTTTTAAAGTTTTCTCGAATTTTTGAGGGTGTACGGGTCAAACTGACCCCGGATTCGTGTTCAGGGGGTCAAAATACGTAGATTTATGTAGGTCCGGTCAAAAGTACAGAGCACTTTTTTTTTGTGTGCCGGTGTTATTAGTCTGCTATAATGGTTGTAATTTTCAAACTTCGTATTTGGTTCGGGATTTTTCAGGACGATCGAGTCCGGTTCGTTTCCCCTACCGACAAACGAAAAGCATATGCGAGCACTGAGATCGATTCGAGCTTTCGCCCGCTTGAAGTTACTCGCTAACCGTTGGCGAGCAACTTCCTACTGTTCCAACGGCGTCGCATTTTATTCAAAATTCAACCTGATTACTTTTTCATAACGCCGCTAAAGAAGTATAACTTCAAAAAATATAATTTCATGAATATTTCAATTATAAGTTTTACCAGTTTTACAATAATTTTGGAAGCAACCAAAGTCAATTTTGGCGATTTTGTATAATAAACGCTATAAACGCACTTTAATCGTAGTGTAGGCCGTGGAAGTGCATTCTAATTAAATTGATTGCCTATACATTATCAGTATAAACCGTATAAACATTTCAACCAAATGAAACATCGAATCAATTGAAATTTTTCAATCAGAAAACTATAATGATTTGAAAAAAGAAATTAGTGCCATCAAACAATACTAGATTGTTGAAATGTTCATAGTAAAATACTATTTTAAAAGAATTTTAATATTATATATTATGTCATCATCAAAGATAAATGTCTTCAACCGCATTAGTGTTTTATTACTTTGTTTAACCTAGTAATTTAAAACATACATCAAACGTACCGCATTAGTATTTTGGATTAAATCACTGCCAATTAATTTGTTTTCTATTATATTTCCTAAACATTTGCGTAACTTTCGATCACTGTTTTCACATAGAGTTTTAAACTTATATGCAACTATCAATGCACTCATACATGTTTTGCATATTTTATCCGGCAAATTTTCATCTTTATTAATCTAAAAATAAAACATTCAATCAAAATCATTTTGTCGGGAACAATTATTCTTATTATTCATAAATGTTTTCAGCTTACATGGACTGATGTACACACTTGAATCATTTCACATATACTTTCGCAAATGTTATTTTCTTTATTTTGAATCATTGTTGAATGGTCGATTGAATGCATTTCTTTCGGATCAATTTTTGAGAGACAAACGCGGCAAATTTCTTCAAAATTTAACTCTTCGTTCATATCGCATTTGAATGAAATTGGATTTTAAACATTGACGTGCGCTTCCTGCAAACCAACTCGATTTTACGTTTGTCATTGAATGAAGCAATTCAGGACATAACCTCTCCTATTTAACCTTAAATCCAAGTTAGTCAATTCTATTGAAATATTGATTTAATTATATTTTTATGTATTAATTATCTAAATAGTGAGGTAGCCGATCAATTTTGACACTGTGCTTCTTCCTAAATCGTAAAAAAAACTTTACGTCAACCCCGTGTGCCTTCATTTTGGAATTTTGGACTTGGCGAAATTTCAACGCTTTTCAACCGCAAGACGCTTTTAAGTCTATTTGATATCAGATTTAAGGAAAATGACTGATCACATGGGTGAGAATTCACTCCCGATAGTGATTGCATCGAAAATGTTGTCTTGATGTTTGTTTTTTAGGCGGAAGTGGCGATATGACGGATAAATCAAAAAGTTCACCACCACCGAATAACGATGAGAATAGTGAAGAAGTGGAACAAATTTCGCCGCCGGGCGGCAGTAACATTTCGCTTAAAGACATTCAACTGGCCATGGAG
The DNA here is from genome assembly GCA_958496175.1 of Sisyra terminalis. NCBI lineage: Eukaryota > Metazoa > Arthropoda > Insecta > Neuroptera > Sisyridae > Sisyra > Sisyra terminalis. Next base: position 25,452,562 of record OY292279.1, read on the forward strand.
GTGTTGAACTTTCAAAAAAAGCCGGCGAAAACGACGGAAGAAGCGTTGCATAAACAGTATCAGTTTTGGTCGACACAGCCGGTGCCGAAGCTCGACGAAACGGTGCTGGAGTCGGGGCCAATTCAACCGCCCGTCACTGATATGAGTACGATTCGAGCCGAGCCTTATACTTTGCCGGACGGATTCAAATGGGAAACACTTCGTCTTGATGACCCACTACAACTAAACGAACTCTACGTTCTTCTTAATGAAAACTACGTCGAAGACGACGACTCCATGTTTCGCTTCGACTACCAACCGGCGTTTCTGAAATGGTAACTTGTAGGAAAAATTAATAACTAAACATTTAACTTCATGGGAAAACTCACAGAAAAGTCAATTCATAAATAATTAGCCATTTATTTAGATTTTTTCTAGGATTTAGTGTTTGTTATATGGATGTTTCGTCAAATTCCGAAATTAGGTAGATTTTTTTTTTATTTTTTTATATATCAATTTTGTAGTATTTGTGTAACTAAATTTCACCATATAGTGGTCCTCAGAATAAACTTCTTTTAGACGTACTATAAGGACGATTTATAATTTTGAAAGTGAGGAAACGGTAGTGTCTGACCGAAACTAGTTTTTACGACCGAAACCGAAACTTCCATATAAGGTCATATTTTCGTAGGAAAAAAGTTTATCATAATTAGTCACTGTTTATATTTAAATCCTATCGGTATTTATTGTTTTTTTTACTCTAATATTTGAGCGAATCATTAACATAACATATTATAATATACCTAATATTTCTTTTTCATATTACTTACGAATAACGTAAAATAAAATTAAAATTACTTTTTACCTACTACGTTTAAGTACACAAAACAGAAAGTACACTTTTTTACATCTTTAAAACAAAACAATTTCTTGATTCAAACTGCTTGATGACCACTGAGAGATATATATATATATATACAAAATATATATATATATATATATATATCTATATACAAAATATATATATATATATATATCTATATACAAAATATATATATATATATATCTATATACAAAATATATATATATATATATATATATATATAAAACACCCTAATATATATATATATAATAGTCATAAGTAGTCACTGTTTATATTTAAATCCTATCGGTATTTATTGTTTTTTTACTATAATATTTCAGCGAATCATTAACGTAACATATTATAATATGTTTAAGTACACAAAACAGAAAGTACACTTTTTTACATCTTTAAAACAAAACAATTTCTTGATTCAAACTGCTTGATGACCACTGAGATATATATATATATATATATATACACAAAAATGTATATATATAATAAATATAGATATATATATATCTCAGTGGTCATCAAGCAGTTTGAATCAAGAAATTGTTTTGTTTTAAAGATGTAAAAAAGTGTACTTTCTGTTTTGTGTACTTAAACATATTATAATATGTTACGTTAATGATTCGCTGAAATATTATAGTAAAAAAACAATAAATACCGATAGGATTTAAATATAAACAGTGACTACTTATGACTATTATATATATATATATATTAGGGTGTTTTTTTTGGGACTATTTTTTTTTTTGCTCCCATGCCGAAATTTTGTTGGAAATACTTCAAAAAAAATTCCCTGAAAGTTTGAGTTCTTAATATTAATATTAAGTACTCGCTCACAGCGTGTGAATATTTTCCATTTAAAATACACGTAAACTTTGTTTTTTTTTTAAATTTTTATAGCTCAGCGGCATTTTATGGTATCGCCTCGCTCAAAGTCGGGTTTTTTTTACAATTGTATGCTCTACAAAAGTGCCTATTGCGGCAAAATCGTAATTTACACGGGCCAGGTAGTACGGGTCACTAAACCTAGATTTTTCATAGATTTCTCGTTTTTCTCTCAGTAACTCATGAATTACAAGACCTACAGAAAAAATGTAAATGTCAAATTTATAAGAAATTTAATTTCCTACAAAAAAGTTCCAGAAAACCAAATTGCTAAAATCGATATTTCTCGAGATAATGAGCCTTGAATTTCTCTTACTATAAAATTTTTACGGATTATTGAGTAAATTTAAGAAAATATTGATTTTTTATTCCTTATTAAAAATAGGCACTTTTGTAGAGCATACAATTGTAAAAAAATCCCAACTTTGAGCGAGGCGATACCATAAAATGCAGCTGAGCTACAAAAATTTTAAAAAAATATCAAAGTTTACGCGTATTTTAAATGGAAAATATTAACACGCTGTGAGCGAGTACTTAATATTAATATTAAGAGCTCAAACTTTCAGGGAATTTTTTTTCAAGTATTTCCAACAAAATTTCGGCATGGGAGCAAAAAAAAATAGTCCCAAAAAAAAAACACCCTAATATATATTATATTGTATAAACATTGCGGCTTACTTTTATTACTACGGTTATTGAAAATAACATGGTCATGTTGATTCCAGTAATCACTTTTGAGATCATACATTAGTTTCCGGCGATTGTATTAGAGTGAATATTCTCTTACGAATTATAATAGTTCCTATTTAAGTACTATATTGTTTGATTTTCTCATTGGGATTCTATGCTACGGCATTAAAAATTTAAACTTTCACTATTAACTAATCTTTTAAGGCGCATATCGGATTGTAGGACGATTTCAGATCCTCCGTAGAGAATTTCTTCATCATTCAATATAAAGTTAGAGAGGTTTTCGATTATTAAAGCTTTTCATTGTTAAATTATATACAATAAAGCATTAATATCACCTCATTATCAATTGTCAACGCCTATATAATGATACCTCACATTTTTTACGAAAATACTATTTTATTCCTCATTTTTAGAGATAGTGTACCTAGTGCACCTAACTTTTGATTTTAGGAATTTCTTAACATTATTATATAGCGATGTATAAGATATCCTTTCCATCTAAATTTCATTTTTATAATGCGTATAGCATTCGAGTACGTTAACTTTGAGATAAAGACATGACAAAATTATGTGGGTTCTATTTTTATTGTGGAATTCTACGTAAATGCTCTTACGAAACAAAAAAAAAACAAGAGTCACTTAAATACTTTCCAGTTATTGATAATTGAAATATATATTTCAGGGCACTTCAACCTCCTGGTTGGCGACAAGATTGGCATTGTGGTGTTCGAGTTGCTAAATCGAATCGTCTAGTCGGATTTATTTCAGCGATTCCAGCAACTCTTCGAATTTATGAACAGTAAGCTGGAACAATTAAATCAATAAATAAAAATAATACTTCTTTTTATTTTTTATTAATAGTGTTCAACGAATGGTGGAAATAAATTTCTTGTGTGTCCATAAAAAGCTGCGTTCCAAGCGCGTGGCGCCGGTTTTAATTCGGGAAATAACTCGTCGCGTCAATTTGACGGGAATTTTCCAGGCCGTTTATACGGCCGGTGTCGTACTACCGAAACCGGTGGGCACATGTCGTTATTGGCATCGCTCATTGAATCCAAAAAAATTGATTGAGGTGAAATTTTCGCATTTGAATCGTAATATGACTTTGCAACGAACGATGAAATTGTTCAAATTGCCGGACACGCCTAGAACTTCGGGCTTCCGAAAGTTAACGACAAACGATTTAAATGCAGCACACGCTTTATTCCATCAGGTATGCCGGTAATTTTTTTTTCAGAGAGATTCAATTTTAAGCTTAGCTTAGTACTTTTGACTTGTGAAGAGTCACTCATCACATAGCAGTTCTGAAAAGATCTAATAGTACTTGATAACTACTGAAGAAGATTGCTTGGCAATCGAAATACGTATCTGGCCAATACATGTGTTTGAACTTCTGTTCAAATTTATGTTTGTAGCTTACTTTTGTAAACTATATTACATAAATAAGACGACAATATATTTTATAAACAGTATAAAATACAGTAATCCTTCCAACTGCATGGTAGTTCCGTTCCTCAAAAACAGCGCGCAACAAGGCGTTAGGTTCCAAATTTACGAATTTTTTTAAAAAAATAAATTAAAATTTATATTCAAATAATAATTAACAATGCAAATATGTATTATAAACTTGAAAACCAAAAAAAAAAATCCAAAAGTCAATTTAAATTAAAAAAAATACAATAATAAGAACTTGTTTAGAACATTTCGCAATAAAACAAAAGTTTTCTGTTATAAAAACAGATGTTCCTACAATATTCTGAGGCGCTTTTTTATCTTTGAAAAAGAATTAGTTATCCTGGATTGTTTTCCAGTCTTATTATTTTCCATAAAAATCTTTTCATAAGGAGCCAAAGCACCTGACAAATTTATGGATGTTATGGAGCTATGTCAAAATGCTACCAGTGAACTAAAAATTTAAGAGAATGTTCCTTGTTTAATGCTAAAGCACCTGTGACAATTTTAAAGCAAGTCACTAAGTCGTTAAAAAGTTATTGAAATTTAAAAATGCTATGATTTTACACGTAATCTTATGGAGATTCGGTAATCGTACAGACTAAATTTATTTTTATTATCACAAAAATGCTACCAGGCATCCCAAACTTTCAAAATATGTAGTTGAAACTTTAGGAAACTAATTTTGCATAAGTTAATGCATATTGAATTCAATCTACAGTTTTTAAGAAACAAATTATTAACAGATCGAAAATGTGGTTTTTACTTGATAAATTAACAAAGTTTATAAGAAAGTGCGGTAACACTGTCCTCAGCTGAGACGTACCGTCTTGTATGTAATACAAGCTGTGCTAGTACATTTGGTTAGATAAAAATGAAACAAATAATTTATCTTTGTCCCACTCATGAGTACACAGTATAAAGCGAAGAAGAATGAATATTTCAAATCATTTATTTTCAAAATGTTGAGCATATCGCGCATGCTCACTTACATCATGTGAGAGAAACATGTTGCTAAAGTTGCCAACGCTGCCAACCTATAAATTCGAGCGTTATCACGTTTTCATTACTCTTATATAATGTTGAATTATTAATATAATTTTTATTTTTTAGTCATAATTGTCTTAAAAAGATGCTAAATTAATGTTTTATTTATGATTTAATCATATTTACAAATTCTACATTCTTAACTTATGAGCGTCAAATCAATATTTTGATTTGTTAAGTTGAAGTCAAGGCATATTCAAGCCCAAGGTTTAACTGAAAATTGTCTACATTTTTTGTTTTTTGTTTTTTCTTATTTTGTTTAAATTGTTTGGTGAAATTTTCGATTTTCTCATTAACTATATACATTTTTTTAAGAAATGACTTATTTATTCGCCTCATTATACGCTATACGACGTAATTATACGATTTTTTTTTTAATTTTACTTTTGTCTCTGATTGTATCTCCATAACATCCTTAAGGTACGCATGAAGATAAAAATTTTAAAAACCGTGTAGTTTGAAATTTTAATCGTGCAGTGCGAAAATTGATATTAAAAATTCAACTCGTGCAGTTGATAACCGCGTAATGAGAACCCATTTATTGAGAGGGATTGCTGCAATTCTTTTAAAAAGAGACCCATTTTTAAAGGGATGCTAGAATCTCTTTTTGGATTCAAGAAAGTACAGATTACTTAAAATTCTAAAAACTTGGGGGTCTACCTGCAAATGTAAATATATCCTTTTATTATGAAATGGACTTAAACATTTTTGTGTTAATAATTATTTTTTCGGCTCAAGTCCATTTTAGATCAGTCAAATTTGGCAACGTTGTATTTTCGACTTTGTTTTTTATTCTTTTCGCATTTTTTTTTTAATTCTAATATGGTATACTTTTCTCTTTTGTGGCTTAACTTTCATTATAGACCGAATTATTCGCGAGCTAAATTAAAAACAAAATCGAAAATGCAACGTTGCCAAATTTGACTGTTCTTAAAGGTAGTTGAGTTATTTTTTCGATTATAAGAGAATTATTTGAAGGAACCTTATTATATTTTATATTTATTATATCCGTGTCGTAGTTTATATAACTTTTTCTGTATGATAGTTTTCTAATTGAAATTATTTCTTTTTTTATAGTATATGTCCAAGTTTGATTTAGCTCCAATGTTTTCGATGGAGGAGTTTCGGCATTGGTTTATGCCACAATCGGGTGTCGTTGATACATTTGTTGTGGAAAATCTCAATGCTAAAGCGGGAAAAAAATCAGGCAAAGCGAAAGTAGAAATTACTGATTTGGTTTCATATTATACACTGCCAAGCACTATAATGCACCACCCCCAACACAAGTCGTTGAAAGCAGCCTACGCGTTCTATAACGTAAGTGGTGCCACCCCCTGGCTTGATTTAATGACAGACGCATTGATTTCGGCGAAAAATTTACAATTTGATGTGTTTAATGCACTCGATTTGATGGAGAACAAGGAATTTTTGGAACCGTTAAAATTCGGTATCGGCGATGGACATTTGCAATATTATCTATACAATTGGCGATGCCCTTCAATTCCACCGAATAAAATTGGACTTGTGCTTCAATAGCTTTTCTATTTTGCATAATTTTTACATTACCTTTTATATTCAATTCGTATCGTTTCATTCAGCTAACATATATGGTATGTTTATTAAGGGAAAAACCACAAGCCATCCCCCCACAATTTAAAATAATGTAAATAACTGAAATAAAATTGAAAAAAAAACATCTTTTATTTTCTTGTTTTCAGAAGTCCACCTTTTCCTTGGCATTTCATTTAGTTGGACGTTTATGTTTAATATTTAACGTAGCTTTGATTATTAATTGCAGTTGGGAGAATTAAACCAATTATTCCAAGACCTTATTATTTATTTATTGAAAGGCTTACATCTTTTTGTTCACTTGGTTTTTAATTGGGGAAAGAAAAAGTACTTCATTGGATATGAAAATTCATTCTATCGAAAACTGATGTCGATGTGGTGAATAAACAATTAATAAAATTTGGGGATTTTTAAGGTGAAATTATCAACCAACAATATTTAAAAAAATCGTTCGTTATTAAATTTGAGCATTAAACTATTGTGTAAAACACTGTAGATAACAGTTTTATTAAGAAATTTTAAAAGATATCATTTTTTTTTATAAAGCAAATTTTTCTAAGAATTCCTCAAACTCGTATCTCAGAATAAGTTTTAAATTAATTTTAGAAAAGTGTTATTTAGTTATTTATTTATTTTTTTAAATTGGAGTTACACCAATTTTGATAATTTTTAAATTTGTTTGATCTCTTCATCTTATCAAAAAAAAGAAGATACTAATGCATGATAAAGCCCAAGGTTTGTAGTGACTCTAGAGTTAATAAAAAAAACGCAGTTCGAGAAATATTGAAAATACCAACCAGTTTTGGAGCGGCCACCTTGGCTACTCGGCTACCAATAAGCTAGTTATAATACTAAAAAAAACTAGTTTTGGATAACAACGTTAATACGTCCCACCAAGTTTTAACCATTATTTTTTTTTGAATTCTAAATTTTTTCCTTCATATTTTACAATAAATACTTATAACTATTATGATTACCTTACTGGTGTGTAAAAAGGTTTTATTTTCTTTAAGAAAAAATTCCAACTTTCGGTATTCCAAAAAGTGTTTCTTTTTAATCGAAAAATGTTTCATAAAATTGTAATTAACACTATTTCTTCGCCAAAATTTTATGAAAAGAAATGTACACTTTTGAGAAACTTTAAAATCTATATGGAGCGTTCCGCAACAAATCCATCACTTGAACATTTTAAATCGATTTATTAAAAAATTGCACTTTCTTTTTAAACACTCAACATTTTCAAAAATTAATCTTTCTAGTCGATCTTTTTCCATTGTTGTTTTTAACAATCAATTGCTACTTTTTGTTGTTATTTATCGTCCCTCTGTTTTTTACTATCAAATTTTTAGCGACTCGAGAATTAATAAATAACAGTATATCGAGAAGTTTTGAAAATTTGCTTAATACGGGGATCAAACTCAACATCTACCAGATATGAAGCGGTCACCTTGACAACTCGGCCACCAGTATGCTCGACCATATTCTATGATTTTTTTTTAAATCATTAGCTCACGTAGAATAAATAACAGGAGAACAAACAAGATAGGCAATGTGTTGGTTCTAAAGTTTTTAAAAGTTTCGATAAGCTTAGTTATTTTTTTGGGCACTAGTAGCCCATTGTCGAGGAGATACTTGACATACTGAATTGTTATAAGTTGTTCGCTTTTCGTGTTTTGGCTATTCAAACTGAAGGAACTGAAACCAAAGTTGTCAAAAGATTAAATTCATGTTCTTCATACTTTGCTATAACATAAATTCATTATAATTTTTTTTTTTTTTATTCATAGATAGATGATAAAATTCATTGTTATTTCCGATTTATATAAAGAACATATTTTCATAAACTAATTTTTGTCTATAAAACTATTACTTTCTTATAAATTAAATAAAAATATTTTAACGCTTATATCCAAACTCGGTGATGTAAGATAACGATGATACACTTACGCTATACTTTGACCATATTTTATATTGTTTTTTTTCTATTTTGCAGTTTTGAATTCAAAACAGATCAGTTATAGTTTTTTTTATAAGTGAAAGAAAAGCTATAAATCAAAAGTGGCAAATTTAAAAAAATGATATTTAAAAAAAAAAACTTCAATTATACTTAAATATTATTTTTCTCCATTTTTTCTACAAAAAAGTGTTGAAAAATATAGAGGTGGAAAAAAACTTTTATTTAAGTAGTCATAAAAAATATGAATAATTCAAAATTGCTTTTTTAAGAAAAAAATGTTCCACCTAGATAAAAAAAAATAAACACCGTGCGACGTTTTTACGCGTGTAGTATAATAACACATATAAATTTCAATAAAATCGAGAGATAGGATTCAAGAGTGATCGATTTGAAATGCTCCATATTAAAATTATTTCATAGTTATTGAACGATAAATAGCTAAATATTCAAATAATTTTCTTGAAGAAAATACTTCGATTCGATTCTATTAATTCCACTTATCCTTATTACTATCAAATTACAATATAAATATTTACATATTCATAGACCATGCAAGAGTATGAAGAACAATTGAATTTTTCTTTACCTCTTGAAATACAAGTACACTTTTTAGTTTTTTTTTAAAATGCCTTTAAATAAGAACAGTGCTATAAATTCACTTTTTCATAACGATATACAAATAAAACACTAATCAATAATCACTCAACCGATTTTGTTGTTTTTGGGTTTATTTTATTTGTTACAAGAGTTTTGCATATCTTAAAATATCAACCTTTGATTTTGAAAATTTATTCATTTATTGTGAACTTTTTTTTTTAATTGTTATTTACCGTCGCTTTATAGCTACTTAAGGTTTTAGCGACTCTAGGGTTAATTAAAACCCGTAATCGAGAAATATCGAAAATTTGCTCGATACAAGGATCGAACTCATCAACCACCAGTTTTGAAGCTGTCATCTAGACCACTCGGCCGCCAGTAGACTTGTAAACTAATTTGTTTTAAGAAATTTTTAAAATTTCGAAAAAAAAAAACAAAGATGGCCTTTTTTTGATACCGTTGTTACTACTTTACCATCTCCTTTTTTGGAAGTTCTAATAACAAATGAAATAAAATTCATCAAAATCGGTTTATTTGGTTCTCGTGAATAGTGAACACTTGTTTAAATTAATGGTTCCGAATTAAGAGTGTTCCATTTTTTTCATGGAACTTTATTATAATTTTATCAACTTATATAACATTATAATTTGTTTGCTTTTTGTTCAAATATATTTTTGAGAGTCCAAATTAGCATACTGCTTTTAACTGTAATACACTTGAAAATTTAAGTAAATCAAAAATAAAACATTTATAACTTAGTCTCTAGTTCAATTAATTTCTACTTAAACTAAATAAAAAGATAGATTTTATGCTCAAGTTTATCATTACAATGTTCAATGGCATACAATCTAATTGTAATAAAAACTAATAATTTCTAGCAGCAAAAAATTAATTTCCTGTAAACATGCCGTGGAATTATTTACGTTACTGTTTTTAATAATATCCGTCATTTGTGATATTATTGTTGAATTCTATAAGAAAAAATATTTTTTTTTATCATATTATCAGCACAAGTGTTATCTACAGCCATTTTTCGCCGGTTGAAAACCGTAACGAAGCTATTTTGCAACGAAATGAATCATATTTTTGTTCAATGAAAATAAGTAGCGACGTAAACATTTACAATTCACATTGTCCACCAATACATACGTACGGTTACAATGGAACAAAATGCTGGCAGGTAAGTGTAATTGCTTTTTGAATATCGACATGCCCCATATCATCCAAATGAACTTGTAAATATTTCGAAATTGTCTTAGTATTGGTTTGAACGTCGGAACAACTTCTCGTGGTGAGGCGTCGCTTCAAAAGCGACCGAATACGTTGTGTATCTAACATTCGCGTTTCATCCTTTTCGTTTACGATTTGGCGAATTTGACCAGAATTAAACGTGTCGACTTTTACATACACAATACCATGTGACAACAAACTACAATGCAAAATCCATTGAAAACAAGAACCATACAGATAAAGATTTAATTCTTGCGCCGAATTTTACAACGCTATACTTCTAATTTACCTTCACACATACTTTGATCAAGAAAAAAAAACAGTTTGCAAGTGAGTGCGGAGTGTAACTTCTTCATTTGAAAAAAAAACTTTTTGTCATCACATTTTTCCCATTCCATGTGATTACTTCAACCAATAACATTCTGCAATACTACAAAAAGAGTAAGAATTTACCATAATATACAAATACTTAACGCATAAGTTTGTACCGGTTTTTCTTCAAAGCCAAAGTCATAAAATATGCATACACGTATTATAGTGTACTTGCGACTTTTTCCCACCTTTTCGAGTGAAAAAAATTATCAGTTGCATAATAATTAGCTGCAAACAATGAGATATTTACGATCAAGAACAACTCAATGTAACACAGAATAATATATCTCCATCGTAAATAACTCAAGAGATTAAAATATTGACATTCATAATTAGTACATTTTTTAAGTCACAAGTCAATATAATATAATGGCAATAAATTTCACCCACATTTTATATGAGTTCATAATCATTAACTCAAATATTTACTTAGTTTTAAAAGTTATTACATTTTTTATTTCAATGTGACATTCAAAAATAGTTTTCATCGTTTCCATAGTTACGTCCCGTCAATTTGCTCCATTGTTACAATTTGGTTATCGCTTTGTGTCGTTAGATGGCGCTTTGGCCAGCTTTGACAAAGGTTCATTCCCAGAATATTTTTAAATTTATTTACTTTTTTCTTCTTTAATTTTTTTTTTTTGTATTTTGCTTTATAACATTTAAGTGTTGTCTTATTTGTTATCGCTTATCTCGTAAATATTTAAGATAAGCGTTTTCTTTGACACTATACCAATGTATATGTATGTATCTAATATGTGAGCCATAAATTTTTATAAAAACATATATTTTATTGTATTATTGTGCGATACATTTTTAAAATTTCAAGTTTTTTTTGTTCAAACATAAAGAATTTTCGGTCTTGGAAAATTATAATGCTTTGTCAATATTGTAATTAATGACATTACTAATAGCGGAATTTTACAAAATAAGCTTATTTTAATTTTTAAATCGTCAACTTTTTGTCACTATTCAACCCTTAAACTAGTGCATCTTTTTGAATTCGATTAAGTACTCAATAGCAATCAATCGTTCAATAGCATCGTTCAATAACACCAATAATAAATCTATTTATGATATATTTAGTGTTGGTATAATATACTATATGTTCTTACTCTCCATAAAACACGTACAAAGCTCCGTGTATATAAAATTTATCCGGACTAATTACATGTTAGGTTCGTTTCTGCTGCAGTTTAAACTGAATCCTAATTGCTTGTAAATTGATTGGTCATGCGCAGTTGCAAAACAGTTGCTTCTATAAGTGCAGTAACGTATGCTTAATCACTTAACAGTTTTGCCCGAGTCTAACTTGGTCAAGTTTTGTTTTGTAAGATAGTATTAGAGCGAGTAGATATTTAATGTTCATAATTTTTCAAAAGTGGGAATAACCTTGAATGATTTATAAAGCACCATAAACTAGTTTTATACGCGGGGGTGGGAGTAACATACACTAAAACTACTTGTTAAAAAAATTATGATAATTTTTTTTTCCGTTTTCTCAAAAAAAAAATTGTTAAGTGGTTAATCAGCTCAAAAGCAATCAGAATACGGTTTGAGCTTCACCAGAAACGAATCTATTGTCTATTGTAAAGTACATGTTGCAACATGTTTGTCTATTGAATGTACTAAATAATAATTTTTAGAAAACCATTTCTGAAAAAAGGATTCATTAGGTATATAATTAGGAAATGAATATACTATGTCGTTAGTTCTTTTAATATTGCCTTAAACAAATTCTTGTGTTACTGTTTGATTTTAAGGCGGGCGCACGACTCTTAATTCCACTGATAGTGAAAATTCTAAGTCAATTTTCACTTGTCATATCAGAAATAATACCTTGAGATAATATGAATTACACATTATACTGAATGTCCATTTTTAAACGATAAACGGTAGATATCAATTAAATTTTAACAATAGCCAATATGCGGTATAGTTTGAAAAACTGGAAAAAGTTAATAAAATTTAAAACAGTAAAGATATATACATCAAATGCAATTAGAGTTGACTTAAGATGACCTAAGATTTGGGATATCTTTTTTTTTACTTGTTTTAATAGAAACTAAAATATTGAATTGGGCACATTCTCAAAATCTGTCGTTCCTCACTCCACAATCTTACGTTATTATTATTATTTTCTGATCGCTTATATATTGCGTTCTAAGTATCGAACACTATAAGCTAAAGTTACTTGAAATATTAAAATTTATTCTTTGATTAATAATGTCAGGTTTAATCTTCCGATGTTAACTGTCCGATTAAACAAAAGGTATTGGCATCCAAAGCTGAAGGTACATCGCCAGATTTTTTGGACTGCTTTTTCCGCGTATTTCAATTTTTAACACCAATAACTGGTTGTGGATATTGGATGATCAAATTTGATATAACATTTAAGAACACATTTTAATCCTTAAAAATCTTTAGATTTTTATACTAACATAACTACCGCGACCTAAATGTAATATAGTCAATAGTCTACACTAGGATTCTACTCTTGGGTATGAAAATTATGATGCTTACAAAAATTTTGTGTGACCCATCCTATAAGAATTATTAACTAATATTGTTTGCAGTTCTGAACCGCTAACTTCAATAATTCGCTTAAAAATGAATAAAAACAGACAACTTAGAGAACAGACAACTTAAAGAAGAATAAAAATCGGTAAATTTTATGGGTGCCTGGTAGTCTTGAATAAATAGGTACTAAGTGCAGTAAAAAAAAATAATCGGAAATACTACAATTAAATAATCAAAAACTTCTATGAACATGGATTAATGTTGCTTTCACTGAACAAATAATTTTTATCAATACCCGCAATTTTAATCAGTACTTCTAGTTAATTTATTTTACAAAATTTAATGTTCTTTTTTTCTAAATCTAATATTTTCTAAGTATTTCTAAGTTCTTTATAACTATTAAGGTCTTCAGCGACTCTAGGGTTAATAAAATATGTAAATAACATTGAAAATTTGTTCGTCACGAGATTCAATTCCAACACCTATCAGTTTTGGAAAGGCCACCAGTATTAAGTTTAAAAATGAAAAAAATATGTTGCTTTCATTTAAAGGTTCAATTGTAAAATTTACTTTTAAATATATATATTCCTGGATCTATGATGGGTTCATTTGTTGTTTCATAGTTAAATTAAGGTTTGACCGCGGCCGTGCCACGCGTCCCTTGTACCCAAAGCAAAACTACCCCTAATCTTTCAATGAAACCTTAAACATAAAATATTTAATATGTTTACATATATGTTTAAAATAATAGTTTTTTTGCATATTGTGTAAAAGCGTCGTGTAGTGGATTCCAAGGGGGCTACGATGATCGAACAGACTAAATTTATTTCATTACCGAAAAAAAAAATGATACAAGGCATCCCAAACTATTAAAATATGTAGTTGAAACTTTAGGGAGCTAATTTTGCATAAATTTATTTTAATTCACTTCACGGTTTTTAAGAAACAAATTAGAAACAGATCGAAAATGTGTTTTTTACTTTATAAATTAATAAGTGTATAAGAAAGTGCGGCAACACTGTCATCAGCTGAGACGTATCGTCTTTTATATAATACAAGCTGTGTTAGTACATTTAGTTAAATAAAAATGAAACGTCTAATTTATCATTGTCATACTCATGAGTACACCGTATAAAACGGAAAAGGATGAAATATGTCAAATAATTTATTTTCAAAATGTTGAGCATATCACGCATGCTCACTCACATCATGTGAGAGAGACATACTAAAGTAACCAACGCTGCCAATCTATAAATTCGACAGCATTGTCACGTTTCCATTATTTAATATAATGTTGAGTTATTAATTTAATTTTTAATTATAATTGTCTTAAAAACATGCTAATTTAATGTTTTATTTATGATTTACTCATATTAAAAAAATATACAGTCATAACTTATGAGCATCAAATCAAAAATATTTTAATTTGTATAGTTGAAATTAAAGGCATATTCAGTCCCAAAAGTTAGTTAAAAATTGTCTATATTGTTTGTTTTTCCTTATTTTGTTAAATTTTTTTGGTGAAATTTCCGATTTTCTCCTAAACTATATACAGTTTTTTAAGTCTCGACCTGTTTATTCGGCTCATGGTATGCTATACGACGTAATTATTCACGAATTTCTATTTTTATGTACTGTTGTCTTCGATTGTATCTCCATTATATCCTTAAAAGCATTCATTTTGCTTATAAAATCGATAGATAGTCTTCATAAAAATTTTGTGATCTTTCGATTGGTGAATTCAAAAACTTTCCATATCTCTTTCTTGAATTTCTTAATGAATTTTTAAAGAAAACAATAACTACATGAATAAACGTAGTAGGAAAGAGAATTTCATAAGTATGTTCTTGTAGGGAGATTTTGGTCGAAAATTTGGTGCAGAATTGCTGATTTTTGACTGTTTTTATCCGGAGCACCCTATATAGTTACACTTTTATATGTTGTATTATTATGTTAATACTCTTTGTATATGACTATAACTGAGATATCTTAACTTTGAGACTTATTAATGTATTAGTGTATTTATGTTTGTAAGATATAAAAGATAACTGGGGTTCGGCATGAAGTTTTCGTCGTGTTTTTCTTATTTGAATATGGGCTGTCGCTCGTCCAAAGTCTATATTTTACCGACACATCAAGCACAAACACCAAACAATGGCAAATTCTCGGTGAAAAAATCGGACGATCCCGGCGACGAATTGGTTGAAAAGCGTGAGCAAGTAAGTTGAAGAATCATTGCCTTTGTCATATTATTAAATACTCTAATTTTGGATTTTCAGCCAAAAATTTCGATTGGCGAAACCAATAACAATGTCACGTTTGAAGATTCACCTCCGGAGGAATTGGCTCGTGGCGACGATGATAGTACCCAAAAAATCCAGCGACGTGAAGGAATTCACGCACAGGGTAATACAACCGCCGATACAGCCGACGAAATCAAAACTGTGAAAATTGAGAAAGATGAGGTGTAAGTTTAAGAAATGTCCTAAATAATTCATATTTCTATTGCTTTACTTTTTAGGTCATGTGATTTAATTCGACGTGCAATTTCTAACAATTCATTTTTGAAAATCATCTTCAACGAAGAAATGTTGCTCCAGGTTATCGACGTAATGTATCCAAAGAATGTCGACGCCGACACTTACATAATTAAAGAAGGAGAAAAAGGTAACAGTAGATATTCATTTTTATAGGTTTTTCAAATTAAGTTCACTCTTTTGAAAATGAAATTCACTGTTAATTTAATTTTCTGCCATTTTTTTTTAAAAACAATTTTGGGACTTGGATATAAATAATCTTAGCGAAAAAGCCTACTGGTGGCTGAGTGGTCAAGGTGACCGCTCCAAAATCGGTAGGTGTTGGGTTCAATAATCCATTAAAGTTAATTTTTGATATTTCTCGAATACGGAATTGTATTAACCCTAAAATTACTAAACATCTTAGTAGTTATATGGCGACGGTAAATTACAATTAAAAAAAATCTTAGCGAAGTTTGATTGATTTTGAGCAATTCGCGTTTAAAAGACGTTTCAAAAATATTCGAAATATTGAGATTTTATATAATTTATATATTTTATATAATTTAAAAACACTTGATATGCGTTTTCTGAATATAAACTCTCTTTCAATGCTTACCAGCTATAATCTCGAATAGGCCTGATGACAAACTTTGAAAAACTATCTTACAATTGTTCCGAAATATTATTTACGAAAAAAAAATACAGAAAATATAGGTGCATTAAGAAAAATTGATATTTTAGTTTTTTAATTTAAAATCCATCCCAAAACGCTTGTGATTGTATAACAAACGTTAAAATATTAATTCTATAGTGTATGGGTGATAGGTCCATCAGGGTGATAACACATCAATAAAACTTAAAATGACTTATTGAAAGCTTCAATAGTTTAATTTAAGCTATTGTGGTATTACGAATTACATTTGAAGTATCTTTACTTAAAAAATGCTAATTTTTATCTTCAAACAATTTCTTCCAATCTTTAAACCAAGACATAAAATTCTTACTACAAAAATCTTATTTCGTCATCGACGGTAGATCGAAAACGAAGTCATAAGGATTTGTTTTTAAGTATCTATCAGTTTTGGAGTGACCACCTTAACCACTAGGTTTAAAAAATTATTTTATGGGTATTACTACAAGTATTAGTGTCCGACCGAACTTTCGGATTAGATACTAAATTAAAAACAAAAATTAATTCATGTTCGTAAGATTTCATGCGACCTTCGGAAGTGATCGATATAGGATAGGCTTCGGCGTATTTATGAATTGAACCCATACTTTGAGAAACTAATAAATTATTAATTAAAATAACAGGAATGTGGACAACAATTGATCTAACGCAGATTATTGATTCCGTAACGTTTCAGCCATTTTATTTGGCCTTCATCAGGCGTCTCAATTTACATGCGTAACAATATAAATCCCATCCCATAGTTCATGCTTAGCCTCACTCAACATAATTCATTAAGTTCGTTTATTTTATTAATAAACTAGAAACAGAACATTTTATTAATTAACAGAAAACTTGTACATCAAAATGCACAGTTGAATATATTCCGTGGGTAGCTAAAATTGGTAAAATTAAACGTCAAAAACAGACTACAACAAATAACAATGCAAATAAGATCGAAAAAAGAAAACTTTGTGAATTATGTTGAGTGAGTATGAGTGAGATGGACTATGATAGGTTTTATATTGTTATACATGTAAATTGAGACGCCTGATGAAGGCCAAATAAAATGGTTGAAACGTTGCGGAATCAATAATCTGCGTTAGATCAACTGTTGTCCACATTCCTGTTATTTTAATTAAATATTTATAAACCATGGATGTTATTTTCAATTCTAATAAATTATGTGTTTAACGTAAACTTTTATCTATCTCTAACGTATATCTTTTCATGTGGGTATACCTATCCATCGTATAGCGACTTATTTTTAATTAAATAAAATTAAAAAAAAAAGTAAATAAAATAATTATCTTAAAAGGAAGCTTCAGTTTGGGTTGAAAGGAAGAAAGAACACAAAATTCGATTGCATATATTATTTTTTTATTGTTTTTTTACCGTCGCTTTATAACTTCTAAAGCCCTTAGTGGCTCTAGGGTTAATAAAAATCCTTTCATCGAAAAATATCGTAAATTTGCTCGATACAAGATTAGAGCCAAACATCTATCAGTATTGGAGTGGTCACCTTGACCACTTGGCCACCAGTAGGTTTGCTAGTGAATTTAATTTGTTAAAGAGTGAATTTCATACGTTAAACTTATAATTTTTCAATTTTAGGTTCTCATTTATTTGTGTCGGCATCGGGATATTTTGAGGTTGTTCAAGGCAGAGAGCGGAAAGTTGTAAAAACTTTTGGCGAAGGCGAAGCGTTTGGAGAACTTGCGTTATTATATAACGCAAAACGACTTGCATCCGTCAAAGGTAACCATCACTAGAACTTTCATCAATTTTTTTATCCTACAACTCATCTTTCCATTTTTTAAGTTCTAAAGGATGCAAAACTCTGGGTACTTGATCGGCACGTTTTTCAAAAAATTGTGAAACGTACTGGCCTCCAGGAGCAAGAAGACCATATTCGCTTCCTCACCACCGTACCACTGTTTCAGAAACTACACAAATCAATTCTCGCCAAAATTTCGGATCTTCTTAAGAAAGTAAATTTTTTCAAGG
Source organism: Sisyra terminalis (assembly GCA_958496175.1). Classification (NCBI taxonomy): domain Eukaryota; kingdom Metazoa; phylum Arthropoda; class Insecta; order Neuroptera; family Sisyridae; genus Sisyra; species Sisyra terminalis. Next base: position 25,470,933 of record OY292279.1, read on the forward strand.
CTCACAGAGAAAAAAGATGTTTAAGCCGTGGAATTTACTTCAATATGTGACGTTGAATCTCTTAGAGCAGTGTTTCCCGAAGTGTGATACACATACCTTGTGAGTCATAGAAAGAGTTTATTAAGAATAAGCTTACAGTGGTACTATAGTAGTATAGTACTATTGTTTATACGATTTATAAAATATATTGTGGTCTTTTGTCTTTGATATAATTTACAAAAGTTAACTACAAACATAAATTTGAACAAAAGTTCAAACAAATATTCTTGATGTATTGCCCAGATACGTATTTCGATTGCCAAACAATCCTCCTCAGGGGTTACCAAGTGATATTGGATCACTCCGTAACTGCTATGTGATGAGTCACAACAGTACTTTGCTTGGTGCGACAAAACCTATTTTAGGGTTACAAATAAATAACACAAAATTTATTTTTTGACAAAGGGTACTCAGCGTTACGAAAATTAATCGAAGGGAAACACAGATCCCAAAATTTTATGAAAAATTGCCTTAAAGCGATACATTTGAACCCTATTAATCGTACGTCGTGTTGTTAAAAATGCCGTTGAATTACTCAACGTCCAATCCGATTGCTCTACGGAATTCAACATCACACATTGAAGACAAACAATTTAACGGACTAACGCTGTTTTTTTCTATACTATCATTAATATATTTATCTTAATAATTTATTTTTACAGGAATTTTTCAAAACTGGAACGGCAATTGTTCAACAAGGCGATAAGGGTGATAAATTTTATATAATTCGTGTGGGCAATGTAACGGTGAAGAAACGAGAGGATGACGTTGAACAAGTTGTTGGAACATTGACTCCTGGAAATTATTTTGGCGAATTGGCATTGATTCATGAAGATCGGCGCCAAGCGACAGTAGTCGCTCAAGCTCCAGGTGTTGAATGTCTCACCTTAGACGTAGAGTATGTAATATACAATGAAATTTTCAATTTAATTAAATCCTACCAATTTTAGATCCTTCAAAAAATATTTGGGGTCACTTGACGAGATTACCCAAGCTGATTATACAAGCATACACAAAAAACGAGTAACTTCAGGTATAATTTTCGTTGATTTTGAATTCAACTTTATTATTATTTATTTATTTTTCTTTAGAATTTGATCATATTCAACTATCCGATTTAACTATAATTGGAACGATGGGTGTGGGTGGATTCGGACGAGTTGAACTTGTTCGATATAAAGAAGATAAATCGCTAACTTTTGCGTTAAAATATTTGAAAAAAATTGACATATTGCAACAACAACAAGAAGAACATGCTTACAATGAAAAAAACATTATGATGAATTGTAACAGCCGATTTTTATGCCGGTAATTACAGTTTATAAGCTTATAGTCTTTAATTTGCGGAGCTCAATTTGAACGCTGTCAGCGCCTCAAAGCGTCATTTTATTTTGCCACGTAATACCCTAGAGCGCTAAGCAGTACTGAAGTGAACTGTTCGAAAAACAAATTTCTGCGCATAATTACCATCTAGAATATCAACTCAAAAGATTTTAGGGATTAAAAGTGGTGATTAAAAATTGTTTAAAAAGTTAAAAATAATTAAAGAAGAAAATTCAGGTTTTTTAAGATTCGTTAGATGTTTTATTTTCCAAATTCGGTTATTCGTTTTATTTTCAAACCTCATTAAAACCAGATATTTAAAATCCCTTTCCCCTTTATTTTACTAAACTAAATGATGACTAAAATATTTACAAAATTAATGTTTTTTTCTAGACTTTATCAAACGTATAAAGACGACAAAAAATTATATTTCTTAATGGAAGCGTGTCTTGGTGGCGATGTTTGGAAACTTCTTCAAGAAGAGCATTGTTTCGATGAAAAAACCTCTAAGTTTATGGCCGCTTGTGTTATTGAAGCTTTCGAATATATGCACGATCGCGACTACATTTATCGCGATTTAAAACCAGAAAATTTAATGCTTGACACCAACGGTTATGTTAAACTTGTAATATATTTTTTTGTTTTTTTCGAAAAAATGCGATTAACATCTAGAAGACTGGGAAGTCTTGGAGGGTCATCTCCCTAATCGAGAGTGCACTAGTGGGGGACATAGAAGGATATAGTGAACTCTAGAATTGCTTCTTTTCTCATAACTTTCGTAGTACAATAAATCGATCAACTGAACATTGTATCATATAAATTTGAATGTTGGGTGTCCTTAAAGTACAAATTGTAGAACGTGGTAACGTAGTACACTACCTTTATATGTGGTATATATATATGGTTGAAATTTGCGTTATTTCCGTTATATATACATATCTTCCAAGGAGTGATTCTTTGTGTTTTCGATCACTTACTATACTGTATCCTTCACCTCCCCCTTACATTTTCATGGAAGTTGAACCTCTAGGTTTCTGGTCTTCTTGAGTTTTATACTGACGTCTTGTTGTTTCCAGGTTGACTTTGGTTTTGCTAAAGAAGTGGACGGAGGTACAAAAACGTGGACGTTTGCTGGAACACCCGAATATGTAGCGCCCGAAATAATCTTAAATCGGGGCCATAATCGTGCCGTGGACTATTGGACACTTGGCATATTCATACATGAACTGTTAACGGGAAAACCACCATTCCGGGGCAAAGATCATATGAAAACATACAGTTTAATTTTGCGAGGCATCGATCAAGTAATTTTCTCGATAAAAATTCCACGTGTTGCTCAACATTTGATTCGAAAACTATGCCGTCATGCTGCCATTGAACGACTTGGATGTCAACGAGATGGAATTAAAGATATTAAAATGCACAAGTAATTTAAAATTTTCCCAAAAAAAAAAACATAAAAATTAGCAAATTATTTGCTAACTTTCAGATGGTTTGTCGGATTTAACTGGGAGGCTTTGCAGGCCGGAACTCTTCCGGCGCCGCTTGTTAGAAATGTGTCGGGCCCAGATGACCTGAGAAACTTCGACAAATATCCACCAGATGATGATGATCCACCGCCCGAAACTTCTGGATGGGACAAGGATTTCTGATTCGTCTTCACATAAAAACGTACTCAACAAATTATAAAATAAATAATATTTTTTTAATAAATCATTAATATTACAAAAGTTTTATTACAACTATGCATTGCCTGTCATAATGTTTTTCACGTTTTTATTGAACGATCTGAAAGGAAATTGTTATAAATTGCCAATAAAATAATTTTAACCATTAAAATTAGAGAGGTGAACATTTTCAACTTCAAATTAAAGAAAAAAGTGTTATTTCTTAGAGGAAAATAATTTGAACATTTTTAATTCGCTGAGGTCGAGAAACCCTAATATACGAATGTATATGTACTTACGCAATTCGAATAGTTCAAATAGGTGTAATCACGGCGTGGTGATTACACCAGAGCAACAAAGATTTCCTACATTTTGGAATATAAACCCTTTAATGGCAGATATTTTCAAAATTTATTCCTTTTAATGAAATTGAACACGGCCATTGTGATGAAGATAAAAGGACGTGTTTTCTAATCGTCTAGAAGAGATCTAATATTTTATATTTGAGCGTTTTTTATAAATTATGAACTACGCTTACACAAAGTTAAAAACAAATCATTATAAACATTGACATTTCAGAACAAAAGATTTTTTTTTCGATAACGAAGTGAAATCTTGTTTTTTTCTGTTCTTCATTTTTTATTTTTCTATAAAAATTAGTCGTTAAATTGTAGCATCGGACTATTCAATATTATTATTTCGCAGTCAATTTAACATGTTTCTTTAATTATTATAAGTAGTAATTTCGAAAACGATTTTTTCAAAATGTATAAAACTATTTATTTCAAATATTTTTCTCTCAAACATAATATTATCAATTTGATAATACATAAGGGGCAAATAATTAATTGAGAATGTGGTGAATATTTAAGTATTATTAGTATAAATAATACGGCGATATTTAAACACGAACGATTTATCACGCGATACTTAAATACTACCACGTTTATTCCAACTAAGTACAAGTGACATCGGACAAAGTTCAGTTTCTTCCAAACCCGGCGAATTAAAAATGTATGCTTCGGAACTTTAGCGTTTGTTCAACTTTCAAGCGTTCTCAAATTGAGTAATCAACAACGTAACATTTATATGTACCATTAGAACAAACCCTTAGTCTATAAAGTAATTTTAGTCTATAAAATAATTAAATTTAATAACTTACTTAGAGGTTATTGGAGTTTCGGGCAAATAAAATGGATTGCACACAATATCCGTATAAAGGGAATGTAATTTTCGAAACATCTTGAAAAATATTTCATTATTAGCAAACAAAAATTCGAAATAACTAAACGATAAAAACTTACCGATCGGACTTCATTATCTCGCAATATGGTATTCGAAGAGTCAACGACAATGATTAATTTAATTTTTGTATTGCTAACGTATCCATATCTACAAAGCAAAAAATTAATTTACTTAAATTAGTAAAATTGCTCTAATGAATCAATTCTAAACATTTTATAAATATTCTAATTTACCCAAAATTACCAAAAAATTATATAAATTTTATGATCAGTTATGAATTTATACTGGAGACAATGAGGGTGGATTGCTAAAAAGGTAGCAAAATTTATTCGTGGAGAGTCCACTAAACTGTACCGTAAATTGAATATACTCCATGAGTATATATAGCTTTTGAGTCCTCCCACACAATTTTTCTTTGCGTGATACCCCCTTTCCCCTTTAAGGTCGCAAAAAATAAGAGTAAAGGTAGAGAGGAACAGTTCAATAAAGCCACGATAGAGCAGTAAGTTACAAAAAAGGCAAGAAAGTGGGGAAATCCAAATTATCATTTTCCATTAAAAAAAATATAAGACCGTGTTTACTCTAAAGTTTATGACATCTATGGTACAGCTCAAGGGATTAGTCTCCTTGGTCATTGTGGTAAAAACTTGATAGTGGATATTTTTCATCCTACATGTATATAAAAATAAATGATTTATTTTTCACTGCTTTACTATACTGTTACATAGTGATTCTTTGAATATCCTACTCTCTATGTTTATGGAGCTCATAGTCTTGGAATGAAAGGACTGTGTCAAACCAACTGATAGACTAGGAGGACAACAAATTTAAAAGTTAAACTGAAATGAACTAAATAGATCATCCAACTATCTGAGATTTAAAAAAAGCAATTAATTAGACATGTGCAACAACCACTGACGTAACTAGATTTTAGACCCAAAAGAAAATTGTAACTACGGGGCCCCTACTATCATTTTTTTTAACTATGTATGCAAAGGAAAAGTAATTTTTAGCAAAGACTGAATTAGACATTTTAGATGAAACAGGTATCAATGTTTCAATAATTTTTCATCTGAATTTTCCAGCCACAAATTTGACAATTAGTCTTCATGTTTAACTAACTTAATTAATCTTCAATAGCAATAATTTGATCTTTTATTCCTTCTGGGCAATGATCAAAAACAAAAAGGATTCTTTTATTTCAAAGCCTCGCCAATATATAAGGGAATTAAAAGAGGCCTTCCTAGAGCCGGAAACCCAAAAGCGTTTCTTTCAGTTGGATCCCTGCAGCTACGCCACTGCCAACATTGCAAACTTTCGAGAATATAAAATCGACCGCCGGTCAATGAAATATCTCCGTGGAAATCATTTTCTTCTTTTAATTTAATAATTTAACACTAGAGAGCGCTAACTTCAACAGTATTATTTAAGGCATTTAAGGTATAAAGTTAATATAAAAAAGTATTCCAGTCCTACAATCACGAAGAATAAATAACAGGAGAACGAACAAGATAGGCAATTTGTTAGCTCACGTGTCTTCAAAAATTCAGACATGATGTAGTTATTTTTTCGGCCACCGTTAGCGCATTATTACTAAGAAACATGACCAATTTTATATGAATTATTATTGGTTGTTCGCTTTTTTGTTATTGTAATTCAAAGTGAGGATAAAGCTGTCAAAACGTTACATTCATGTTCTTTATATAACTTAATACTTTTAATATAACATAAATTAATTATTATTTAATTCTACTTATGTTTAGGAAACAATTTTTCATTGAAACTGTTAATTTCTTGTAAACTATATGAAAATGTTTCTGGTGCTTAAATTCATACTTGTATACTATTGACACTAGAGTCCTCTGCACTGTGCCCTGATTTTATGGACAACTTTGCAATACAGCGTTCATTCTCCTGTTATTTATACTTCGTGCCTACAATGCATGATGGGAAATGTGTCAAGATGTGCTGCCGCCACAAATGTGTCTAGATTACTAAATTTGACAGCATAAAAGTATAGTTTCGGTTAGTTAGAATTTTAGGCACACTTGTAGCGGCACTACATCTTGAGACATTTTTCATCATGCATTGCAGGATTGGAATACATTCTTTTATATTAATTCAATTAACATTTCCCATCATGCATTATAGGCCTGGAATACCTTCTTTTATATTATCTTAGTATTGCTGCATCTATATTTTAGGCACGATATTCCAAATACTATTTGTTTGGGCACAGGGATATTTTAGATAAGCACAATCTGGTAACATCTCATTCTATATTTTGTATTTAAATTTGCATCAATTCACGATTAAATCGATCAATTTATAGTCATCGATTCATCAATCAATCAATTCATTTCTGCAAACTCATTATATAGCCAACTGATTCGTGAATAAAACAAAATAGGGAATGAGACGTTACTAGATAGAACTAGTCTCTTTACTTGTTTACTTAATTTAAAAAAAAGAGAAAATATTTACATGGTATGTGTTTCAGTTACGTATAACTGTCCTAAATACAACTCGTGTTCTCTGGAATCGCTGTCAGTTGATTTACCAGCAGCAGTATTCAATTTTTCCTCAATCACATCAAGCGACGAATGAACTTTATATTGCAAACCTAGCTCATCATCCGGATTCAAACAACAAAAATATTTGGGTGCATTCTAAAAAATAAAATAACAAACATGTTTAAATTCAGCGCTTGTTTTGTGAAGGTCACATGATGAATGAGTATGGTTGACATTTGTGTGTTGGTGGTAACGACATGTCGGAAACATTTTTTTCAAAAGAAATTTTAATGTAATAAATATATTTTTTAAGAAACAAACAGTTATTTTAAAATTAGTGATATTAATTAATTGATATTAGATGTGTTTAAGTCAAATAAAACTTACATCTTTTCCAATGACAGCTACACAAGTCGCCATATCGACGACACCAACGCCAATCTATTGATTCAAGTGCAAGAAACACAAGTAAGCATGGATCAGAACCAAGAAGCCAACAATTCCAACAATCGGCCGTCTAATTTGCTTCGTTCCTATGAAAATCGGCAATCTGCACGTTATACATTCAAAAATCTAACTCATCGCTCGATTGATTTGATTTGGGTCGATTTTGCGGGCAATTTAAAATATATGCGCACGTTAAAACCGAATGAATTCGTCGATATTAATACATTTAAAACGCACGTTTGGATCGCAATCGATTCCGTTTTGAAACAGCAAATGATTATTGAAAACAGACCCATTTTCATTTGTCCCGGTCAAAATCCTACTCAACTACGTCCAACATTAAACATAATCTTACCGATTCGGACATTAAAATTAACTGTTATGCTGTCTTTAATTGAAAACAATCACATCACAAACGCCAATCAAACCGATAAATTAGGACTACCGCATTCACTGGCGCGACAATTAAAATTAATTTTAGAAAAAATAGACAAACTTAAAACAGGACAATTAATTCAATATTAAACTATATTTTTTGTAACTTATTTCATTTATTAATAAATATATGTATTAATAACTATAACATTAGTTTGGATTTTTCTCATTTCTAAAACATATGTTAAATATTAATCTGGCAAAAGTAATAAGAAATTTTAAAAAATAGTTTTTTTTTTAATATAAATGGCCACATTAATCTATATTAACATTTCTGTCACCTATATAAGAACATTTTTCATACCAATTAACCAGTTTTATACAAATTATTTAGTTTTTAACTAATTTCGCGTGCAAAACAATCTACTCCTCATTTTTTCCATTGAATAAAACAGTCTCTTTTATAATACAATTTTGAGTATTGCTTTAGTTTGCGGTTTGAAACATAGAAATTTCATAAAATTTCCCAATTAAAAAAGCTCATAAGATAAAACGACCGACACCAAACAAAAAATAAATCAAAAGCATGCCACGATTGTCAATACATTTTCAAACATTAAAATTATGTTCAGTCTGCAATTATGAGCAATTTTTCTTTTCAATTACATAAAAAAATCCTTCTGACTAGGAAAATATTGCCAAAAACAAAATCGGCAAGAGGAGTACTTTTCTTCATAATTTCTAAAAAATTTAGCACCAATTTTTTTTAAGTTAAAAAAATTGTATAATTTTGATAAGGCTTTTTTAACACATATTGCACTATATTTACTTACGTGATTAGTATCGAGTTTATATAAGGTTTTCTTACGATTTTAAGGCATGTTTATGTGACCTGGGTGGCACCAAATCGTTTGGTGAAGCAAAACATCGTCTCTTTACCTTGGTTTTCTCTATATCAGAAAAGATATGAATTATTTTTTTTTCTTTTATTATTATCATTAGTTCAACTCAGAATGTTAAGAGGTTCGTTAAGGTTTCAGGATCATCTCGGTTAAGATTCTGGAACTGTATGATTGATTAATCGATTTTGTAAAATAGAAAAAAAAATGAATTAGCCTTGATGATATCCATGCGATTGATTAAAATGATTTTACAATTTATCCTCAATTGATGAACTGACCATTAAAGTTTTTTCGTCTTTTTTATCTTCTTCCCGAAAGTATATTTTTGTAATAACTACATCGCCGGTGGAGAGGGTTTGACAAGCCACTTCTGACACGAAAATTTCGTCTGCTTTCACACTTTTGCGTATATTTTTCTGAGTTTTTGAAATGTCGAGATGTTCATCGTCTATGATATCACCATTGGTACCGACTGGACCACGGGTAGGAGATGCATAAATCGAGTTTTTTAAATTTCCCTCCGTATGACAGTTGCATCGGCAGCAGGACGTTGACGTATTATTAAAACTTGATTTTGATGTCGAAATAGAACTAAGAAGAATAAACAAAAATGGTATTTAAAACAATAATTGCAAAAAAATTATGAAAAAATACGTCTCAAAAAATAAACATGCTTCAGGTCAACTACACGCCCCTTGGGTGGCAATATATAAATAAAGTATTGTTGGGTACTTAAATTTTTGGGGAGGGAAGCCTTGGATTTTTTTTTTCATTTAGGAGGCCGTGGTACGACAAATTTTGAGAAGCACTGACTACGCAATACTTTCAACAATACACTGGGTATGTTTATACGAAATTGTTATATTTTTTTTATTATTATAAAATTAGTAGTGTCCGACCGAACTTTCGGTTTCGGCTATCGTCAAGCCGAAACTACGACCCCAACCGAAACTGACTTCGTGGGATGAAACTGTTGAAAAATTTCCCAATTATTTTCTAAATATTTCTAAATTCTTCAATTATGAATACTGATAGTTATCAGTTCATAAAAATTATTTTTAATATTGTTTTTTTCGGTTTAAGAGAAATCTGACCAAAATTTAAAAGAAATTATTTTGTTTTTAAGATGTAAAAGAAGTATTTTTTGTTTTATGTACCTAAACATATTCGGTAAATAGTAATTTGACATTGTAACTTCTTTTATTTTATGTTATTTGAAACAAATATTAAAAAGAAATAGTAGGTGCATTTCTTTCAAATCAACCCCTTATTTCAGCACAAATAATTTATTTAAAATAAGAAGTGATAATAATATCTTATGTTAATGATTAACTCAAATAGGGTATTAAATGAAGACTAAATGAATATTAAATACCTATAGGATTTAAAAGTAAAGATTAGCTAATTATAATTAATTAATTTTTATACGAAAAAATGACCATATACGGAAGTTTCGGTTTCGGCCAAAACAGAGACTTATACCGAAATTTGGTTTTGGATTCGGCCGTAAAAACTATTTTTGGTCGGACACTAGAAGTTGGTTGTTTTTTTTTTATAAATATTAATATATCATTTATTATCTCGTATCGCCCAAAAATTAAAGTCAAGATTATGAACGCATTTTTTTTTTACTATAGCACATGAAAAACCCTTATCTAAAATATTCAATATATATCTTGGTTTTTGGTTTATATTCACTTATAATCCATTGATTTATAATTTGATTTGATACTATACAATCGTGGTATCGTAATTTTATATACGATTGCTCATGAAAATCGGGACAAAGTTAACTTGAAACTTTTGGAAATTAAAAATTTCCACTTGGTCTTTTTTGTTTACGATTTTTATCTCTTTGATCAAATCTTTCTCTTACCTATCACTATTATCAGAGGGTAGCAACGTAGCAGCACTTAAAACAGCTTCTAATTTTTCAATTTTTTCAAATCGATCCATTTTCGCATCTGACAAAATTTCATCCATTAACTGCATCGATTCAGTTAAACTTGGCGGTTCTGAACTTCGCGGCGAGACGACACCTATGAAACAAACATCGAATTACTTTAATAAAAACTCCAGAATGTATTTCTTTAAATTACCCGTCAACGAATTATCAGAAGTATAACTTTCCAAACTGGCAAATTCTTCGCCATTGTTATCATCATCGTCCGAATCTGAATTGTCTTTATCCTGACCAATATTTTCCAGTTTTTCCAATTTTCGCGCCACTTTATACGAACCTTTCAGTTTATCTTTTTCCTCTTCAGTTAAATCTAAATATCTACAGTATGCAAAAAAAAATATTTCACTTTTTCGGGCATAAATATTTTGGATATACTGTAAAAAATGACCAAGCCAAAATAATAAGTTTCAGTAAAATTACATTTTGAAGTTATCAGCAGGATAAAATCAAGATTGTATTAATATTCTCCATAAACTAAGGAACTTTTTTGTGGTATTTACTTAAAAAGAAAAGGATTTTGAAATGAAGTATTTTTTGCCTTGATGACTTTTACAGTTTAACCATGTACAGGAATGCCAAACCTTAAAAGTCTTATCTCTCTATTCGATAATACTATGTTTTTGTTAGATTGAGCAAGTTTTTGTTTTAAATCAGCCACTTCGTTGGCGATTTTCCGTTGCCGTTTTCGCTGCTTCACTTCGGTTGGTTTTATTAGAAGGAAAATTTGCTCCTCGCACAATTCATGAAACAATTGCATATTTTCAGATTTAATTGTTCTAAAAATAGAAAGGAATATGTTAATATCTAAAGTCTCTATTTTAAGGACAATAAAGTGTGCTATGTTTTTAAAATAAAGTTTCAAAGTAAGCAATAAGAAAAAGAAATCATTTTCTTGCCCTTTGAATATAGCTCGTGATTAGTGCAACTGTTATGGCCAAATCCACTTTTAACGCAAGTGACTACAACTGACTAAAATTGATTTAGCACATATTTATCCAAAATTTATAAATTACACAGGTTACCTCATTAAAAAAAAAATTAACGGCTTATGTCTCTTTTAGAACCGTCAAATCTGGCAATGTTGTATTTTCTTTTCTTTTTATTTAATGAATTTGCGTATTTTTTGTTAATTTTCAATTCTAATAAAGTATGTTTTCTCTATTATAGCTAAATTTTCATTATGAGTCGATCTATTCGCAAATTAAATTAAAACCAAAGTAGAAAAGGCAACGTTGCCAAATTTGACGGTTCTAAAAGGGACATGATCCAAAATGACGTAATCTGAAGTATTTTGAAATATAAACTAATCTGAATATATTAACGTACTGTAAATTAGTGATTGAAAAAATAGTACAATTGGTATTTTAGTTTAAACCGGAGAAGAGAGACTTATATTGCTCGTATAGAACTTTAATTCAAATGGAAGGCAAAAACGTCATTTAGTAGTTCTTGCTCATATGGCGTGCAAATTCAAACCGGTGGATTATAATCTTATACGTGAAAACATATATTAATTTCGCGCAGAAGAAAAATTACTCAAAAAAACTAACTTAGACATTTGTTTATAGAATTGGTCGCTTATTAAGACAAGAACGTCGGCAGCTCCATATAAAATCATATCTCGAGTTAGAGGCCGCCGTGACCAATATCGCTGGTCTCTCTTATAGATATTTTTAAGCTGGTCTTTCATCGGATTAATGGGTGCTTGATAAATTTCACAAAGACTGTTCAATGACAAATTTTTCATTTTATAAACGGGTTTATTCGTTTCTTGGTACTGAAGAACTGCATGAGCGCTCTAAAATTCCAAAAAAAAAAACATCCATTACGAATATGGTTTTATTCAATATAATAAAGCCTTACTTGTGTGTCAAATATGTTTTGTAGAGTTATTCCAAACTGATGAAATAAATTAATTGAATCATTTCGACAATCGTGAATAACCTTCAACAAACCAAGGTGGTAAAATATGTAACAAACAAACATTATGTAAGTTTAAATATTTACTTTGATAATGAGATTCGATTCGAGCAAACGTTTCAAACCGTGCTCAATTAGGCTTGGACATGTTAACAAGTCAAAGATAAAAACCAAGCCTTGAGTTGTCGCGATTTGAATCAAGGTAATTTGTCCATTCACACCCAAATTAATTCCTTCACAATCAAATCCAACCACGTTACAATCAGGACGCTGAAAAAAAAAACGATAATTTTTAATTTATATAAAACAAAAAGCAAATTAAATTATATCTAATTATTGTTGTAGTAATAACAATTGTAAGAAACACTTATGAATAAAATATTATCCTAAAATTAAATGGACTGTGACGTCACAGAAGATCCACAAGCGAACCTATCGTTTTTGGACTCTTATTTGCATATTAAAATTAAACTTTTTTCTACCAAAATATACATTTTTCAGAACAAAAAATTGATTTTTTTCCCTTTAATAATATCCTTTATTTTTGAACCGTCATTGTTAAATACTGCAATTTAAAATAATAATGTTAATTGGTATATCATAGTGCCGTAGTTTACATTTACCTTATTTACTTAAACTAACAATTAGCATTAGACCTAAGTTCTTAGAATAAGGTAATATATTTTTTTCGAAATAAACTATTTGTGTTATTAATCGTAAAAGCTACTACGAATCCGTGTGCTGGTAGTGAAAACAGTTACAATATTATAATATAAACATTTCGTACTAACATAAACATCATAAGAACCTTTCTAATTTTGATCAGTTTATATATTATCAATGTACTCACCGAATTGTTTTCTGCTTGCTGGAAAATATCATCGATAATTTGAGAACACTCCTTAACATTGGCAATGATACGACTATTTTGGAAAATTTTCAATTTCCAACTTTCACCCCAAATTACGTTGGATTGGGGACTTGAATTGGTGATAGAATTACCACTGGAATTATTATTGTTATTGTTAATATTATTAGACCCGAGAGTGCGATCACGACAATTGTTTTCAGCCAACGTTTTAATAACCAAATTATTGATACGTTGCTTGAGCGTTTGATTTTGAATTGAGCCATGATGAGTGGGAGAACTATTTGCCGAAAGTGTTCCAGGTGAAGTCGAAATATTGTTATTATTAACATTAGCAATTGTTGGACGAATTAAACGATCGTTAATCGACCCTCCCGTTGTTGCCACTCCACTAACTTTCGGTGAAAGTGTCGGACGTGGTGACGGTTCAACCACATTGACAATCTCGTTTTGCTCTTCATTTACATTATTATTGCTTTGCAGCACATTCTCTTGTTGATGAGTCGGAGAGCGAATTTTTCGCGGAATTTCCTCACTAACTGGTTCATCACATTCAACGAAATAACGTACAACTGGTGCCTTAAATAATTTCAAGTCCAACTTGGGACGTTGGATTAATGTAACTAAATTCGCTTGGACATGAAACGCGTCCGAAAACATTTTCAAAAACGTTGTCAAATCTTGCGACGTTTTAAACATATGCGACCACTGTTCCTGAGGAAATTTCGAAGTCACCAAATGAAACAGTTGATCGACTAAAATGGGCCCCTTGATTTCAATGCATTGGGCAAAGAAATCGAGTAAATTTTGAGTCACTAACGGGTCGATCGTGACGGTGGGCAGTTCTCGAAACTCGGGATATTTATCCCGGTCGAAATTTTTCAAAATTACATTGTCCTCGATTACGTCAAATGTTTCGGGATAGCGAAGTAAAAAATCTTTAAACTCTTTGATATGTTGACCAGATATGTGCCGCACCTCGGGACTTGCTTGACTACGATGTCCCAACAGGCTCTTTATGGGTACCTCCGTATTGGCTCCATATTGGGCAAGTTTTTTCGAAAAATATTCTACAGCTTCGGCGGCATAGTCCCGTTTACCTGCCGCATTATATTTAGAATTTATCGAGTTTTCATCTACATCTTTTGGAGGCGTGAACGCATTAACGTCCACATAATCTCCATCAATCATAAACAATGACGGATATTGCGATAAAAATTTTTTCAAACCTAAAAATCACTTCTTTCAAAATTTGATTTCTTTTTAATTTCTAATAATACCAACCACTTTGTGATCCTCCAGCAATTTGTCGCATTTCTTTGGTAAATCCTTTCGCCCCAAATTGGCACGAAAGATCATGCAAACTTCGTGCTCCGCCACGATCTAATAAGCGTTCCAAGAAAAACAACAACGTCATATTTCTGGCCAATTCGTATTCCATTCCGTCCATTGTCACTAGAGTACAAAACGCCTAAAATGAATTACATAAGATTATTTTTTTATTCGTGAAACGAAAAAAAATTCAATACCTTTCACGAATGTATGTTACTATAACTACTTTAAAATATATTTGTAAAAATTAAAACGAATATGATACGATATAAAACCTCGTATCAGGTTATAAACAATATTTTAAAATATATTTTGTGTTAAAATCAAAAAATATTAAAAATAGTCATTTAAAAAAAATTATTAAGTCACTACGTCTACGTCCCGCAGCCGACATTTTGTTCACCAACTGTCAACTTTATTCGGATCAAATCGGATCGATTCGATTTCTACACGTTTCGTGCACTAATTTGACCCCAAAACTTGCCTGCACGAAATTTTGCACGATTCCAATTGGTCAAAAATCAAACAGGTTCCCCACTGGCCTCTTTTTCAATAATTCCAATTTATACCTTTTGATTTATCTCCCTGTAAATTTCGTTGTCAGGACAACATGAAAATCAATAGAATTTAAATAAATAGGAAAATGATTGGATAGAAAATTCGTGGGAATTAAATCAATAGGATATTTACCTGACCTATTTTTATATACTTCTTTATTATATTAAACTCTATTTAGCATTAATGTGTTAAAAATTAAATCTATTTCTATTCATAGAATTAATATTAATTAAAATAAATATATATTCGAGTACGTGATTGTATCACATTTCTGTTGCGGAACTGGCAATTTTCAATATAGAATTTACTTAGGATGCGTTTGATGTTGACGACGACGTCGTCGGTCCGGGACTTTGGTCTTTGCAAACATGTCGTGTCATTTCCTCCAGTGGTTCAAATTCCTTGGCACCAACCAAACTGAATTCTCGCACGAAGTAGTAAAAATGTTTGTAACACGTATTTACGTGCGCCTCCTAAAATTTATCGAATATTAACAAAAGTTCATTTCAAATAATTAAAGTATACCGCTCCTATAGATACGATTCGGTCAAAGTGATGTATGTAGACATGGACGAAGACTCGGAATAAGCGTGTGAGTATTTTACGGCATAGATTTATAAAACTTCGTGGAAATGGCACATTGGTAGTGACAGGAAATATCGTTTCGTCATTAATTTGAGCCTCAACCCAATCCATCAGAAGGGCAATGTACTGTGGTGCAGGTAACGCTGTCGGCTTCTTATATCGATCTCCATCGGCCCAAAGATATTCGAAACGTGAGCCTCCTGACATAGTCGGGCATGTTTTAGAATCGCAATACTCCGAAACGGTTCCATAAATCAAATTGATTCGATTAAAAAAATCAACAACTACAATTAAAAATATAAAAATTAAAAAAAAAATTATAGATTTATAAATCAAATCCTACCATGAACAGCGATCCAATCATTCAAATCTTCACCTTCGGGCAACTGAACCACTTGTCGTAGATTTATACCCGAATTAAGACTGGCCTGGGCTTGTTTGTGCAACGAATACCGAATGGTACCTTGCGTAAACTTTTTTTTTGGACGAAACGTCTAAAATAGGAAAAATATACATTAAAGCATAACCTAACTTTCGCTTTTAATGCCTGTTATCAACAGCGATGTTTACATACCCGCCCCTTTTGAAAAAAATCCACAAAACCACTTAACGCCATCTCTAAATCAGTTCAATTTAACTAATAACAAACATTATGATGCATTAACTGCTGAAAGAATTAGACTACGATCAAAGATTTTCCGACATTTTTAATATTACTCTGGAAAACCTTATAAAAACCAACTAAAACCCTTTAAAAAAAGACAGCGCTTCGCAAATACTTTATTTCACTCTATTCATCTCTTTGTTTATGGAAATATAATAAGCATAAGACCAATCCCGAATTACTTAAGGCGGTTCGAGAAAATCCGGAATAAATTTTGGAACAAGCAACTGAAGAGCTTTTAGCTGCCAAATTGTAACGCTTCGCTTCTAAAAGCTACTAAAAATTAATTAAAGTGATTTATATATTTAGTTTTTTTTAGTATAAGCTTGGATCAGGAACATCCAAGCTTATACCTTTTTTTTATACAATTAATGTTTTAAATTAATGAGTTTTTCTCAGGCTTAATATTTAATATTTATTAATAATAATTAAATTAAAAAAAGGGAATTTATACAAATCTAATCAATTTAATTTTTAATGTTCTTAATCTTTCTACTACTGGTTAGCACCACTAATAAACTTTGTCTTCATAACATATCCTGGGTATACTACGGTTCTTCTGGTGTCACAATTTTAAAACGGGTTCCCAGTGATTCTAACAAATATTGACGTAATAAAAAGAAAACATATTATTTTTTTTTGATATATCGCTTAGTTTACAAGATATCGATATTTAAAAATTAAAAAAAATATTTATTTTACTTTTTCAGATGGATTTCCTTAGAAATCCAAAAAAACGGTTAGTATATATAGCCACGGCCTCATCTATTTTTTTGTACTAAACTGAAACCTTATTTCGCGAAACTCCGAAGGGGGTTGGAGGACCCCCCTAATCTTAGACAACGTATTATAGTATATAAGTATCTTTTATAAATTAGACGAGTAGATAAAATTAAATTAAAAAGGGTAAAAAATACAACGTCGCCATATTAATGTTGCTAAAAGGAACTTTAAGTAGGTTTCGCTCCTGGATCCCTTGAGTATAATTTTTTAGCAAATAAAAAATAGGTGAAGTCATAGTTGTAAACATTACCCTTTTTTTAAAAATCAAAAGAAATCCATCTAAAAAGGTGAAAAAAATCATTTTTCAATTTTTCAGTATGAACTAGTGTAAAACCCGTTAGGCTCTATCGTAACGGGAAGTATTACGGACAGAGATCAGCTGCTTTAATTACAACGAAAAGCAATTTTGGTGGAGAAGAGTGAGTGAGCAAGATCTGTTCAGCTTTGTAGTTCAAATACAACGCAAATTGTAATATGCATGGAATGGATGCGGATGGAGTGAGATAGACAATTTTTCTGCACCAACGAAATGTCTCACCGATCAGCAATCTCAATATTTAAGATATCTCGTAAACTAAGCAAAATAACGAAACATTCCAATCTTTCTTTTCGTTTTATTTCGTCGAGATCTATAGGAATTTGTCTTCAATTCGCGGCTCCGGAAGAAGCGTAGTCTTGCCTATATTCATATAACAATTATTTTTTCTTCATGATTAAATAATGGTTATCCTGACTAGACTTTAGTACACTATGCAGTAAAAAAAATCAAAATATCAAATTCCATTAAAAAAGATTCAGTCGATCCAACTTTTCTAAGAAGTTTTAAAAGAAATATAGTTACTTATCACAACTATCCTGAAAGTTAATTAGTATTTCAATGCTTTCTATTCATTTTAATTCAATATTTGTAAAATTATTTAATTATTATCTTCAAATCATTTGATTCAGTAGCGTAGCGTGGATGTTGCAAATGGGGGGAGGGGAGACAACACACGGAAATGGGGCGGTTTATGGACATTGATAATTGAATAAAAAAATTTGCCTTGAAAAAAGCACGAAGCGTACATTTTTTGTCCCTTTTAGAGGCGTCAATATTTGGCAACGTTGCATTTTATACCATGTTTTTAACTTAATTCGCGAATAAATCAAGCCATAATTAGTCAAAAATTCCAATTATTTTTGCCTAAGACCGAGGGACGCCGCCTCCAAACCTCCGTCAGGGGTTTTACGTTACGTTTTCTTCTTGATCTTTAATTTAATTCGCGAATAAATTTGGCCATAATGAAAATTTAGCCAAAAAAGAGAGAAAATTATACCATATTAGGTTGAATTAACAAAAAAATTACGAATAGAATAAAAATGAAATAAAAAGAATAAAAATGAAGTAAAAAATGCAACGTTGAAAGATACTGACCGACCAAATAATTACTAAAGTAACGATTTAAATTTCTAATTTACTCATTCTTATCGGAAATTTTCCGGAAACTTTTATAGCAAATTCAGTTAAAATTTCGGATAGTTTTTGTTTCGGATATCCGATAATTCCGGTTACGGTGGCCCCTAACATCCCTGGTAACATCACCAAGTCTCTCACTCCCGTGGTAATTAGGAAAGATGGGAAGTTGTTAAAAAAATAAAATAAAGTAAATAATAATGGACTTAAAGAAAATATTTTTACGTATTTGATTAATTATATAAATATTTAACAATAAAAATTAACTTAACATATACTTAATATTCACAGAAATGCAAAAATAAATTTGTATATCAATGTCGAATAATGGCAACATTATCATTGTTTCATGCATCTTATGAAATTCAGTCAATCACTAATTTTTAATCATGCATTATTTAATTCTTTAAATTCCACTTGACTTATATCATTCTCCACGAGCATATTTTTCAACATTTTACGTTCAAGAGTTTCACTTTCAAGAACATCCACATACGATACATCATCTATTGACATATCTGGTTGCTCCTCAGCTTCTTCATACTCTTCGTCGTCATCATTATCATCTTCGACTTCTTCCACGTCCTCCATATCGTCCTCGTCTTCATCGTACTCATTTTCACTGGCACTGTTCACCGAGTTTATTTCTTCCCACTCAGCGTTAAAATTCGGAGGTGAGGACGGTTCTACCTCGTCATCTTCTTCGTCGTCTTCTGAATCGATGTAATCATTTTCTATTTTGGGTACGATTTCTTCTTCATCTGCGTCATCTACGTCGTCTTCAATATTAGACGCATCACCGTGGGCACTTAGTGGGGACATTTTTAGAAGAAGCTTTTGACGTTCATCCTCCGAATCACAATCATTGTCACTGGGAATCTCGTCCAAATCAGGATAGCTACGCATAACATTTGAAATACGTCGAAAATGATGCACACTTTCCTTAATTTCACTTGAATCAAATCCTCGAAATGGATTTACAGAAGAATTGGTTGATTTACTGTGGCTTGATGTGGATGAATCGCTGCTTGATGTGCTGCTACTACTAGTGCTGTCACTGCCACTGCTACTACTACTGCTACTACTACTCGTGCTACTATTACATGGAGATTCCTCCTTCGTGGTTTCCATATCCAAGAAATTCTCTGTTTTAATTTCAACAAATTTGTTGTAGTTCACATGAATTGCCATGTGAAGTTTAAGCTTTGAACTAGCATTGTGATAACGGCCACAAATTTTACAAATAAAATTCGAACCGAAGCCTTTTCCGTGCAGAAGTGTAGGATGTTTTTCGTGCAAATGTATACTTAATTCTGAATAGGAATTCGAGAGTTTTAAGCAAATGCCACATACAGTGGCGGCTGCTTGTTTGTGGCATCGAATGTAATGTTGCCAGAGATGCTTTTTTGCTGGCCATGTTTTCAAACAAATCTCACACATGGATGGAGCGTCCGAGTCTTCGTAGACGGTTCGTTTTGGAGGAATTTGGAATTTGTTATCTCTTTGTTCTAGTTGTTGCTGTTGATGAGTCTTGATTGAATAACTAGGTCCCGAATCGTTTTTGTTTGAGGTGAGTGTAATTTTTGGGATTGACGGCTTTGTGGATGCCTCCATGGGTGGTTTAATAGGTGTAAATGTCGTTTCAAATGATTTATCGAAACCGACGTGCATTTTGGTGAAGTGATCTCGAATTTGTTGATCGCTTTCAAACACGGCCAAACAAAGTTTACATGGTTTGAAAATTTTTCCGTGTGATTTGTTGATGTGATCGAAACACTTCCACTTAGATCCATACTTTTTCCCGCAAACTGAACATGAGTTTTCATGTCGCATATCTTGGAAATGTACAAGTCGAACATGATCGCGCAAAATATGCTGTGTGGCAAATATCTTAAGGCAAATTCCACAACTGAGCGACAAAATCTTACGATGTAGACTTAGTACATGCATCTTGAGTTTCATTTTCGATGTTAAATTATCACCACAAAACTGGCATATGTGGCTGTTGCGATGGTCGAGTCGATGTGCAAGCAAATCGGCCTTACATCGCAGTATTTGGCCACATTGCTCGCATACAAAATCGGAATGTTTTGGATGGGTAAATCGAATGTGGGTTATTATCTCGCATTTGGATGGAAAAGTTAGTGCACATAAATGACACTTAAACTCGGAATGATAATTTGCCAAGTGCTTTTGCAAACTTTGTCGATCCTTGAAGATTCTCTCGCAAGTTTTGCATCGCGTCAGTAGGTCTTTTTGTAGACGAGGTCGACAATTCTTCTTATGCTTCTTCAATAAATATCGTTTATTGAAGCTTTTCGAACATTTGCCGCATTTGTATGCTCCACTAGACACGGGAGGATTATAGTTGGTGATAATACTAGTATACAATTCACTTTTCACGTCGATTTCATCAGGCGGCTGAGTCATTTCTCCATTGACGACTTCAGTATCCATATGCCTCTCATCTTCGAAGTCGTCCGTCACGTTTTGTCCCTTTTCACGACTTCGTTCAAGAAGCTCTTGTCGCAAAAAGCTTTGCTTCACACTATCGAAATTGAAACCGTCAATTTTCCGATCTAAAAAGCTATCCACCGACAGTGACGTCGGCGATACGGATCTCGAATCCAAATTATTTTTCGTTGGTGATTTCAACTTCACCGCATGAATTTTATTAACATGTTGCTGCAAATGATACTTGGAAGCGGAAGTCTTAAAACAAAACTGGCATGTCACCAACTCATTTCCTTTGTGGCATCGATTTACATGCTTCCATAAATGAGAATTTCTACCGTAATACTTCGTACACAAATCGCAGTGGAACACCTGGTGCACTAATCGTTTATGCTTCGAAAAATCATCAAAATTATCGAATGTGATATCGTTACATTCTTTACACATATACGTTTCGTGTTCAATTTTCGGTTCATTTAAATTTTCCGCTTCCGAATCGGAACGCATCGATGAGGCACTCGACTGGTTCATAACATTCTCGAGATTTTTATTGTTGAATATCGATAAAGGTGTAGTGAGGTTTTGCGATTTGTTTTTTCGCTTGGATGTTGCCTGCTTCACATTATTCGATCGTGACATGTTTTCAAGTTCGGAACGATCAGATAAATCGACAGTGCCGTGAATGCGCCGATGGCGCAACATTTTCGACTTATTGGAGTATGCTCGACCGCAAATATCGCACACAAAATCACCTTGTAATGGGGCGTGGGTCGTCTGTACATGGGTGTGCAACCCTTTGACGTCCTGGAAAATTTTCAGACAAACTCCACATACTAATGGAACAGCCAGGGGATGAACGCCCATCATATGCTTGTAAAAATCAACGCGCGTATTCCATAATTTACAACAAACCTCGCACGAATTTGGAATTTCTCCTAAAAATATAAAATTAAGTAAATAAACATTCATCTAAATAAAGGGGGTTTGTCAGATAGTCATGAAAATAGCATCAGAAATTTTTGGAATCGTTTTCTAGTTAGTTCATAGATAAAATATATTTCAATCCGGACATGTTATCCTGAAATGGATGCTGTTAATTTCTAAGGAATTCAATGATTGAGTCGTTTATTTTGAAAGTGGCTTAAGTCAATTTCAAGAACAAGCAATAAAGGTGGGATATTATTTTTAAACATGAAAGCAAAATATAGTTTTATTACTAAAGCAATTACTGACGTTGTTACCAATATCTACGATTAAATAAATAATATGGAAAAATTCAAAAGTTGAAAAGTTGAAAAATGTACATATTTTGATCTACAAGTATAAAATTTATAATATGAGAAAAGAACTTCAGTCACTATGAAAGATAAAAATTTAATAAAGAAAAAAAAATAGTACATTCTTCTTATAGAACTATTCGAATTATACTGTTATGTAGGAATTAAGAAGAAAGATACAAATAGGTTTTATATAAATGCTTAAACCTATCCAAATTTTTGAGAATTCGAGAACTAACGAATTGCCTACCTTGTTCGTTCTACTGTTAGTTATATTTCATGGTACCTATATTTAAATTCGGTACGCCAACGCAACTAGAGTCTTCTACGTTTTTCTACAATGTCACCAAAAAACTAAACATTACATTCGTTCTTCGTTATATATAGTTTTTGCTATGTTAGATACATAAATTTTCGCTACTGAAACTACGATTCTATGATAGTTGCCCGGAAGAAAATTTCTCCCCGAAAATTGCCCATAAAAAGTTGGACACTAGCATTGCTGTTCACACGAAAGTTGCCCACATAGAAATTTATTCACAAAGAAAATTCCTCACACAAAAATTAACGTACAATGATATACTCTCACACGGAAATAAACCCACGGTAATAAATATTTATTTTATTTATCATTTAATTAAATATTATTTGTGTGAGGAATTTTCTATGTGAGTAAATTTCTATGTGGGCAACTTTCGTGTGAACAGCAATGCTAGTGTCCAACTTTTTATGGGCA
Source organism: Sisyra terminalis (assembly GCA_958496175.1). Taxonomy (NCBI): domain Eukaryota; kingdom Metazoa; phylum Arthropoda; class Insecta; order Neuroptera; family Sisyridae; genus Sisyra; species Sisyra terminalis. The sequence continues at coordinate 25,494,037 of OY292279.1, forward strand.
ATTTTCGGGGAGAAATTTTCTTCCGGGCAATTATCATAGAATCGTAGTTTCAGTAGCGAAAATTTATGTATCTAACATAGCAAAATGTAATCAACTTTCGTGTGAGGATTTTTATAGTGGACTAGTGTCTGGTTACCTGTAACTACATATATTGGCTCAAGTCCCTTTTAGAACAGTTAAATCTGGCAATGTTGCATTTTCTACTGTTTTTTATTCTATTCGCGATTTTTTTTATTAATTCAATTCTAACATGGTATAGTTTTTACTTTTACGGCTACATTTTTATTATGGGATGATTTATTCGCGAATTAAATTAAAAACAAAGTAGAAAATACAACGTTGCCAGATTTAACTGTTCTAAAAAAGACTTGAGCCCATATATTTTGGTACAAATGGGTTTTATATAGATCGCTTTTAGGAAATTTTCTATTTTCTTCTTAATTTAATTCAAGAATTTATTCGTGAGTATGTTGTTCATTCTTTTCTATTGAATCAAAAATAAAATAGAGAATGGGACTTTGCTAGATAATGACTCATATAAAACCTACTTGTACAAGAAGATAGGTAGTTCAGAAACGCGAACTTACCTATCTAACGTAGCAAGAAGAACAGAAGAACGAATGCAGTTTTTAACTTTTGGTCACACTGTAGAAAAGTACAAAGAATTCTACAAATGCAACGTTGCCAAATATTGACATGTCTACAGTTAATTCCAATTTTAAACCGAAATCTAAAATGTACGCGTATTAATAACATTTATCGGTGTAAAGTTGAAATATGCCCTTAAAAGTGACACGTAGACGAAGTGAGTAGTATCAGCAAATGTATATTTCACGAATAATTGCATAATGATAAATTTATATAATCGTAAAATAAATTATGTGCAAATCATCTCATTGATACAAATATGTAAAATCTAAAATAGCGCAAAAATCCATTATTTAAATTTGAAATTACATACATTATAACAAATAAAACAAATGGCAAATAAAAAATTGAAGTTACTTTTTCGCGCAATGAAGTTTGCGAATTTTTCCTAAAATTTGTTCTTGAAGACTGCTTTTTGTCAAAGTTACTGATCCTAAATCAAATAGAAATACTAACTAGATTTTGATTTACTTGCGAGTGTCAAAACAAGACCGTAATTTTAGATTGCTTTTACTAGAATATCCATTTTTCACGGGTTCTAAGAACTTTCAATCTTTGTGTATGGTATAAGTTTCGAACTGATACTCCAACGTTTTCTTGAAAAAAGGAGGATTTTGTAAATGTTGCTTTTTATAGAACCTTAAAAAGGTAAGACAATTATTTTACAAGGAACTTTGACTTAAGCATTTATGATACACCAATTTCTATTTACCAAAGAGAATGGAATAGCCGGCGGACGATAGTTCGTCAAAATTAACACTCTAGAAAATTTAGATAGGTTCAATTTCGTAACAGGCAAATTTTCAAAATTTCTTAGTTCATGGATTTTTGTCATTCCTACAGTCGCTGAGGATTTTCATTGTTATAAAGCAACAATAAATAACCATTGAACAAAAATATTATTATTATTCACGGGTACCAACTAGTCATTTACAACATTATAAAAATCTGAAAAATCAAACTACATCACCATCCCTACTATTTCTTTTTTTGCAATTTAATGAAAATTTATTTTGAAAATAAAATCATTCCAAATTTTCTGATGCTTTAAATTAAAGACCACGAAGCATAGGTACAAGGAGTCCGAACGTAATGTTAAAAAATAGCATCAATTTGAGATCCTGTACCGGTAGACCGCGCTACTCTTTAAGATGTACACGTTTCATTACGCCAGAAGTGTTATTGTTATTAAAAATTGTGAATTCTAATCATCTATATGATGGAAACTGTGACAAAGTGTAGCGTCGCCACAAAATATTTAGTGTACTAATTTATGCTACGTTACATTTTAATTAGTACTCCAAAAACGCTAATGGCGGCGCCACATCTTGACAAATTTCCCATAATGTATTGGAAGATTGAAATACCTTCTTAAAACCTTAGATCAGAGAAGAGAGACTTACATAGAACTTCAATTCTATTAGAAGGCAAATAATGGTATAATTTATACTTATAACAATTTCTACAATATCTACAATAGATGTTAATTTTTTCTTAATTAATACCATAATTTAATGAAATTAGATTTTTTTTCCAAATTTAAAATCCCTCCTTAATCTACGCATATGCTGGCATATGCTTTTCAAATTAAGGCGTGGTCAAGTTTGATTTTGTAAAGCGCCAACTAGGTGCCGGTGACCAGAAGCTCTGAGCACGTGGTTTTCCCAAACGCCAAAACTTTTAACACAGAATTGAACTTCTATATCTTCTATATAAGTTTCTCTTCTCTGCTTATGTACGTTCCGAAAATTTGCGCTTCTAGTGACAGAAAAAAGTACTATGATCTGGATTTGTTATTGTGTACATGAATATTGAGAAAAAGCCTATGTCGTTCGGACTCTTTGTATCATAACTTCGTTTTATAGACTTATCTGGAAATTTTTTTTAGATTATATTTTTACCTTGCATATCATGATGTTGCTCATGTTCTATTCGGAATGCTTCTGTTACAAATACTTTCTGACAATTTGCGAAAGTGCATCGCAAAGCTTCGTTATGCGGTGCATGTTCATTGGCTACATGCAACCAACGATCCCACTTGGTTGACAAAACCGTCGAACACCAATCACAACAATAATTCAAAGTATAATTACGAGGAACCTTGAAAAAATAAATAAATTAAGTTTGAAAAATGTAAAAAAAATAATGATTTGAATTACTTTTTGACTATGATTATTTTCTACTCCCTCCGAAAACATTTGATAATTATTAGTAATTGAGTCATCAAAATCTTCTTGAACTGATTTTTCTGAAAATTAAAAATGTATTAAGTAATGTATTGAACTTTAGGGGCATGAGTTAAAGCGTTATTTTATGTTATATACCTTCGTCTTCGTTGTATTGATTTTTTCTGAGGAATCTATCGTTGGGGTCATTAAGAGATATGTCTCTTGACATAGATTTCGCAAGGCTTTCGTGGTTTAATTGATCGATGTTACTATCGTCATTTGACGGGAAGTTCATTTTAACGTAGGCCTCCGCTTTGAACGGTATGCCACTGTTTTTGAACGCCTCCATCAAAAAGTCATGCACATAAACGTGGTTGATAAGTTTTTTCTTGGAGTCGTGTTGCCTGAGACAAATGACGCAGAAATATTTTCTAATTTCCGAAACGGTCAACTTTGCCGGATTGTGCATGATTTGGGTGTGTTGCGCAAGTTGCTCCCAATTGTTCGTTAATTTCAGGCAAATTCCACACGCGAGACTTGCATGTTTCGGATGGGTCGCTCGCAAGTGCAACCAAAGGCTGGCTCGATCGTTGAAGTCCCGTGCACAAATTTCGCACACGTACTCCGTCGATGTCGCCTCTTGTAAATTGTTAATGATCGCCACATTGTTATCTGCAAAATAACCACGCTCTCGACACAGTCCTTCCGATATTTGTTCGAAATTCAGGTGTTTCCAAGCCGGATTTATTTGCGACGACGGTGCCTCATTGACTATCATTCGCGGATCGAATATTTCCCGCGATTCTAGGCCATGGACGTCCTGTAAATGTTGGGTTAGCTCGTCGCGATTTTCACATGCCTCGCTACATAGTAAACATATTTCAAGTTCTTGCGAATTTCCTATTCGGGAATCTTCACACCATCGACGAGGCTTGTTACTCTTACGTCGATTAACATCAACTTTACTTTTTATTTCAATTTCTGCTAAAGAAACTGACTCAATTTTTTGCTTTTTATTAACACCTTCGATCAAATTGTTGGCTTTACGCTTTTTACGTTTTAGAATCTCATTTAAAACGCTGGAAAATCGATCTTTGTGGTCGAAAATTTTATTAGAAGAATCAATAGATTCCGAGTCGCTATCATCGTAGTCGACTAAACTTTTGATGTTGGAGATGAAAATTGCATTTCGTGTGGAACACGTTACGGGAGTTGCACATACAAAACACTTAATGACGTCCGTCACTGTACTTTTGTCGTGTTTGCAATTATCGATCGGTTCACATTGGATTTGCGAATCGATACAATTGGGTTTTTCTATGTCGGCATTGTCTCGTATTATCGACGATGACGAGGATTCAATTTCATATTGCTTCTCTAAACATTTGACCGATTCAAGTGTATTATTGTAAAATTCGTAAAAATTCTCCACCATAGTAACGCATCGATAGCATATTGAATTCGATAGTGAAGAATGCCACTTGATCTAAAAGATATAATTTTCATTATATTCAGGTTATAAAAATTTTCAACGAAAAATACCTGCAACGGAAGGCATGTTTGAATTTTAGCGATTAATTGCCGCTTGCTAGACTCGGAACTAAATAAACTGATTTGGAGGAATTCGTATTTGCCGCACAATCGGCAAACAGGGGAAATCGATGACGACAATTTTGATGATGCTGCTGATGACGACGTCGGCGACGACGTAGCATTTTCGTTTTCCATTTTAATGGTTTTCAGATTCTACCAAAAAAAGCAGTTGAACGAAAAATATTAAGCGATTAAATGCTTCAAGTAGGGAAAAAATATGCGAAATACGCACCACCTGTCTTTACCGTGCCCACATTGGCGCTGATAAAAATCACACGATCAACATCGTGGAATTAATGCAACTGGACTATAAATCGATACAAAAATACTATCAATGAATAAATTTCGCATCGTTTTCAAACACAAACTTAAATTATTATTGTACATGGACTAATGACTTGGTAAAGTGGAAATTTATATCGGATAGGAAATCGTGCTCAAATGTTTGCCAACCATCTTGGATTACTCCCAGCCGCACAGTATTTGAACCAAGTTCACATCAATTATTCACTTTTTTCGTCCTCAATCAAATCAATGCAACGAAAAACGTTAACTTTCTAGAAAAATTAACGCCACTTTTCCATTTTCCACTTTTCAAATAGTTTCAAACAATTTTCGATAACTTGGAAAAATGAGTCATAGTTTTCAGGATGTAACTTTCGACCGGGAATATTTGCACAAGTGGGTAGAGTTGCGCTTGGCGTTCTAATAAGAAATTTTGTACAAATATCTTCATTTCGTTTCCTATAAAAAATTAATTACAAATTTTCATCATATAACAATCGACATTTGTGAAACTTGAGGGAAAATTTTTAAATATTTTAAATTTTTTTAATTGTCCCACCAAATTTTGCGTTGGTACTGCCGGTAATTTAGGGATTTTTTTGCCGTGTAATTCAACTGAATACAACTGTAAGTTCTTCAGGTTCCTTTCGGTATTTTTCCTCGTTAACACTTGCAGAAGGTAATTTAAATGAATGAATTTCGAAATAAATTTCGGTTTTAATTCTAAAAATATTGCCATTTTCATTTTAACCAAACGTTTATCTGTGATATTTTCAAGTAAAACCCCGAATTAAAATCCACAATAAATAGATGTCATGTGATTTTTCGACCCTATATTTCAACGTGTTATATTGTGTTTATAATCAATTCACATATTTTTTCTTTTTCAGTAAGTGAAAAATACTTTAAAAATGTCGATTCGTCCAGTATATCGACCCCGCATCGTCAAAAAGCGGACCAAAAAATTTATCCGACACCAGTCGGATCGTTACAGTAAATTGAAGGTTAGCACCAATTTATAATTTGTTAATCAAATTTATAACATCCCTTTTTTTTAGCGAAACTGGCGTAAACCTAAGGGTATTGACAACCGAGTGCGAAGACGTTTCAAGGGCCAATATTTAATGCCAAATATTGGTTATGGATCAAACAAGAAAACACGTCATATGCTTCCCACAGGATTCCGGAAAGTGCTAGTACACAACGTACGAGAGCTTGAAGTTCTCTTAATGCAAAACCGAAAGTTCTGTGCTGAAGTTGCACATGGTGTTTCATCTAAAAAACGTAAACTTATCGTAGAACGCGCCCAGCAATTAAGCATTCGTTTGACTAACGCCAACGCTAGATTACGTTCTCAAGAAAATGAATAAACAGTAATTTGTAAGGAATGATTGATAATAAAAAAAAATACAAAAATTATAAAAAGTCTTATTTATTTACGAATATAATCTTAATTATAAAACGGGTTATAAGTGATCCAATGTGCTCTATCTTGCTTTTGTTCAGTTTCGTGTGATGTGAACAGAGATTTAAACACATCAGTGGCTTTCGGATCTTTTGCTACGCTATAATCGCCCTTAGCTTTTTTGAAGTCAGGAGCATGAATTGGTTTTAAATCAACTTGGTTTCCCGGTCGTTTTAGATTGATACTCGCCGTACTTTTAATTGTTTTCGAACTTTCAGATTTACTTATACTGGAATTAGTCTCTGACGTTGATGCAACGTTGTCTCCAGTTTCTTTTTCGCCATTCGAAGATGAAGTAACTGTTTCACAAGCTGCTTTCTTTTTTAACTTTTTCAATTCTTTTGCCTTTGTTTTGCGAGCGTTCATTCGTTCGGTGACGGTTTCCAAGTCTTCTGCACTGCCATTTAGAATCACAATATCATCGTTTGTATACGGTTGTTGACATTTAACGCAAACTTTTGTCTTTATTTCTTTGAGTGCTCGTTCTGACATCACACATCCACAGTTCCAAATGAAAATAAAACGAAATCGTCCTGACATTTCCAAACCAATGATGGGACAAATAAACGGAGCTGTACGTACATCGGGCGTTCCCTCATTCTTTTCCTTCTCGACTGTGAATGCTGGATTTGCTGTGAGTTTGATATCTTTAATGTCGGATAGGTTTTTAATGTGAGCGACTGTTTCCGGGAGCGATTTGGCCAACAATGCCTCTATTACTGGTTGCTTGTTGTACAACCGACCGAGACCACATGCGACAATTGGTGATTGAAGAGGTTCCTGAGTTAATGCACAATATCGCCATTTGAAGATCAGCTCGAAATCTTTATCTTTCTACAATTGAAGTAATAGGAAAAATAAATTATCAACACCAACAAATTTCATGGCTTATTTACCTGTTCTGGTTTTTTCTTTAGACGAACTAATTCATCTCGACGAGGAATTGTTCCTCCATCACATCCCATTTTTTTAAAATTTAAATTATTCGATAGATTTTAAATATATTTTTCTTGATTTTACGACGTTTACGACTGCGTTTGACAATTAATTAAAATGGCGACTACTGTCAATTTAACACATTTAACATTAGTAACTACGGCCATCTATGATTTAATGTTTGAAACTGAAAACTGGTTCAAATATTTAGTAAAATTCCGCAGAATTAAACTGATTGTTAATTATCAGAAAAAAATTATAGAATATTAGAAAATTTAAATTTTTGTCACAATCGTGGCGATAATTCTCTTGCCGCACATTAAACTCAAACAATCTAGACAATATTTACTCCAAAATATCCTAATAATACAAAAACCTACCGAATCTTTTATAAAATTAGTAAGTGTAAGCTGGAACGGAGCCATGATCAACAAAACTACAAATTTTTGAATGCAACAAGTTTTAATTCAGAAATTAAAATATTGTTTTCTACCACTTCGGTTTTCTTAAGTTCCGCTGTATAAAAATGATTATTTTTGAAAATTGTTTAATAATTGGTATCTACTTCAGGTGGATTTCAAGGGTCAATTTTTAAAATGTTTTTTCTTTAATTTGATACATAGAATAAGTAAATAAGTATTTTATTTTGAAGTTTATAAAGTACAGAAGAAACTTAATTACTAGTTAATTTATAAGCTAACCCATTTACAATAGGAAATGCAAAAGGAACTCTGTTTACTTATGTGTGACGTCACATAGTTATAATCAATCACGAAGCGTTTCTGATTATGAGATCAAACTTCCAAAAAGTAAGACTGATTACACGACTTTTTATAAAAATAAACTTATTTTATTATAAGATTAATAAAATATGTTTGGATAAGTTTTGTTTGGACGGCAATCACGTACGATGTTTTAAATATCCTTATTAAAAAAAGACATTTAATTGTTCAAAAAACCTATCAGAAGTCATTCGAAATTGTTTTATATTATTAAAGGCATTTTGAATGCAATGATTTAAAAATGCCTTTTTTAACAGATATAGTCCTAATGGCAGTCGCGTGAAGTGGAATTTCGCTGCCCCCTATTGTCATTCTTAGTCAATTGGTAACAAGTCAAATACCTTTAAATTCTATACTTGTTTAAAAATGTATCCTCTATGTTTCTCTCAAAGCAGAATAATTTATGAAATTATAAATGCCAATATGCCACTCTATTTTTATGAGCCATCCGATGCCATGACCTCTCCTGCACTATGCTATTGTTTGGGATAAATTTTGAAATTTGTGAAAATTCTTATTCATGAACCATATTTGATTCCAATTTTATGGGTTATCGTGGTTTATTCAAAACAATTTCTAAATCAATTAAGGATTTTGATTTCAATAACTGGATGGCAATGAAAAATATGTTATGATTTCTATAAAAACTACCCCAATCTAATTGAACATAACAATTTTAACTTTTTCTTAAGGTTTATTTTCTTGTATCATACAGCTTACTAAATTAAAGCCAAAAAATAGAAATTATTTTATAATGTCTTTGTTTCTATGCCGAAAAATAAAATATGAATTGAACTACTCTATGCTTTCAAATTTCATAAAGACAATATAGGATCTGTAACTTAAGTCTATAAAAGCTTTAACTTGGTCATTTTCTTAAATAGTTCACATTAAATAGTTTAATGTGTATATCAATGTACAAAAAAGTTACATTAAAGTGTACATTAAATTAGAAGCCTTAACTTTCAACGAAATTTTCGCCAATAATATGGAACTTCACACCAAAACTGGAACTCTTTTCGCAAAGCTGGAAGGTGTGTTTCCACCACTCGGGATTAACCGGAAATTTATAAAAAGTAAAATACTTTTAAATTCTTTGACTAATTAAAAATGTATGTTTCGTATTTTTCTCATAGCAGAATATTTTATGAAATTGTCAGTTTCAATATGCTTCCCCATTTTTATGTGCCGCCTAGGGCCATGGTCTCCCCTACACCCTCTACAATACGCTACTAATAATTGGCTATTGATAGCAAAGGAACGTTAAGATATTGGTATTTTATTTATTCCCATTTAAATTTTGCATTAAGGCAATAATAAACGAAATGAGTCAAATAAGTCACTAATAGGCGGAAAAGTGATATAAAACTTTAATGATAAATAAAGAACACATCTAATATTTGCAAATATTATAAACTTTTAATTCAATCTAGTTCAACATATTTTTGCTGTTTAAATAATTTGTAATAGGTTTTGATAAAATAAAATTCCATTGCTTTCCCAACAATGCTATACAACGCTAAAGGATGCCTACATCATAACAATAGAATATAGATTATGCGGATACTACCGGTAAAAAATTGGATGCAGAGTAGTGGTAAATGTAAGACATTAAAAAATATTGTTAGAATATCAAATTAAAAAATAAAATATGTACAATTGATAGTTTTAAAAAAAATAAAAAAAAATGTCAACGACACGCAGTGTTCCCAAGCGGTCACCCATCCAAGTACTGACTGCGCCCTATGTTGCTTAGCTTCAGTGATCGGACGAGAACTGGCGTTTTCAACATGGTATGGACGTTGACGAAGAAATTAAATTAAAATAGGTATTTAAAACGTATATATCTACTAGTATATAATAATAAATCTTGTCAGTGTGAAGGTCGCATTAGAAGCATTTTTTAGATTTTTTTTTTGAAGTCCAATGAAAAGATAAAATTGAGAGTTTTTTATCATTTGTTGATACTTATTTTAGGCGAATGAGTATAAATTTTTAGCCTAGTACTTGTATTAGAAATTAAACTATAGAGCTCTAAAGAAATCCGGCTCCAAAATATGTACATTCTCTGCCTCCACGATTTCGGCTGGTGGGCTTATCTTAAGTAAAAAAAATAATCTTATCACACGGTAGAACCCCATTAAGAAATTTAATATTTTTTTTAAACATGATCCAATTTTCATTCAACGATAATGTACATAAGATTTCAAACGTTTGTATTAACCGTATTAACTAAAATTCCGTTACCGTAGCGTCATCTGTAAATAAATTAACGAAGCGTTAGCAAATATTTTTACCACACTCTTTTAATTGTTGAACAGTTTTATTGGTTTTAATGTGTGGGAAAAGGGAAAAAACGAAGGTGACCATCAAGGTTTATAAATTACACAGGTTGCCCCATTAGAAAAAAAAATGATGTCATACGAAGAGTTTTGAAATTTGAATCAGTCTGAAGATATGTACGAACTATACGAATTTCTTCTGGAAACATCACGTAGCGCATGAGGCCACCTGTGTATTTTATAAATCTTGGGTGACCATAGGTCCCGGATTGCCCGAGACAGTCCCGTATTTCCACCTTCCGTCCCGGATTTTTCTAGAAGCAATATCTGTCCCAGATTCAGGTTTTTTGTCCCGGATTGTTCCGAATTTTTGAAAATGTTTTTATTTTCAATATTTATTTTAAATATCTTTCAACTAAAATGATTATACGTTAGACTAAGACTCGACTTGTAATAGACAATAAAAGCAATATTACTTACTCAAGTTCACCAAGTTCACCCAAAATAACTAAATGTCTCAAGCTCTCAGAATCGCTACATGGAACTCAAATGGCTTGGCAAAGCATCTGCACGAGGTCGTTCACTACCTAAAAGCAAGTCATATTGATTTATTACTCATCTCAGAAAGCCACTGCACCGATAGATCCAACATTAAAATCCCTAATTACCAGGTTTATTATGCCAATCATCCCGATGGTACGTCTCGAGGGGGGTCAGCGGTAATAATAAGAAGCAGTATAAAGCACCACGTGGAAGAATCATTCCTATCGGAGAAGATCCAAAGTTCAGTCATTAAGGTTCAAGCATTCCCATGTCCAATCAATATAGCTGCCCTGTACAGCCCACCACGCCATACTATTACGTCGAACGAATATCAGGAACTCATTTCCCATCTAGGAGTGAGATTCTTGATAGCAGGAGATTGGAACGCCAAGCATACTGCCTGGGGATCAAGATTGACAACTACAAAAGGCCGAAATCTGTTCAAGGCTCTCCAAACGAACAACGCTACTCATTTGTCAACCGGAGAACCTACTTATTGGCCTACAGATTCCAATAAAATCCCAGATTTGCTTGATTTTGCTGTTATAAAAGGTATCTCGCAGTTGAACGTGGCGGTAGAATCAGATGGAAACACAGATATACTAAGCTCTGACCATTCATCAATCGTCATTACGCTTAGTTCGCATATAATTTTCAAGGCTCCGCGTCCCCAGCTAACCACTCAGAAAACAAACTGGGAACTCTTTGAAAATCATATAAATACAAATGCCAATCTAAAAATACCGCTTAAAACAGAACATGAAATAGAAGAAGCAGTCGAACACTTCACATGTCTAATGCAAAACGCAGCCTGGCAAGCAACCCCGAGGGAAAAGCATCTGTTCCAGACCATAAATTTACCATTAAAAATCAAAGAACTAGTGCAGGAAAAAAGGAGAGCCAGAGGAAAATGGCAAAGAACCAGAAACCAAACGTACAAAACAATATTCAATCGAGCTACACACGCACTGAAAAAAGCTCTTCAAGAACTTAGAAACGAAACGTTTCAAGAATACGTAAATACCCTCTCAACTAAGGATCACTCAATTTGGAAAGCAACCAAAAGAATATTCAAAGCCCCTACTTCATTCATCCCTCCAATAAAACAGTCTAATGGGACCTGGGCGCGATCAGACGATGACAAAGCTAGAGTGTTCGGTGAACAACTTGCAAAAACCTTCTCTCAAAACCCCACCAATGCAAATGATTCCTTAGTCGCTGAGTTTCTTTCAACGCCATGTCAATTTTCCCCACCAGTGAGGTTTGTAACACCTTCTGAAATAAAATCCGAAATCTCTCAAACCAAAACCCATAAGGCTCCTGGGTACGACTTGATTACCTGTGAAGTGCTAAAACATCTACCGAAAAAGGGTATTTTATTGCTAACGGCCATCCTCAACGGTATCCTACGTCTAGGCCACTACCCTATCCAATGGAAGTACGCAAAAGTCATCATGATACTGAAACCCGGTAAAGAAGCGACAGACCCAGCATCATACAGGCCAATAAGTCTTTTAGCGACTGCTTCGAAAATATTTGAAAGGTTGTTACTCAAAAGAATGAAAAACATAATTCCCCCAGAAACCTTCATTCCACAATATCAATTCGGATTTCGGGAAAGACATTCCACAATTCAACAATGCCATAGAATTGTGAACCTTATTCGAGACAGCTTTGAGATCAAAAACGTATGTGCCGGAGTATTTGTCGACATAAAACAAGCATTCGACAAGGTGTGGCATGATGGCCTGCTCTATAAAATCAAAAAAATATACCCGGAGCAAATTTACCGTCTAATCAAGTCGTATTTAGAAGAAAGGAATTTGCAGGTAGTCATCGAGGACTCTGCTTCTGAGATAATACGAATAAAATCGGGAGTTCCACAAGGAAGCGTACTTGGGCCATACCTCTACCTAGTATTTACGTATGACATACCAACTACCACGGAAACAACCATCGCAACATTTGCTGACGATACAGCAATATTCGCCACTGATAAAGACCCAAACGAAGCCACCAAAAAGCTTCAACGACATATCAAGCTCCTTGAAGAATGGTTGACGAATTGGAAAGTCATGATAAACCCTGAAAAGTCGGTACAAATCACATTTACCACAACCAGAAAAACTTGTCCCCAGGCTAAAATATACAACACACCCATTCCAATGAGTGAAGAGGTTAAATACCTGGGACTCAAACTGGACAAACGACTTACATGGAAACCTCACATAATCACCAAAAAAAAATCAAATAGACCTAAAAATAAGAAAAATGTGGTGGCTTTTAAGAAGAAACTCAGGCCTTTCCCTGGAGAGCAAATTGAAGGTTTACGACTCGGTAATAAAGCCAATATGGCTGTATGCAATCGAGCTTTGGGGATGTGCCAGGCCCTCAAATATCAATTACATTCAAAGACTGCAATCCAAAGCACTGCGAATGATAGCTGAGGCACCTTGGTACGTCTCAAATCGGACAATTCATACGGACCTCCAAGTGCCTTACGTAAGGGAGGTAATAGCAAATAGGACAAAAAAATATAAAGAACGGTGCCAGGATCATGAGAATGATTTGATCAGTGAACTTACGACAGTTCCATTGGCGCGGAGAAGATTAAAACGTACCTGGCCAGAAGATCTAAGGTAGTCGGGCATTAGAATGACCAGAACTTTTATTCCTATTTTTATTTCTTAAACTGTAACAATGTATCTCAACAGTGCGGGCAGCAGTACTTGACTGATACCCGCTTTCTCGCCTTCCATTTATAATTCCCTAATCACATGTACCCCTTTCCTCTGTTTCCTCCCCCTCCCTCCCACCTGCATTTCCCAACCAAATAAACAACACTTTTACTTATAGCTTGACAAGCTGATTGTAAAAAAAAAAAAATAAAAAAAAAAAAAAAAAAAAAAAAAAAAAAAAAGTTAATTATGGAAAAAATTGTACGGAATTTTAAAAAATGTTCGAATTGAAAAAGACCTCCTGGAAAAGATACATAGTTCAGAAAAATATAAAAGTTTTGTACTCTGTACTTCTAATTAATAACATTTCATTCATTTAAAAAAAATACTAATTTTTATTATATCCTTAAATAGTAACACCCCCAACCCCACTCCAAGTTCCCATCCTGGATTTGAATTAAAAAAATGGTCACCTTAGGAAAAACTAATAAAACTTTGTTGAAAAATGAAATACTTTTTGAAAAATTTCGAATATTTACTACATTTTATGAAAAAAAAAACGTGAAATTGCCATTTTTTCTTTCAGAACTTTACCAAAAATCCAATTTTCCACATTTTCAATCAACTGCTTCTACGTCAAATCGTGCATTTAAATTAACAGATTAAAACCCCGTTTTTTCTACTTAAGATAAGCCCACCAGCCGAAATCGTGGAGGCAGAGAATGTACATATTTTGGAGCCGGATTTCTTTAGAGCTCTATAGTTTAATTTCTAATACAAGTACTAGGCTAAAAATTTATACTCATTCGCCTAAAATAAGTATCAACAAATGATAAAAAACTCTCAATTTTATCTTTTCATTGGACTTCAAAAAAAAAATCTAAAAAATGCTTCTAATGCGACCTTCACACTGACAAGATTTATTATTATATACTAGTAGATATATACGTTTTAAATACCTATTTTAATTTAATTTCTTCGTCAACGTCCATACCATGTTGAAAACGCCAGTTCTCGTCCGATCACTGAAGCTAAGCAACATAGGGCGCAGTCAGTACTTGGATGGGTGACCGCTTGGGAACACTGCGTGTCGTTGACATTTTTTTTTATTTTTTTTAAAACTATCAATTGTACATATTTTATTTTTTAATTTGATATTCTAACAATATTTTTTAATGTCTTACATTTACCACTACTCTGCATCCAATTTTTTACCGGTAGTATCCGCATAATCTATATTCTATTGTTATGATGTAGGCATCCTTTAGCGTTGTATAGCATTGTTGGGAAAGCAATGGAATTTTATTTTATCAAAACCTATTACAAATTATTTAAACAGCAAAAATATGTTGAACTAGATTGAATTAAAAGTTTATAATATTTGCAAATATTAGATGTGTTCTTTATTTATCATTAAAGTTTTATATCACTTTTCCGCCTATTAGTGACTTATTTGACTCATTTCGTTTATTATTGCCTTAATGCAAAATTTAAATGGGAATAAATAAAATACCAATATCTTAACGTTCCTTTGCTATCAATAGCCAATTATTAGTAGCGTATTGTAGAGGGTGTAGGGGAGACCATGGCCCTAGGCGGCACATAAAAATGGGGAAGCATATTGAAACTGACAATTTCATAAAATATTCTGCTATGAGAAAAATACGAAACATACATTTTTAATTAGTCAAAGAATTTAAAAGTATTTTACTTTTTATAAATTTCCGGTTAATCCCGAGTGGTGGAAACACACCTTCCAGCTTTGCGAAAAGAGTTCCAGTTTTGGTGTGAAGTTCCATATTATTGGCGAAAATTTCGTTGAAAGTTAAGGCTTCTAATTTAATGTACACTTTAATGTAACTTTTTTGTACATTGATATACACATTAAACTATTTAATGTGAACTATTTAAGAAAATGACCAAGTTAAAGCTTTTATAGACTTAAGTTACAGATCCTATATTGTCTTTATGAAATTTGAAAGCATAGAGTAGTTCAATTCATATTTTATTTTTCGGCATAGAAACAAAGACATTATAAAATAATTTCTATTTTTTGGCTTTAATTTAGTAAGCTGTATGATACAAGAAAATAAACCTTAAGAAAAAGTTAAAATTGTTATGTTCAATTAGATTGGGGTAGTTTTTATAGAAATCATAACATATTTTTCATTGCCATCCAGTTATTGAAATCAAAATCCTTAATTGATTTAGAAATTGTTTTGAATAAACCACGATAACCCATAAAATTGGAATCAAATATGGTTCATGAATAAGAATTTTCACAAATTTCAAAATTTATCCCAAACAATAGCATAGTGCAGGAGAGGTCATGGCATCGGATGGCTCATAAAAATAGAGTGGCATATTGGCATTTATAATTTCATAAATTATTCTGCTTTGAGAGAAACATAGAGGATACATTTTTAAACAAGTATAGAATTTAAAGGTATTTGACTTGTTACCAATTGACTAAGAATGACAATAGGGGGCAGCGAAATTCCACTTCACGCGACTGCCATTAGGACTATATCTGTTAAAAAAGGCATTTTTAAATCATTGCATTCAAAATGCCTTTAATAATATAAAACAATTTCGAATGACTTCTGATAGGTTTTTTGAACAATTAAATGTCTTTTTTTAATAAGGATATTTAAAACATCGTACGTGATTGCCGTCCAAACAAAACTTATCCAAACATATTTTATTAATCTTATAATAAAATAAGTTTATTTTTATAAAAAGTCGTGTAATCAGTCTTACTTTTTGGAAGTTTGATCTCATAATCAGAAACGCTTCGTGATTGATTATAACTATGTGACGTCACACATAAGTAAACAGAGTTCCTTTTGCATTTCCTATTGTAAATGGGTTAGCTTATAAATTAACTAGTAATTAAGTTTCTTCTGTACTTTATAAACTTCAAAATAAAATACTTATTTACTTATTCTATGTATCAAATTAAAGAAAAAACATTTTAAAAATTGACCCTTGAAATCCACCTGAAGTAGATACCAATTATTAAACAATTTTCAAAAATAATCATTTTTATACAGCGGAACTTAAGAAAACCGAAGTGGTAGAAAACAATATTTTAATTTCTGAATTAAAACTTGTTGCATTCAAAAATTTGTAGTTTTGTTGATCATGGCTCCGTTCCAGCTTACACTTACTAATTTTATAAAAGATTCGGTAGGTTTTTGTATTATTAGGATATTTTGGAGTAAATATTGTCTAGATTGTTTGAGTTTAATGTGCGGCAAGAGAATTATCGCCACGATTGTGACAAAAATTTAAATTTTCTAATATTCTATAATTTTTTTCTGATAATTAACAATCAGTTTAATTCTGCGGAATTTTACTAAATATTTGAACCAGTTTTCAGTTTCAAACATTAAATCATAGATGGCCGTAGTTACTAATGTTAAATGTGTTAAATTGACAGTAGTCGCCATTTTAATTAATTGTCAAACGCAGTCGTAAACGTCGTAAAATCAAGAAAAATATATTTAAAATCTATCGAATAATTTAAATTTTAAAAAAATGGGATGTGATGGAGGAACAATTCCTCGTCGAGATGAATTAGTTCGTCTAAAGAAAAAACCAGAACAGGTAAATAAGCCATGAAATTTGTTGGTGTTGATAATTTATTTTTCCTATTACTTCAATTGTAGAAAGATAAAGATTTCGAGCTGATCTTCAAATGGCGATATTGTGCATTAACTCAGGAACCTCTTCAATCACCAATTGTCGCATGTGGTCTCGGTCGGTTGTACAACAAGCAACCAGTAATAGAGGCATTGTTGGCCAAATCGCTCCCGGAAACAGTCGCTCACATTAAAAACCTATCCGACATTAAAGATATCAAACTCACAGCAAATCCAGCATTCACAGTCGAGAAGGAAAAGAATGAGGGAACGCCCGATGTACGTACAGCTCCGTTTATTTGTCCCATCATTGGTTTGGAAATGTCAGGACGATTTCGTTTTATTTTCATTTGGAACTGTGGATGTGTGATGTCAGAACGGTCGGCAGTTTGTCCATTTGTCGGTATGGATTTTTGTTCGGTATTGTTGATGTGATGCAATGTTGTATAATATTGACAAATCTTTGAAGTTCTTGATCGAGTTTTTCAGCTGTACTAATATTGGGTGTAATTTTAATTTTTTGATTTAAGAGTAATCTGAATTTTGTCCAGTCTGCCAGTTGGTAGTTAAGCATCCTTTTAGATTGTATGTTTTTTTCTTCCCCTCCTATTTCGGTGATTATTGGTAGATGGTCCGAGTTAAGCTCGTTGTAAACATTGAGCTGGCTTATATTAGTGATGTTTTTATTAATGGCTATATCTATTGCTGTCGGTGTTGAATTATTCATTGGAAAATGAGTTGGCTGATTTGGGAACATCACTGTACAGTTGTTGTTTATAGTATATTGATAAATGGCTCTTCCTCTTTGGTTGTTAATATGAGAGTTCCAACTGTGATGTAGAGCATTGAGATCTCCTATCAATAGGACTTTGTTGGCCACATCGAATATTTTTCGAAGTTCTTCGGTTTTTAGTTTTCTGTTTGGGCTGTTGTAGCCGGCAACTATATGTATATGACTCTTTAATTTGATGCACACATACTCTAATCCAATGTCGCCACTTAATTCGACTTCCGTAAATGGAACTGTATTCCTAATAAGTAAGGCTACTCCGCCAGCTGCGGAGCTTCTGTCTCTTCTTACTATTGTATAATTTTTTATTTTAATTTTGTCGGTTGCATTCAGTCTTGTTTCGTTAATTCCTATTATGTCCAATTGTTTTCTGTTTATAAATTCTATTAATTCACCTACTTTTCCCCGTATGCCATTGGCATTCCAGCTGCATATTTTAATATTCGTTGTGTTGCGATCCATTATATATTGATTAATTGTCAAGCTGCTTACAGAAGTTAAAGAATTCGAAAAATTTTTCCGATTCTGATTTGCAATTTTTGATATTATTTCTTAGTTCTTTAACTGCTTTTATCATTTTACTTATATTTAGAACTTTTTCTAATTCATTGACCTCCTTTTGAAATTCAAATATATCGCTAGTTGTATTATTTGACGATTCCTTTTGTTTCCACGCATTTGGTTTTTCGGGAATAATATTTTGTTGTACTGCTGTTTTGGGTGTCGGTAGCGGTGGGAATTCATTCTGGTTGAACTGTCTCAGTCTTGTTGTAGGTTTTTTGGCTGATGTCCTTCGTGTCTCAATTTCTTCCTTTCTTTTAATGTAAGCTTCGCAAATTGTGGCGTTTGCCGGGTGTGCTCCTCCACAATTCGCGCACCTTGCTGGTGTTGTTAGCGGTTTTGTGCATTCCCTCGTTAAATGAGGATTTGCACATTTAAGGCACATGGGGTCAGCAAAGCAATTGCTAGTTGCGTGGCCCCACTCTTGGCATCTGTGGCATTGGGCTATAATTCGTTTCTTTTTATAATAGTCCCATCTTATACGGGTTTGGAGGACGTCTTTAATTTGGGTTTGAAGGAGTTTTAGCGACAGACCGTTGACTGTCACCATGTAGATACTCCGGTCTACCCCTTTCATTTTTCTGACGTTTTCTATTTTAACGCCCTTGCCTTCCAATCCCTCTTTAACTTCTTTTTCGTCAATTTCTTGGTGTAGTCCGTAGATGACATATGTTTTGTATTTATTATTCTTGTCGGTGTATGTGTGGAATGGGATTTTTTGCGCTACCCAGTTTTCTTTTAGTAGCACAAAGTCAGAATTGGTGTTTACGTGTATGATTATATTGTTTTTCTTGTATGTGATTATGAAATCACTTTTCACTATATTTTTAATATTGTTGATAAATTTTTTGTGTTCATCCACCATCCCATGAATAACGAATGGGGGAGGTTTTTTTGTTTCACTGAGTTTATTTACACTGTTTTTGATTTCACTTTGTTTGTTTTGAACTTCTGAATCAGATTCTGCTTCACTTTCATCACTTAAAACGGCATATTTGTTGTGAGTTGATATCGTTAAATAACTGATTTTTTTTAAACGGTAAACGCAAATTCAAAGTCTAAAAATTAATCAACGAATCAAATTTGTTATCTTTATAACATTTACGTTTCCGTATCTCTAAAGTTAAAACTAATTAAAGTAAATCGATAAAACTATATAAACTATACAAACTTCTTACTTTATTTTGTTATTAATAATGTTTCACAATGAACGGCATTATAAAATTGTACACTAGTTGGGAATCTAGAATGTTTTTTTTACATTTATCACAGTTATACGCACGAAATAACTTTTTCATTTTTTGTTTAGTGATAATATGTCATTGTTGGCCCTCCGAGCCGTCCCATGCTTATCGGTAGCCGCCCCATTGCTAAAATGTAGTTCATATCTTTCCTAAGAGTTTATAGATTTCTTCAGAGATGTCACCAAAATATTTATACTTTTGATTGTTGCAAATTCAATTGGAAATAAATAATTTTATCTAGTTCCTAAACTCTTAATTCATAATCTAAGTATCATCGGATAGTGTCACAAAATTGGCATCGTTTCATTTTCTACTTTGTATTTGATTTCATTTGCAAATTCGTCGTTGATTTTATTCTTATATCGTACAATTTTCCTTTTTGTTGCTAAATTTTCGGCTCGATATTTTTGTTAATTCAATTCTAATATGGTATAATTCTCTCTTTTGTGGCTAAATTTTCATTATGAACCGATTTAATCGCGAATTAAATTAAAAACAAAGTCGAAATGCAACATTGCCAGATTGTGGGTGTGCTAAAGTACACATGAGCCAAATTTTCATTATAGCCCAATTTATTTGCGATTTTAACTAAAACAAACTAGGAAATGCAACGTTGCCAGATATTGACGCCGCTAAAAGGACCATGAGACAAAAATTAGTAAAAAAAAAATTCATTTTAGTGAGCACTATTTTATAGTAGACGTGGGTGAGAGCACTAATGCCTAGTAATTTCTGAGAAATACCTAAATTTAAGTTTTAATGGTAATACATAGAAGTACTAAATGTACTATATACGTACTAATACATTCAACTTGTACAGTTTAAATAAATAATATTTATTATATTGTACTAAAATATACTTATTCTTATTTTTTCCTGGGAACCACGAACTCTTTAACTTTACTGTAAAAAAATTTAAACGATTATTTTTATTTAATATTGTAATTTGTTTGCATTTATAAATAATAAAAATTGATAATTATTTTTGAAAATTTAGATTTTTTGTAAGAGGTACCTTCCATTAGATTAAATTTAATTACCTCTACTCACCTATCAATCCTGCCACTAAGCACTAAAAACTCATTATTTAATAATCTTTTTAATTCAACATGGGAACTGTAAAAAACGACCAAAATGGCACTTACATTTACTAGTGTCTGATGATTTCTTCCTAAAATTTTGAAACCTTACAATAACTCATCTGCACATTTTTTTATTCGTTAAAGGGCATTACTAATATGAGGAAAAACCAATTTTCGTTACGAAAAACTTGTATTTTGGTAATTTTTTTTAATTTCAATGAGCAAATGAGTCTAAAATCGATAAATGTACCCATGAGTCTTCTGTGACGTCACAGTACGGACCATTACGCGTAATTAAACAGATTATTGAACGGTTACCATAGAAATACTAATAAATTTCACAATTTTTCGCCATGGAAAACATTTTATACTCTTAAAGTTACTCTCAATTGTTTCCTTAGGATTGTATAGATTGTAAAAACTTTAAATCAGTAAAATAATATTTAAACGATTCAAACTACCTTTGCCTTTGTGTTTTAGTGTATATTTTTTGTATATATCATCATAGGTAAACGTCCATGGGATTTTGAAGTTTCGTATTGTGACGTCATTTTATTACCGGGCCAATAAGGGCTCGTTTTAGTCAATTTTAATTTAACGATATTTTTGGCATTTTTAAAAGAATATTTCTTAGATTTTATCAAGTTAAATTAAAAATTATGAGTTACGTTATGATTTGATATGAGTTTAAAACATTTAAAATTATTTTTAAATCATGTGTATTAGGTCTATTGTGTCGCATACTGTTTTGTAGCTTTAATTAAAAAATAAAAGAATATTTATTTAACATTTCCGATGGGCACTTTGTGGTTACTTAACGTTTTAAAATTAATTAAAATGTTCCCCACAAAGTTCACAGATGTTTCCTGATTTTTCCAAAAAAGGTCGCTAAATCAATATTGATTTCGACTCTAACCGGACAAGTGACGGTCATTTAAATATTATAAATTTATTAATTTCCCGTTTGTTCCAACCGGTTGAGTTAACGCTATACAAATAAAAACATATCAAAAAAATCAAGCTGATTTGTACTTAAATAATATTAAATAAAAACTTCCACCCTTTGTTTGCGACATTTTCATGAGAAATACTACCCCTTTATAAATCATGTGAAGAGTATCATTTCATCCCGGTTTCCTCTTTGCGAAGAACAAATTGATATATTTTGCCAATATAATTCAATTTCAAATATATTTTTGCATTTTTTTAAATGACATTCGCGTGATTTAAAAAAATGCCATTTGATATATGAAACTTATTGCAATATTTCCACATACCTATGTATTCAATCGAAATATGAAATTGGCTTGGATTTCAATTTTTGATTATAGGTAGATACATCACTTCGTAAGACTTCTGTAACGTTTTACAGAAGAATTCTTCCCCTATTCAAATTTAATGTTAAATTTCAAAACCGTGAAAAAACATCAAAAATACCCTCTGCAAAGATGGTCTACATGTCCGTTTTCATTTCATTTCATTCCGCATTGATAAGTTGATGGGCTTTGCAAACAGTTTAAGATTAAAATGGGGATGAAAGGATTCACAATTAGGGATTCTGCAAAGCAGATTGAGGTTTTGTAAGGCTTCACATACAACACTCGAGATAATTAATTTCAACTACAAGATATGACGAATGGACTTTTTAAGGATTTATAAATTCAAAAACATTCTATATTTTTTTCTTTCTTTTAAATATTATTATTACTATTATTATAATTAGTTAAATAATTACAATACTAATTAAAGTAATTATTTAATTTTCTACTTAAACAATTCAACAACAATCGTTTCATCAGATTATTTACATCACAGAAATATGAAGACATTTAATCCTATTTGAAAAATTATTTAGACATTTTTGTTTCAAATTATAATTTATGTAAAAATTGAGCCGATTGATATTTCTCTACGAAATTAATTTTAATGTCGACTAGAAATAAAGTAACAACAAAAATGTCTAAACATTTACATGGTTTAATCATAAAAATAAAAAATTATCACGATCATGCTCCCGCTTCCTGGAAATTTTATTTTGTAAAATGAAACGTATATACAAGGCCAGTTCTAGGGTTTTTATAGTCCCGATCAAAACAAATTTTGGCGCCCTTTTATGTAATAACTTGTATATCTATTATAAATTTAAAAAAAAATATGAAAATAAGGAAAATTTTAGTTTTGATTCGGCGCCCCTTTTACATTTGGGGATTTGGGCAGTCGCACGGTTGGCTTATCCCTTATTACCTATCATAATTTTGCTCAAATTGAGAAAAATTTTGACCAGAACGAAAAATGAAAGTGGTTACATATTATATGTCCCCATTAGGCTGGACCAAAAAAGTTGACTATTCTTTTGTTTAAAAAATATATCAAAAATTAATATTTTAATGATTCTTTCCCATAATTAGTTTATAATTATTTATTTTCTCTTTTTTTTTGAGATATTTATGTTTTCTATTTTCGAACAACATATTTTATGGGATTCCTGACTTCTTCAGGTAAGTACTATAATAATTCTTAAAAACACCAATTTAACTGTCAATTAACTAACATTAAAAATAGGTAAGGAGTCATCCATTAATTACGTAAGATGTTTAGGGGAGAGGGGTGTGAGCAAAATCTTACCCAATCTCACATGGGGGAAAGAATGGTCTTGCCAAATATCACGTAATTTTTAAAATTATTCTTTCCAATCAATTTAATATAACCGAAGCACAGACTAAAGCAGGCCATTCACGCTCCGACTTGCAGTCCAACTAGTCGGACTACAAGATGGATCTTCTAGATGGATCGTCTAAATGATCCGACTATTCCAACTAGACATCCAACTTCCACCAACACCATTCACGGTCCGACTTTAGATCCAACTGCGAAAGTCGAATTACTAGTTGGACTGCAAGTCGGAGCGTGAATGGCCTGCGTTACATTGCACATTTATATTGCAGGTACGCATTTTAAAAAACCTTACCTACGTGATATTAGGGGGGGTCGAGCAAAACCTCACGAAATCTTATCAAGGGGGGAGGGTGGGTCAATAATAGGTGGCCCCCTAATTGACAGTTAAATTGATGCTATTAATAACTGTTACAGTATCTGAAGAAGTCGGGAAACCGATGAAAGGTGATGTAAATAAATAAAAAATCCTAAGAAACAAAGAGAATATAAATGATTTAATATCAAAAATATTATTCAGGATGACAAAAAAAAATGATTGTGAAATTTTGAGCCCTAAATTTTATACGAGTATTTAGTGATCTATTATCTCAATTTTTGATACCTCAACCCAAAGCGCATTTTTTCTCAAAATTATTGAACCATCACACTGAAGGAATTAAAATACAAATATCTTAGAAGGAAATTAAATGTTCTCCAAAAAATACCAAAAATGTCTAATTGTAAATTTCCATCAAACCAACCGTTTCCTTTTAATTGACACTTGAACATTGATCAGTTTTTACAATTTGATTTTTTAACTGTGGAGTTTTGAAACTAATGAACAGTTTGATATTTAGAGCAGAAATTTTATTTTTTTAAAGAAAATTAAATGCTCTACAAAAAAGGTCTCTTGGCATTTTTTGACAAATTTACATCCCACAAAATTATTCGAGGTCAAAATAAATTTCCGTTTTTTTTGCTATATCTCGCTTATTCGATTGAAAAATTTAATGTTTTATATCAAAGATATTTTCACATATTTTCGTATATAATATGATTAATAAATGATGTTTATGGAAAAACAAACAGCATATTTATTGAAATAATATTAGCTAAAAGGAGCGTAAATAGCATTTATGCAAAGAAAAAAACTACTAAGCGAGATTGAATTTTAATATATATATATATATATATATATATATATATATATATATATATATATATATATATATATATATATATATATATATATATCCTGCGTTTTAATATTTTTTGTGATTTTGTCAATAAAATAAAAAAAATGTATTAGATACAAAGCAATAAATTTATCAAACGAATAAAGACAGCTTTTTACAGTGAATTAAATCGAATTTATAGTTTCCTAAATAAGTAAACTATATTTTTTTTAATTGAATAAAATTCGATGTAAGGTTTTGTGAGATTAAACTATATAAAATTCATAAATGCAAATTGTCATATGATTTCATCAACTTAAATTTGAGCGCTAGGAATATCTATTAGATCTAGTATTAGTCACAAGTACCTATCTGTGAAATATTCACAGCTATCACTGATACAATTGATGAATGGTAAAAATTGGCAATTGAATGAAATCGAAATGACAGTTGAAACAAATGACAACAATCATTTCGTTCAGATTTGAGACAATGATTATTATATTTGGTTTAACTTTATTATTTATTATGCGGCTGGGGAGAACTGTGTTTAGGATTGCCACCCGTACTTTATTATAAAGTGTTGTACATTATTTATAGTAATTGTATACTATACTTTAAAGGAAAAATGAAGTACGCGAAAATACTTTATTTCTCTGGGATTAACTTAACGTATATTGTACATAAAACAGGTTGATTGAAAAAATTTCAATGCACAGATATTTAACAGTGCTAATGACTTGTTGGAAGTTGCTATAAGTAATGCAAAATATGTTTTAGGCAAAATGACAAAATAAAATAAACCGTACTTTATTTCGACACAATGTATTTTTTTCTATTTTTAATAACTAATATACTTTATTTGCACAAAAAAAAAGAAGTGGTCATCCTACTTATGTCACCTTAGGTTCCTTTTCTTCAGAAATGTTGGGGTAAAGTTGTACAAAATTTGATAAAATTCTTAAAATTTTCATTCTATTGTTGTACCTATTTTGATGTATACTAAAGGCTGAGAGGGATTTTTGACTATATGTTAGACCCCGGATCTATGATTTTTTAGAAAATTGATAAAGGCGCCTTCTTGAGTTGGATTGCTAAAAATAAATTGATACTATAATATTAATGTCCGACCAAACTTTCGGTTTCGGCCTAGTTTCGGTTTAGGCTGTCGTCAAGCCGAAACTACGACCGAACCAGAAACCGAAACATAATTCGTGAGATAAAACGTTAACAAATGATTGTTAATCACTGACTATTTAATTCTTCAATTATAAACGCTGATAACTATCAGTTTATGAATATTTTGTATAATAATATCTTTAATATTTTTTTTCAGTTCGAAAGAAAGCTGATCAAAGTTTAGAAGAAATTATTTGGTTTTTATGATATAAGAAAGAGTACATTCTAATTTGTGTACCTAAACATATTAGGTAAAAAATAGTTTTGTTTTGTAACATTTATTTGTTATTCGTAACTAATATTAAAAAGAAATATTAGGTACATTTTTTCAGCATAAATAGTTTATTTGAAATAAGAAATGATAATAATAGGTTATTTTAATGATTAGCTCAAACATTAAGGACCTAAATGATTAATGAATTTTAAAGTAAAGACTGACTAATTATGATTTCTTTTTTTTTTTACGAAAACATGGCCTTATATGGAAGTTTCGATTTCGGCCGTAAAAACTAGTTTTGGTCGGACTCTATATAATATATTATGATGTTAGCGCCCCCTGAAACTGCCGGTCGCCTGGGGCAGGTGCTACGGTTCCCTAGATTTCGCTAAATTCCCCCTAAATCCAGGGCTGCTACTTATAACTTCTTAAATAAATAAATTATTTTTTTTAGATTAATAAAATTCGATGTAAGATTTTATATGGTTATTACTTCAATTTTGATGTTGGGGTGGGAACTGGAAGTAAATATATCTTTTGGTAATTATGCAAAAAATAATTTTTACCTACACAACTCTTTAACATTTCATTTTACAGAACAAAATTTGGTGAAGAGTGGGACAGGGTCGTAGATAGCTTCACTTAATTAAAATGGCGAAGGGTATTACGAGTAATTTGGTTTATTTGGGACCAGAATATTAAATTAGGCCACTTCTAGATCGGAGGAGTCGTCGTCGAGCTCGTCACTATATTGATTGAGATGTGGATGATGTTGTGGGTGATGGTGCATATGGTGTTTATGGGATTGGATCAAATCCAGGCTGGCACATCTTAAATCGGATGATTTCAGTGATAGAACGCCCGCAGGCGTTGTCGAGTTGGCCGCCGTCGGCGACGTCGTTAACGCCGTTCGCGTCGGCAGCGACGACGATGACGTTCCCGTGGGAGACGTGGACGTCTGATTGGCCGCAGTCAACGGCCCACGTTCATCGGCCATCTTACGCAACCGCTCCTGTTCTTCCCGTTTTTGTTTACGCCACTTGGCCCGACGATTTTTAAACCAAACCTGAAATCCAAAAAAAGGAAAAAAATGAATTTGTGTGGTCTTAATTTGCTTCTTTCAATGCTCAAACGACTGGAATAAATCCAACAGGTAAAAACATTCAGCCAGACGCTTATAGATAGAAATCATTCAAACTCAAACACTCGGAAATTGACCAAAGAACTCTTCCACAAAACTAAACAACGAAATTTACCAAAAAAAAATTCTTCCGCAAAACTAAGCAGCAAAATTTAGCAAAAAAATAAAAATAATTAAAATTATCCGGGTAGGTATCGTTTAACTTAAATCCTGTTACTTTAAAGGCGGTTTGATTTTAAGTGGATTTTTTGTCAATTTCGGCTTTGTCGTGTCACACATATATAATTCTACCCGTACTTATTTTAAGCCGATTATTTCTTACTGTAATTCCCTTGGTTAAAACTTGCCGAATAATTAAGTATTTTTCTCCGACTTACAATTAGCTTTAGTCCAACAAGAAGATTACTCAAAAAAAAAAAAATACTTCGGTCATCAGACACTAAATGAAACGTTATTTGCGACATTTATTTTTGCTACATGAATTTCCACATTGGTAATTATAACCGAATTTTAATTACGAATATCGAGAGTTATTTTAGCTTCAAAAATAATATTAGATAAACAGTAATTATTTTATCCACGTTCAACTTTATATAACACAATAGGTAAGTACTATCTGAGCATCGGGGTACCTACCACAGAGATGTAGTATAGAGAAGGTACTAATGTTGTATATCGTCGGCCTAAAGTGTTAACCTGCTAAGTCCATTTTAACAAATTTTACAGGGGAACGAAAAAAGTGTATATAAGCTACATAAGTTAGTAGGTATATACAGAAAGTTTTTGTTTCATGTTATATTTTGAAATTTCTATAATTAAAGTGTCGTATTTGTGTATTGCATATGTGCGTATTTTTTCTCCAAAAATAAATTGAAATTAGGTTTAGTGAAACTAACACGCATAAATTCACGTACTATAACCTATAAAATAACTAGTGAATACATAAGAAATAAATTTTAAAAAATATGATTTCAGGCTGTTTATTAAATTTGAAAAATAGTGAAAATAATGTCTGGATTTGAAAAAAAAAATCAATACCAATAACTTCCGTAGTTTACAACCTAGTACGAGTCGACTTTTTACATTTAGTTAATGTTTAGATTTACCTTCCAGATAAAATTTTATCCGGAGGATAGAGAAAAAAGTATTTATAAGAATATAGGCGTATTTCTCTTAGAATGGTGATACATGTGTAATGAATGTGTATGATTCACCTATCAGATAAATTTTTATCTATTTAATAGCTATCTTAAAGATTTGGTCTAGTTGTCAGTGTTACCAAACCTAGGGTAAATACCCGAACTACGGATAAATTTACGTCTTACGGGTAAAACAGTTGGCGTTACTTGATAAATTAATAATTGATAAGAAAGTGCGGCAACACTTTCGGCGGCTGAGTTGTACCGTCTTGTATACAATTTAACCTGTGCCAGTACATTTGGCTAGATAAAAATGAAACGCATAATTTATCTTTGTCATACTCATAAGTACACAGTATAATGCGGAAAAGAATGAAATATATCAAATAATTAATTTTCAAAATGCTGAGCATGTCGCGCATGCTCACTCACATCTTGTGAGTGAGACATACTAAAATTACCAACGCTGCCAACCTATAAACTCAAGAGCATTATCCCGTTTTCATTATTTTAGATAATGTTGAATATAATAATTTAATTTTTATTTTTTAGTTATAAGAATTGATACCGTTACTTGATGCCATTTGAAGTTGAAATTTTTTTCAAATTTGAATTTGGTGCTTCTTTTTATTTATGCGCGTAAATTCAGGTGTTCCAACCGAAACTAACGGATAATGGAAAAATAAATTATTGGTAACACTGCAATCTATCCATAATTGAAAATAATGGCTGAAAAATAATCTGTTTGATAAATCCTACACATAAAACTATTGGTGATCGTTCGCAAGTTTTCTCTATCGTCCGGAGAATATTTCATCTGGAAGATAAGTATCACTATTTAGAGATGTAAAAATACCAACAAGGAAATATATATTTGGAAACCATTTTAGTTCAGTGATTTAGAAGTGAAAAAGTAACAAACATAGTTATTGTCGTACCTATAATGGTAAACTAGATTTTATCAAATTCTTCAAACCATTTTAACATTAGTGCTGCCATAAATGATAAAGTTATTTTGTCTTTAAATTGATTTAGTAAAATGGAACTAAACTGAATCAGATACCCTAGAGAACGATGAATGATTCAAAATGATAACACTAATATAGTAAAACATAAACAAGGGAATACTTGATAAAGGAGGAAAATGAATTGAATCAAAGGCTTTGCACCAAGTTAAGGATATTAATAGAATCGACAAGAGTTTGAAGCAAAAAGCTATTCAATATGTATATATACTTGAGAGTATGTGGAATAAATCTGGTTCGAATTAAAATTCCTCGAATGAATTATGCGGGAAATGAAGGCCAAAATGTGAAGGAAGACATATAAATGCCTCTGTACTAATATAATACAACTATACACCCAATGCATATCCTTGTTTGTAGATTGAGCAATTGAAAAAATACAATGGAGCGAAGATCGCTGGAGAAAATTGAGTGGCTGGCAGCAAGTTAATGGAATTTTCGACGTGTGATTGTGGGGAATGATAGGAACCGGCAGGAATCAAGAGGAACACAGAGAATTTACCATTGAGATTTTTATAAAGCCATAAATGTCATTTGCACACAAACCGCGGTTATTATCGAGGAGTTTCAACACCCGCAAATCAAAAGAGCCGTCGAATAAGCTTCGCTGTTTTATGTGGAGTCCTGGAGTGGTAGGGGTTGAATGAAATGCCCCAGCTAGCCGGGGTGATGATGCCGCAGGATAATAGATCTTTGAAGGGTTGTTGGCTTGCTTTCGATTATTATTATATTATCTCAAATTGAAAATCTAATATTTTGTGTTATCGTTGTGTGATTACTTCGTTGCCTGTTCATTATAATTTGAGTTATATATAAAATAAATCAATTAACTTTTTTATTGAAGTTGTATCAATTAACTCCACGAAAAAAATCAGTAAAAATTACAATAGTAACAACGTAATCTACGATTAGACTTTCATTTTCTTAGTCTTTACAATATTCAATTTCAAAATCTACTATGTACAAATAAATTTTTGCGTTATAACATCGTAATTATAACGACAGTTTTCTGTAATAAATAGCATGTCAAAAAACACTACGATGTTACATTAGAAAATTGTTCTGCAAGTCTAGATGATTATAAACATAAACTATACAAAATTGAAAGAGACAAAACTACTACCACCTTTATCTTTTTACCCATACCCTTTGGCTTCTCAACGAACACATGTTATCAAATATATATTGTAATTATTGGTATTTTTTCCGTGTATTTTTTCCATTGGCTTAGATTGGGGATTTATGTGGTTTATTTTTATAAAACAAAATCAAATGATAGTGCTAAAGAAATGCTTTGCAATATTCAAATGATTAATGCGAAGAAGTTTAAGTACTAGGTGCTCATCTAATTTTTGTACCACCTTGCAGGTAAATAGATAGTTTGTCCATAATAGAATTTAGAAAGTGTGGGTCAAAGATGCTCTTTTTTCCGAGTTTCTCCTAAATTTTTTTCCCATTGGGATTATTTGTCTTTGCGGATAAGACTATCTAAATATTTGAATCGATATTTTCGTTATATATTCTTGATTTTTCGTATCTTTTAATCTTTAAAGATCATTTGGTATCTTTCGCATTTCTTTTGCGGTTTTTTGGATTTGAAATTTTTAATTAGATAATAAATATTTTGACTAGGAGTCTAGGAAAAGGAAAGCTTTCTGGAGATTATAGATAAATGGTTCTTTTACATATACCATGTCGTTATTCTGTGATAAAGTTTACCGATTATTAACTTTTGTTGTAGTCAGAGTCGTACCTAAATTATCAAATACTGTAAACCTAAAAATACAAGTGTAAGATTCACGAGGGATTTTCAGTTTCATCAGTGAATTTTTAAATTTGTACAATATGATTATTTTATATTGTTTTCCTAAGTCGGTTTCCCTAAGTATTTGTCTCGTATACCGTCTCTTTCCCCGCCTTCAAATATTTTCTGTGTAAATTTTGTAAATAATTTATTGGGACAACTTTCCACCCTTGCAAGGAAAAAAGGGATGCACGCACGAGTGCCAAAATCTCAACTCAATTGTCCCCTTTCCCATCGCCACCAAAACAAAACCAAACAAAGTAGAGGAAAAAACGAGCGATTTGACTTGGAAACCACGTAACGAAAAATAAACGAATTTTCGTAACGGGGTTTTTGTTTGAAAATTAGAAAAGCGTAACCGTTGCGAAAACAATCAGAAAACACATTGTCGGCTTTGCGACGGGAATGAGAGGGTGAGAGTTTCGATTGCAGACGGATAAAGAGAGGATGAATGGGATGAAAGTTGGTATAATGTGGACCTGTGCGTGTGTTTCGATGTGGTTTCCTATAGCACACAGTGTGGCATGGGGTTTGATAAATGCGCGACATGGGGGTTGAAATCGGTGGTGGCCTATCCGTAAGTTAAACAAAACCTTCCAGGCAATATTGGATTATTTAATAGATTGATTATGTGCAGTTTCATTTTGGCTCCAAACAAATCAAAAACTACCCCTACCGCTGCCACTCATCCCTACTTTTCCATCAAATTCAATCGTTCCAACCAGCTTTAGTAATCACAAAAAAAAATCACCACAATTTTTTCGCAGTCATAAACTACTAGCGAATAGCCTGCGGTTCTCAGATAATTTTTTTCTCAAATATGGGTTATGGACAAAATTTTATCGTTCGTCTTGAAAAAAATCTTATCTCCTCAATTTTTTAAGCAATTGTTTTTTAGTCTCAAACATAGCACACTCTGATCTAATACAGTTATGGCGAACTTATGACCCGTGGGTAGCTAGGCAACCATTTATTCGTTAAATTTGTAGAAGAAGAATTCCATAGTACTTGTATCGCCCCCTTTATGTTTCACCTTGTGAGGCGTTAATGATTGCCATGCGCATTAGTGACCCGTAAGTTCTTAAAAAATATGACAAAAATTTGACCCACACCACAAAAAGGTTCGCCACTTCTCATCTAGAACAAAGGTGGGCAAATGCGGCTCTAAGAGCCGCATGTGGCTTTTAACTGAGTTAAGTGCGGATCCTATTATAGTTTTAGAAGATCTGTGACTTACTTACAACAAAAAGTTGTATTACTTCCCTGAACTTAATAGGGATAGTTCTTATATTTTATAACTAAATATAGTTTAAGGATATATATTTCTATTATATTTGATTCTTATTATATTTGAATTCTTTACTGAAATAATTATTTTCTTCTTCATCTATTATTATTATTATATTTTATAATGATATTATTTCTATTTTTGCATATTTTGTGATTTGTGAAAATATGCAATTACTAGTGAAGAACCCGTTAGGCTCCATTCTAACGGACAGAGATCAGCTGCTGTAACTATTACGAAATGAAAGTTTTGGTGGAGAAGAGTGAGTGAGCGAGATCTATTGAGCTTAGTAGTTCAAATACAACGCAAGTTGTAATATGTATGGAATGGATGCGGATGGAGTGAGAGAGACTATTTCTCCGCGCCAACAAAAATATTTCATCGATCAGCACTCTTAATATATTAGATAACTAAACCATAGACTTTGGACGGAAAATATAAATCTTAAACCGTGTATACTAATAACCATCCTATCCGATCATATCCTATAAAAACCACAGAATTTGAAAAAATATAAGCGAAAAGTATCTCAAATATTTATAGAAAAACACGATCGATTCGATCGATTTTTTATATTTGATAAATATGTGGTATCCGTTTATACCAAAACGTGTTTCTATAAAATTAATATCGCTTAAAAAGTTTCGTTAGCGGGACGTATATTTTCGTTGCTAATATTTTCTTTAAAGTTTTGCATTACATAAAACGAATTAGGATCAAATTTTCATATTTTCACGACTTTCAACTGGCGCATTTTTGAAATTTGAAATGTTTTAAAAAAAAAAGAACGTTGTGTGTACTTATGTTGACTTATGTACTAGGGTGCCCGGTATTTCCCAAATTGATTTTTTTACAGCGAGCGCCCCCTGAATTTTTAGTTTAAGATATAAAAAAAATATCCAATACAATTAAGCTCTTAGTTTCTTGATTAAACCGTGCCGGAATCATTTTACTTTTACCATTTAAATAACATGGGATTATTTGACTTTTTCTTTTAATTTTTTTTCTCAGAAACAAAAAAATGAAAAGATTTAATTATTACGACGTAAAATTTAACGCTCTACAAAAAAGGTATCGTATGAATTTTCGATTAAATCACTCCATTAAAAGTTATTCAACATTTAACTTGAATTAATTTGTTTAATTTGTATTTTGTAATTTATTCAACATTTAATTTCTTGACTACAAGTTCTAACAAATTTCTCACAGATGGCGTCAGGTGAAATGGTAAAAATTCGAATTTCAATTGAACTTTTGTCGATAGTCTCATTAATTAGTATGAAATTCACTTCGTAGGTACAAAATATTAATTAAAGTACGAAAATTTATCCTCGATAAATTGAATTTCACGACTATAGCGAATTCGGATTTTATGTCACCGGTTTTAATTGTAAAAAAATGATTTTTTTTGTTTAATTTACAGTTCAAGCCATAAAATTAACACAAATAATCACTTGCGCTCTAATGATAATAATTTGTATCTTCTCTTCTAATGATTTTATAGTTAAAAAAAAAGTAAAAATAAGCAAAAAGTTGAAAATATTGCAAGATTTATATTAGACACAAGTGAAATGTTGAATAACTTTTAATGGAGTGCTTTAATCGAAAATTCATACGATACCATTTTTGTAGAGCGTTAAATTTTACGTCAGAATAATTTGATCTTAAGTCTTTTGATCCATTTGTTTCTGAGAAAAAAAAATAAAAGTAAAAAGTCAAACAATCCCATGGTATTTAAATGGTAAAAGTAATATGATTCCGGCACGGTTTAATCAAGAAATTAAGAGCTTAATTGTATTGGATAATTTTTTTTATATCTTAAACTAAAAATTCAGGAGGCGATCGCTGTAAAAAAATCGGTATAAGGTTGGATCAGGAACTTCGAAATATTCCGAACTGAAGAGAACTATTCCCAATGGGTACGTATTGTTCACTTGAATGCAATTTGTACGTAAACTTTGACATGCCAGAAATGAAGAAGTGACATTTATTTTCAAATATGTATTTATATTACAATATGTAAAATTAAATTTTCGTCTCAAATCCATTTTAGCACACCCACAATCTGTAAACATTGCATTTTCGATTTTGTTTTTAATTTAATTCGCGATATTTTTGTTAATTCAATTCTAATATGGTATAATTCTCTCTTTTGTGGGTAAATTTTTATTATGCACCGATTTAATCGCGAATTAAATTAAAACAAAGTCGAAAATGCAACGTTGCTAAATTGTGGGTGTGCTGAAATGGACTTGAGCCAAAGTAAACTTTATTTAGAAAATTTAATTTTACATATTTTACATAATACAATACAAATACATATTTGAAACTAACAGTCGCTACTTCATTTTTGACTTGTCAAAATTTACGTACAAATTGCATTCGAGTGAACAATACGTACAGAAATAATATCGAAACCATTCGAAAACAGTTCTTAAATTTCGACGTTCCTGATCCAAGCTTATACCAAAAAATCAATTTGGGAAATAACGGACACCCTATTATGTACGCTCATGAGTCATGAGAAGTTATACTTATTTGCCGTCATTAAAAATAATTTTTTAATCCACTGTCGTAGCCTCTTCGGTAGTGCTAGAACTGGCACCCCTGTTACAAGTGGCTTGTGATATCTAAAATGTGATACAACTATAAACACAATTTGCTTTTAATATCAAAACACATAATAAGCAAACGCATCTATGTGTTGCGCCAAAGACAAGAACAAAGAATATAAAGTTGTAAACACATTCATGAGAGTGGAATACAAACATAATAATTATTATCTCAAATTTGAATTATCATATCATTAGTTTCAATTGTTATTTCGATTTCATTCAATTGCTAATTTTAGCCATTTGTCAGTTGTGTCAATGTTTTAATGTAGCGACATTAAAATTTGTTTAAAAATTTCCCTGAAAACCTAGTTTAAGACCTTAAAGTAAAAAATATAAATTATCGGTTTCAGAATACTTATGATTGTTTTATATTCTTCACTTCATCGTTTATATTTTCTTCCTATTTCCACCCATCCCGACAACGTATATAAGTGTTTCATATTTCCGTTTCTCTCGGAATCACTACAAAATTCTCCATGTGATTATTCCTATTACAGCCTTTGGTCGTTTTGTTTCATTCCATATAGAAAACAATATCCGCGATCCCAAACCTCCCTCACTACTTGCCTCCTGCTCCCATTTCAACCGCACACCACCCCATTTCTACTGTACTGTCGTAATCGTTCCCGAATTGAAATAACGACGATACGTGAATCGGCAGATGTAGGTGGAGTGAGTCTCGGCCGCCAGGGGCGGCAAAGCATAGCTGGCATGACGGTTTCCGGAGCCATCGAACAGGGGGTAGGGTGCTGTAACAGTAGCAGCAACAGCAGCAGCGCTTGAGCTATATAATTTTGTTTAGTATGAAAACATTTCATTGTTTCAAGTAGATCAAAAATTCAACGGAAGGTTAATTAGAGTTGCATTGATCGCTGCTCTATCCATGTGTGAGACGCCGAATCCGAATAAAGGGATGATAATATTATCACGGGGGTTGGATTGGAAAATTTGAAAACTCTCCTCCCATTCATACATACAAACAAAACATTCATTACACACTAGTTCTACTCTTTTGTGCTTCAAATTAAACTTTTTCAAAAAAAAAAAAAAAGGCAACCATTTTTTCACCCTTACGATTTAACTCACCTAATTTCATAATTTATACAATTTAAACGCGAAAAAGAAACACTCTCGCACGTCTTTTGTTTACGAGGCACCCGTAACGTTTTTCATTTTTTTTCCCTATTGCAAATAATTGAAACAAAAACGTGCCAGTGTGACGAGGAAAAAATTTTCTACAAACAAATGAAAACCTGACCCAAAACAAAACACAAACAACTACAAATACGTATAAGAACAATATAATGTCAAGTAAACACCATCATCCCTTAAATGAGAAACAAAAAAAAAAGCTATTTAGTCCGCGTTTTCATTTTTATATTACGTAGACCTCGTACTCCGCGCATCATCCTCTATTTATCCTTTATCCTTTTCTGTGCCCATTAAAAAATCATTTCGTTCATCTCTCGTTTTAAACAAGAAAAGCCAACAACCCAACCCTCCATATTCATTTAACCGAGAGTTAAATAAACAATAAAAAACGCACACATACTTATTCGTTTACGTACACATATTGTATACAATTGTTCTTGGTGTTTAACCCTCAACCCTTGCCATCCGCAAAATTGCCTAAACAAGACCTCTTCAATATTACTCATTTATCCAGCTGGGATAAATTAAGGGATTCTACATGGATTGTGTTTTAAACATTACTCGTATATCTATGGTTTATCGATAGATGTAAACATTGGAAACCACTGTATAACATTTAAAACATAATTTTCTTTTATACAAGTTGATTGAAGTCACTTGTTAAAGATAATTCTTTTTATAATTATTTACTTATCTTTGATCATTTTTTTATCTACAAGAAATGATTAAATGGTCAAAACTCCCTAGTCGTACCGAAAAATATCCCCCCCCCCCCTCGCTGAAATAAACTTTCGCTGTACTGCAATACTTTAAGCTGAATATGCATTTTCTTTTCAATAAATTTATACACTCTTCCTTTCCTCCCTATAAACTTCCAGTTATGTTTCGTACAAATGCGGCCATTATGCTATGTGTCTTAATTCTGGTTTCTGAGGGTTTTTCCTTTAGGTCCTTTGTAACCTGTACTTTTCGATTACACCAATAATTAGGAATCGTCGTTGAATGACAATATTCTCTTCTGAGAATGATCCACATATTTACTCTATTGGCGTCTAAGTAAGATGGAACCTATGATTCTATTTCTCTATTCATTCATTCAACGACAATCAGAATCATATGGTAGGTCCATTAATCTTTATCAGCTGTAACTGGCCTTAGTACTCCTTCGTAGAAGTGCTTTTTGATACTATCAGATGCAAAAATGTCCTAGATCCTAAGTTCTTGACAGAACTTTCATAGTTATAGATAATAATAAAATACTAGTAGATACCCGTGAAAGACTCACAGTCAATACTAATACAACAGACAAATGATAAAATTGACGATTGAATAAAAATTGAAACGACAGTCAAAACAAACGACAACAATCAGTGTTGTCAATCAATTATATACTATTTGATTTAAAAATCAGTTTCAATACATAGACATAAATGGGTTTATAAAATATACAATTACTATTGTATTAATGTAATTTTTAGGACGTCACTATTTGGGATTATTTATACATGATATTTTATGGCACAACCTACTTCTATATGGTAAATATTTTCGATAAGTATTTTTCGAACATGTGACTCATGCTGTTAATTCAGTTAAACGGTTAATTCATATAATATGTAATTTACATTTTGTGTAAGTTGCCAAATGTGAATACATATTATACAGAGTGTACAAACAGCCAACTGTGTATAAATAGGTACAGTATCGATGTGTAAATAGCCAATTTAATCTTTTATTTGAAAACCAGTAACTTCCGTGAAATAATCACACCTAAAAAACTGACATAATTGAAAATGGCAAAAAACAGCAATTGAATGAAATCGAAATAACAGTTGAATCTAATGACATGATAGTTCAAATTTGAGACAATAATTATTTATTTTATATTCCACTCACATGGATATGTTTATAATTTTCTATTCTTTGTCCTTGTCTTTGCCACAACACATACGTTTGCTAATTATGTGCTTTGATATTAAAAGAAAATTGTGTTTACCATTGTATTATATTATATTCATCACAAACCACTTATAATTAGCTAATGCAAAGTTAGCACCCCATCGAAGGATATAATTGGTTTATAATTGTTGTGCCATTTCAGCACTACCGGAAGAGGCTATGGAAGAGGATTGAAAACATCTTTTAACTATACCAAAGAAGTATAACTTCTCACGCACGTTCATAAGCATACACACCGTTTTTTTGTTGTTTGTCTTTGCCGACATATTATATACCGACATTTGTCTATTTTATATTGATTTAAAATATTTTATTATTGTTTTAAGTTCGTTAAAAAATCAAAAATGTTTGTTAAAATTTAAGCGAATATTTTTTTCGTTGCTCAGAAACAAGAAATTAATTTACAAAATTTAAAAACAAAAAGTTAATTTTGGCTTGAAAAACACATACCTTCATTATTTTGTACAGTTGGCTTGGCTAATATTTTACATATATAGCAGAAGTTACCCGATTGAACACATATGCAATTACATTTTGTTTAGTTCGATCCAGATTTGTGAACTATTCAGTGGACGTAATATCTCAACTTTCGTAACAAAATTCGTAATACCGTCAAATATAGCAACGTGGAATTTTCTACTTTGTTTTTGATTTAATTCACGAATAAATCGATCCATAATGAAAAGTTAGCCATAAAAAAGAAAATTATATCATTTTAGAAGTGAATTAACAAAAAAAATCCGATTAAAATAGAAAAGCAAAGTAGAAAATGCAACGTTGGCAGGTTTGACGGTTTTAAAAGGAGCAGGAGCCAAACATTATTTTCGAGTGTTTCTTGAAAAAAATATGGGGTATTGTTGTTTCAAACAAAAATATGAAATTATTAAAAAAATAAATAAAAATAATCTTTCGATGTCCACACTTTTCATTGACAGTTATGAACTGTTATTGTTATGAAAAATTCAACGTAATGTAGAAAAAATAATTTCGAACGGTTCGTGAACTGTTGATTTGTCATTGTTTTTCTCCACTGAAGAAAACTTCTATAAAAATTAATAATTATATTAAAAGCTTTTTTTAAATTTATTGATGATGGTTGATCAGAATTAAGATTTAATTTTTTGATCATTTAAATATGATTTATAAGGATCATTGAAGTTACTTATTTTACATCAATTTTGATATACTCTGCCTACAATTCTAACAAATATAAAAAACATAGGACGATAAGTATGGTGAATCGGCCCCAGAAGGGTATTTGGTTCATAATTTCAGGATATGTTGGTACTATTAAGATACATTGATTCGGCAAGTTTCAGATCCCTATGTATTACCGTTTCTTCAAAAATCGAAAAAAGCTGGAAATCAAAAAAAAGATTTCCAGCTTTTTTCGATGTCTTTGGTCCTACAAAATAATAGGGTAGTCATTATTCTTAAAACAACAAAAGAATAATTTTTCTCTTAAGTTTTTATGAATAATTATAATTTGTATTAATTCAACTTCAGTTTCGATAGCTTATTTTTAATCATAAAACACCCCTTCCATAATTGTTATATTAATACATTTTCTTAAAATACTTTTAGCGAAGAAAAAGAAAAAAGAATTATTCAATATTTATCTTTGATTTTATTCTCTTGTTTTCTTTTCAATTCAATATTACGAAAAAGAATATCGAAACTAAAGGGATGGGAGCTCAATATAGACAGACATGAATATAATTTAAGTATATTATTTTACCCTTTTGAAAAAGGGACGAGGGTGAAATTGTAGGTATATGTTTTGGAAATAGATCGTGCGAATATTTGATCTGTGCACACATTCAAGAGGAATGAATTTATATGTTTTATTCTATAGAGTATATGAAGCTGTAGAGTTTAGACTATAGTGTGTTGTCAACAAGGGATGATTTTCCCTTATAAATTTCTCTTGAAAAAATATTTTTATAGAATGAGTTTTAAAGTATGGTCAAACCCCTCTTCAATTTATTCTTGATTTAATTATTTGGAAAATAAGAAACATCATTGTTAAGAAGAAAAGTCATATTTTACGTTTAGTACTTGATAGGTATATTCATCAACCATTTACAATTCTAATTAACTTGTTGAATTTTCCAAGCAAAGCGTTTTCGATCGGCCAAACTTTTCGATGATGGAACTCACTCTTTTCAATGGCCCTGAGTGAATAATGCCAACGACGACGACTTAATGAGGCAAAAAATGGCCGAGTATGAAATTTTCTCGGCTCGTTTAAACTTCTTTAATATGTTACGATTCAGAGCTTTTCCACCTTCTCCATTATACCACCATACCATTCGTCCTCTATTCCACCCTCTTATCTCACCTCGCATATAAAGAGGGGCTTTATTTCAACGTTTTCTTTTTTATTTTTCCAACAAAACTTGCTTTCTAACGATCTTTGCATAATATTTTCAACCCTTTACCACTACATCATTTTATTGTAACTCTGTTATAATTTTATGCTCTTATATAAAAAATAATTAACTCTGTACAGAAAATTTACAGAAAAAACTACAACAAAAAAAATCCATCAAAAGCACTGTCTACTAAAGGCAAGTTATAATTCATTTCAAATATTATGAAAACCAGTATGGTCTAAACTGCCACACATTTTTAATGATTTTTTGAATAAACTTTAATATTAATTCAGTTGACGAATCGAAGATAAACTGAAAAAAAAATCGAAAAAAATTCGAGTCTATTCGTGCATCAAGTTCCCTAAAAACCTGTAGGTATTTAGATAGTTTGTTCATCACGATAAACATGACTGAAACAATTATACCCATTTTTTTCTTCCAGTAGGTTTTAAAATTCCCACAGTCTCCAGAGACAGAGATAAAGTCTCCACAAAGTTCCTATAGTTTCAATTTTAGAACTAGTTTCTAGATAGGATTAAGTAGTATATAGTATCTATTTAAAGTAGCAAATTCTTAACAAATAATCTAAGAATAATAAGTGACAAGGAATTAGTGACCCCCGTCAAAATATATGCCAAATATTCATAAAATTATATAAAGCAATACACGTCAATACTCTTAAGCATGCCATTCACGTTCCGACTTGCAGTCCAACTTGTGGTCCGACTTTCGAAGTTAGATCTAAAGTCGGATCGTGAATAGTGTTGTTGGAAGTTGAATGTCTAGTCGGACTGGTCGGATCATTTAAAGGGACAACTAGAAGATCCAACTAGTTGTCCGAATAGCAGTACTGCAAGTCGGAGCGTGAATGGCCTCCTTGACACCCAGTGCTACCCAGCGCTATTTATATCTACGACGTCAATCTCCTCAGGATATATAAGATAGATGTGGGCATTCGATAAGAAAGGATTTCTAAACTATCCTTCCTCTTCTAGAAGGATGAAAACGGATGATAAAATTTATACGGTATATAATGCGACCTAATTAATAATCGGAATTTCAAATTCGAAAATCATATTCGAATCGTGACTATTTTGAAGCTCGCGTAGAGTTGTTGAGTTGGCCAGAACAAATTAAAATTTTGCACTATAAGAGATACTTATATCAAGAAATCATAAAGTTACATTTATGGGTGAGCATAAAATCTGTTAACTCTCATAAATTATAAACGTACATATTTGAATACAGTATTTAGGATTATGTACATTACTAATGCAGACCCTTCCTAAACTCCGGAGAATTAAAAAATATATGTATGTGTATTTATTTCTTGGTAAAAATCTATTTTTTTTTCTGGAAATAAGTATCAAATGTTCTTGTTTTATTACTAGTTGTATTACTTGTTTTATTACTTAAATATTCACAATCAACACTGGCAACATTACAAAAACTGACACTCGAATGAAATCGAAATGACAGTTGAAACAAATGACAACCATCAGTCAGTTCAAATTAGAAATAATGTTAGTAATTAGAAATAATGTTTATTATGTTTGGTATCCACTACAGAGATGAAGTATAGAGAACTCATGTTTAACTTTATTTGACCCAGTATATTCTATCTCTCGCTAACTGTCATTTTAGTTGAACGAACTCTATTGAAGCACGATTTGATGAACATTCTATGTTATGCGTATGATGAATCTAGGAAGACAAAGAGAGAGAGTAGAACACAAGCGTTGGTTATATATAACATCAACACTCCTTACTACATCTCTATGGTTTTTATTCATACGTATGTGATGACAATCTTTTTTTTTGTCTTTGCCCATATTTGCTTATTAATATATTAATGTAAAATATTTTTAATTGTTTTATTAATGCAATATATGTATAATGTATAAATGTATAAATTAATAAAAAATAAAAATAATGTATAAATTCAAAAACTTTGGTTAAAATATAAACGAATAGTTCATTCGTTATTAGGGTACTGAAAACAAATTTACAAAATTTAAAAACATAAAAGTTGCATTTGGTTTTAAAAAGCCCATACATTATCTCGTGTAGGTGGCTTGGTTAGTGTTTAACATATACCAGAAGTTACCCGTTTTGGCATATACGCAATTCAATTTTAGTTAATTCCATCCAGGGCTGTGCCAGGGATAAGCAATTATTTCCTGCTTTTTGTTCTGTGGGCTATCCATGTATACAGTTCAGAGAACATAATAGTTCTCAAATTGATTTACGTCGCAAAATTTGTATTGCCATTTATTTTTTCTTTCGTGGTACGCCTAAAGGAGAATACCTTCAAAAAACTTTCGGTTTCGGCCAAAATCTAATTCTCGGTCGAACTCTATAAAACCAAAATAGGAACAGTTGCCAGCAGGAAGATGATGAAAACGAAGATTTAATCAATTCCCTAAAATATTTGATAAAACCATGAAATGATAATCGAGAATAAACCTAATGCATATGAACAAAAAATAATTTTAATTTCTTTTTAAAATATTCTAAACTTATATCAAAATATAAAGTAGCTGTTAATTTTTAGCTTTACTTGATAAAATTTAAGAAATATTTATTTAAAAATGCAAAAAATATTATTAAATTCATAATGCCTCAGACGATTTAGTCCGACATTAAAATGACGTCACAGTATAGAAACTTCAAAATCCCATGGACATTTTCCTACGACAAATGTATTTTAACACAAATAAAAAGGATCTTTAAATCGTTTAAACATTATATTAATGATTTAAACCATTTACAATCTGTACAACCTCAATTCCTAAGGAAAACATTGAGTATTTTTAAAGGATAAAAATGTTTTCCACAGTGAAAAATTGTGTAAATTATTACTGTTTCTATGGTCACCACACAATGATCTGTTTATATCTTGATTTCAATACACTTACTGATGCGGACTGTGACGTCACAGAATTTGCTCATTAACATTAAACCATCTTTTTCTGCTAAAATACAAGTTTTTCATGGCTAAAAATTGGTTTTTCCTCATATTAATAATGTCCTTTATCGATTAAAATAATAAACTAAAAAAATTGCATATGATCTAATAGTCGTATACCTTAGAGATTTGATCAAATCTCTATTTGTACCATTTCCCTGTGACATAGATATCAATAACCAATTTATAATCTTTATTTTTATCA
This sequence comes from Sisyra terminalis, assembly GCA_958496175.1. NCBI lineage: Eukaryota > Metazoa > Arthropoda > Insecta > Neuroptera > Sisyridae > Sisyra > Sisyra terminalis. The sequence continues at coordinate 25,537,635 of OY292279.1, forward strand.
TTTACACAGCTAGAGTGATAACAATCCCTAAAAATGCTAGCGATACGTTTCTATTATTATCTGAAAAAAAACAATCAAAAGGGGAATACAAAATATGGTATCAAAATATAAAATAATGAGATAAATCAACGAAAATCTAAGCAATTTAATAATATATTCCTAAATTCTTAGATATTACTATTTTATTGCGCATCGATCATCTTATTAATCCATCTACATGTATAGGTACCTAACTATTTTTTTCCTTGAAAATTTTTAAGAAATATATAATCAAAGCAATAAAATTCATAATTGTTACGATATGACATTTGAGGGGTTTCTTTCATTTTCCTGTGCATGCAAATTTACTTGCTTAAGACCTGAGAAAACTCTTATACAATTATTTATAAGTAGGTGTATATACATAATATATATGTATATATAATAAATTTATGATCATTACGGCAACTTCGACAGTGTTATTATTCTAATAATAATAATAAAACATAATAAAGTTAATTTCCAATTTAAATTTCTAGGACTTCTTTTACGTTCACGTCACATCACCCCAGATCACCCAACCCCACATAACCCGGCACCTCTACATCTGCCCTTTCTTCTCCACCGCTTACTGTTATAATATGAAAGAAGATATTTTCCGGAAAACATTGAATGGAATGAGTTGCTGGAGCCACTTTCAAACCATTCCACTTTGCAATTCTTAACCAAAACAAATCACTGCTGCGATATCGTTTCAAGTCGACTGACTCTTTTATTTAACACACCCTCAAAGAATCAGATCAGGTGGTAACAACAACGGGGATGATGATATCAACACGGTATGGAGATGGGGTGCTTTTTTTTATACTAATTTCTCTCCAATTGTAAGATATAAATTCAACGCTTACCCGACTCTCATCAGCTACTATATATCTTATACCTACTACCTACAATCGGTAGGTAACGCCCATTTATTTCCACTAAGTAAGCGGAAAATATAAGTTCGCAGAATTTTAATTAACGGGGTACACATAGTAGATGTTCTTGTCGTCATCATCAACAAGAAATGAGCAAAAATGAGTGCAAAACAGAAAGCAGCAAGGGGATGTTAATAAGGTGGAGCGAATACGAATGAAAATGCGCCGCACAATGAAAACTCTTTTCGACACAATGACGACATCAGGCAACAAGAAAACATTACGCATCAATATTTTTTTGTAATAAGTTCCAGATTTTCTTGATATATGGATACAGTGCGGGATTGTACGAATTGAATTTGATTTCGTTTCCTTTCACCTATAGGTACCCACTAATATCTACTTCCATTCGTTGCATTTGTATTGTACAATACGTGTTACAGCATGTAGGTACCAAAATCAAGGAGAATACAAATACGAAACGTGACGAGGTGGCAAGGTTTAAAGGGCGTTAGAGATGTCGCGACGCTTTTCCATATACAGTTGATCCGCCATATTTGCCATCATGTGCCCCACGGCAATCTCATCCCTATCACGTTTCTATGACAACAGAAATCCGCGTGTGCTTGCCTAATGTTTCCTCAACTCCAACCCCATCATTTCCTTGTCACTATTATCCCATATCTGGCACTATCCTCCGCTCACCTACATCCTCATACACATTCGCTACCACCCCCCAACGTTCCACACTACTCTCTCATACAACATATTTTCTATAAAGCATAATAAAATTGTAAACTGTTTCCTTCTTTCATTTCCTCCATGCCCTCTTACCAACATAATTTTCGTTCAATTTCATTGTGAAATCTTGACAGAAAAATAATTTTAAAAAACTTAATAAAAATTCCTATCATCGCAACTGAAACATCCATGTCGTAAGCTTCCTTAACCTTCCACCACCTACTTCTTTAACTCCTTCATACCTAGACTATTATACCCAGCATAAGATATTTTCATTTTTATTAGTGGCTTACGACAAACATCTTAGTAGCGTAAAAATATTAAAATTTACTAGCAACAATAGTTAAATTGATTTTAATAAAAGCACTGTACAGAATAAACCTGATCTATATTGATTTTTGATTACTGGAAAATCTCAACGAATAGTTGTTTACCAACAAACTGATCATATCATATATGGAGAAAAGTTGCATTCTCGGAAAACCCCTATGTAAGCTTATAGGGATGTGATATTCTACATAAAAAACGATTATTAATTAATCGATTATTTAATAATCGATTTTTCTTATAAAAATATTTGATTTTTTCCTAATTTGTCCATTAATTTCAAAATAAACGCTATAAACATATACTAATCATAGTTTTATTACTAAAAATAAACAACATAAATAAAAATTTTATTAAATTATCAAAATTTATGGATTGTAATACTTTTTCCTCTTTGTCTGATGCCGGTTATTGTTTTGCGACATGGAATTTTATATAATGGTGCAAGTAATTTAATCGTACGAGTAATTCAGTACAATATATGGTATCACTATATACTATATACCAGCGTTACTCAACCGAAAACGTTACGCGGATCAAAAAAAAAAATTTTTCGAGCGCGGCCCTTGAAAAATTAATAAAATTCAGTATTATCTTTTTATATATTGAACAATTTATTAATTTTTGAAAACATATAAAAATATAAACTACCACAGAAAAATTAAGTATTTAATAATATTATTATAATAATAAATAATAATTAAATATTTAATTAATCTCAGCAAAAGTTCGGCCTAGGGTCCAGTCCCAAGGTAGCCGAACTTCCGTAGTCTACTGTATATACATAATCAAACAATTTCTATTATAATAACAAAATTAAAAACCAATGACTACAATACTGAATAATGAAAAACGTTCTAATTTATAAGCACAAAACATTTGCGGCCCATTTTTTTTTCGTGGTCCACCATTGATCCGCGGTCCATCGGTTGAGAAACGCTGCTACATACTATATATAAATATATGGGTTAAAAGCTTGTATAATACTGTTTTGATATAAGTTAATTTGGAAAGCTTTGTGAAAATACAAGTTAAGCGGGAAAAATTATTTCATAAATGCCTATTTTTCTTGATTTTTTGGTCGGAAAGAGGTTCTGTTAGTTTTTTTATTTTTCTTATCCTTTTATTATTGAACAATACTTTTCAAAATTATCTTGCATTATTGTCTTTATATATAGGTATATTATATAGTACATAGTAATCCCCCGCTTTACGGACGCTTGCTTAACGGAAATTCGATATTACGGACATGGTTAATTAAGTATCAAAGTTTCGGTATACGGATAAAATATTCGCATTTATGGGCAATATATGTATATTTTTTTCTATTGTGCTTACATTTTTTGTGAGAAATCCCAAAAATAAAGTAATAAAAAAGATTTTTAGTACATAAATGCAGTTTATGCTTGGTTTTGTTATACGGGAAACACCAAAATAGTTATCATTCTTACGAAGTAGTATTTGATGCTATGTGGTATAATCCAGTATTAATTTATTTATCTTCTATATTTACTGTAAATCTATAGCAAAATTAGATTCTTTTACAAGTATTTTCACTAGCTAGAACGCATATATCACTTTCCAGTAGGAACTATGAGATCCTACTGGAAATGGATAACGGTTTCGTTTTAAGGATTTTCGATTTACGAACAGTTTATGAGGATCGCATCCTGTCTGTAAAGCGGGGGATTACTGTATATAACATAAACGTCTCTATATCACCCTATAGATACTAATAAGCCAATGACATTTTAAAGTTTGAATTTTCCGCACTTAAACGCTTAAATTACTTAAATGCTTGGTAAATCATATTTATAAAACTAATATGGAATCCGTTAGGCTCCATCCCAACGGAAAAATTCGTACGTTTATTTTCATTTTCATAATTTTACTTACCGTTTTTACAAAAGCAAATTTTAGTTTTTAAGAAATAATAAGTTTTCATCAGCTGCTTCCTCTACAACGAAATGCAATTTTGATGGAGAAGAGTGAGTGAGCGAGATCTGTTGAGCTTTGTAGTTCAAATACAACGCAAGTTGTATTATGCATGGAATGAATGCGGATGGAGTGAGATAAAATAGAACTTCTCATACCATACTATGTAATGCATGTTATGACGACGAATTACATTGCATTCATTTCTCAGCACCAACAAAAATGTCTCATAGATCAGCAATATTAATATAAAAGATGTAATGTTTATGTTTTATAGGAAATAAATGTTTGGCTTTAAGTGATTCAAAAACTTGTTTGAAGTGTAAGGGAACCATATGGTTCCCATTTCTGATTTGTATATCAGCTTTATTAGAAAAAGATAAATGACAAAAACGAGTAATCAAATATTTTTTAATCATAAAAATGTATTAATTGAAAGGCAGGTAGAGCGTTGCAAGCATTTAGTGAATAGTGATCATCCCCTTTATTTTTGTTAATTCACCCCGTTAGATGCTCTGTTAGACATTGAGACATAATCATTTTGTTGCTTTGATTTGTTTATAATTGAGTCTTTACTAATCATCTAATAATAAAGGGGTCTTTATGTGCAACATCAATGTCACCCTCGTGTAGGGTAGGCAACGTGAGGCTCACTTCAATAAGCGCCTCTTTGTGTAACCAATCCGTCAAAACAATTAGGCTAATAACACATCACATCACATCACGCTATTCACTCACTCAACAGAATCAATTTGATTACATTTTACAATACGCTAAATCATCCCTTGAAATTCCACCTTGTTTCTATCATGTTTCCATCGCCCCCGTTTGTTGTCTTAGCGACCTTTACTTTCTCGACAATTTATTGAAATCATCTTTTCTAAACCGGAAAAATTGGCATCAGTTCGAATATTTATATCTCTTTGATGAAAGAAACAGGGAGTTGTTATGGGGAGTACAGGGTGGACCAACAACGAGACCTGGAACTGGATATACCGAATACATATTTGGGCACTGTTTTCGCCCACACCTGTTGGATGCAATTTTGTAGCAAAAAAGCCATTCTGATTGGAAGATTGCATGCACGCATGACGCACACAATTTATTGTTTCCAGGCTTTGTTCCCGACTGCTCATGTGAAAATCAAATCATGGAAATATTTACACAAATTGATTTTGAAAAGAGGATGATGATGATGATGACGACGATTCCAGTGACTTTTAAGACAAGTTCTTCCCTTATGACTAAACTTATGGGTTTCTCAAGATTTTTATACTATTATAAAAGTATACCGTACATGCACATACTTATGGAAATTTTATAAAATTTAATAAATTTAATTCAATGGAATATCAAACCTTTAAGTCCGTCAAATTATAGTCAAACTACACAGGCCTGCAAAAAATACTTTTTAAAAATTGTTTTAACTGTAATAGATCATTTCAATGTATTTTTTTGCGCTTATTTCAAATATGAAATCCATTTCCTTCCATCACGTAAGGTTTTCTCACAAAATGAGAAAACATATTAGGAATAAGTATCAAATAACGTAATTTTTTTAAAAAAATGTTTTCTAAATTCCATGGAATGATTATGTTAAGTAACATTAAAATTAATTAAAGATAGGTATTATATTACACATAGTTATCAATAAGGGTAATATTTATAAGTTTTTTTGGACGAAGCCAGGGGCCCGAAGCGAACCAAGGTTCATAAAATACACAGGTGGCCTCATGCGCTACGTGATGTATCCAGAAGAAATTCGTATATATCTTCAGACTGATTCAAATTTCAAAATTCTTCGTATGACGTCATATTTTTTTTTCTAATGGGACAATCTGTGTAATTTATAAACCTTGGAAGCGAACCACCTTTTCTGTATTAAAAATGGTAGTACTCCACCTCTCACTACTAGCGTTGTTGTCATTTTATCTTCCGTTGGTAGGAGAAATGAACCGATACAAAGTTTATAAGTGAAAGCGAGATAGGAGAAATGATTGGTGTTATTTTACTCTCACTTTTAAACTTCGTATCAGTTTGTTTTTCTTACCAACGGAAGGTAAAACGACACCAGTGCTAGTAGTGAGAGGTCCGGTACTGTCATTTTCGATACAGGAAAAGTGATTCGAATTGGACTCCCGATTTTAGCCGAAAAAACTACTTTTCAATTGTAATTTACAACAAAACCTTATATGATGAACTTTTTTCATTCTTTTTTCTATTACCAGGGCAAAAATTACAATAAAAATATGTTATTGTATTTATGATAATTTTACCATCGCTGGCCTGTGTTATATTTCTATACCAGGGGTGGGCAAACGGTCAATTGCGAACAGGTCAATAATCGATCGCAGACATTTTAAATAATTTTTTAGGTAAATTTTAATTCTTTTAATTGAAAGTGTATACAAAAATTTTAACCGACCATGAAACGTGAATTTAAATTTAACCACACATATATTCTACAACAGGTACTACTGATTCCCAAATAGTGTTTCCAATACTTTTTTTTACTCATTTTTCTTTTAAGGGGCTATATGGATTTCACGATTTAGAGAAAATCGATTTTTATATTGTCTTATTCATTTCTACAAAATCTCTATAATATAGTCTTAAATTTTCAAGGTGATTCGAGTAATGGTTTCGGAGATACAGCCTTGGAAAGCTAAGGAAACCGCAGGCATGCTGCTGCTCATCTATTGCCGCGTTTTTCGTGCAATTGTGTTTTCAAAGTCGGTTATCAAAATTTCTCGAGAATTACTTAACCGATTTTGATGAAATTTTTCATATGTCTTTGAGATAAAATTCACAAGAACTAGGATTTTAGGATTTTTTTTCATTTGCAACTATTAAAAAAAAGGGAGAGCGAAATGAACAGAAATTTGCATTTTTTTGTAAAGGTTTTCACCAAAAATCAATTTTTCACTTTATTTTTCTTTCGTCTAAGTTCTAGTTTTTGATTTTAATGATCTTAACTAAACCATTTCTGTCATAAGTTCTGCTGTCAACGCGGACACATCTTTTTTCCGAAGGGTCACCGGAAATGATTTTTTGTGCCATCGGCACTCAATCGCCAGTTGTTGTTTTTAGTTCCCATAAAAACTGTGCCTACGCAGATGGCGCTTCGTACGCCTCGCTAGATTTTTCTTATTATATCCATATACACATGAGTTAAAAAATGTTAAAAAAAAATATAAACATAAGTCCTCAATACTACACCTCTGCGTCTTAAACTTGATATCAATATTACCATAAATAAACCCTATAACTATCCTACTCTTTAAATTTATCATTCGTCTCATTAACTTAAAGCTCACATTTTTGAAGGTTTCACTTCTAGCGTGTGTAACATGCACAAAAGTTTTTTTTCCTACTCCACATGGGAAAAAAAACTAGTACATTTCAAAAAAAATCTAATATATAATTTATTATTATTGTTATTTCATGTTATGTTTTCATGTTCTGTCAGAGAAACTCAAGGATGTTATGGCGTTACAATCGGAGACAAAAGTACATAAAAATAGAAATTCGTGAATAATTACGTCGTATAGCATACCATGAGGTGAATAAACAGGTCGATACTTAAAAAACTGATTATAGTTTAAGAAAAAATCGGAAATTTCACCAAAATATTAAACAAAATAAAAAAACACAAAAAAAATATATACATTTTTTAACTAATTATTGAGAGTGAATATGCAATGATTTCAACTAGTAACTAATAACAATGCAAAATATTATTGATTTGATGCTCATTAGTTATGAATGTAGCGTTTTTTAATATACTTGAATAATAAAAAAATAAGTTTGCATATTTTTAAGACAATTATAACTAAAAAATAAAAATTAAATTAATAATTCAACACTATATAAAATAATTAAAACGTGATAACCTTGTCGAATTTACAGGTTGATAGCGTTGGAAACTGTAGTATGTCTCTCTCATATGATATGAGTGAGCATGCGCGAGATGCTTAACATTTAGAAAATAAATATATGACATATTTTTTTCTTTTTTCGCTTTATACTGTGTACTCATGAGTGTGACAAAGATAAATCATACATTTCATTTTTATCTAACCAAATGTACTAACACAGCTTGTATTATATACAAGACGGTCTCAACTGACGACAGTGTTGCGACACTTTCTTATACACTTATTAATTTATCAAGTAAAAATCACATTTTCGGTTTGTTGATAATTTGTTTCTTAAAAACCGTGTAATGAATTTATATAAACTTATGCAAAATTAGTTTCCTGAAATTTAAAATTTTATAATCTTATATATAAATTGGCTATCTTGCCGTGCAGAATAGGCTATGCGCATGCGCTCTATTATCCCCACTTACGCATTCAAAAGTTTGAAAGGAGTACTCAACCATTAATGTATTTATTTGTGAATGTTTGTGAATACGTATTTCTTTCATTACGATTTTCAGGTTTACAATATGTGAAAGCCAAAATAACTTAATGCTGACTTATAAAATACTTAACCTTTTCAGATATATATACTTATCAGAGTTTAAATTTTTAAGCAAATCCTACGTTTTTGTTTCTAATAATAAATCAACTTAATTATTAAACGTTTCGCTTTTAACGGACTTTGATTGATTATTAAATTTGAAATTTCGATTGTTTATTATATATTATAAACATTATCTCTTACAAACTTTGCTACCGTTTTTCACTCTTTTCGGGGAGAAATTTTCAAAAACCTTTTCTTATTATATATCTGCATCGTTCAAGGAAACACTTTCCAAATTTCATCGACACAAATGTGCACTCATATTTGAAAATACAATGTAAAACGAAAAAAAATAATGACCTTCTGTATGTTAGTTAACATGACTAAAAAGCTATTCGATTTCGCACATTTGGACGCTGTACATACAAAATTGTTGGAAATAGGTAGAAAGCGTGGAAGTAAATTCGAATATTTTATTTATTTTCAATAACAATAATTGGTTTTCAAATTGTTCTAAATACCGGAAAAAAGTTAGTATCGAAGATTTTATATTGGAATTGACAGTGAAATATATGGCAAAAAATCACTACCTAAATGCTTTTCAGCCGAATATATAATTACTCCAGATCACAACCATTGGTTCATAAAATAAAATAGATTTTAAAAAGTTTGATTTTTGAAAAACGAATCAAAATTTACAACCGCTAATTTGGTATAAGTACTACATAAGTATTAAACTTTCATACTAATTTTGTGAAATGACGTTATTTAAAATATTGTTATTAAAATGATATAAAAACACTTATATTTTATTTCTTAATATAATTTTAGATAAACTTTTTTATATTAACAACACTTTGATTATTAAATTTAAAATTTCACTGTTGATTAACTCTACATTATCTCATATTAAACATTTTATTGAGATAAAACCTTTAATTGCGAATGCAACGGGTAACTACTAGTTTTTAATATTTTACAAGTTTGGGAAGTCGGGTAGCATTTTTTTTGCTAATAAAAATAAATCTATTCTGTTTCATTACTGAATCTCCGTAAGATTGCGTGTAAAATTATAGTATTTTTAAATTGTAATAATTTTTTAACAATTAATTGAATCTTTTTAAAATGTTCACTGGTGCTTTAGCATTAAATAAGGAAGATTCTACTAATTTTTTAGTAGTCTGGTAGCATTTTGACATACCTCCATAACATCTTTAAATTACGTAAACTATGTAGTATTACTTTTCACTCATAATTAATCGTAATACTTGCTGTAAATCTAAATCAAACCAACGCCTCGACGCCATTGATCATTTAGCCTGCGGATACAATCGTAAAAGGGTGCCGAGACGAAAGCGCAAATTTTGAATACATCAAAAACGCAAATTATCCGGTGCGAGACGGCATCAACATACAGAACATCTAGCCGAAGGCTACTTATTACACCATCGTCAGGTGTTGTTTTAATTCAATTCTCATGCACCCCATTCGTAAATAATAAACTAACAAGAAATCATAGTGGAAGTACTTGTATTTGTAGGTATCTAACGCCGTAGTAGCTCTTCGACAAATTACCATTATCAAATAATATCCCAAGTTTATAAAGTGTATAATGTCAACAATCTAATTAGCTGTTGAGTGCTGAGTTTTCTTTTGAGAAAAACAATTTTTTTTCATTACAAACGAAGCACAAATCATATTCTTTGAAGACATTTTAACGGTAGCATTTATTTGTGAATGTGTCATGACAACGCATCGCCCGAAAGAGTACCTAGTTAGGGTTCATTTTCCTTCCTCATACTCTCGGGCAAATCACAAATAACTCGCTTTTGTTGAGGAAAAACTCGACGTCTAACAAGACGTTATTATTAACGCTAATATGGAGATATGGAATAAGAAGAAGAAGAGAGAAGAGAAAAATTATAATAAAGCCTCTGAATACGGTACCTCGACCCGTTCTTCTTTCAAATCGACTTTGAGCGCGAGTTGTTCCCGCAAGACGACATCTGGATAATGAGTTTTCTCAAACGTCGCCTCCAACTGTTCCAACTGCTCTTCGGTGAAGATGGTCCGGTGGCGTCTTTTCCGTTTTGGTGGCGGTGCGTGGTGTGGACTGTGATGGTGGTGGTGATGGTTATGGGGATGAAGTGGTCCAGCTCCTGCCACGACGGCTTGCATCGAAGCCGCCGCCGCCACCGCATGCATATATCCCGCAGGATAGAAATTCGGATAGGCCACTGCTAAAACAAAAAAACCGACCATATACCAAATCTTCATCTAAAACCATCCGAACGATTTTTCTCATTCACGCGTCTTAACTTCTTTCATACACAAGGCGAATTTCTATTGTCGCGTTTTTTACATTTGAATCATGCTTTTTTAGGTTCGAAACATGAAGCACCTCATCAACGGAGGAGCTTAATGCAAGCCGCTTTCAATGTACTTGCGCGTGATTTGCAAGGATTTGTGAGGAAAGGTGGAAAAAATCTCAAACAATTCCCCCGACAAATTCTCACAACATTTTATCGCAATGTATATATATATATATACATATATAAAAATATGCGTCGTGTAAATATTTAAAAAAAATAAGCAGATCAACCTTTTCAGGTTGAAGGATATTTTTGTCGCCTCAAATATTCTTTATGCTTTTCAAACCGACTTACCAACTTATTTTATTCAAGATTTTATCGGAGAGCTATCCTGTTTATTTTCAATGGAGACAGTACATTAAAGATTTCAAAAAATCGATTTATACTTATTTAAATTTTTACCTAAATAGAATGTTACTTCAAAAAATCCTATTCATTCCAATTTAACAATCAAAATAAGATTTTTTCGCTGACTTTGAACAGTTATACTGTGTATACAAAATATAGAATATATTGCGGTGCAATTTATGTAGTATAATTTTATATAATAATATATGAAAATCATACCATAAACATAAATTTGAACAAAAGTTCAAACAAAAATATTCGGGACGTATTGCCCAGATACGTATTTCGATTGCAAAGCAATCTTCATCAGTGGTCATCAAGTAGTTTGGATCACTCCGTAATTGCTTTGTGATGATTCATCTGGGAAATACGTCACGAATATTTTTGTTTGAACTTTTGTTCAAATTTATGTTGATGGTATGATTTTTATATATTATTGTATTAAATTATACTACATAAATTGCACCGCAATATATCCTATATATTGTATACATAGTCCAATTTAACAAGTTTAAAACTAATCACTCACCATAGCGAAAACCTATTTAGACCTATTCTGATTTTTTTCGTGGAAACTTATTTATTTATCAAAAAAACAAACTTCGACAATAATTACGCTAATTACGCGGTGATTCTCAACCTGAGTTCAATCGAACCCCAGGGGTTCGATTAGTCAGTCTCGCAGGTTCGGCGATGATCAATACACCCCCGACTCATATGACCTACGCAAAGGGACCAATTTAGAGGTCTGGAGACCTCGGGGCAAGAAACGAGTGGAGACCCCCTGGCTCAAAAATATTTTCCAAATAAAATGGATATTTTTTTTCAGTCGAGTTTTCCAATAAATAACACAGACCTGCAAAAAAATACTTTCTGAATATGGTTTTGATTGTTAAATAGATCATTTCAATGTACTTTTACGCTTATTTCAAATATGAAATCCATTTCTTTCCAGCACGTAAGATTTTCTCACAAAATGAGAAAATATATTAGGAATAAATAGCAAAAAAATATTTTTTTTTTTAAAAATGTTTCCTTAATTCCATGGATTAAATATGTTAAGTAACACGGTTCAAGTCCATTTTAGCACACCCACAATCTGGCAACCTTGCATTTTCGACTTTGTTTTTTTCTTTTCGCGACATTTTTGTTAATTTAATTCTAATATCGTATAATTCTCTCTTTTGTGGCTAAATTTTCATTATGGACCGACTTAATAGCGAATTAAATTAAAAACAAAGTCGAAAATGCAACGTTGCCAGATTGTAGGTATGCTAAAGTGGACTTGAGCCGTAACACGACAAATTTGTAAGATTAAAATTAATTAAATATATACATTATATTATACATAGTTATCAATAAGTTTTTTCGGACGAAGTTGTGGGCCCGAACCACTTTTTCTGTATCGAAAATGGTAGTACCGGACCTCTCACTACTAGCGCTGGTGTTGTTTTATCTTTCGTTGGTAGAAGAAATGAACTGATATGAAGTTTATAAATGAAAGCGAGATAACATAAATTATTTAGGTTATTTCGCTCTCACATTTAAACTTTGCATCGGGTTGTTTACAAAAAATGGAAATTTGTATTAAAAACTAGTAATTTGTTAGAAAAAAGTTTTAATCTTAATGAACAAATGAGAGTTCGAAAACGATAGCTGCGTCTATGGGTCTTCTGTGACGTCACAGTACGCATCAGTACGTGTATTGAAACCGAGATATAAACAAATTGGGCGATTACCATAAAAACAGTTAAAAAAATTACACAATTTTTGATTTTTTTCACCATTATTCGTCATGGATAAAATTGTTATACCCAAAAAATCACTTTTGATTTTGTTCTTCTGAATAAAGTATTTGTAAATTGTAAATAGTTTGAATCATTAAGCATTGTTTAAACGATTTAAACAACATTTCCCTTTATGTTTAAGTACATTTATCAATGGAAAATGTCCATGGGATTTCGAAGTCTATGTACTGTGACGTAAATGAATAATAAAACTAAATAATTACTATTGTATTGAATTAATTTTTACTCCGTCGCTATTTGTACTGTTCTGTAAATACACGTAATTGATTATTTAGTCAAGCCGTATCTATATATCTACAATTGAGGTTTACTCATATCTATACATGACAGTTTATGACTAAAATCCACTTGTATATTGCAAAAGTTTTCGATAACTATTTTTCGAACAAGTAGCCCATATACCCGTAAAATATTATAAAATACTATACAGTATGTATAAATAGCCAATTTGGCTTATGTCTCACTTAGCGAAACCAAAATCCAGAAACGTTCCATTTTCTACTTGATTTTTAAATTTGAATCGCGGGTAAATAAGGCCATAATGACAATTTACCGCCAAAAAAGCTAATTATACGATATTAGAATTGAATTAACCAAAAGTCGCAAATTAAATTTTAAAAATGCAACGTTGCCAGATATTGATATCGCTAAATGGAACAGGAGCCACCAATTTAGTCTATTATTTTAAAACTAACAGCTTTCTGGGAAATATTCACAGCCCACCACTGACAAAACTGACATATGGCAAAAATTGGCTATTGTATGTAAACAGAATGACTGTTGAAACCAATGACAACAAGCTTTTAATTCAAAATTGAGACAATAATTATTATATCTGTTTTACACTTCCATGTATGTATTTACATTCTTTGTTCTCTGTCTTTTCCGTCATACATTTGCCTATTATATTGACATTATACGTATTTAATTGTATTTAAAATCGTATCACATTTTAGATATCACAAACTACTAATAACTGATGATTCTAAGCACTACCGGAAGAGGCTACGGCAGCGGATTAAAAACATTTTTTTAGTTATGACAAATAAGTTTAATTCTCATGCGTGTACATTAGTACGCACACCGTTTTTTTTAGAAAAGTACAAAAAAGTAGTAATAAGATAATAATAATCAAAGGATCAATTGTCGGAGATATTTTATCGGGGGATCAAGACGTCTCATCTTTGGACAACTTCCCTTTAGTTGAAATTATCTCGAAAGTTGAAAATTGTCAACCCAAAGAATTAAAAGAAGTTGCAAAAAATTGGTATGTAATTGTTAATTTTTACCATTAATAATGTACTTAAGTGAATTGGGTTTTGGATAAACGGATGTCCGGATTAAGATTTTTATCAAAATGAAATTTGCGATTGCCTTTGTAGATTGTAGATAGTTACCTAGAAAGTCGGCGTTTGAGGCCCCGGCAAAGCCGGCGGCCGCTGCAAAATGACTTAGATGGTTTAATGGATGGTGGAGCATAGCGGCGGCAGCCGCAACCGATGTGCTTGTCGTGTTGGACGCCGACGTCGCCGGAGATGATGCCCCATGTGCTGTTAGGGTTTGATTAGAGCCATTTAGTGACATCATCGCAGGTGCGGTACGATGTGTCGACGACGTTGGAGGTCTTGTCGCTAAAATACTATCAATCGTGAATAACGATGACGTGTTACTATTTGCCGACATAGACATAGTAGTTGTAGGTGTAGATGAAGCCGACGCCGGCGATACCGATCGACTTTTCACCATTGTTGACTTATTAAAACCGCTAAATATCATGGTTGCGTTAAGCCGTTGGCGGTCCAACCAGTTGCGTTCAGTCTCAATTTTTCGCGAACAATTCGTCGCGACGTTATCGTTGCCGTGCGTTAAAATGACCGCTTGCGGTGATTTTCTTGTTACATTGGAACCATGGTAGTCATCGTCATCGCCGCTACACGTGCCGCTGTTATACGGATCGTCACCGGCACCGGCTAAACCGGCAAAGTCTCTCGCACCCTCGAACACGGCCAGCTTACGTTTTTCTCGCGAAAATACCGAATTCGGCGGCCAATTCGATGGGGACGCCGCTCGCACCAGCTCCAATGTTCCGTTTAACATCTACGTGTCCAATGCATTCACGTACCACACCACAAATTTACCAAATTCCCAACAAATACAATCGAAACGTTTCGCTTTTGAAGAATTCTAGACCATCGGGGAAACGTCGTTAAACTGTCAGTGTTTGTCGAGAGTGCGACCGCGTGTGTATGCACAGATAAATCCCTCCCTTTGCGGGACACACCACCAACCCCTAGGGAGGGACGTGTTCGAGGCGGAGTCACTCGCGAAGCTCGTTCCCAAACCCCACGGCTTTCAGCCGCTCACAAAGCCCATGTCGTCAACGAAATAAATACATCGGATCATGTCTGATTTTATTAAACACACATAATATTTAACATCATTAAATCCCTTAAAAAAAATCTCCTTTCGATTTACGTTTCTTTCTCCTCGCTTAATTCCCCATCCCATGAAAATTAAGCAACCGAAATAAAACATAATGACAGGACTCAACGTATTAACCATACGCTACAGCCGTATTTAAATATTAATCCGAAAAATAAGGGTCGTCAATTTTAAAACTTTAAACCTGAAACACAATAGAATTAATATTTAAAAATATTAAATTTCGGCAATATTTACTCTTTTCTTTCCCCCGTTTTCCGAGATTGGTAGATATTCCAGAAAAATATTAGGGTAAATGTTTAAAATTTAATTTGATCGGCCCTTGGGGGGATGGTGGTATAATGATATTTTAGAGATGTGCCAGACTCTGGTACGGGAAATGGAGGCTAGATGGGGATGTGATGATGACGGGAAACGGGGAAACGATGCCAATGATGAGGATGACATTGCCAGATGCTGTTTTAGTTGAGGCAAAAAGTGTCATTGTGTTGAAGGGATGTCATGCGTCCGTATACCAATCCAGACCGGTTACGGAAATCGTTGTGCACAGGATTGGCCGGGATACGACTCCGTAGGCGGAGTTTTACGTTTCGATAATGTGTGCGACGCTGAGCAGCATTACTGAAATACAAATGTGTATGAGAATTGCGAGACAGGACTAAACTAAAAGGACGAAATTCACGTTATCATTATATCTATGTAGATACAGGAACACAACCTCATAATAACAATAATTAGACTGACAAAGACATGCATATAAAACATGTGCAGTGAACAAGGAACAAATATAGTGTATTAAAAAAACAAATTCTATTGTTACGGATATGTTTTCATGTTCTGTAATACATGTTATATCTTTGCGTTATTCCTTTAGGATCCAAAAATAAAGCACGATTACAACTAAGCTCTACTAATTCATTCTAATAAAAAACATCACTAAATCACATAATATTTTAGTCAAAAGCGGTAAATCCTCAGTATGGAATCTTCTATAGGAAAGGTCTATAGAAAGTTTCGTAATCGGGAAATTTAAGGTAATGAAATTTCACACTAAAGGTAAATTCGCTATGGAGAAAAGGGAGGCAGCGCCACCTCTAATGAAAATTGAAAATGTAGATGTTATTATAAACTTTAAATGAGGCTTTATTTAATTATTTATTTGAGAATTTCAAATCATTTTGATTATAAAAAATTAATTAATCTCATTTTCTCTAAAGATTTACATATGAAAGGAACCTGGTTTGGTAGGTTTATATTCTAGGTAAATTTCTCATTGATTATGGTTTAATATCTCAAGTTTGTTATTTATAAAACTATATAGGTAGGTAAGTACCTACTTTCTTTTCTATTATAGTTTCTATCATAAATTTTTCCAGCATGTTGAACAAATAGTTTTGAAGTGCATTAAAAATCCTTATATAACGACATATTTTCAGTATCCAAGAATTGACAAATAGTTCGAGAGCTGATGACGAATTTTGGGTTGGTACCTAGGTGTTTTAGACAGATTGAATTAATGATAAAATCATATTTTAGTTCGGCGGTTATTTTGGTACTGTTCAGCGTAGGACTTTCGTAAAAAAAATAAGGAAGCAAAATATGTTATGGGCACCTTAAAATTATTGAAGTTATACTTCTTTAGGTGCAGCATGAGGGGTAAAAAAAAATTGTGTTACGGAAGTTGATTTGACACAGTTGTTACATACCCTGAACAGTAAGTACACATTTTCGGATTGAACTTAACAAAATACGACTGCGCAAGTGCCAATTTTTTTTTGAATAGAGGTGAGGTGGGGGAAATCTTCAAAAGACACCCTCGAGTAAGGTCGCAATAACATATTGCTCCTACCGACTAACCCCCCTCCCCTACTTACAGGTTACCAATTGTTTAGATTTTAAACCAAGTGGTGAAGATAAATGATCAGGAACTCCTACGATCAAGGTTTATAGAATACACCTACATTAGAAAAAAAATACGTCACCTGAAGTATTTTGAAATGTGAATCAGTAGAAGTATATATAGATAGGTACATACCTACGGTATAACGATGAAAATATTGGTATGATGGTTTAAACGATTGAAATATTGTAACCATAATGAATTGTAATTTTGAAAAACTTAAAAAAAATACAACTTTAATTGGTACATTAATACATTATTACTAATGTTACCGACAGTTATGAATTTGAATTCCTTCAGGACACGTCACTTTCCTAAATATTGGTATAGTGGTAATTTTTTAGGAACTTTTTGTTAAATTCGATCCTTTTTTGTAAGAACATTTAAAGTCCTACGCAAGCCATGGTAGTCGAAATACGTCATACTTACTTATAACATTACAATAGCCTGACAATTAAGGACAAACCTTATCTAATAGATTAATATATTTGTTAATGTTATTTTTAAAGAGGCATTACAAAATAATGAAGGCTTTGCACAAAATATATGGAATACATTTGCATTCATGGAATCTTAGATAGGTATGTGAACCCCAATGCTGACATTGCTTTGCGCATTTTTTTAGTTTAAAGGAAAAATTGTGCAGGAGAAAGATTTTTTTCCACTCTGGAACGGATAAAAAGTTACTAGTATGCTAGTATTGGTCAAGATAGACTTGATACCCTGGATTTATTATCTATTGATGCTTAATCAGTGCAAAAAATCGATTACGATGACATAATCGATATTTTTGCGAAAACCAAAGGTAGGAAGGGGAAGTTAATATGTTAAGTGAAGGTTAAAAAAAGCTGTCTTTATATTAATTAAATTTCGAAAAAAATTATTGGAATTAATAAGTCATATTCAAAAAATTATATTAAAATAATTAAAAATTAAAAAAATCCTAACTTAAGTATTTGATTTTAAAATTAGAAGCTTTATCTTGATAACCTATGACCAACCTATGACCTAGGTACTTATTACGGAACAAAAGGAGAGAAATATTCAATAGGGTCTAGGGTGGCTTCGGACTTAAATCCACCATTGTTTATTGCGTACCAAATTTCCTGGACGTGTTATCAGCAGAATTTGTAATGTTAATTGGTCACCAAGAACATGTGATTATCATCATTGGATTATTTTCTTTGGGGTTACATGAAAATCCAGGTCTCTAAGAATAATCCACAATTGAATCCTGAACTTATGGATGAGATTGATGTAAACAATTAAACGTAGGTAAATATTAATATAAAAATAAAGAATTATTAATTGCGGTTAACTCCTTTTTTTAGGTTACTCCAAGATTAAAAAGAAACTACCACGAACTTATATTGTTCTATGGAAAAAAATTATTTCCATTAAAAATAAAATGGGCAAAATAATTAATATTGGAAGTCTTCTAATAACGATTAAAAGCTTTTTCAAATTATTCAGTAAAATCATTTGTCGTAACCACAGAGATCTGTGGTCGCGATCGACTGATGCACTTAGTAATTTGAATAGAAGTCAATGGAACGCAAGTCGATTGTTGTATTGGTTCAGTTGCGGTAAAATTTGAACTTATTTATTTTTGACGATTTAACGAATCAGTGGCTATTTTTATATTGTAAATCGTTAAGTATGCTTCACAAATAGGAGAATTGATTGAGGATATTCATCCTGGTGTTTACCTGAGCTACTGGAATGGTCAGTGCAAACAAAACCTTATTTTTCCTTCGTTTCGTTTCGCTTCGCTCGATTATTTGGGCTTGATTTTTTCGAAAATATTTTGTTTGCCAAACGTCTTACACGTGTTTGTATAGTGTCGACAGAAGTATTGTCCTGTGCTTGCCCAGATTCTCGTCATGGTGAGCCTAGATAATACGAATAATAAAAAAAACAGTTTTCCGCTTGACTTCGACTGCTTGATTTGTGTATTCATAAATATGGGTACCTATATGTAAGTACGTTTATTTACCATCGTATGAGTACAAAAAAAAAATTAATCCTGAATATGTTTCACGGTGAATTGAGAACGCATTGTGGTTGATCCTTATTTTCCTCTTTTTCACTTAATTTGAAGTGATTTAAAAATGTTACAAATGAAACTTTTCCTCTCCACTGACACCAGAAAAAGCTGTAGATCTCTTTCGCCTTTAGACACGCATATGGGGATTTTTTCCTTGATCTTTTCATCCCCTTGAGATCATCATTCGAATTAATGTCGGCATGTACTTACGCAGGACGGCATTTAGGTCTGAGGGTGGCCTCTAGGTAGATTTTATGTTGGCCCACTTAATGAAAAAAATTTAAAGTAAAATCGAAAATGATATGCAACATCGTAACTTAACTTTTTCGTTCATTGTTTAGCAAAATTAAATAAAGATATAGTAAAATCTAAGTTCTTGTTAACCGTAACCCATAAGTTTTATCAAAAATTTCACTATTAATTTAAAGAAAATACTCTAAAATCATATAGTACTTGAACTACTTATAAGTGAAGGAAATTATGGAAATCATAGTGACCACATATTACGATTAGGGAGCATCTATTTATTACGTGAAACGATTTAAGCTATTTTTTAATTCGCTCTCACCCTTGGTTAGATTTAATGTGGTTTTACTCGACCCCCTCCCCTAATATCACGTAGGATTTTTAAAAAAATACATACTAGCAATGTAAATGAGCTAATCTCCGCTTCGATTTCATTATATTTATATAAAAAATCAATTTTAAAAAATTACGTGATATTTACTCTTCTCGGCATGAAATTATGTGAGATTTTGTTCGATATTCCCTCCCCTCTAAACGCCTCACGTAATTAATGGATGCCCCTGTACTTCATAGTGTGATTGAGAAACATACGAGTATAAAATTATAAAACTACATATAGTTTTATCTAATATTTTTAAATGACACTGAAACACGCGCCTGTTTAAAAGTAGGAGACAATCCCTTGATTGTAGTTTCAGGGAAATAATTTTCCGTAAGTTTATTTGAATTCACTCTACAGTTTGTAAAAAAAAAAGTAAAAACAGACCGAAAATTTAGTTTTTAGTTGGCAAATTAATAAGTGTGTAAGAAAAAGCGACAACACTGGCATCAGCTGAGACGTACCGTCTTGTATATAATACAAGCAGTGTTAGTACATTTGGTTAAATAAAAATGAAACGCATAATTTATTTTTGTCACACTCATGACTACACAATATAAAGGGGAAAAGAATGAAATATATCAAATAATTTATTTTCTAAATGTTGAGAAATTCGCGCATGCTCACTATCCCATCATGTGAGAAAAACATATTAACGTTGCCAAGGCTGCCAACCTATAAACTCGGCAATATTATCACGTTTTCATTATTTTATGTAATGTTGAATTATTAACTTAATTTTACTTTTTTAGTTATAATCGTCTTAAAAACATGCTAATTTAATGTTTTATTTATGATTTAATCATATTAAAAATTTCTAAATTCAAAACTTATGAGCATCAAATCAATAATATTTTGAATCGTTAAATAGAAATTAAAGTATATTCAGTCCCAAAAGTTCGTTAAAAAATTACTATATTTTTTGTTTTTTCTTATTTTGTTTAAAATTGTTGGTGATATTTCCGATTTTCTCTTAAACTATACCTATACATTTTTTTTAGTATCGACCTGTTTATTCGCCTTACGGTATTCTATATGACGTAATTATTCACGAATTTCTATTTTTATATGTACTTTTGTCTTCAATTGTATCTCCATAGCAGACTTAAGAGTCTTACTTCCTCTCGATGTTATTCCGATATAATCTTGGATCAGAAACGTCGAAATTTTCAGAACTGAAGAGAACTATTTCGAATTGTTTCGATATTATTCCTGTACGTATTGTTCACTCGAATGCAATTTGTACGTAAACTTTGACATATGCTAGAAATGAAGAATCGACGATTATTTTCAAATATGTATTTATATTGTAATATGTAAAATTAAATTTTCGACTCATGTCCATTGTAGCACACACACAATCTGGCAACGTTGCATTTTCGACTTTGTTTTTAATTAAATTCGCGATATTTTTGTTAATTCAATTCTAATATGGGTATAAGCTTGGATCAGGAACGTCGAGATTTTCAGAACTGAAGAGAACTATTCCGAATGGATACGTATTGTTCACTCGAATGCAATTTGTACGTAAATTTTGACATGCCAGAAATGAAGAAGCAACGGTTATTTACAAATATGTATTTGTATTATAATATGTAAAATTAAATTTTCGTCTCAAGTCCATTTTAGCACACCCACAATCTGCCAACATTGCATTTTCGATTTTGTTTTTAATCTAATTCGCGATATTTTTGTTAATTCAATTCTAATATTGTATAATTCTCTCTTTTGTGAGTAAATTTTTATTATGGATCACTTTAATCGCGAATTAAATTAAAACAAAGTCGAAAATGCAACGTTGCCAGATTGTGGGTGTGCTGAAATGGATTTGAGCCAAAGTAAACTTTATTTAGAAAATCTAATTTTACAGATTTGACATAATACAATATAAATAAATATTTGAAAATAACCGTCGATTCTTCATTTCTAGCATATGTCAAAGTTTACGTACAAATTGCATTCGAGTGAACAATACGTACAGGAATAATATCGAAACCATTCGAAAACAGTTCTTAAATTTCGACGTTCCTGATCCAAGCTTATACCCTAATATGTTATATTCTGTTCCCTTATATGTTAATTCTCTCTTTTGTGGTAATTTTTTTTTAATTATAGACCGATTTAACCGCGAATTAAATTAAAAACAAAGTCGAAAATGCAACGTTGCCAGATTGTGCTTGTGCTAAAATGGACTTGAGCTTATTTGGTAATACATATTTAAAAATAACCGTCGCTTCTTCATTTCTGGCATATGTTAAAATTTACGTATAAATTGCATTCGAGTGAACAATACATACAGCGATAATTACGAAACCATTCGAAACAGTTCTCAAATTTCGACGTTCCTGATCCAAGCTTATACCGTTATTCCATAGGTCATAAGTGGAATTACATCGGACTATAGATGTGAAAATTGAAAATCATCCGTGAAAATCTCTGTCGCAAGTAGTAGGTTGTGATTAATATAACCCTTGTGGATTTTTATTCATAATTATTTTTTGATTATGATAAGTATTGACACTTTTTTGCCTCCCTGTCTTATAATAAATGCGATCCTACCCATTTGAAAGCGATTTTATTAGCTCGTGGAAATTTTTATTTTTTAATTTGTTGATTCGATATACATTGAGACGTCAAGTACAGAAAAACGGGAGTTAGGGCTCTTTTGTTCACTGCTAAGTGCATCGGGAGAAATTAAATCGATTCGCCGCGTACGTTTGCCTTTTACTTTCACCAATTGGTACGTTAACGGCGTGTTAAATTACATTATCATCCCTCATCGAGAACTAAATCTTCGCCTCCTCTCGTTTAGCCCTTGTAGCGGTTTCTACCCTTATCATCGAATCGATTCGCAAAGCGAGCATATCTACACCTACATCCCGCTAATGGGATGAGGGATGATTAAATAACTCTCATAAATGTATGAGACGTGGAATATATGTTTAAGTGTTAGATTCGGACAAAGCGGACAAAGCCACACGCGCTAATTGTTGTGTCAGCTCGAGTGTCATCTGTCACAACACTCCACATTATCATTGAGCCCCTTTTCAATCCCACACAATTGCAACCCCTATTAAAGCCAAGATAACTTATCTATAAATATATCGAATATAAATTCCATTCGATCATTTCATAAACAAACATTTTAAATATCTGCCATATCTCACATTTCACTAGACTAAGATTTTTTTCCTTCCTTTGAATTTTCTTTGCCACTAATTAGTTTTTAGTGATTTAGGTAAATCAGTTTTACAATAGTAGGCTTAACATTCTTGTAATTCCCATGTAACATGGTATTTAGCCGATATTCGTACATAAGTTAACTTATTAAATGCTTAGGTACTTACAAGTTTGGCTCAAATCAGCCTTACATAGACCGACAAGGACTTATGTAGGTATTAGCTGAGTCGGTAAAAAATGCAATTATTAAAAAGGCTTACACATAAGTCACATAAGTGGATAATTCTCATGAAATATCGACATTTTTGTCATTTTAGTTTTTACAAAAATCTAAGCGACCTATGATGGTATTTTTTTTTTCTTAAAAAGAATATTACTTGGGCCAATGCTGTTGGTTATAATTTTTGAACCATATGAATACAAGGGTGTCCGTTATTTCCCAAATTGATTTTTTTAAAGCGATCGCCCCCTGAATTTTTAGTTTAAGATATAAAAAAAAATATCCAATACAATTAAGCTCCTAATTTCTTGATTAAACCATGCCGGAATCATGTTACTTTTACCATTTAAATAACATGGGATTATTTGACTTTTTACCATTTAATTTTTTTTCTCAGAAACAAATAGATGAAAAGATCTAAGGTCAAATTATTCTGACGTAAAATTTAACGCTCTATAGAAAAGGTCTCGTATGAATTTTCGATTTAATTACTCCATCAAAAGTTATTCGACATTTCATTTTTTAACGACAAATCAATCGACTACAGGCTCAATAAAAATGATGTTGACTACAAGTTCTAAGAAATTTCTCATAGATGGCGTCAAGTGAAATGGTAAAATTCGAATTTTAATTGAACTTTTGTTGATAGTCTCATTAATTAGTATGAAATTCACTTTGTAGGTACAAAATATTGATTAAAGTACGAAAATTTATCCTGGATAATTAAAATAAGATTTTTTCGCTAACTTTGAACAGTTATACTGTATATACAATATATAGAATATATTCCGGATCAATTTATGTAGTATAATTTAATATAATAATATATAAAAATCATACCACCAACATAAATTTGAACAGAAGTTCAAACAAAAATATTCATGGCGTATTGCCCAGATACCTATTTCGATTGTCAAGAAATCTTCCTCAGTGGTCATCAAGTAGTTTGGATTACTCCGTAACTGCTTTGTGATGATTCATGTGAAAAGAGTAATCCAAACTACTTGATGACCACTGAGGAAGATTTCTTGACAATCGAAATAGGTATCTGGGCAATACGCCATGAATATTTTTGTTTGAACTTCTGTTCAAATTTATGTTGGTGGTATTATTTTTATATATTATTATATTAAATTATACTACATAAATTGGACTGCAATATATTCTATACATTGTATACACAGTTATCCTGGGTAAATTGAATTTCACGGCTATAGAGAATGCGGATCTTATGTCACCTGTTTTAATTGTCAAATTTTTTTTTTTTATTTAATTTTCAGTTCAAGCCATAAAATTAACACAAATAATCACTGGCGCTCTAATGATAATAATTTTTATCTTCTCTTCCAATGATTTTATAGTTAAAAATAGTAAAAATGAGCAATTAGTTGGAAATATTAGGCACAAGTTAAATGTTGAATAACTTTTGATGGAGTGATTAAATCGAAAATTCATACGAGACCTTTTCTATAGAGCGTTAAATTTTACGTCAGAATAATTTGACCTTAGATCGTCATCTATTTGCTTCTGAGAAAAAAAATTAAATGGTAAAAAGTCAAATAATCCCATGTTATTTAAATGGTAAAAGTAACATGATTCCGGCACGGTTTAATCAAGAAATTAAGAGCTTAATTGTATTGGATAATTTTTTCATATCTTAAACTAAAAATTCAGGGGGCGATCGCTGTAAAAAAACCAATTTGGGAAATAACGGACACCTCAATGATTACCTCTATACTGTGTGTTAGGTCGCGGAGAAGTGATATTTTAATATCGTATTCTGGATAGAAATTTATCGCCAAAAAGTTTAAAAAGGGTGGTACCCCCCTCCTCCTTCAAAAATATCGGTCATTTTACCAATTTTACTAAATTTTTCCTCTCGCATTAGGATTAAAAGCGGTTATCTCTACAATTATAAACGCTAATGACACTTTAAAACAAACATTTGAATTTTTATTAGCTTATCTTTCTACTAATACACATAAACTGCGTAAAATAATTACTTAAAATTGAGAAATAAGGGCTTAAACTTCAAATTTGAATCTTTTTTTTAGCAAAAAAATCAATGTTTTGCGTCTAGCTAAAGAATCCTTCCCTAAAACCATTCAATATTATTATTAACTTAAAAAGTATTTGAGTTTCCCTACAAAATAAGACCAATATCATTATTGCAACTTATATATTATTGAAACCATCTAACTTGAAAGTTTGGCATTATTTGAGGGTAAAAACAATTTGAACGAAATGAAACAAATACTTAAATTATTTGTATCATTGAATTACCCTTTTTTCTCATAATTCGCCACCTCACTTCTTAAGAACCTTAAACTGAACTTTACAATTTCTGAGTCGGTTTTACCCCACCCCACTTTTGACAAAATTTGTTCCCAATTTTCGTATTACAGAGCCGAAATTATTTGGAGTTGTATTATAAATAGTTAATCAAAAATTTCAAGATTTTCTCGATGTGGAATAATTGGTTTTTACAGTCCTTAGCCATATTATTAGATGTACTTCAGATTTTAATACAAAATGTACTTATTCTACTAAATTAAATTTAATATTGTTTACTTTTTACATTATAGAAAGTTAAATTGATTTTTAAGAAACATATTTTCTGGGTAAGGATAAAACTTTGCTTACTATCCCTATTACCTTACTTTAGGATAATAGCCTTGATTTGAAACCCATTGAAAATATGTGGAAATTGCTGAAGAAAAATGTAGCTAAGGAGGTGGTCACTACAGAAAAGTAGCCCCTAGAAAAAATTTTCACGTATGGAATCATCATCCACAAATACAACAGACGGTATTGTTCTACATAGACAGCATACTGCGCAGAATGGGAACTTAAATATCAGTAAACGGGCTTTCAATTAAATATTAAACAATTCAGCTCATCATAATTAAGAAGATGTATAATTAATTTGATGGTAAAAATTTATTTTTTAGTAAATATGTTAAATTTATTAATAATAGTAATAAATAAAATTTGTACAGGAAAGTTAAACCCCATCAAAAATATGAACCCGAAATAAAATAGCTCTAACTTCAGGTTTTATACAAAACCTCTAGTGCGTCTATTAATATGGCCAGGGATTGTAAGAAGGTATTCCAATCTTGCAATGTATAATGGAAAATATGCCAAAATGTGGCGCTACCACACGTGTGTTTAGAGTACTAACTTTAACCGTTAGCATAAAAGTGGGCTTAAGTTCCTTTGAGCACACTCAAATCTGGCAATGTCGTTTTTTCTATTTAATTCGCGCTTTTATTGCTAATTCAATTCTAATATGGCAAACTTTTCTCTTTTGTGGTTAAATTTTCATTATGGACCGATTTATTTGCGAGTTAAATTAAAAACAAAGTATAAAATGCAACGTTGTCAGATTTAAGTGTGCTGATAGGGACTCGAGCCTAAAAGTGCATAGTTTTGATTAGTTATGGCAGCACAACATTTAAATAAATTTTCCATCATGCAATGCAAGATTGGAATATCTTCTTATATATAAATTGCAAGATTTGTAAATTACACAGGTTGCTCCATTAGAAAAAAAAAATGACGTCATACGAAGAATTTTGAAATTGAATCAGTCTGAACATATGTACGAATTTCTTCTGGATACGTCACGTATCCATCACGTAGCCACCATGAGGCCACCTGTGTATTTTATACACTTTGTATAAATTGGCTATCTTACCGTGCGTCCGTGCAGAATGGGCTATGCGCATGCGCTCTGTTATCCCCACTTACGCATTCAAAACTAATGTATTTATTTGTGAATACGTATTTAGGATTTTCAGGTCTACAATATGTGAAAGCCAAAAAACTTAATGCTCACTTATAAACTTAACTTTTTCAGATATATCTACTTATCAGAGTTTAAATTTTTAAGCAGACCCTAAATTTTTGTTTCTAATAATAAATCAACTTTGTTTTATATTAAGCAGTAATAACGTTTTGCTTTTAACGGACTTTGATTGATTATTATATTTGAAATTTCGAGGGTTTATTAAATGTTATCCCTTACAAACTTTGGTACCGTTTTTCACTCTTTTAGGGGAGGAATTTTCAAAAACCCTTTCTTATTATATATCTGCATCTTATAAGGAAAACACTTTCCAAATTTCATCGACACAAATATGAATTTATGTTTGAAAATACAATGTGTAACGAAAAATATTATGACCTTCTTTATTTTGATTATCATGACTAAAAAGCTATTCGATTTCGCACATTTGGACGTTGTACATACAAAATTGTTGGAAATAGGTGGAAAGCGGGGAAGTAAATTCGAATATTTTATTTTTTTTCAATAACAATAATTGATTTTCAAATTGTTCTAAGTACCGAAAAAAAGTTAGTATGGAAGATTTTATATTTGAATTGATAGTGAAATATATGGCAAAAAATTGATACCTTAATGCTTTTCAGCCGAATATATAATTAGTCCAGATCACAACCATTGGTTCATAAAATAAAATAGATTTTAAAAAATTTGATTGTTGAAAAACGAACCAAAATTAAAAATCGCCTATTTGATATAAGTACTACATAAGTATTAAACTTTCATAGTAATTGAAGTAGTGAAATGACGTTATTTAAAATGTTGTTATTAAAATTATATTAAAAAAAAACAGTTCTATTTTATTTCTTAATATAATTTTATATAAACTTTTTTTTATAGTAACAACACTTTGATTATTAAATTTAAAATTTCGATTGTTGACTAACTACATTATCTAATATTAAACATTTTATTGAGATAAAACCTTTAGTTGCGAATGCAACGGGCAACACCTAGTCTTCTATATTACGTTATCTAGTGGGAATTGAAGTTTTCAAAGATGATGGCAGTGATTTTACCAGGGACTGGGACTGTACTTCTGATTCTTTTTCTTCTGGTGTTACAAAAATCGAAGAAAGTGGAAAAGAGCAGGGGAAAAATACTGTAATAGAGTGTTGACAAATTTAAAACCTTAAAATTAGTTCTATTGACTTATTTTTAGTTGAAAAGAGTGTCTACCTATTGTTTTATGTATAAATCTGGGAGAATTTTTCGTTGTGAAATGTTGATATTTTCGTCTGTAATGCATTTCATTCGCATTCTAATGGAAGTGGGAAGTGAGTTGATGATATTTAATATAATGTCGCTAGTGGTGGTGATAGATGAAAAGCCTCGTGGTCGTTCTCCTCGTCTTAGGCGTCGCTTTAAGGATCAGGATTTGGATTATGGAAAAGTTACATTACTAAAAGTGTTTTTTCAGCTAAGTGATTGAGGATAATACCATACCGGGACGAACGACGCCCGACAATCCGTCCACCCTCTTACACCCCCGATGCAACTCACTCCTCCACTGTAGCTACTTAACGATATTAAATAAACCTGGTGTGTGAGACACACTTTTCAATTCTTTTTCATCAGCCCCAAGCCAAAAACGGATTTAAATTCGAATCACACATTTAAATAGAACAAGTATACAGTTTATACTATCATAATATGTTTTGAACAGATGCATTCGTTGAATTTTTGGCATTTAATTTGTTACATGAAGTTTAAATAAACAATGCGTTAATTGTTCGAATTAAATATTTGTATTGGACCCCCTTCAACCAAACCTTGTTCGAGACTCAATCAAAAACTTTTGTTGAAATTATATTGAATTTCATAGGTTTCAAATTTGTTGAAAAAAACCAGAGGTTTCCAAATTTTAGAAATAAAATATATAAATCTTTCAGTATCAGTTAAATAAAAATAAACGATTGAGTCTATAAAAATGTATATTTATGTTAAAAAAAGAAACGAAAACAAGTCCTTCAGGATCAGGGTATCCTCAATTTGTAGGTATGTGGAAGATTTCCGATTCAGAAGATGAAGAAACCTCTATAAAGCATTGATGAGTAATACCGAATGTTTTAAAGATCGGATTCAGTCTTTTTGAAGTGAAAATTTCTTTAGCATTTTTGTGAATTTAAATTTCATGAAACGAAAAAGCAACCAATAAATCTATAAGTAATGTCCGACCGAACTTTCGGTTTTGTTCAAAAAACGAGTTTCAGCTTAGTTTCGGTTTCGGCTGTCATCCTGCCGAAACTACGATCGAAACCGAAACTGAATTTGTGAGATAAAAGTGTTAAAAAGTTACTGTTTTTCACTTATTATTTGATTCTTCAATTATGAATACTGATAACTATCAGTTCATTAATATTTTGTTTAATATTATCTTTAATGTTTTTATTTCAGTTCGAAAGAAAACTGATCAAAGTTTAGGATAAATTGTTTTGTTATTAAGATATAAGAAAGAGTACTTACTAGTTTATTTATCTAAACATTTTAGGTTAAAAGTAACTTTGTTTTGTAACTTTTTTTTTATTATTTTATGTTATTCGTAAATAGTATTAAAAGAAATATTAGGCGCATTTCTCTCAAATCAACCCCTTATTTCAGTATAAATAATTTATTTGGAATAAGAAATGCCAATAATATCTTATGTTAATGATTTGCTCAAATATTAGGGACTAAATGATTAATGAATACCAATATGATTTAAAAGTAAAGACAACAATTATGATTAATTTTTTTTTCTACAAAAACATAACCTTTTATTTAAGTTTCGGTTTCGGCCGAAACTGAGGCTGATACCGAAATTTGGTTTCCGTTTCGGTTTCGGCAGCAAAGGCTAGTTTTGGTCGGACACTATCTATAAGATTTAATAAACGAGAGAATGAAATAGAATACATTACAGTGTTTCTTATGTATGTGCGCGCCTGCGTATTACGCTGCTGTGTACTGTGTATTTTGTACATAACCAATTCATTATTTTAATATTTTTTTTAAAATATGCTTAAAATGAATACAGAATATTATTGTTATAATCCAAAAAATAAAGCAAGACTGCAAGACTAAAGAGGCCGCAAAAAGTTCATCAACGAAAATTTAATAAAATACACACCATAGGTATCACAAATTCTTAACAAGATAAAATTTCATAGATTTAAAGTGGAGATTTTAATGTAAATAATGTATTAAATAAAACGATCTCTTTGATTGAGTTTCTGGAAACTAAATTTATTTTAAAAATAGTAGTAGCAGTAATTGATGATATATTAGGCAATTTAGAGGAATTTTCGATCACCCAGCTAAGATTGGCTATTGGTGGAAACACCTTCTCTATGATAACTGCATGGTTTTCCCACTAATTTAAAATCATCCAACTGTGATTGCTTGTTGGCGAGAACGCCCTCTCTACGTTTTTTGCTTGGTTCTTTCACTGATTTTCGAACATCCAACTGTGATTGGTTGAAGATTGAAACGCTCTCTCGATGTTTTCTGCTTGGTTGTTTCACTCGACGTAATAACGACAATATATCTATTGATCACATAGAAACTAAAATATTTATTTCATACTGTAATTACCAAAAGCCTCTCATATCATTTATCGAAAATGCAAACTCGGAGTCTGGAAAAATTTAAAACAATTTTTATGCTTGGTATCAATATTATCATAACTAAACCTTAATTATCCTACTTTCGAAATTTAACATTCGTCTCATTATCTTGAAAATCACATTAATTTTAAATTCACATTCATATTAACTTTTAATTTTTCTAAAGTTCATAAAATTATTGTCTATTATATTTTCTAATCATGTAAAAGCGTTTGGGGATTGAATTTGAACAATATGTTTCTCATCCCCTTAGATAATATTGGAAATTGAGAAAAAATTGATCTCAACCGAAAATGTTTTTTTGTTTTTATTGAGTTTCGAAAAATCAAGGTTTTAGTCTCAGTATAGTTTGGTTAAAATAAATATAAGACGATTTTATACTGTAGAATTATTACTACAAATTACTTACTACTATAATTCTACATTGGGGATAGACGATCCGATAATACTGATTCAATTTGCAAAAATTATTATTGGTAATATTTCACGTTTTGTAACGTAACTCTAGATATTAAAAAGGAAATTAATAATTTATATTCATAAATACTAATTCAAGTCGAACCAGTATATCTCAAGTGATCAAGCTTTTAACGAACAAGCACAGTGATATTAAATTTTATTATATATTTATATCAAAACAGTAATTTCATTAAGTTTTGATAAATGTCATGAATATTAAATTACTCTACATATTTGCATTCACGTACTTTTGAAACGACACCCACTACTTGAATTTAAATAGCCAAGTTTCAAAATGGAAATAAAACTTGAATCTTAATCTTAAACTAGTGAATAACCCGTAAGGCTCCATCCAAACGGAAAAATTCGTACATTTATTTTCATTTGAGGAATAAATGTAATTTAACTTACCGTTTTATTGATTTTACAAAAGCAATTTTTAGTTTTTAAGAAATAATAAATTTCCATTAGCACAACAAAATGCAATTGTGGTGGAGAAGAGTGGGTGAGCAAAATCTGTTGATCTTTGTAGTTCAAATACAATGCAAGTTGTAATATGCATGGAATGAATGCGGATGGAGTGAGAGAGAATGAGACTTCTCATATCACACATTGCAATGCTTCTTATGAATCCAGTCGAGATCAAGATTATCAAGATCGTATTCACTGAGTAGAAAAGTTAATAATATTCTGAAATATTTTTATTCCACGAAAGTATTTTTATTACAGAAAAGAACACGGTAGTCTAATTACTAGCGTGGCCGATTCTTGTAAGTCAATGGCTTAGACTGAGCTTTGTCGGTTTCTTATGTATGCAAAGTATGGTTGACTTTCCTAGGATAGCTTTAAAGAGAAAGTAAATTTCACAAAGACAAAGCCAACCACATATATACGAGAAGTTCGTGTTTTTTCGAATCTTGATTAGTTCATTGTTGATAAAGGAACGTTTTGGAATATCCTCTTTTTAACACTTGACTGTTGTTTCGGCGCAAGTATACTTTCTACCGGTATAATCTGGCAATGGCTTATTTTTCTATTTTCTATAATCTTTTTAATCCAATTCACGAATTTGTTTGTAATTTTGTTGTTAATTCAATTCTGGCATCGTTTCATTTTCTGTTTTGTTCTCATTATTTTCATTTTGTACAATTTATTCGCGAATTGAATTGAAAACAAAATAGAAAAGGAGACGATGCGAGATTGTACTCGTCTAAAGTATACCTATACTATTGTTTCTACCTATGATATCTACAATTTTTTAAAATCATCGATGTTACTCATGTATAGCTTTAAATTTAGTAATTGCACTTATAATTTTTTAGAGGCGTTATGACAAAATAATCAGACTGAATTTTTAACAAAATGTGACGTCGTTATTACAGTAAGAAGTTACTCAAAAATGGTTAGCGAGAAACTTCAAATGGGTGAAAGCTGCCGATTTTTGGGAGCGATTTGTATAGTACAAAAATGACTAAAACCACTAAAACACTCCATTAACTGGATCGAGTCGATCTCAGCGCTTGCATATGTTTTTCGTTTGTCAGTAGGGGGAACGAACCGGACTCGATCGTCCCGAACAATTACGAACCAGATACGAAGTTTAAAAGTTACAGCAGTCACTATTATTTTTTGTTTAGAACATAGACATCGTTGAACTAAATATTTTTGGATTTTACAGTCAAAACAATATTCATATTTAAATTCAACTAGTAATTTCTCGTGAAATATTCACCGCTCAATACTGACAAATGGTAAAAATTAGTAGATAATTGAATGATATCAAAATGACTGTTGAAACCAGAGCAACAATTATTGAATTCAAATTTGAGGCAATGATTGTATTTCACTCACACATGAGTTTACAATATTTGTTCTTTCTTTTTGCCGACATTAATGGATACTTTTTAGGTACCTACATACGTGTGCCTATTATTATTATGAGAATTAAAATGCATTTCAACAAAAGGAATTTTTTTGAAATTATTCAATGTAATATTTAAAATAATGTAAGGAAAGTCGATTGATACATTATCTTATATTTGTCTATATTTGAATTAAAAAAGTTTCAATACATAGATATAAATACGTGAATAAAAAATACAACAACTAAATTGTATTAATATAATTTTTAGGACGTTGCTATTAAGGATTGTTTATACATATCTATACATTATATTTTATGTCAACAATCTATATTGTAAATGTTTTTGATAAGTATCTTTCGAACATGTGACCCATGCTGTGTTGATAATCGGTCAATTCATATAATATATAATATACAGTTTGTATAAGTAGCCAAATGTGTACACATATTATACGGAATATACAAACAGCCAACTGTGTATACATACAGTATTGCTATGTATAAATAGTCAAATTAATCTTTGATTTGAAAATCAGTAACTTTCCGTGAAATATTCATAGCTCAACACTGACACAACTGACAAATGGCTAAAATTATCAATTGATTGAAATCGAAATGATAGTTGAAACTAATGACATGATAGGTCAAATTTGAGCCAATAATTATTATATTTGTATTCCACTAACATGGATGTATTTAAAGCTTTATATTCTTTATTCTTGTCTTTGCCGTAACACATACGTTTTTTATTATGTATTTTGATATGAAAAGTAACTTGTGTTTAAAATTGTATATTATATTGTATCATATTGTAACAGAAAGGGACAAAGTCTGTCTCTCTCCCACCAATGCGAATGTACATGTGGATTGTTCTGGAAACATCTATAAAATGTACATATAGATTGTTCTGGAAATATTTATAGAATGTGCATATGGATTGTTCTGGAACATTGAAATATTCTATATTGCTGGGCTGCGGGTATATAAGTCGCTCAGCTCAAGCCCAGGGACAGTTCTGTATCAGAGTTCGGTATAGAAATTCAGTTGTGAATTTCTGTTACGACAAAGCGATTACAAAGCGATTACTAGTGTGATTTGAATTAAAAGTGATTATTGTCATTTAAGTGATTGTTTTGACAAGTGTAATTGTGTAATAAAAAGTGAAATAAAAAAGTGATTGTTAGGTGTGAAAGTGATTGTTTATTTCCAAAAAAAATTAAAAGAACAAATAACGTCATCTCAATACAGTTACGAATCTTAGAACTGATGTACTAGTTCAGGCACTACCGAAAGAAGCTACGGCAGTGAATTGAAAACATCTGTTTAATTATACCAAAGAAGTATAACTTCTCCCGCGCGTACATAAGTGTCCTTGGTTTTTTAGGATCTATAATTTCTATAGTATAAAAGTCCAGTAATAAGAAGATATTAACGTTTCGAATCATAAAGTAACGACATTAATTGTTGAGAACCTCTGTGATATTGGAGAATTTTATAGAATATAGGAAACGACTTTTTCATTTATTTAAATAGATCTCGACAGTATCCACCGTCATCAATTTTTGAAAATCAAATATGTACTCCAATGGTCAAATCCTTTTCAAATTCAACTCCTCATCCTTGTCACACACAACAATTTGTAAATTTATGTTATTTTAGGCTACCCAAATGACCACTCGAACTAAATGCAGCGAACTGTTACAGAAAGAGAGGAATGTTAAACATTTCCACCCTCAAATTTGCGTTAGAAACGCTTACGTAAAAGTCTTCCAGTTTATCATTTCATAGTTATCGATGACAAATTCATACGTTTGATAACTAATAGTTCGACCACCAACATTGATTTTTATTTTATTTTCAATTGAACGCTTCAGTCTTCGTGAGATGGTGCGGTTTGGAATTGTTTGATTTTCAAGCAGATGTCACTTGGGATTTGGATAAATAGACCAGCCTTAAGTCGTATAGTTAATAGGAAACTAAATTTAAATAAATAAGATATAAAATATTGTGTGTTTGTTTGTTGAATTTGGTCGCCACGGGCAATTTACCTTCAACAAACCGTTGAACCAACCATCAATTTGTCATTCGTTTGCAACTTTATTTAGAAGCTCTTAATTTCATGAATTTTTCAAATTAGCAGGTATAAGAAAGAACCGTACTTATTTTTTTATTGATTATTATTGATTTTTATTGATTATTTTATTAATTAACCGTTGCTTTATAACTATTAATTCTTAACGGTTGTAGGGTTAATTAAATCCGTAAACTGGTAAATATTAAGAAACTTATTCTTCACGAAATACGAACCCAGAACAGTCTAATTTCAGGCAATGGTGTTAAGGTAATATAATAGAAGGTATTAATTATATTCCAATCCTGCAATATATAATGGGAACTGTGTCAAGATGTGGTGCCGCCACAAGTGTGTCTAGGGTACTAATTTTGACCGTTATCATAATAGTAGATAATTTATGTATCTTGTATCATGTATCTTGGAATACCTACTTATATTATTATTTATTGAATAGAATCACTTGACGCTAATCAACCTAGTGGTCAAAACATAACTACTACGGCTACTACATAGCTACTACTAGTTCAATATTATTTATTTATTTATTTCAATATTATTTTGTTGAATCTTCCTCAAACTTTGAGGACGGAAAGAAAATAACTATGATAATATTAAATATAGTAATCTTCCCGGTAGAACGGAACTCTTAAAACGCATTTCTTATTCCTCATATAATGTGTGTTTTCCCGTACACAAGTCGATGTACCTCGTTATATTTCTGTATAGATAAGTTTTTTATGAAAAATGTTCTTAATTTTTTGAAGTTATACTTCTTTAGTGACGTTATGAAAAAAAATTATCAGACTAAATTTTTAATAAAATGTGATGCCGTGACGCTACAGTAGGAAGTTGCTCGCAAACGATTAGCGGGAAACTTCAAACGGATGTAAGCTGGCTGATTTTTGGAAACGATTTGCATAGAACTAATAAAACGCAATCAAGGCGATCGAGTTGACCGCTAGGACAGACTTTTTGTTATTCGGTAGGGGAAACCAACCGAAATGATAGACGACGAAGTTAAAAAGTGCCAGGAAGAGGTAGGTTACGGTCATAACAGGTACCGTCATTTGTTATTTTATATTTAAAACATCGATATCGTCGGACTTAACATTTTCAATTTTTATAGTTTGATCCATATCCATATTAATACACAATAGTTTAAATGCATTTAAAAGAAAAGTATTTTTTTGAAATTGTTCAAAGCAATATTATAAATAACGTATGAAAAGTCAATTAACACATTGTATTACATTAAGTTTTTTTATACTTGAATTAAAAATCAGTTTCAATACATCAATAACAATGAGTAAGAAAATTAAACAATTACTATTGTATTAATTTATCTTTTACTCCATCGCTATTTATACGTGCTGTAGGTACACGCAATTGACTATTTAGACAAATTGTATCTATGTTCAATTGACTGTTTATTCATATTTATAAATGATAGTTTCTGACTAAAATCCATTTCTATTTGTTAAATTTTTTTATTTTAAATATTATTTACTATTTTTTGAACAAGTGACCCATGCTGCATTGATAAACAATTAATTCATTTATGTAAAATACAAATTTGTATAAGTAGTAAATTGTGTATAATATTGTGAAATACTATACAGTATGTATAAATAGCCAATTAGCCTCATGTCCTTTTAACGACATTAATATCTGGCAACGTTCAATTATCTACTTTATTTTTAAATTAATTCGCGAGTAAATCAGATCATAATGATAAGTTACCAAGAAAAGATCAAATTATACGATACTGGAATTGAATTAACAAAAAATTCGCGAATTAAATTTAAAAAAAGAGTAGAAAATGCAACGTCACTAGATATTGATGTCGCTAAAAGGAACAGGAGCCACCAATTTAATCTGTTATTTGAAAACCAGTTACTATCGGGGAAATATTCACATTGACAAAACTAACAAATGGCAAAAATTGATAATTAAATGAAAACTAAATGGCAGTTGAAACCAATGACCACAATCAGTAAGTGCAAAATTGAGACAATAATTATTATATATTTTTTACACTTAAATGTATGTGTTTACATTCTTTGTTCTCGGTCTTTGCCGCCATACATTTGCCTATTATATTGACATTAACAGTAAAAATTTTGCTTAAAATTGTATCATATTTTAGTTATCACAAATTAATAATAACTGTTGTACCATTACATGCACTATTGCAATATGCTAAGGCAGTGGATTAAAAACATTTTTTTTTAATTACGACAAATAATTATAACTTCTCACGCGCGTACTAAAGTACACACACTGTTTTTTTGTTTTTCTTATAAAGTATAGAGTAAAGTTTCCACAAATAACGTATAATACTTTATAATAAAGTATGGGTAGCAAACCTAGACACAACTAACAAATGACACAAATCGACAGTTGAAACAAATGATAACAGTCAGTTCAAATTTGAAACAGTAATTATTATATTTGAGTTTCACCTACACGTATGTTTTTAAAATCTTTGTTCTCTGTTCTTGTCGAGATATATATACGTTTATCTATTATTATAATACTTAATTATTTTATTGTTATAATTTAATATAAATTTTGCATACGCATTGTACCTATCCAATTATAACTAATTAAAAAAACAGTTTTTTAAATAAACACTAAGGAGACATTGCATCGATTTTGATACTGCATAGGTAGGCTGATTGGATATTTTTTTTCCTAGGAATAAAAAAATTGTTGCATCAAATCAAAACTGATACATCGCGATAGACAATTAATGTATTTTATTTTGTGAATTTTGTTTATTTCTAATCAAAAATTGTTTGTATAAGGCCACTCTTGGCCGATCGGTGCTGTTTTTGGTTCAATGAAAGCAATCAACTATGTCCAACTATGGCGGCCAATTTAAGTTTTTTTTTACCCTCGTCCGCA
Source organism: Sisyra terminalis (assembly GCA_958496175.1). Lineage (NCBI taxonomy): Eukaryota > Metazoa > Arthropoda > Insecta > Neuroptera > Sisyridae > Sisyra > Sisyra terminalis. The sequence goes on from OY292279.1 coordinate 25,575,696, forward strand.
ATAGGTAATGACGATTGATTGCAACAAAAACGGAATGTGTCAGATGGGCATAAATAAATAAATTGCAATTTGCCTCAGTGCACATTTCAATCAAATCACAACAAAAATCATTCATATATATACGAAGTCCCGCACCATTCCCCATTTAGGCACCTGTATGTGACGGGTAAAAGGGAATGCCCACCCAACGAAAAGGTAGCGCGCGAAATGAAAAACATTATTTGAAAATATATTGAATAAATGTTTATCATTTCCAATTCGAATTGAATAGGAGATGGGAGCAACGCAAAAACGGGAGGAAAATTGTGCCGTTTTTTGATTATGTGACAGACAGCCGGTTTGTCAGAGAATGCAAATATGAAGGATGGGATTGTAAAATCTACACCAATTTTCCTCCAACTATTAGAACATTTGATTTGGAAAATATTTTTAATTGCATTTTATGTTCAAATAGAGTTGTGATTACTATATTTTGACTTGATTGCAACGGTCATTTGATTTTTCGTAAATAAACATTCTAAACTGGTTTTGGAACAGACGAAAACGAGGATTTAAAAAATATAATAAAAAAAAATACAAAGTGATATTGAAAAATCGACTTCCGTTTTTTTTCATACGATTTTTGGAAAGCCTCAACACTACATTCTTAAACTTATTCTGTTCCCTGGGTCCCTATTTCACCTATTGTAAGCCGAGAAGCCGAGCATATTTTAGTAACCGGTAAACAAAATGCTGTTTGAATAGTTAACACATTGAACGCCGACCGAGTTTTTCGTAAAATGTCAAAACCATATAGCCATAAAAAGTAGATAAAAGTAGCCATGTAGTGTCAGTCACCAATGACTGACACGGCTCAATTGGAATACAGGGGACCCCCGATAATCCGGCCCTCGGCTAATCTGGCACCCCCTGTAATCCGACATGGTTTATTATTTATTACGTGTAGAATATTTTGTTGTATATTGAGTAATTTGTCCGATTACAAGGTACTCTTTCGTAAAAAAATCCGGACTATAGGGGGTCTTAGGCAGTACTCTATAATCCGATAAATTCGCTAATCCAACTTTGCCCTGCAAACTGTTTGTCGGATTACTGGAGGTCCACTGTATTTAATTGTCAGTCACCGGTGACTGACCGGTGATTGAACACCGGTGACAAAGCGTTCAATGTGTTAAATACTGGAACCGGAGGCACCTAGGTCCTTTAGTTCCAAGGTTCCAATGGGATATAAGAAGCAGTTTCACCCTTTGTCGGACAGTATTTGCATAATGGAGAGTCTAATGGTGCTCTAAGAGTGTGAAGTAGACTTTAATTAATTAACTATATAATTATTTTATCACGGAGTATAGTTACCAAGAATCCAAACGGTATAGGGTTTTTGTTAATTCAATTATAATATTGTTTAAATTGCTCTTTTGTTGGGAATTTTTCAGTATGGCTGGATTTACTTGCAAAGTAAATTAAAAACAAAGTAGAAAATGTAACGTTACCAGATACTGATGTCACTTATTGTATAGACTTAAAATATTTTATTACTTTTTTAATTCGGTTATTAATTAAAAAAGAATAAACGAATAGTTTATTCGTTGCTAGAGAACAGAAAACTAAAATACAAAATTTGAAAACAAAAGTTACATACGATTTTAAAAATTACATACCTTATCTCGCATAGTTGGCTTGGTTCAAATTTTACATAGTTACCCGATTGGGTATATGCGCAGTTGTATTTTATTTAATTCAATCCAGATTTGTGTACCTACTGTTCAGTGAATAGCCCAAACCAATTTCCGAATTATTTATTTTTCCCCTCTCATGGTGCGCATAAAGAAGTAAAATTTCAAAAACTGATCAAAAAAAGATCTATGTAATTTATTTAATTATTCATTAGAAGCATAATTCTCAATAGATGCTGAAATAGAGCTACCACTGTATTCGACCAAAAATATAACTATATAATCTTAATGCCATCACTTATGATCGGAAGTAGCTTTAAGTTTGATTTCATTGAAATTAATTAAGGTGCATTTTCACGCAGTCGCTAGTCACTGGTTTTTAGCGAAAAATATATTATAAAAAATAAACTTAATTTTGTTTAACTTTTTCGCTCGGTTCTATCAGACATGTCATATTCACCAGACATGATTTTCTCTATTATTATAATACATTTCCAAAATGAATACAGTCGATATATTTATTACTTATAATCTGAATGTTTACTAAAAAGTATTAAGAATGTTATGGAGATACAATCGGAGACAAAAGTGCATAAAAATAGAAATTCGTGAATAATTACGTCGTATAGCGTACCATGTGGCGAAAAAATAGGCCGATACTTAAAAAACTGTAGATAATTTAAGAGAAAATCGGAAATTTCACCGAAAATTTCAAACAAAGTAAGAAAAAACAAAAAATACAGAAAATTTTGAACTAACTTTTGGAACTGAATTTGCCTAAGTTATGAATGTAGAATTTTTTAATATGATTAAACCATAGATAGAACGTTAAATTAGCATGTTTTTAAGACATTTATAATTGTAAAATAAAAATTGAATTAATAATTCAACATATATAAAATTATGAAAACGTGATAACCCTGTCGAATTTATATTTCGGCAGCCTTTGGCAACTTAGTATATCTCACTTACATGATGTGATTAAGCATGCGCGGCATGCTCAATATTTTGAAAATATATTATTTGACATATTGAATCCTTTTCTGCTTTATACTATGTACTCATGAGTGTGACAAATATAAATTATGCGTTTCTTTTTTATTTAACCAAATGTTCTAACACAGCTTGTGTTATATACAAGACGGTACGTCTCAGCTGATGACAGTGTTGTCACCAAAAAGATTTTATGAGATTTCATACAATCTCTTTGGTTGTCACACTTTCTTATACACTTATTAATTTATCAAGGAAAAACCACAATTTCGGTCTGTTTATAATTCGTTTCTTAAAAATCATGTTCATAAATCAAAAAGACTTATGCAAAAATAGTTTCCTAAAGTTTAATTACATATTTTAGAAGTTTGGGATGCCTGGTAGCATATTTTTTTTGCTAATAAAAATAAAATTAGTTTGTTGGATCACCTAATCTCTATAAGAATACATGTAATGTAAATTCATAGTATTTTTAAATAACAATAACTTTTTAATGACTTAGTGAATTGCTAACAATCATTTCTTTAAACTTTTAGTTGTCTAGTTGCATTTTGACATACTTCCATAACATCCTTAATAATAATTACTCTTACGTACATATACAATAAAGAGGCGATTGATATTCGCTAAAGATCCGCATTTGTCGCTCAAATTTTGGCACATATGTTACATTACATTCACGTGACCACATTTATCGCTAAAAACCAGCGACTAGCGGCACCAAGAAAATGTACCATTAGGTATTCTACAAATTTGGAGAACACCTAATGTTTTAAGATAATATACATTTTGTATCTCTCTATTTTTGATTTTTGAAAGACTTCGAAAAGAGAAAGAGGTTACCAAATTGGCAAAATTTTCTTTTCCATGAATGTTCACCGATATTTTTACCAAAAATAGTAGTTTTAGCTATGAAAATCTTAGTTTTTATTTTCTCAAGCAAAAAATTAATCTCACTTGAGTGTTTCGATCACTTGAGTGATTCTTTGTGGTAAATTTGGTACAATAACTTTATTTTTGACAAACTTGGTACAATAACTTTACAGGTCGACGATCGGCTCAATAATGATTAATAATTTGTTACTTGTTCCGTTTTCAAAATTGTTAACAATGAAAAAAAAATTGTTATTTTCATTGTTTTCACTGTTAAATTCATTGCCATCGTTCCAAATCAAAATTTGAATTTCATGGCCATCTTGTGATTTGAACCAAGTTTCTTAACACTTAGGCCACTTAGGCTATGACCAAGAAAGTAATAAAACGTATAGTTCAGTACAGGTAAGAGTGTTAAAAGATCATAGATCAAAAATCAAAGAAGTAAGAAAATCATATGAAATCCACATTAATTTTTTTTTCTATATTTGATATATTAAATTTTTACAAAAAGCTTCATATTATTGTACAGGGCATTACACATATCATAACATGGATATACGGAGGATTGTAGAACCGAGCTTATAAACACAAATGGCCAAAAAAAAATCGCAAAGTAATTGATTTCTTTCTTCTCCAACATTTAATCCTTACATACAAGATATTATATTGAGCAAAAAAAACCTTTCTTATTTTCTTTCATCTCTCCTCGATGTGACGAAGGCAACTAAAAAAGGACCAATTTCTGCAAGTGGTATACCATAGACCCAAATCCTCCAAGTGATTTATTTATTTTTGTTGCCGTCTCGCCGTGCAAAAGGGCAGACAAATGGCCAATTTTTGAAGAAACACGAAGCAATTTCGATCATTTGTACCAAAAAAAGAAAAAAAAATTAAATACTCCAGGTATTAATATCACATTTATTCTTGTTTAAATGGCGTAAAATGTCCTCTTAGTTCATTTGAAAAACCCTTTTGTAGCGAGCAAATTGAAAACGAAGGAACACACAAGTTTCAAAAGCGAAGCAAAGTTGAAAACATTGATCTGTTTTGAATAAAAATAAATCCTGTGGGATGAATGGCGGAATTGTAATGGGGGATTGTGTAAAGGAAAAAAAATTGGTCTACGTTATTTAGGTATTATATGCGGTGGAGAATTATTTAATAATTTCATACTATTATTATTAATACTAGAATGAGGAACATATAGATGTACCTATTGAGTATCGTACATCGGGATGGATTAATGACGATTAGTTGGGAGTGAACCTGGTTACAACCGGGATTATCCTGTCGCTCCCCGTTTACCCCGCCGCTTTTTCCAGCATGTAGTAAATATAGTGTCGCTTAAACCACACAAATACAAAGGTAAATATCCTTGTTACTAAATACATTAAAAATATATATGCATATATATTTGTGTATGTTCGTTTCATCATGGCGGATCAACGGATCAAATAACAAATATTTAAATCAAATCACCTCCGTGCTAAACTACCCTTCCCTTCGTGCGCATTGAAACTTCAACCCTCCGAGACCTCGACAATCCCTTAAAATTGTCGGTTCAGCCGCGCCAGTAATAAAGCCCAACCCAATTTCGTGTTAAATATTATTAATATATATTATGTAGCTACAGCTATTGTCATCGTTATAATTTACATTGATTCTACTTCTTGTTCCCCTTTGATCCATTAAAACTGTTTATATATTCCATTATGAGTATGTTGTCATGTCAGTTATTAGTTCTAATATAAAACATTTGAAATCATAACACATTAACAGAGCAGAATACAATGGGACGGCTATTTCCTGGGGCCCAGATTCAGCATTTTTAAATTTATTGGGTTTTAGTGTAGAAAAGAGTTCATTTTTATGGTGTCTTAAATTTTTTATTCAGATCTGCTTTCTTCCCTGTTAAAAAAAGCATTTAAAGTTTAAATGTTTTTAAATGCCTGTAATAACTTTTTTGAAAATTTTTAACAATAGAATGCATTCTAACAAGGTTAATAGAAATATAAGCGATAGAAAAGCTGATTTACATGAAACAAATAAGAACAAATACATAAATATGGCCGGTGATCAGATATGCTACGAAACGCTACGCAGTACTGTAAAATCTGTGTACTGTGAAAAGTGTTTTTATAAAATTGCGGGAATTTTATGGTTTACTTAATCGTCCATCTGAAAACACAATTGGTCGAGTTATTCAAAAATTTAAAGAGACGGGTTCGGTGGAAGATCACAAAACTGAAAAATTCAGTCGTTGCGATTTTTTACAAGAAAATATTGATTTGATTCGTAAAAGTGTTGCTAAAGACCCTAAAGTATTCATTAGACGACGTTCAGAAGAAATTGGACTTTGCGTAGCGACAACATGGCGTATTTTACACAACGATTTAGTTCTGAAAGTAGGTATATATGATTTAAATAACACCGGAACTAAAAATATCAGATCATTTAAAACGTCGTTCACTTGTCAATTTAATCATTGAACAACTAGCTGATTTTTCTCAAACAAATCATGTTTTCGTATGATAATAAGTAAAATTGGTGTATCTGGGGTGAAGAAAATCCCACAATTTATTCATGAGAATCCTATAAGTATATGCATCATAAACGAGTCATTATTTGGTGTGCATTATGATCAGGTAGTGTAATTGGACCTTACTTCTTTGAAAATGCTGCTGGTGAAGTTGTAACTATCAATGATTATGGATATCGTTACATGATAATCTAATTTTTATACCCTGAATTAACAATTATTGATCTAGAAGACATTTGGTTTCAACAGAATGGCTCTCCACCTCATTTTGCTAGAGCCTGTGATTTATCACCGTTGGATTATTATCTTTGGGATTGCGTAAAAAGCCAAGTCTATAAGAATAATCCAGAGTCGATTCTTGAACTTAAGGATGAAATTATTTGTGTCATTGGTGAGATAGAGCCTCAATTATGTGAAAATGTCATTGAAAATTTTAACAAAAGAATGGATGCCAGGAAAAATACAAGAAGAGACATTTAGCCAGATATTATTTTTCGTATATAAATCATATAAATGTTATCAGTGATACCTAAATTACCAATAAAACGTTTTTGAAAATGAATGGTAGTTATGACAAACACTTTTTATAATTGAGACTTATTTTCTTAAGATTGTTTTTAAAAATTTATATTTTGATTAGATTGATTTGGATTTTAGATTTTCATTTACCTATAAAGTAAATATCTATCATCCAATACTCATTTTCGGAAACACGAAAATTAATTAATTTACCGGAAAATTCAATCCGATATGTCAAAGATGTGCAAGAAAATCATATATACTGAAGCGTTTTACCTTAATATCCACTTTTGCTGTTTTTCTCGACTTTAAAAAATGTAATAAAATATCTATCGATCCATAATAAATTTGTTTCTATTTTCCAGAAGCCTTTTTCAGATGGTGGTTTTGAAACAAAAAACAAAACTCTTTTTCCAAAAAAAATCCAGCCCCCATTTGGAAAGAGCTTTTGCAAAGACATAATTTCGCAACTAGTACAAAAGGTTTTCCTGATTTTTCAGAAGTGGTGAAATCACGAATAATAAAATATTAATATTTTTTTTCTAATTATTATTTGAAAGTCTTATGCGATCTTAATATATTTGTACAAAAAGCTTTCGAATCGATATATTTTTATGATTGAGATAATGGGTGAAAAAGTTTATTATAAATTTAGTGTACAAGCCACCAACAATCGCCTATGTTTCCATTTTTTGAAGATGATTAGAAATTAGGAATTTGAATAAGACCAACTTCAGTGTATAGGTAGGTACCTTATTCAATAAAAAAAATATAAAAATCGGACTAATCTGTGAAAAATATGGATTTGTTATATATTAAAAAAAATAAAATATTTATGTCTAATTGAGAATTTACTTCTTTTCTTTAATTGGTTAAAATGAGAATTTTTCTACATTTTTTGTCCAAGCGGCATGCATGTCACAGTCTCGGTTGAAAGGGTCTAGCAGGATCCACATGGCGAGTTGGCCCCCAAATAGGAACCTATGTCGAAACTTATGTTAAAATATCGGCTTGATGTACAAACACATTTTATATACTTTTCGCGACCAAATTCCTCTTTGACCTGGGGATATGGGCAAAAATGTCCCCCCGCATGGCTATTTTTCAAAGTTATATATCTCCAAACTAATTAAGCTAGAGAAGTGAAACCAACGCGAGGCTGTAGATTATTTTACAGAGTATATCATATTTTTTTTTAAATTTTTAGAAACAAAAATTATACAAAAAAAATCCAAAAAACAAAAAAAAATGTTTTTTTGTATGTTTTCTGTAAATGACAATCACGAAAAAAATATATTTTATGCTTCTACATGAGCGCTATAACTCATAAAAATTGCGTGAAAAAATAGTTGGTGCAACACCTTGAAAAAAAATGAAATGTGATTTACGTCTAATAATATACCTCGGTTTTATTTTTTTTCGAAGTGTTTCACCAACTTTTTTTTCACAAAACTTCAATAAAATATAGGGCACATATAGGAGCAAAACATATATTATTTTCATAATTGTAAGTCTAAGACAACATAAAAATAAATTTTTTAATAGTTTTTTCGTTTTTCTATATTTACTCTTAAGATGATTACTTTCAAGAACAAAATAATTGATCCCAAATGAAAAAAAATAACTAGTGTTCAATTTTTATTAAAATAAGAATAAAAAAAAACTATCGTCACTGTTATAATTTATTACAACTGGAATATTATGAACCTAAAATAATTAAGTTAGTATCTCGTAGGACGCAAAATTCTGGATAATTATTGTTCATATGAAAAATAACAAATAAAAGCTGTTGCATGAGAACAATATCCCACTGTAAAGTTTCTTTTGAAGAATCACAGGAATAACGGAAAATACTGTTGCAATCTTTACCATTCGAAATATAATCATTGTATATACGACCGTTTTTGTTATTTATACATATGCCTTGATTTTACTTCTACCCTAATGATATTAGGTGCTTATTTTATAAATTGTTTTAAAATATTATTTGATAATTCATTTATTCGCCCACTTTAGGTAGAACCTGTAAAAATTTTGGTATGAGCCAGTGAATAATATCCTAAGATAAACGAAGAAAACCAAGTAATTCAGATGCCGTCAATATGTAGGTACCCAGAATTAATTGGAGACTTATTATAGTATTCCAGTTGTAATATTATAACAGTGACGATAATTTTTTTTTATTCTTATTTTAATAAAAATTGAACACTAGTTGTTTTTTTTCATTTGGGATATATAACTTGGGAGTTTTTGAGATATATAACTTTGAAAAATAGCCATACGGGGGGACATTTTTGCCCATATCTCCAGGTCAAAGAGGAATTTGTTCGCGAAAAGTATATACAATGTGTTTGCATATCAAGCCGATATTTTAACATAAGTTTCGACATAGGTTCCTATTTGGGGGCCAACTCGCCATGTGGATCCTGCTAGACCCTTTATACCTTTACCAAATTGGTCTATGAACAATGTCTCTAAGTCCCTAAATTTTCAATTAGTTTTTACATACTTTTTTCATCCTGATTTTTTTGATGAATATTAAGACGAGGTTCCCTCCGAACTTTAAAAATTTACCTAAGTTTTTTCGCATAAATAATTTATTTAAATAATTAATCATTTTTTAGTTTTAGGACTAATACATTAAAAATTCGCAGAGGTACCAAAAGTTTACGTGTATCAGTAATATACACAAACTTTATATAAGTAAATACATTGGAAAAAATGAAAAAAATATTTTTGGAGCAGTATAAGTATATAACGACAAACGTATAAACAAGTATTAAAGGCTGCAGATAAGATGTATAGATACTAATTTATTTTATCGTTTACTTTAATTGTCGTAAAGTAAAAGTACTTTCTAGAATGAAAATCAAAACCAAAAAGGGTTGGATCCAAAATTGGTTACTTATACAATAAATTTGTTACTTATACAATTATATTTTATAAGAAAACATTATTAAAATGTTCTTAACAAAGTGGTATGCATGTAAACGTTCTAAACGAAAACGTGCTATTTCTTTAAATTTTCATGAGAATATTGAGGTTTTATCAAGACTTTTTGGCAAAAAATAACTAGCGGTGGAAAAAAATTATTCATAACTTTTCATAAAAGTAAGAACTTCAGTTATTGACAATATTTACTTTATAGTACAAGTGAGTAGAAATTCAAGTCTCTGGAGTTCGTAGAAGTTACGCAAGGTTTATAAATTACACAGGTTGCCCCATTAGAAAAAAAATGACGTCATACGAAGAATTTTAAAATTTAAATCAGTCTGAAGATATATACGGATTTCTTCTGGAAACGTCACGTAGCGCATGAGGCCACCTGTGTATTTTATAAACCTTGGAAATTACGTACATTTTACGATACGTTAATAAGTTTATACCATAGAAATTTTGTAGCAAGCCTTATATATGAAGAAAAATTATTACTTGTTGGAGTTTAGGGCGAAGGAAATGTGGTATTTGAAAACTTCTCAACCTTAGCGAATTAAAAATGTCCAAAACTGAATTAGATATGTATCTACTTACCTTACCTGTATGAGTCAATACCAATACCTATACGAGGGGAGATTTTTTGACTAAAAGTTGTCGAAAAAGTTATTAACGGAAAATTACTCAAAATTTTTGTGGTAGGTATTAACTTATTTTTAGAATGTTTAGAACTAAATTAAATTTACAACTTCCCAAAATTAATTTCGTTGCAACGCCATCTATAAATCGTACATAAAAGCTGCAATCGCTCTTTATTTTTAAAATGGCTAGGTTCTGTTCCCCGATTTCTATGTTTCTTCTGATTTCTTCCTTATCGATATTGAACGACATATACAAAATACGGTATTTTAATCTTTATTGTCACTAACAATAAGGTTAACTTTTCTCTATCGTCAAAGTATGTTTTCATTAACCACTTCAGTTTGACATTACAAAAATGGCATTAAATTCTTTGCCTTTTAAATCAAGTATTTTGTTACAATTATTAATTAATTTGTTTATTAATTGAGAGAATTTATTTCCAGGTGAATCAAGAATCTTAGGACCATTAAAATTTGAGATGCCTCAAATCACAAATGTCATCACATGTTTACTATGCGACGAAAATTTCGATTTTAAAACTAATCCCAATAGTAAAATGTTTTATTTGCATCATTTGCTTGAAATTCACAAATTGGTAATTGGAGATGTTGAACAAATCGTTGACTTTGAAAGGTTTGTATTCGGATGTAAATAAAAGGGAAAATTTCACCAAAGTACTAATCTTTTAAAAATTGATTTTAGTTATAATAAATATTGGAAATTTCGTTTTCAAGATGATGGGTTAACAGCGTTTTGTACTGAGATGAAGTGTACGATCAACGATAATCCGGATCGAATAGAATCTTATTATCTTCTTTCTGATGTCTTACGGGAAGATAAAACTTTACGTCAAGAACTAAAAATTAAATATTTAGTTAGTATATATTATTAAATACTGAATGTTGTTGGTATCCATTATGTTAAATGTAGGATTCGATCGAATTCTCTGTTACAGTCACAAAAACGCCTTCGGCTTCGGCCAAAAGCTTTAGTTAATACCGATTTTTATTATCTATCAATATCAAGCGGACTTATATGCACGTCCACAAATGTATCATTATATAAGATGATTATTACTATTTTCACTTATTTAATTGAAAATGTGAAAAGCTATAGCCTGCGACCCTTCGATGATCAACCGAATTGAAGTGTTTCAATTTTCGTTTTGAAATTTGGATGAGGTGGCAAATTCTTTTAACAATGTATTTTAGCATTTTTTACATGCTTTGTTTAATTTAAATGAATATAATTAAAATATATTTCGGATATTTTTGATATAACAAGATAAATTAAGAAACATTCGACCTCGGTCTAAATCGAAACGTAGATCAGACCCTAGTTATATCAATTGAAGAAAAATCGCAGGAAAATGGACCAATTAAATAGAACCACATTTATTGAAAGTAACTCATCAATATATATTTATTAGTTTTAAAAAATATAAATGGAAAATTTAATTAATAGCAAATTTGTTCTTAAAAATAATATTTAAATGTTGCTGAACCCACTTTTGTATTTTTCGTAAGGATAACAGGAAAAACTGTTTTGTTTCTTTTCACATCTATAACTAGCCTATTGAAGAACTAGGTAAGATAATATAGTTGTAAAGGAGAGAAGAGAAACTTATATAGAAGTGCAATTCTGTGCTAAAAATGTAGACAAAGTTTGCGCTAAAATATCGGTAAACTCCAGAACTTCTGTTAGCCGACCACTAGTCGCTGTACAAAATTACTTTTGGTGGCATGTTACCCCAAACTTCGTCCCCATTTTTGTCATATAATTGAACTTTTATATAACTCTTTCTTTTCTGATATACAGAAAGTATTTCAATCTGAAAATGTTTATATGAAATGTTTCGAGATTTGGAGCCACTACAAGTATATCTGCAGTACTAACTTAAACCGAAACATAAATATGTACTGCTATGTACTTATATGTAAGGTAACCAATGGTAGCGAAGGTAGTTTAAGTTAGTAGCCCAAATACACTTGTGGCGGCGCCACATCTTAACACATTTCCCAACGTGTATTGCAAGATTGGAATACTTATATATTATCTTAGTACTGAATTCGATCCTCGCTCGACCAAACTTTTAAATTTCTTGATTGACGGTTATTTAATAACTCTAGAGTCGCTAAAACCTTGGCAGTTTGAATTTTTAAAGTGAGTAACTTCATTAAGTCTAACGAAACCTGAGTTCTCATGTACTCTGACGCAATGTTATATTTATTCGGTCCACATACCTGCGATCTTTTTACAATTCATATGAAAACTGTTTTATCGTTTACTTTTATTTCAGGAAAATATTTTATCAGTGCAATTGAAAGAAAAAAACGAAAAAACGTATTCACACGAATGTTGGTTTTGTCATACAAAATTTGAAGCGATTTCATGTTTGGATTACTTATCTCATTTATATGAGGCTCATAATTTACATGTGGGTCAACCAAGTCGTCTAGTTTTTGTCTCCGATATGATTGACTTAATAGAAAATAAACTAAATAAGTAAAATACATTTTGAATTAAAAAAATGGCTTTTTTAATGATATATTTGTTTTAGATTTCAGTGTTTGTTCTGTGATAAAATATTTAAAGATCGTACGGTTTTAAAAGAACACATGCGAAAAAAAATACACAAACGAATCAATCCCAACGACAAGGATTTCGATCGGTTTTATATTGTAAATTATTTGGAGCAAAGCGAAAGGAATAAAATTAACGAATCGAAAACGAATAAAAAACATGTATCGGTAGTCAATAGTGATGTGGAAGATGATGAGGACGAATCATCGAAAAAATCAGAACTTGATAATGATTCTGAGTGGTCTGAATGGAGTGAACGTTACGAACTGAATATTGTATGCTTATTTTGTTCGAATGCCTCAGAAAGTTTTGAGGGGAGTTTGGAGCATATGAAAGAAGTGCACGGATATGACTTCAATCAGCTTACGTTAGAATTTAACTTTTACGATAAAATGCGGCTGGTTAATTATATAAGGCGGCAAATTTATTTACTGAATTGTGTTTCGTGTAATATTCACTTTATGTCTAGCGATAATTTGTTGAAACATATGCATACAAGCAGCCATTTTCACCCGAATGATAAAAATCTTTGGGCTCAAGTTGAGTAAGTTTTATTTTTATATTTTTTTAAAGCTTAAGATTCAAATGGTAGCTTAAGATAGAGAAGAGAAACTTATATTAAACTTCAATTCCAATGGAAGACAAAAATGTGATCTACCATTTCTAAAATAAATTAATAGATGGCATTTTCCATGCAAAATATCACTTTGCGCTATATTAAGGTAGAGCTTACCCCCCTCTATTCATAAAAACATTTATTTTGACTATAGATTTACAAAATACTACCGATAGTTTCTAATGCTATAATAGTATAATTAATAATTATATCAATTTATTTATGCCGAAAATAAAATTCATTTCAAATTTAAATTTCCTCCTTTATCCACGCGCTTTGCAAATTAAGGGGTGGCCAAGCCTAATTTTATATAGCGCCAACTAGTTGTCGGATAATAGAAGCTCTAGGTTTGGGTTGCCTTAAACTTTAACACAGAATTGAACCTTCATATAAGTCTCTCTTCTCTTACTAATGGAGGTATATCAAAATGCTACCAGACAACTAAAAATTTAGTAGAATGTTTCTTATTTAATGCAAAAGCACCTGTGGAAATTTTAAATAAATTTACTTACTCGTTAAAAAGTTATTGCAATTTTAAAAAACTATGATTTTACACGTAATCCTATTTGAGCTTCGGTAATCGAACAGATTAAATTTATTTTTATTAGCAAAAAAATGCTAATAGGCATACCGAACTTTCAAATATGTACTTTAAACTTCAGGGAACTAATTTTGCATAAGTTTATTTGAATTCATTATACGGTTTTTAAGAAACAAATTATAAACAGATCGAAAATGTGCTTTTTACATGATAAATTAATAAGTGAAACAGAAAATGATGCTAATTTAATGTTTTATTTATGATTTAATCATATTAAAAAATTCTACATTCATAGCTTGTAAACATCTAAATCAATAATATTTTGAATTGTAAAGTTGAAATCAAGGCATATTTAGTCCCAAAAATTAGTTAAAAATATTAAATATTCCATATATTATATTCTATTCTTATATTTATATTATTTATATTCCATATTTTTTTATTTTTCTCATTTTTGTTTTTAAATTTTTGGTGCAATTTCCGATTTTCTCTTAAACTATACACAGTTTTTTAATATCGCCCTAATTATTCCCTTCATAGTACGCTAGACGACGTAATTATTCATGAATTTCAATTTTTATGTACTTTTGTCTCCGATTGTATCTCCGTAACATCCTAAAGGATGTTTGGAAAAAGTCCTGTACTCCAGTGGTCCCCAACCCTATGCTCGCTAGTACTGCAGTGGTCGCGGACAGTTTTACATGTACTCGTGCCTTTGTCATTATAATAAAAAATTATAGTTTCTTTAATTTTGTATATATATCATAAACAATTTCAAAGTACAAACTTTCGCACATATCTCATTTACGGTCGTTAATATTTGGCAACGTTGCATTTTCTCCTTTGTTTTTAATTTTATTGGCGATTTTTTTTTGTTTCTTCAATTCTAACAATTCTTTGTTTCTTCATGTTTCTTTCCATTTTTTCTTTTGTTTCTAAATTTTCATTATTGTCCACTTTATAAAATAGTAAGTAAATGGTAAAATGCGTGTCTTCCTTATTTTCAGATATTACTTTCCTACCTATGAAGACGATCAATTTCTATATTTTCTGGATGATTTACAAAACGACGATATTAAAGCAGACGTCGAAGAAGTAGTTCAAGCAGAGGATATTCCAGGTGTTCGTTGATTTTAAGAAAAATAAAGTTATTGCTTACGTTACAAATTTATTGTTTTATTCGAGCTCCTTATTTAATAACATTATTGCTTTAAGAAAAAATAGCAAAAAGACCAAAAACTAAATGAGTAATAAAAGTGAAGTTACTCTTTTTTCATCGCTTCTGCTTGTAGATCTTCCATAAACAACTGTCGCTGGAACTACTGTGGTGATTTATAGAATTTAAAAGGCTAATTCGAAAAATTATTTGATGTGTTTCAAGTATTTTTCAAAGAGAAACATTGTTGTTATAAGTTCATCTACCCATTTGACAAAATATAGGTAGCATAAAATATATTAGATGTTTTTCTCTCATTGACTGAAGATCAAGATAGGTATATTTATTTTGTTGAAATAAGATAATAACACCAAAAAATTGAAAAAATATAGAAATTACATGCGGGTACCAATAACCTTAGCTGACCTTAGCGCCGGGGATGTATACATACATGGAGTATATATGCAAGGAGTATACTTATGTTAAAAATATGGTATCAATTTGAGGTCTAGTACCAGTAGAGCGCGCTGCTCTTCAATTCATAATTAAATTATGGTATTAATTAAGAAAAAAATAACTTATATTGCAGATAAATTATTATAAGGATAAATTATACTATTATAATATAGTTGGTTATAAATTTTCGCTAGTATTTGGGAGTTCTATAGTCAAAATAAATATTTTTAAGGGGAGAGGGAACTAGACTCTACCTGAATACAGTGTAGTGATACTTTGCATGACAATAACATCTTTTGTTTTATTATAGGAACGCTAGATTTCATTTTTGCCTTCCATTTGAATAGAAATTGTTTTTAAGTCTCTCTTCTCTGGAGTATGCCTTGTGACCTTTCTAAAGGATGTAAAACTAACGCATGTGCAAAGATACTGTATATTAACGGATGTTTGATTGAATTGGTAAATTTACGATGGATTTTTTGATGAATTGTCTCATTGTGCCGAATACATTTAATTTTTTATTACTATTATGCTTTTATTTTTTGTATAAATGGTTTAGAAAGGAATACCTAAAATATGAATCCACTTTCTCTTATATTTATAGAGATATTTAAGTTTTTAAAGGTAGTATTTACTAAATACATACTCATAGGTACGGGAGAGTTAAAACTATACTTAGGGGTATGTTGTGTCTGTGTATACTGGGTATGTTCAGAATATTTGCGCTGCTAGTGACAGAAAAGAGAACTATAATCTGGGTCTGTTATTCTGTATATGAATATTGTGAAAAAGCCTACACCGTTAGGACTCCTTGACCTATACTGTGTGTGTACATATATGAAGTTTGTTCAATAAAATCTTAGAAAAAGGTATAAAAGCAAAGTATTTTGGGTAAAGCTTCCTTATATTTTCGATATAACCTTCTCTTACCTGTTTATACAATTTTCTCAACATTTTTCGAACATTCTCAACCCTTCTAAAAGGTAAGATTTCGGCAAGGTTTATAAAATACACAGGTGGCCTCATGGTGGCTAGGTGACATATCCAGAAGAAATTCGTACATATCTTCAGACTGATTCAATTTCAAAATTCTTCGTATGACGTCATTTTTTTTCTCTAATGGAGCAACCTGTGTAATTTACAAACCTTGAGATTTCGGCAGGTCTTTAAAATAGGCATTAGTTGGGAATATGAAATCTTTGTTCGTATCAAATTGTTGTATACTGAAACATTTTTTTAAAATTTGGAAACAAGAAAGAGTCACATGGGAATAAATCTGGAATATGACAAATTATAACAATTTCAATAATAATCCCACGAATGAAATCATTAATACGGCTTAAGTATGAGGCCCATGGGGCCGATGACGCTGTGCATTGTCTTAATGAAAGAGGGTCATCTTCAAAAGAATGCGTTTGTTTTTTGATACTTTCCGGTTATTGTTTTTCACTTTTCCAAATAATCGCTGTACCTAAATAACTCTTATATCCCAAAAAACTATAGCCATTCCATTTACGTCAAATTTGTTTACTTAGCAATAAGTGTTTACATCAATAATTGAAGGTGTAGTTCATATTGTACCTACTGAAGCCTAAATCACTGAATCTTGGAATAGTTTCTTCGTAAAACTTTTACTTAACAATGCTATTAACAATGGATAATTGCATTACTAACGACGATAGTTCTATTCTGAATTAATTATATCCGAGCGCGGTTTTTATGACAGTTCCAAACTATGGTCGCTGGAGGGGGAACTGGAACGGAGTGGAAGGAGTTGTCGCCGCCAGAAAAGAACTTTGCGTCCATTCATTACGAGTGTGAGTCAATGTCAGATCAGTTGAATTCGTTTCGCCTAATTCAATTATTAATTTATATAATAATTACGTAAAATTATATTCGGTAACATTTCTATTTAAAAAAAACGCGTTTCGGCTTATCGCGACTACAAATTTCAAGTGCATCCTTTTCCAAAACCGAAACCATTGCAGCATTGCCGAATTTATTTCCACCCGCACCCCCTGCAATACAAACAATCTTAACGACTTTTGTACATTTGAAAAAGTGTTGTTTTTTCTAGTCCAAAGAACAATTGGATTTGTTCGATCAAATACAATGATTTTAACGTATCATCTGTAAATTTGTCTTCAAATTGTAAGTGTTTATATGTTTCTGCAAATATTTTTTTTTATTAACCTACTAACATTTAAATGTTAGCCTCCCATTTCAAAGTTCATGCTTTGTACTTTGCAGAGCAAATTAAGCTTAAATTGGTGAAACTATGAGTCATAGTAATCGCGGCGTACAATACTTTTATTTATAAATAAAACGCTGTAGTAGAAGGTTTTGTCGTTGATAACGTTATCACTTTACATACACCTATTGATAAGGCCATATATAAGTCTACCTGTAAGTCTTTAATTTTTTTTCTCTCCAATACTAATAAAATGCATGCCAATTATTGATTAGCTCAACGTACCAAGCTCGAGGTATTACCAAATAAAAAACCATTAAGTTCTTGCACAGAAACAATGTATGTATCATATTTCATAGAAATGAAAAATCAATCGATAGAAAATAAGGCTGGTTGGTTATAGTGGAGGAACGGGAGGAACGTTCTCGCGGGTTCAAGCCAACGGTATTTGCACTTCTTTTTTTGTTCTTTTATGGTTGGTTATTGTTGTTTATTATGAGTGCGAGAATATGAGAGCAGTTGTCGTAAGATGAGACGAAAACGTTGCGTTACCTTTCGATTGCTTCGAGGAACTCTTCTCGGTCGAAAGAGCGCGTAGAAGACGTTGGTTGCTTGGTCGAAATCATTGGAAAGAGAGAATGTTGACCTAACGTTTTTCTACGATATATTACACTAACGCATTTTGCATTAGCAAACGATACCGTTAACGTTTCTCGGTGATTTTCCTCGTCTCTTTTTCGTAATCATTTTCTTTGGATTTGCTCGAAGAAAATTGACTTAAGTCACCGTTGAAACGTTCGCAGCGTTCCATATTAATTGATTCTCATGTCCATCCAACTATTGATTCAGGTTTTTGTTGATTCATCCACTTGAAGTATGAAATTCTAGTGTAAAAAGTAATGTTAAGAAGTAGCAATTTTAGGACAATGTATCAGCAATTATTGACGGTGAGAAGTTGATAAAAAGATAAAAGACAAATCTAAAAATAAAATAAACAATACTACGTTCGTTTTCTCTCGATTGGGTATCTGATAATAAAGTTATAACAATAATAACATGTACTGTTTCCATTTTTACCATTGTTGCCTATAAGAAGGTATTCAACTTCAATCACAAAACTGACGTTAATATCGAACGGTTATATCAGAAGTGGGCAAACTTAATAGTGGTATGCTCGAAAATAATTTTTCTTATTTACTCGCGATCAATTTCAAAAAATTAAAAACAAATATTTAAGGGGTTACATGTGTTTAAATGGGGAAAAGTGGACTATTTCAACAATTTCTTTCCTTATAAAAAATAAAATATTTTATTGTCTTAAATATACATATTTGATAAAAAAAAATGATTTTTTTCTAGAAAATTATTTAAAACTACCTCATTTTAACTAGGGATGCAACATCGCTCATAAAAACATGATGTTCATCGAAGTTTATGAACGATATATCGATTTTTTTAACATCGATTTTCACTTTTACAAATATCGATATATACATACTAAACCCGTTAGCAGGGGAGGCTAGCTCAATGTTAATTTTGTGTTCCTCCAAATGGCAATCTTCCGGGCGTCATTTACTGAGGGTGCTAGTGTAGCATAGCCGATAATAACGATAACTACTTTTAAACAATTTTAGAATTTTATTTAATTTATTCCTGAAATATTTAAAATATACTAACGAAAATTTGATTGAAAATTAAATTTTATATATAAAAATTGAAATACAAAATATAACATTATTTCACATTGTAAAATTTGATTAAAGTTAATTACAGACATGCTAAAGTATATTAACTTAATGGCGTAAGTTTAGAGATGACAGTTGAATCCTGGAAATTGTCCTTTTCTATCGCTATGAATTGTGATTGCCTAGAAAAATCGTCGAATCCTTGCTGAAACAAATTTATTTTACTCAGAAAAATAGATTCAAAGTTTGAATTTAAATCATATTTTTGTCTCATAAAAAAAAGGTATTAACTAGTAAATAAGTACATACCTTCGTAATGAATTTGGGCAGTAGAAAAGTGTATTTGATGTTGATCTTTTGATAAAATGCACACAACACTACCATTAAATGTGAAATACGTTATCCATGATAGATATTAAAAAGAAGACCGCCATTCCAAATAATCAAATTCGACACTTGCTAGTTGGCGGCGTAAGTCTTATTTTAAAGTTAGTCAAAAAACTTTCACCCCCATAATTTCTTAACTACCAACTTCAACACTTCTACCAAGTTTACACTTTACCCTAGCTAAAAGTCCCTTAAAATTTGAAATATTGCTTACCGCGCCATCTGCATTTGACGCCCCAACTATTAATTTTTGGGAACCAAGTCTGTCATCAGAGCTTGACTCCCATGCCCGTTAGGCTCTATCCTAATGAAAATTAATACGGATAGAGATCAGCTGCTTTAACTACAATGAAATGTAATTTTGGTGGAGAAGAGTGAGTGAGCGAGATATGGATGGAGTGAGAGAGATTATTTTTCCGCACCAAAACGTCTCAAGGATTAGCAATCTTAGTATATGATGATGAAATATACAGTAAACTCTCGATTATCCGGGCTAATGTTGGGGAAAGACTGCACGGATTATCGAACAACAAAGACAATCTGAACGACAATTATTTATTTCTAAAATATGTGATATATTTTAGTCTAACTTATATAATATAATTTACCAAAGTAACGTATAAAATAAATTTGAAAAAAATTCAAACAAATTTCTATTTTATGCTTTGCTCAGATACGTAATTCGATTGCCAAGAAATCTTCCTCAGTGGGGAGCAAGTAGTTTTGGATAGCTGCGTAACTGCTATGTAGTGGCTCATCACAACGTGTGACTTATCACGTAGCAGTTACGGAACGATCCAAAACTGCTTGATCTCCATTGAGGAAGATCGCGGGCCAATCGAAATACGTATCTGGGCAATACATAAATTAAAATTGTTTGAGTTAAATCCAATACTACTTGATCGCCATTAAGGTAGAATGCTTGGTAATCGAAACACATGTATGGGTAATACATCAAAAATACATTTGTTTGAACTTTTGTTCAAATTATTTATAATAAATTATTAAAATATATAAATAAATTATTTATAATATTTCAAATATTAGAATTGAAAATTAGCAAAAAACTCGGGAATAGTGTAAAAAACAAAGTAGAAAATGCAACATTGCCAGATTTGACGGTTCTAAAAGAGACTCATGAGCCAGTACTTTATATATGATCTGGCTAAATATTTTCATACAATTGAAAGAAAAAATGGTTCATTGAACACTTATTTAATGAATAACCACCAATTATGGAACATCATTGGTTTTGTTTTTCAAATTTAAGTAGGCGCTATATTTGTTAATGTGCTTTTCCCATAAATCCGAATTAGAGCTTAGGTGGCCAATACGTTCAATATAGCGTCCTTAACAAAATTTTCAGTAGTGCAGCAATACCGGGAAAAGCGAACGAAGCTTGAAGGATTCGTAAACCATTGCAGATTTTTTTTTTTTGTATCAAGAAGATATTATCAATTTGTTATCGTTCCGTGAAATTGAGGATCTTTTTTCCATTATTTTAAATAATTTACTAGTGTCCAACCGAATTTTCGGTTTCGGCTGTTGTTAAGCCGAAACTACAACTGAAACTTAATTCGTGAGATGAAAATGTTGAGATACTATTGTTCTCTGTTTCTTTTTTTTTTAATATTAGATTCTGCAACTATGAATACTGATAATGAACAGTTTATTAAAATTATTTTGTTTTTAAGATGTAAGAAAGAATACTTTTTGTTTAGTGTACCTAAACATAGTCGGTATAAAGTATTTTTAATTTTTATCACCATTTTTACCTACCATTTTTAATTTATATTACTCGTAACTAATATTAAAAAGAAATATTAGGTGCATTTTTTTTCAAATCAACCCTTTAGTTAAGCACAAATAACTTATTTAAAATAAGAAGAGATAATAATGTTATGAATATTCAATATTTATAGAATTTAAAAGTAAAGAATATTTAATTAAAGTAAAGATTCTAAAGCTTCTAAAGACTCTAATAAAAGTAAAGACTGACTAATTATGATTAACTTTTTTCCTACGGAAGTACCTTATAAGGAAGTTTCAGTTTCGGTCGAAACTGAGACTGATGTCGAATTCGGTTTCGGCTGTAAAAACTAGTTTTGGTTGGACATTGAAAAAATAAAACTTTGTTTTTAATATTTTTTTTCTTCGCAATATTTCGCAGTTTAAAACTACTTTTTCAAGCAATTATAAATAACAATATAAATGTATACAAAATAAGTTATAACAATGTCATTTATAAGTCTTAGGATTGGAATTAATAATAAAGGAGATATTATGCCTGTTATTGCAACTTATGCAGATTTTGCATTTCAGGTATTTTAAATATAATTTGATTATTCGTACGGATAATTTCGGTATATCTTAATTAGAAAAACACTCTTAAATAATATAATCAAATTTGATTTTTTCGCGGACTTTGAAAAGTTTATATCAGCAAATGCCAAACTTTTTGACTTTCGAACCACCACATTCATAATTTAAATGACGCAGACCACTAATAGGATTTGTAAATGTAAAATATATTATAGTAATTATATTCCACATTTCTTTGCGGACTTGGGAAATTTTCTTGCGAATCGCCACTTTGGCGGCCGCTGCGTTATAGTGTATAAACAATATATGAAATATATTATTATTCAGTTACCCACCGTTCTTGTGTTGGGAGCATGCGCTGAGAAATTTTCAGCTTCAAAAATTTAACTATTTAAAACAAATACCTTATATGAAATTTGTGTACAATTGACACAATAATCATTACCTGATGATAACAGCCAAAAACTGTTGGAACGCGTCGTAATCAAGAAAGAAATTGAGTCAAGGGATCAAGGGCGGATTCAGGATTTTTTTCTGGGAGGGAGGCATAATATCATCTTTCATTTGCAAGTGCGTGAAAGGGATCACGAAAAAAAATCCCAATTCCAGCCAGAAATAGACTAGAGTTTCACTATTGTTCTTTCTGTTATTTTATTCATATATTTTCACAACTTTAATAATTTGATTTGCTTCTAAGTATGTACTGTTATGGAATCTCCACAGTACACAAAAATACCCTGGGAGGGCACGTGCCCCCCCCCCATTAAATCCACCCTTGGATAGAATATACATAATTATTCATTAATTTATTAATGTTGACTCGAAAATAATAAATAAAATATTTATTAATGTTAAATTTCAGCTTTTATAAAATAACGAAGGTCTGGCTTTGATATGTATAATATACATGGATAGACCGTGCGTATGACGTCAGATAGAAATTTGAAAAATCTAGTGTGGCGTACGAAGCGCCGTCTACGTAGGTACAGTTTTCATGGTAACTAAAACAACAGCTGGCAATTGAATGTTGTTGAACACTAGCATAAACAGATAAGCATCGACTGCTTCAGTTGCCTAGACCAGAAAAGAAAGACTTCTATACATCGGTCTCTCTTCCAACGCTTCCAACATAGGCGCTGAACAAGGTTTATAAATTACACACGTTGCCCCATTAAAAAAAAAATGACGTCATACGAAGAAATTTGAATCAGTCTGAAGATATGTATGAATTTCTTCTGAATACGTCAGGTGGCGCATGAGGCCACCTGTGTATTTTATAAACCTTGGGCGCTGAATGCATTTTGCTTAGTTCACTCCGAATTTGTACCCAAGTAGACGGCGCTTGCAGTTACTGCTAGTTCGGCTTGTCATTTACTGTACAGCGGGCTATCCATTTATACAGATCAGTGACGTAGGCACAGTTTTTATGGTAACAAAAAGTAACAGCTGGCATTTGAGTGCCAATGAGCGCCAAATATGCGCTTGAATTTTTCTTGCTTCGTTTGCTTCAGTTGCCCACACTAGAGAAGAGAAACTTATGTATGAGGGCCTCTTTTGCCAAATCGATTATATACACTTTTTGAAAAATAAAATGTATAGTGCCAAAACACTTGGATTAATCAAACCTTTTTAATTTATTATAACCTTTCTATTAAAATAATGAATAATGCCACTCAGTAATAATTTGGTTCTTCGTTATTGATGGCATTAATGAAATTTAGAACCGTTATTTTCCTTGTTTTGTTCACTGAAGTTAATCAATTTGGTATATATGTCTCCTCCAACACAGGCGCTATTGCATTTTGTTCTGTACAAATTTTGTCGTTATCACTAAAAAAAGAAATGACTTAAAAACGTTAACGATTTTTCGGCTTAAGGATGTTACGGAGATACAATCGGAGACAAAAGTACATAAAAATGGAAATTCGTGAATAATTACGTCGTCTAGCGTACTATGAAGGGAATAATTAGGGCGATATTAAAAAACTGTATAGCTTAAGAGAAAATCGGAAATTTCACCAAAAATTTTAAGCAAAATAAGAAAAAAAATATAGAAAATTTTATTAGTAACTTTTGAAATTGAATAGGCTTTGATTTCAACTTGATAAATCATACTATTATTGATTAGATGTTTATAAGTTATGAATGTAGATTTTTTAATATGATTAAATCATAAATACAATATGAAGTAAGTATGTTTTTAAGACAATTATAACTAAAAGATTAAAATTAAAATAATTCAACATTATATAAAGTAATGAAAACGTGATAACGCTGTCGAATTTATAGGTTGGCAGCGTTTGCAACTTTAGTCTCTCTCTCTCTCTCTCTCTCTCTCTCTCTCTCTCTCTCTCTCTCTCTCATGATGTGAGTGAGCATTTTAAGTATAAATCATACGATATATTTCATCCTTTTCAGATTTATTCTATGTACTCATGAGTGTAACAAAGATAAGCTATGCGTTTCATTTTTATCTAATCAAATGTACTAACACAGCTTGTAGTATATAGAAGACGGTACGTCTCAGCTGGGGACAGTATTGTCGCTTTTTCTTATACACTTATTAATTTACCAAGTAAAAACTACATTTCCAGTCTGTTTATAATTGGTTTCTTAAAAACCTTGTAGTGAATTCAAATAAACTTATGCAAAATTTGTTCCCTAAAGTTTGAACTACATATTTTGAAAGTTTGGGATGTCTGGTGACATTTTTTTTGCTAATGAAAATAAATTTAGTCTGTTCGATCACCAAATCTCCATATGATTACGTGTAAAATCATAGTATTTTTAAATTGCAATAACTTTTTAATGACTTAGTGAATCGATTTAAGATTTTCACAGGTGATTTAGCATTGAAAAAGGAACATTTTCCTATATTTTTAGTTATCTGGTAGTATCTTGATATGCTTCTCCAAAATGCTTAAATATTGATTCTGAATATAATTTATCGACAATATTGAAAACAATATTATGATTTTCAATAAGTGATGAAATTATTATTCATCACGGCTACTTATTATTCATAATTTAAATGAAAAAAGCATCGTTTCTTCTCTCGACATTCAATCCACATGATATTATTGTTATCCCATTTCCGTTTTGACCGGAATCACACGCAGGCATCCAAAACGGGGACACACCTGTAGTGTAGTACATCTGTAGCTGTAACCCATTGTTATTATTTGCTCGAGACAATAACCATATCTGATTCCACTTTATCTATTATTTAAATAAAAAAAAAAGTAAATCTCCAACTCTTCCTGCAATTGCCAACGGTTTATAATTTTATTACAATTTCCAACTTTTATAAGTTGTAAAAAGAGTGAAATTGACGGAAGTCTTTCTACTTTTACTCCAATTAAACATTTTTCAAGTTTACAATTCATATTTTTATTGTTTTGTCGGAATAGGTTTCCGTTTAGCTCAGCTTAAATAAAACGTTGAAAAAAAAGAAGTGAAAGCTAATCAGTTTTTATGATTTCAATTTCATAAATTTGAAGAAATTCAAAGTTTTGCAAAGTTAAACGTGAAACTGACGATGCACTTCAGTTGCAAGAAAGTTTTATCATTAACATTGAAAAGCAGATGGTGTTGGTATAAATATAATTGAATTGCACAAATTGTTTTATTTCTTTTCGACTATGAGATTTAGAGCGGAAATTGAAGAGTTTGGATAGAACAAAGAGAGTATGGAGTTATGATGGTGATGGGCGTGAAAGAGTTTGATCAATGGTCGATATCTATATTTGGTCACGTCATGGTCGCGTTGTAAGAACTTTTTTGAAAATATTTACATCGATTATTATTAGTTGAAAGAAATTTAATCGGTAAAGCGTAACCGTGGGTCGAACGTATGAGAAAAGTACGCAACAGTTTAATTACATATAGATAATTACAATTTACATTGACATTGAAGCGAATTGAAAAATGACTCTTGTACAATATACATACTCATTATAATTGAAGTATTTCCTTTTTCGCGAATCAAATCATTTGAAATAAATGCATTTCCTTAATATTTATATTTTATGTGACAAATTGTCTGGTGGTAAGAATAAAACTAACAACACTGCCGTACTAAGTACAAAATTAGCAACTCAGTGTTAAAATATTTGAAAATTACCTATTTCATAGCTTTTGAAAATTTCTTATTTAAATAATTCTCTGAATTCTGTCTGAATGACTATTTCCCGAAATAATTTTTTATTTTTATGGATGTTATGGAGGTATGTCAAAATACTACCAGCCAACTAAAAATTTAGGAGAATTTTCATTATTCAATGCTGAAGCACCTGTGAAAATTTTAAAACGATTCAAAAACTATTAATATTTTTTTTTTTTTTTTTTTTGATAACAATTCAATTAAAGTAACTTTACTTTATGTTTCCTGCATTTTTCATTATCTTTAATAATTACACTTACATGTTTTTGGATAAATTCACTTGAATTTAAAACTACAAACAATATAAATTGTCACGTATTTCTTGAAGATATTTTTTTTAATTATTATTTATAACAAAACCTTTTTATTCTGTAAATTGCCACTAACATATATACGAAAACATACTCTAAAAGCCTCCTATAGTTCATCTTGTCTGGCGCTGTAGTCACACACACAGCGAATAGCTAGTCATAAAATCTTTTCTCAAATAACGGTCAATAAATAAAAGCTATTTTATAGGCAACCATACATTTTACTAAGGCCCTTTAACGGCTCTAGCGTTAATTAAATCCGTTTTCGAGAAATATTGAAAATTTTCACGATACGAGGATCGAACCCGCTACATACTAGTGATGGAGCGGTCATCTAGATCACTCGGCTACCAGTAGGCTTCAACTAGATCTTATCATGGATTACCAATGATATGTAAAATGTATTCATTTAACAATAACACCGCGGAGTATTGATATATGGAGTCCAAATGTAATCTTAAAAAATATTGATCTTATTGTCAGTTCATTAAAACTATTTTTAATATAAAGCTGTACTTCATAAAGTTCTTTAAAATGTTTTTTTCGTTAGAGAGAAAAGTAACAAAAATTTAGAAGAAATTATTTTATTTTTAATATGTAAGAAAGAGTATTTTCTGTTTTGTGTACTTAAACATAATAGGTAAAAAGTAACTATGTTTTGTTTTTTTTTTTAATTGTTACTTATATTCGCTTTATAAGTTAATAAAAATCCGTAAAACAAAATATTACGACAATTTGATCGATACGACATTTGAACCAAACATCTACCAGTTTTGGAGTGGCCACCTTGACCACTTGACCAACAGTAGGCTACTTTTATTTTATATTTATATTATCTTAAATTGATATTACCTCAAATGTCAGAGACTAATAATAAATATATACGAAATTTAAAAATAAATAAAAACAAAAAAACTGACTATTTTTTTCCTTCAAAAAAATGATCATTATAGTTTTGGTTTCGGCCGTAAAAACTAGTTTCAGTCGGACACTAGTGTTATGATATGGCGCTACCACAAGAGTGTCTAGAGTACTGATTTATGTTACCTTAGTTAACTTACATAAAATACATAGTTTTCATTTGATTTAGTACTGCAAACACACTAATGACGGCGCCACATCTTGACACATTTTTCATCTTGCATTGTAAGATTGGAATATCTTCTAAAAATCTTAATGGCCTTTGGTATGTTCTGAATACTTACGTTGATATTGACAGAAAATAGAACTATAATCTGGATCTGTTATGGTGTACATGAATATTATGAAAAAGCCTGTATCTAGGGATTACAATACTGGAACAAAAGTTCAATACCGGTATTCGGTATTTTTTGGATCTTAATACCGGAATACCGGTTGTAGGAATTTAAGAAATATTTAGTATCTACTTCTAAATCTCTCATTTGAAATAAGTCGAATACTCATCGGATGGTTTTGCATATATGTAACTGATTTCTGTATTGAATTTTGGTTTGTTGAATTTTTTTTAGTTATCGGTAAAAACTTATGAATACCAGTATTACAAAATACCGGTATTGCAAACCCTACCTATACCGTTCGGACTCTTTGTATCTATACATACTACTACATACATATTATTAACTGACAAAATAATGTGAACCAGAATGCTCTAACGACGATATTAACTTTAAATATTTTCTGAAGAAGTTGAACGAATTGTATTAACGAATTGTTACAAAGTTTGAAAATTTTGTATCAAATTATTCCGTATACAAGTTCCAGGGATATATCCAACTGATATTAAATTCACATGTATGAAATTTAACACACCGATTACTTACATATTACTTAATTTTTGACTTAAATGAAAAATTAAAATAGAACTTGGAAATGTTACAAATTCATAACTCATTTTTGATGAAAAATCAGTTACCACATTTGCACGACAAGTTTCTAACGAATAATCCAATTATCCTACTAGGGTTTCATGCAGATTAAATCGATATGAATAAAATGGTAAAAGTAAATTAAATTATAATTTTTTGAAAGTTAACTTTTAAAATTTAATTTTCAATAATTTTGAAATTCAAATTAATTATAATCGATACAGTAGAAATCTGACAAATGTTGTTGATACAATCAAATCAACACATAAAACAAATGAAACAAATCGACAAAGTGTGGCGACCGTTTTTTTTTAATTTTTATTCAAATATGACGTCTTTCTTTTTTTTTTTTGTCCATATGGATCGTAGTTTTGAATCGAGAAAATTGTGTTAGTTATTTGAATAAATCTGTTATTAAAACCGTTATTGATAACGAGTTCTGTACTTACGATTTTATAATGATGGCTGTGCGGTAACCACATGGTCTGTAGTTGTATCTACTTTTTTATTTGAGAAAAATCTAATTTGTAATTTGAAATGTGGTTTTTAGATTAATTCTGTTCGTTTTATATGAATGCAATGAGTGTCCCAGATCCAATCCGGATATTATAATTTCAATACCAATCTAAAGTCAAATATCCATGCTACATACAATTCAGAACAAATAATAATTCACTATTCACATTATTTACACCAAAATAATTATATATACAAAATAAATTCGATTTAGAGTTGCCAAAAATGAAATTCGAGATTTGTTTATCATCTTTATGTTGCTATGGTTCACCTCTTGCTCGCTTCGCTCACCTAAAATACCTTTTTTACCAAACTCAACGCTGGTTTTAAATTGTGGACCTGCATCTACAATCTTGGAAAAAATTTTATAAAAATTTGAATGAAATTTTAGATTGCATAATTTTAAGTAAACAAATTAGTAATTTAGTGATTTTTATATCTTTTGTCGTAAAGTTCGAATTTTTTCTGTAAATTCAAAAGGTTTCATAGAATTAAGCAAACTGGTCTCGCTTTTATGGGCTTGACAGTATAAGGATTAAGCAGTTGTAACTTTTTAGCATAATAAGATGACTTCGTTATTTTTATTAGCGCATCTTTCGGTAATTTTTTTTTTAATCCTGTGGGAAAATGTTTTTTATGAGCAAACCGAGTAAACATTGATTTAGCGTATTTAACATGGATAAAAAATTCGATGTACACATAAAATTAAAATAATTTAGTAAAAATATTTTGTATTTTACAAATATAGAGTATATTTGCGTAAACATTTCAAATGAAATAGAAAATACTTTTTGAAAAAGTTTTATTAGAAAATAAAAATAAATGTTTTGCATTTGTATACCAAAAAATACGTATTTCGAATATTTCACTTATATGCTTAGAATTAGGTTTACGAAATGATTCAGATTCACTCGATCCCAGCGAACTAAAAATAAATTAGGGAGATCTACACATATTACCTACATGGATAATTCCCATGAAATATCGAATTTCTTGTACTTTCAGTGTTTAGAAAAATCTAAGTGGCCTATTATGGTAATTTTTTTCCTTAAAATACTACTTAAGTTAATGGTATTGAATCTTATTTTTGAACCATATAAATATATCTATAGAATATAATAGTACCCTTAAAACCATTCCTTCACTATGTCCCAAACTTGAGATTGGCATATTTTTGGATTTCTTAATAAAAAAATTGTTTGCGAATTTGATTAACCGATTAAAAACTCAATAAATTTTCAAAAATCTTTTAAGTTTGGAGTGAAAAGTAAAGAACACGTTTTCAAATATATATTTTTTATGTGCCCCGTAAAAGAAAATCATTCCCTCACACCTTTACTAACAGTCGATATATGAACCCATCTGTAATCATTCATGAAGGCTCTCATCGATTTTTGATTGTTGGCGACATTATAAATTATTTCACATATTTAAGTTATCTTACACAAGTTAAAGTATCTGTTAAAGCATCTAGTATCTGTCCCAAAATAAAAATTTGAAGATTTTTTCAAGATCACATTTTCAGTCGTCATTTCCTCACATTGAAAAAAATAGAGGTATTTACTATATCTGAATAATAACTGCACAGTAAAGTAGGTTGTCAGAGACAGTAAACTTACATAAAAATTCAGATATAACTAAAGTTTATATACCAAGATTTTCTAAGTTATAGTTCAATTCGTCATTCCCTCACTTTAAATTGAAACGAGGGAATGGCGATATGTGAGGTAATGGCTTTTAAACAAATTGAACTTAATTTTTTTTTAATTTATTCGCTTATTTAATCCTTAAACTCACCGGGTTTTCTGTTTAAAGATGTGAACATCATACATATTGTCTTTAGTAAAAGTTATTGCTGTAAGTTCAATGCAGAGATGCAAGTAGTTCATTTTGACAGTACAGGACAACAAATAACACTTTACAGAGAAGTATTACATTTACGTAACAATGATACTGCTGGGGTCCAAACTTTTGGTATCTATCAAATAATAACAGACCCAATTCAATAACGGTATGGCCTATAAAAACCGTTCCCTTACTTTCAAAATTATAAATCATCCTTATAATTCGACTAAAATAAGTTTACTCTGGG
The DNA here is from genome assembly GCA_958496175.1 of Sisyra terminalis. Lineage (NCBI taxonomy): Eukaryota > Metazoa > Arthropoda > Insecta > Neuroptera > Sisyridae > Sisyra > Sisyra terminalis. Next base: position 25,606,737 of record OY292279.1, read on the forward strand.
GACCACTATAGTGGTAATATTTAGTTACGCAAATACTACAAAATGGGGAAAAAAAAATTTTTAAAAATATTTTTTATAATTTTTTTTTACTCAATTCCGGAATTTGTTGAGAATCGCTCATATATAAGAAAAATCGGCCACAAATAAGAAAAAGTTTCATCTGGGTGTTTTAACCGTGTTCGAATTGTACATAAAAGAAGGGATTTCTTTCCCTTGTAAGGATTGGGTACCAGGAAGAATTTCTGGTCGGATTGCTAACCAGGTTTGCATTCTCACGATACTCTGATGTTCAGAAGTCTTGTAGACGTCATCGAGAATAAATAAATTATCTAAGAATTTTTGCGTAGACTAATATGTTCAATTTACAACGTTATTCATTTTTATGAACTTTTATAACTTATGTTGAAGAAAAAGTTGAACATTCTGTACAAGGAAGCGAGTTAGTAAAAATATTTTAAAATTTTGGAAAATATAAATAACGTTTCCGAAGCGTCAGTTCAATAATATTCATTTAGGGTGCAGCGGAGAGGAACTCACAAGAATGGTCTCGAGAAATCAGAAGAAGTACGACTTCAATAATTCAAAACCTTTATACTTTCCAGACTCTTCATTCTTAACCATCTATAATATAAAGCAAAAAGGATATATTAGAATAATTATTCAAAACAATTCAAGATAATTTAACAATAATGAGGCAATTATTTAAATGAATTATTCAACGCTTCCTTCTTATTCTTTAACGCTTGAAAGAAAAGCATACAAAACCTAATCGAGAATTGTTCTTCAGTTGAAAAACGTATTTGTAAAACATTTAGCAATATGAGTGAATTACTGAATTCAATATTTTCAAACAATAACCAACATATTTTTAAAGGTTGTCTGTTTGAAATAATTCTGTGGTTTGATAAAAGCAATATCTAATCTTAACATTAAGTCTAATCTTACATTGATATTATTTTAATTTAATTTGTATTGCAATTATTTACTTTTCTTATTTCGTAATTGAAAGGGAATTCGGTCGTAATTCGTAACGTTTCTGATACTTCTCAAGATTTTTCAGACAACAATAAGAATACGAAACTGGGTTAATTCTAAAAGAAATATTCACGTTAGTAAACATATCGTACAAGTGACTATATAATATTACAGAATATAATTATGTAAATAATGCAAATTTCATTTGAATATAATCCCCCGATGTTAGAGAGGAGCGTTTTCTAGCACGAGAAGAGAGCGGAACGATGATCAAACTCACGACGATTTTTTCCATAAAATTATTATTTGTTCGTTGTGGTATTTAACGCAATTAATTACTAACTACAATACCTATTTCCATACATAAATTAAAAATTAAGAAAAAAAATCTTCTGTACTTTTCTTTCATTCATAAATTTTTCGGTTTCTATGCGAAAAAAATATGTGACGTTATCTAATCACAGCTGTTTTGTTTTAGATAAAGGAATCGTAAATTTTGGACGGATCGTCAACGAGGACAATGGAGAAAAGTGTCTGGGTGCGGGACCCAACCGAGGGTTTCATCCTCGGCGAGATGAACGAATTGATGTCCGATGAAGTTGAGGTGATTCCATTTAGTAAGCAATTTCCTAAAAGGACATGTTCGTACGAGGATGTTTATCCGGCCGGCGATTTCAAAAAATATGTCGATGACAATTGTAAGACTTTTATAAACTTAAATTTAATAATGTATTGTATCATTGTAACATAGCAATGTCTATCTACTTTGCATATCAATTTCTGTATAGCAGAGCTGTTCAACTTATAGCCTTCGAGCCATATTTTCTTTACCAAACATTTCGCGGGCCAAGAACGTTGATAAATGAAAAGTCAGTTTATGTTAATTAAAAAAATATTTATTTTATTTATACTAAAAAGAAAACTTTAAAATATTCGTATTATATTAATGAGAACATTGTAGCCGCAATTGTTTAGCAACAATATCTTTTATGTCCACATCAATATTTGTTGTGGCAAGTCTAATTATATCTTCAAGAGTGGAATCTTTCCAAATGTTTTTATATTTTGACTTTACATATTTCATATCGAAGTATGCACGCTCATAGATGTACGTACTATGTATTTCCGAACATTGATACAATTTGAAGTCCAAAATCTCTCAATTTTGGATATTAGATGTAAAATTTCCGTGAAGCGGACAACGAAAAAAAAGTGATGTTCAGAAATTTGTTCATATTTGGCATAATTGTACTTCTAGTAAGTATGAATGTGCATACAAAATATTTTTTTCGAATGATGACTATTTGCCAAGTTATACGCTTCTAAAGAATTGTCGTTTTTGAAATTCGTATTTATTGAAAAAAATTTTTTTGAGTTAACTTTTTTTTTTAAAATATTAAATATGGCGGTTTAAATAGGAAATTAACTGTTCTTTCTAAATAAAAAATAAAACTGGACATTTTTTTTTAATATACAAAACCGGAAGTAAACTTTTTAAATTAGAGTTTTAGTAACTTCGAACATTTTGATTTTTGATTTTTTTATTTCAAAATATAGCCTAAAGTACACTTATGATACACCAGAAACCTCATAAACCCCATGTTAAACTTTCATTTCCCTTCAATTTTCCAAGTGATCGTACCCCTTCCACAGCATATTTATACAAAATTGTTCTAATTGTTTTAACGAAGAGAGGAGATAATATATTTTGTACAAATATGCTGTGGAAAGGGTACGATCACTTGGAAAATTGAAGGGAAATGAAAGTTTAAGCTTAACATGGTGTTTATGGAGCACGATCACTTCAGTCATTTAACCTCTTCGGCTAGCAGACGATTTTATTACTTATCACGAAATTTATTTTAAACTAAATTTTTTTTCAATAAGTATTATTTTAATTTGAATAATAATTACCCAACATTGTTAGAGTATTAAATACGCTTTAGTAGGATAGTTAATATAATTATTGCAGCGTTTTAGTGTTATATCGCGTAAACCAGTTGACCTAAAGAAGCTAGGGTACGACGCTCAGTACGACCCGTATGTACTTTAATTCCTATATCTCCTAAACTACCATGATGCAGATCACATTATGAAACTTCTGGTGTATCATAAGTGTACTTGAGGCTATATTTTGAAATAAAAAAATCAAAAATCAAAATGGTCGAAGTTACTAAAATTCTGATTTGAAAAGTTTACTTCCGGTTTTGTATATTAAAAAAAATGTCCAGTTTTATTTTTTATTTAGAAAGAACAGTTAATTTTCTATTTAAACCGCCATATTTAATATTTTAAAAAAAAATTTAATTCAAAAAACATTTTTTCAATAAATACGAATTCAAAAACGACAATTCTTTAGAAGCGTATAGCTTGACAAATAATCATCATTCGAAAAAAATATTTTGTATCCACATTCATACTTACTAGAAGTACAATTATGCCAAATATGAACACATTTCTGAACATCACTTTTTTTTCGTTGTCCGCTTCACGTGAAATGCCCCATAGTAAAGTAATTTTAATAATAATAATAATTTAGTAACATAAATTTATTCATAGTAAAATGTACTTGCGGATCGTAAAAATAATAAGGCAGGCCGCATACGACCCGCGGGTCGCTAGTTGGACCGCCCTGCTGTATGGGATATTTTTGGGGTTCACCAAATGTAAATATGTTTCAATCACTGAGTGAACCTAGTCGTAAAGTTGACAAAAAAATAATAAATATCATCATCGGGTCCCTATTTTCTTACTTTTTTTTTAATTCAGCGTTCTTTCGTGACCTTCGTTAGATGATTGTTGTCATTTGTTTTAACTGGAAATTTGATTTTATTCAATTTCCAATTTTTGCCATTAGTCAGTGTTGACTGTGAATATTTCACGGGTAGCTACCAGTGTACTAATAATATTAAAAAAAAAACGGGAAAATAGTTACTTTGGTGAACTGAAAAGCCTGATTCTTCATACTGCATCTTCTAAACTACAATACAGATGTAATTGAATATTCTAAAAAAATATTCCACAAAATTCCGTATACACATTGACATTATAAAATTTTCTTTTTTTTTTTTTGACTAGGTGAAATGATGTTTTTGAACGAGGCAACTCTATTGAATAATATTCGGATTCGTTACGATAAAGACAAAATTTATGTAAGTAAATTTTAAAATTATTCCTCCCATTTAAGGGGTTACATGGGTTTAATCGGGGAAAAAACGATCTATTTTCAACAATTTTTTTTCCATATAAAAAATAAAATATTTTATTTAAATTTTTTACCGTCTTAAACGTACATATTTGACAAAGAATTTCTAAAATTTTCGTGGAAAAATATTTAAAATTCCGCCGTTACGACGTCATTTCTGGCGCTTCTTTGGAAAAAAGGTGTGTCCGTGTTGACAGAACTCATGACAGGATCATCCAAAATAAAAAAAATGTTTTAGTGAAAACTAGAAACTATAACTTGAACGAAGAAATGGAAAAAAAAAGCGAAAATTATATTTTCGGTGAACCATTTTACAAAAAAATGCAAGTTTCGGTGAAATTTGCTCTAGGTACATTTTTTTAAATAGTTGTAATTAAAAATAATCCTTTTTCCAAATCCTTGTGAATTGTATCTCGTAGATCTACTAAAATTTCATCAAAATCGGTTGAGTGTTCTTGAGAAATTTTTACAACTGACTTTGAAAACACAGTTTCGAGAAAAACGCGATAATAGATAGATAGAAAGCAGCTGCATCGGTATACCTGCGGCGCATAATGTTGAATTATAATAATGCTTGAATTAATATTTATTTTTTAGTTATAATTGTCTCAAAAACATGCTAATTTAATGTTTTATTTAAGATTTAATGATATTAAAAAATTCTACCTTCACAACTTATGAGTATCAAATCAATAATATTTTGATTTGTTAAGGTGAAATGATGGCAAATTCAATCCCAAAAGTTAGTTGAAAATTTTCTTAATTTTTTGTTTTTTCTTATTTTGTTCAAAAATTTTGGTGTAATTAAGTTAAATCTGATGCTTCTCTAAGATGCAATACTTTAATAGTATATTTTTTATTTTTATTTACCGTCGTTTTATAACTACCAAGTTCTTTAGCGACTCTAGGATTAATTAAAAATAATAGGTTAGTAAATTGAGAAACATTGAAAATTGCTCGATACAAGATTCAAACGCAACACCTACCAATTTTGGAATAGCCACGATGACCACTCGGCCACCAGTTGGCTAAGTAGTGTTTTACTTACTGATATTTTTAGAATATCACTTTGATGTACATGTTGCGCTCTCGGTGGGCAAGGACAGGGAGAAAAGAAAAATGAAATAAGAAAGAGCCAGTGCTCTCTTATGATGAAAAATGAGAATCTAAACTGTCGAATTTTATGGAAAACTATATAAATCCATATGGATTTGTGTGGATTTTTTTGATTGGGTATTCTCTAATAAATTTTTTTTCTATAAATAAGGTCAGGAAAAAAGTAAATTTTGATCTCAAAGGTCAAGGAATTTATGATGTAGAAAAGACTGGACTTCCTTTGCAAGAAAGCCAGTTAATAAAAATATTTTAAAATTTAGAACATTATAAAACACGTTTCCGAAGTGCAAGTTTAATAATGCTCATTGCTTACTTACGCAACATAAATAGTATGATAGATATCCAAACAATTCGACTGAAATAAATATTAAGTTTCGTGTTTAGCATAATACTTTATAATAAGATTACAGAAAATATTTTAAAAAAAGTTCCAAAATCACCAATTAAAGTGCAATTGTTACAAATTTTCAAACTTGGGGAAAGCATTAAAATGTTTTCAAATGATTGTAGATATTGTAAAATTTTAAAATTATGACAAATCTTCCAAATCTTGTTTATTAAGATTTAATTATTTGAGGGGTATTTTTTTACCTCCCAATAAATAAAACATATTACTTTTGATCACTTTACCAATATGATTTAGTTTTATTTTATTTTTTTCAATTTTCAGACTTACGTCGCAAATATTTTAATCGCTGTCAATCCGTACATGGAAATACAAGAATTGTATTCTTCGAAAACAATTCAAAGCTATCATGCAAAATCAATTGGTCAAATGCCTCCGCACGTTTTTGCAATTGGTATTGTCGCTTACAAATATATAACTTAAATTTAATATTTTGCAAAATATATAAATATATTGATTCAAATCTTATATGCATTAATTTATTATAAGTAAATAACAATGCATTAGGTGTAGCATAAATATTGAACCAAAATTCAAAGAATACTTTTGACTCTCAGACAATTATTTAATTGATTTCATGGTTGTTGTAGAAACATCCAAGACTACTTGTTGACTATTAATAAAGTTTTTTTGGCAATCGAAATACGTAGTTGGTAACAATTCGTCGAAAATATTTTCTGAATATTCAATATTTATGTCCATAGTAAATATTGTTGCATCAAATTTGTACAATATATTTTTATACAATGTAAACTTTTCTAAAGACAACGAACAAAAATTTTAATATCACTTGATGCTTTATTTGTTTTATTTTTTAGCTGATAAATCATTCCGAGATATGAAAGTGTTAAAAAAATCGCAATCTATTATCGTTTCGGGTGAATCAGGTGCCGGCAAAACTGAATCAACCAAATACATTTTAAAATATTTATGCGAATTGTTCGGCTCGAAAGCGGGACCTATCGAGCAAAAAATTTTAGATGGTACTACTAAAATAATCACCGTTTATTAATTTTTTATATAACTATATTTTAATTTATCCTAGCCAATCCAATTCTGGAAGCATTCGGAAATGCTAAAACTACCCGAAACAACAATAGCTCCCGATTCGGTAAATTTATGGAAGTTCACTTCAACTCCAAGTATCAAGTATGTGGTGGATATATATCCCATTATTTGCTGGAAAAGTCTAGGATTTGTACACAAAGTCCTGAGGAACGAAATTATCATGTTTTCTATATGCTATGTGCTGGAGCACCGGAACAATTACGCGCCAAATTACAAATCACCAAACCGGACGATTTTCATGTAAATTTCCAAAGTTCAACGTAAATGTAAATTTCTATACTTTCTTGGTCTTTTAGTATTTGAAAAATGGGTGCACCCAATATTTTACGAGTGAACGTTCTGAGAAGAAATTGCAAGCACATCAAAAAAGTCGGAATCATCAACAGAAAGGTGGATTACGTGATCCATTACTCGATGACGTGGAGGACTTTCAGCAAATGGACGAGGCGTTATCGCGACTTGGAATGAATGAGGCTAGCAAATTGCAAGTGTATGCAATAATTGCTTCGGTATTGCACCTGGGCAATGTAACGTTCGAAGAAAATCCCGAAGATGCCAAAGGTGGTTCTCGAGTGTCCAATGTTTCAGAACGTTCATTGCAGATGGCCGCAGGTCTAATGGGCGTCGATCCAATGGAGCTTCGCCAAGCGTTGGTATCTCGCGTTATGCAAAGCAGTCGTGGCGGCGTCAAAGGAACAATTATAATGTAACCATCATTTTGAATTTTCCAAATTCTGTAATAACATCTACTTTTTAAGGGTTCCACTAAAAGTCTACGAAGCTAACAATGCTCGAGATGCCCTCGCCAAAGCGGTATATAGTAAACTATTTGACTATATTGTTCAATGTATCAACGCTAGCATTCCATTTCAAGCCTCCAACTATTACATTGGAGTATTAGATATTGCAGGCTTTGGTAAAACTTTCGAACGAATGAAAGTTGAAAAGATTTTTATATTTCTTTTGTATTTTTTAGAATATTTTACCGTTAACAGTTTCGAGCAGTTTTGCATTAATTATTGTAATGAAAAATTGCAACAATTTTTCAATGAGAGAATTTTAAAGAATGAACAAGAATTGTATAAGCGAGAAGGGTTAAACGTTCCTGAAATTAAATATGTTGACAATCAAGACTGTATAGGTAAGGAGAAGAAAATATCATATGAATTATAAGATATATTCTATATATCTATAAAAACCATAATATATTATAAGAACTTTATCATAGTCCTGATTTTTTATGAACCACCTAACGCCAACCTTTTCTACGACAATTCATTATATCAATTTCTTATAAATGGAAAAACTATTTTCGTTCTTAGTCTTCTCCCCATCTCTTTGCGAACTCACTGCCACCATCTTTGAAAACTCCAATGCTCGCTGGGTAAGGTAACATAGAAGTAGATATTCTAATCTTACATTGCATGATGGGAAATTTATTTAAATGCTGCGCTGCCATAAGTTTGTTTAAAATAGTAACTAATCAAAACTATGTATTTTTATGCTATCGTTAGTAGTTATAGCTAAAGTTAGTACTCTGATCACACGTGTGGTGGCGCCACATTTTGGCACATTTTCCATTATGCATTGCAAGATTGGAATACCTTCTTACAGTCCCTGGCCATATTAATAGACGCACTATAGGTTTTGTATAAAACCTGAAGTTAGAGCTATTTTATTTTGGGTTCATATTTTTGATTGGGTTTAACTTTCCTGCACAAATTTTATTTATTACGCTTATTACCAACTAACGTGACTAAAAATCATATTTACTAAAAAATAAATTTTTACTATCAAATTAATCAAACATATTCTTAATTATGGCGAGCTGAATTGTTTAATATTTAATTGAAAGCCCGTTTACTAATATTTAAGTTCCCATTCTGCGCAGTATGCTGTTTATGTAGGACAATACCGTCTGTTGTATTTGTGGAAAATGATTCCATACGTGAATATTTTTTCTAAGGGCTATTGTTCTGTTGTGACCATCTCTTTAGCTACTTTTTTCTTCAGCAATTTCCACATATTTTCAATGGGTTTCAAAGCAAGGCTACTATCCTAAAATAGGGTAATAAGGATAGTAAGCAAAGTTTTATCCTTACCCAGAAAATATATTTCTTAAAAATCAATACAACTTTTTATAATGTAAAAAGTAAACAACATTACAGGGACTGTATATATTACCCTACTATTAGGAGGACGATAACTCCTCTAGTGGGAATAATTGTAATTAGTTATAGAGACTTAATCATATAACATACTTAATTGTGTAAAACTTTTGGTTGTTCTATAAAATAATATTTGGTAGTTCTATAATCAAAATAAATGTTTTTAAGAATAGAGGGGGGCTAGGCTTTACCTCAATACAAATGATACAAGTGCAAAATAATATTTTGCATGATAATACCATCTATTGCTTTATTTAAGAAATGCTTGATCACGTTTTTGGTTTCCATTAGAATTGAAGCGCTATATAAGTCTCAAGTCTCTCTTCTCTGATTGAAACTAATATTTATTCGAAGGTGTTGTGTATTGATCCCTTTTCTTCGTACAAAGCAAAAATTCACACAGATCAAGAGGCAAAACTTCAAAAAAAAGAAACATTTTTATTGTATATATTTTCTTTTCTTAAGAAATGATGTCACTTGCATAATTAAATATTTGGTTTTATTTTGTACACCAACTATAGATCTCATCGAGTCGAAAGGGGCTGGCATTTTCAGTATTCTAGACGAGGAATCAAAATTACCGAAACCAAATTTCATGCATTTTACGTCTGAGGTACATTCCCGTTGGCCAAATCATTTCCGTTTATCATTGCCGAGAATGTCTCGACTTAAGTCCCATAGAACGTTACGCGATGAAGAAGGGTTTTTAATTCGACATTTTGCTGGAGCTGTTTGTTATCAAACTGTATGTTTTACCTTTTTTTATACTTATTTATCTTTGTCAAAATCGGTGGACAACTATATAGTATGTGTATATGCGCAGATGCGTCGGTATAATATACTCAGTAGAAGTTGAACGGGTTGCATACGTTGATTTATAACTATAATTTTGCAGCATTGTTTTTTATGCAAACCTGGAACTATTGAATTAGTATGTCTTTACGTGCGACACGCAGGGTAGTCCACCAACTTTGGCAACTACACACTTTTTAATGGGAAATTGTTATAATATTTTTGATTTATAGAATCAATTTATTGAAAAAAATAATGATGCTCTTCATGCTTCGTTGGAAGGACTTGTTCAAGAGAGCAACAATCCATTAATTAATCAAATATTTAATTCTACGTCATCATTACAAAAAGGAAAGTTGACGTTCATTAGCGTTGGCTCCAAATTCAAAACTCAACTTGGCGAATTGATGGAGAAATTAGAAAATAATGTATTAATTCCATTTTTTGTTTTTTTTTTCAAAAAAATCAATTTTTCATTCTTATTTTTAGGGAACAAACTTTATACGTTGCATCAAACCAAATAATAAAATGGTGCGACATCAATTCGAGGGTGGACTCTGTTTAACGCAGTTGAAGTGTTCGGGAATGACGAATGTATTGGAGTTGATGGCTCATGGATATCCATCGCGAGCTCCATTTTCCGACTTGTACGACATGTACAAGGTTTATTTGCCGAAGGAGCTGCTGAAACTTCCAGCTCGTCTCTTCTGTGAGGCCATGTTGCACAGTTTACATCTGCACGACAAGGATTTCAAATTTGGTGTCACCCGCGTCTTCTTCCGACCGGGAAAATTCGCCGAGTTTGATACAATTATGAGATCCGATCCGGAAAATTTGAAACAAATTGTTGCACGAGTCGAAAAATGGCTAATAAAATCACGATGGATCAAATCGCAATTCTGTGCCTTATCCGTTATTAAATGTAACCTTTCTTTTGTTTTTATTTTTTAACTTATGTTTAATATTTTTTTCTTTGTTTCCAGTAAAAAATAAGATTTTATATCGTCGAAAAGCGTTAATAACGATTCAAAAATCAGTGCGAGGGTATCTAGTTCGTAAGCAACACCAACCACGCTATCGAGGAATTCGAAAAATCAACAGCATTCAGTCGCAAGTACGAGAAATGGAAAAGGTTGCAAGTCAATTGAAAAAAGAACGAGAAGCAAGTGCTATGGAAATTCAACAAATGCAACAGGAAATCGTTGGCGCCATCAAAAAAATTAAAGTACATAAAATCCATTCAACAAAATAAACTATGTTCTACATTCATCTCTCAATTTCTAGACAAATCCTAAAATAAAACCGGTTGAAATCGAAGCGATATACAAGCAATTGTTGGAACGCACAAACAAACAAATGCAATCGTTGCAAAAGAAAATGCTGGAACAAAAGAACGCCGAAGAACAGGAACGTTTGCGCAAGATTCAAGCCCAAATGGAGTTGGAAAAACGACGCAAAGAAGAAGAAGAACGAAAAAAAATCGAAGAAGAAGAAAATCGTAAAAAGTAAGAAAAAGCTTTAGATAAATGGACTGCTCATTGGTACATGAAAATTATAATTTCGCAACAACAACTAACAATACGTCAATTGATGTTAATTTAATTCATTGATATTAAACTTCCCCTGCGAAAAACATCGTATATAAATGTCACTATATGACGTCATTATTGCTCCTATGTATGATCTAAAGGAGAAAATCAATTGACTTAAGTGTCACAAAATTTAAAATACTTAGCTTAGCAATTTTGACATATTTTAATCGTTTCAATCGAGATTTGTGTACTTTTCAGTAAAAGTAACAGCTCAAATCAACATTCTTAAACTTCTGTAACATCACTTATTTTTACCCTCTTATTGCGCGCCAAAAGAAGTATAACTTCAAAAACACCATTTTTGTAAGATAAAAAAGAAAGAAAAATATTATACTCTCTCCTATCTTCCACTGTGCATCACGTTATTTATAAATAAATTCTGAGTATGAGATTTCTTCGAAGATAACTTCCATGCTTTTAGATCAGGGGTGTCAAACTTGCAGGTCGCATGTGACCCGAGATGAATATTTTTGCGATCCAGTCAATATATTCGACGCAAAGTAAAAATAAAATAGAAATGTGAATTAGAAATGAAACCAGCATATAACATTATTATAGATGTAGATTGTACCCGTGAAAATGTAAAATTCTTTTTCTCTTGGAAAGTAGTTTCGGCTAATAAAATTTCTCCCGAAATAGGACAGATAGTAGTAGACAAGATATTTCAAGTATCAGGACGTAAACAATAATTTAACTTTATATATGTTTATTACAATGTTCTATTCTAATCGGTGGGACTTTTTTGTTGGTGCTGGGAAATAGTCTCTCTCACTCCATCCTTATCCATTCCATGCATATTACAACTTGCGTTTTATGCGAACTACTAAGCTCAACAGATCTCGCTCACTCACTCTTCTCCACCAAAATTGCATTTCGTTGTAGTTAAAACAGTTGATCTCTGTCCGTAATACTTTCCGTTAGGATGGAGCCTAACAGGTTTTATACTAGTTCAAAATAAATAAAAAATATTCTATAAACATTTTTTTTTTTGTGGCCCACCTAAAGTTAAGGATGTTATGAAAATACAATAGGAGGCAAAAGTACATAAAAGTAGATATTCATGAATAATTACGTCGTACAAAATACCATGAGGCGAATAAATAGGTCGATACTTGGAAAAGTGAAGTGCTGGTAGATAATATAGATGAATTGAGTATCCTATCGAAATTTTCGTCGTGGAACTAAATTGTATAAGGAACTACTTCGTCTTTCTTTTCGTTCAAGAGACGAAACCACTATGGGCTTAACAAAAATTTTAGAGCCTGTCGTTGTATATGTTGACAAGTTGTGAAAATATTAAATGGCCACAGGACACCCGTGGAATTTTGTCTAAAAAAATACGTACTTGTATTTTATAATAATGAATACATTTTTCCACACTGATACCTATTCGTTAGTTTGTTGGGGCGCTTAAAGAAATATACCTTCAATAATTTTTGAGATAATCCTAGAAATCGTAACGGGATTCACAATTCAATATTTAAGCTTTATGGAACTGAGTCTGATTTGTTGTAGATAGTTTCTGAAATAAGACTGATGGAGTTCCTTATGGTCTAAAGTATTAAAACTATTCCCGATACCATTTCTATGATAATCTTAAAAAATAATTATTAAGTTGTTTTTTTTGGGTTGCAGGAAAGCGGAAATTGAAACACGTCGTAAACAGGAGGAAGAAATTCGTCGGAAGCAAGAGGAAGAGGACAAAAAAGCTGCTGCTCTGCTACAGGCGCAGCTGGAAAAAGAAGCTATGGAAGATGCGAAATATCGCCAACAATTGGAACAGGAACGACATGACCACGAATTGGCCTTACGTTTGGCCCAAGAGTCTAATGGACAACTTGAAGATTCACCACCATCTGTTCGTAGGTTTGTACTTGGTCTTTACTTTTTGTCGTGTACATATTTTTTTTTTATTTTTACGGTAAACTCAATTTATTCTTGTAAATATTTATATAGAAGAAAACAGAGGAAATAATTATGTCCCTTGTCTGATCATTGTTTCTTGATCCTCCTTTTTTATTGTCTTTGTTCTCTATTCGCTTCTTGTTTATCCAATTTTTATGGTTACTATGTTACTGCACCCACAGTGGCGGCTCGGATGTTTGCAGCTTCCCCATCGGTTATAAGCTCAACAGGTATTTTCTCAAAAATAAATTTATATTTTGTTTCAATTTTTTTCTACCTTGCACTTTTTTCTAACAATGTCATGTCTCTGATTCTAAAGTAAGCAGATTTCAAACGAGTTTCACATTTTTCACGAGTTTCAGTACCGATAAGTTTTATGAATTTAAGTGGTCATATTAAAAATTAAAAATTGTAAATAATGGTGGATGATGTCAGGATAACGCGCAGGTTGTATAGGGATAAGCATGCTAAAACGGTCTTTGTTTGGAATTTTAAGATTTTAAAATACTAAATTATATTTAATCCTTAAAATTAAAGTTTTAATACCTCATATTTTAATTAATCTTGAAAAATAGTTAATATACTTACAAAATACTATTTTGGTATACTTATTCCCTATAGTTTTTCAGAATCGCAATCAACCGTAAGAGAACCGTAAAATATCTTCGCCAAAAAAAGAAAAAAAATAGCGTTAATCCCACTGAGCTATATGACTCGAATGAGCCGATGAGCCATCGGACCCCCACTTTCTTATCTTTTTTTTAAATCAGCGTTCCCTTTTGGCCGTCGTTAGAACTATTCCATTCTGCTCCATATGCCGATTTAGAGAGTAGAGAATATATTTTGTACAAATATGCTGTGGAAGGGGTACGAACACTCAGCAAATTGAGGGGAAACGAAAATTTTAAATTTAACATTGGGCTTGTAGAGTACGTCCACTCTAGTCATATATCTCAGTGATTTGTCCTGAAACCGTTTGAAACTCTTTTGAAAAAATCAATATATCAGCTACTTATCACTAACTAAATTTATTTATAATCTGCGTATGGTACTTGCTGCTTTAACTGGCTTTAACTATAATAATTTCTATGGAAAACTATTTCTCTAATAGCTTCTATCAAAGAAGAGAGATTTATATAGAAGTTCAATTTTGTGTTAAAAATGCGGGCAAAGTTGGAACTAACATGTTGGTAAATTCCAGAGATTCTATTAGCGGATCACAAGTTGTCGCTGAACTGAAATTTCGTCCATATTAATTGAATTTCAATATTAATCTCTTTTTTCTGCATTTATGGAAAAATTCCAAACCCCGTTTTACTGAATTACCCATTAAAATTCAATTCATTTACGATACAATAATAACCACCAAAGTATCATTGAATGTCCATTAAATATTTTTCCATAAAGATATAGAGCTATAGAAAACAATATTATTTACTATTTTAATGTTTTGAATTTTCCATTTTTTGTGTATGCTTTTTCATAATTGTAACATAAAATGTGCTTAATAAGCTTATTTAAACGTATTCTGTTTCATGTTTTCTTTAACAAACTCAAATAACATAGCTTAGATACACGGTGAACATATCCGGCTCGAAGGATCAACATTTTCCGGTTCAAAAATAAAATTATGAAAATTTATAAGCTTCGATGATTCCCCCCTTTCTTTTGCGATAAGTACTTAAGTACTTTAAAAAAAAATATTTTTTTATAATTCTTTCAGTGGTCCATATAAATTATTTAAAAATAATAATAGTAAAATGATCTGCGGAAAAATTCTTTAAAAAAATGTGAGATTTGCTACCCTTTGGAAGTTTAGAGCAAAAACTATTCTATTTATGGTAATTGATAAATACTTTGGTAAATACAAAAATTTTATAAAATGTGCAATAGAACAAAAAATACGAATATGAATACAAATACAAATATGTGTCCGACCGAAATCGAATTTCGACATCAGACTCAGTTGCGGCCGAAATCGAAACTTCTATATAAGGTCATGCTTTCGTAGGAAAAAAAAGTTAATTATAAATAGTCAGGCTTTGGCTTGGCTTTTAAACCCTATAGATATTTATTATTCATTTATTCTCAAATATTTGAACTAATCATTAACAGAACATAAATTATCACTTCTTATTTCTTCGTATGAAATATACCTAATATTTCTTTTTAATATTAGTTACGAAAAACATAAAATTAAAAAAGTAACAAAACAAAATCAACTTATACCTTATATATTTAGGTACATAAAACAGAAAGTACTCTTTCTTACATCTTAAAAACAAAATAATTCTTCTGAGCTTTGGTCATTTTTCTCTAAAACTGAAAAACAAAATTTTAAGGCAATATTAAAAATAATTTTAATGAACAGATATAATTATCAGCATTCATAATTGAAAAATTGTATTTTGTAAGTGAGAAACAACAATTTCTCAACATTTTTATCTCACGATTTCAGTTTCGGTTGTAGTTTCGGCTTAACGACAGCCGAAACTCGTTTTTTTCCCGAAACTAAAACCGAAAGTTTGATCGGGCACTACTTGTTACTTTTCAATTTTTCATAACAATGTGTGAGCAAAAACAATGACGTCATAAATCTTATGTGCGTCACTAAAATCGATGCAAAATAGGTGTTGTGGTCGTTTAGTGGAACGCATCCATAAGGTGTTCGGAACATTTTTAGAGTGGTCTTAAACTTTTGGATGGTAGTGTAAATTCGTATACTCCTTATACTACGTTGAGGATAAATATAAATTTTTAGTATTCAATTTCCATGGTCATAACAAGTAGTTTTTAAATTTTATACTGTTATAAATAATATGTTTTAATAACAGTAATAAAAAGCGGTGGTTTTTAAATTGTTAAGGTTAGCATTTTAATCTCCGACATAATAAAAAAAAACAAATCGTTGAAATCAAAATTTATCAGTCCGATTTCGAGATAATTTGTCGTTATTTACTATAACAAAACTATAAGTTCACCGTGTTCACAACTTAAAAATTGGGAATTATAGTATTATTTTAAACTTGTTTAGCTTAAAACTAACTTTCCGTTACCGAACAGAACATGACAAAACAGAACACCACTAATAGAAATTGAAGCACGTTATGTCGTGTGCTTCGAAATTAGCATACTTAAAAAAACGGCAAGTGAAATTAAACGATATGAATTTGAATTGTTCTGTTTTGTCATAGAGTCATAAATTTTATCCTAAATCGTTAATTTATTTATAATTTAGATCGGAAGCTGTACGTAATCAGCAAGCAGCTCTTGGAAAACAGAAGTTCGACTTGTCGAAATGGAAGTATTCAGAGTTACGCGATTGTATTAATACGTCTTGTGATATTGAATTGCTAGAGGTATTTGATCAAAAATTGATTGATAATGAAATTAAAAATTGCTTCTTTTAGGCTTGTCGTCATGAGTTTCATCGCCGTCTTAAGGTTTATCATGCTTGGAAGGCAAAGAATCGTCGTCGGACTACAATGGATGAAAATGAACGAGCACCCAAATCCGTAATGGATGCGGCAGGTATATAACTTTCTCTCAAGTTATAAAAAAAAAACTTTCAAATTGTTTCTTATTAGCAACACGACGTCCCTCGGTGAAAACAGCTACTCCTATTATCGGAAATTCTCAACGCTACTTCCGTATTCCATTTGTACGGCCTAATAATGTAGCTAATGTGGCTAATGGATCAACCAATGGTAATTCAGTCGACAATTCGGGTGGAAAGCGAGGATGGTGGTATGCGCATTTTGATGGACAATATGTAGCACGACAAATGGAACTCCATCCCGATAAACCTCCTATTCTACTCATAGCTGGTATGACTTATAAAATAGTTTAGTTAAACCTAGAGTGGTGAAGGCTGAAAGCAAGGAGAGTCAACTCTTGTAGCGGGAATACCCTGATATTTAACAATAATGCAATTAAATTATACCTTATATATTAAGATTGCTGATCGGTGATACGTTTTCGTTGGTGCGGAGAAATTGTCTTTCTCACTCCATCCGCATCCATTCCATGCATATTACAACTTGCGTTGTATTTGAACTACTTAGCTTAACAGATCTCGCTCACTCACTCTTCTCCACCAAAATTGCATTTCGTTGTAATTAAACCAGCTGATCTCTGTCCGTAATACTTTCAATTAAGATGAAGCCTAACGGGTTCTACATTAGTAAACGAGTAAATCCACCATGTAGATTCAAAACGCATCTGCAAACGTCAACCGGTAGTGCGAAACGCCGAGAGAACACTAGTACGGTTGAGTACTAGTGCGCATGCGCAACAAAATCAAACCAAGCGTTCGCATGCGGCAGACGCCTGCGCATTTGGCTGTTTTTACCGAATTTTAAAACTTTAAAGATGGATAAATCATAAAAAATTTTCAATTTTTTAAATCGTCTTACAATTCCAAGACATGGAATTGGAATAGTTGCATCTACCGCATGTATGGAGCGCCCACCGCTGATAAGACAGTATTTGAATCCTGCAATCCATGATGAAAAATGCGTCAAGAAGTGGCGCCGCCACAAGAGTACTTGGGGTACTAGCTTTAACCATTACCATACAAGTAAATAGTTTCAGTTAGTATTTCAGATACACTTGTGGTGGCGCCACATACTAACACGTTCTACTATGAGTAAGAGTGAAATATCTTATATTTTACCCACGAAGTATAAATGACAGAAGAACGAACGCTATCTTACTATTCCAAATAATGATAAACATGAGTACTCTCTAGTCTATATTACTACTTCTGTGATTTCACCGTAATTACTATTTCCTCTCCACATAACTTGCGCAGTAAACGATAATGGTGACCAAGCGGACACCATATTATATAAGCGCTTACTTCAACCGTTCATTTGTGTAGGCTAGCGCTCATCGCTCCTCAATTAACATTTGTTGTTTTTAATTATCATAAAATTGTGTCTACTCAGATGGCGCTTCACACACCACACTATTTCGCCATTTAATTCTACTCCCACTACGAGAGTTAAATCTCCCAGTTTTTATTTCATGTTAGGGACATTATTTGTATTAATTTTTTCTTCTTTATAGGCATTGACGATATGCAAATGTGTGAACTGAGCTTAGACGAAACAGGTCTAACTAGGAAACGTGGCGCTGAAATATTAGAAAATGAATTCAATCGTGAATGGGAAAAAAATGGCGGCCACGAATTTGTTCCTCCCAGTTCCCGAAAGAAATAATCATTTGAAAATGGCTTCTTTTGGTCACTTTAATTATGATAGAAATAAGTAAATGGTTTAGGGATAATTTACATATACTGAAATGTAAAGTACATTGGAAAGTATTATAATTCGTTTCCACAAAAGGCAAACTAGTCTTAATTTATTCAAAATAAATAAAAAAACATATAAAAATATATACATATATATATAGAAAAGTATAAGCAAATGTATCTATAATGATTTAATAAAATAACTTTTTTTAAAAATACAAATATCTATTTCATCTGTTTTTTATATATTTTAATTTTATTCTAGCGACCTTTTGGTTTGATAACTCAGGACTACAAACACAATGCGATTGTGATCTTAATTGATTCTGAATGATACTGGTCTACATGAAAACCAAATTCAGTTTTAAAATTCCTTTCGAAACCACTAAGTCGATCGCATCTTTAGGGCGTAATTGCTTCGAAACTAATTTTAAGATGCTTTTCAAGCCGTCTTATATACTGTTCATGATGGTCAGAATAATGAAAATGTTAAAACAGAACAGCAGGTCAACCAATAAGAGAAGAAGGGAATCCTTCTCTTTTTAGTTGAGGAGCTATTCAACTGAAAAACCGGGAGCATCGCTTTCCAGATCGGATGAAGTTCGAGACCACGATCCCTTATTGATGTTATTCGAATTTTTGTGGATCTCTATTCCTTCGCGACGCTTTTTCTTTAAAAAGCCACGAGAAGAATATTTATTTTCGATACATATGCGTAAAGTGAGGTTTTCTAGTAGGATGAAATTGATGCACGAGCTGAAGGGACTGATCGTACACAACGAGATCGAGTGCGCTGTGTACCCCCACGAGGCCGCCAGGCGAGTGGGGGTAGGCGCACGAGATCAAGTTGTGTATGATCAGTTCCTTTAGCAAGTGTCTCAATTTCGTCCTACTAGGTACCTCACTTTAAGCATAAGTATCGAACAAAATTTTTTGTAACGACTGCTTCTAAAGTTCAACAGAAACAGATTGAGAAATTAATTATTGTTATTTATATATGAAAATTTTAAACTCTATAGTAAGAATAATTTATAGAAAAATTATGAATAAAAACAATATTTTAGTTTAAACTACAGTCTAAATAATTACCTATATTAATTATTTCTTATCAAAGTTTATTTAGGTATCAATTTATTTTACTTTTGCGCACGGTTTCTCTACTTTCGCGTACGCTTGCCACCACGATGAGAAAACGGCTCTTTACCCCCGCCACACAACGCACGAAAGTTCAACTTTAGAAGCAGTCGTTACAAAAAAGAAAATTTCGGTGTCATCAAATGGCATAGAATGTCCAGTAGCCAAACAAAGCCAGAATTGAGAGGTAGGTTAGGACAAACTTTACATTCCTTCGATGCTCTTTGAGTCGTGTATTCACGAACATATATCACCCGGTTTCACCAACATATATCTTACCACATGAAGAGGGGATTTTATAAGCTCCAGGTTTGTCCAAAACTAGGACCTTGTTCTTCAGGCAAAGAAGTATACAGGCAATTTTAGTAGGAGGCTTGAACACCATCTTGAAATTATTTTTTCTCAGCACCCTTCCAATACGGTCAGATAAGGAAGAGATACGAGACAATCCAAATTCTCAGTTTTATCAGCAGATCACAAGCCATTCCGTGTTCTCAACTTATTAACAATCGATAGAATCTTCCTTCGATCGTATCCATTTCCACGCAACGTTATAACGATGTGGTTAATCTTCGAATCAAACGACAAAGTTTCCGGGATGGATAAAGCTCGGTGAACTAGGGAGCTAATCATGGAACGTTTTTACGATGGATAGTGGTGTGAAGAGGAATGTATGTATCGGTCGGTGTGGGTGAGTTTTCTATAAACACAAAGGCCCAAAGAGCCATCATCCCTATGTCGAACCAGAACATCAAGGGAGGGTATTTGTTGGTCTCTTTCAATCTCCATTGTGAAATCTATGGAAGGATGTTGTGAATTGAGAAAATAGAGGAATTGGTGGAAGTTATCTTGTCCATGACTCCAGACCGCAATAGTGTCGTCTACATACCTAAACCAGTTACTAGGCTTCAAAGCTATCCGAAGAACTCGAGTTTCAAATTCTTCAAAGTTTACCTTGTACTGACAGTATTACTGATCGTGTGAGGTTCCCATAAAAGGAACTTGAGCTTCTTTAATTATTTTAAAATTTAGATACTCTTCATGGTTTTCTCAAAGCAAAATCTTTTGTGGAATTATCAATGTCAATTTGCCGTTGCAATTTTCATGTGCTGTTCGGGTCCATCATCGAAGCCAGTAACGAAGTAAGAATACACTAATTATTATTACGAATGTATTAGTAAGTTTATAATAATATAATCAAAGTATAATTATGAGTTATAAAGTAAACTACACGTTAGATGAAAAAGGAAAGCTTTATTTATATTTTTTTTCGACAGACTATTGGAAAGTGGATTATAATGTTTTAGTATTGTTGGAAGTTAAGCTATTCCGTAGATTTTAATTACGGCGTCAATGGATTGACCACTAGCGGAATCAACATTGAACGTAAGGGTACTAGAACCTTCAGCACCATCAACAATTGTGAATTTGGAGTCGTTGGGTGGAAGATTATTATCAGTAATAATGTAGCATGTGACTTTTTGAGTACCAGTTCCAGTGAATGTAGCTGTAGTAGTTACAACATTACCACTGGATGCAGGTTTCTACAATAGAAAAAAATATGTGTAAGTAATATTATAAACCCCTAAGAGTCCATTTATAAATTACGTAAGGGCAAATTTTGCCATTATAGTCCTCGCCCTTAATAAGAAAAATAATAGTATAAAAACACTGAAAAAAGTGTGGCATTTATCTTTCTCTCATCAATATATAACTTTTGATTGTTCTAATCAATACGGTTTAGAGAATCTTTAAACTGAATTTCATTGTTTTATAAATTTTTAAAAAATACACACACCATGTTGAATCACTTGTTCCTGTTGCCACCCTTATTCCAGGAATTTTTGTGCTAATTTTAATCGAAATCGGAATGTTTGTTGTAGATTTGAATAATTGACTTTTTATCTTTGTTCAAATGTGCACATATTGTACCAAGAAAGCATATGTGCGTTCAAGGATAGTGTCAATAATAAAATATTATATTTAAATTAACAGTAGATATATTTTGGCGACGTCTTTGAGAAGTGTTAATTTTGTATATAAGACAAAAGAATCGATTTTCCTAATAAATATTTACAAGTAGCTTTTATAAAGTCACTATCTGGCAAAGCCTCTTTCTCTAATTTATTGTTAATTCAATTTTGGCATAGATTAATTTCTCTTTTGTTGATAAATTTTTATTTGAGCCGATTTATTCGCGAATTTAATTAAAAACAAAATACAAAATAAGACATCGCTAGGTAAATGCTTTTTTAACAGAGAAAACTATTTCCAACTATTTTTTACTCATATTTTTATAAAAACTTATATGAGTGCTGCCTGTTCTTGAAGCTCTATTTTGAAATTAAATTGTAATATCAAAAAAATACTTTATATCTTTTTTATAGTTAATTTTATGCTCTTCAATAATAACGCAATCTTTTATATTAACGTAAAATGTCATAGAAAATCCAAAAAACGAGATATATATTAAATATTGCAGAAAATTGAATATCTTACGACGCGGACACAAACTTGCATGAGACTTTTAAGACAAGTTATAAAGTGACTGAAGAAAGGTTTGTGCGAGTTTTCAGCTTATTATTTTTTATATCGTAGTTAAGCCTTAATTTGATTAAGTTATAAACTTAATAAAAATCTTCAACAAATAATCTATGCAAATGTATAAAATTCTATGCTTTGTATGTAAGTATTTAAATTTTCGGCCTAAATTTATTAATTTAGAAAATTATAAGCTATGACAAACTCAGTGTGCGGACGTTACTGTATTATAAGTGTTCACACGTAATGGAAAAAAGGAAATACGTGGGAACGATTTTACAATTTTGAGTCCTTCTATTCAAATTGGAAGTAAAATGTGTAGATATAGATTTGGTCTATAGTAGAATAGGGATGTCGGACGTGGAAAAAATATCGATGTATCGATTGTTAAAATATCAATATCGACGTCGATATTTCGAGAAGAAATATCGATATATCGGTCAAATTTTCAAAACACGAATTCCGAATTAGAAAAAAAGTAAACAATTCATGAGATTGAGGTTATTTAGGTACCGTGATCACGTTGCATTTTCTATTATGTTTTTAATTTAATTTAATGTTTTTAATAAATCGTCCCATAATGAAAATGTAGCCACAAAAGAGAAAATTATACCATATTGGAATTGAATTACTAAAAAAATCGTGAATAAAGAACAACGTAGAAAATGCAACGTTGCCAGATTTGACTCTTTTAAAAGAGACTTGAGTCAAAATTTCAACCGCCTGATGTGGTGACCCAATTGGCCAGTTCCCAATACAGTTACTTTTTTTCCGCTCGTTCCTATCTTTTACGATTTTGGGTTCTAGTGACTTTAGTTACATAAATAATAAAAAAAAGTATAAAAAAAGTATATATATATCAGATCAAAATATATCGACTAAAAATATCGATGTAAAGTATCAATGCATCGATGTATCGATACTTTTTCAAGAAGCCTATAGTAGAAGAAGATTAAAGTATTAACATACTAAAGTATTAGCTAAAATATTGAAAAATAAAAAATCAACGTACTGTAGCTGAAAGAGTTGTTAATAAAACGTTGCCATTTACACCCGTACAGGAATTAGCGAAGGTTGGTGTTCGTGTTGTTGGGGGTGTTGAGGTAGATGCTGCAGTCGAGGTGGATGTTGGTTTTGTCGTAACACGTCTGCAGGCTGCAGATAAAGCAATAAGACCGAAGAAAATTAATAATTTCATTTTGATAATATATATAACACTTGACTACAATGAGCTTATGACAACTGTAAGTAGTTTGAAAAACTGATACTCAAAGCCATAATAGTTTTCATTTATATACTGTTTCAATCTCTCCAAAAACCTTCACGCAAAAAAATAAGCTATTTTTCCAACAGGCTTCCGTAAATAAAGTTATAAAATATTTTACTTCATTTGCCTATTTCGGTTTTATTAAATTACCGAAAATAAGAAAATCATTTTACTATACTGACCTAGTTTATATTTTACGTCATTTTTTATGTTATCTAAATATCGAAACATCTGATAATAATCAAGGGAAAATTAATAAAAAATAAAAAACGTAAAGATTTTATAGCTATATTTACGGAAGCCTGTAGGAAAAATAGTTTATTTTTTTGCGTGAAGGTTTTTGGAGAGATTGAAACAGTATATAAATGAAAACTATTATGGCTTTGAGTATCAGTTTTTCAAACTACTTACAGTTGTCATAAGCTCATTGTAGTCAAGCATTACATATATTATCAAAATGAAATTATTAATTTTGTTCGGTCTCATTGCTTCATCTGCAGCTTGCAGAATTGTCACAACAAAACCAACATCCACCTCGACTGCAGCATCTACCTCAACACCCCCAACAACACGAACACCAACCTTCGCTAATACCTGTACGGGTGCAAATGGCAACGTTTTAGTAACTACTTTAGTTTCTTCGGTAAGTTTTTGTTTATTTATTCTTGCCATTCAGTAATCGTAATCGAAAGATACCCATACTAAGGAAAACGTTCGTAGTATGTTCTTGTAATCAAATTGGAATATATGATTTCAATCGTTAGTACAATGCTGTAACGTGTAAAATACTGTCCTCTATACCTGGTGGCAATTAAAAACCAATTAATCTGACTGCCATTTCTTCCTGTTTAGGCTTCTGTAGGTTCTCTGTAATAGCTACTCGGCATATCTATACTAATATATAAAATGTTTACGTCTATTTGTACATTTTGATTTTGAACCCAATTTTAGGATAAATATTTGTTTCAAGAGACCCTTATTCCAAATTTAACATTTTTAAAAGTTTATCTGTCTGTATATCTCTTTATAATTAAAGAACGGAACAACCGAATCGAATGAAATTTGGTATTAAGATACAACATAATTTCCCACTCACAATAGGTTATACATCATTCCTTAAAAATAATAAGCGAAAGTATCCCCTACGTATAAACTGAGGGATGGAAAAAAACTTTAGACAGGCGAGTTATATATCGTTGGAAAAGTATTTAAAAGTTAAAAAATAATTATAAATAAAAATAAATCGTTTCTTTGAAATACAAACATTTTTATATACAAACAAACATAAGATTTATAACTATGTTAATAGCGCATTGGTTTACATATCTACAGCTATAATGCCTGTCTGTAGTTAACAGCCATGGGTTCAAATCTCACAGTAGCCTTCTTTTTTTTATTACTAAATTGTTGTAAGTAGACCCTAAGGGTTGCTCAATAAGAAAATATTAATGATTTTTTAAAATTCCTACCCTAAAAGAGTGAAAAGGGGTGACTAAGTTTGTATGAAATAATATAGAGTTAATCAACAATCGAAATTTTAAATTTAATAATCAAAGTGCTGTTACGAATAGACGAAACATTATTACCGTTCAATATAAAACAAATTTCATCTGTATATTTAGAAATAAAATATAAATGTTTGTTTTTTATATCATTTTAATAACAACGTTTTAAATAACGTCATTTCACTAAAATAGTATGAAAATTTAATATGTAGTACTTAGGTAAATAAGATCAATTTAGATCGTTATATTGTTATTACTTGAATTTTCTTTTTACGATTCCTAAATACTTTAATATACAGAGCTGAAATTATCCGAAACTATCGGATACCCGAATTGATTGTATATCCATAACCGTAATTGAAAACGTAATTGTTGTTCACATATTCGTATTCCTATTCAGATCCAAAATTTTATATTCTCAACATTCATGAATAGTACAAATTAGTCAATAATAAACCATATGTTTGTATGGTTAATCAAATAGGCTTCTTTAGAATATATATATCATTGATATATCCAAAAATCTATAATTTTTTATATTATATATACATAATAAAGTCGTGTTAATTAGACTGTTTATAACTGAAGAATGACTGAACCAATTTTCATGATTTATGATTTGTTCGATTCATCAACTCCTAGGTTGACAGAAAAACTATTAGAATATCAGGAAAATTATAAATAAACTGCGTTTTAAACAAATTAGGTTTGATATATTCCTCAATTGTTTGCACACGTCACCCATACATTTACATTGTTTGTAATCGTTGATGCCTGTGATTTTCGAAAAACGCACAACAACCGTTTGAATTTGACATTTTTTATTTATTTAATTTAAAGTTCAAATTTATAATTTAATTCTTATTCTGTGTGAGTTTTATTAATAAATCTTATTATAAGAGTATTATTATGAACCATGCCGCCATTAAAAAGGTCTAATCTTTCCAATACGTTAATAAAATATAATCAATCTTCATAATATGTAGAATTATGACTGAAATGTTGATAGGATTTTTAGGAATATTTTTTTATATTTAGCAAATATGTAAAAAGTGTAAAGTAGTGACAGTTAAGTTTTAGGTGGTGCGAAGTTAATCGGGTCCTCTAGTTCTTAATATAAAAAAATATTTAAAATAATAGTTTTAATATTATAATATAGAAGCAAAGCTGCCAGAAAAAAGTATCTTAGTTGCTTTAAAGTAGCTAAGTTGCTGAACCTTTGTTCTCTTATTTTTTGACAAAAGGTAACTAGGATCTTAGATACCGAAAAGTAATTTAAATACCGAGCGATTAAATACGGAGTTTAATTTTGTTTTACTCTGTAAAATTCAATTTATCTCTCTTACATTAATCTTCTATCGTGTTTTCAGTGTGTTGTGTTTATAGGCATTTAGACATATATGCTTTCCTTTTTCTTGATTTAATAAAGATAAGAAATACATTATATGATTACCTAATAAGTTACGAAACCTAGTAACTACATAATATACAAAGTACATAAATAAAAAAGTATCTTTTAAGTATCTTAAAAAGTAACTTACGATAGGTATTTAAGTTTCTTTTTCTTTAGAGTAACTAGACACCCAAAGAAACTTCGGAAATTTTTTAAAAAAGTAACGTATCTAGTGTCTAGATACTTTCCAAAAGTATTTTTGACAACTTTGTATACAAGATCATACTTGAATATTAAAGTTAAATAACTTTCAACTCCTCGTAAAAAACACTCAAGACTATTTAATTCGGTTTGTTCCCCAAGCAGGACCAGTTCTAGGGTTTTGAGCGCTTCGGGCCAAATAAATTTTGGCGCCCTTTTACATAACAATATAAAAATTTTAATTATTATTTACCGTCGCTTTGTAACAACGAAGGTCTTTAGTGACTCTAGGGTTAATACAAATCCGTATATCAAGAAATATCGAAAATTTTCTCGATACAAGATTCGAACTCAATACCTACCAGTTTTGAAGCGGCCACCTAGACCACTCGGTCACCAGTAGGCCGAAAAAATGTATTTTTGATTCGGCGCCCCGGGTAATCGCCCAGTTTGCCCGCCCCTGTCCGCAAGTGTAAGCTAAATTTCATGTATGTAATTAATATTTTTCTCTTTCATTGCAGAAACCTGCGACAACAGGAGCTGTTGCAACTGATACACTTGCCTACTCTGGCACTGATATTATTACTTGCTACGTTATTACCGATTCCACTGCCTCACCGAATAACGCTAAATTTACCAGAACTAGTGGTGCCCTCAACAGCAACTCTATAACGTTCAGCGTTAAGTCTCCTAGTGGTCAAGGCATCAATGCTAAAATCGATTTCTATAAGAAAGTGTAACAGTAAGACAGCCAGAATTCCATACCAATATCCTTTTGCATCTTCATAAAAATATTTGAATAAAGATTTCATTTTCGCTTTTACTTTATTTTGTCATTTATCAAATTTTATAAATCATCCATAAACTTTCCTAAAAGCATATAAAAATATTTCCCGTCAAAAATATTTCCCGAAGAAGTATTCTAAGACTTCCTTAGAAATTCCCTTATGGATTACAACCTCAACACAAAACCTTAATGAGGCCTTTAAAAATACTTTTTGGTGCTCTAATAAGATTTTAGTACCTAAGTTAGATAGGTTCATTCTACAAAAATTCTTTCTTAGGATGAAAAAGTAGATCTCTTTTCTATTCATGTTAAACATTAATACGGGAAAGTAGTACGACTAGTACGAGTTGATTCCTTGGGGCTTAAATGGGGTATCCATATTTGAATAAAATTTGAAACTAGTTGTTATATAGTAGTCTATATTCAAACTAGCACAGATTATATTCATTATGTTCACATATCAAGAGATGGCGCAAAAATATTTTTTTCCGTTTTTCGCGGAAATTTGCGTTTTTTCATAAAAGATAACTATACAGATAAACTTTAAAAACGAAATTCTATTCAAATTCAATTTTTCATCAAAATCGTTAGAGCCGTTTTCAAAAACCAAAACACATACATACAAGAATAGCTCGTTTAGTATACAAGATTATAATTTTATTATTAATAATAATTATTATATTAATATTAATTATATATTATATAATATTAATAATAATAAATTAATAATAATAAATTAATAATATTAATTATAATTATATTATATATTTATGATATATGAATTGAACTTAACTCTGCAGACCTCACTATTCTAAGACAAAATACAAAATATATAATAAAATAATAAAAGTATTTGTTTTTGTCTTTCAAATCGAGTTTGCATTCAAGTTTAAAAACCCCAAAACATAACTATAGTAATTGTGTATTTTATTTACCCATTTATATCTATGTACTGAAACTGGTTTTTAATTCAAATATAGAAAAATATAATATACTGAATATAATGAAAAAATAAAATAAATAAATAGCCTACTGGTGGCCGAGTGGTCTAGGTGACCGCTCCAAACTGGTAAATAGTGGGTTCGATCCTCATATCGTGCAAAATTGGATATTGGGCGCTGAACATTTTACGGGAAATAACTAGTTGTGTATTAATATGGATATTAGTTCCATGATGTCTATGTTCTAATTAAAAAATGCAAGTGACAGAGACTTTTAGTTTGGTGTAATGGCTGTACTTTTTAAACTTCGTATCTAGTTCGAGATTGTTTGGGACGATCGAGTCCGGTTCGTTCCCCCTACTGACAAACGAAAAACATATGCGAGAGCTGTGATTGACTCAATAGTGTTTTAGTAGTTTTAGTCGTTTTAGTACTATGCAAATCGCTCCCAAAAATCAGTCAGCTATTACTCACATGAAGTTTCTCGGTAACCATTTGCGAGCAACTTCCTACTGTAGCAACGGCGTCACATTTTGTTAAAAATTCAGTCTGATTATTTTTTCATAACATCGCTAAAGAAGTATAACTTCAAAAATAATTTTTATTTTTTTAAGTATCGATATTTCGTAAACTAAGCGAAATATCGAAAAATATTATTCGTCATTTTCGTTTTATTTTGTCGAGATCTATATGAATCCATTCTTAAATCGTGGCACCGAAAGAATCGTAGTCTTGCTAAAATTTAAATTTTAATTGCGATTATTAACGTTATTAACTGCCACAAAAAATGTAATATGCTGCCATCTAACAGTAGATTTTCATAGATAATGTAACTTTGTTTTTGACGTTTTTGATATAACAAAATAATTAAAAACTGACAATAAGAATTAAATTCTTTACTATTAGCCGATTTCTAATCATAGTAAAAATGCAAAAATTGGAGACAAATTATAATCCCTGACATTACTGGGTTGCTAAGCTCGTAGAGCTGTAAACAAAGCAGACAAAGATCACAAAGGTGCAAAGCAGATAAGTCTCTCTTCTCTGGTGCAAAGGTCAGCAAAGGTCAGGGTGTCTGCACTCTATGCGTAAATGTGGCCAAAAAGAAGGGCCAGGGCCGTCGTTTCTAGTTCATTGTTAGTGACCATTTTCTCTAGAACGTCTGGCACGATTTGGTACAAGGAACTGATACATTTATACAACTCTATAGTAATGGTTTGAATCATTGCTAATTTTTAATTATCAATCATGAACATGAAAATATATTATAATTAGATATCTGAAAATAAAGAATACAAAAAGCTATTTTATTTAATGATAATCAAATTTAATAAATATAATCAATTATAAATAAATAATGTTACTTATACAAAGTTTTAAGATAGTAAACATGATAAATATTTTAAATATCAGCTAAAGAATAACAATTAATAAACTGTCTGCAACTGAAAAATATAAGAAATATAAGTAATTTTGGCTTTTAGACTTTGATCAAAAACTCAGATTTTCATCTTGGTTCATATTATCTTCAAAACCGAAGATATATGATCTTTTACTATTGTAATAAAAACCTGCCACATTACTCATTTCATCAAACGAAACCACAAATCCGTTCGTGTCATTAGAACCATTTCAAAATAAGTATTTCAAATTAAGAAATATAGTAAGGTGTGACTCCTGGTTATAGAGCATTTATATTTGATGAAAAACGGTATACGTTAACAATACGTAGCAAGTTCGAATAATGTATCTTCTCAAAAACAATAGCAGAGCTGTTTTTCTCTGTTTGCGAAATACTGTTTCCAGTTTATAATTTAGTCTTCTGTAGTTCCTACAGTTCATTTATTTTGTTCCCCATTACTCTTATCCGGTGCTGATTGAGACTGTCTTTCTGTTATTAGTACATCTTGAGGATATGATTCTTCGACGTCTTCGTAATTTTCGGGTTGGGATAATTCAATGGCAGTGGAGTTAAGATCTAAAAGTTCAATTTAAAGTTATTAAGATTGTAATATGTTCATTGATATAATAATTGTTCGTATTCGAAAAAACAATATTTTGAATATTGAAAAACTATTTCTACTTCATATTAGTAAAGTTTTATTCTATCACATTATATTTTTTTCATTATGAATAGACAAATTTAAACAATTTTTTCTTTTGAATAATTTTGTTTGATACAATGAAGTTTAATTGTTGCTTTCATATTATTAGTGTTACATATTAAACAGAGTACTAATCTAAATTAATTGTATACAATATATGGCTTTTAAATATAAAATTTGCGTATATTATTTCAAAATTCATTTGGGTAATTAGGTAATTACGAATGGATATATTTTTTCAAAAAAAAAAAAATGGTTGGCCATGAGTTCTGGCCCTAACTGCCTGTAATGTAATTTGTATATGGTCCTTATAATAATAATTTAAGTTATTTTTTGGGCCCAAAGTACGTTAGGCTCTAGGTACCAAAGGGGCAAGCGACCAAAGCGTTATATAATATTACACGGAGCAAAAGGACTGTGCAAAAGAAAGTTAAAAATTTTTTTTCTTATATGAAAAAACGTGCAATATAAAGTTTGTATTAACGAGCAATTGGGCCAGAATTCATGGCCATCCATACTTTTTTTTGAATAAATATTTACTAATTTTATAAATTTCATATGGGTAACTATGGCAATTACATATATTTATTCAAAAAAAGTATGGGTGGCCATGAATTCTGGCCCAATTGCTCGTTAATACAAACTTTATATTGCACGTTTTTTCATATAAGAAAAAAAATTTTTAACTTTCTTTTGCACAGTCCTTTTGCTCCGTGTAATATTATATAACGCTTTGGTCGCTTGCCCCTTTGGTACCTAGAGCCTAACGTACTTTGGGCCCAAAAAATAACTTAAATTATTATTATAAGGACCATATACAAATTACATTACAGGCAGTTAGGGCCAGAATTCATGGCCACCCAGTTTTTTTTTGAATAAATATATTTATTTGTAATTACTATAGTTACCTATATGAACCTAAAAATAGTAATAAAGAAATTTTAAGCCAATTTTAAATTTAAAAGATTAAGTTAATTTAGATTGGGACTCGATTCAACACATAATTGCAATTAATTTTAAGCAACTGCAAAACTTAACTATTACAAAATATTGGTTTCCCAATTTTTCTTTTCTTTGAGCGCAAACCTATATAAAGTAAAATAAAATTGTTTCAATGATGTGAAGGAGAAAAAAATGGCTTTACAATTCTTAATAGCGATAAAAGGAATAAAAACTTAACAGACGTTTTGTTTTATTAAACATTACGAAGATGTTTGAATTAAATTGAATATTAATTCTGACTTACCAGAAAAATCATTATAAGCAAATATTTTCCATTGCATATAACGCCAAAAAATTGTTGATGTAAATTTTCAAAATATGGTAATTATTGGAATTTTAAATTGCTCCAATTCACTGTTGTCGCCAGTAAAAATTATTCCTCAAATCTTCTGATAGCGAACGGTGTTTTTTGCATACCAAAACCCAACACTACATTTTCTTCACATAATTAAACCGTTAACCAAAAACTAATAATAAAAATAAAAATGTATGAAAAAGAAAACCAAGTATAAGAATTTTACTATACCTGGATAATAAGTGTCACCGTACATGTAAATGTACATTAAAATTCGTTATATTTAATTTAATGACTTAATTTAGTTACTGTACTTCAGTGTTTAATGTCATTAAATGTTTGTCGTCACTAAGATTTTAAAAAGCAAAGACAATTCATATTTGAAATTTCATTATTAGTCAAATAATTGCTAAAAATAGTTATATTTTTGATCACTAGAGGTATTGCAGTATTCATAAAATGATTGTAGACTACAATAACTATGAAGTAAAATACGAAACATATATTTTATAACAGACAAGTGACCAACTAAATACAGGGGAATACAAATTTCCTGTCTGAAATCATGTGTCTCTCTCTTTGAATAAAAAATTATATAGCGTTATGTCGCTTTTTGGCCCTGCTGTTTACGCCACAATTTCCTATGAAGTGCAGACACCCTGGCAAAGGTGGTAAAATATTTTCCCAAGAATCAAACCAAATTGTCTTACTTTTTTGAACAGTTTGACAGGTTTGACAGAAGTCAACAGAAGTAAATAAGGCGAATACGGCAAATACATATGAAACATATCCGTCATACACATAAAAATCTACCAATATTACTAAATATAACGTCACAAAGTGACAAAGATATACATGTATATAGATCCAAAAATGTGTAAAAACTTATATTAATTAGTTTTGTTTCTTTTATGTATCCATACATACCATACATATACGAATATATTAATTATTCATTTAGTTCGATTCGTTTGATTAATACTAATAATACAAGGCTGTGTACTTTGAATTCCATTTTTCGATAAAACTCTTAGGTAACTCAGGAGATTAAGAGTATAATACTTAAAACTCCACTGTAATTTTTTATCTAATCTAAGCATAAAATTGTGAACTTGTACCTAATTATCTACAGCTAATTTCTTATAAAATTTCAAATTTAAAAGTTTATTCCAATCATACTGCAAACATGGATTTTCTAAAACAAGCCACAAGTTTGTATAAAGCCAGTGTAAATGAATTGTTTCGAAACAAAGAACCATGGCAAGTTGCAACAATCACAACAACTTCCGTTTTGGCAATAGTATGGCTTTGGGACTTTGTCTACAATCAAGATGAAAGTAACTTAATATACTGTTTTTTTTTTCTCGTTTTTTTTTTTAATGTTTTTTTTATGCTTTATAGCTATCTTCGAACGTGGGAAAAAATGTGTATTTAAATTAGCCAAAAAAATTCCAGCAGTTAAAACTAAACTTGATTCAGAAATGTCGAAAATAATCACCGATTTTAACGAAGATGCAGCAAAGCGAACGAAACTTGAACGATACTTTAAAAGTTTACCCGAATCGGGAATGTCTCCTGATGAATTAATCGAACTGACTAAAAAACACTTGGAACTCGGTAATATTTTCGGTCGTATACATTTCAATTGCTTTACGGTTTAATTTTTTAGGAACACACAATTGGAAAGAAGGTTTTGTATCTGGAGCCGTTTACTATCATGATGAAAATCTAATAGAACTGATCACTAAAGTATACGGTTTAGCCTCGTATACAAATCCCTTACATCCAGACGTTTTTCCTGGAATCAACAAAATGGAAGCAGAAATCGTTCGAATGGCGGGTGTTCTATTCCATGGAGATGAAAATACTTGTGGATCGGTATAATAAACGTTCGAAGAATTCGAATGAAAATCACAATTTTTTTTTTGTAGGTGACAACCGGTGGTACTGAATCCATTTTACTTGCCTGTAAAGCGTATCGCGATTATGCTCGATCTGAACGAGGAGTCAAAAAACCTGAAATTGTTGTTCCCGTAACAGTGCATAGTGCTTTTGATAAAGCAGCTCAATATTTTGGACTGAAAGTCAGAAGTATTCCTATCGACCCGGTCTCAATGACAGTGAATTTACGTGCCATGGAAAAAGCCATAAACCACCATACAATTATGGTATGTACTATGTATAAGGGTAATTCTCATCAACTTCCGAAATTTGAAATAAATTTAGATTATTTTTTTTGTCCGTTTTGTAGTACTTGTGTTACTAAATTTTATTAATTTTGTGATCCCCAGAAAAAAACTTATTTTAAGTGAATTATAAGAATGATTTATAATCTTGAAAGTGAGGGAATGGTTTTTATAGACCATACCGCCGTTAAATCATATCTGTTATGGTTTGATAGTAAGCAAAAATTTTAGGCTTTAATGTTATCATTGTTACGTAAATATAATACTCCTCTGGAAAGTATTATTTGTTGTCTTGCCCCGTCAAAATGAACTACTTGTATCATTGCATTGTACTTACAGGTAATAATTTTCACTAAAGTCAATATGAATGATGATCTCATCTTTAAACAGAAAAAACGGTGATTTTAAAAATTAAATAAGCAAAGAAATAAAAAAGTCAAGTTCGATTAGTTTAAAAGTAGTTACCTCATATATATGGTCATTCCATCGTTTCAATTTGAAATCAGGGAATGACGAAATGAAGTACAACTTCCAAAAAACATTGTGTGTACTGTTATGTACACGCGTGAGAAGTTATACTTCTTTGGTATAGTTAAAAAGATGTTTTTAACCCAGTACCGTAGTCTCTTCCGGTAGTGCCTAAACTGGAACACCAGTTATAAACCTTGAGCAAAAATGTGATCAAGCGTTTTTAAAATAAAGCAATAGATTGCATTGTCGCACAAAATACCACTTTGCACTGTATTGAGGTGGAGCCTAGCCCGCTCTCTTCTTAAAAACATTTATTTTGATTATAGAACTACCAATTACTAGCGAGAATTTAGAGTGCAATAATGGTATAATTTATACTTTTAACAATTTATTTGCAACAAATGTTTTTTCTTAATAAATACCATAATTTAATGATGAAATTATAAATTCTTTTCAAATTTTAAATTGCCTACTTTATCTACGCATGCGCTTTGTAAATTAAGGCGTAGCCAAGCCTGCTATTGTACAACGCCAACTAGGTGCCGGTTCCTAGAAACTCGTACTATGTGACATTCCCAAAAAATTTTAACACAGAATTGAAGTTCTATATAAGTCTCTCTTCTCTGCTTCTAATTGTTGCCTCCTCTCTCTGTATCTACACCAGTTGTTGGTTATTTTAAAGATGAAAATCGTATTTTCTATTTTTATGCGATGTTTTACAGTTTTCACTTTCATAATAGGTGTACCGGAAAAGAATGAAAAGAATGAATTAAAACACAAAATTTTGTTACAACTATTGATTTTAAATCAATGATATAATCAGCCTCAATAGTATCAAATAGTATCAACGTTTTGACATCTAGTGTGTAAATTTTTAATACCATATTAGTAAAAATCAATTTATTAGCAAGGAAAATATCAAAAAAATACATTTTGAACTTCGTTAAAGCTTTCAATTTTTTTACCACTTACTAAATATGGGAGCGATTGAAATAAATAGAATAGAAAAATAAATATAATTTCCTTCTTAATTAATTAGTTTTTTCCAGGACTTTTCTTCTGTAAAGGGATTACCTTCCATTACCATGTTGCAGCATAGAATTTTATCAGTTAACAGTTTTTGGGTATTTGACCGGTCGATTAAGATTGATTGGGATTATTTGACAGCTCTTCGACTTTCTGACATACATTTGGCACCGTTTCTTCCCTTAACTTTTTATTGGTTAAATTTTTTGCCATATTTCGTTGAGTACCACTTGAAGAAATGAAAATTATTGAACTTAACGTAAAAAAACTCATTTGGCATTAGTGGACATCTAATGCATTTAGATAAACATTGAAAATGTTTTTAGTAACAACTTTGCGTTGCTATCCTGTGAAATTCGATGAGATATAATACCGAATTTATATTCTTCCGGGTTTTAGGTCCTACCAACATAGATTTCGGAATAAAAAATATTTTGTAATTTTTACGAAGTTCATAAATTAGTCTAATCATAAAATGTCTTTAGTACCACTTTGAAATAAATTATAAGCTAATAAACGGCAATTGAATGGCTATTGGTTTAAAAACGACATTCTTTTCCGGTATACCTAATATACTCTTATTGGAATAATTGTTTTCTTCACATCTCTTTTAGCTAGTTGGATCAGTTCCTAATTTTCCATATGGAACATTTGATGATATTGAATCGATTTCTCGATTGGGTCAAAAATACAATATTCCCGTTCACGTAGATGCTTGTTTGGGTGGATTTATTGTCGCATTTATGGAACAAGCCGGTTTTCCTTTGCCCAAATTCGATTTTAAACTAAAAGGAGTAACAAGCATTTCAGCCGACACCCACAAATATGGATTTGCTCCAAAAGGCTCATCTGTCGTTTTATATGCAGATCTCAAGTACAGACATTATCAGTTCACTGTAACGACAGATTGGCCTGGTGGCGTTTATGGATCACCAACTGTAAGTGGATCGCGAACTGGAGGGATTATTGCTGCTTGTTGGGCCACTTTACTTTATTTTGGAATGGACGGATATATTGCGAATACGAAAAAAATTATTGAAACTACACGATATATAGAAGAAAGGTTTGTTATTTTTTGATCAACTTGTTGAAACACTAATGCAAATCTTATTGATTTTAGATTACGTAACATGGATAGTATTTTCGTTTTTGGAAAACCGATGACAACTGTGATAGCCATTGGATCGAAAGTTTTCGATATTTACCGCCTGTCAGCAGCACTGGGACAAAAAGGTTGGAGCTTAAACGCTCTACAATATCCATCAGCGTAAGATTTGAAATATTCCAACTCATGAATTTTATTATTAATTAATTAAAAAATTGTAGATTCCATTTATGTGTAACACAAGTTCATACCAAAAATGGCGTCGCTGATAAATTTATAGCAGACGTCGAGGAAGCTATTCAGGAAATTTTGAAAGACCCAGGAACTCCATGTGAGGGAAAAGTAAGTATTTATATATAATTATTATTTTTACAACTTTACATAAATAAAATACATCACTCTGCCTGTCTATCTGTTTAAGGCTCGATCAATGAAAATTTACTAGTGCAAATTTAATCTTAAGTTTGTAAATATATTCCCATTGGTTTTTGTATACCCTTGGTTTTAATATACCTTTAGGTTCGACAACAACCAAAGAACGTTAGCAATTACAATTTTACAAAAAAATTTCTGAAATATTCGATAGTTTTCACTTCTTTTAGGCAAACTGATAAAGCCTTAGTCATGATTGGTGCAAAACTAATAAAGGTTCAAATATTCCTACTACGCCTACTACCTTACCAATTCTTACAATACTCCAACGATACCAAATATCCTACGATTTCATTTTTTTAAGTTTCCAATCACAAAGCGTGATACTAACCCTATACTGATTAGCCAACAAAATTTAAGTTTGAATTTTACAAAGGTTTTTTTGCCAATCGATGGGAAATCGTTCGTAGAGATTTGTGAAAGAAACCCTTTCGTTTGTGACAAAATAGTTTAGTTGTAATTAATTAATTACGAAAACTTAATTATTTAGCCATTAAAACAGTAAAATGTTATGAAAATAGGGTTTTTAGCGACATATACTAAAAAAAGCAGGAAAATTTAGAAAACTGATGTTTAGTAATAAAACTAAAAGAAAACTTATCAGAACCTCCCCGCCAACCAAAAAATTTGAGAAAAAAAAACTATTTATGAATTACTTCTTTTCTTAGTTGTATTTTCACGAAATTTTCCAAAATACTAAAAATCGAGACATATTTAACCACGCTTTTACCTCAAATATTTTCATCGTTTGTGAAAATCATTTTTTCCCATAATACATTTTTGAATATAAACATGTCAATTTTACGCCTTAAAATTTAATTATGTTTCGATTTTTGTTATTTCGGAAATTTTGGTGAAAATACTATTTAAGGAAAAAAAAAATGTTGTAAATGTTTTTTTTTCCAATTTTTTGATTGGCGAGGAGATTCTGTTAAGTATTCTTTAATTTTTCTTTTTGTTTTATTATTAAACAACACTTTTCTAAATTTTTCTTCATTTTTGTTGTTATATATTGCTAAAAACCCTATTTTCTCAACATTTTATTATATCAACTAGTAGTTGCCCGGTGCATTCGCAACTAAAGGTTTTATCTCAATAAAATGTTTAATATGAGATATTGTAGAGTTAATCAACAATCAAAATTTATAATTTAATAATCAAAGTGTTGTTAATATAAAAAAAAGTTTATCTAAAATTATATTAAGAAATAAAATATATGTGTTTTTTTATATCATTTTAATAACAATATTTTAAATAATGTCATTTCACTAAATTAGTATGAAAGTTTAATATTTATGTAGTACTTATCGTACTTATACCAGATAGGCGATTTTAAGTTTTGGTTCGTTTTTCAACAGTCAAACTTTTTAAAATCTATTTTTTTATGAACCAATGGTTGTAATCTGGAGTAATTATATATTCGGCTAAAAAGCATTAAGGTAGCAATTTTTGGCCATACATTTCACTATCAATTCAAATATAAATTCTTCGATACTAACTTTTTTTCGGTATTTAGAACAATTTGAAAACCAATTATTGTTATTGAAAATAAATAAAATATTTAAATATACTTCCACGCTTTCCACCTATTTCCAACAATTTTGTATGTACAACGCCCAAATGTGCGAAATCGAATAGCTTTTTAGTCATGATAATCAAAATAAAAAATATATTTTTTTTTCGTTTTACATTGTATTTTCAAATATATATGCACATTTGTGTCGATGAAGTTTGGAAAGTGTTTTCCTTATACGATGCAGATATATAATAAGAAAGGATTTTTGAAAATTTTTCCCCTAAAAGAGTGAAAAACGGTAGCAAAGTTTGTAAGGGATAACGTTTAATAAACAATCGAAATTTCAAATTTAATAATCAATCAAAGTCCGTTAAAAGCGAAACGTTATTAATTACTGCTTAATATAAAACAAAGTTGATTTATTATTAGAAACAAAAAATTAGGGTTTGCTTAAAAATTTAAACTCTGATAAGTAGATATATCTGAAAAGGTTAAGTTTATAAGTGAGCATTATGTTTTTTGGCTTTCACATATTGTAAACCTGAAAAACCGAAATATGTATTCACAAATAAATACATTAGTGAGTGAGTACCCCTACCAACGTTTTGAATGCGTAAGTGGGGATAACAGAGCGCATGCGCATAGCCCATTCTGCACGGACGGACGCACGATAGTCAATTTATATATAAGATGACTAAATAATTTATTTTTCGTCATTAATTAATTACTACAAAACTTTTTCGAAACGAAACGATTTCTTTCACAAACCTTTATGAACAATTTCCCATCGATTGGCAAAAAAAAATTTGGAAAATTCACACTTTTAAATTTGGTGACTAATCGGTATAGGGTGTGAAAAGAGTTGAAACGTTTTTCAAATTTTCAATTATCATCTCACAACTTGAAAAATTTTTATTTTTAATAAATAAAATAAATGATAGTATATAGTTGATTTATAAATCTCTTCAAAAATGATTGATTGCTGTGTCAAAAATTGCTCTTGAAATCAAATATCCTCTTCAATTTTTGGAAATAAAAATTCTATTTTTATATAAAAAAACTATTTTTTTTTTAAATTTTTCTTAATAGATAAAAATTTGTCCTTTAAATTTGAAGAAAAAAATATTTGTGAGACTTAAATTAATTAATTAAAAAATTTAAAAAATTATTGTGCATTTAAAAATAATGTATTTATTATTTAACATTTTTCATTTAAGATGGCAATTTATGGAGCTTCTCAAGAAATTCCCGACAGATCAATTGTGGGTGATTTCACGAAATATTTCATCGATTCGCTATACTATGTGCCTAAATAAATATATCGAAGTTTAACTTTATTATATGTTATCGTAGTTTATTTTTGTTTAATAAACGTTATATAATTGATAAAAAGTTAATTTCTTTCAACCACCTTCAACCAAAATGATTGCGGAGATACATTGATTCCATTAATATAGTTGTCATAGTTGATGTCGGGACCTGGAAGATTCTTTCTTGGTTTGATAAAAGTGAATCTTTGAAGCAAACATGAAAGAAATAAAAACATATTTTGCCGTGAAAACGTTTCACCAATACATAGTCGTCTACCGCCTCCAAACGCTACAGTATAATCTTTTTTCAACAACTTTCCCGTATCAGGATCCAAAAAGCGTTCAGGGCGAA
Source organism: Sisyra terminalis (assembly GCA_958496175.1). Taxonomy (NCBI): domain Eukaryota; kingdom Metazoa; phylum Arthropoda; class Insecta; order Neuroptera; family Sisyridae; genus Sisyra; species Sisyra terminalis. Next base: position 25,646,787 of record OY292279.1, read on the forward strand.
AATTTTCCGGGTCTTTCCATAACTTTTTATCCATATGAGTACTCCAGAAACCGGGAAGCATTAACGTCCCTTTGGGGATAAAATAACCGCCAAGGGTTGTATCCACAGCACATTTACGAAAGAAACCCAACGGATTTAAAGTTTCCCGACGAAGACCTTCTCGAATTGTTGCCTCTGTGTAAGGCATTCTAAAATAAATAAAAATTAATTTTTCTACTCAAAAATTTTACTGGATTGATCATACAAAGGACGATCGTTTAAGGTTGGCAGTCGATCTTGACCAACAACCAAATCAATTTCTTTCTGAATTTTTTCTTGCACATCTGGATTATAAATCAAATGCATAAAAACAAAGCTCAATGTCGTTGCCAACGCTACAATCGATGGTAAAATACAATCGGCCAAAATCAACAGTAACTGTTGTCGAGAAAATGATTCCATTTTGCTATCACCAGATTTACGATATTCTCTTAAATACATATCTATGAATCCTCTGGGAATCTCTTCGCAATCCTCCTCCAAAGGTTTTAGATATTCCTGAACATTTTTTCAGCTTATTAAAAATAATGAAACAACACAAGGTGCTTGTGACATCGATTATCTCATTTTTTGTTAGAGGGAGCTTAATAATCTATTGAAACATTAAATTACCATACATACGCAAAGTAGATAGACACTGGTATTTCATTGGTACAAAAACACAATAAAGTGGCATGAGGGAGAGGAATCTTTTATGATACAAGTACCATTTGTATAGAAGCATCAAATAATCTTCAAGACAAACAATATTATAAATAAATATAAACGATTGTTTATTCCATTTTTAAGCGTCTCGGAAAAATATCTCATTATAAAAGAATTTCAAATATTAACAAATAATATCAATGGCATGGTAAATATAATAGGTACCCAAAGCACGATCAAAGATTATTTAAGGGGTCCTAATTAAGGGTATTAAGGAGATATAAGGGGGTCTTTTATTGTTTAGTGAGCTAAATTTTTCATTAAAAAATACTTTTTTTTAGAAAAAGAGGTCTCATGTTCATTATCTCTAAAATTGAAAAAAAAATCAAATTTAAGTATATCTTTTTAAAAGTAGTTGTTATTGTAAGATTCCACTGCTATTTTTTTTGAATATTTGAAACTTATAGTTTGAAATTGAAAAAGCCATTGGATTAGCATCAAGAATCAAACCGTAGGAAGCTCGTGAGCCACAGGTTCCCAACTCCTATAAGTAAGAGACCTTTGGTAAAGGAATAAAATTACAAACAAAGACATAGGACTCTTGTAAAAGTAAAATGTACCATTTTTAAAAACAAAGACGAATTAGTTGGTACCGTAGAAATTTATTATCAGATAATAAATTTCTACGCTTCTTAGCGATACCTTTCCTCTTTAATAAACATTTTGTTCATTTATAACACTATAGTTGGATATTTCTAGGGGATTTAGGTAACAAATAATTTTATGTTAAATTCTCAAATTTTTCAGTTTTCTTTAAATTGTTATTTACCGCCGGTTTATAATTACCATGAGCCTTTAGGACTCTAGAATTTATAAAAATCCATCAATTGAGAACCCAATACCTATCAGTTTTAGGGCGGCTACTTTGATCACTCGGTTACCAGTAGGCCATCTGAAAACTTTCTTTGATGTATTTTTCAACTTCTTCAGTACTATACCAGCACTTGGAGGCTTTTTCCGATATATAAGACAAGATTATGATATGAACCTAACAAGCTGCTATAAAAAACTAGTAAAATTTGAAAATTCAGCGACAAATTATTTTTGATCCAAATTTCCAAAAATATCCAACTGATAAGGATGAGATTCAACTCATAGATTTAAAATACCTACTGTTTGTTTTAAAGATCCTTTTGCGTCCCTGGAGTAGTGTCTAGAACATAGATTTATTTCCGATCTTCTTGCTAAATCTAAGCCAAATTTAATGGAATTTTTAAGTCAATGATGCGATGCAGCAATGTCTATCTACTTTGTGAATCAAATCGAGTGTTTTTGATTTTTTTTACTGTTAAAGGTTTTTATGGCATTAAATACAATTCGAAACAGGATTGGGGAACCGAAGTCACGGAGCTGGAGTCAAAGCAGTAGCGTAGTGTGGAGGGTGCCGAGCGGGCCATGGCCCCAGACTGCACATGAAACAGAGGTGACATACTGGCATTTATAATTCCATAAAAGATTTCACTTTGAGAAAAACACAAAGAATAGATTTTTAAGTAATGAAAGAATTTAAAGATATTTAACTTTTTACCAATTTTCTTGGCTGATAATAAAAATAGCGGGCGGTGAATTTTCGGTCGACCTCCAGCGGCAAAATCGCACGCTACACCACTGAGCGGAAGAAGTAAAAGTAATTAAAATTTGTATGGGCTCCAGCTTTTAACAATTTTAGATTGTAAGTACAATGCATACAAAAAAAAAACTTTTTTGGAATTGCAAACATTAAGTCAAATCTGACTCCTATAAAATAGCATTTAAATTGGTGTTTAATGTTTAATTTGGTGTCTTAACTTATGATTACAAAAATAAACTTATAAGTTAAAACGATTTAGAGCGGCGCCGGAGTTATAAACAAACATTGGTTCAAGAGCCGGAGCTTCGATTTAAAAAAAGAAAGCTCTGGAGCTGGAGCCTAAACTAATTTAGTCCTGGTCAGAAAGAATTAATTTATAAAAAGAATCGAAACTAACAACTACTTTTATTTCTTTTTTTTTAATTGAAATACAATTTTTGATTAAGTTTTATCTTTTTCGAACACTTCGCAACGTAAAAATAACTTTGAAGTTTATTCAAATATCCAACAATACTTTGAAAAAAAAATTGTTTGGAAACTACATTTTTAGAATTTTAATTTTAAAAAGAAAACGCATGTGGGAAATAATCTGGGAATATAAGCTCCCTCTATGATATATATTATATGTATTTGGTAATAGATGCAGCAAACATCCAGTACGTTTAATACTATACCTCAATAAATTCAAGAAATTTATAATGATTTTCTTTCAATGGAACATATCCAGATTTTTTTGGCCAAAAATAACGTAGCCATGGCGTATAAAGCAAGGCGCCTCCAGCAGGTTCTCCATTCGCTTGAAACGTGGTTGCTGCATCGATAGCTTTCATTATTTGCCATTGATCATGTTCGCGATTGGTTGAAAATCGTGATCCAGTTAAAACAAACCAAAACGAACTCATAAAACCGAACCGTAATATCAATGGGAACAGGATTTCTTGTTCGTCTGTAATAAACAAGCGTTCAAACTTATTTTTTGGACCTCGTCGAATTTGTTCGATCAAATCCTTGATTTCCCACTCGACTACATTTTCCAAAATCTCGGATCTACGCCCTAAACCAAAATCCCGCATATTTCGCAGCGAGAAACGACGCTGTTCCGTCCAAAAGTGGCCTTCGGTAAAAAATATGCCCAGTTGGTGACCAAAGGCTCGCATTCGAGCCACTACATTATCGTAGCGATTTTCAAATTCGGGACGAATCAACATTTCGTGCGTCGTATCATAATCCAATGTCACAACCGTTGGAATACTGCCTAAATACAATCCCAATACATTTGTGTTATACCATTTTCCCAACCGATCGAAAACCAAATGCGGAAATTTGTAATTCAACGCCAATATAAGCCAATAGCTGCCCCAAATTGGTAATGATGGAAGACCTAGAACAAAAAGCAGACTTCATTTTGCTTTTTATTGAACTTTATATTCTATACTGTAATATTACCCGGAGGAAAATTAGTTGGTCTATCCAAAAAGGATTTGTAAATTAAATATGAAAGGATCAAAAGTGTAATTGTTAATAGAACTAAAAACATTGTAATTGATTTATCGAGAATTTAAGTTAACAATTGGAACACTTATAAGAATGATTTATTATTGTATATTTAAGAGTTATCATTCAATGACCTTTTGAACATTTGTACATATTCAGTTTTTCATATCAAAATGAGATCAAGTACTGTACAAAAATGAATTTTTTATGTAAATAATTATGCATTATGTTACTAAATTCATATTATCTGGAAGATTTGGCAAACAATATTTATTTTTCTAATTCACTATGGGAAAGTGCCTATTATGCTGTTATATAAATTAGAGGGAATAGGAAAACTTATTTTAACATATTTGTAGTGTCTGGCCGAACTTTCGGTTTTGGTTTCGGCTGTCGTCAAGCTAAAACTACGACCGAAACTGAATTCATGAGATGAAAATTTGCATGACCTTGCATTGGCATAGCTTTCAGAAACGGTTGGATTTCTTGTAAAATGGCAAGCGAGCTAATGTTGAGATTTTTGGTGGGAGAATATGACCTGGTTACAGGTTTGTTGAATAGATATAGTTGGACTGCCACGGGAATGGAGGCAAGTTTGGTGATGCCGGCTATATTAATAGCCCGGGCGTCCAAGAATTGGGATACTTCTAGGCGTTTATGGACTGAGAGTCCGTTAGTATTCCAGTTAAGTATATTGACATCCAATTCCATGGAGTTTTTAAAGGTATCGGTGAGGATGGTAAAAACCTGGAAAAGCTGTAGCCGGTGTGGAATAATTTCCGACCCGGTGAGTTTGGGTGTTGTGACGGGTGACGAGTAAGCGAATATGTAACATCTGTAACACTGTCCATTTAGTATTTGGTAGATTTGGTGGGATTTTTGTGGCTTTTGGTGAACTACTAAGAGGTTGTGAGACCGGTCTTGGATTGGATTTTTGAGGTGCTTTGGGGCACCCATGATTGCATGGATGATTGCAGCCACAGAAGGGCCTTCACTAAGCTCTATCAGCATCTTATGTTTTTTCAAAGTTTCGTTAGCTCAAATTGATAATGGAAAATTTCAGAATGTTCAATCACAGAGACGATTGATTGTCTAACATTCAAGAAATTTAATCCATTTCTATAATTGATTCCAGAACATTCCATCTATTGATTGATGGGATTTGTTGATTCTACGGATTCTACTCACGATCGTTCCCTGTTAAAAGAAGGCATTTAGAGGCATTCTTTAATGTCTTTAAACGACTTCTAATGGGTTTTTGGAACATTTAAAATGCTTTTTTAAGAGGATTAATTGCTATCAGAAATTGCATGCGTTCTCTGGTTATTATGACTGGGTTCGTTGGATTTGTGTTTAAGATATACAACAATAATTAATTGTATACACACATATTTTTTATTTAAGTAACAATACATACTTATTTACTTAAATACTGCAAACTTTTATTTACAATGCAAAATTAATTAAATTAACAATTATCGCGTTCGGTTTATTCACTTCAGTATACAACACTGTATTCCACTTAACTTTTTACTTTACTTAACTGTGTCCCACTGAACTGTTGGTTCATGAGCTCAAGTCCCATTTAGCACAGTCAAATCTGAAAATTATACGTCATTAGAACTGGATTAACAAAAAAAATCGCGAATTAAATTAAAATCCAAGTGAAGTGGACTCAGGCCTATTGCGAGATATTTTTTTTCTCGTATGTTCTACGGTTCGAAAATTCTTACAACATTCTCGATTTACTGTACGAATTAGTACCCCTTTTGTTTACTTATTCATGGTTGAGCGTGCACGCTCAGCGGTAGATCAGACACCAAGCCATACGCACTCACACATTCAAATCTCAATTCTGGAACAATATCAGTTTTTAAGTTGATTTTATGATTATCGGGAATTATTAGAGAGAATAATTATTCGTTTCTATAGAAATTGAAACTTTTGCCTTTAGATATTATTTGTAGGGAGTAAAAACTGGCAAGAGCCGTCAAAAATGTTTGTATTACTTTTATTTTGTTTCCACTTTGAAATATCATGAAATTAATAAAATGGATATTTCTTCAAAATCGACTGACGTCAATATTAATTTACTCGTTTTACATGTAATAATAAGTTGGTCTTTGTGGAGCTCATTTTATTTTTTGGTACGTTTTCAATTCAACACTCAATCACCCGAATGGTGTAGTCGTGTGCTGTCCCTATTGCACGGTATAACCACTTCCATTTTCGGTCTGAAACAATGCTTTAGTCATCCTCGACCCCTGGGAAACCCAGGTGCGTAACTATGAGCTTGGATCATTTAAACTCAACCCTAAATTGTTTATTTTCTCAGTGATTATTACGTCACCTACCCAAAGATTAATTCTCATATTCAGTTTGGGTTATTTCATTCAAGACTTACTTTGGTGCTTGTATCATCATTCGGAAACCGGGCTAATGATCTTTCATCATACGTATAGTTGTGTATCTTTGGCTCGGATGTCCTACCGGAAAACAGGTGGGTCCCAAGCTTGTTGTATTCTTGGCGGTGCAGAAGTTTCAAATCCGATGTTACAACTTCGTTGGTTTCTCCGATCGGCCGGATATAAGGACACAAACTTGTACTGTTTGTATAATAACTAAAAAACTGACTTTTATTTTAAATTTTTATGTAGATTTGTAGCTGTTGAACTAACATTTATGATCATTTTCGTCGTGGTTCGTATTATTGGTGGTACAATTACGTTGATAATAGCACGCACTGATACAGAATGTTATATTTTGAACCTGATAATTTATATAATATCCTGGTTGTTTCTCTATAATATTTATAATTATGTAAAAATTAAGTTTATGATGCCGAATGTGGCTATACATACTGGAGAAACACTACCACGTGGCGAAGAGGCTTATTTGGTTAATGCTGATAGTTAAATAAAAAGAAGATCAAATCTTATATACTGTATATTTAAATAAAATTATTAAAAAATTATCTTCGTCGATTGCTGCGTTGTCTATCAAAATCATTTTTACGATCACTACGGTTACGATCGTAACTATCTGATCGATCATTACGACTGTCTCTTCCACGATTATGTCTGGATTGGTAGGGCCGCGATGGTGGCGATGACGAATGTTGGTATCGAATTGGCTGAGAGTTTCCCGAGGGAACATAATGACCACGTAATCGATCTACTTTTGATCTATCATATGTTGCAGATGGATAATCAGACATAGATGAACCATTTCGGTACATTGGCGATCCAGACGATCGGGACTGAGTACTTTGATCTTGAAACTTTAAATTCAGGCGTTTACCAAACAATATTGTACCATCCATAACTTGAATAGCATATGGTACAGAGCATTCGTGTTCGAATACCACAAAAGCATAGGTTCGGGGTCGACCATCTTTTTCTTTCATATACCGAATATTCGCCAATGGACCCACCTAAAATTTTGTATTGTAAATCAACACCTTACAAGCAATCCAAAAAATAAAGTTTTAAATCCGTTGAATTGCATGTTATTTGCAACAAGGGGACATACATTTATAATGTGACACGTTTAGGGGGAAGGGCTATCGAGCAAAATTTCACATAATCTCACGTGGGGGAGAAGAGGATGATCTCGGCATATATAACGTATTATTTTATAATTATTTTTTTTAAATAAATCTAATTAAATTGAAGCACAGTTTAACTCATTTATATTACAAGTACGTATTTTAAAAAACCTCACGTGATATTAGAGGAGCGGGTCGAGCAAAACCTTATGAAATCTTATCAAAGAAGAGGATGGGTCAAAAAATAGCTACAATTGTCTAATGTAATGCCCCCAATTTAAGTGATCGGATTGTACATTAATCAATTCAACGGTGTCTACAGTTTCACGAAACGATATTCGTTCAATATGTTCGGCCATGATCGTTCGGAAACATCAGTTTAAATAAACCAAGCAATTCAACGGACATCAACCATTTTTTTTTGTGGAAAAAGGATTCCATTCTATATTACTTGAAAAAATAATTCGTAAAGAATTTCCTCTGTTACTTCTTCACTTAAATTCCCTACGTACAAGGTTCGATCGGCATCACTTTGATCCATTTTATCATTTGAATTCTAAAAAAAAAGCAGGTTATAATATTTATTCGATCCAACAAACAATATCTAAATATACCAATTCGTTAATAAAAGAAATATTTTATTTTTTTTTTCTCGGATATTTTACCGCAAATAGTCAAATAAATTTTAATTGATTCAATATGAATCATTTGAATGCTATTGTTTTTGAAGCACCCTTCATAACTAGCGGTTCACTTTATGAACATTTAAACACAAATCAGCTGATGGGCTTCTACGACAATAATGGGATCCTTAGTGATGTTTAACTATAATGATAAACCGAAAGAATATAACATTAAAGTAATAAAAAAACAATAAGCCAAAAAAAAATGTTTATACTTACTTTTTTAATGTCACTAAAAATAGTTAAATTAGTTTAAACATCGGCGCCCATCGCCATTTTTAATAGGATATGATTCAACATGCGCGTAAGATGCGCAAATATATTAGACATTTGATTGATTTTATCTGTTTAAAACCTATGTTAAGCCCTAAAAATAATAGAAATCAATAACAATTATTATAATCTAATGATTTTTATACTAAAACTTTTAAAAACTATTATATTTTTTAAATTTTTCAGGAAAGTTGAAAAACAGTCATGGCTTCCTGGCGCTTCCTGCTGATAAGAAACAGCAGACGGCGCACGTGATTAAATCTATCTTTGTTTATAACAATTGAAATGTGATGCTTCTAACTCTGTCTACAGATTATTTCACAGCTCTGCCATTTGAAACTTGGAGCATTTCGAGAAAACGTGAGTCTCAAGAGAAGCGAGTGCGAACCGGCATCAATCTACAAAAGCTTTAATTTTAATTCTACAAAATCGCCTTGCATAGATTTAAGGTAAAGAAATCACATCTATTTGTAAATTTTTATTGAATATTTCTATAAATGAGTTGTCATTAACTATTTTTCGGGTCAAAAAATGTCGCCTAATGCAAGATTTCATCATCCATTAATTTCCATTTTTTTGTGTTAATATTAATAAAATAACTTACTGAAGATGAATAAATTGGATCATAATTTTATTGGGGATTATTTAAAGTTTGATTTTAAAGTAATACATTATTTGAACATGTTTTAACCTTTGTGGTTATGAGCTGTAGATTCTTCTAGAAGATTCGAATGTAGTAAGGTTAAAAGGTCTGACGAAAAGTATTGGTTCTAGGATTCATAATGTTCCGAGTTGCATCGTCCAAACTTCGTTTAGCTTGCCAATTGAAACCGGCGTTGTTCGCTCGTACTTACGCCAAAGATGTTCGTTTCGGCAGTGAGGTAAGAGCCCTAATGCTCCAAGGCGTCGACGTGCTCGCTGATGCCGTTGCCGTAACAATGGGACCGAAAGGTCGGAACGTAATTCTTGAACAATCATGGGGCTCTCCAAAGATCACAAAAGATGGCGTAACCGTGGCCAAAGGCGTAGATTTAAAGGACAAATTCCAAAACATTGGCGCCCGGTTAGTGCAAGACGTCGCCAATAATACAAACGAAGAAGCCGGAGATGGAACGACAACAGCCACCGTTCTAGCTCGAGCCATTGCCCGCGAAGGATTCGAAATGATGTCTAAAGGCGCTAATCCAATTGAAATTCGTCGTGGTGTTATGTTGGCCGTTGAAACTACCAAAAACGAATTAGTCAAAATGTCCAAAACTGTTACTACTCCCGAAGAAATTGCTCAAGTCGCCACGATTTCCGCCAATGGTGATTCTGCGATCGGCAAATTGATCAGCGATGCCATGAAAAAAGTTGGACGTGACGGCGTTATTACCGTCAAAGATGGAAAGAAACTAACGGACGAACTAGAGGTGATTGAAGGAATGAAATTCGATCGAGGATTCATTTCTGCCTTCTTCTGCAATACAACCAAAGGTATAATCCACGAATACATCAATTCTTTATATTCGCACACATTAGAGCTTAATAGAACTGTTCAATAATCTATTAGGTGTCGGACGTGTGCTAAAGTAACTTTTGAAATTAATTTTGTTTTTTATTAAAAAATTTAATAAAATTAAAAATTTCAAAAACATTTTCTCTACAACTATCAAAATGTAAAATTTATTTAAAAGAAAGGTTTTCTAATGAGAATGGAGTAAAATTTGATAGATAAGTCGGTAGCTTTATTAGTACAAACGGAATAACAAATTCACGCCAGTCAAATATTCCTCTCTTTCCAAAGATGTACTTTCTTTTAAATATTCTGCAGTTAACTAGCAGTAATTGAGTTGATAATAGTATATTAACTTTTTAGGTCAACGAGTTGAATATCAAGATGCTTTGGTTTTGTTCTATGAAAAGAAATTACAATCCCATCAGCAAGTGCTCCCTGCTTTGGAACTCTGTCACAATCTTCGAAAACCTCTCGTAATTGTTGCTGAAGATATTGATAGCGAAGCTCTTAGTGCTATCGTTCTCAATCGGTACTATTAACAATTTTATTTAAAAGTAAAGAAAATAATATTTTTTTCGTTTAGTATTAAATTAGGACTTCCAATTGCGGCAGTCAAAGCACCCGGTTTCGGAGACAACCGCAAAGCAACCATGGAAGATATGGCGATCGCAACCGGTGGCATTCTCATCGGTGACGATGCTACATCCGTAAAAGTCGAGGATGTACAACGTCACGATTTGGGAGAAGTGGGAGAAATTATCATCACAAAAGATGATACTCTAATGTTGAAGGGTAAAGGCAAAAAGGAGGATATTGAACGTCGAGCCGATCAAATTCGTGATATGATCGAAAACACCACATCCGAGTATGAAAAAGAAAAGTTGCAGGAACGACTTGCCCGTTTGGCTTCGGGTGTCGCTGTATTGAAAGTTGGTGGATCCAGTGAAGTGGAAGTAAATGAGAAAAAAGATCGAGTCAACGACGCATTAAATGCAACCAGAGCAGCTGTTGAAGAAGGAATCGTTCCTGGTGGAGGTACCGCATTGCTGCGTTGCATCCACACTTTAACTAACTTAAAAGGAGCCAATTCCGACCAACAGATGGGAATTAAAATTGTCATAAATGCACTGCGCCAACCCTGCATGCAAATCGCCAAGAACGCCGGTGAAGATGGCGCCTCCGTTGTGGCTAAGGTTCAAGAAAAAGGTGGCAATTACGGTTACGATGCGTTAAATAATGAATATGTAGATATGATTGAAAAGGGAATCATCGATCCAACTAAAGTAGTTCGTACAGCATTAGTAGATGCTTCCGGAGTAGCATCGTTATTAACAACAGCCGAAGCCGTAATTTGCGATATTCCAAAAGAAGATGCACCAAATCCAATGGCTGGTATGGGAGGAATGGGCGGTATGGGTGGGATGGGAGGAATGATGTAAATTTAGCTTTACTTAGGTACTATTATTATAATAATTCTCTATTCAAGCATTTACATTTTGCACAAACATGCATTTATATTTTCCAAATGTATAATGTAAATATTTGAATAGTTCCACATGAAAAGACTAAACCACTTCAGTTTGGTTGTACATGGTGACTGCTATATTAGTAGTTTAAAATTCATGCGAATCCCATACCAGTTTCCAAATTCTTTGTGTACATACTTACAATTTGAATCTTAATGCAAAACATTTATTATATATTTAGTTCTTATCCAATAAAAAATGCATTTTATGTAGTCTATTTTTTATTTTTAGTAAAAAAAATAAATAATTTTGTTACTCTTTATTAAATTAGAGAGAAATTTGTTGTATTTACTGTTATGTATCTCAAATGCTTTTATATGAGAAAATATATTTCTCTAATTTAATAAAATCGTTTTTCTATTATAATTTCGTGTATTTGATTAATTCTCATAAAATATCGAATTTCTTTATTTCATTTTTTACAAAAATCTAAGCGACCTATGATGGTATTTTTTTTCCTTGAAAAGAACATCTGGCTTGGGCTAATGATGTTGGTTATAAATTTTCAGCTATATGAATATCTATAGAATAGTAAATAAATAGTATCTGGAAAATCAATCCTTCACTATACCCTCTTTTGGACCTTTTAAATCCAAAATTGTTGGCGAATTGGCTAATCGATTAAAAATAATAGATTTTTAAAAATCATTTTAGTTTGGACTGATAAGTAAAGAACATGTTTTCAAATATATTTCTTGTGTCCCACAAAAAAAAATCATTCCCTGCTACTTCAGTATATATATGAGTGCATCAGTAATCATTCATGAACGTTTTCATCGATTTTTGATTGTTGGTAATTCTATCAATAATTTCAAATATTTAAGTCATCTTACAAGTACTAGAGTATTGGTTCCAAAATAAAAATATGAAAATTATTTCACGATTAAATTTTCAGTCGTTATTCCCTCACATTGAAGAAAAATAGAGGTATTTATTATATCTTAAAAATAATTCCACAGTAAAGTAAGTTGCCAGGCTCAGTAAACTTATACAAAATGCAGAAGGTACAAAAGTTTATGTACCAAGATTTTTTCAAGTTATCCCTTATTTTCGTCATTCCCTCACCGCCATTTTTATTTGAAACGAGGGAATGACGATATATGAGGTAATAGCTTTAATTAGTCGAACTTATTTTTTTTTTATTTCTTCGCTTATTTAATCCTTAAATTCACTATTTTTCTTGTTTAAAGAAGAGGACATCATTCTAATTGACTTCAGTGAAAATAATTGCTTAAGTATAATACAGAGATACAAGTAATTCATTTTGAGGGGGTAGGATAGCAAATAACACTTTACAGAGAACTATTATATTAACGTAATAATACTACTGTGAGGGCTAAATATTTTGCTCTCTACAAAACAATAACATATAAGATTCAATGACGGTATGGTCTATAAAAGCATTCCCTCATTTTTAAAATTATAAATCATCCTTATAATTCATTTAAAATAAGTTTAATCTGGAGACCACTACATTTATAAAATCTAGCTACACAAATACTACAAAATTGACAAAAAAAAGAAACAAATTTAAAAAAAAATATATTTTTTTTCTACCCTAATTTCGTAATTTGATGAGAATTGTCCATTTATTACTTGAGTCCTGTTTAATCTTTTGAACCTGAAAGAAAAAATAAGTATGCACATCATAAGAAAGAGATCGAAATGAATATTTAGGTGCGTTAGAGTGAAAAGCGCAATGGAAGGTAGTACACTAGCGCCACTGGTAATGCATGTGACCAATTGTGGTAACTAGTTTTTGTTGTGTGTGTGTGAAAGTGGAGTGGAAATAATTTTTTTCTTATTAATTACCAATTATTTTTAAGCTTTTTTAATTAAATAAGTATTTAAAAAATATCAATGCAGCCTTATGTGAGTGACAAAAAGGATTTTTAATGAGTTATCGGCGCATCCACGTTCATGTACCACTTGGATATGACGTGCGTAAGTTGTACATTTAGGTTTTTATTTTTTGTTCCAATAGCTCTTGCTCAACATTAAAATCCAATACCCAGAAAGAAAACGTATTAATAAGTGATTAAAATTAAAAAAATATAATCAAATTGTAGATTTGTTACGATTTCATTAGTATTATATAGGTTAGCATTGGTAAAACAATGGAATGTTTTATTGGTTCGTTTGTTTTTGTTAAGCTTTTCTATACTAAATAAGCTGTGATTTATCTTTGACTGTGGTTTTCTCTTTGCATCAATCAAATAATTACTATTTCTATTGTATAAGTTAATGTTTATTTCATGGATTGGAGCTTTGAGTCTCATGCGAAGACTGACCTCTTGACAAGCCCACTCACCTATATATATTATAGTGTCACGTAGTCATACATTACAGTACAAATAGGTACCTAGCGTAAAGGTAAAGGAAATCATCAATATCACAAAACCTATATAAGTGCTTTACACTTTATCATTTATGTCTACTATTTAACATCTTACGTCATAATTTTTACAACTTCTTAGTATCTAACTTCGTTGCAGGATCACTTTTAAATGATAAGAAAATGGCTTATTTCTCCAAAAGTCCAAGTCACTTGACCATATATACAAAGCATTTAAGTGCTTTCAAAACCACATTCTATTTCAAAAATCTTCGTTTAAGCATTTATAGGTAATACATAATGCAAATAAATTAAAATTCTTTGACCAACTTGAAATAATAATACTGCCATTGTCTTATATAATAATAACTATTCTAGATACCATGTCCAATCCGATAAAACGAGATTAACATGGGTAAATATTCTCAAAAATATTAACGTCTTTATCTATTTTTGGTTCAATGGAAAATATGTAATTATGATAACGAACCGAATTTATCACGTAAAGATTTTCAAATTTTTAACAAAAACGTTTTTTTTTTATGCAAATCGAAAAAATAAAGCAAGATTCAGCAGTGGAAAATTTTCATTTCCGAACGAAAATATGGTCAACGTGGAATATTTTGAAGAGAGTAATTTGAAATGCAAACTGGTCCCCAAAGAAGTGTTGTTTGGCTTCTCAAGTTTTTAGCGTGTAATAAATGGCAGTATTGGTATTATGAAAAAATCTTCTTTTTTTTTTGAGAATTATTCATTATTTTTCTGGACAAAATCAGTATCAGAATTAAACGTTAAGAAATTGTGCTCAAGTCTTTTTCCGAACAGTCAAATCTGGCAACGCTGCATTTTCTATTTTGTTTTTAATTAAATTCGCGAATAAATCATCACTTTATGAAAATATAGCCACAAAAGAAAAAATGGTTCATGTGTACTTTAGCACACCCATAATCTGGCAATGTTGCATTTTCGACTTTGTTTTTAATTTAATTCGCGATTAAATCGGTCCATAATTATACTATAGAATTACCATAGAGAATTATACCATATTAGAATTGAATTAACAAAAATATCGCGAATTAAATTAAAAACAAAGTAGAAAATGCAACGTTGCCAGATTTGAATGTCCCTAAAGCGACTTGAGCCAGAAATTACAGTTAATCAGAATGCAGTTAGGGGCTGTATATCAATTATATATGCAGTGGCGTAACGTACGTTTTTGCCGCCCGGATAGTGGCCGCCCCCTATTTTCATCATAAGGCAAGAAAATTGGTGGAAACTCAAATACAGTAATCCCTCCCACTGCGCAGGTTGAGTTTTTAATACCAATTTTCACACTGCACGACTAAAATTTCACATTGCGCGGTTGCTAAAATTTTTATCCTCATGTGTGCCTTAAATTTTGACAGAAATTTATCAGATGCTTTAGCTCCTTACGGAAAAATTTTACGAAAAGGAAAAAGACTAGGTAAACAATCTAAGATAACTAGATTTTTTTTCAAGACAAAAAATATAGCAAGAATATAGCGACTGGTCTATTTTTATCGCAGAAAATCTTTTTTAATGCGAAATATTCTAAACAAGTTCATGTTATTGATTTTTTTTAAATTGGTTTTTAAGTGTATAATACATATTTGCAATGTTAATTTTTGTTTGAATACAAATCTTAATTTATTATTCTGAAAATTTACTAATATTTGGAAACTAACCCCCTTATTTTCAAACAAAATAGAATTCACATTGCGCAGTTTTGTATTGCGCGTTGTCTTTGAGGAATGAAACTACCGCGCAGTTGGAGGGATTACTATACTTTTAAATTCTGTATTTATTTAGATTTATACTCTTCGTGTTTTTCTCAAAGCAAAATCTTTGGCTCAAGTCCATTTTTGTATACTCAAATCTAGCGACGTTGCATTTTCGACTTTGTTTTTTATTCTATTAGCGATTTTTTTGTTAATTCAATTCTAATATGGCATACTTTTCTCTTTTGTGACTAAATTTTCATTATGGATCGATTTATTCGCGAATTACATAAAAAACAAAGTCGAAAATGCAACGTTGCCAGATTTGAGTGTGCTAAAATGGACTTGAGCTAAATCTTTTATAGAATTATCAATGTCCATATGTCGGCCCAATTTTATGCTACTGTATAAATGGTATTTGAGAGATGGTGGGATCTCTGAAATCTGATCAAATCTCACTAATGGGAGAGGGGGTATGAGCCTGTCAACAAATCATAGTAAGATAAGGACACCAAAAAAATAAAATTTATAAAAAAATAGATTTAAAATTTCCAATCTGCTCCAAAATCAACAAAAGCTTGTCTTCACCAAAACAATGTACATTTGAATGTAGATAACAGTAAAATTATTTAATGAATAAACTTTTGGATAAAATATTTGTGTAAACAATATAAAATAAGACAAGGACAGGGGATCTGTTAAATCTTACGATATTTTATAGTCTAGAAGGGGTGGAGAAGGGTCAAAATAATTGATTTACATCTTACATAGCTAATGAACATCCCCTTACCCAACAGCATCTCGAACATTCTTTAAGTTTATTTTTTATGTTGCTTATAGTAGGTCGTTTAGAAATAATATAAAAGAGGGTAAGGGTTTTGATAAAAATAGTGATTGTGTACTTGAGGGGGAGGATACTATATTACTAAATGGTGTAATTCTGAATGGAAAAAAGTAAAAAATCTATTTCTTTAGTTTCTGAAAATGATGCACACCTATAAAGGAAAAATCTAAAACAAAGTCATGATAGTTAAACTCTACCGTACCTAAAAATTGCCTCATAAATAATTTTTGTATTTAAAAATTAAGTAAAAACATATATCATTTTTTTTTCATAAAAAATATACCCTACACCCTTCTAATAGGGTCAATGACCTTGACAAATTCTTAGAGAATGTTAATACTAGTCTCCAGATCTGTGGATTTTTCGTTCATATTTTTAAGAGGAAGAGAATGAAAAGAAAAAAATCGTTTTTTATTTTCAATTTTTGTTAATATGTAGTATCTCGTCAATTAGTTTATTATTTTGAGAAGTTATTGTATTTATATCAGTAGAGGCATTAAATTGATAATATAAGTTTCAAAACTGTACAAAAAGGAAAAAATAATCATTTTAGGAAAATCATCTGTTTCAAATGATTCTATGATAGTTACTCACTTGAAAGTTCTTCACATGGAAATTACTCACAACAAATTGCGTACTAGCATTATTGCTCACACGAAAGTTGCCCACATAGAAATTTACTTACACAGAAATTAACGCACAATGATATATCCTCACATGTAAATTAATCCACAAGAAAAAATATTTGTTTTATTTATTATTTAATTAATTTTTTTAAAAAAGTTATAAGTTAAAAAAAAATAAAGGTTCATGTCCTTTTTTTTGTTAACTCAATTTTAATATTGAAAAATATCGTTTTACTAACAATACTAATAATAAAATAATAATTACTAATATAATAAACAAACTTTTCCTGTGAGGAAATCTGATTGTGTGTTAATTTTTGTATGAAGAATTTTCTACGTGGGCAACTTTCGTGCGAATAATTTTCTAGTTGGGCAAGGTAGGTCAGGAATGTTAGCATCTATCAGCATCTATAACTGGATTTTCGAGAAATAAACTATACTGACCATCTAAAATTGCTCAAACATTAATGTAAAATTGATGTACATGTCAAAAAATAATAATATAAATACAAAGATTAATCTATTTGGATCACCAATCTGTAAAAAAATAGATAATAATTAAGTACTAGTGTTATTTTTAAAAGTCACTATTTGGTAACCTCTTATTCTCTATTTTGTTTTCAATTTAATTTACGATTTGTTGTTAATTCAACTCTGACATCGTCTAATTTTTCATTTGTCGCTAAATTTTCATTATTGCCGATGTCAGATAGTGACTTGTATAAAAAATACTTGTATTTGACCAATAACATTGATCTGCATATCTTGTATCACTCTACATATCACTACAGCTTTGTTTAGAGTCACTACTAATATAACCTATGTGTGAACAAATCTGGATTTAACTGAATAAATTATAACTGCGCCTGAGTTAGATGAGTAGGAAAGAGTTGGAAGTGTAAATGTTGATAATTGAAGCAAGTAAAATGTAAGCGCTTAGTCGTGTAGATTGGCGCTTGTTGGCACTCACTTATATTATTTTTAGTTATCAAAAAAACGAAGCTCTATTCAATGGTACTGTGTAAGCTTTTATTATTTTACCCTTCTTTATATTTTCCATTTGTACTGTCTATCTATATGTATAATCCAATATGACCAATATACATATCAAGTTTACAAATGACTGTGACCTTACTTATTATTTTACATATATTTCACTACTTTTCCTACTAAACCACTTGAACACCCTTAAAATTTGTTGACTTCCTTTTAATTTGGAGGACGCCATCACTGTGTATGTCTAGGGACGCTGATAATACTTACAAATCCGTCTCTTCTATTAATAATTTATTATAAAAAGAAATCTGTTCAAAAATAGATTATGAAGATATTGTGTAGTGAAATCTCGATCTAAGAGCACAATTTGGATAAAAACACCACTAAGAAAAGTTCTTGAACCTCTAGAAGTCTAAAATCTAAATGGTTACGCATACTTTAAAATCTGATCTCGAATTTTGGTTTCCATTGATGAGTCCTGGTACTTAATTTTTTCCGAATTAAATACGTAGAAAATTTAAGAAGCCTAATGAAGAATGGAAAATCATATCTATTCAGCAATAAATATATTGTATACCAGGACACGTTTTAATTTTTCGTTCTACTTTTCTTGTTAGAACACTGTATTTTTTCTTGGCAAAATTGATTCTTACTTTTATATTAATAAACAATGATTGAAAATTATAACCATCAAACCCAAAATCAAAAATAATTTAAAAAAACATAATATAAGAAAATAAAAAATGTATCGTTGTTTTGCGACAATACAAAAACAAAAGTATCACGCAAAGGTATTCAAATTGAATCAGTTAGGGAATAGTATAATTAAACTTGTATTTTGACAGAAAAAGTTTTAATTTTAATGAACAAATGATACTCTGAAAACGATAACTGTGCTTAACTGTGGGTTCTCTGTGACGTCACAGTACGACTTTTTAGTTGTGAGACTTTTCCGACTTTTTAGTCGTTAAGTTTAAGAGAAAAATTATTTGTGTTTAACACCGAACATTAAAATCAAATCTAATCGCATAATTTGGCAACATTTTGAAGTAACTAAATCTTACAATCTTTGAAGGTATTTAATTAAATTATTTTTAAAAAATATGAAAAAAGCATTCATGAATAGTTAATCTCTTAGAAGCGATTCAAAATGGTTTTTGTCCTTAAAAAAATGTTTCACCCTTGTCGTCTGGGTCAACGACCTGAAAAGTTCTCATAAAAAGTTAATACTAAGTCTATCAGTAGATTTTTTTAAATATTTTAATCATATTTATGAGGAAAAAAAAAACATAAAAGCTCATTTTGTTACTCCTAAAAATCAAGAGGGAGGGACCCAACCAGAAAATCGGTAGGATCTTATTTTTTATTCCCTAGTATCATTAAATGCGAGGAAAAAGAAAATTTAAATTCTGATAATTTCACTAATATTAATCATAGATATTATTTCCTATTTTTTTCAAAAAAAGCCTCTTGTCATTTTTTACGAAAAAAAATAAAAGTAGTTAAAATTAATAAATTGTTACTGTCTAAATTTGGGGTGACCAACTCAAATGATATTATGGGCCACTTTAGAAATACTGCATAATTCCGCCAGCCACATCACAGAGATACAGTATAGAGGCCTCATGTTTAACTTTATTTGACTCACCAAATAATCGGAGATCCTATTTCTTTCCAACTGTTATAATACTTAAACCAAATCAGTATAAGCACGGTTTGATGAGCATTCCATGCTATGCGCATAATCAACTTAAGTAGACTCAAATCAAATCTCCGAAATCTGAGATACTTTGTTGGATCATGATGAAAAAATTGTTGATAATAGTAGTTTTTAACCCGAGTTCAATCGAACTTAGGGGTTCGGTGAGTCAGTCTTGCAGGTTCGACGAATTCTTAACGGTTTTGTGCATCTACCATATATGTAAATGTATACCTATGTTTTGAATTTGAACACATATTTTATTTTTCTAATTAAGATGAGTGAATGCGCATTCGGTAAATGCGCAAATGAAACTGGTGTTCCTTCACTTTCAAAATTATAAATCGTCTTTATAATTAGTCTAAAATAAGTTTTTTCTGGGGACCACTATATTGGTACAATCTAGTTATACAAATACTACAAAATTGATAAAATAAGAAGAAAAAAAAATATTTTTTTCAACTTTATTTCGGAATTTGATGAGAATTACCCACATACAAACTTTCTTGTTTACAATTCTTATAAGGATAGAATTAAGTTAACAAAAAAATTGCGAATCGATTAAAAAATAAAGTATAGCCGGCATATCTTATTCAAAACAATTTTCGTTGTATCTATTTTTGAGGTTTTCAAATATTTAACATTTTCATGAATTGCCCGTTGTATAATTGAAATGTTAAAAACAGGACCCAATTTCTACCTATGTAGAATTGCTTAGGTATACAGAAAGTATATAGAAAATTATTAAATCATTAAAATTATTAACCAAAATTTACCTTCTACCGATTAGCAAACCAAATTTTAAAGTTTGAAGTTTCCAAAATTTTTCTTTTGCCAATCATTCGTAGATATTTGTGCAAGAAACCCTTTCGTTTGTAACTGCTAATTGCTTAGTAATAATTAATTATTTACGAAAAATTAATTACGTAATCATTGATATAGTAAAATGTTAGGAAATAGGGTTTTGAAGGAAAATTTAGAAAACTGTTGTTTTAAAAATAAACAAAAAAGAAAAATTTAAGAAAACTAAACAGAACCTCCCCCCACCCTTTTTTTTCCTTAAATTATATTTTTACAAAATTTTTCAAAATAACAAAAATCGAGACATAATTAAACACGCTTTACACCCAAATATTTTATAGATATATACTAACAAAAATGGTTTTTAGTGATATATAATAACAAAAATGAAGGAAAGTTTAGAAAACTGTTGTTTAAAAATAAATAAAAAAGAAAAATTAAAGAAAACTTAACAGAACCTCTCCTCACCAAAAAAATAGTAGAAAAATAAACGATTAAGTAAATTAATTTTTTCCATAAATTAAATTTTCACAAAATTTTGCAAAATGATAAAAATCGAAACATATTTAAATACGCTTTTCACCTAAACATTTTCATCGTTAGTGAAAATTAATTTTTCCTACAAAAATTTTTTGACTACAAATATGTGAAATAATACGTTGAGTGTTTTTCAAGATTCGGAAAATATTTTCCACACTTTCCGATTCAGCCAACTTTTCGAAAATGGCAAAAATCAAATAACAACAAACAGGTTTTTCACACATAAATTTTCATCGTTTGTGAAATCAATTTATCCGACAAAAAAAATTCAAATCCTAAAAAAACACTCAATGTGTTATTTCACATATTTATATTCAAAAAAATTTCGTAGTAAAAATTAATTTTCACAAACGATGAAAATGCTAAGGTGAAAAGCGTATTTAAATATGTCTCGATTTTTGTCGTTTTGCAAAATTTTGTGAAAATATAATTTATGGAAAAAAATCATTTCATAAATCATTTTTTTTCTTCTATTTTTTTGGTGAGAGGAGGTTTGTTTTCTTTAATTTTTTTTATTTATTTTTAAATAACAGTTTTCTAAACTTTCCTTCATTTTTGTCATTATATATCGCTAAAAACCCTATTTTCTTAACATTTTACTATATCAATGACTAAATAATTAATTTTTCGTAATTAATTAATTAATACTAAACTATTTTGTCACAAACGAAATGGTTTCTTTCACAAACCTCTCCGAAAGATTTCCCAATGATTGCCAAAAAAAAATTTTTGGGAAATTCAAATTTTAAAGTTTTGTAGGCTATCGATTTAGGGTAAATTTACTTACTGCCTACGATTGCCAAAAAAAAATTTTTGAAAATCAAATTTTAAAATTTTGTAGGCTATCAATTTAAGGTAAATTTACTTACTACCTATTGTACGTCATTTTTTTTAAATTAATTTGGATATTGTTTATATGTTAAATTTGAATAAACCGCTATATAATGTGCAATGCCTTTAAATATTAAATGGATTTATTATGGAATAGAAGTATTGTGAGACTGTGTTACATGGGCATTATATTCCTCGATGTAATAAAGAAACGACCTCAATTCTCATATGTGAACAAATACCGTTGTCACGTATATGTGAATGTGAATGTATATGTGTTATGTAGGTATTGGTTTTTTTTTCCATTCTAGACTTGATGTGTGTGACGTCATGTAAACAAACGAGCGTTAGGTAAATAAAGGAAATGTATAAAGCGATAAGAGCATGTATAGTCAGGTGCATGTCCCTTTCGGTTATATAAAACGATTATAAAATTACAAAAAAAAAAAAGGGTTGCCGGAAATGGGGGAAAGCGAAAAATGAGCTAAGCTTATGAATTTTGTTTTTGTAGGTGAACTTTGGTTCGTTGTCGATGTGGATGAGGGCGACTGAGGGTTTCTAAATGAATACATTCAAATTCGTTACGGAGGACGAGTATGGTGAACGAGGAGGAAAGCAACAACAGTGGCGATTTGGTTGTTTTGGCATCGTCGTCGTCGTCGACATTGTTCGATGATGGTAACGTTGTAGGCGACAGCAAAAGCGATAATGATGGTAAAGCGCAAGTTGAACGCCACCAAACGAAACGTTGTGATCGAAACGAAACGAATGTGTGCAACGATGACACGCCCCTGTATCGTGAGCATCATGACGACGTCTTCGGAACAGCTGATCATTCTCTTAACGGGACGCCTATAATGCGTAATCAAAACATGCCATCGAAATATCGAGATGGGGAAAATGTGGAAAAGCCGGAAACGATCAATGGGATCGGACGACGAGGCAACGATGATCCAGAGGGAGAGTGCGATAATGACTGCAGTCTCGCTCGTATGAATCGTACACATACGGACGAGAATCGACAATGTACAGTTCCCGTCACAAATAAAGTAGCTAACGTTAACATTATCAACGGGACGAAGAACAGCGATTCGGAGTTAACAGGGAGTGAAGTAGCGACCAAAATCGATGTTTCCTACTCGATATCATCGTGCGATAGATCTCAAAACGATAAAATCGAAGCGATAACGACCGCAACGTGTACTATTTCAAAGACTTGCGTCCAATGTACGACGCCCATGTTAGAGAGCGGCGACGCCGCCGCCGTCGTCGTGTGTGGTGGCAACAACAAAATCAATAATAGTGCGTGTGAAACATCTACCGTTGAAAATACGGAAAAACATTTAATAAATAATGTACAATGTCGAACAAGAACCGCGACAAACAAAACGAGTGATGAAAACAACGAGTGCAATAATAAAATCAAGTTACCGAGGAGTAAAGTGAAGAGGATGCAAACGGCATACATAAATCATTTAAATACGGAGAGAGATAGTCGACTGACTGCCGAGGACGATGTTGCGACTCGCCGCCAAAATCGCCGATCGCCGCGCGGCATCGCCAAGCCGTCAATCTCGACGTCGTCGTCGTCATCGTCCATATCGTCGTCATTTACACACGACGACGAGGACCACACCACCAACGACACGACGTCCACTGATCACAAAGCCGACCTGACCGGCCTCGTCGTCAGCTTACGGTGCAGTCTTCCGCTGGACAAAATCAACACGAGCATTCTCGACTCGATCAAGAAGAAGGCCGACAATGACGAAGAAAAAATCAACGGCCCGAAGAAGCGGTTTCTGTGTCTGTTTTGTGAACGGATTTTTGCCAGTGCTAATCTTCGCCAGAAGCACGTCGAGCGGTGCCATTCCGCGAATCAATCGCGACGATCCAGTTCGCGTACGCCCGGTCATAGTCAATTGATACCGTCGTGCATGTACTGTGGAAAAGTTGACGACATCGGCAACGACTTGCACAAACTCTTGCAACATCTTGTGCTGGAACATTCGTGTAAATATCACGCGTGTGTGCCGTGCGAGGAACGCTTCACGAATCGAGATTCTCTCGAAACGCATCAACTAGAAGTCCACGGCATCAAAATTGAAGAGAAAGATGCGAGCAATGACTGCGACGAGCAGAAGAAACGAAAAAAGAAAAAGAACGAAGAACCGTTGGTCGAGGATTCGAAAGAACTAGAAACAGACAATTCGTTAGTATCACTAAACGACTCCAAGGATAGTAAAGATTCAGATAGTAAAATTAAAAAACTTAAATGTATTCCTCGAACAACTAGAACGACACGTCGCACTGCGGCACTGAAATCCCGAAACTTACGTTCTTCATCTGAACAAAATTCAGCAACTTCCGACGACACCAGCACCCAAAAAGTAGTTTTTGATCGAATATCAACCACATCAAGCACAACACCTTCAGAAGCATCCTCAAATAAAATGTCCAGCAGCAGCGAAACAACACCCGTCAACTACGAGTTTGATGAAAACTTTTTCCGATGTGTTGCATTCAATATTCGCGACAACTTACTAAACCATTTGGATGGCAAATTAAATCGAAATTTGGATTGGAAAGAGTCGAACGAATGTACGTCATCTACAGCAGTGGTAGCAGTAAAAAATCCAGGTCTTTCCGAACATTCGGGAGGTGTTAATGTACGGTGCTTGGAAAATTTGGCACTGACCGCCTTAACTCCAGTCACTTCGTTGTTAACATCTCAAATCGGAATCGATGCCTATCGGCAAATCGAATATGGCTCGAAGGCTCCATTGGAAATGACTCGAACGAGACATTACGTCAAATATAATTTTCGAAGTCGAAAAAATAAGCAAAATGGCAACGAATACGACTTGGAGAAACGAGACATTTCGAAATTGGATATGTGGACGCAGATTGCTATGAAATTGCGACAACAGAAAGTCAATAAAAATGGTCGTATGCAATTACATTGTCAAACCGAATTGTTTACCGGTGCGGGTGAAATTTCTATGCAAGTTGAGGAACTGAATCGTATTCTGGACACACGCGGTCCATTTCAGGATCTTCGCGAAGAAAACCAACAGTTTATGACGGGCACACGTGCACTCGATTTTGACCCACAACACGCGGACAACGTCGAAGAAGTGCGTTCAATTTTAGAGGATCTCATCAACAGTGCCATCAGCAACGTTCCAAAAGTTTCCGCCAACAATCGTGTAACGCGGTCGCGACTTCGAATAGAAAAATCAAACACAAACTTAAGCGTTGACGATGAATCACTAACATACTTGAATTTGTCCCGAATCAAAAGTGTCGAACCACCGACACCAGCAGCTGTTACAAAACTAGGTCTCGACTTAAAACAAATCGATCCGTATCTATCAGAAGCCGATCACAGCCTCATCGTATCCTCAAGCGTTGAACTAAGTGGCGAGTGGGCACGTCCTCGAATTTACATTTGCGGTGCTTGCGGAGTCAAATTACCAAGTCTCAAACAATTGGAGGATCACAAAAGTTTTGTCCATCCGTACATTTGGTGCATGCACTATGAATTCGTTGGAAATCAGTCGGAATTTTATCCACATTTAAATATACCAGGTCTCGGAAGGATTTTAGAAAAAGAAAAACGCGACAGATATAATCGTGAACATAATACGGAAGAAGTTTGGGAACGAAGCGATTCGAGAGTGTGCACCAAATGTAATCGACAATGCAATAGTCTAGGAGAACTTCATCGCCATATGTTAGAATGTGGTGGAGATTGGGCGTGGATGTTAGCCAAAAAGAAATGTAAATATCGGCCATATGGAACACGACGTCGACGACAACGAGGTAAATAAACACTTTAATTTTATCTAAATACAATAATACGCGACATAGTAACATAAAATAATTAGAGAACTTACAAGAAAGTAAATTTATAAAAAGTTAATTATTATCAGGCCTTACTGAATAAACTCATGTGCTTTTCTTATTAATCTTTTAGACTCATGTCCTTTTTAGAACCGTCAAATCTGGCAACGTTGTTTATAATTTGCGAATAAATCGGTTCATAATGAAAATTATATCAAATTAGAATCATGAATTAACAAAAAAAATCGCGAACAAAATAAAAAACAAAGTAGAAATTCCAACGTTGCCAAATTTGACAATTCTAAAAGGGGCATAAGCCATCTTTTGTATTAGTATATGACATTATTCCCGGTCATTTTTCTGAATTCGACTCTTCAAATGATTATATCCTCGAATGATTTTCACTGAATGTCGCTTTCTATGAATTTTATTCCCAAATGACCATTTTTAATTCGCTGGGGTTAGAATATTTTGCTTTATTCGATCGACTTAAATTCGTGAACCTAATTTGGCTTATTCATTCAACCATTCCCTAAATAAAAAGTTCCATTTTTACTTTATCATAACGTTGCAATTTTTATTTTGTTTTTTATTCTATTCGCGATTGTTTAGTTAATTTTGTTAATTTTCAATTCTAATATATTATAATTTTGGCTTATGTCTTTTTTAGAACCGTCAAATATGGCAACGTTGTATTGTACTTTGTTTTTAATTTGATTCATGAACAAATCGGCCAATAGTGAAAAATTAGTCAAAAAATATAACATATTAGAATTGAATTAACGAAAAAATCGCAAATAAAATAAAAAGCAACGATGCCAGTTTTGACGGTTCTAAAAGGGACATCAGCAAAATTTTACATATGTATGTATATGTATATAGATGATAAAATTCAGATCTCAGCTTTTATATTTTTTTTAAATAAGAAGAAAATTCAGGTTATTTAAGATCTTTTTGTTTTTTATTTTTTATTTAATATTTTTATTATTCAATTAGCTACGTTTCGTTACTAATCGTAACTTCCTCAGGCTTCTTGATTCCCAAAATTAAAATATTTTTTTTTTAAATTCTTAATCTGGGGGTTGCGAACAGAACATAGAAAATATAGCGTTTTCTTATGTAATAAATGTTTTTCTGGCTTAAGTTCCTTTTAGAACAGTCAAATCTGGCAACGTTGCATTTTCGATTTTGTTTTTAATTTAATTCGCGAATAAATCGGTCGATAATGAAAATTTAGCCACAAAAGAAATAATTACACCACATTAGAATTGAATTAACAAAAAAATCGCAAAAAGAATTAAAAACAAAGTCAGTCGAAAATGCAACGTCGCTAGATTTTACTAATCTTAAAGCGACTTGAGCCGTTTTTCTCAAATAAAAAGAAACCGACATTTTTAAGGTTATACGTGCTTATATTCAGTGTTAAAAGAGGTGCTAACCGCTTAAAAGGTTTAGAACTTCTGCTTTAAAAGAATGTAGTTTTAAAAAAAATCGGCTAATCACTTAGTGTAAACAAAGGCAAATTTTGGCAAGTTGTGAATAATTTTAATCAAAGACCAATTTTCCGTTAATTTATTTTCCTGTGAATTTTCCTATTGTTGTTTCTCTATGATGAATATGAATTACTTATAATTATATTTACATTGTAGGAATGAAAAGAAATTTCGTCCGAGTTATCGATAAAAACGAGCAGCGAAAGTTTCGAGAAAAAACAAAAACGGATGGGCCACGACCACCTCGTCCTAGTGATGGTAAAAATATAGCATTATTATTTATTTTTTTAAATTTTTTAATGTACATGTTTTATTTTTTTAGCTGAGACTATTCAAAGAATGTTAGCAAATTTACCGGCGAAACGAGCGACAAGAAAAATTATGTGCTTGAAGGATGGAGGTCATCGAAAACCACGACAAAAATCAACGGTGAATCCGCCCACGTCTAGCAAAAAAGAGTCAACAATTACATCATCCGTGAAAGCTGCTAATCAAAAATTAAAACAAGCTTTGCAGAAAAATTTGCGTACACGTAACCAATTGAATAAAAATAGTGAAGAATCGTCGAACCAACCGAAAATTGTGACTATTTCAAATACGCCGCGAAAGACACAAAAAGTATTGGCCAGTAAAGTGATTGACAGTAACACGTCAACGGGACCGAAGAGTAAATTGAAAAAGATGCGTTTTACCGAATCCGTAATGAAAATAACACGGCTACGTCATAAGTTATTGGTGATGCAAAATAATAAAAAAGTGGACGAAAATTTGACCGATACGATAAAGAAACAACCGAATCGAACGCGAATTTTCAAAAAAATACAAAAGAAGTTGCCAACGTTTCGACGTAGCCTGCGAATCAACAACTCTACAACAGTGCCGGAAAACGAAAGTGCTAATACCGTTACGGAAAATTCGGTGTCGGGCTTGAAAAAACTGACCAGAAATTTACGTAAAACGACGAAAAAAATAACCGAAACAACCGCGAAAATTTTTAAAAAAGATAAGAATACAAGTGATTCGAACAAACAAGTTTTTGATAAAAGAAAACGGAAAATCAACTCTCAAACAAAAGAGGATGGAGGTAAAAAAGCAAAACTTGCAAATGAGGCATCAAATTCGATAAGCAATGTTGAAACTAGTACAATAGAGCCAGATATTACAATACCCGTGATAGAAAGTGTAGGACCGCCATTTGATGTTCAAATAGATAGTGCTATAACGTTACCAATTTTAGTATCCGTGCCTAGTTCAACCACCAAAACTGCCGAAAATGATTCAGCTACAAATGCTGTAACCGATGACAGCACCGTGCTATTAATTGCACCAGAAAACTGCGATTTATCAGACTCTCGCATTCTAAAAAACTCCAATACTTCTGCCTCGGCTAATACGTCCTGTGAGACATCTGCCACCTGCGTCGAGGTAGATGTACAAATATCACAGGACACAACCTCGACGTTGCCGACCTCCACGTCGGCGTCAACGTCGACCACGACATCCACTGAACCCCAACCCGTGGAATCGTCACAAAACACCAAACCAAATCCAGTCGACAATGACGACAACGACCCATCTAAAAATCCCGATCGAAATCTACCAGTCATAATAAAAACCGAACCGCCTGATTTTCCACCTAGTGAATCATCTTCGACGAATGCTTGCACAAAAATGTCGCGAGTTAAAAAACCAGTTCGTAAGTTAAACGATTGCATTGCAATGCTAACTTGTAAACTGCAACAAAAACTTCAAACACAACCCACATCAACATCACCAACGGGCAGTGTTGATTTAAATCAATCGAAAGAACCCGTCGCCCTAACTGTTACAAAACCCGTTAATAAAAGTGTGTTAAATGTTCCGATTTTGAAAGTTCCTGCCGTCAATCACTTACGGTATGATTTTTTGCAACATAAACCAACGACGGATTACGTTGAATCCGTTGATGACACGCCAATCGATTACACTTATTCCAATTTAACAAAAACTTTATCGTTACAGTCTGCCTCTTCTGCAATTCCTTATCCTCTTTCTACTCCTTTCCCACCATCGCAATCTAAACCAATTCCGTTAGTCTCGTCATCAATTCCTTACAATTTCGTCCCACAAATTCCAAGGGAAGAACCACCCAAATCCGTTGCTTGTACTGTCCTAAACGTGCCTAAATTGATCACAAACGCCACATTGTCTTCATCACAAGATATTCCTTTATGTTTAACACAAACAAAATCCCAACCAATTATACATTCCACAACTAGCGAAACACCCCAATTATCAAATATTGCTGTAACTCCTTCAGATAAAGAGACTACAGAATTGGAATTAAAATCGAATGCAACAATTGTGGAAGCGCCAATTTTGGAAAATGAAACATTGAAAAATATTGCTTCGGAAGTCAAGCCTTGTAATGGTAAACGAAGAAGACAAAAGAAAAACGGTGGTTTAGCAAAATTGAATCAAGTAGTAGATCAATTGTCGCAAAAGGTCAATGATAGTATAAATATTGAACCTGGTGAGAAATTGAATCAAGAGTCGGAAGCACCTGTTAAAGGTGCAAGAAAAACTAGACAAAGCCATAAAAAATTGCCTGATCCTTCAGAGGTTGCACCCGTTTTGGACTCAGGCAAAGATGAAGTTGATGTAGCAACAATTGTAGCGCCCCAGGAGGAAGACCCAGAACGAAAAATCGGTCGTGGTCGTAGTAAAAAAGTGATAACAAGTCCAAAAAAGACGAGTCCTCGTGCCAGTCCTAGAAAAACCACTCCGAAATCGAGTCCGAAAAAAGCAAGTCCTAGAAAAGTTAAATCGCCATTGAAAACATCACAAAGCACAGATGAAACAAAAGTAGTACCAGAGGCAGTTGAAGAAATTTTGTCTATTGAAATTGAAAATAAAACCGATCGGTTAGACAATGAAGAGGATATGGAAATTGATGTTGTTACTGTTGAATTAGAAAAACCAGAAAAAAGTGTTGAAGTGATCAAAGAAAATTGTTTAGCCTCCGTAAATGATGTCGAGCCATCTTCGGTTGAAATTGAGGACTCAAAGTCTGAAACGAATGTCCAACCACAAGAAGAAAATACACCGGTTATTACATCGAATTTGGATGAATTTAAAAATATTGAACAAGTGCCTGAAAAAGGAAATCTCCAAATTGATGAAAAACCTCCTATTTTGACAAAACCATCCACGAAAACATTAGGTGAAAATCGAAAAATCGGACGTGGACGTAAAAAAGATAAAAGTCAACAATGTGTTGAGAATAAAATGAAAAATGTTGCTTTGATCATTGAAAATATCATCAGACAATATTCAGTGGAACCTGATGAAGAAAAAGAAAAACGACTTGAAGAAAAATCGGTTGATTTAAACGAAGCATTTATTAATCAAGAGAATGAGACTATTCCGACAGAATCTTTGGAAAAATGTGAAAATTCCGAACCATTGCAATCTATTGAAAGTAATGTAGAAAAAGTAACTCCTGTTGAATTAATTGAATCTCATATAATCAATGAAGATATTAAGATTGCTGATGCTGTACCGATTGAATCCATGAAATCGCCTGAAATTCCCGAGGCAATTGAACGATCGGAAGAGGCAGAAACTCCCGAAACTTTGTTAGAACAAGCTAATGAAAACGTAGACATCAATGAAAACAACAACATTAACATTGAAACAATGAAAAAATTCGAACCAAAACCGAAACGCGTATTTAAAACTCGGAAAAAAATTCGCCGTAGTGTTCAGAAAAGTAAAAAATCTCTAAAAATATTTCTACCGAAAACGACAGATCACGTCGAAAAATCTGTTGAAGTTTTGCCACTCAGCGAAAAAATTATCGAATCGGAAAACATTACACCGGAAAGTGCTTCAGTAGTAGCACAGCCTACTTCGTCACATCCGACGACAAACATACTGCCTTTATTCGAAAATCCCGAAAACACCACCAGCAGCGAAGCAGCAGCTGTTCTCCACGAAAACAAAGAAAACTCTAATGTTGTCGAACAAAACGAACCCATTTTGAAAAAGCACGGCAAAGTCAAAGCGCCAAAAACCCAAAAACAAGGACCGAAACGCAATCTTAAGAAAAAAATTGCGAAGCAACTGAAAAATACTTCTAAAAATTTAGAGCAACAAGAAGAAAAATTGGAAAGCATCAAACCAATTGAAAATGCGCCATCTGAAATTGAAGAAGAAAACAACGAATGCGATGCTAAAGAAAATTCAGATAAACAAGTTGAACCAAAAATAGATCCACAAATCAACCAACAAATTGATGCAATCGTAGCAAAATCGGATGATTCTGACGAAGACGAAATTCCACTAGCCAAAATAATCACTAAAAACATTACGCCAAAAATTATCGAAGAAGAAGTTAAAAATGATGACGCGAATTTACATGCAGATGAACCAAGAGTTGTTGAAAGTCCTGCCGAGATTCCCAACGACGCTGAAAAGATTGAACCTAAAGGAAAATTTTTGCGTCGCATGCCAAAAATAAAATTACGTCGACGTAAAATCAACAAGAAAAAATCAAAAATTTTGAAACCTAGAATAGTAATACCACCTCCAGAAGAAATTTTCGACGCCTTACCCATTTCAATTGAACCCGAAAAGATAGACCCTGTTGATGAATACCCAAAGAAAAATGATGCCGAAATTATCGAAGACATTGACATGGAAAAACCATCGATAACAGTTGAAAAAACCCCACCACACTCTCCAATTTTAATTCGTATAAAAACATCACAAATCAAACCACCACTTGCCGAACACTACTGCGAAATTTGCAAGAAAAAATTCTGTCGCGCAGAAAATTTAGCCAAACACAAAATGACGTTTACACATATCGCAAAATTATCCGAAATCGAGGCAAGAGAACATGCATTACGACTAGCTGAAAGTAAAGAAGAAGAACAAGAACCACCCAAAGACGACACCGAAAAACCAGTTAAAGAAAATGAGGAAGCGAAAGAAGAAACCGAAGAAACGAAAGAAACAGAAAAGCTTTTGGAAGTGGTTAAGCCTTGTGAGGTGGAGGATAAAAATGATGTTGATAATCGGGATAGTGACGATGAATCTATGGAGCCGTTTACTCTTGGAAGCGGAGTTAATTATCCCGATTTAGTTACATCTCATCAGCCAAAACGTTATCGTAGTTTAGGTGAACGAAAAAGTTTTGATTCCAATCCAGCAATGTTATCGCCAACTCGGTTCGAAGATATTCAACGCACTCTCGATGAAGAAGACGAGGATGAGGCTGTGTTTCATGATGAAAAATCAAGTAGTAGCATCGACGATTTCCGTGACAATTCTCCATTAAATTCACCAATTTATTATTCAGATAAAACAATTGTTAAAACACCGGTAACACAGCGCGATCCCAATTTAATTTTTGACTATCTAAAAAAATCAGGACCAGAAAACACGAAAAACGTGGTATTTGAAGAAAATCAATTTTCTGAGAACTTTGTTCGTAAAACATTAAATCGCGACGAAGAATTGTTCTTGGAGTGTTGTAGTTTATTGAAGAACAATTCCAAGCACCGCTCTGTAACAAGTGAAACGAAACACGTGGACAAAGACGCAGAAATTGTTGATGGAAATTGCCCCGATTGGTCTAATTCGAATTCAATTGAATCGGATTGGCTTTCACGTCCAGATGAATCATCATCGAATACTCAATTCAGTAATGTGCTCCTGAATAATACATCTTATCAGTGGTTACGACAAAAAGAATCGCTTGAATCATTCGATACCAGCAACGATAATTCAAGTTTCCAAAACAAATCAAGTTTGAGCCAAAGTGAAAAACAGTCGATTGTTGATGACGAAAAAGAAGACACTTCTATTGATAGTTCAAGTCAATCACTATCTGCTAGTATTTCAACCACACATCAAACTTCAATTCGTGATTATATCACAACAAGTACAGATACTCCAAGTGCTTGGGATGAGACCAACAACGACTCGAAGAAAATTCCAACCAAAGGTGCACTAAAAGTGTTTGAAGGAATTAAAGTATCTATTCCCACTCAAGAGTTAGACTTGGAACAAGTGTTGAATTGCTCGTCGGTGTCTCAATCTTCCTCCATCGGTCCAGCTCCCTCTAACCGCCTAAAGTTGTATAAGAACGGTGTGGAAGTATCTCAAAGTATTTTAACCAAAACAAAAATCACGAAACGTACAAGTTCGAAAAAATGTGGCAATAAATTGGGATTGCGTGAATTCAAAAAACGTACAAAAGCAATTCGGAAGACGCACGAAAGTGGTGGAACTTTGAAGCGAAAAAATAACGCTATTGCAAAGAATTTAAGTCAAACTAAGGACGTGTATGATTTCGAGGAATCTCAGGATGAGACCGAATTAGTACCGCCGAGTAAAACATTTAAAATGTTTCGGGATAAGTCAGCGAATTCAACTCCAGTTGCCGAAAACGAGGCACCTGCGTTGAGTAGTAAAAATCCATTGCTTAAACATTTGAAGTCTTTCATTTCGGAAGACAGCGAATCCGATCAGCATGCTTACTTGGATTCGTTTAGTATTGATGAGTCTTCGACACGCTCCAGTGATGATTTCACCACCATTAAACCACCGACTCCAGTATCTGTTGTTACACCCACAACTACTACAAAACGTAAGGCCCGTCGCACAAATGGAATCAACAAAAAGTTCTCGACGAAAACCAATGAAAATCATAAAAAGTGCATGATTATGGGCCGAATTTTTAAACATGTAGTCAAACCAAAAACTCCGGAAGTCGTCCACGAAAAACCCGACAACTTAAATGAAAACGATGTCAGTTTAAATAAGAACGCAAACCGAATTATTTCTCCCACAAATACATCACCAGAAAAACCAGCCATAACACACACCAAAACTGCTAAAACACCAGCGCCAATTAAGAAAAATCGAAAAACAAAACGTGGCAAAAACCAAGAGGATAGTTCCGACGATGAGTTCTCACCAAAAAAAGTAGCAAATAAATCAAATTGTAAAAGAAAGAAACCACGACAAAAACCAAAAGTCAATGTGAAAGAAGATAGTGGCATTAATCTAGAACAAGAGATTCGCGAGTGTATCGGCGTGGCTGGACGGAAAAGTCAAAGAAAATGCACGAGTGGAAAGCAGAATGTATTAGCTGAGTTCTGGAGTTCCGATGAAGAATTGGAATCGGAATTGGAAGAGAAAATCGTTTTGCCAACGACAATGGTTGAAAGTAGTACAAATATTAACGTTAGCGAACCTGTGATGATAATTGATAAAAAAATAGAAGATATTCATGTTGAGCAAATTAAAGAAGATGAGGAGAAAATACTGCCGACATTTAACAATGCAAAGAGCATGAAACGTAAAGGAGTTAAGAAAAATCGAAAACCGAAAGTGGAAACGGTTGCACAAGAGACTGTTATTGAAAGAGGTGAAGAGAAAGAAACTAAATTAGGGGTAGAAGAAGTCGGGAAGACCGTAGGTCTGGCGGCCACCCGTCGAAAGCGTAGTGCCAGTGAAAAGTTATACTATTGGTCAAGTTCAAGTGATGATGAAACTGGGGATTTAATTGAAGTTAAACCGGTACGGGATGACACAATGGAGGATGATCGTCCGTTACAACACGGTTGGATCGTGGGTGATTCACCCAAAAAATTGGTCACCATGTTGGCCCAGGCGAAGGGTAAAAAAATGGTGGATTCAGTGAGTGTTAAGGAACAAGGGCGTAGAAATAAACTCACTTCATAGCTCCACAATTAATTGCTAATAGCGGCAGCAGTTGTTAGTTAATACTAGTTGTAATTTTCTTATTTTTTTTTATAAAAAAAAATAAATAAAACAGTAAAAGCAAGCGACATACGTTAAAAAATTGATATTTTGTTAAGCTTAAATGTTAGTTTATTTACTCTGATTACTGCCAATAAGTTTTCATTATTATAATATATATTATATATAAAAGAAAATTGAAAATATTGTAAATAATGTGATGAAAAGTTTTGTACTAATTTTGTTAGAAAATCAAATTTGTTTTTCCTATTTTCTTTTTCATTTTTAAATGTAATTTTAAATTGTATAAAATTGCAGCAAACAAAAATCACGATTATTGCATAACATATTACTATGGATTTAGTGATCTGGGTTGAGAACAATGTACATAGATATTAAAAATATATATACATATTATATAAATGCAAATACGTTTCTTTTTGTCAAATCTTTTTTAAATCTCACTCAGAAAATTAGATTTTATAAATAAATAAAAAATATAGTGAAGTAAGAAATTGTCATAGTTTATAATATGAAAAAAAAGTAATAAATAATTGTTTATCACCAATCCTGAACAAAAGGATAATTAATTGATTTACACTTGAAGTATATATTATATGAATGAGAGAGAGAGAAAGAGTAATTATCTTTATTTTACAGTAAAAAATAAAATCTGTTTAAAATTATAGCATTTGTAATTTATTTTTAGTCGACCCGGAAATTTTTGGTTTTCAGATTCCAAATGCAAAATCCATTTTCACTAGTTTCAGCGTGAAGTCTATACATAAGTTTGTATGACATAGAATATAGGAATACATTGGTCAACATTGGTGATCAAACACTTGTCCACTAGAAAATTCCTCACACAGAAATTATCGCACAATCATATATCCTCACATGGAAATTAAACCCACTGGAAAAAAAAATACTCAATATTTAATTATTTAGTATCTGGACGACCGAGTTCAACTCGGTTTGAAATTTCATTCCAATATGTTTCAGCTATGTGGAAGTATTAGATATATAAACGAAATATATTTAATACGTATTATGAAGGTCAATAATTATTATATATTTGAGTTATTAAATTTGACTATGGAGATAATACTTTTAAAAAAATGCAAATCTAAAAGCTGAAGTCCAAAATATTAAAATATCGTTTTCACAATGCAATTCGATAATAGATTTTTTATTTTAAAAATATTTAACAGATACATATTTGAATAAAATTTAAAACGAATTGTTATATATTAGTCAATATTCAAACTATCACAGATAATATTCATTATGTAAACACATCAACAGATGGCGCAAAAAAAATTTCCCCCGTTTCTTGGAAATTGCGTTTTTTCATAGAAGACGACTTTACAGATAATCTTTAAAAACAAAATTCTATTCAATTTCAAATTTTCATCAAAATCGTTAGAGCCGTTTTCAAAAACCAAAACACATCCATACATACAAGAATAGTTCATTTAATATATAAAATTATTCGTGTATAAATAGTATTGTTAGTATAACGATATTATACAATATTAAAATTAAATTAACCAAAATAAATATCGCGACTTCAATAAAGACAAATTATAAACTGAATCATTGCCAGATATTGATGTCACTAAAAGGGGCAAGACTGTTTTTTTTTAAATTTATAACTTGAAAAACAATACTTTTTTAATAAGGTTAGTAGTGTATTACAATACTAATAAGAAAATAACAACTAATTAAATAATAAATAAAACAAATATTTCTTCCTGTGGGTTAACTTCCATATGAGGATATATCATTGTGCGTTAATTTGTGTGTGAGGAATTTTCTATGTGAGTAAATTTCTATGTGGGCAACTTTCGTGTGAGGCAAAAAGCGCGCAACTTTTGTGGGCAATTTTTATGTGAGGAATTTTCTAGTGGGCAACTATCATAGAATCGAATATATTAGTTCTTAGGTGAGGGTTTAGCTGACTTAATATTTTGGCAATAATGGGGTTAATAAAATATTAATTTTTGATCAAATAAGATTTTTTCCGCTGACTTTGAACAGTATTACTGATTATACAATGTAGAGAATATATTGTGGTCCAATTTATGTTATATAATAATAAAAAAATTATACCATAAACATAAATTTGAACAGAAGTTCAAACAAAAATATTTGTGACATATTGCCCAAATACGTATTTCGATTGCCAAGTAATCTTTCTTAGTGGTCATCAAGTAGTTTGGATCACTCTGTAACTGCTTTGTGATGGCATATTACTTTTTGAGTTTATTTATTAAATATTTAGTATGTCTTATATATCTTTTTTTTGTAAATGATTATTTTATTAATAATGAACGGGCTGCGGCTGCCCCTGGTTTTGGCCGCCCTTGTGTGGTTCACACTCTGCACACCGGCTAGGATCGGCCCTGACTATATTTATCCAGAATCTATGGTGTTAACTAAATTATTTAAGTTTCAAAGTAATCTAATTGTAATTAATTTTAACAGTGATGATTGCTATTTTTTTCTTGTATTTTGATAAATATTGAACAGTTGTTTTTCCTTTTCTTTGGAACAGTTATTCCAATTTAAAAGTACTTATCGTCAGAGTAAATATTGAAAAACAAAAAAAAATAATAAAACTCTTTTTTTCTTCTTCAGACTTTAGACTAGAGGGACAACTCGAACCTTCGACCATCTCCGACTTCCAACCAAGTCGGATCGGCAGTGGGGGTAGTTGGATCGAGTTCGTCCGATTCAGTCCGACTAACAACCCAACTTCAGTTTCCAGTCAGTCAGTGCTTGTCCTTCTTATAATTACCATCATTTTGTTACTTTACAATGAATAGCGAAGCGACGTCTGAATTTATCGAAGCTTACAGGGAAAGTGCCTGTTTGTGGGACAGAAGCAGTCCTCTCTACACAAACAAAAATGCGCGGATAGAAGCTCAAAAGAAACTTTTAAATATAATGCTTAAGTGCAAAATTGACGCAAATTTAACTTCGGTTCGGAAAAAAATAGATTCCCTTCGTTCTATCTTCTTTAGGGAACATAAAAAAGTGCAATCGAGCAAAAGTGGAACGGAAACGAGAACCGAAGAGGTTTACATCCCCAATTGGGTTCACTATAATGAACTTCAGTTTTTGTATGATCCACAACGAGCAGTCAAAGCGGAAATCGACTCCCGTGGAACGTCGCCACTCTCTGTTCCTGGCGAAATCAATGAGAGGGATCAGTGGGACTGGAACAACGACGGAGGGAAGATCAAAGTCGAACAAATTACAGAAAAAGTGAGTACCAACATGAGAACTGTCTTTCTCACTCCACTGCATTTTTAGTACTTTTGCTCTCACTCAATCACTTCCAAAAGAGTCGTTTCGTTCGACAGATATTTTGGGTTCGATACAAATCCGATTGTTTTGGCCAGGGGTGGCCAGGGGGTCTAACTCTTATGACAGACTTTGTTCCCAAATCTGAGACTTAGCTCAGCCAATTAGAGATGGCGCGGAAAGCAATATTTCTAGTTTTAAATGATACAGAACTGGGGTAAAAAATAGAAGGTTGGTAAAAGAGAGGCTACTGGTAGTGACGAAATAACCTAATGAACCTAATTGACTAAGTTCAAAATAAAACTGAAACTTTTAGCACCTCTAACTACCAACGACCAAATTCAACCGCTTTGGTCTATTCTCTTTTTGACTATCCAACATGGACAACTACTTTAGCACTAGTTCACAGTGTTGTTTGTGTTTTGCCAAAAGGACACCCATCAATAAACTTGTGTATTTTCCCAGATCATTACAAAGGTATGTATTTATTTATTTATTAATACAAATATTTATTTACCTAATAATCCTATTCCAAATAATCTTTTTTGTGTGACGGAGTCAAGAATTAAAAAAAAAATAAACTTGGAATTTATTAATTACTTTCAATTACGGGAATCATTTAATGGTTTTCATTGTAATTTGAATTGAAATATAGTCATGCATTACAGCTATAATTTTAAGTTTGTTTGGATCGAAGGGTTTTAATAATTTATATAATTAACTAACGGTAACAATTTTGAACCGCATTTAATAAATATCAATAAAATGCTTTGTAGGACGTCGCGATGGTTGGAAATTTGTCGGCTAGATAGCAAATTTTCGCCGCAAGAAGCAGCCAAGAGGTTACTAATTTGCGGAAACCATTTCGGAGATAAAAGTTTCACAACACCAACGAGAAAAACGCTGAATCGAAATGCCTTACCTAATGAAGTAGTACCGGTACTACGCGTGAAACGAAGGAAATCAAAAAAAATATTACTTCTAATTTCTTCTTAATGTAGGTTTTAGGACATGACTCCCAAGAAAAACCCCACGACGAATCCCAAAAAGAAGTTCCAAATTCAACTACAGAATTGGAAGCTTTTTCAACAGTAGGTTTAGGCGATGTAGTATTTAAAAAAAGTCGCTTAATATTCATTGTAATTGTTTTAATCATAATCACTCGTTATAATATCGTCTCTGTGTTAATTGTACTCGATATAGCAAATTACAGCGGTAAATTATATGACTGTACTAGCTGATCTCCGCGACTTCGTCTGCGTAACGTAGATGTAGATTATATTTTCTTTTTAGATTTGCTATTTGTAGTGGTGTATGAAAATTTTTATTTTTCTTATTTCTCTTACGTAAAACATAAAATATCTAAGAAAAGTATGTTCAATTGCGTATACCTACGGTAGGTATATTTGCCGTGAACCAAATAATCCATAAATCAATCAGTATCTATACATAAAAAAAGTTCTTAAATAAAGTTCATAAATTCAGTCTTAATTATGACTGACTCAAAACAGTAAAAATTTATCAAAACATTCGCGTCAAAATAACAGAAGGATAGGGTCTACATTTAGAATATTAGTAGAAATCTCATCTCACTGTTTCAATTCCCGAATGAACCTTTTTCCCAAAACTATTATCTTCCTGCAATGTACAACACTACAGCGAAATTGAAATTTGGACAATTACACGAAACCCAGTTCCTCCATAATCAAGTATAACCATTATGCATCTTATATACTTATTTTTAAAATATCTGAATTTCAACTATATAATTAAACCATTTTCTTTTAATTTGCCGAATTTCTCAATATTCACTCACTAATGTATTTATTTGTGAATATGTATTTCGGATTTTCAGATTTACAATATGCGAAAGCCAAAAAACTTTATGCTTAATTATAAACTTAACCATTTTCAGATATATCTATCAGAGTTTAAATTTTTAAGCAGATCCAAAGTTTTTGTTTCTAAAATTAAACCAAATTTGTTTTATAATAGGGGGTAATTACGTTTCATTTATAATGATACTGTAACTTTGAAATTTCGATTGTTTATTAGACGTTATGCCGTACAAACTTTGCCATCGTTTTTCACTCTTAGAGGAGGAATTATCAAAAACCCTTACTTATTATATATCTGCATCGTATAAGAAAAACACTTCAAATTTCATCGATACAAATTTGCATTTAAATTTTAAAATATAAGGCAAAACGAAAAAAAAAATATATCCTTTATTTTGATTATCATGACTAAAAAGTAATTCGATTTCACTCATTTGGACGTTGTACATACAAAATTGATGGAAAAAGATGGACATTGTGGAAGTAAATTCGAATATTTTATTTATTTTCAATAACAATAATTGGTTTTCAAATTGTTCTAAATACCGAAAAAAAGTTAGTTTGGAAGATTTTATATTTTAATTAAATGAAATATATGACAAAAAATTGCTACCTTAATGTTTTTCAGTAGAATATATAACTGCTCCAGGTCAGAATCATTGGTTGATAAAAATTAGGTTTGAAAAGTTTGATTGTTGAAAAACAAACAAAAAATCAAAAACCGCTACTTTGGTATTTGGTATAAGTGCCTACTACATAAACTTTTATACTAATTAAGTGAAATGACGTTATTTAAAATGCTGTTTTTAAAATGATTAACAAATACAGACACTTATTTATTTATTTTTTATATTATTTAATTACTTATTTATTTATGAATTAGATTTTTTAAATTAAAAATTTAGATTGTTGATTAACTCTACATTTTCTCTTATAAATTTAATCACCCCCTTTTACTCTTCTAGGGTACGAATTATCAAAAAAAAAATTCTTATCAGATGTCTACTTTTTATAAGGAATACATCGAATATTAAAATTTCATCAGTCAGAGGTGGTATATAAATACACAATTTTAAAAACGTATTTACTTTAAGCTTTATTAATATAATTGTTTTTTTTTTACTGCTACTGTTACTTTTTTCGTTAATATTTCCTTACTGAGTAACCATAAGGCTCTACTTAAAAGGCTCTATCAACAACAACTACGTTTGTTATATATATTATATATATATATATAAACGATTATATTTCAAAGAGGCAATTTTTTGTACTTTAAATTAAATTTACTGTGCTTTTCATTAGTTCAACTAAAAAAATTACTACAGATTATTTCCTAACTTTTAATTACCTTTCCAACGATATATAACTCGCCTGTATAAAGTAAAAAAAGATGTCATCCAACGTAGGGGATACCTTCTCTTATTATTTTTAAGGGATGATAAGTAGTCTAATATGAGTGAGTAATTGTGTTGTATCTTAATACCAAATTTCATTAAATTCGGTTGTTCCGTTTTTTAGTTAAATCGGGGCACACAGCCAGACAGACAAACCAAAATTTTAAAAATGTTAAATTTGGAATAAGGGCCTCTTGCAACAAATATTTACCCTAAAATTGGGTTCAAAATCGAAATGTACAGATAAACGTAATTTTTTTTTTATATTAGTATAGATAAGGGTGCCATGTATTAACCATAAAAACCTATGTATTAACCATAAAAAAATTCTTCCCCGAACCATTCCATAATGAAATGTACGGTATTTGCAAAATAAAAGAAAAACTTGCAAATAAAATTTTAAAAAATGTCAGTTGGTCATTATTTTCGTCTTAATTCATTTTAATAAAATATATTATTACAACTACGTTCTATCTATTTTGAAAAAAATAAATTTTGAATCTATTTATACAATATATAAAATATATTGTGGTCGAATTTATGTAGTATAATTTAATATGATAATATATAAAAAATCGTACCATAAACATAAATTTGAACAGAAGGACATACAAAAATATTTGTGACGTTTTACCCAGATACGTATTTCGATTGCCAAGCAATTCTTTCCTCGATGGTCATCAAGTAGTTTGAATCGCTTCGTGACTGCTTTGTGATGATTCAAATTACTTGATGACTACTGAGGAAGATTGCTTAGTAAGCGAAATATGTATCTGGGCAATATGTCACAAATATTTTTGTTTAACTTTCTGTTCAAATTTATTTTTATTGTATGATTTGTATATATTATTATTGTAAATTATACTACATAAACTGAACCACAATATATTTTATATATTGTAAATTTCGTAAATATTTGAATATTTTGTAATTATATATTTCGAAGTCCAAATCGCTATCATAATCCGGATCATCATTGTTAACAGTATCGTCTTCTAACGAGAAATAATTCTAATAATTCACAAGCTTTGTTTCCTAAATTTTGTATATTTATTTACAACCATTCGCAACCATAGATTGGCAGGACAACGCCTACCGGGTTCAGCTAGTTTGCCAATAATTTCCGTAAAGAAATAAAATATAATTCAAAGAATAATAGACCATTGTGTAATAATTTGTGTATACATATCTATTGTTACAGGTTGATGATGATTTCCGACCCCCACCACCGAAAGTTAGCAAGAATCGGATGTCTACTCAGGAGGAATTAATAGCAGTGGTTAAAAAACTGGCAAAGGCACCAACTGTATCTGTTGCATCTCCGGACAAATGGGAGTCGTTCGCATTGTCAGTGGCTGGGGATTTGCGGGTGCTGAAGAACGCCAAGCAACAAGCGATTGCACAAAAAATTATTTCCGATGCAATTTTTTGGGCCAAAATGGGACGCCTTACTGAAGAATCCAGTGTTTCCTTAGTACCTTCAGGCTCAATGAGTCCTACACCGTCTGTGCTTGCATTTTATCCAAAAACTTCCCTTCGTTCACCTTCTCCAAATAACTCTTATTCGCTTTCTCCAAATTTCATTCATTCACCTTCTCCAACTACTTTTCATTCCGATCAGTCATCTGATCATTCGAACTCGAACCACTACTCGTCCGACCAATTCAACGTTGGAACAGTCGACGACAGTTCACAAGACCATAATGAATTTGTTCTTGGAAAGAATTAAAATATATGAAAATAAATAAGTTTGTTGTTTGTTTAATTGTTTTTTTAAGTTTTATTATTATAGTTATTAAGCAGGGCACTTATAAAAATACTTACTTTCATGTAGTCAGATTGAAGAACTTGATAAATAGCCCCGATAGCCCTGTAGGTTTCTAGTATCACTTTGCCGAGAAGTGGTGGAGATATTTTATAGCTGAACTTCAGATCCTCAAATGACCTTCCAATGGCCAAAAACCTTAACGTTGCCACAAGGCGTTATTTAGCAGTTACATTATCACGCATGACGGTATCGTTTTTGCAAATGAATGGACCAACTTTTTCCAGCAAAAGTATAAAAATGGCGTTGTCCATTCTGAGGTAGTATTGCAAGTCGGACTACTAGTCGGATCTTCGCCTCCACTAACGCTCCGACTTGCTATCCAACTAGAGATTCAACTTTATTCTTAATGGGTGCGATTTAAATGTACATGCGTCAAAAAAAGTGAAAATCACGTCAAAAAAGTGTGTTTTAACACCAGATAATAAGAGAGAACAGTTCTTTCCAGGGCTGTGGAGTCGGAGTCGTGGTGTTTAGACCGGAGTCAGAGTAGGAGTCGTAAAAACGAGCGACTCCGACTACTTTTTCGTTTGAATTTATTATAATTTTTTTTT
Source organism: Sisyra terminalis (assembly GCA_958496175.1). NCBI lineage: Eukaryota > Metazoa > Arthropoda > Insecta > Neuroptera > Sisyridae > Sisyra > Sisyra terminalis. The sequence continues at coordinate 25,690,547 of OY292279.1, forward strand.
AAATTTTTATGATTTATAATGAATGTGTATTGTGTACAAATATAAACTTGCAGACACTAGTTACGCCGATATGGTGAATTACCAAGATTCATCGAAGGTATAAAGTCTACAAGAATGTTGGTACGGTTGGTCGGTTAGCCCCAAGGTTTATAAATTACACAGGTAGCCTCATGGTGGCTACGTGATGGATACGTGACGTATTCAGAAGAAATTCGTACATAGCTTCAGACTTATCAATTTCAAAATTCTTCGTATGACGTCATTTTTTTTTCTATTGGAGCAACCTGTGTAATTTACAAACATTGAGTTGCCCCATTAGAATAAAAATATGACGTCATACGAATAATTTCGAAATTTGGATCAGTCTAAAGATATGTACGAATTTCTTCTGTAAGCAATCTTCCTTAGTCATCAAGTAGTTTGGATCACTCTGTAACTGCCTTGTGATGACATATTACTTTTTGAATTTATTTATTAAATATTTAGTATGTCTTATATATATTTTTTTGTAAATGATTATTTTATTAATAATGAGCGGCCTGCGGCTGCCCCTGGTTTTGGCCGCCTTTGTGTGGTGCACACCCTGCACACCGGCTAGGATCGGTCTATATTTTTCCAGAATTCTATGGTGTTAACTAAATTATTTAAGTTTCAAAGTAATCTAATTGTAATTAATTTTAACAGTGATGATTGTATTTTTTTCTTGTATTTTGATAAATATTGAACAGTTGTTTTTCCTTTTCTTTGGAACAGTTATTCCAGTTTAAAAGTACTTATCGTCAGAGTAAATATTGAAAAACAAAAAAAAATAATAAAACTCTTTTTTTCTTCTTCAGACTTTAGACTAGAGGGACAACTCGAACCTTCGACCATCTCCGACTTCCAACCAAGTCGGATCGGCAGTGGGGGTAGTTGGATCGAGTTCGTCCGATTCAGTCCGACTAACAACCCAACTTCAGTTTCCAGTCAGTCAGTGCTTGTCCTTCTTATAATTACCATCATTTTGTTACTTTACAATGAATAGCGAAGCGACGTCTGAATTTATCGAAGCTTACAGGGAAAGTGCCTGTTTGTGGGACAGAAGCAGTCCTCTCTACACAAACAAAAATGCGCGGATAGAAGCTCAAAAGAAACTTTTAAATGTAATGCTTAAGTGCAAAATTGACGCAAATTTAACTTCGGTTCGGAAAAAAATAGATTCCCTTCGTTCTATTTTCTTTAGGGAACATAAAAAAGTGCAATCGAGCAAAAGTGGAACGGCACCGGGAACCGAAGAGGTTTACATCCCCAATTGGGTTCACTATAATGAACTTCAGTTTTTGTATGATCCACAACGAGCAGTCAAAGCGGAAATCGACTCCCGTGGAACGTCGCCACTCTCTGTTCCTGGCGAAATCAATGAGAGGGATCAGTGGGACTGGAACAACGACGGAGGGAAGATCAAAGTCGAACAAATTACAGAAAAAGTGAGTACCAACATGAGAACTGTCTTTCTCACTCCACTGCATTTTTAGTACTTTTGCTCTCACTCAATCACTTCCAAAAGAGTCGTTTCGTTCGACAGATATTTTGGGTTCGATACAAATCCGATTGTTTTGGCCAGGGGTGGCCAGGGGGTCTAACTCTTATGACAGACTTTGTTCCCAAATCTGAGACTTAGCTCAGCCAATTAGAGATGGCGCGGAAAGCAATATTTCTAGTTTTAAATGATACAGAACTGGGGTAAAAAATAGAAGGTTGGTAAAAGGGAGGCTGCTGGTAGTGACGAAATAACCCAAATAACCTAATTGGCTAAGTTCAAAATAAAACAAACTTAGCGCCTCTAACTACCAAGGACCAAATTCAACCGCTTTGATCTATTCTCCTTTTGACTATCCAATATGGACAACGACTTTCGCATTCGTTCACAGTGTTGTTTGTGTTTTGCCAAAAGGACTCCCATCAATAAACTTGTGTATTTTCCAAGATCATTACAAAGGTATGTATTTATTTATTTATTAATACAAATATTTATTTACCTAATAATCCTATTCCAAATAATCTTTTTTGTGTGACGGAGTCAAGAATTAAAAAAAAAATAAACTTGGAATTTATTAATTACTTTCAATTACGGGAATCATTTAATGGTTTTCATTGTAATTTGAATTGAAATATAGTCATGCATTACAGCTATAATTTTAAGTTTGTTTGGATCGAAGGGTTTTAATAATTTATATAATTAACTAACGGTAACAATTTTGAACCGCATTTATTAAATATCAATAAAATGCTTTGTAGGACGTCGCGATGGTTGGAAATTTGTCGGCTAGATAGCAAATTTTCGCCGCAAGAAGCAGCCAAGAGGTTACTAATTTGCGGAAACCATTTCGGAGATAAAAGTTTCACAACACCAACGAGAAAAACGCTGAATCGAAATGCCTTACCTAATGAAGTAGTACCGGTACTACGCGTGAAACGAAGGAAATCAAAAAAAATATTACTTCTAATTTCTTCTTAATGTAGGTTTTAGGACATGACTCCCAAGAAAAACCCCACGACGAATCCCAAAAAGAAGTTCCAAATTCAACTACAGAATTGGAAGCTTTTTCAACAGTAGGTTTAGGAGATGTAGTATTTAAAAAAAGTCGCTTAATATTCATTGTAATTGTTTTAATCATAATCACTCGTTATAATATCGTCTCTGTGTTAATTGTACTCGATATAGCAAATTACAGCGGTAAATTACATGACTACTAGCTGATCCCCGCGACTTCGTCTGCGTGACGTAGATGTAGATTATCTTTTCTTTTTAGCTTTGTAAATTATACTACATAAACTGAACCACAATATATTTTATATATTGTAAATTTCGTAAATATTTGAATATTTTGTAATTATATATTTCGAAGTCCAAATCGCTATCATAATCCGGATCATCATTGTTAACAGTATCGTCTTCTAACGAGAAATAATTCTAATAATTCACAAGCTTTGTTTCCTAAATTTTGTATATTTATTTACAACCATTCGCAACCATAGATTGGCAGGACAACGCCTACCGGGTTCAGCTAGTTTGCCAATAATTTCCGTTAAGAAATAAAATATAATTCAAAGAATAATAGACCATTGTGTAATAATTTGTGTATACATATCTATTGTTACAGGTTGATGATGATTTCCGACCCCCACCACCGAAAGTTAGCAAGAATCGGATGTCTACTCAGGAGGAATTAATAGCAGTGGTTAAAAAACTGGCAAAGGCACCAACTGTATCTGTTGCATCTCCGGACAAATGGGAGTCGTTCGCATTGTCAGTGGCTGGGGATTTGCGGGTGCTGAAGAACGCCAAGCAACAAGCGATTGCACAAAAAATTATTTCCGATGCAATTTTTTGGGCCAAAATGGGACGCCTTACTGAAGAATCCAGTGTTTCCTTAGTACCTTCAGGCTCAATGAGTCCTACACCGTCTGTGGCTGCATTTTATCCAAAAACTTCCCTTCGTTCACCTTCTCCAAATTACTCTCATTCGCCTTCTCCAAATTTCATTCATTCACCTTCTCCAACTACTTTTCATTCCGATCAGTCATCTCAAGACCATAATGAATTTGTTCTTGGAAAGAATTAAAATATATGAAAATAAATAAGTTTGTTTTTTGTTTAATTGTTTTTTTAAGTTTTATTATTATAGTTATTAAGCAGGGCACTTATAAAAATACTTACTTTCATGTAGTCAGATTGAAGAACTTGATAAATAGCCCCGATAGCCCTGTAGGTTTCTAGTATCACTTTGCCGAGAAGTGGTGGAGATATTTTATAGCTGAACTTCAGATCCTCATATTCCAATGGCCAAAAACCGTAAAGTTGCCACAAGGCGTTATTTAGAAGTTACATTATCACGCATGACGGTATCGTTTTTTCCAGCAAAAGTGTAAAAATGGGTTTGTCCATTCTGAGGTAGTATTGCAAGTCGGACTACTAGTCGGATCTTCGCCTCCACTTACGCTCCGACTTGCTATCCAACTAGCAATTCGACTAGAGATCCAACTTTATTCTTAATTGGTGCAATTTAAACGTACATACTTCGAAAAAGGTGGAAATCTCGTCAAAAAAGTGTGTTTTAACACCAGATAATAAGAGAGAACAGTTCTTTCCAGGGCTGTGGAGTCGGAGTCGTGGTGTTTAGACCGGAGTCAGAGTAGGAGTCGTAAAAACGAGCGACTCCGACTACTTTTTCGTTTGAATTTATTATAATTTTTTTTTAAATTTTTATGATTTATAATGAATGTGTATTGTGTACAAATATAAACTTGCAGACACTAGTTGCGCCGATATGGTGAATTACCAAGATCCATTGAAGGCATAAAGTCTACGAAAATGGGTTGGTCGGTTAGCCCCAAGGTTTATAAATTACACAGGTGGCCCCATTAGAAAAAGAAATGACGTCATACGAAGAATTTTGAAATTTGGATTAGTCTAAAGGTATGTATGAATTTCTTCTGGATACGTCACGTAGCGCGTGATGCCATCTGGGTATTTTATAAACCTTGGGTTGTCCCCTTATATCTCATGTCGTTTCAAGTTTGATCTTGTTTTATTTTGGCTCAAGCGTACTTTAGCACACCCACAATCTGGCAACGTTACATTTTCGACTTTGTTTTTAATTTAATTCGCGATATTTTTGTTAATTCAATTCTAATATGGTATAATTCTCAATTTTGTGGCTAAATTTTCATTATGAACCGATTTAATCGCGAATTAAATTAAAAACAAATTCGAAAATGTAACGTTGCCAGTTTGTGGGTGTGCTAAAGTACACTTGAGCTTTTATTTTTATCACTATAACATGAAAAAAAAGTTGGAAATAATCTGACAAAATTGAGTTTTTTTGAGTCGGAGTCGAGGAGTTGGAGTCGTGTTGTTAATAAATATAGGAATCAGAGTCGGAGCCGTGTTTTTTTTTGACTCCAGAACCCTGGTCATTATATGTACAGAAAAATATTATATTGGACATTACAGTTCCTAGCCATATTAAGAGACGCACTTTAGGTTTTGTATAAAACCTGAAGTAAAAGCTATTTTATTTTGGGTCCATATTTTTGATTGGATTTAACTTTCCTGTACAAATTTTATTTATTACGCTTTTTATCAACTAGCGTGACCAAAAATCATATTTACTAAAAATAATTTTTAATATTTGATTGAAAGCTCGTTTACTTATATTAATTTCCCATTCTGGGCAGTATGCTATCTATGTAGGACAATACTGTCTGTTGTATTTGTGGATGACGATTCTATACGTGAATATTTCTTCTAAAAATTATTTTTCTGTTGTAACCACTTCTTTAGCTACTTTTTTCTTCAGCAACTTCCACATATTTTCAGTGGGTCTCAAATCAAGGCTATTTTCCTAAAGTAGGGTAATAGGGATAATAAATGATTTGCGTTGATTAAACTATTTCCAAATGATTTTGAGTTTATTGTTTCGGTTCTTCAGTACAACAATCGTTGTATACGAGATAATACATGAACACATGTACAATCTTGGATTAATAGAATTAATTAGCTGATTAATGTAATGGATAGTAAAGGAATAGGAGATCTTATCCACTATATACTTGTGGTTTTGTTTATAAAAGTTATGTCATCAATTTGTCGGATAATTTTTTTATGTACATTATTTTGATATTATCTTTATTGTAAGAAAGGGGGTATTTAAGTATTGGTATTATAAAGATTTGGTTTATTTTTGATAATCTTATCAATGATTATATTATAATAAAAATTATGTGAGAATCTGATTCAGTGATTTCATTCATCAGTCGTTGGGTCATTGATAACATTGGACGTCGATCAAGGGAGGGGCAGTAATAATAGGAAGGGAAGAGAGTCAAAATATCAGAAAAAGACGAACGACTATTTACGAATCATCGCCAATATAAATTTATGATAATGTAAAATTATTATCCAATAAATATTTATAATATGATATCTGAAAAAAAAATGTTTTGCTAGGCACCTTTTATTAATCTTCATTCTTGCCAATAATGTGTTTGGGTCGCTATCAAAATAAACAACTTCAATAGTGCGGAAAGTAAAGTTGTACAAAATTCAGAGAAGATTACTAGTGATCTAATTATCAAGGTAGTTAAAGTAGTCAAACTTTTAACATTTCTTAATTTACGAACTTTTAGAAATTCTAAAATTGTTCCCTGTAAAAAAAGGCATTTAGAACCGTTTTAAAATCATTACATTTCAAATGTCTTTAATAACTTTAAACGACCTCTAATGGCTTCTAATGGTTTTTCAACATTAAAATGTCTTTAAATTCTTTTTAGCCACAATTTCAAAATGGCGAAAATGCAACTGACATATTGAGTAAACGCTAAGAAACCATGAAATAAAGGTATATGCTATCTTTGTTATACTGAGCACTCTGCCAAATTGTGTTACAAAAAACGATTCTATGTTATCACATTCGATAGAGCGCGCTAGTAGTACAGTTGCATGATTACCTTTTCGAATTAAGTTGTTAAATTCAAGATTTAGCTAAAGTTTAATTATTTTCATTTAAATATCAGTAAAAAGATTAAACGTTTTAAATATTTTATTTATCCGCATGTAATAATATTATTTTTTAAGAAATGTGCTCGACATAAAATAACAACTAGTAAACAGTTGTCAAGTAACTAAACTACTAGCGCCCACCAAAAGAACTAAAATTACGTCACAAACTCATTTACTCTTTTTATGTTTTCGCTCATTCTAGCCCCGAGGGATTGATTATACTGGTTATTATACTTATCTGGAATTGTCAATTTGCTTCTTGTGGCTTCTTGGAAGGCGGAGTTGGGTGGAATCATTAATGGTGGCAAAATACAAATTCAATTAGAATCTATTTTATATTTTCGAAACTTATTAATGTGCACATCAAGTTATAAAACTTATATAAAATATTTTCTAATAACTCAACTCTAAAGCTAATCGTAGATATTCGAAGTAAATAAAAGGCGTTTAATAAAACTAAATAAATTGATGTTACGAAATTGTTATCACCACTGCCTCTACCTAGTGAGGTTTAAAAGGAACATAACGAAATTTGTTTGAAGGAGGAGGCGTAAGATCATGCGTATTATTAAACGCGGCAGAATAATATTTCAATTAAGATCTATTTTTAAATTTGAAAGCAATTATTAATCCCTTCATATTTTCAATTCTTAGCTACTTTGAAATTAATAGGATCTTAATAACGATATTATTTATAAATACATTTAGTTATATTTTTGGTACTGTAGGGAATTAAAAAAGACTTAAATATAAGTTATGAAATATAATACTTATGTGAAATCGTATAGAAATCAATGGTAAAAAATATGCAACTGATGCGTAGCGTTTTGTAGCATGTCTGATCACCGGCCATATTTATGTCTATGTCCTTTTTTGTTACATGCATATCTGATTTTCCATCACTTATTTTTCTATCAAATTTGTTAGAAATGTTCAAAAAAGTTCTTACAGGGTTTTGAAAACATTAAAATTTTAAATGCCTTTTTTAACAAGGTTAGTATGAAAATGTTCAGAACACTAAAAATATTCCGGTAGTGGAAATCTAGCTTTCCTTACTGTTGTTAAAAAAAAGAATACCATTGTAGTCAATTATGGTAAACGTAGTAGGCTTTAGGGGACATCCATTACTTACGTGAGACATTTTTAGCTATTTTTCGACCCGCTTTTCCCCTTGGTAAGATCTCGTGAGGTTTCGCTTGACCCCCTCCTTCAAGAGCGAATTTAAGGGGGGGACGGGGGCACGTACCCCCCACGGTATTTTTGTGTACTTAGAAGCAAATTAAATTATTAGAGTTGTTAAAATATATGATGTATAAAATACAGAAAGAATATTAGTGAAACATTAGTCTATTTCTGACTGGAATTGCGAATTTTTTTCGTTGCATCCCTTTCACGCACTTACAAATTAAAAATGATATTGTCCCCCCTCCCAGAAAAAAATCTTGAATCCGCCCTTGCCCTCCTCTATTATCACGTAGTTAATGGTTATAGTTAATCGCATTAGTTGGCTTTAGTCGCTTTAGTATACGTCAAAGTAAGGGAGTCATATAGTACATGTCATTACATATATGCATACAGAATATATATAATTTTATATACTAAATAAAAATGAATAATTTTCTTTGCAATTAACTTTTCAAACCTACTGATAAGACAAAAGGTGCATCAAAAGATAAATTAAAAATGTAGCACTGTTGGCTACATCAATGTATTTCATCAAAATAAAAATTAAATATTATGATTAAAAACTTTTTTATCGAAATGAAAGGAATATTGATTTGTTAAAGTAATGTTTTGAGTTTTTATCGCCACGGAAAATTGTTAAAAATGATATTTGTTTTTGTAAATTGAATTCATTTGTTGGCAAATATACTTATACAATTGAAATTAGTTTTGAAAACTCCGCTTTGCGATCGAATATTTGTCGTGCGCATGCATAGCCTCCATTTATAAAAAACTTGTTTTTCAATACACAATGGTGGACAAAGATTGTCAATAGACTCTTTATTACTTTTTTGTTTTAACATTTATTTTTACACGATTTAAAAAGTGAATTCAAAACAATCCGAAAATATAAGCTTTAATTATTAATTTTTTTACTACTAGACAAAAAATGATCATTTAGTGAACTCGGTGTCGAAGGTAATCAATTAAGTCATCCAATAAGTCAACAATCAAATCTGAAGCAAACATGTCAGAAACGGAGGAAATTAACATTTCGCTGTTACCCGATGAAATTTTATTGCAAATTTTGCAGAAATTAGACTCCGTGCACATAATGGATTTGTGCATGTAAGTGTTCATATCTTGTGTTACTTGAATGAATGACTTGCAAGCTAATTTTACTTGCTATCTTTTTTTTCCCAAAGGACAAACAAGAAATTTTTCAATTTGTGTAAAGACAAATCACTGTGGAAAGTCGTGCGTATTTACGAAATTAATATCGAACCGCAAATATTGATGCAATACATTGGCTTCATGGGACCGCATACCGAAGAAATTTACATAACTGGCTCGGACCATTTACTCTCCCGTCTCTATTTCGATGACATATTTCTTATTAAACTTAGATGTCCAAATTTACGAATCTTGCACCTGAACAATGTAGTAATGGATGCGTCGGAACTCTATGTCCTTGCCTTTCCTAAAACTCTAGTAGAATTATCTTTCGCCAATTGTACGTTAATGAAGCATGGTTTCGTTCACCGGTTTTTAACAGGCTTAGATTTATACTTTACTAAATTAGAGGTAAGTTATCATTGTTTATAAACAACTTGATTTTGATATATTTGACGTTTCAGGCTTTGATTTTGTCTGATTGTAAATGGTTTATTACGCACACGATTATGGCCATATCGAAATTGCCGAGGTTAAAACGATTGATATTAAACGGTTGCATTCAATTGCGCGATTTTATGCCATATTTAAGCTTATCAACCAGATACGGTTTTAAACATTTAGAAGTTGTCGATTTACGTCGTACTTACGTAAGCGATAGCGACGTCTCTTGTTTTAATGCAACTAAAACTCTACGGGAGTTACATTTAGAATATTCAGAGCCTCCAACAAATGATTGTGTTTTTTCAACAAATCCGTTGTCGCAGCCAAGTCGTTACGGAGAGCCTTGTCCTAAACCTGCGATCGTCGACGAATTGAAAAATGATATTGTTACAATGGAGACAACCATTAAAGAAACGAGTTTACCAATATTAAGAGCGTTAATGACAAATTTAAATTCAATTAAAACTGATCTCGACGTCTATGAAACGCCAGAAGAACTAGAACGTATCATTAGGGATATAAACAATTTAAAACGTATCACTAATTTAGAACTAGAAACATCTGATTCGAACGATTTATTAAAAATAATTGACTGTGTGTCAAAATATAAGACACAAAACCGTACAAAAATCAATAAGACAACGGAGCCAAGCACTTCTAGTAATAAACGGACACATGAAGATGACGAGAAAAAGTCTGAAGCGAAGAAAATAAAAATTTCGAATGGTGAGGCTTCGACCAGTTCGAGCATGGAATCGTCTTCCAGTTCTGTACATGCGATACCGACTTTTCGGGACAACGAAAGCAATATTTTTGTGGAACGTTTACAAGATTTGCATGGTATATCGAGGAGATTTCGACATCAACCGCCAGAAATGGGCCGCGAACGGAATCAAGTCGTTGTGGTAATCTCACGCAATAATGCACGCCAAATATCGATATGTTTCGGTGAAAACACCCGTATCACAAGGGGGCTGGTTTCGATTGGAAATCGTACGGTTCATTCGTTATTTAATAGTCGTGCCGAGTGTAAAATGCTCGAGAAAATTTCTTTAAATGGTTACATTACGATTACTGATGATAGTTTGATATTTTTACGTAAAACCTCACATCCGTTACGATTGGTGGACGTAAGAGGTACGCGAGTTACTCAGGCGGGATGCGCTGATTTTAAGTTGCATCGACCCGAATGTGAATTGCTATGTGATTTCGAAGAATTGTAGTTTATTTACCTTAATGCAAAATTAAATTATACATAAAATATTGTATTTATAAGTTGAACTACATCTATTTTCTAAAGGTAATTTAATTTTATGCTTAAAATACAACCAATACAAGTTGTAATAATGAATCATTACTTTTTTGAGTAAATAATAGAATCAAATTTTATTTTATTAATATATTATATCAGAATAAAAGTTCTTTAGTTAAATTTGAAATTAGGTGTGTTTTCTTTTAATTATTTGACACCTGTGAAGCCTGTAAAATTAAATTTTCCGTATAGAAAATGTTAGTGATTTTTCCAATGACGCCAACTTAAATTTTCAGGAAATGGGAAATGTTCGATTGGCAAAACTGATTCTGTCTAAATTCGAGTAAGATGGCGTCGAATATTATCAAATTTTGTAATCCCTTGCTTGTTAACGCCAAAAGAAATTCTTTGATTCAGGTAAATTATGTAAAATGTTTTTAAATACAAGAATTAAACTTACACCACTCAATCGAGACGGTGGTTTTTTCTTACGAAACATGTGTAACGAATTATAGGTTATTACGTAATGTCATTTATATCTGTGTAGGGTCCGAAACTATGGAGAAGTGCATCGGCAGTTCCAAAACTAAAAGATGCCTTAATAAACATGCCGCCAACATGTACGACAACGCTCGAATCAGGTTTGCGAGTGGCTACCGAGGACTCGGGTGCTCCCACTGCAACAGTAGGATTGTGGATCGATGCAGGAAGTCGATATGAAAACAGTGAAAATAACGGTGTCGCCCATTTTCTGGAGCACATGGCATTCAAAGGTACTAGCAAAAGGTCCCAAACCGATCTGGAGCTGGAGGTAGAAAATATCGGCGCTCATCTTAACGCATACACTAGCCGGGAGCAAACTGTCTTCTACGCCAAATGTCTCTCTGCTGATGTTCCAAAAGCCGTTGAAATCCTGGCCGATATCGTTCAAAACTCAAAACTTGGTGAACCCGAAATCGAACGTGAACGAGGCGTAATACTTCGCGAAATGCAAGAAGTTGAATCCAACTTACAAGAAGTTGTATTTGACCATTTACATGCTACCGCTTATCAAGGAACTCCCCTTGGAAACACCATCTTAGGTCCTACACAAAATATCAAGTAATAAATATTTATATAAAAAAATCAACTAAAAACACTCTTCTAACCAAAATTAATTTTAGATCGTTAAAACAAGCTGATTTAAAAAAATACATCAAGGAGCACTATCAAGCTTCTCGAATTGTATTAGCTGCAGCCGGTGGAGTCAAACATGAACAGTTAATTCAATTAGCCGAAACCCAATTGACAGGCTTGTCCAGCGAGTATGGGTCTTGTATTCCTGATTTATTACCCTGTAGGTTCACCGGCTCGGAAATTCGAGTTCGAGACGACTCAATTCCGTTAGCACATGTAGCAATCGCCGTTGAAGGATGTGGATGGCCGGATGCTGATAATTTAACTTTAATGGTTGCAAACACTTTGGTAGGAGCTTGGGATCGAAGCCAAGGAGGTGGTAGTGTAAATGCGGGACGTTTAGCCTTAGCCTGTGCTCAAGATGGTAGGATCATCTTCGAAAAATTCTATGAAATACTATATTTTTACGTTAAAATTTTTTTAGGACTTTGCCACAGCTACCAATCCTTTAATACTTGCTATAAAGATACCGGATTATGGGGAATTTATTTCGTTTGTGATCCATTGAAATGTGAACTGATGTTATATAATATTCAAAGTGAATGGATGAGATTATGTACGAGTGTTACGGAAAATGAAGTTACTCGAGCGAAGAACTTGTTGAAAACGAATTTATTGCTGCAATTGGATGGAACCACTCCCGTCTGTGAAGATATTGGACGACAGGCGTTGTGCTATGGTCGTCGAGTTCCAATTCATGAATTGATTCATCGAATTGATGTAAATTTTATTTATTCCTTTGAATAAACTAGGCATTATTTTTGTTTCGTTTTTCTAGTGTATTACCGCCACAAATGTACGAGACGTAGCTATGAAATATATTTATGATCGATGTCCAGCTGTCGCTGCCGTTGGCCCTGTTGAAAATCTACCAGAATATAATAGAATTCGTTCAAGCATGTATTGGCTACGTATTTAAATGTTTAGAAAAAAGAAATAAAAAAACGGTAAAGAAATCAGTTATTAAAAATGTTTTGGCATAATTTATTTTCGAGGAAAAACATAACTCTTTTCAAAATTCAAAGAAAATTATTCAATGTTTTTGTTGTAAATATTTCCAAATAAAACTACTTTCGTTTATGTGGGTTTTTTATGTTTTATTCTATGCTATTATTAAGAAACTGGACCATTTTAAGAGTGTTAACACGGTTTACAATATTTCATTGATCGTTGATCTTTATTAAACAGAAATAAAAATAATGAGTAAGCTTTTATGGTATAGTAATTTTCGATTATTTATTATTTTATACAATCTATTGCTAAAAATAAATTTAAGAAATTTAGTAACAATGAAATAATTTCAAGTTTGTCAATTTAGGCATTGTGTATTTTGCTTGATATTTAAAAAAAAAAGATTTTCTTACAATTTTTAAAAGGGTTACATTTTGGTTAAAGCATTTTAAAATATACAAAAATAACAAGAATAGATATAAAAAAATTGTACTAAAAATGGAGTGACGTTGAACACTCGGTTAGAACAAAGTTTTTGTGTATTTATATACCATATATAATTGTAACAAATAACAAGCAAGATGAAATACATAAATATTTGAAAAAAAATAACTCTAAAATAATTAAGGCAATTTTTAAACTTAAAGAATTACCTCCATTTGTTTTTTAAATAAAAAAGTTATAATATGAAATTTTGGTTTCTCCTACGTTACTAATAAATGAAAAAACATTTTTTTTTAATCAAAATTTGCTTTTGTGAAATTAAAGCATTTTTTCGATTTTTTAAAAGAAATCGTTTTTTTTTTGCATAAATTCATTAGTATCCGTCTGAACCTAGTTTTTACGGCCGAAACTGAATTTCGGTATCAGTCTCAGTTTCGGCCGAAACCGACGAAATCTTTCATATAAGGTCATCTTTCCGAAGGAATTAATCATAATTAGTCAGTGTTTACATTTAAATCCTATAGGTATTTATTATTCATTTAGCCTCTAATATTGGAGCTAATCATTAACATTACATTATCATGATTTGGTAGAAATTCATCAAATATTTCCTTTTAATATTAGTTATGAGTAACAGAAAATAAAAAACATTACAAAATTACTTTTTACCTAATATATTTAGGCACACAAAACAGAAAGTACTCTTTCTTACATCTTAAAAAAAATATTTTAAACTTTGGTCAGTTTTCTCTCAAAGTGAAAAAAAAAATATTAAAAATTCTTTTAATAAACTAATATTTATCAGTATTGATAATTGGAGAGCCAAATATTATAAGGGAGATACAATAATTTCTCAATATTTTCATTTCACGAATTCAGTTTCGATTTCGGTCGTAGTTTCGGCTTGATAGTCGAAACTTAGCCGAAACCGACAGTTCGGTTGGACACTAAAATTCATTATAAATTGCAATAGAAACATTTTCGCTGAATATAAGAGTTTTATTAATCCAAAAATAATGATAATTAATAGCACGAAAAAGTAAAATAATAAAAATCCAATTCCAAAATGAATATGTTTAGCATGTTTAGTTATTATCTTATGTTTATATGGGCTTTCTTGTATTAAACACCAAATGTAATCTCCCATTATATTCTCGTACTCCCCTTAGTAATGTCACTCAAAGTTCATTATATCTTGGTGAAAACACTCTCCTTGCCTAAGTAGGCACCCATATTATTTTTAAATTGGTCCCGATGAGCATGTACCATATATGACTTTTTGCAGCCCATAACATTAAAGCTTTCAAACATAGTTTCGATATATTCTTTATAATTATTAGCTCTATAATTCTAGCTTTATAATTGTTGTTTCCGAGAAACCATTACTTCTGCTTTAATACTCTCCCAGGTTTGTTTTTCATTGGCATTAATTTTTTGTGTCCGACAAAAATACCCTCTTTAATTTTAGAACTTAGCTTTAATCTGAGAAACAATACATTTTTCAAAAGGTGCAGAAATTTGATTTAGAACTTTCACAAATTGCTTCATTAGGTTTAATTTTATGTCATGGCGACATCAATACATTCTTAAACTATAAAACTGGTTCTCATTTAATAATATGCTTTTTATTTGAAATTCGACTTAATTAGGACATATACGCTGTTGGTAATGTACTGAATCTGCTTTGTTATTTTATTAGCAAAGGTGATAAGAGTATGTAGGATACCCGATTTATGTTTCCATCAGAAAACCAACCATCTCCCATTATCGGTAAATTGTGTAATCTCTATAATTTTAAAATATTGCAATTTACATAGGGAAAGTAAGGTACTCGTTTTTTATCTTGATTTTGAAATCGTAGCTTAAAATAGTTTCTTAGCTTCTCGAAGTTTCAAATTTATTACCAAAAATGTCGTGACGTTTTACACTTTTTTTGGTCTAGCTCTCATTTTCCAAGAGTCTGAAGTATAACGTGAGAAAGAAACATTTGTTACTACTAAATAATTTCAGTATATTTTTTATTTTAGAATTGATTGATAAATTTAAAAAAAATAGAGAATACCATGAAATTGAAGGTAGCTAGCTTTTCGGGTATTGTTTTGTTACTGTGTTATTGTTAATTCACTTTATACTATAACTAAAAAAAAATTAAGTAATATTTAAGAAATCTTTGCATTTAGTTTGATTCATACGGCATTGATAGATGCAACCAGCCTAAAATGAAAAGTCATGAAACGTGACAGTAGTTATTTTTTTTTCCTTTACTATATATTATCTCCAATGTTTACTGCATAGACTGTTTATATAATGATCCGATACTGATATTTACTCTTTCAAATTGTTAATCAATGTTCTATTTTTGGTCATCAAGTAAGAGAATAAAAAATCGAAGAACTTAAATCGTTAAATTGTTGCACAGCCACTAAAAGACAAACAGCCAGACAAAATTATTTATACAGTTGAATTTTTAATTAAATTATGACATTTCCTTGAAATATTTGCATTGATATATATTTTTAGTTAATAATTAATTGAGCAATTGTTTATTTAAATAGCCATTTAAAGTTTATTTTTATCACTGTACGATTCATAGTCATTAAATGAAAACATAGAAACTACATCTTTAATAAGGTAGCACGTGAGACAATTAATTTATTGAAATCATACACACAAGTGATGATAAATTTTAATTAGACAAACTTAGATTTAATGTATTTGTATATTTTGAGTTTGAAGGACAGAAATAAATACTGCGTTTCATTGTTTAATTAAAAGAGCTTTTTGTAAAAATGAATCTGAAGATATATTTCTCAAGAATTTATGTCAAGAGTATATTTTCATTGTCATTGTTCAAAGATTATACAAATTAAACACTGAAAACGTTTTAAATAATACTTTTTCATATTGTTTTAGTTTATTAAGTAATACTTTTATGCGCAGTATTTAATGTTCTATAAAAATCACATTGGTGTCTGAAAGATCTGTAAAGTTTATTTCGCTGGTGAAAAAAATTTCAATATCAGTTAACATCTTTGTTATGAAAATACAATCGTTTTATACCGTGAAGTAAAATATTATTCAGAAAAAAAAACGTTGAATTTCTTCAATATTTTACCGATTACATTATTCACGAACGCTGAGCAGTTCAACGGAATAAATGTCGTTCATTGTTCAACGTACAATCTGATTGGTTGGGATCGCTCCCGAAATTCAACGTAACACGATGAAGCAAAAAAGTATTTCGGTACATTTTTAAATTTCTATTTTTTTAGATAGTAGTTTTATAACTATGTAGGTAATATTATAAATCACATTTGATAATGAATTTAGATTGGTTATGTTATAAGAGGCCTTTTTTGTAGAGCATTCAATTTTCTTTAAGAAAATATAAAAACTTTGCTGTAAATGGTCCATTAATTACAAAATTCTAAAGTTAAAAAATCAAATCGTAAAAACAGATCAATGTTCAGAATAATGCATTGTTACGGACTCAAATTAATTTGAAGAGATATGAATGTATGTGTGTGCAATCTGATGTCTGAGCTTCCGCTGAGCGCCAGGTGTTTGATAATACCGAAGTCTTGCGTATTTGCTCATTTAAACGTGCAAAAAGATAATAAACCGAACTATGAAATAGAATGAAACATGGCCTGGAATGTTCTAAATCAAGATTTATCTGGAACGAGAAAATGCCAAAAGATTCGAGCCTATATATAAGGAGTTGACAAACAGGTGCAGGACAAAACAATTAGTTAACAATAAATTAGTTACAAGTGCCAAGTTAAACTGTTGAATAAATGATTGTTGTATTGTAAATAAATAAGTCTTTTAGTGTTGAATAAATAAGTAAACGTGTATATAAAATAAGAAGACCAAAGTTGCACAGTAGAAGTAAGAAGTCGTTTAGTTTTTAAAGGCATTTTAAGTGTAATGATTTCAAAATTCCTCTAAAAATGCTTCTTTTTATCAGGAATATCTTCCTCTTAGAAGGCATAGATATAACCGATATAATAATCAATTTTCAAAACGATTTTTCTACTAAATAACTGACCAAAACGGATAAATAAATGTGTGCATAAAATAAGAAAACTAAAGTTGCGTAATAGAAAACTGTTTTTTTTTTTTTAATTTGAAGTTACAATAAGTAAAAGGTCTAGATTTAAATAAAACGTTCAGCTTTGATACGCACGATTATTTGATCCTTTAAACCCTGTTAAAAAGGCATTTTAAGTGTTAAAAAAACATTAGACGTCGTTTATAGTTATTTAAGGTATTTTAAATGTAATGATTTCAAAACACCTCCAAATGTCTTTCTTAACAGGGAAATCTTCCTTCTAGAAGGCATAAATATAATAAATTAAAAATCATTTTTCACTAAATAACCGATCAAAACGTTTGGCATTCTTCCTTATATAACAAGAAACACAACAAATTTGGTGAAGAAGCTTTTTTTTATTTTTTAAATTCTTATCATTTGATTACTAACGCATGATTTTATGTACCTCATTATTAGTTTCAGGCCCACAATATTATTTGATTATTTTAAACCTGCTAACTACAAAGTTATTATTTATAAAAGTTTATTAACTTTATTTTAAATCTTTACTTTTCGAGATTAAGGCTGATTTTTGTGTTATTAACCCTCTAGAGCTCACAAACTAATCGACTAAAAGTTCCAGAATTTTTAACGATAAATATACTTACCAGTTCACCAAGTCTGACCGGATTGTATACATTTTTTCATTTGTCGGCCTACCCTCCTTAAGAACCGACCCTCAATTATGTCCAACTCTATTGAGGGTAATTAAGGATGTATATTTTTATTTAACCGAAACTGCAAATATTTCTCTAGAAAAAATCCTACCTTCCTCTCGTAACTATCATTTAAAACAATATACTTCTTTGCAATATAACTTGCATATATGCATAATATGCAACAATATAACTTCTTGTGTCGTGTATAGTGTTAAAAAATTTTTTTTTTTTTTCTTAAATATCTTAAAGATCTAGACGGTTATGACTAGGAAACATTTTATCCCTTAATTTATCGCGTTTATGTTATAATTTATTTGGATCATAAGAAGAACGGAGGACTATAGAACCTTTTCTGAGTGAATCTGACCTGATGGAACATCATATTTTGCAGTGATATTTGTGTTAGCATTTGAAACGATTTATAATAAAATAAACCAAATTTTAAAACAAACTTTTATTTTAGTCAAACATTAACAGAAAATATTTAAAAATGTTTTGATTGATATACAACACCACGTTACTTGTGTTATTGTAATTTATGTACGATATTTAAATATTTACAAGTCGTTTTAAGGAAAAATAGCTTTTCATTATTAATCTCTTCAATAATTTTTATTTGCCTTGAATGTGCTCGAAATATGCAAAAATTGATTGTTCTTGTTCAGGTGTTTCGATTGCTCCAGGTCGTAGTTTTCTAATATTTTCAATTGCTTCTCCAGGTGCTTGTTTTGAGAAATGTACTAAATAACACGCGCCTAAAACTCCCGTGCGTCCTTTTCCCATTCGACAATGAATTGCCACTTTCTAAAAAAATAAATAAATAAATTATGAAAAGTTGTATTAGTAAATGCTTGGTTGGAGTTAACTTGATTGTTTTGGTCAGCTCTTGTGCAGATTTCAATGAACTTTTTGATGTCGTCTAGCGTAGGAGCTTCGAATTCTTCGATTGGTATTTCGGACCATTTTAATGGACTTCCTGGAGGTAGTTGGTCGATTGGAGGCTTTTTTTCGGGTGATAGAGTTATTAAGTGGGTGATACCCTCATCGCACAGGTAGAGTAGATTTTGTATGTTTTGGGGCCTAGCCATCGCGGCTAGTTTGTTTTCCACGACCCAATGGAAGTGCCATGGCGGATAGTTGATTTCCTCGTCGACGATTTCACTGTCCATTGCTTAGGTCGTTTACTATTTTAATTTCGCAAACGCAACGCAAAAACTGATTCACTGGGGGCCCGCAATAAAGTTGAAATGTCGACCTTTGATGAAATTGAACGTGGGTTCACTGCGGTGTTAAATTTAGAACGTTCGATTCCATTTTTGAAAGTTCTCCAACAATATACGCGCTCTCTTTCTCCAACGTATTCCAACCGCGTGGCCTTTGCTAAATTTTTACAAATTAATTTTATTTTTGGATTGGAAAATTTTCATTTTTGTCCGATATGCCAAAAACAAACTTCCAGTATTATGAAATATATTTTCATATCTATTTTTAACTTTATCAATATAATTCTATCAACTTATTAACATATACTTTCAAAAGTAGTTTTTGCATTTAAAAATGGC
Organism: Sisyra terminalis; assembly: GCA_958496175.1. NCBI lineage: Eukaryota > Metazoa > Arthropoda > Insecta > Neuroptera > Sisyridae > Sisyra > Sisyra terminalis. The sequence continues at coordinate 25,710,012 of OY292279.1, forward strand.
AAATTAAGAGAATTTAGCATGTTTTCCTCATAAATGCTTAACTTGTTACTTTTTAAATTACAGATAATTTTGAAAAATTGAAATTCGCAGAATTTGCCATTGCGCATCTTTCAGTTACTCCCCCTACCATGTGACAGGTGCAACGTGTTTATTTTTTAAACGTCATTTACATATTGAAATAAAATTATTTTTAAATATTATTATTTAAATAAAACAACATGAATGTGAGTAAATATTTTTTAAGAAAATCTTTATAAATGTTTAACTGTTGTTTCTATAACTTTAGGAGTTGGACATTCCAATTGACATTCACACCAATAAATTATTAGACTGGCTGATAAGTCGGAGGCATTGCCCTAAAGAATGGCAAAAACAAATATTAAATATTCGGGAAAAGATAAACAATGCTATCCAAGATATGCCAGTGCATGATGGTATCGTGCAATTACTTTCAGGAACATGTCAGTCCTCCAACAGCAGATCCATATGCTTTTATTTCTAAAACCAAAATATTTTTAGATATCAACTACTTCCACTGCTTGAAGATAATAGAAATTTTAAAAGAAACTGAAGCGGACTCGAAGAACTTATTCGGTCGATATGGGTCACAACGAATGCGTGACTGGCAAGAAATCGTCAAGCTTTACGAAAAAGACAGCATCTACATTGCCGAGGCCGGCCAAATGCTTGCTCGTAATGTGAACTTTGAAATTCCCAGTATCCGTAAGCAGATTCACAAACTCGAACAAACACAGATGGAATGTGAAAAGCGCGAAAAAGAGTTAGCAAAAGCTGAGAAAACATTACGAAATGAGTTTTACACCAGCTGCAAGCAGCTGGGCATTGCTGGCACGTGTATCAAAAGAGAGTTGGTTGACTTGCTTGCCACCTATCCGGAAATGTGTCGAGCTGTGTCAGAATGTACAAAAGCTGCCGTTCCTGCCATCGAATACTATAAGGATTTCATCGAATTTTCGACGGGACAAGTTTTGGAAAATGTTTTCCCAATTTTAGAATACGTAATTGGTAAATGATTTATGATATATTACCTGTATAACACAACTACAGGCTCATGTCTCTCTACACACAACTCATGTCTCTCTTAGAGACGTCAATACCTGGCAACGTTTTGTTTTTAATTTTATTCACGGATAAATCGGATCATAGTGAAAATGTAGCAACAAAAGTGAAACTTATACGATCTATAATTGAATTAACAAAACAAAAAAACGTGAATTAAATAAAAAGAAAGGAAAAATTACGACCTTGTCAGATACTAACACTCCTTAAAGGGACATGAGCCCAACAATACATACTCCATGTCTATATGCTCTACAACAATATATATAACCAGAGACGAAAGTCTCTCTTCTCTGTATACAACTCAGTAATAGAAATTTAATTTACAAATATGAAGCAATGATTATACACTTCAGTTATCGGAACGTTTTTAATACTTTTTTTTAAATAATGACGCCATATATGTTAGATGATTTTAATATCATGGAATAAAGAATGTGAACATTTAAAATTGAGAGACGATGTAAAAATACAAAGACAATTGAAAATGTAAGTATTAAATTGAAGAACGAGACATCTTAAATCTAAGAAATGTATGTTAATTACATTATATATATATCATTGTTTTTTATTTGTATTAATCAGTTAATATCATATTAGATTTTTTTTGCTGACTTTGAATAGTTTATACCAGGGGTAGGCAAACTTAAAATTGGTATGATCGACAGTAATTTTTTTATTTATACGCGATCAACTGCGAAATATGGGTTAAATTAAAAACAAATTCAAATTTAAAGAGAGAATGAATAGAAAGAAGTAGAGTAGAAGAAAGCATTAGGAGCACTATTTGGGAATCATTAATATCCATTGTAGAATGATAAGTGTTTAATTTTAAAATCAAGTTTTTATCTGCTAAATTTTTAGTACACATTTTTAATTAAAAATATTTGACATTTACCTAAAAGAATTATTTAAAACGTTTGCAATCGAGCTACGACCGCTTTCTGTCGATTGGTTTATACTGTATTATCAATGTATAAAATACATTGATAGTCAAATTTTATGAAATATTATTTATCAAAAGTATGCTACAACCATAAATAATTAACCAATTTTCAACAAATGACGTATTCTCTAAATATGTATTTCGATTACCAAGCCATATATATTTCGATTTCCGTAACTATTAACGGATATACGTAAATTATATTTCATAAAGTTTAATATTTAGTTAATTAGTTAATATTTTAGTTCAACGTGAATAGAGTTTGGTTTTTCAAAGGGGGCTTCCATTACTTACGTGAGGCGTCGAGCAAAATCTCACGTGGGAGAGAGTAGGGTCTCGGCAAATATATCGTATTTTTTCACAAGAAATAGTGTAAAAATATGTGAAAACTAATTATTAATTTATATAAGAAATATTTTTTAAGAATTTTAAATACTAGTCTTAACTAATCTTGAATAAAAAAAGCTCTAATATTGCCCTGAAGATGCGACTCGGAGAGGTTGCGAAACGCTGGCGGCATAGTCAATATCTTAGCACGGTTTTGGATCCAAAAGCCACAACCTTTTCTATAAAGAGTTGTATTTTGAATTAAGAGTATATATAGAGCATATAGATAACTATTTGTTGATTTGAGTGTACTATGTTAAACAAATAACGGAAAGAAATACAGGAAAACTGACAAATAAAAAAGGCACTTGCGTTGTTTAGAGAATTCTGACTTCCTCGGATGTTTTTATTTGTAAATTACTTTAATAGATGTTTTTATATTGTTATTTATCATCACTTAATAATTATCAAAGTCTTTAGTGACTCTAGGGTTAATAAAAATCTCTTAGTCGAGAAATATCGAAAGTAACCTTGATATAAAATTCAAACCCTACTTAAAAGATTTCATTAATAGACATATTTTTTCTGTTTTCTGCCTGAGTACAGGTTTAGGTTGTCTCATGGTTGAATTCTTCTCTCCGGTGTTGTCTCATTCTGGCGAGGTTCATGAAATCGTGGTAGTTCATTCCTTTTCTTAATAAGTTAATAATTCATCTTCTTATTTCTTTTTTAAAGATTTACAATTTTAGTAAAATCTTTAAAATAGACTTTTCTAGTCACTACATTGATAATAGCTCTTTTTTCGTTGAATTTTCTCAATTCTTTCAGCATCATATTTCAAAGTTTTCCAGAATCTTCCTTTTTTGTTTTCTTAGAGCTAGTTTCTTATCTAAATATGTATTACCGTAGACATTTTAAGCAAATGCATTGACAAATAAAATATCTGAAGAAGTCGAAATTTCCGAAAAATTATTTGTTCATTTGTTCACTTTCCTGTGATTTTTTGCTTGTAATAATAATAAATGTTTTAATTGTAAAAAAAACAGAACACGGAAATACGACAACTTATCAATGGACTTATGGAGAGGCACCTGTTAAAATTGAAGAACCACCCTTAAATATTGATTTTGACAAAGATTCTTCACTTGATAATGAAAATAATGAGGTAATTTTCACGTAAATTATTTTTTTCGTTGTAATTATTTTTTTTTAATTGTAGATAGATTTTGGAGAAAATGATGAAGAAGTCGGTGGTGAGATTGACTGGGGTGGTATTAGTGACGAGCCAGTTGTTGTGAATGTTGCGGATGAAATTGATTTTAATATTTCTCTGGAAGAATCTGGAATTGTTGTAGAAGATGATGGGATTGAAGGAGGTGTGGCACGTGGATCTGATGCCTACACGATTTTAGACAATCCTAATACACGAAACCGTTTTATTAATGAACTAGTTGAGGTCTCTACATGGTATTTATAGAAGAAAGAAGTAAAATATTAACTTTTTCAAATATTTTTATAGTTGGAGGCATTTTTGAAAATGCGATTGTATGAAATGAGCAATGTATCGTCTATGGACATTTTATCGCAAATGCAAGCGTCGGGATCGGCAATGCTGCAATTGCAAACCGCTGATTCTATTTCCAGTCTGCTTTCGGGAGTTCAAGGAGTAATAGCATCCATTTCCAATTCAACAATGCAACACTTGTTTAGCGTGAAACATTCCCCACGTTATGTAGATTATTTGACCCGTGCATTGGAGCAAAAGTTAGTTGCGGCTGAAAAAAGTGCACAACAGCAACGTGCTGTTGCTGAAAAGCGTAATGAGGCCTTCAATCAAGCTATTAGTTTCAAGCCAATTTTGGATCGTTTAATTAACAAAACGAAAGAATTGCAGACGCAGATTGAAAATGACATTTCCAAGAGGTACAAAGGGCGACCGGTTAATTTAATGAGTGGCCTGTAACGGCCTGCAAATAAGATATATTTTACTAAGTTTTATTGTCTAAATGATAAGTCAAAGGGTAATAAATAATAATGAATATAGTGGAAATATTTGTTGTCATAAATTTTCATTCTTTATATAAATAAATCGTTTTGTATTTATATAGAAAAACTTTGAATAAAAACCGCCAACCGAAACATTTACTAAGTCATTTCTTGTTACATTTTCTCACAGATAAAATCTAATATGGATCGCCATTTAGATCTTTTCACTGATGAAAATCGACGTGAAATTGTTCGTAAGTGTTTGGGATGTAATAATTTCGAGTTTGTGGATTGGAAAATCGCCCCATTTTCGGAGGATATTAATGGATTTTTAGGGGAACATTTACGAGGCAAATTTGAAGTGATGTGTGCAAACGGAGAGCGAAAAAATGGTCAGGTTTTTATAAAAGTTAAACCTTCGGCTGGTTCCAATGAGGAAATGGCTCGATTGGCTAGCGAAGCACACGCTTTTGCCACCGAAACGTTTTACTTGTTGAAATTATCGGAAGAAGAAAATACAACAATTGATTGGGCACCACGATTAATTCTTGCCAAACCTGATGTGTTGGTTTTCGATGATTTATCGGTGAAAAACTTTGAGATGTCTCATGTAGCTTTCGGGGATTTTGATGTGGCGCATTGCACCACTCTTTTGAAAGCACTGGCTCGGTTTCATGCGTACAATTTTTCTATGCAAGAAAAATTCGCTGGGGGTGGCAACAATATGGATAAATTTTATGAAACTTATTCAGATCTTTTTGAAGAGGGTTTATTTAATTTAGACGATACCAAATTGTGCCGAGATTGGATGGAAAATGGATTGCGTTCAATAGATGCCATTATTGATGTTCTACCTGAAAATTACTGTTTAACTCCGAATAAATTTAAACAACTTTATCGAAAACATTTTTATGACAATCTGCATGTTGTGTATCCGTCGAAAAAGTATACCAACGTTGTGTGTCATGGGGATTTATGGATGAAAAATATGCTTTTTAAGTACACCGAAAACAAGCCGAGCACCTGTTGTTTATTAGATTTCCAATTATTGCGGTATGCGCCTCCAATAAGCGATGTTATCGAGTTTCTCTTCATCAACACTACGTACAAGTTCCGCAAAAACCATCTTCACAATTTACTGAAATTCTACCATGAAAAGCTTGAGAAAAACCTCAAAAATTTTGGCTGTGCCACACGTATTTCCTATGACGAAATCTACGCCTCCGCTCAGGAGCAAATTGATTTTTTTAAAATTGCTTCAATTTTCTACAAAACCATATTAGAATTGGGTGATAATTGTATCAACGATATAATGAAAACTCCTGGAGCTTATCAAGACATGATGTTTTATAATAGAGACCCGTTTTTGTTGACTAATTATAAAAAAAATCCGAAATATCGTGCTAAAATCATCGAGTATATGATTGAGGTTCGGGAAATGTTAACAAGTGAAATAATTTCTTGTGAAAACGCTTGGGGTTTGATTCAATCGTGTTTTGGTCGCTCTAACTTTTCAACATACAATTTGAAAAAGACATCAATTGGATCCCGATTGGGATATCTTGGAGACCACTATAATCTCCTACTATCGGTTAATCTGGATGGTACACCTCAAGAAGTCGATTTATTCATGAAATGTATGCCAAAATCAAAAGGATCTTTAACTTTCTTAAGTGAAACGGGCGGATTTGGAAAAGAAACATATTTTTATGGAAAAATTCTTAGAGCTTTTGCATCATTTTCTTTGGATAGTCTTTTCAATGCGGCTGTCGCCAAATGTTATTGGTACAATCCGCAGAATTATTTAATTTTTGAAAATTTGGCAATGCAAGGATTTAAGACGCTTGATAAGTATCGAAAGATTGATTTACCAATTGCCAAAGCAATGATGGTAACATTGGCCAAGTTTAATGCAGCTTCTTATATTTATGAGGAGAAGATGTCTAAGAAGTTGAATCGAGATTTTCGAATCGATGAAGAATTTACCATTGTTGAAAGTTATTATGTTAAAGATGAGAGAAATGTTAACAAGAAGTTCATGAAGAACATGTGCGATGGACTATTGGTGGAAATTGATTTGTTACTGGATGCAGAAGATTGTGCCAAAGAAAATTATAAGAAAAAAACCAAAATTTTAATGTCTCAATTTGCCGATTTTGTCAAACCAATGTCGAACATTCGTAATGTGATTTGCAATGGGGATTTGTGGGCGAATAATGTATTAATTTCCGATGGGCGAATGGGTCCGGTGCAATGCCGATTGGTTGATTTCCAGACGTGGAGATACACAAGTCCCGCTCACGATATCGTCACATTTCTCTTTTTCACGAGTACAGAAGCGTTTCGTGCACGTTACACCAAGAAACTACTGGAAGTTTATTACCAAGTATTGACGGAAGAATTGCACCAACACGAAATCAATGTGGCTTCAATTCTAACGATGGAACAACTCCAGGAAAGTTACAACGTCCTGCAGCCCTTCGCCGCCGCCCAAGCCGCTATATTTGAGCAATTTATAATGATTAATTCGGAGAACATCAATATACTCTTTGAGGAAGACCGTCCCGACCTGATTTTCGGGGATCGCATCCAAATCATTTCCGAAAATTGCCACAACGACGCCAAATACAAAAAAATCTTAACCGAATCAATTAGGGCTCTTTGTAACACTTTATAAAATTTAAAATTTTATTATTTTTTTTTTAAAAAAATTCATATGCTTATTTATTTTACAAATAAAATCCTCGACCTATAAGATTATTTTTAAAATTTATAAAATAAAAAATAAATTCTTTATTAATCATAACTGTACAAATTTCCTTTCAACCCTTGTCACGTTTTTTTTTTTTATTTTCCATAAGAGGAATAAAATTTTAGGTAACTATTTAGAATTGGAACTCAAAATCAATCCACTCTTTTTAGGTTTTTATGAGTATTTTCTCAGTGCTCTCTTAGTATTTTGAAAGGGGGGGGGGTGAATTTTGCTTATCAAAACATATTTTAAATACCACAATGGATTTATACATAATTTATTAGTGTTTTCCGATGTTTTATAAATAGCCTAGCCTTTTCATGAATAGGCGAACGACATAAAACTATTAGTTGGCTAATATAGCTGAAGACACGTTCTTTTCATATTTTAATCTTCGCTTTTTTGTTGTACCTACAGGGGAATCTGAGACAATTAATCATGTACAACTTAAACACTAAGCCATTTTAAATATATTCAACCTATATTCGATTTACGTTTATAACTAATTCGTATATCGAAGAGCCAAATTCTCTCCAACCCGGCGAATTACTCCTTTAGATGATTATGTCGTCGTAGTCTCTTGCATTCCTTACCACTTATGACGGATATTTTCACATGATGAATTTACTGGGTAATGTTAATACAGAATATCTACAAATACTTAATTGTGTAATCGCAAAGTTTAAGCTATTATTGAAGTTATACTTATTTAGGAGAAAAAAATAAATTATGTTGGAAGTTATTTTGGGCTATTACATTCACTGAACAATAAATCTGGATTGAATTTAAAAAATGTAACTGCGCATGTGCCCAATCGAGTACCTTCTGTTATATGTAAAATATGAATCAAGTCAACTTCGCGAGATAACGTATGTGCTTTTTATTTTTTTTAATGTTATTTACCATCAAGTTATAACTACCAAGGTCCTTAGCGACTCTAAGAGTAATAAAAATCCATAAATCGAGAAATGTCGAAAATTTGCTCGATATGAGATTCAAACCCAATGCCTACCAGTTTTGGAGTGACCGCTTAGACCACTCGGCCACCAGTAGATTTTAGTAACTTTTGTTTTTTTAAATTTTGTAAATTAGTTTTCCGTTTGCTAGCAACAGAGGTAAAATAATAATCGAATATTATAATTATTTATACAATATATATAATATATTATTATGGTCTTCCTTAAGTAACATGTTTTAAAAAAAAAACTTTCAACATAACTTTGAACTAAAACTCAAACAAAATGTATTTATGACGTATTTGTCCAGAAACGTATTTCGATTGCCAAGCAAGCTTCATAAAATTTTATTTTTTTCCTCTTCTGTTGGATTATCAATTACACAGGCCTGCGATGGTAAAATTGTTTTAAATATAATAACATATTTTTATTGTAATTTTTATGATTATGGAAAAAATAATGAAAAAAGTTCATCACGTAAGGTTTTGTTGCAAACTACAATTGAAAAGTAGTTTTTTCGGTCAAAATCGGGGGCCTAAATCGAACCACTTTTTCTGTATCGAAAATGGTAGTACCGGACCTCTCGCTACTAGCGCTGAGGTCGTTTTATCTTCCTTTGGTACGAGAAACAACCCGATACGAAGTTTAAAAGTGAGAGTGAAATAACAGCAATCACTTCTGTTATCTCGCTTTCATTTATAAATTTCGTATCGGTTCATTTCTTCTAACAACGGAAGATAAAACGACACTAGCGCTAGTAGTGAGAGGTGGAGTACTACCATTTTTGATACAGAAAAATTGATTCGTTTCGGGTCTCTGGCTTCGTCCGAAAAAATTTATAGGTATTACCCTTATTAACTATGTTTAAAATAATATCTATATTTAATTAATTTTAATGTTACAAATTTGTTGTCTTACTTAACATATTTATACCATGGAGTTTAGGAAACATTTATTTTTTAAATTGCGTTATTCGCTACTTATTCCTTAGATATTTTCTCATTTTGTGAGAAAACCTTACATGATCAAAGAAAATGGATTTCATATGTGAAATAGGCGCAAATAAAATACATTGAAATGACCTATTACGGTCAAAACAATTTTTAAAAAGTATTTTTTGCAGGCCTATGTAATTATTGTGAAAATAGCAGAGTTAATAGGGAAAGGATTGATGATATTTGAAAATCTCTCGACTTCATCGAGTTACATAGATACACTACGAATATAAATAGAAATTGGTATAATACATAAGTCAAATTATACGTAACTCGAAGAGTTGGAGGGAGTTATAACTTTTTTTTATTCTTTTCCCGTCAACCTTGCTAAGGCTGCTACGTAGACATTATTGATGGAGCACTTATATCTTTAATACATCAAAATATAAAAAAAAATATATAGAATTGGTTTGAAATTTGAGTTCCAGTTCTATATTGTTACCAAAATTTCAGAAGAGTAAACGTGAAGGCAATGTTTTTGATTTTGGGAAGGAAAATTGTAATTTTTCAAATACATATATCACATAATAATTTGTGGTTCTGGAATTGATTTCGCGATTGATTTATGAGGTAAGACCTGGCCACCGTTAATGTAAACTTCGTCTTGAACGATGACGTCTTCACCGAGTACGGTGCAGCCTTCGATTCGAACCCAGCGACCAACGTAGCTTCTCCATCCGACGATGCAGCTATCGAGCCAGGCATGTGAACGAATTGTGGAACCACGCAACAATGTGCAATTTTTTATGCAAACTCCATCTTCAATGATCACATCTGGACCAATAGTAACGTTCGGTCCGATCCGACATCCTTTTCCAATTTTTGCCGATCCATCCACAAGCACATTCCCAACGACACCATCTCCTGCGTGGAGCTTTGACATGTTTTTGTTCCGTAAACTAGCCAAATAAAGACACATTCCTGTAAGGAAATCGCGAGGTTGGCCCACATCCATCCAAAATCCTTTAAGTTCAAATGCGAAAAGTTGACCGTCGTTGGCCATAAACGGAAAGACTTCTTTTTCGATTGACGTTGGACGTAACTGGATTCGGGAGAGGACCGAAGGATTTAATATGTACATTCCAGCGTTGATTTTATTCGAGACGAATTCTTGCGGTTTCTCGATGAAATTTTCAATTTTGCCTTGGTCACCATAAACGACAACACCATATTTGGAAGGCTCCTCGACTTTCGTCACGACAATTGTACCTTCTGCTCCGTGGCTGGCGTGAAACTGTGCCAATTCCTTGAACGGAAAATCACAGATAATGTCCGAATTGAGAACGAAAAATGGTTTGTCGCTTTTTTGCAGATAGTCTTTGGCGAGGGCAAGTGGTCCCGCAGTACCGAGTGGTTCGGTTTCGTGCGAAAAAACCAAAGTTACTCCCAATTTGCGGGTGACCTCCCGCAATTCTGACTCCATTTGTTCGGCACGATAGGACACGGCTAGGATAACCTCCCGCACACCGGCCGTCACCAGCGCCTGGATTTGGTGAAGCAAAATCGGTTTATTCGCGAATTCCACCAGAGGTTTTGGACGGCTTAGGGTTAACGGTCGCAGTCGAGTGCCATAACCACCAACGAGAATCAAAGCACGCAGTCCCTCATCACTATCCCGACCTCCAGGTTGCGCCTCCTGGGCGTTTTCGTTCGACACCATTGTTTCGTTATAACCTTTTTAGTACAAAGTTAATGTTTTCCACACGATTCAGATTTGTTGATACGATAACTTTACACAAAAGTTGATCAAAACAGATTATACAGGACACGTAGACCTGCTGACACATCGACACTACATTTCCTTCTTATCACTTGTGATAATAAACAAATAAAGTATTGATGATGACAGATACTAAACCAGCAATTCCAAACAAGTTTCAACCATTTCCTTAAAAGAAACTTATTTTTCAAACATTTTCAACTAAATAAATGTCATTAAAAATTACCTTTTTACCCTAAAGCTTACATCTATCATCAATTCCCAATCTACTAAAGTAATGGAAACTTTGAAAAAAATGTGTCAAAAAATTAGGTGCGAACCACCGTTTGAGTAATGAAAAAGTTTAATTAAAGGAGTATAAATTTTTAAATACGTTTTTGAACCAACAATGACCTTTCAAAGACTTGAATTTAATTATTTTATTACATTCATAACATTTTAGTTATCATTTATTGCTTTAATGATTAATATAAACGCTTGCAAACTGCAAAATTAACTGCAAATGTATTGTCGCAAATAACACGAGTTTGAATAAAGTTAATATAAAATAAAGATTGAGAAAAAATTCAATATTGTGGTTTTTAGATGGAATTACAACCCTGACGCAAATAATTACATTATCTATATGTCTTTAGATATGATAGATATTTTTATAATGTGATTATGAATAGAACAGTAAGAAACTTTAATGTTTTCAATATAACATTAAAATTTATGCTTATTAAAAATCTAGGAAATGTCTAGGAACTTCCAGTACCTAATTCTCGTATAAGAATCAATTTTGCACCAAGTATAAGACACACAAGAGTCAACAATATCAACAAGTGAAACGACTAAAACCTAAAACAATTGACTGTCAGGTTTTTGAGATTTTAGAATTCAGTGTTTAAAAATATTTATTTAATTAAATAGGACCATATTTTTACCTTTTTGTTTAAGACGAGCACCAAACGTACTTCCAAATGGTACCTAAAATAAAATAGCAAATCTCTTGAAGAACAGCGAATTAAATGAATAGTAAATCAACATAGGCAAATAATATTACGCGAATGTCGCAATATTGCCTATTTACAGGCGTATTTTAGGTTTGCTATGACTTCTTCAATGTTTTTCTGCATTTGGTGATATTTTTATTTTAAAAAAAGAACGAAAATACGATTAAAAAAATGAAAAAGGTAATATAAAATGTAAAAAATATCAATTATATGGTTGTCTTGGAGGATATGAGAAAGGCATTATGCGAACTTTAAATACGCCCGTGCTAATTCATAACATGATGGCTACTAAGATAACACATTTAAATTATGTGACAAAACTTCTTATAATTTAATTTATTATTTTTTAATATTATAACTTATTCATTTTATTTAAAGATTAATATTACTCACAGCTTATATTATTATTATTATTAGGTTCTTCTTCCTATCTTTGGTTCGCGCGAAAACCTCGGTTATAATATCATCGTAATCAATTTCTTGCACTAATTAAGGTTCAATAGATAATAATTGCAAGGTATTAAGTTTATCTTGCTCCATACTTACATATAAGTAGCTTTTCGCCCTTTTCAGGGTAGAAAAATATTTTTTCCCTCACCAAGTTATTTCTGGGACTCAAAAAAAAAATGTCCTTAGCAATGTTATCATTAGAATATACATTTTGAAGATTTCTTGAATACAATATATTATATATATTTGCGCGGAGTGGATATCTTTAGTATTTTGTAATAAATCTTTAAATAATGTAAGTAGTGTCTGATCGAACTTTCGGTTCGAGCCAAGTTTCGGCTGTAGTGAAGCCGAAACTACAACCGAAACTGAATTTGTAAGGTGAAAATGTTGAGAAACTATTGTATCTCCCGTATAATATTAGATTTTTCACTAATGAATAAATCATTTTTAATATTTTTTTTTTCAATTCGAGAGAAACCTGAGCAAAGTTTAGAAGAAAATATATTGTTTTTAAGATATAAGAAAGAGTACTTTCTGTTTTGTGTACCAAAACATATTAGGTAAAAAGTAATTTTGTTTTGTATTTTTTTATTTTCTCTTACTCGTAACTAATATTACAAAGAAATATTAGCTGTATTTCTTTCAAATTAACCCCTTAGTTCAACACAAATACTTTATTAGAAATATAAAGTGATAATAATACGTTATGCTAATGATTAGCTCAAATATCAGAGATAAAATGAATAATAAATACCCATGGAATTTAAAAGTAAAAACTGATTAATTATGATTAACTTTTTTTTCTATGAAACGATGATCTCATATGGAAGTTTCGGTTTTGGCCGAAAAAAACTAGTTTCGGTCAGACACTAAATGTAAACGAATACATCTATACTTTACTAGGGTCTCTTTTAAATCGTCAGCATACTAGATTGTTTAGATAAGAACAACGTATTTCGACTACCAGGGTACCTGTAATACCAAGGTTCGCATAAGACTTTAAATAATGTTGTGACAAAAATAGATCAAAATTAAGCAAGATGTTCTACGATTCTTAAAAAAATACCATTATGGGATTCTTCTGTTTGTTCTAAATGTCCCCAAAATGGCAGTCCTCTGTCAGTAATTTAACAATTGAAAAATACTATGATATAAATTGAAAATTAAATTCAATAAAATAATTATTTAATATACTTAATAGAAGATGATCCCTACATTTATCGCAAAACTAACTCAATTCAATTTTTGAATAAGTTGTCCGTAGATTTTTTCGACTTTAAAATTTTGGCACTCCAGATTCTGGCCTAGGGATAAATTAATTATTTCATTTAAATTAAATTTGTACTGTCATAAAATATTTAACTTTATGTTAACTGGTGTTAACAATGCTAATTATTTCAAAAGTTGTGATATATTTTTAGACTTTTTCAAACGTAGTTTATAGAAAAATATACTTACCACTTATTTTGATGTTCATTTAACATCTGCTACTATCTGTTATAATGATATTATTTTTTGTGACAATATTAGAGAAAATTAGTACTTCACGCCGAAATTTTGCATTCTTAAGTGTGTTAAACATTTTGATGTCTCTTTTAGGGATGTCAATATCTGGCAACGTTGCACTTTCTCTTTTTCTTTAGTTTAACTCGCGATTTCTTTGTTATTTCAAATTTAATATCGTATAATTTTCTCTTTTGTCCCTAAATTTTAATTATAGCTAGATTTATTTACGAATTAAATTAAAAAGAAAGTAGCATACGCAACGTTGTCAGATATTGATGTCCCTTAAAGGGACATGAGCCATTTTTCTTTTATATAGGCATTTGGATATTCACTATCTCAATGAAGACCAAATGACTTCGATTATTTCAATCACTTTTAAATAATTAAAACAAAATTGTTTCTATTTATTTTATTTATTATTATAAAACATTATCTTTATTCGTATTAAAATTTAAATTAAATGTTGAATGACAAAAGATGAAATTTAATGTTATTTTCATTTTTAAGTTATGTACAAAGTGATTCATGTTGCAGAGCAAAAAAAAAAATAAACTACTGCCTATGAATCTCCCAAAACGTAATTGTTGTGTTACGATTTTTCTTTCGTATATTTGTGGAAAGTAATTGGATATGTTTACTTTAATTGTAAATTAAAAGAGTAGGGGAATACTTTTAATTAATTATTTAAGTTGTAATATACGCTCATATAAAATAAAAGCTGAATTTTCAAAATAATTTACAGTTTGTTTTTTTTTTTTGCGAAGTACATTAAACTATGAGACTTATCAAAATTAAAGAGGAATGAAGATTATAATTAAAAAAGTTATTCGTGGGCCATGGCGCGGGCTTGGGCTCGAACACGTTTTTCATATTCCAAACGATTTTGGCTGTAAAATAAAATAAATAATAACCATTTCTGATTCGTAAATACTAATTAGTACCAGTAGATGGTGTAGGCTTCAGCTTGGGCTGGATCTCGTACATTGGGTTCATTCAACAGATCTTGAATACCAAGTAAAATTTGTTTGACCGTAATTGCTGGACGCCAGTCTTTATCCTCATCTAGTAATGAAAGGCATACGGTTCCCGAAGGATAGACATTCGGATGAAAGAGAGGTGGTTCAAATTTGCATTTGGGTGGACTTGTGGGGTAGTCATCTTTGAACATCATTCGTAATTTGTAGTTGCCATTTTCCCACGGTGTCTAGAATTAAAAATTATTTAAAAAAAGTAATTGTTATATTCAACTATATTTACCCCTTTTTTTCCTGGAATTACACATTCCCAATTCATCAAATTCAATGTTCCGTCTGGATTTTTAGAAGGACGAGCAACAAATCCCTGCATAAAAATAGTTGTTAATTTTAATTTATGTTAGGATACTAAAGCAAAACTTACGAATGGATGATCTTTTCTCCATGCTTTCCGTTCTTCAGCCAAACGTTGTACTGCAATTCCTGACATTTTACTTGGACAGAAGTTTAAACACAAACTTAGCAATTTTTACAAATATTTTTTTATAGTTTGTAAATGCAAACTGACAGAATCTATATTTAACTTGTTTTTGTGATATATGCGGTAGAAATTAAGACGATAAATAGCATTTAAAATGGTCTACAATTCAGTGTCTCCTTAGAAAAATGACAAGACGACCATTTTGGTTACGGGAAAAATGAAGCGCCAATGCGAAGAACCGCGAGGAAGCAACTAGAACAACTAGAAGCAACACGAATTAACGCGAAGTATTACGCTTGCGTAATGTAAAGTCGGTATTATCACAGTCTGTAATCAATTCAAATAATTATTTTACCAACAATAAAACTAATTCGGCAATTTTGGTTAACTTTTAGCGATCGTAACCATGGTAACCATTCTACTGTGATATATTTTTTACTATTTTCAAATAGGTGAAGTACCCTAGTTGCTTTAATTTTTGACCGTAGATGTTGGTAATTGTAGATCATTTTTTTAATTAATTTCGATATGATATTTGTATTTATTTACTCATTCACTTATATTTCCTGTTAAAAAACGACGTTTAAAGTTTGTTCGAAATATTTTAATTTAAAAAAAAAAATGTTGCATTTTTCCAATGTTAATACTTTTTAAATTTTACATCGCTCTTTTTCGAATTTACGCCACAGGTAAACGCAGCGAAATCATGCGATAGAGCTATATGTTTTCTTTATTATGAACTATCAGGTGTCTGAAGGCGGAGTCGGATGGAGGGATTACTAGCGGCAACATACAAATTATATTAGCATCTATTTTATATTTTCGAAAATCATTTAGTGTATAATTCTTATTGCGAAAAATATATTAAATATTTTAAAAATAAAATTTTAGATCTAACCGAAAACTAAATAAATTGATGCTACAAATTTGCTATCGTCATCAAATGACTTTTAAGAGAACATACCTGAATTTGTTTGAGGAAGGAGTAGTGTGGTCAGGAGGGGCAATTAAACGCGCTAAAATAGAAATTCAATCACGATGTATATTTTTAAAAAAAATTATTGTTATTAGCTATTTTAAAATGAATTGATTACACCGGCACACAAAAAAAAAGAAAGTGCTCTGTACTTTTGACCGGACCTCCATAAATCTACGTATATTGACCCCCTGAACACGAATCCGGGGTCGGTTTGACCCGTACACCCTCAAAAATTCGAGAAAACTTTAAAAAACCGAAAAAAATGGTTAAAATCGGCAGTTTTGGTGACATAAAAATTTTTTTGAACTAAACCGAGCATGATTTTCATGTTTTTCGATCCGCTGAATACAAATTCGAAGTTTATGTAGACCATAAGTCGTTTTTATTGTAAGAAAATTGCAAAAAACCCTTAAAAATTGTAAAAAAATGCGGCTATTGTTCTAAAATTCGTGATTATATGATGAAAATAAACTTTTAAATCTCTACAAAGGATATTTTGCATATTATTCTATTTCTGGAATATGATTTTGAAGATTATTTGGCCAAAATCTTTAGAGAAATTGAAATTCCCCGCAAAAAATCTCTGAAAATTACAAATGGACCAATTGCTTTCATTTCAATTCGTCATTTGCTTATATTGAACCCGTCTGTCTTTAAATGACTTATATACAGGACTAGTTAGTTATGCAAGAGTAGCTTTTAAGCATTTTTGAATTCTTGTTTGGACGCTTGTGTCTGTAACCAGGACCACCAGGACACCTCCACGTGGTGACGGCGGGCAACAGAACCGTCTGGCAGAGTCCCTGGGTTAAAGGCGTATATGCCGTCATGGCAGGCACAAGCGAAAAGTGTTTTACGATGCAGGGATTCGGAACCCCAGTGTCGGCGTCTGGCCAGAATGAGAAAGCAGGCTCGCAAAGCAGGCAATTTTCTTACAATAAAAACGGCTTATGGTCTACATAAACTTCGAATTTGTATTCAGCGGATCGAAAAACATGAAAATCATGCTCGGTTTAGTTCAAAAAAATTTTATGTCACCAAAACTGCCGATTTTAACCATTTTTTTCGGGTTTTTAAAGTTTTCTCGAATTTTTGAGGGTGTACGGGTCAAACCGACCCCGGATTCGTGTTCAGGTGGTCAAAATACGTAGATTTATGTAGGTCCGGTCAAAAGTACAGAGCACTTTTTTTTTTGTGTGCCGATGTTATTGTTAGAGGTACCTAAGGCCTAACCGCCTTGTCCTGTATACTTGTGGTGGGGATTTAGTCTCTCCACTCTTTCCCTTTTGGGAACCATTATTAATGGAATACATTTGTTGAGATGGGGATGTACTTAGTTAAAGTAAATACGAATACTCTTTTAAATGTAGTTTACTTTATTTTGATCATAAACCCTGCATACCTCCAACAATTATTAAGTACGTTATTTGGCTCAAGTCTCTTTTAGCACAGTCAAATCTGGAAACGTTTCATTTTCCACTTTGTTTTCAATTTAATTTGCAAATAAAATTTAGCCCCAACAGAGAAAATTATACGATATTAGAATTGAATTAATAAAAAAATTGCGAATAGAATAAATAGAGAATAAAAAACAAAGTGTAAAATGCAACGTTGCCAGATTTGACGGAGCTAAAAGGGACTTGAGCCTGTTATTTTTTATGAATACATTTCTAAAATTGAAATTTTGATGTTCAAGCGAAATAAAAGTTGTATGGTATGGAATAGAATAGAATATGCGGAAAGAAATAGAAGTTAATGGTAAAAAATGAGAAACCCATCGTTGCGATCCGTACCGACCACATTTCAAGGTTTATAAAATAGACAGGTGGCCTTGGGTGGCCTCATGGTGGCTACGTGATGGATACGTGACGTATCCAGAAGAAATTCGTACCTACATATCTTCAGACTGATAAATTTCAAAATTCTTCGTATGACGTCATTTTTTTTTTTAATGGAGCAACCTGTGTAATTTACAAACCTTGACCACATTTATACTGCTGCCCTTTTTTATTTCATATAGATATATATACATATAAACTTTTCTATCACTTAATTCAACACAGTATGTGACCCATCTAATTAGCTTGTCGTCTTGTCATCATATCGATTATAGTTCTACCTTTGTTGACTTTTCTTTGGTTAAATTAACTTTTCTTAATTTTTATGGCTTCTTTTTTCTTCTTTTATTTCTAATTTGCGTCTTTTCTTGCCAATAAAAACAAAATTTCTTGCCAGCAACTTCATTAAAGAAAACTCATATAGTTAGCTTTACATAAAGGTAGCAGAAAAATATCACATATTCAACATTAAATAGGTACTAGTAATTTCCCATGAAATATTCACAGACTAATACTGACACAACTTTATAACTACAAAGATCTTTAGCGACTCTAGGGTTAATAAAACTCTGTAATCGAGAAGTATACAAAATTTCCTCGAATAGAGAATCAAACCCAACATCTATCAGTTTTGGAGCGATCACCTTGACCACTCGCGCAACAGTAGGTTCAATATATTTTATTGTTGCGTATACCATATTATGTATATATAATTTAGACCATTTGACTCGTATTTATGTGAAAAAAACTAATTGTAATAAACATGAACAGAAATATTATGTATAGAAATATTAATATCGATATTTTTTTTAAACATCTTTATCGTAGACCCAACATCGACCCGTTGAGACTAGTCTTAAAGTTTACTTTACGATCACTTTAGGACCATTTTCTAAGTCAGGAGTGGCCAACCAGCGGCCCGAGGGCTTTTACAAAGTATTTCTATTCAATAATGACCAAAATGGTAAAACCAATAGATATGTTAAAAATTTCGACATTGTATCTAAATTTAATATATGAAGATATATATTTTTATGTGTCCCGCGCAGTTATGATGCAATTCCAAAGTGGTCCGTTATATTATTTGAGTTGGCCACTTCTAAAATAAGCCAACACATTTCTTATCAATCCTATTAGCACAATTTATGAGGTCTTTGCCCAGAAAACTTTTTAATGGGTTGGACTAAACCAAACTTTGGATTGGACATTTCTAGGTGTTTTTGTCCTAGCGGTTTATTGAAATCCATAATTTCCAAAGTACTTATGTCTCCTTATGCTAAAGCACAAATCTAATGTGCTATTTTATTATGGATAGTAACTAATACTAAGTGCCTTAATAATTAATTTTGGTGCATAGAGTGCTAAAAACGTCCAAAAGACATAGTCTCACAATGAAAATTTCATTCTCTGCGATTACTATTCTTGATCATTATTTTGGAAGCTATTATTTTTGAAATTGAACTATTATTCAATTTATAATTACTCTCATTAATTAATATTTTAGGTTTCTAGCTAGCAAAATTTCATATTTGATACTCACCCTTATAATAAATTAAGTACATATTTTTATTAGAAATTATCATAAATTTGTAGATAAATTAATTTATAACTATACGAAGTTCTAGGTAGATGTTTATCAGTTTTGTCCGTTAATGTTGAATTTTGTTTTATATCCTGTGAGTAATTACATAGCTATTTTAAAGCAGATAAGAGTAAATTTTTTACACATTACTTTACTTATACGATCTTATTGTTTTATAAATGTACATATAATACTATTTTTTTCGTTTTTTTTTATATAATGTTTATCTTTATATTAAGTTTATTAGCATAATCGTGTAATCTTTTTTCGTAAATAAGATTTCTTTAAATTGTCAAACTATTAAATTCAAAGTAATAAAATCAAATTTGATTTTTTCGTTAACTTTGAAAAGTTATACTAACTATACTGTTTAAATAATATACAAAATATTGTGGTCTAATGTATAAACTATGAATGTAACTGTAATTATATTATGCTACTTACAATATAATAACTTATAACTTAAATATATTATATATATATATATATATATATTTCAAATTTATGTTTATATTTACATTATTACATATATAATGTAAACATAAACGTAAATTTTAATAAAAGCTCAAACAAAATATATTTTAATATATTGATACCTACGTATTTCGATTGCCAAGTAATCTTCTTCGTCAACAAGCAGTATTGCATCGCTCTGTAACACAGGAGTTATGGAACAGTAGGGGAGGCCGGGTACAAAAGTAACAATTTGTACTTTTACCTTGATTTCAGGCTTGGTGTTATTATTGTCATTAAATGAACATAGCCACATATAAATTTAGTTTATGTTCTTCACAATAGTAACTTGTTTTATTAAATTATGGTGTGTTTTATATAAATAACACAGAGTTAAAAAAAATTGTTAGTTGTAAAAATAACACGTTGTAGTTCAAAAGTAACAAGACTGCTAATGGTTACTAATGAAAACATAGTACAAGTTAAATCAACAAATTACTTATTTAAAGACTTTATATTAATGATATAAACCAAATTCAGCATTTTAAATACTCAAAAAATATATATTTTAATGAAATGAATCAATAGAATGTGACAACCCATGAGAACTACTACATGAAGAACTACCGACACGGAAATCGAAAACCATTCTATTGAAGTAGATATCCATAAAAATAAGATGTTAGTAATAAAATCATTGCGAGGACAAAAGTGACATATTAATTTTGTATCCTAGGGGGCAGTGGCGTGCACAGAGATTTTAGGCAGGGTAGGCAGAAATTTTTAAAAGCTACTTTAATATAATCAAAAATGCTGCATGTTGGTTTTAGTTCGTCGTTATGAAGAGTAAATAATGAACCCTATACTGATTAGCCAACAAAATTTTAAAGTGTGAATTTTTTTTTTGCCAATCGATGGGAAATCGATCATAGAGGTATGTGAAAGAAACCGTTTTGATTGTGACAAAATAGTTTAGCGCTAATAAATTAATTAAGAAAAATTAATTAATTAATTAGTCATTGATATAGTCATTGAAAAAAAGGCAACTCAGAAATTAATTTTTTCCCTCAAATTATATTTTCTCAAAATTTTACAAAATAATAAAAATCGAAACATAATTAAACAGGCTTTTCCCCAAAGTTTTTTTATCGCTTATGAAAATCAACTTTTCACACAAAAATTTTTTGAAAAAATATATATACGAAGTAGAACATTAAATGTTTTTTGAAATTTGAAAAATATTTTTTTAGTTTTTTTTAGTTTTAGTTTTAACCAACCGTTTCCTAAATTTTTCCGCATTTTTGTTATTGTATGTTGCTTTAAACCTTATTTTCTAAACATTTTACTATGTCAGTGACTAATTAATTATTTTTTTTAAATTAATTAATTACCGCTAAACTAGGTTGTCACAAACGAAACAGTTTCTTTCACAAACCTCTACGAATGATTTCCCATCGATTGGCAAAAACAATTTCGGAAAATTCACACTTTAAATTTTTGTTGGCTAATCGGTATAGCATAAATAATGATGCTAATATTTTTAACCACAAATATCTATCCATAGATAGACTCACTTTGTAAACTTTATTAAAGAAATACAATATAATCGTCAGGATTAAATAATACAGATAATAGATAATATATTATTAAAATTTAGGAGAATTTAATAATAACAATGTTCGTAGATTATTGATCGTTAAATCGATTATTGAAATCAATAAAATTCAAATTTTTAATTTCAACGTTAACGAATAAGAAACGATGCAACTTCGGTAGTTATCGTAATTTGTCGTGTTGTAAGAAGACAGTGTCTTTTTATGAGATTGTATGTGTAGAATTGTATATTTGTGTTACTGTTTTTATACGAACGCACACACTGACACATATATAGCTATGAGTGCACACATATAAATATTTTGGTACGAATAGTTTGTGTCTTTCCCGCGGCGTTGCCAGGAGCGCTAGTGCATTGCAATGCAAATATTACCAGTCGCTTACTTGAAATTGAACGAACGAATGAGCTGGCATAATCTGTATACTGTATGAATGATATCCGTTAAGATTTTTTCTTTATTGATATTTGATAGTACTCGTAAATAAAATACAACTAGATATCAGAACAAGATTATAAATATTTATCTGAATTATGTAGGGTAGGCAGTGTCTTTTTGTCTATATGTAATGCACGCCACTGCTAGGGGGCTATGTTACTTTTGTACCCATTCTCATTTTTAATAAAACGTGTAACATAACCTTAAAACGGAACGTTCTAGACAAAAATGAATTTAAACAATGTAAAATTTATCAAATCAAGAATGGATATGCAAAGATTCGGATTGCTATGATCCTTTTGCGACTATGTAAACAATAAATAAGAAAACGTCGAAAAACTTACTTTTGGCTCGTTAAAACACATTACGTCCTATTATATAACCTAACAACGCACTGCGCACGCGTCGACTTAATGCGATTGAGGGGGGTGCTCTAGGCTATCATCTGATGGCAGCAAAACGATGTTCGCCCATTGGATAAACCAAGAAAGCATTTGTTACTTTCGACCCGCCGTTACTTTTGTACCCAGTCTCCCCGATCTGGGGCAATACGTCAAAAATATATTTTGTTTGAGCTTTGGTTCAAATTTATGTTTATAGTTTACTTTTGTAAATTATATTACTTAAATTCGACTATAATATCTTAACAATAATAAATAAAAATATGTAATTTGTATGTTAGTCGGCAAAGATAGAGAACAAAGATTGTAAACACATACGTGTGAGAGAAAATCAAATATATTACTGTCTCAAATTTTAAATGTCTGATTGTTGTAATTTATTTCAATTGTCATTTCGATTTCATTCAATTCCCAATTTTGCAATTTTCCAGTTGAGTCTGTCTTGGACTGTGAATATTCCACGGAAAGTTACTAGTCAACATAATACTAGGAAATGTATATACCATATGCAATACATAGGTATGTATACCGGCAGAAAGACAGAAAATAAAGAATGTATTTACATATTTACACATACGTGTGAGTGAAAACCAAATATAACACTCATTGTCACAAATTTGAACCAACTAATTGTTTTCAATTGTTTTAGCTATCATTTCGATATCATTCAATTGTCAAATTTTGTGAGTGTTGGGTGTGAATACTACACGGGTAGTTACTAGTTTCATGTATTGTTTAAACCAACTGTCAAAATTGAATTACTTTTTGATTGCTTCTTTATTTTTGAAAAAATAAGAAAATATAAGAAGGATACTAATAATACAGAATAGACACAGAATACAAATACCATAAACCTATCCTATAGAAATTAAAAAATATTTATCTGTACATAGGTTTAGGAAGAGAAGAAATACAAAATACATAAGAAAAATTCATCAACTTTAAATTTTTAAACAAACAATCAACTTTAAATGGCTCAAAAGTTATCAAAAGTGTTGAGAAAAAAATACACTTTGGATTGAAAAATCAACAATTGCGATGATAGACCCGATAGACCTCTTAATATCAATATTATGGGCTTAAAATTTTGCAAAATTTTATTTTTTGTCATGCTGAATAATATTTTTGGTATATCATGTTAAAAATTAGCCGACTTTTTGACCCAGTTTAATTTACTTTTATATACCTAAGTACTTCCAGTTATAAAATTTGGTTTTATTACTTATAGTAATTAATTGTGATCTTCTATGAAAAACTATCACTACACAGCGAAATACAGTTAAATATATACATATAAATGGAAAAAGATAAACTGTTTTTTTCTATATTTAGGTAGTGTTAGCCGATTATTTTTTAACCATGTGCTAACAATTGCTTAAATATTTTTCGTCTTAATTTTCACCCTCGTCATAATTATTACCTGTACATAGAACAGCAGTGTCACCAGCGTATTATGATAATAAATCATTGATATGTATACAGATCAGTGTAATAAATTCTTATTTACTACCTTGTTACAATTACTGATAATTACCTACCTGATTCTTATTTAATAATCCCTTAGTTACAACTCAAAATATGTCATAAATGTACATTATAAGTAACAAAGGGTCCACATTTGTTCCATGTGGCGTCTTTATTTTGCATTCTTTACATTTCTAAAACATTATTTATATTTAACTACTTGAGTTTTATTACTTCGATAATTATCTTTAATTAAGTTATTAGCAACCACTCTAATACTATAAAGCTTAAGTTTATCCAACAATACATGATGAATTACAGAGTTAAAAGCTTTAATTAGATGAGGAAAAGCAACAATGATTTGTTTGTCAGAATTAAGGCAACCATATACTGAATAACATCTTCAAGTGCTCCAATTTCAATGATATAGAACTATAGGGCTATAGGATATAGGACTGTAGGATATAGGGCTACAGGATATAGAACTATAGGATATATATATATTTATATAGGTATAGGCTCATTAACCCTATACCGATTAGCCAACAAAATTTTACAGTTTGATTTTCCAGAATTTTCTTTGGTCAATCGATGGGTAATTGTTCGTAGAGGTGTGTAAAAGAATCCGTTTTATTTTTGACATAATAGTATAGTAGTAACTAATTACCTACTTACGAAAAATTAATTATTTAGCCAATAAAATCATAAGACGTTAAGAAAATTAAGTTTTAACGCCACATAAAGACAAAACTATAAGAAAATTTAGAAAAGTATTATCAATAATTAAACAAAAACAATGGCCAACAGAACTTCCCTCTCTCCCAACCGAAAAATTGAAGAAAAAAGGCCTTTAGAAAATTATTTGTTTTCCATAATAATAGTATTTATTTTTTTACTTAATTGTATTTATATTCAAATATTTAATTAATTTTGAAAATTTTGCAAAAATACAAATTAGGGAGTAAAAAATAATATCCCAATGCCTTTTTTTCTCGAATTTTGGGGATGGTGGTAGGTTTTAATGTTTTTTTATTGTTTTGACAATCATTATCTAAATTTTTCTGCATTTTTATCTTTAAAGGGGCATCGATTAATTAAGTGAATAAATTTAGCTATTTTTCCACCCACCCTCCCCTATTGAAAAGATTTCGTGAGGTTTTGCTCGACCCCATCCCTTAATTTCACCTGATTATTTATGGGTTAATCTGCGTTTCGACTACACTATATTTATTTTAAAAAAAAATTAAAAAAATTACTTGATATTTGCCGAGACCATCCTCTCCCCTACGTTAGATTGTGTGAGATTTTGATCGACACTCCCTCCCCCTAAACGTCTCACGTAATTAGTGGATGGCCCCTAAGTGTTGCTTAAAATCCTATTTTCTTAATATATTACTATATCAATGATTAAATGACTAATCAATAACTAAATGACTAATCAATATCTAATTAGTTAGCTTACTGGTAGCCGAGTGGTCTAGGTGACCGCTCCAAAACTAGTAGGTAGTGGGTTCGATCCTCGTATCGGGCAAATTTTCAATATTTCTCGATAACGGATTTAATTAACGTTAGAGTCACTAAAGGACCTTAGTAGTTAAAACTTATAAAGCGACAGTAAAAAACAATTAATAAAAAAACTAATTGGTAAAAGAAAAATCCGGAAAATTCAAACTTTTAAATTTTGGTGGCTATTCAGTTATAGGATAATTGTCTCTATAGTTGAAAGTTTTCAATAACAATACTATATTTATGCTTTTTATCCGTTTAAAAGTAGAAATATTGTTAAAGCAGCTTTTATTGTAACCTTATTTGCTACTTTTTTTGAACTGTTTTTTCTGCAAGTTCCTCGGAATGAGACTTAATATTAATTTCTTGAAGTTATATTTCTTTAAGCACAGTACGAAAAAGATCAGTGTGCATTTTCAGCATGTATCAACAACGATTAGAGTTAGATTCTAAGCAACAGCTCCCAAAAATTGCTCCAAAATTCTTACGGAAATGTAAAATTCCAAGTAAAAATTTATATAGAGTCATTCGGGTCAAGTGCGAGCACTTAAGTAAAAATTAAACAATGAGGAATAAGAAAAATGAAACCATGCATATGATAAAGTATTTATTGGACTAATAATTAAATTAAGTAATAACACATAAAACCACGACTCTTAAAAAATAAAAAAGCGCAATCGTTCGGGTAAAGTGCGCACTTTTAATAGTTATAATACTTAGATATCGATTTATAAATATAAAAGTACATAAAATAAGTTGACTAAAAATTATGAAATTAAAGCCCGATTCAGCGTTTCCTAATGTGGTGACCTTTTTGTAAGCTGCATTGAATAACCGAGCTTCATGGTACTGGGTAATAGTTTTTCCAGGGTACTCTAACAAGAATTTATTGTATGCTGCAGAGTATTGAGGTTTCCGAGGATTGAAAAAAGCATCCAGTGGTTGGAGTTTGTGACTGCCATGTGGTAGTAATGTTAGCATATTTATGTTCTACGCCCAAATTACCCTCGCACACTTACCCCAGGTCGAGATTTTTGATATATACTCATATAACTTTGCTTATACTAAATAATCCCTTAAATTTTATGATGAACAAAAAACTTGAATAATTTACTAACATGAAAAAAATGATTTATTGTGGTGAGTGTATTCAGTATAATGTGAGAATCTTTGCCCTGATGACAAATGTTATAGTTACAGTGCTGAATTCTACTAATTATTGTTTAAAAAAAATGAATAACACCATACTGCAATCTTGTAGATAAATTAGTTCTTCGTTACCGTACCTTTCAGTGAACTACACATAATACGACTTATTCCTCTAATCTTTTAGGATAAACGGGATGCGCACACTTACCCACTGCGCACGGTTATCCCGAATGACTCTAAATAATATCCAAATTGACCCAACTGATCCTCCAATTGATTGCTGAATCTCATAAAATTTCAGTTTGATTCCTATTTGTTTTAGGAAACTCAAAATCTGTCAGTTAATGCAAACGATTTTGTTGGTTCCTTTTAAATTTAAATACTTTTCAGAGACATCTAATTATGCTTGGTAGATATCCAACTATGTCATCGATACTTTAGAATTTTAGATTACAATGAACTACTCCACATCAGAAAACTTTGGTGTCTTTTATTAGTAATCGATAATGCGCCAGTGCTTTTGTAGTAATAAAGCTAGGTATATTTGTAAATTTTGGGCTGACAAGTGGAAAATAACTATTAATGAAAAGAAGTCAGTTCATGTCAAGGTTTATAAAATACACAGTGGGCCTCATACGCTACGTGACGTATCCAGAAGAAATTCGTACATATCTTCAGACTGATTCAAATTTCAAAATTCTTCGTATGACGTCATTTTTTTTTCTAATGAGGCAACCTGTGTAATTTATAAACCTTGAGTCCATGTTACTTTCACTACCCGAAAACAGTACTGCCCGCCAGTATGCTCAATAATACAGAAGTACCCCAAACGGATCATGTAAAGTATTTGGGAATGAACCGGGATAGACGGTTAACTTGGGCAAAACACATAAAAGAAAAAATAAAGCAGCTTAACAAGAAATACGGAAAGTTGTATTGGATGATTGGTCACAAGTCACAGTTGACCATAGAAAACAAATTGGTTCTGTACAAATCAATAATAAAACCAATTTGGACCTATGGAGTGGAACTTTGGGGCACAGCATCCAACTCAAACGGGGAAATAATACAAAGATTTCAATCCAAAGTTCTGCAGACAATAATCGGTGCACCATGGTACATAAATAATTTAAGAATCCTCGACGACCTATAGGTGGAACATGTGAAAGATGTGATCACTTGAAGAGTGCGGGTTTATCAAATTAGACTTAATAATCAACCAAACTATCTTGGCTTGAATCTGCTTGATAACAGTGCGGATGTTAAGCGCCTAAAAAGAGTGTCAATACTTGACCTAACAGACCGATTTTAGTGATATTAGTTGTTAGTGTTATTATATTTAAGAATACTATTTATACTATAATAATTTATATAAAGAATAGTATTAATGTTGTTTAACTATAATTTTTAATGTTAATTTTGTCATTGGACACAACTAACCCACGAGTGTTGTAAGTGTGACGTATTGTAATTACTGCCAAGGGGCAGATGGTGCAAAAATAAAATTTGCAAATAAAAAAAAAATTTGTAAATTAATTATTGATTTGCTTGAATAGCCAAATCGATTTTCTAGCAAGTAATTAGAAATAATTTGACACGTGTTTATTTTTTATTTTTTTTTTAAATTTTGGTAACTTTTTATACCCATTTTATGGTACTTCTTTGTAAATGTATAAGCATTATACTTAAACTAGCGATAACAACAAAGCAGGATATTTATCAGTTTTATTGACTCATTTTAATACGAAGTCGTATTTTATTAAAATTATATTAAAAAAAAAATACTTGGTCTTATAAAAGGAAGATATTTGTTCTATTGTTAAAGATATATCATGGCAGCGACTAATACGTGGCTAAAGTTTTTGTGTTTCGCGTTTTTCATCCCTTATGTGATAGGAGGGGGTAAGTTTTTCAAAATTTATTGGTATCCCGTACAATATTTTTGAATTGTAATTATTTTAACTTGATAGAAACGTATTCATGCCCGAAAAATCAGATTTGGAGCGAGTTTGGATCCTCCTGTCCAATTACTTGCGACAACTACTATCAATATTTGTACTGTTCGAAAGATTCAGCTCCTGGATGTGTATGTGCAGAAGGATATGCTCTTAATGATACAAACGTTTGTGTTCCAATCGACGAATGTCCAATTACTCCGGTAACTATTAATAACACACTGTTTTCTTAGTTGAAAAACTAATTTTGGTATTTTAGGGTAAGATGTCCAATAACTAAAAAAATAGGGGTGACCTATAAATTGACTCTTTTAGCAAAAATTAATTGTCCAATTAATGAAGTTTGGTCCGACTGTGCCACGTCATGTCCAATAACATGTGCCAACTATAATAGTTCAATAATTTGTGATAAAAAATGCAATTTCCGATGCGTTTGCCAAGACGGTTATGTACGAGGAAAAAATGGGTTGTGTATACCACCCTCTCAATGCTCAATTCCAGTAAGTTGCTCATTGCAAGCATTATTTTTAACTAATTTCAATTTCTTAATTTCATTTTTAGGGTAAGATTGCCTTTTTTCACATTGATAAAGAATGTTGATGAACATTTCGGAGGTCTTTTTAGAATGCTCCACAAACGAGATTTGGTCGAGTTGTTCACCATTGTACTCTTCAACATGTGAGAATTATACTAAGCCAAATATTTTCGATAGAACATGTCAATATAAATGTGATTGTAAAGAAGGATATGTGAGACATAAGGGTGTTTGCATTTTGATTAGTGATTGTCCTGCTAACCAATGTTCTACAAATGAAATATGGTTAGATTGTGGGACACATTGTCCTCTTACTTGTGACAATTACACCAATCCAGCATCGTGTATTAGGTCTTGTAAATCTGGATGCTTCTGTAAAGATGGATATGTTAAGCAAGACGGCGTTTGCGTATTGATAAAGGATTGTCCCATTGATCGATGTCCTACCAATGAAGTCTGGTTAGACTGTGGAACACATTGTCCTCCAACTTGTGACAACTATTACTCTCCAAGAAACTGTATCAAATCATGTAAAGCAGGATGTTTCTGCAAAGAAGGCCTCGTGAGATATAACGGAATATGTATCCCGGTAAAGAAGTGCCCTGTCAACCAATGTCTATTAAATGAAGAGTGGTTAGATTGTGGTAGTAATTGTCCTGCAACTTGCGACAATTACGACAAAATCAATGGTACAGTTTGTAATGAATCATGCAAGTCAGGATGTTTCTGCCAAAAAGGTTTGGTGCGACACAATAGGAAATGTATAAAGACTACTGAGTGTCCTGTAAACCAATGTCCTGAGAATGAAGAATGGTCTTCCTGTGAAACGAGTTGTGCTAGATCTTGCGATAACTATACTGATGATATTACATGCGACCGAAAATGTAAAGTGGGGTGCTTTTGTAAAAAAGATTTCGTTAGGAATAGCACCGACTCGTGCATACCATACACGGAATGCCCAGTAATTTTTCTACTAAAGAATCTGAATTTTAACGATTTGTTTGCTATGAAGAATTAATTAATTTTAGATTTTAAAGTTTAAAATTAATAACTGTATTGTTTTTCGGGTGTTCAATGAATCTTTGCTATGAAAGATTTTTTCGCAGACTTCATTTTGTAATACTCTGACCATTTTGATTTTTTTTCTTCGATATACACCGGTATAATAGGTTCTTTGTAACACCTATTATACCTATTCAATTATTTTTACACGACTACCAAAGATTGCAATGGTTGAAGTAAGTGGGATATATATTGATTTTTTGCCCATTTTTTCAAAATATCTCGTTTCCTATGGATTTTTCACTGTTGGTATTCAATACCAATATTATAAAGGATTGAATTCCTAACTTTGTTACAATACAACAAGAATTCCTTCTTGTGGAGTCTTATTTATTTTATCGCCAACGTTTCGTCAGTTATTCCTGACTTCTTCAGGGCTTAAAGTTTAAAATTACTCCACAAATGTCATAAAAATAAGCTTTAAAATGACCCAACTGGTAGATCAACAGACCAAGAATATAATTTGGTGTTGATAAATAAAAAATTGTTTAAAAAACATTATTATACCAAATTGTATTATTGATATGTTGTTCTACCAGTTGGGTCATTTTACAGCTTATTTTTATGACATTTGTGGAGTAATTTTAAATTTTGAGCCCTGAAAAGTCATGAATAACTGACGAAACGTTGGTGATAAAATAAATAAGACTCCACAAGAAGCTTCGTCCTTATTGCCTACAATTTAATTACTATATCTAATTATTAATAATTTTCATTTCTCAAATACAAATAGCGAGAAACCCATAGAAAATATGATATTTGCAAAAAATGTACAAAAAATCGATTTTTGTGATCTTTGATCTTAGATTTTAATAGTCGCGTGCACCTTACCATATATTGGTTTTGAGACAACTTTAAGAATGTCAAAATAAAAATTAATACGAGTTAATAGCTGGGTATCTCAAATTCCAAAGTACTTACCTAATTTTGATTAAGGATGTTATACAGTTATGCCAAAATGCTATCAGAAAACTAAAAATTTAGGAGAATATTCCTAATTTAATGCTAAAGTGTTTGTGAAAATTTTAAAGTGATTCGTTAAGTCGTTAAAAAGTTATTGCAATTTAAAATTACTATGATTTTACACGTAAGCTTATGGAGAGTCGGTAATTGAACAAACTAAATTTATTTTTATTAGCAAAAAAAATGCTACCAGGCATTCCAAACTTTCCAGGTATGCAGTTAAATCTTTAGGGAACTAATTTTCTATAAAATTGAATTCACTTTAAGGTTTTTAAGAACCATATTAAAAACAGACCAAAAACGTGGTTTTTACTTGTTAAATTGATAAAATATATAAGAAAGCGCGACAACACTGTTGTTAGTTGAGACGTACTTTCTTGTATATGATACAAGCTGTATTAGTACATTTGGTTAGATAAAAATGAAACGCATAATTTATCTTTGTCAGACTCATGAGTACACAGTATAAAGCGGAAAAGGATGAAATATGTCAAATAATTTATTTTCTAAATGTTGAGTATATCGCGCATGCTCATTCACATTATTTGAAGGAGACATACTAAAGTTGCTAGTGCTGCCAAACTATAAATTCGACAGAGTCATCACGTTTTTATTATTTTATATAATGTTGAATTATTTATATAGTTTTCATTTTTTAGTTTTAATTGTCTTTAGAACATGCTGATTTAATGTTTTATTTATGATTTAATCATATTAAAAAAAATTACATTCATAGCTTGTAAACATCTAAATCAATAATATTTTGAATTGTAAAGTTGAAATCAAGGCATATTGAGTCCTAAAAGTTAGTTTGTGCGATTTTCTATATTTTTTGTTTTTTCTTATTTTCTTTAAAATTTTTGGTGTAATTTCTGTTTTTCTCTTAAGCTTTATACAGTTTTTTTTAAATATTGACCTATTTATTCGCCTCATGGTACGCTATAAGACGTAATAGTTCATGAATTTCTATTTTTGTCTATTTTTGTGTACGATTGTATCTCCATAACATCCTTAAGATGACTGAACTAATATAGTGGAGTGTGGGATCTGACAACCCTGCAAATGTAGAATGTTTACCTTCGAGACACGAAAATGGCGAATTTAGAATAACACTGTTGTATATTTCCTTGGAATTCTTGAAAATACATTAGTGTTAAACATGATGCCTTGCAAAGTGTACATAAAATGGTTCAGTGATTCTTACAAAATGGGTATGAAGTGCTATCTGCTTTATTACTATAAACTAAACTTTGGAGCAAACAAATATTTAAAATTCTATAGTTCTATATTAAAAATCGTAATTTTTCATTACTTAAAACATTTTTAGGGTTTGTTTATAGAATATAGTATCTAATTTCTGGTATTAAAAACCCGAATTTCAGTTCGTAAATGTCCAAAGAATCAGGAATGGCTCTCATGCGGACCGGACTCTGAAAGAACTTGCAGAAATTTAAATTCACATTTGGAATATTCGGAAGATTGTCAGGAAGGGTGTTTCTGTAAAGAAGGATTTGTGAGAAATTCAAACGATGATTGCGTCCCACAAGAATTGTGCTACCTCAGTGAAGTAAACTGTAACAATGGAAATTTTTCTCTTATTTTTACTTAAATTATCTTTCTTTTTTAGCGTAAAAAAATCAAATAGTTGCACATAAAAGTTTCTTAAAACATTTAATAAATTGTAGGTATCTGTTTCCGCCAGAATGAATTATGGAACGATTGTGGTAGTGCATGTCCTGAGACTTGTGAAAATTATGGGGAAAAAAATCGGGTTTGTGTTGCTCATTGTATTTCAGATTGTTTTTGCAATGAAGGCTTTGTACGCGAAACGTTAACAGGACAATGTGTTCGTCCTGAAAATTGTAAAAAGTTCATTCCATACAATAGCGCAAATGATATGTGGCTTGGCCACTTCAACGGACGCATTTAATGTTGTAAATACTATTGATCCTTCGATAAATGATCCTTTAAAAATTGATATACTATATTAAGTATTTTGGTTGTCTGTTAACTTACTGTATTGACTATATTTAAGATCAATATAATAAAATAATAAGAAGTAATTACGATATCTAACGATTGAAGAAAATTATTTAACAATACAGTTCAATTGTCTTTTCTTAATGGCAATTGTTAGTACCAAGTTAAGATAATATATTAGGTTGGCGGGAAAGTTCTGTCGTATTTTTGGTTTAGCGTTATCCTGATGGAAGACAATTCCTTTTCTATTGGCCAAAATCGGTCGTTTTTCTTTGATAGCCGCATTCAATTTATGAAGCTGATTACAGTAGACACTCGCATTGATGGTCTGCCCCTGTTTGAGTAGCTCGTAGTAAATCGGACCTCTTCTATCCCACCATAAACACAGTATAACTTTTCTTTGACGAAGATCTCGTTTTGGGGTCGTTTTGGCGGATGTTCCAGGTTTGCAATAAACTTTTTTTCACGTAACATTCTCGTAGAGTATCCACTTTTCATCTTCTATAATGATTTTGTCTAAAAACGGTTCCACACTGTTTCTAATGAGAAGAGACGAACAGATTCTCATACGATCTGATAGGTTTTTTTCGGTCAAATCATGTGGAATCCATATACTCTACTTCAAGATAAATCCAAGTTGTTTTATGTGGTCTTCAACAGTAGAGTGATGAACGCTGAACTCCTTTGATATTTCCCTAGTAGTCAGATGTGGGTTAGTTTCCAGCATTAACCGTAAAATTCTTGATGGCCTTCCAGATCGAAGATCTTCTTTGAGCGTGAAATCTTCGGAACGAAATTTGGCAAACCATCTTTGACAGGTTCGAATATTAACCACTTCACTTCCAAACGTGTCACAAATGTTTTTACATGCAATCGATGCATTGCTTCCTCTCTGGAACTCGTACAAAATGCAATGTCGTAAATGCACTTTATCCACTGCCATCTTGATGGGTCTGTACTTCTCAAGTAACTGACGAAAAAAATTGAAATTGGTTCCGTTATATCCCACAAGCCATGCGCTAAACAATAAGACCCTATATGCCTCATTTTACTTGCTCGTTTTTCTCTTACAGTCAAAAACACTTCAAACGCAGTAAATACGACAGAACTTTCCCGCCAATATAATATAAGAAGGTATTCCAACCATGCAATGCCTGATGGGAAACATGTCTAGATGTGGCTCCGCCACCAGTGTGTCCGGGGTACTAAGTATGGTATATAGGTAACGTGACCATAAGTTTTTTGCTTCAAAGTGGGACACCTGTAAATTTTAATACGTGACAAGGTAACGAAACAATTAAGATAATAATATGTGTGGTCTATTTATGGCCGATTCCCTCAGCTATGGCAGCGATAACTAGCTAAAATTTGTGGATACTTATTTTTGTATGATTTTTATCCATGTACTATAGGTTTATGGACTATGAGTTTTACACTATAGGTGCAAGGAATAGGAATAATAGGAATAATAATAGGAAGCAAATAAAATTATTAAAGTTGTTAAAATATAGGAATAAAATAACAGAAAGAACATTAGTGAAACTCTAGTTTCTGGCTGGAATTGTGAATTTTTTTCGTGATCTCTTTCACGCACTTGCAAATGAAAGATGATATTGTGCCTCCCCCCCAGAAAAAAATTCTGAATCCGCTCTTGTATACGGTATACAGTGTACCTGCATAATAATTTTGCTTGTGATGAATTAATACCTATCACAGGTGACTTTTTCTCAAAGCGGGACATATTTAGGTTCTTCGGGGATAGCGGGACACAAAGCCCGAAAGTGGGACTGTCCCGCCCAAAGCAGGATATATGGTCACATATGGTCACATTAAGTATCACCCACCCTTAATTTATTAATTTTTCAGGGGTATTCTTCTGCAGGTCTTGCATTACTGTGCTGCAGTATAGAATTTTCTCTGTTAACAGTTCTTGGGAATATTTGAATACTTGGTTGGTTGACTAAGATTGATTAGAAATATTCCACTGGTCTTCGACTATCTGACATGGATTTGGTACCACATTCTCCCTTAATATCTGATTGCTTAAAGTTTTCATCATTCGTGATTGGTATGAGTTGAAGAACGCAAAATTATCGATGTCAACGAATTTGGTATTGATGAATGGCTGGGAACGACAACGACGTGTGATTTGTTGTAACTCCGATGACATCATATACATGTAAACTAGCCTTCCTTGATAGATTGTAATTCGCGCTTTATGGTTTTTGAGTGTTGTATTCCATTTTTGAAAATTGCGTTAGAAGGAAAATTTTTTCGGTAAAATCTTCAGCGACACAGTAACTAGATTGTACCATCGTTGAATTTGGAAAATCTTCCAAGGAAAACCAGTAGTAGCCGGAAAACTCTATTTTCTTTCCGGTTCAGGTACAAACAAAAATTCAACCGGTACCATGAACTAGAGACCACCAGCCGAGAGAATCCGCAAAAAATTCGTTTGTATCTCAACAGATTTAAAATTATTGCCGTTTTCAAATTTAACAACGAAGTAATTACAGTCTAATTACATTTACAAAAAACGTTATAACTATTGTTTAGATTGAGTTAGAAGGAACAATTTTTTGGGATGGGTTTCTAAGTACCTACTATCACGCAAATTGTACTGCAATACAATTTGTTTGTACATCAGTTGAAAAAAATAACAAGCGATATAAGATTCAACAATGGAATAAGTGCATTTACAAAATCGGTTATAACTTTTTTTGGGTTAAAGTTAGAAACAACATTTTTTCGGTACAATCCTCTACGTGTCAACGCCCATTTATACCCGTTAAATTTTTTGAAAAATCTAACAATGGGGGGGTATCGATTTTTAAAAATTTATTAACTTTTTTCGATCGAGGTGCAAACGAAGTTTTTTTCGGTACAATCAAATACAAACAAAAGTTAATCTAAAAATATATTTAAAATTTTAATTTGTAAAAGTCGGATGCGAACTTGACGCAGGTGCTGTAATCGCTGTAATTTTTGAACTTCGTATCTGGTTCGGGATTGTTAGGGACAATCGAGTCGGGTTCGTTCCCCTTACCGACAAACGAAAAACAAATACGAGTGCTGAGATCGACTTGACCTACCTACTCAATAGAGTGTGTTAGAGGTTTTAGCCGTTTTAGTACTATGCAAATCACTTCCAAAAACCGACCAGCTTCACCCGCTTGAAGTATTTAAAGAAGTATAACTTCATAAAACATAAAAATCGTGATGAATCATAAAAAATTATTTATTAGGAATAAAATAAAATAAATGAATAATAAAGAAATATGAAGATTAAATATAAATTATTAGGGAACATAAAATAGGAATTTCCTTCAAAATTGTTTGTTAAAGAAATTTATATCCTTCTTTTAACGGCATGCAGATCAGATCTTTTCAAAAGAGAAAAGGACGTTGCCTGCGTTGATTCGGCTTCTCCATGATGCTTTTGTTCTATTTCGGCCACCTCAGCTTCATGCTCATTATGGAAACTATCACCATTCCTCAACTCCGTCGAATATCCATAGTTGTGATGCTCGGCATTTTCGTGTCCAACCGCTCCATTTTCCTCAGGAGCTGACGCGGAAATTGGTGGTTGTAAAGTTGGCGCAATATTACTCGACGGCAAATTGGTGGCTTGACTCTACCGAAAATATGATAATAAAAATTTAGTGAAAACTACCGGTTTTTGACAACTTTCTCTCAAAAGATTAAATCCTCTTCAATTAATTACGGCAATATTAATGCCATCGTTTTGAAATTTAATCGTTTGGAATTAATAGAGGAGATTCACGCCGCGAAATTAGCATAATTTGTTATGTAAAATTGTTGTTGAATACCAACCTTGGTCTTGTATCGGATGAAGTAAACTTCTGGTTTGGATGGTGGAATTTGAGCGGCTAGCGGCACATTGGCGTTGATCTCATCACTCTCTTTCTTCGATAACACATAAATTAGAGTTTTCTCTTCGGCAGCTTGCGCTGCCACAATTTGTTGTTGCCGCAACGTTGATGAACTGGGAGCCTGAAAACATTTCAATTAAACCAAAATCATCGAAAAAAATGCCTTTATCACCTTAATGAAAATAATCTTATAGTGCTTAACAGGTTGAGATCCTCCTACACTAGAGGTTCGAATTGGTTCTTCCGGTTCTGGAGGTGGCACATGCACGTAAACGTGCTTTTGTATAATCGGTTCAACTGGGGCTAAAACCAGAAGAGAAAGTCATTTTTCATTAGAACATTCAATTTGGTTCATACCTAAGTCGATTGGAGGACTTGTTTGATGAACTCCGCCCAAATTTCCTACGAAGGAATTTAAGTTTGTCGATTGGATTCCATTAGTGCCTGAAGCGTGGAGAAATTATGAAATTTGTGAATTGATTGATTTTGAGGTAAATGTCATACCTAGATTAGAGTGAAACTGGTGACCTGTTTGAAATGATTGCCCAGAAAATTGCGACACTGGCGATTGATGTATGGCTAAAAAGTATAACAATTCTCCTGAATTATTTTAACTAGAACTATAATTTAACTTTCAGTTACCCGGTTGGGAGATTTGGTGATTCTGATTAAAACCATGACCTAGTTCCGAATCTAGAAGATTAAAATCTTTAGTTTTTAATAAAAATTAACCATAGTATTCTTACGGCCAAGTGACTGATGGTTTTGCACTTGCTGAATATGCTGCACCTGTTGATGATTATGACCATTTGATACAATTTGTCCTGAGCTTCCACTAGTTCCTGTTTGGCCGTTTTTAACATTAAGTCCCAGACTTGCAAGGTTTACATGACTTAAATCGATTCCTGGAATAACTCGTCCTTGTTCATCGACTGGGACTGGCCTTGGGACATAAAAGTATTCATATTCAACACTGTGGTGGACCACATCTCCCGGTAAACTTCCCGGTTCGGGCACTTCTTCATTATCACCGTTTCCCACATGATTATTATTTCCATTGTATTTCTGAGCCAATTCTGAAACATCCCTTCGAGATGAATGGCCAGTTCGGGATATTGGTTCACCATTCACTCTTCCGTTTTGTAAATATGAAGTTGGCGAACGAAAGAAGTATCGAGGGTTGTTTTTAATCGTCCCAGTATGGACCACCGCAACAAATAGAAATATCAATGCCGCCTAGATAATGCAAGAATAAATGAGATAAGAACAATGAACAATTTTGGAAGTATTAAATGTTTGCTTTTTTCTTTTAGGACAACAATTAAAAGTTTTTAAATTTCTCTTACAATTTTTAAATACATTTTGGTATTCCAATGCAACGATAACACTAAATCACTAATTCACTGGGACCACACTTTGATGGAATTTCGTTAAATTTTTGGAAAGTTCAAAATCAAATCACTAACTAACTGGAGATGATAACACACATGTTTTTTTATATAGTTTCGAAAGTGCAATATGGAAATTTTGACAATCTCGTCCATCTCTTCTATGTTTCCAAATTTTAGAGACATTGGAATGATCCCTTCCCGCAGTTCAAACTCCCATACGATGGCTTTCACCCCATAACACTTTTTGGATTTTATGTACCCACTTAAGGACATTTTGAAAGTGTTATCAGATATGTTTTATAATTTTGAACATTCTCTTGACAAATGTGTAACAAATTGCGTAAGTGGGCGATCGTCTTCTTGGATTTTCGTCGCCAAACCTTCCATTTCAACATTGATCAATTGATCAAAAAATTTAATTGGAAGAGTCTCACTTTTGGTCATTAAGATTTACTTGAGTCGCATAGCTTTTAGCTGTGCTAGAACATTTCTTTTTTGATTTACATATTTTTTTCATTAAGCAAATCTTCGCGTTCTGTCTCAGAGGTCAACGGTCCATTCTGAAATAAATGGATTCAATAATAAATTGGACAAATCTAATAAAAATGACAATATGAAATGATAAAATAATCGCGGTTTTTACTTTTACTTTTCCATCATTTTATGTAATAAAGTGAATAAATCAATTTGAATGTTGATAAAATATCTTAATTTGTCGAAAATTTATAATTTTGGAAAGGCATTTTATTGATTTGAAATTTCGAAAAATTTCTAAATCATTTTATGGTAGATATTGGTTACAATGTGAAATTAAGTCATTTTTTATAAGTGATATTTTGTATAAAATATTAAATTCGAGTGCTTTTGAAGATTAATTTATTAAATAAAAACTATTTTTGGTATAATTTTAAGGATTTTTTTTTTGTTTATTTTAATTTCGTAAAATTTTAAAATTCTAAAAGTCTAAATTTGTGTACACGTTTAGTTAGTAAGATACAGTAAAAAAATCATAGTAAAAATTGCAATGGAACATCGTAATGAAGGACTAGATTAACTTAGTCTTTGCAATATTCTGTTTTGAATTTTACTACGTTCATTTGAATTATTACGTTATAACATCGTAACTATAACAATAGTTTTTAATTAATACCATCAAGTAAATCAAAGTATAATGTATGTAACTGTTCATTTTCAACTTTAATAGTTAATATCTAAGAAATATTCCTTTGAAAATGCAAAAAAAAATATTAAATTCAGAATGTTTAAGTCGAACCTATTGGCTTAGCATTTAAATGACGTCACAGTACAGAAACTTCAAAATCACACGAACGTTTTTTTTTATGGCAAATGTATTCATACACAAATAGTAAGGTTGTTTAAATCGTTAAAACTATAGGATGTAACTATATGACGCAAATGCTTAAAACCACATATAGTAACACATTTGAAATTTAGTAAGGCCAGGTATATTTTTTTATACTTTATATTTTTTTTACCCTTCCCGTACCTATGATTATGTATTTAATACATACTACCTTTAATAATTTTAAAATTTCTCTGAGTATAAGAGACAGTAAGTTCATATTTTAGGTAATCCTCCCTAAAACATTAAGACATAGAATAAAATCATAATAGTAACAAAAAATAAGGTATATCCCGTACAATTTATTAAAAAATCCATTGTAAATTTACCAATACAATCAAGTATGAGTATTTTTTCGAATGTGTTAGTTTTGCATCCTTTGCATCATACGCAACAGTTACAAGGAATACTCGCTTTTCTTCTCAGTATGTCTCTTTCTCATGTATATCGTGAGTGAGCATGCGTGGCATACGAGCTCAGTTAAGATATTTCATTTCGGAAATTGTGACGGGAATACTCAAAGTAACTGTTACTTCTCATAAATATAATTTATAATAATTATACTTACGATAATATAATAATTGATGCATTTCAACTTAAACTATAACCAATTAAATCAATATTTACAAACAAGCAAGTATTTCTGAATTTTAAACATTTTTTTCAAATATTGTAGAAAATATATATCATCATAGCATACGTTTTATTCTTAACACCGCAAGGGAAAGGTTAATGAAAAAATAAATTAATTTACCCATTATAAAACACTTGAGAATTATTCGAGGAAGTAATGAAATAGGTGATATAAAGAACATTAAATTATTTTTACATTTGTGTTAACTTTTTGTGTTGGGTTCAGAAATAATATTTTAATGTAAATGATTAATAATTAGTAACAGAATATTTAAAATTAAATAATTAATATCTTTAAAAAAAGTTTCCGTATTATGGTTTTGAATCCATTACGACATAAATACATATAAACACTAATACCAAACCGACTTTTACACCAAAATATCGGTGATTATTTATTGTTTTTAATACGGCGTACCTCTTTGATTATTTTATAATTGTAGAGGATTATTAAACATTAAAAAGGATATAAAATAATATACAAAAACATAAAAAATAATAAGACAGAAAAAAAATTGAAAAAATAATTTACCTCAAATAGTTATGAAGAAATAATAAATCATAGATAAATAAATGAAGATTAAGGATTGTTGTTTTTTTTCTAAGTGTAGCCTTTATATACTTTCATAATATGTCCAAATTGGTTCACTCATTGTTGAGAAAAATCAATTTATTCGCAAATATAAAAAAAAAAAACATAGAAAGCTGGAACTTGGAATAAGAACGAATCTTTTTAGTACCAACCAGTACCAGCGTACCCTTCAAAAATGGTCTTTTTCTATTATATACTATTATAGTATTATATACTATTTATTTTTATTTTTTATATTTAATTGTTTAATATTTTTCAATTATTTATTCAACATTTTGAAAAAATCAAAAAATTAATAACTGTACTTTTCTTTAAGTTTCAGATATATTCTGTTTATATTAAGTTTCAAAATAAATAAAATATATTGTGGTCTTATTTATGTACTATAGCTTACAAAAGTAAACTATAAAGATAAATTTGAACAAAAGTTCAAATAAGTAAAACTACTGACGTATTGTCCAGATACGTATTTCGATTGCCAAGCAGACTTCATCAGTGGTCATCAAGTAGTCATCAGTAGGCCATCAAGCTATATGATGAGTGACTCATCATATAACAGTTACCACATAACCACTGATGGAACTGCTTGGCAATTGAAATGTTTATCCTGGCAATACGTCAGTAATTTCATTTATTTGAACTTTTGTTCAAATTTATCTTTATAGTTTACTTTTGTAAACTATATTATTTAAATAAGACCAATATATATGGTCCGAAAAGTATAACTGTTCAAAGACACCGAAAAAATATAATTTGATGCGAAAATAAAGTTTTCCACAAAAACTTATTACAAATCCATTCAAATGACATATGGTTTTTTAAAAAAATCAAAAAAAAATCTACTTATTCCAATCTAGGCAATATCTATTAAAAATTATTCACTGGATCTTGCTTCAAATTGCAGTTAGAGCTTCACAGTTTGAAAAAAATATTTTTTCTTACTTGTATTTAGAAATTCAGTAGGTAGTGAAATGAATAACGAAAACCTTAGTTTTTACATACACTAAACAGAATTTTATTCCATAAAAAAATTGAAAGTAATTTGTAGCGTAGATGATGATTTCATTGGCGAAAAATGAGAAAAATCTTCTTAATTATTTTTGCTTTTTATGACAACCGCTTAATGATCTATTTATATCTTGTTTTCAATAAATGGACTGTGACGTCATAGAAGACCCATAAATGCACCCATTGTTTCCAGACTATCGTTGGTCGTTAATACTATAACTTTATTTTTTGCCAAAACATAAATTTATCAGAACTAAAAATTAGTTTTTTCTCACTTTGATAATGTATTTTATTGAAGTAAAAAATGTCCAAATAGTTTATTGAACAAAATGTGATTAAATTAGCACAGTAGTTAGGTAAAAAATATCCTTGAATTAACACTAAGATGATGATCTATTGGATCCATTTCTCTAAAAATGTATTTATTTCAGTAGGTGTCTACTTTACGATAAGTGTAATAAAAAATTTCATATTCATAAAAATCATATTTCGTTATAACTTATTAAAATCTTTGAGTTCCTAATTACATAAACCATAGAAAATTCATAAAATGATAGTAAAATTTTAATGAAATGTTTCATAATTAATATTTAATAAATTTGATTATCTATGCCTCTACTAAACTTACGCCTTTTGCACAAGTGCCAGAAAGCCATTAGGTAGAGAGTTGGGAGACCTGTGCAAATATGAATTAAATCTCATCGAAAATTAACGATTTGATTATTCCTATAATCAAATAAAATTTTTGTTATAAATTAACATAAATTTTATTATGACTTTCACTCACAATCAGTTAAGAAGAAGCCTCGACCGAAAGGTTACGTTACCTTCTCTTTATCAATTAATTAACGCTAAATAAATCGTGACACAATTCACCCAAACTAAACTTTTCCAAATGTAAGGCATCAATTAATTTTTTTGCCTTCTATATCAGAACTACAAT
Organism: Sisyra terminalis; assembly: GCA_958496175.1. Lineage (NCBI taxonomy): Eukaryota > Metazoa > Arthropoda > Insecta > Neuroptera > Sisyridae > Sisyra > Sisyra terminalis. Next base: position 25,752,924 of record OY292279.1, read on the forward strand.
TCCATCAAGATCGGTTAACATTAACGGCATGACCACACCATATTCAACTTTTGACCTGGAATTTTCATTTTCTCTGTTCTGAAAATTAACGATGAAAATATATCTCAAGAACATTACATATAGTTAATATTGAAATTCTATAAATCAATTGATTTTTCGTAAATATTACGAAACATCAACGAAAAAATAAAAATAAATCTTGTTCATTTAAGATAACAACTCAAAGATATAACCACTCAAATTCATTTCGTAATATAAATTGAAAAATTGATTTATTATTAAGTATATAGACTTACATGTAAGAACCTTGATTTATTCGAAAATCGCCAAAAGAAACAATTTTAAATAAGTCAAATTATCACTTCAGTTTGCATTAATAAATATAATCTATAGGCTTGTATGTCGCAAGACTATATTTTATATCGAAAATCCATAAAATGCAATTTCTTTATGTTTTCTGCCTAATGACAGGGTTAGTTTCCTGAATGATTGAATTCTTCCCTCTAGTGTCGTCTATCCCTGGCAAGATTGTTCAAATTGAGAAAAATTCATTCCTCGTTTCAATAAATTTAGAATCTCAATTCGTCTTCTGCCTACTTTCTTGAGGTCTTCCAGTTTCCTTTTTACTACATCAACAGTGAATCCTTTTCTTCTCAGAATATTACTCATGAGACGTATTTTCATGTTGACGCTAGACGCTGATTTCTAGCGTCAAAGGTGGTCTCGTGATTAAAATTTAATATTATTAACATTTAACATGTGCGCCATTTGGAAAGAAAAGTAGTGTTAATTTAAAGCATTTAACATTAACAATTGAAGCGACATATGATACTTCTATATCGAATGTTGATATATGTAATTGCGATATCAAAATAATAAAAAGCAACCGTCGACAAAGACAAAGAACAAATATTAATAGCACATAAAACGAATTTGAACTAAGTGACTGTTGTTATGGTTTCAATTGTATTTTGATTTCGTGAAATTGTCAATTTTAAACCATTTGTTAGTGTTAAGCTTTGAATATTTCACGGGAAGTTACTATATTTAAATAATAAATTAATAAAAGAAAATTTTCAGGTTTTTTTGAATCAATTTATATATTTTAGATATTGACAGTATTCCTGATCGTGCAAAGCCTGCTTTAGGTAAAGTTTATGAAATACACAAGTGGCCTTATGAGCTCACAACCAATCATAATATATAGGAAAGTGACGTATTCAGAAGGAATTCAAATTCATAACTTTTGGTACTAGTCAGTACTAGTATTGGTCAAAATATATCAATATATTAATTGGATTAAAGTGTTACTATGGTAATAATGTTTCAATCGTTTAAGCTAAAATACCAATTGGACCAATTATCAATCACTATACAAAACGTATATTTCATTCAGATTTTTTCAGATTTCAAAATACTTCAGATGACGTCGTTATTTTTCTAATAGAGTAACCTGTGTATGTTTAGATGTAAATTTAAATTTATTTAGAATACATAATCACAGAAATCAGTCTTGAATTGTAAGAACTGCACCTTAAAAACACTGTTGATGTATAAAACAATAACTTTTTGAGATAATTTAAATTTGCCATTATTACTTATAATAGAAGATTTAAATGAAACTTTCATTTATTTCTTTTTCACCTTTACTCAACGTTTTAATTCTGTCAAATAAATTTTCATTCTATTTTATTAGGATCATGAGATTTCATGATAAACTTTATATGTAGAAGAATAGTGTGAAACAGTTATATATACTTTGAGGTAAGCATAAATATTTAAAAGTAAAAAATAAGTCACATATTTTTGTTTTTATTGTATTTTCTAAACTTAAGCGTTTGGAGAAACTTTGGATGTTGACATTCTATAAGTCAACCATGAAGAAAGTTAAAGAAATGTTGTAAGTTTTGGGTTTTTTGTGATCTTCTAAAAATAGCATTTGAGAAAAATGGAATAACAAATTTGACTTTATTAATAATTCAATAAGACGTCTTATCTTTTATTTCGGAAACCTTAATATTCAAGATCAAAGACAATCATTCAAGAAAAAATAATTTACAACTATTTTCGCTAATTTAAAGATAGTTTTAATGATAACAATAATTCATAGACCTACAAAAATACTTTTTAAAAATTGTTTTAACTATAATTGGTTATTTCAATGTATGTTTTTGCGCTAATTTCAAATATGAAATCTTTTTTTATCTATCACGAAATTTTTTTTTCCCAAAATGCGGTAATATATCAGGAATATTATACAACGGTAGGTATCACTTAGTATCACTGGCCACTGGGGTAATGTGCATCATTTATGCTGCAGTTTTGAAGCTATTCTGAATCTGCCTCCTTTAGATAATCTTTGTCAAAGGAGCGACAAGAAAGGGATAATACAAACTTCAAACCAATGGGAGATCCAAAAAACCAAACTTAAAATACGCTAGAATAAGCTATGTAATTGATCTTCCGAACTTTTGGATAACACAGGGCAGCATGAAAATCAAATTCAGTTTTAAAATGTCTTCTGAAACCAAGTAAATCAAAGAGACGAGTAGTTCGAATAGCCATAGGCCAGGGGAAGATGTCTACAGTATTCCAAACAGAGGTCTACGCGATCGTCATATGTTTACAGTAGGGTTTCTTAACCTGGGGTTCCCCGATTTTTGGAGGTACGGGAGAAGCCCCTGATAATATAAGTTATGAAATTTTTGATAATAAATTTCACAAAAACTGTATTTTTAAATTAAAAAAAATACTTATTTAATTAAAAAAAAAAATAAACCGATACAAATTTTCTCAGATAGCCAAGCCGCAATTAAAGCGACTGAATCTTACCAGACTAGTTCAAAATTGCTCAGGGAATGAAAAACACTCCTCATCCAGTTGGCGACATCCAACAAGGAAACACTTGCTTGGGTGTCGGGGAATTCTGATATTAAAAGTAACGAGGAGGCAGACGAGCTTGTAAGGGGAGGCTCAAGAATGCCATTTATGGGTTCAGAACCGGCTATAGGAGTGCCGATGTGGACAACACTATATCGAATAGCCGAAAAGACTCAAAATAACCTAATAAAATCCAGGAATAAATACTTAGGACGCAAATTCTCAAAAGTTACGAAAAAAAATATTTAGAAAAACCTCTGAAAGAACATAATAAACGATTTCTAAGCCTAGGAAAAAAATATATCAAAAGGTTGATATGTCATTTAACGAGATCCTAGAATTTCAGAAAGCAATAGGGAAAAATACAGAGTCAAGTTCATACAGGAAATTACCTTCCATATACTATTTGATTGCCCAGTCATGACTCAAAGTCGTCTCAGCTCTCTTGGGTTACCTGGCTATGAGCTGAGAAATTTCCATAAAGATCGCATTGATTGTTTCCTGAGATTTATCTCAGATGCAGACCTGACCAATTGAAATTAGAAACAAAGCTGGGTGATTGTCTCTGGGGCAATTGATCTTAATTATCCTTTTAAGACGCAGCGCAGAGAAGCCCTTAGGAGATGCCCCTAGAATAAAGAAGAAAAACCGAAATTATTCGAAGTAAATGAAAAACGTTTATCAAAAATGAAATAAATTGGTGCTACGAAATCATTATCACCTTCTGGTGAGTTTTGAAAAGAACAGAATCTGAATGAAGGTGGAGTCGTGAGATCAATGACGGTAATATACAAATTGAGATCAGTTTTTCAATTATGAAAAATTATTAATACATATTCTCAGTTCTTAGGTTTTTTGAAATGGAATAGATCATATGCAATTATTATTCATAAATACATTTATAAAGTAGTTTTTTTGATGTTGTAGTGAAAAAAGAGTTTAAGATACTGTTTGGAATTGACAATATGTGGAAACGAATATCAGTCAATGGTTAGGAAATAAGCAACTAATTGCAGAATCGCGTAGCATTTCATAGCATATCTGATCATTAGCCATACTTATTTCTTGGCCATTTTTTATTACCTGGACATAAGTTTTTCTATCACTTATTTCTAGAGTCTGACTGAACTTTCGGTTTCGGTTTAGGCCTAGTTTCGGCTAAAAAAATAGCTTTCGGCTTAGCTTAATAATATGTAATGTTAATGATTAGCTCAAATATTAGGGACTAAATGATTAATGAATACCTATATGATTTAAAAGTAGATTGACTAATTACGAGAAACTCTTTTTTCGGTATAAGCGGTAGAAGCGGTATAAGCTTGGATCAGGAACATCAGGAACAGATTTTACAGAGATTTTCAGAACTGAAGAGAACTATTCCGAATGGGTACGTATTGTTCACTCGAATGCAATTTGTACGTAAACTTTGGCATGCCAGAAATGAAGGAGCGACGGTTATTTTCAAATATGTATTTATATTATAATATGTAAAATTAAGTTTTCGTCTCAAGTCCATTTTAGCACACCCACAATCTGCCAAAGTTGCATTTTTGATTTTGTTTTTAATTTAATTCGCGATATTTTTGTTAATTCAATTCTAATATGGTATAATTCTCTCTTTTGTGGCTAAAATTTTATTATGGACCGATTTAATCGCGAATTAAATTAAAATAAAGTCGAAAATGCAACGTTGCCAGATTGTGAATATGCTGAAATGGACTTGAGCCAAAATAAAGTTTATTTAGAAAATTTTATTTTACAGATTTTACATAATACAATATAAATACATATTTGAAAATAACAGTCGCTACTTCATTTCTGACATGTCAAAATTTACGTACAAATTGCATTCGAGTGAATAATACGTACAGGAATAATATCGAAACCATTCAAAAACAGTTCTCAAATTTCGACGTTCCTGATCCAAGCTTATACCCTTTTTTCTACGAAAACATGACTCTATATGGAAGTTTCGCCCGTAAAAACTAGTTTTTGATCGGACTACTTATTTCTTTATCAGCCTTATGAGAACGCAACCTATTGTTAAAATTATTCAAAAAAGTTATTAATGACATGTAAAGATTGTGGCTGAAGTTATGTGGGTGATGAATTCAAATTTCTATTGAAACTATATGCAAGTATTTCCCACTACATCCCTTATGGGCTTATCGAAACACCCTTTTCTTTCACACCTTTATTTTAATAAATAATTTATTTTCCATTGATCAATTTATATTAGCCGTTTGACCGTTGAAAGCGTTAAACGCGTTGAAATCGTTGAAATATTGGGTTAAAATATTCGCTAAGAGTTTAGAGATTACCTTAGAGATGTCGTTAATTTTGTTTTTTTTTTGTTCTTTGTTGTAAATTAATATTTGAAATATAAAGATGGGCCAAATGGGTTTAACTTCTTAATTACCAATTTCGAACTTATAAAACAAAGACTATCGATTTCCCTAATTTGTTGGAATTAATTTATATTTGTTAAAACTTGCTATTTCATTCTAACGTCGGCTGACTACTATTAGACTAGAAAAGAAAGGTTAACAAGTAGAAAATATTTGTTCCAAAATGTTGGAATTGGATTTATAATTATTCCGAAATCAATTGAATTCCACTTGAACCCCCAAATGTTTGTCTACTAACTATATGGAGATCTATTATAAACAATAATGGTACAAAATCACTGTTTGAAAGAAGTAAAATACTTGTTATTAGTAACTTTTTGTTGGATGAATGTGATTTAACGAATCTTATATCAAGGGATAATTGTCTATAAAAGAAAAAGAAAGTGTCTATTAAATTGTCTAATATTATTAAAAGTTGAATATTAAAAAAACAACGCAACCCTATGATTTACGGTTAAGTGATACTTTTTTAATTTTAATAAATTAAGTTTCAACAGTTTTAACTTTTCAATTATTATTATTCATTGATTGAATATTATTATGAGATTTGTGTCGCTTAATCATTGAAATTATTGGTAAAAATATTGGCTAACGTTTTGACGGTACCGTTAGAGATGTCGCTAAAGTTTGTAGTGCTCATTGTTGTAAATTAAAATTGGAAATATAATGGAAAGATGGCCTAAGTGAGACTAACTTGAAACTGTAAAACTACTATCGACATTATTTCCAAATTTGTGACTATCGATTAATAAAATAAAATTTGGTTTCTGTTAATTGTATGGTTGATAAAGAAACAGTAATTACTCGAAAACTAATTGTTGTAATATTACAAACCTTAATTCTTAAATATTTTCAAAACTAAATTGTTTATAATTTAAGCAAAATTAAAAACATTTTTCTGCAGGCTATAAGCCGGTTTATATTAGCTTAGTAGACTAAAATTTTGAAGTAATAAATGCTTTGTCTTACACATTATTGAAAAAGGTTTAATGTTGTAATGAGTTTTTTAAACCCATTAAAAAAAGATAACAAAATTTGGTTTCTATAAGATTCAATAGTTGATACAAACAACTGTTGATTGTTACTACTATCTATAGGTGTTACAAAGAACCTAAACACAAAAGCAGAACTTTCTACGATTAATCATTTTTGAGATTTGTGGTGATACTTAGTTACATAGTTACCACGAAAACATAGATACATACAGACCGATGTATTGCCAAAAATTATCAAAATATATTCACAAGTATGTTAAAAATAGATATTTCCGTGAAAATCACAACATTGAAAGTTTTTGTGATTTTCATGCGTCCAAACTATAATTTTTAGTACAAGAAAATAAAAAAAAGGTAAAAACAAAATTGAAATCCTGAATTTGGTTCTGATTATTGAGGTCCTTTCTTATAACTTCTTTTGTTTTGTGTCCTGGAAGAAACTCTTAGCATTTTTCAATTGATCACTTATTTCTATAATAAATTTCCATAGACAGCCGGTTGGATCGCAAATCGCAATATATATTTCCTAGTTCATATCTAAATGATTTAAAAGACCTAAGTTTGTTACAAAGTAAAGAAGGGCAGTTAAATAAGACAAAAGAAAAAACTGCCTTCACTATTTACATTACCAGCAATCATTGGACTCAATATTTATTCCCATAGTGTAAAAATCGGGAAGATGTATCTTCAGATGATAATAGACCAACGGGGATTCTGATTTCCTACATTTCCATGGGGAAGAGACTTTTGTTGTGGTTTCTAATGTTTCCATACAAGTATACCGATGACCTACACTTGGTATACTGAGGGAACCTTTTTCAGGTCCTCAAATATTCGTACTCACCAATTTTTCGTAGTTTCTATTCTTCGTTTTGGATCTATCAGTGAACCATATTATTCAATTGAGGTTTTATTTTGATTCTGTGCAGTTTCCTTTTAGATACGTGAAAATATGGCAACATCTTATGATCTATTTTCTTTTTAATATATATTTCACGAACCAATCTCATCCTGGTGGACCCATTTGAATATAAAAAAATATGTACAATAACTTTTTTGAACTGTTTTTTATTCGATTATTCTCAAAAATATTGATTACCATTATCATGGGAAATAGTTAAATACAAAACTACATAAACGAGCATAAACCAATTTTGCCTAGAACCTGAGGTTTTCTAAAGTCGGTACTGGATAAAAATGATCAAAAAGTTACTATTAATGGAAGTTGGTTTACCTTTCGGTTTCCCTCAAAAAGTTGGTTTAGAAACTCGTATGTTTTATACTCTTCCTCAACCGTTACCCAACGACCAAATTTTTGGAAATAATTGAGGTATCCTTTTTTCCGGCAAAACTTACGAAGCCTTTTTTAGATTAATTTTAACAATAGGTTGATAGAGTTGATATGAAGTATATGAAGTTAACTCGAATCACAGGATGATGTTTTTTGAAATTTACATTGACATTTACATCGAGAAATAGGAAGAATGCGAGAGCAAAATACTACCACATGGTCAGGGATAGTTTACCGATGATAATGGATCTGGCACTGTTTACCTACGGAAAACTTTCAGTACCTTTGATATTAGGAATCATAATATACCAGGCTGAAACATATAAAGAGCGAATATTTACGGAGAGGTGTGAAAAATAAGAGCATACTGGGGAATGAAAAGGCAGATGTTCTTGCCCGTTGAGGAATAGGGACACCATTCATTGGTCCAGAATCAGTGTTTGGGGTGACAAAATCAGTCGTAAAAAAGATCAATAAAAGTGGTTTTAGACAAAACATTGTTCCCTGTGGAGCAACACCGAGGGGCAAAAACACAACAAAATAATAATGAAAAACTTTCTCAAAATCTTATCAATGAAATACTAAATTTAAGTAGGTCTCAGACCAGTTTGAAGGCAGACTTCAAAGCTGGTCACTGTGATCTGAAAAAGCATTTTCATTCTTCTCACTGTTACATGCGTAACATTTAAATTTATGTGTGCATATTTGTGTATGAGCTTTGAAATTGGCGTCGTGGTGTGTGCTCGCCGAACTACGAAAATAAATAAAGAGGGAGCGGTCAAGCACAATGAGATGTTCCAGAAATTTCTTTGAGTATTTTTGGCTTAAGAGAAAAAACGGATAGACAGTAAAAAGAAGAGTCAAATGTGCCCGAGATGGAACAATCTGGAACATATCTGAGCCACTATAATAGAGGTTAATTGTAGTTGGAAGATGATCAGTTATGATTGAGTTATCAATCAGTTATAATTAGTTATAAATCAATTGCAATCAGTAATAAGTTACAGGTTAAATAGTGAGATAAACGAATGTTGTCAATAAATGAATAAGTGTGTAGTGTGAAATAAATAAAGGTTTTTTTAATTATTTTTTATCGTCGTTATATAACTACCAGTCTTTAGCGACTCTAGGGCTAATAAAATCCATAATCAAGAAATATCGAAAATTTGCTTGATACGAAGATCGAACCCAACACCTATCATTTTTGGAGTGGCCACCTTGGCTACTCGACCACCAGTAGGCTAATAAGCGTTTGAGTAAAAAAATAAATTTGTTATTGTTGTATGCCCTGAGACCCAAACCAAACGAACCCGTCAAATATAAATAAAAGATAAAAACGTAACTATACTATAGAGGTGCCTACACCTTTTTCAAAAATAATTAATAGACGTATCTAAACTTGTAGCTACAATTACATTTGTACGTCATGGCATTGCTATCTTTCGTAGCTCATTAGAATATTTTCTATAGATTAGTACCAATCAATAATTCAATAATTGATAATTTACCGCTTGAACCAATGAACAAAGGGCGCACCTTACCCATCTAATTAATTTACATTTCCAATAATAGAATCTGTAATTACATTTGCCGCGATTTAAGGCGAGCAAAATATTGTTTTAATTGCAAAAAAAATGTGCGTTTGAAAGTTCCCTCAATTTTCCATTGTGTGTAAATATAGGTACTAAGTAATAATACAATGTAAAAAGTATTACAGGCAGGTAATGGTGAATATAATTTCCCATTGAGATTTTAACCATAAAAAGGAAAGTTTTGCTGATATTATGATATAACACACGTACAGAGATCTTTTTTTCGCAAATGCAGACGTTGGCTATAGATCATGTGATAAGGTTAAACTATTTTACGAGTATTGTAATTCTAGTTATTGCTTGCTTGATTAGTAAAGCGTTTAATTGGTGATTTATTGCCTTTTTAATTGTAATAAATTGATCGTTTGAATGATGGAAAAGATTAATAGATATATATTAAGATGAACGCTTTTTTAGTTTTTGAAATTGATAAGATTTAAATTTGGAGTTGCTTTTAGCTTTATTTTATTTTTTTCATTTTTGGTTTAGTTATGATGTGTGTAAAAGGTCAGGCCAAATTGTTTGGTATAACCTTCTTGGGCACATCTTGGTTTTGGACCGAAGAGAAAGTGATCCTCACATGGTTGTCGATGTGTTGATGTTGGTGATGTCCGTTAAATTTCACATCATTTAATGAGTGTTTAATAAACGAAAATGTCAATGAATCGCAGGTGAAATATGCACACGAATACCTACGAGACTTGTTGTCCTACACGAAAATGAATTGTGCCGTTTTTCTTGACTGTTAATTTCATTTTCGTTTGATAAAAGAAAAGGTGAAAATTGACTCTGATGTGACCTAATAGATACGAGGTTTGGTGTTGAGTGGTTTATGGTCGATTAATATTTTATTTTTAATTATAGGTGTATTTATTAGAAAATATGCTATAGGTTTATGACCAAAACGAAATCGGTCATCAGGTTGGAGTTTAAACCTCCACGTTTTACTAGTTTTCAACTAATTGTTGGCGGATAAATCTTTGTTTAAGATAAAAATTTCTCACAAAATCTTGTTGATTAGTAAAAAGTGGTTATAAACCGTATATCTAAGAATCTGTAAAAAATAGAAGCCATAATGCTTTAAATCATATTGTTAAAGTCAGGGGGTATAACTTAAATCCAGGGAAAAATATATAATAATTATAATATTTAATTATTATAATATATAATGTTATAATAAAAAATAAACTATAGTAACATCGTCATCTAGGACTAGACTTTCATTGGTTTAGTCCTTACAATATTCTACTTTAAAATTTATTATGTTCATTTATTATCTACAAACTACGTGAAAACATCGTAATTATAACGACAGTTTTTGGAACAAATATTAAAAAAAAATTACGATGTTGCAATGGAAAATTTTTCTGTAAGTGCAAGTGAATAGATACATATAAGAATATATACATATAGCATATAGAAAAGCAAAAGAATCAGAACTAATACTACCTGAGGTAGTAGTAGCTGTAGTTGTAGTTGTAAATAGTACAAAAATGTGGACGAAGTTTGGGTTTGCATGTCGGTAAATCTCAGAGCTTTTGTTGGTCGATTGCTAGTTATCGCTCTACAAAATTACATTTGGTCAAGGCTAATTTTGTATACCGACAATTAGCGGTCGGCTAACATACTCTTCTAATTCGCTATATTGGTAGGTAAAATATAAAAATATGTAAGTTATAAAATACCTAGCGATAAATAACTAGATATATATTAATCTCAAAAGAATACATAAGTAAATGAACAAAAAAAAACGGTGTGTGTACTTATTACGTTGTAGGATGTAGGATACGCACGTAGGAAGTTATACTTCTATGGTATAATTAAAAATGTTTTCAATCCACTATTGTAACCTCTTGCGGTAGTGGCTGATAAAACACTAGTTATAAGTGGTTTAATATTTGGATCTTCAAAATTACTTAAGCAGGCCATTCACGCTCCGACTTGCAGTACTGCTAGTCGGACTACTTGTTGAATCTTCTAATTAGATCGCCTAAATGATCCGACCAGTCCGACTAGATATCCAACTTCCAAAAATACCATTCACGATCCAACTTTAGATCTAACTTCGAAAGTCGGAGCGTGAATGACCTGCTTTAGTTATTATACTTTTAAATTATTTGAATCTGATCTTGATTGAATCTGATAATAAACTTCAATACAATGGTTCTTAACCTGGGTTTAATCGAATCCCAAGGGCTCAGTAAGTCAGTCTCGCGGGTTTGGTGGAGGCGCACTCTGACGCATATGACCTATTTTATGAATTTTAAAAAACCATATAAATCCGTTTCGTTAATGTTCTGAAATCTACGAATACGAAAACTTTCCCTTTCTTGTGTTTTCTGTTTTTAGGAAATATCACCCTAATTTTTAGGGTTAAGGTTTCTTGAGGTTTTGCTCGACCCTCTTCCCTAATATCACGTTTTTATTTTTCCAATTAAGAAAATTTCAAAGTGCGCATATGAAATCGTTGAGACTCAGTACCTCCATCAAGGATAAGAATCACTGCTTGATCATGTAGAAATTTTTATGTAAAATCCACAAAATGAAAAATATTATAAAATTGAGGAACTGCCTTGAAAATTAAAAACCATTACCCATCAGAATTGAAACTATCAAATCGACCATTCGTCGATGTGATGACAATTTCATTTACGAAAAAAAAAAATTTTCTGTGGAAATTACAGGTTCAGCAGGAAAAATTGATATTTTAGTTTTCAAATTTTAAATCCAATTAGAGTCAAAACGCTTGTAAGTGTCATGGCGTCACTTGTGACGTCACGGTTGTATACCAAACATATATACTAGATGTATACACTAAATGTTCATTCAATAATTATTTAATTTGTGTAATAAAATATGAATGAAAAAGTGTACAGGTGATGTGTGATCCCTTAGTGTGGTAATACATCAATTAAAACTCCAAATGACTTTTTAAAAACTTCAATAGCTCAATTAAATCTATCGTGGTATTAAGAAGTGTGAAGTGTGTTTGAAGTATCTTTATTGAGAAAATGTTCACTTTAATCTTTACACAATTTCTTCTAATTTTTCGATCCGGACAAAAAATTTCTATTCCAAAAATTATATTCTTTCATCGACAGTGGGTGAATAAGGAAGTCTGTATAAATTTGTGTTAATTTTCCCAATTAATAAGGTTCTTTGAATTTTTCTTTGTTTTACCATTTCCACATAATATTTATAATTTACCCTGTGGCTGCTACTACAACTAAAGCAGCATAAATATTTTTTTAGAATATATTTGAAACTAAAGATCTTTTGAAATAATATTTCTATCAGATATTTACTCTTTGTCATGTCTTGTTATTTTTTCTTTAAATATAACAAAAATTTAACCGAATTATAAAAAATATGTTAATATTTGTGTGAGATTTCAGCCTTCTGAATCGTTTATTTTTTGCTTTTTTTGCCTAGTTTTGTTTTATCTTCGTTTGCATTTAAATTAGTGAACTTTTACCAACTTTTGAATAAAATTTGTGTAAACTTTGTATTAAATCCACGATTTTTTCGCACTTAAATCAAAAAAATATATAAAAAAAGAAGAAAACCTGACGTAAAAAAGATTCATTTGGCTGAATTAATATTTGTAAAAACAAGAATTATAAATAGAAATTTGTAGTTTTTTCTTTTTAATTTTGTTACCTATTAACTCATTTGCATTTTAAAATAATCGTTATTTTAGAGAAAAATAAAACATTTTAATGATCCTAATAGTTCTCATAGAAGTGTATTAGACTAAATAGAAGGAAAAAAATTATTAAATGATTTCAAATTTAGAAATTATAGAAATTTATTTTAATTATTACAAGATAAAAGTATGACAAGACAGAAGTAGTATTTTTTTTATTTTTTGACACAGTATTAGAGAACGCTTTTAAATCTACTGCCACGGACCTAAAACATTTGAATGGATGTGTGTGTGTTTACCCTGGGGTCTGTCTTACCTCTGGGCGTCCTTACAATGCCCTAAAAAAATAAATAAGGAAGAACAGTCCTTACAATGAATTGAAGATGTTCTATGAGATATGCTAATTTAAAATAAAAAACTAGACAATAAGGGAGTATCCATCAATTACGTGGGGAATTTAATTAGGGGGAAAGGAATGTTGTGCAAAATCACACGTGAGGGAGAGGATGGTCTCTGCAAATATCACGTAATTATTTAAAATTGCTTTATTTTAAATAAATCTAATGTAATCGAAGCACAGATAAACTCATTTACTTTGCAAATACGTATTTTGAAAAATCTCTCGTGATATTAGGGGAGAGGGTTGAGCAAAACCTCACGAAATCTTACCCCTAAAAATTAGGGTGGTATTTCTTTAAAACGGAAAACACAAGAAAGGGAAAGTTCTCGTATTCGTCGATTTCAGAACATTCTCGAAACGGGCTTAAGTTCATATATAAGGAGGTGGACAGACAGGTACAGATTTGTAACGTTACAGTTTTGTAAGCCAAATGGAATACTTGATATATTGAACTGTTATTTGTTTTTTACTTTTTTTTTATAGTTATTCAAGCTGAGAACTGAAGCTGTTAAAATATTACATTTCTGTTTTTCATACCATAAAATAACATAAATTCATTATTTTCTTTCTATTATTACTGACGAATTATTTAAAGAACATATTTTCAAAAATCACATTTCTTTAATTTTTATCTATAAAACTATTATCTTCTTATGAATTAGTGCTGCCTTTTTTTGAAATTATGATTGAAACGTTTTTTTTTTCCAAAAATCAAATCAAATCATCATAGTTTTTTTCTATGTTGATAAGACAAAATGTTAAAATTCGATTATTTAAAAATGATTGTTTACAATAAGAAAACCAACAATTGGAATAAAAATTTTCCCTTTTCTATTGAACCATTGCAAAGATAAATGAAAATTTCTGTAAAATTTGTGATTTTGAATATTACTATGGAACCATCTTAATATTCATGAGCAAAATATTAAAAAAACCAGATGCAAAACTAAAATGAAATAGTTAATTTAACTTTTTATAAATGTTCATCTTGATAATAAATCACAGCGAAAGTAAATTTTCATTACGTTAATTATGTAAAATAGAATCGAGAAAAAATTAATTCGTTTTTCACTTTTGGTCATTTGGCGATTTAACAATCGATTTGACAATTATGCAAGGCAAAAAATGAGCGAAAATAATGGTTTTAGCCATTTTATAAATATTTCTTTTTTGGTGTCAGAAACTCTCAATAAAGAATTAAATTCCTCTGTATTGTTCGTAGTAAAATTTTTTGTGATATATAAAAAAATGGTGTATGTACTAATGTACGCACGGGAGAAATTATACTTATTTGTCGTAATCAAAAAAATGTTTTTAATCCACTACCATAGCATATTCCGGTAGTGCCTGAAATGGTACATCAGTTTTTTGTAGTTTATGATAACTTAAATGTGATACAATTTTCAACACAATTTTTACTTTTATTATCAATGTAATAGGCAAATGTATGTATGGCTGCAAAGACAGAGAACAAAGTATGTAAACACATACATGAGAGTGCAATACAGATATAATAATAAGTGTTTCAACTTTGAACTGATTGTTGTCGTTGGTTTTAACTGTCATTTTGTTTTTATGCAATTGCCAATTTTCGCCATTTGTCAGTTTTGTCAGTGTTGGGCTGTGAATATTTCCCCGAAAGTTACTAGTTTTCAAATAATAGATTAAATTGATGGCTCATGTTCCTTTTAGCGACATCAATATTTGGCAACGTTGTATTTTCTACTTTGTTTTTAATTTAATATGTGATTTTTTTGTTAATTCAATTCTAATATCAAATAATTTACCTATTTGTTGGTAAATTTTCATTATGGTTTGATTTATTCGCGAATCAAATTAAAAACAAAGTAGAAAATTGAACGTTGTCAGATATTGAGATCGCTAAAAGGGGCATCAGCTAAATTAACTACTTATACATTCTGTAAAGCAGTGGTTTCTAACCGACTTTGAGCCATGCCCCACCTAGGCATTTTTAAAATCCTGATGCCTCCCTCTCGTGAAATTTAAATTTTGTTTTTCAAAATTTTACAGTTATTCACCTGAAGGAAGCTTAAAGGGTCATTAACTTGGTATCTAAACAAGCTTCCAAAGTATGAATTATACATGAAAGAGAAAAATAAAAAATTAAAGGACAATTAAATAAATAAAGTTTCCAAGCATAAAAT
The DNA here is from genome assembly GCA_958496175.1 of Sisyra terminalis. Classification (NCBI taxonomy): domain Eukaryota; kingdom Metazoa; phylum Arthropoda; class Insecta; order Neuroptera; family Sisyridae; genus Sisyra; species Sisyra terminalis. The sequence goes on from OY292279.1 coordinate 25,768,301, forward strand.
AGAGAAGTGAAATGCAGAAATAGCAAATATTTGAGTGAAACATTATTCTGAAATGATAATAAACTGTTAATGAAACATTGTTAATAATTCATTCTTGAATTATCCCATAGTCTTTGGTATAATTAGCCGAAAGATGCACGTCCTGCCCATGACCAACCGAAATATTATCATGCCCCACGTTGGGAATCACTGCTGTATAGTATTTCATAATATTATACACAACATATACAAATTAGTATCTCTTATATGAATTAACAGATTAATATGGTATGGGCCACTTGTTCGAAAAATACTTATCGAAAACTTTTATCTTACCGAAGTGGATTTTAGTCATAAACTATCATGTATGGATATGAATAAACAGTAAATTGTATATAAATACAGTTTGTTTAAATAGTCAATTCCGTGTACCTATAGCACGTACAAACAGCGACGGAGTAAAAATTAAATTAATATAATAGTAAATGTTTAAATTCATTACCCATCAATATTTATGTATTGAAACTGATTTTTAATTTAAATATAAAAAAGTATAATGTAATATAATATAGGTATCAATCGACTTTCCTTTGCATTATTTTACATCTTGCAATAAGTAATTACAAAAACATACCTTCCAATTAAATGTATTTAAACTATTATATATTAAAATGGTTGTGGTTCAAACTAAAAAAGTTAAATATATTAAGTTCGACGTTATCGATGTTCTAAATATAAAATAACAACTGACGGTACCTGTTATGATTGTTATTTCTTCCTGGCACTTTTTAACTTTGCCGTCGATCATTTCAGTTAATTTCTCCTAGCGAATAACAAAAAACCTGTGCTAGCGATCAACTTGGTCAACTTGATTGCGTTTTTAAGTACTATGCAAATCGCTCCCAAAAATCGGCCAAGTTTCATCCGCTTGAAGTTTCTCGCTAATCGTTTGGGAGCAACTTCCTTCTGTAGCGTCCAGCATCACATTTTATGATGTTAAAAATTCAGTATGATTATTTTTTCATAACGCCGCTAAAGAAGTATAACTTCAAAAAGTTTTAACGCCATAGCCAAAATAAACTTGTGATTCATATGATTGCTCAAAAATAATCAAAAAAATGGTTTGAGACTAATTTTGATAAGAAATTGTCATGTTTTCCGTGAAGGACAAAGTATCTAAATATCTAAAGTATCTATATATCAAAGTATCTATATATTTAAAGATTATTTAAATATATTTAAATAATTTTAAAGTATCTAAGTATCTAAAAGTATCTAAAATCTACGAGTTTGTACGGAATGTTTAGTGCATGAGTTCGATTTGTACATGTCCGGTTTTTCACGCTAATAAAAATTGTATTTATGAAATGTCCACAGGTTTTATCATAGTGAAAATTATAACACTGTCGCCATTTTAGCATGTCACGCTAATTAAGTTGTTAGTATTGGCTAGTTTGTATCAAAAACTATCACCTGCTTAACAAATTTAAAAAAAAAATAAATAATAGTATGTTAATGTTAGGTTCGTTAGTGTGTCAAATTTCACGGATTCTAACCATCAGACTTCTCTTGTAAGGCTCATGATAGATTTTCGAAAAAAAAGAATTGAGAAGATGATGATTCATGAAAATATAATTAAAGGTTAACGTTGTATTTATAATTATTGCCTTGCGGTTTAACCGCCATTGAAATTTTCTCATTGTCATTTTTCGATTCAATTGGGAAAAAGTAAAACCCAACATCAATCTATCCTAAATCGAAAGAGGTGTTTCAAAAATTTAACATTATTGTCTTAGAATAAATTGATTTCATTTTTCATTAAGTGAAATCTTTTAACATTTAACCCCTGAAAAGGTCACAAGTAGAATAAATTGTCAGATGTAACCAGATGTAACTAACATTTACAATTATAAAAAAAAATATTAGAATTAATTTTAATCTTCGACAAATATAATTGAAATCAAAATAAAATTTTAATGTTTATAAAAGTAGAGGTTTTTTATTTTCAACTTACTAATTTATCATAGATATCTAATTTAAATAATTTAAATAATAGTTTTCCGTTGCATAAAAATTAGCAATTTTTTTTTAAAAATTTTACTGGAAATAGATAGTAAGACTATGATATAATCAATCAACTTGCGATATTTTCGTTGATTATCTTTTTAAGAAAATCTTAAGATTATCATTTGTAAAGGAAAATTAAGGGGGTCTTCCGTATTTGTCAATTGTTAACACTACTTTAATTAACTCAGAAATTAGGAAAGACACGTGGAAAAAACGACACTTTCTATACTTACGTTAATAAAAAATATGTAATTTTAATATCTTAATTAGTTTGAAATTTGAAAAACAAAAAAAAAACGATTAATCGCTTCTTTTTGCCTCGCTTGATTGTCCGTTAAATCGCAAAGTGGCAAAAAGTGAAAAATAAATTAATTTTTTTCACGATTTTATTTTACATAATTAACGTAATGAAAATTCACTTTCGCAGTGGTTTGTTTATCAAGATGGAGATTTTATAAAAAGTAAAATGCATTACAATTTGCTTTTCTTAATATTTAGCGTTTATAAATTTGATTGATTGTTATTTTGGAATTCAGAAAATTTTCAGACATAGATCAAATGGAAAAGTCATTTAAGAGATCATCTCAAATTTGATTTCCATCAAGAATGGATTTTATCTGTTTAATATCCAAAGTGTCAAGTTTACTCAATCATATTTTGTTTTTATTTGTAACTCTTTAAACGTGAAATATGTTATCATTGAAATAATTACAACTAGGGATTGCGATACAGGACCAAAAGTTGAATACTGGTATTTTTTAATTTTAATATGGGAATACCGGTTGTAATACCGACAATAGACATTTTAGAGAAAGATAAAAAACACATGTGTTTCTTTGTTTTATTTGATGGTTTAATTAAGCAGATTAAATATCATATGAATAAAAAGTGTAATTTATAAATTATTACAGTATATAAAGAATCACAAAAGAGTAAAGGAACAACAAACATTGCATGTATTTAAATCACCAAAGAGTGTAAATATTACTATTCAGTTCATGGTACTATTACAAATTTTTGAAATGAGATCTTAATAAAAATAATGGATCAATGATACTGTCATTAAGCTTGGAAGGTAGTTTTGTGCAAAAATTACCAACTGTCAAAAACGCTCTTTCGGTATCTATATTAGTCGGTGGTACTGTTAGCAAGGTACGATTTACTTTTTCCAATATTTACTTCTAAATCTTCCATCTTCAAATAAACCGAACACTTATCAGATAGTTTTGTATATAACTGATTTCTGTATTGTATTTTGATTTGTTGAAATTTTTGAAGTATTCGAAAACTCTAATTTTTGCTCAAAAGGTAATTCTTTTTTATTATCAATACAAGCATCACCACCATCTTCGATAACTCTACCGAATTCTTCTGAATGTGGAGAGATTTGTGGGTAAAAAATTCAAAGAAATTTTACTATAAAGATGATCAAATTAGAATTGGATCTCCTCTTTTCTTCTTTTTCATTTTCATTTTTAAATTCATTTTAGTTATGTAAATACCTTAAACCATTTGATTTAAAGATTGTATTCACACCTTAATTAATTTCATCCGTTAGGGTGACATCAAAACAAAAACGAATACTATTTTGCTACGACGGCGATCCCTGAATACATTGTGAAGATTATAGAAAAAGTTTCTTGTAAATATCGAAAAAACGGTATACAAATTTGTGAATACCAGTATTACAAATTGTACAAATGGCTTAAAATACCGGTATTCGATATCCCGGTATACTGGTATTGCAATCCCAAATTACAATCAAAGCATATAATGTTAAATTTTAAACTGAAGAATTATAAAAGATCATTACATAGTAATAATAAGAGCCTGCCGTTGGCTAAGTAGTTAAGGTGACCACTCCAAAACCGGTAGTGTAGTAGATATTGGGTTCGATCCTCGTATCGAGCAAATTTTCAATATTTCTCAATTATGGATTTTTCTTAACTCTAGAGTCGCTAAAGATCTTGGTAGTTACAAAGCGACGGTAATTAACAATTAAAAAAATAATAACAATAAACATCATAGTTTTTAAAAGCTCAGTACATACACCGTTTTTCGGTAATATGTAGCATTTCAGAAAATACGATTTTATATTGTTATCTTCTGTTAGTACAAGTGAATACACATATGCTAGATAAACTAGTAAAATAGACACTACTATTACTATTTACTATTGCTATTTCATCTACTATTACTCTTTTACTCTCTATCCGTACTCACTGACTTCTCTGAGGAAAGTCAAAAGATATGAGGATATCGTGGAAAGAAACTTCCTTCCACGTCAATGTACAGAAAAACAACTGCAAAATAGGACTTAATTTAAATTCGAAAGTATCTATCATTACCAAAAATAGAAATCACACAAGTGAAACTAAATTAAATTCAACCACGCGGGAATGAAAGCCAACCATTAAACAGAAAACTGAAAAAAATACTCCAATTGTTTATATCTTTTAAGTAGCCTATATTATATTTAATTATATACAAATCAGATTTAGTATTTTGTATGTAATTGCCAATAAATGAATATTTTTTGATTCAATTCGTTCATTGCCAAAATTTACCTTAAAAATATTAAAAATTAAAATTTACACATTTTTTTTTCCATTAACATTCGCCGTTGATGAAAAAACGTAAATAGCTTAGTGCCTCAACTTGGAGGTTTGTAGACCGCTCTTTTTTTTTAATAGGGATGAAGTCATAAAGAAAAATAGTAGCAATTTTTGAATTCAGAAAAAATGGATTATGATTACTATTGCTAACTATACAAAATAACTCATTTTATAAAAAAAAATATTTAATTTATCATTTACAAAAAATTTTAATGTTTAGTGTCTTTACATAAGGTCTTCCCAATTACCCCACTGTATAAAATATAATTGTTTTAACAACATACTAGAAAGTATAAATTAAAAGCTCTTCGCCAGATATGATATTACAAAGTAAATTTGAAAATGTCATTCAAGGCTTAGTAAGTTTGTAAACAGTTTGATTTACATAAATTTTATGCGAACACTACTGACACCGGTTGTATTTACCTACCTCTTTTATATTATTTGTTAAATTTAAAAACTCACTTGAAATTTAACTTCTCATTAGTTATTCTAACAATTTTATAATCGTCAAATGGCAAATAAATAAAATTGTCATAAAAACATCTTTAACATATTTTACATTTTAATCGCACTCGCAAGCTGCGAAATGCAATTAATTAACTATGCATGATTTTAATTAGTTCGATCCTCCAATTAATCTGCGCATTCATTAATTCCTTTCATTATTCCTATATAGATGCAATTAAAACAATGGTATTCAAAAAATTTATTATGTTCATCAGAGAATATCGAGAAGGATAAAAATGTAAGATTTAAAAAACTTGTTCCCTTTAGGTGCTTACAACACTAGGTTGCCAGATGACCTCTTTTTCGAATAGGCCACATAAACTACGAGAAGCAGTCTTCTTCAAATAATTCCTGCTGCTTTCAATGATTAATCCTGTGCGTTATTTATTGTCAGGGTGAAACACAACTTCAGCGGGGCTGCAGTCTCTACAACTCGATTAGTTACTCTGACGATATAAGTGATATCCATAGTACCTGATTCACCTTAAATGCAACTAATAGGGGCCTCTACTAAGTTTTTATGCAAGGGTTTCACATGTTTCTTAGTTCCATTGTATAACTTTGACGGATTGAGATTTCGCAGTAGCATTACTGGAACACCCACTTTCAGGATAAGTGTACAAGACGGAAGACCATATGGATTAAGTATATTAAGGAAGTCCACAGGATAGTTTAAAGCATCATCCAAGTATCCTAAAGTCTAACCCTCAAGTAGGCATCCAAATATCCACAGATTTGTATTGGGGTCAGTCCAAATGAATTTGTATAAATTTTGTATGTGCTATCACCCCAACATGTTGGTAGTTCAAATTCATCATTATTTTAATTTTATTGTTTTTAGTTTTCCGGTGGTGGCCATATTAGTTTTACTAGGCGCAGACATTTTCACACTTTTATTATCAAAAGTTTCCAGCAGTACACTTTCGCAACATTTTTTTACCACAAAATCTGTGTATTTACCAAAATATAAGTTTGGGTAACTTTCTTTATAGTTTCGTGATTTTTATCTTGTGTGTAGGCTTGTCAAAATAGACCCATAATTTTTTTTTGCACCTTATGACATGGGTACCTGTGAAGAATCTAAAAAGTTCTTTAACTGTGTGATGAGATCTCTTAGCTCTTTGTCAAACACCAAGATTAGTTGATGATTATGGGTACGTAGGTACATTATTAGCTCTCAGAAAGAAGTATATGTTTTAAATTTAAGATATGAATAACAGTTAGCCAAGAGTATATGTTGTTTTGTGTAAAATGCCCTTTTTGCCAAGTATAAGTATGTCACATATTAAATGGTGAAATATATTATATTCCCCTACTGAAGTAAGCATTATTTTGACATTTTGTGCTTGCAATACCTCTGCTCCTAGTCAAATCTCAAACTCCAAATTTTAGGTGCATAATACTATCATACATTACTATAAAGAGGTGATATTTCAGATTTTTATCTGGTCCCCCACCAGAGATATTGAGCTCAGAAAATTGCAAATTTTGAAAATTTCCAAACTTTGTTATGTTTTATTTTGAAAAAGCTTAGTCTCAGACTTCAAATTTTGTTTTTGAATACAACTAGTACCTAATTGTTTGTAAAAAAAGTTTTAACATGTAGACTCTTTCCCTTCCTTCACAATCTTTCCGTGAAAATTGGAGTTTTTACAAATGATAGCTAACAATTTAGACTGAAATTTCACCCTTTAGAATTACATTTAGGTGAAAACGTCTTGTTACAACCTTATAACTAATATTTTCATGAACACACTGCTTTTAGTTTCTTTTTGATAGGACAAATAGGGCCTGAGATAATCAAGCTTCCGCTAACCCTTAAAAGTGCGAAAATGGCTGCACCTAGTAAAACTAATATGGCCACCACCGGAAAACTAAAAACAATAAAATTAAAATAATGATGAATTTGAACTACCAACATGTTGGGGTGACAGCAAAAAAAAAATCAGAATTAAAAAAAATAATCAAGAGACCAGTGCTAAACCGACTGAATTGGACTGACCCATTGGTATTTTGACTCTTTGAACGACAGCGGCAAATGTCATTAGCGATTTTTTTCCTTTTGCAGAAGCAATATTTTTGTTTCTATTTCAAATTTATACAAAGTTAAATTGCCAGCTATTAAATTAAAAAAAAATAATGGCACTTTGATTATGAAATTTGGAATTTCGATTCTTTATTAGACGTTATCCCATACAAACTTTGCCACCATTTTTCATTCTTAGGGTAAGAATTTTTAAAAATCCTTTCTTATTATATATCTACATCGTATAAGGAAAACATTTTCCAACTTTCATTGACACAAATATGCACTTATATTTAGAAATACAATGTAAATCGAAAAAAATTATGATCTTTTTTATTTTGATTATTTTCATTAAATTCGGTTGTTTCGTTTTTTAATTATAAAGAGATAGACAGACAGACAAAAATTTCAAAAAAGTTAAATTTGGAATAAAGACCTTTTGAAACATATTTTTACCCTAAAATTTGGTTCAAATTTAAAATGTACAGACAGAAGTAAGAATTTTATATATTAGTATAGATAGATAAAGTACGATTACCCTAAATTACGTACAGTACTTTATAATAAAGTACAGATGGCAACTCTAGCCAGGACTAACCTATAGCCTAAATTATTTCAACTCTTTATACTAATAAAAAATATTTCTTTGACCAGTGCCAAAAGACAGTAGTTACTATTTACATAATAGTAGTTAAATAGTAGGTAAATAATAATCCACCATACAGTATCTCTACCCATGGTAGATACTCCAGACAATTTTGTTCCTGAAAAATATCGGGAAACATATAGAACTCATTGATATGTATCTATCAAACCATTTCTTCAAACTTTCTCTGAAATTTTGAAAAATTTTAAATTGAAAATCTGCTCATTCAAATAAAAATAAAGAAGTTCTATTGATTCCTATTGAATTATGTTCTTTATTTTTTTTTATATTAACTACTCTATAATAAAGGCAGATATCAATTAATATTAATTATGTAATTTTTAATTTGCCGGTTTCTGTGAATAAAAATTATCAATGATAAAAGATGACCTTTTCCTATTTTAACAAAATAATTAAGACTACTGATTTACCAATTAACAAATATAACAATCAGGGATGAATTATTCAAACGTAACTTCTTAGACTAATTAAAAGTAGAGGATCAAATAATTTTTTTTATAATTCAAATAATTGACGTCAAAAGAATACAAACTTTTACTTTTTTTATGGAAGGCACAATATATATTTTTTTCTAATTTAACATCTGTCGAATGATGATGAATGCTATCCACTAACTGGCCTTTCGTTTAATTAATTATATTGTAATTAATTATTTTTAGGTTGTCGTTGATGTTTTAAAGTAGAAATTTATGTTTTATTTCGATTAGTTTTTAATTAAAATAATCCAAGTAATAAATTTGAAAAAAAATTTAAACTACTCAAAACGTAAAATCGGTAAGCAGGCACTTATTGGAGAGCTGAGTTTTCAATTATATGACAAAACAGAACTGAGATGGCATAGAATATCACAGAACGGAATAGACCAACACAAGAATATTTTATTCTATTATTAGACAAAAATAAAGACTCATGATCATTTAAGAACTATCAAATCTGGCGTTGCAATTTTTACGTAATTTTTATTATATTCGCGATTTTTTGATAATTCAATTCTAATATAATATATTTTTTTCTTTTGTGGCTAAATTTTTATTAAGGGCTAAGTTATTCGTGAATTAAATTAAAAACAAAGTAGAAACGTATCAACGTTGCCATATTTGACGGTTTTAAAAAAGAAATAGGCTAAAATTAGAGTGCGTAAGTCTCTAAACTGATATTTTTAAGAGGTAACAATTAAATAAATTATTCTTCGTACACAATTCTCAGTTAATAAAAATCGCAACTCTAGTGCTAAAAAATATCCATAATCGAGAAATATTAAAAATTTGATCAATACGAGGATCGAACTCTGCACCTACCCGTTTTGGAACAGCCATCTTGATCGCTTGGCTACTAGTAGACTCTACGCCAATATATTTAGAATAATTAAAATAATAATTCTTATAGCTCTGTTTTCAGGGAATAATAGTAACTGTTTTATAGCTAGAGTTTTTAATAGATTTTGCATCATTATAACTATAAAATACTAGTAGTAGATACCCGTGAAATTATCACAGTCAGCACTGACACAAATGACAAGTTATAAAAATTGAAATGACAGTTGAAACAAAAGACAACGTTCAGTTTGGTCAAATTTGACACAATTATTAATTATGATATTTGGTTTTCACTTACATGAATGAGTTTAAATTCATTCTCTGTTTTCTAAATTTATAGACATGTATAAATATAATTAACATTTAGCTTTATTATTTTGGTTCTAAATATTTTAGCTATAAATTCAAACAATTTGGTTGAAATTGAAACAAATAGTTTTTTCATTTCTAGGAAACGGAAAACTAGTTTAGAAAATTGAAAACATAAATTTTACTTTTGGTTTTAAAAAACACGCATTCTTGGTTCCTATATTGTATATAATAGAAGTTACCCAATTGCGCACTTATGCAGTTGTATTTTATTTAGTTTTATCCAGATTTATGCACCTACATTTTCCCTCAAATAGTGCACTCAAAAAGGTATACCTTCAAAAATGAATAATTACTGTTGTAAACAAATATACTTTAATTAAAAGTAGGTGTTTACCTATATAAACCACCGTTACAAAATTATAATGGAAATGAATAAAGAAGATTTTTTGCTATTGGTTTACATGTATAATTAAGTTAAGGATGTTATGGAGATACAATCAGAGATAATACAAACATAAAAATAGTACACAAAAATAGAATTTCATGATTTATTACGTTGTATAGCGTACCATGAGGTGAATAAATAGGTCGATACTTAAAAAAATTATATACTCTTTAAAAGAAAATCAGAAATTTCACCCAAAATTTTAAACAAAATAAGAAAAAACAAAAAACAAAAAATATAGAAAACTTTTAACAAACTTTTGGTACTGAATATGCCTTGATTTCAACTTAACAAATCAAAATATTATTACTTGATGGTTAAATGTAATGAATGAAGAATTTTTAGAATTTTTTAATATGATTAATCATAAATAAAACATTAAGTTAGCATATTTTTAAGACAATTATATTTAAAAAATAAAAATTAAATAAAAAATTCAAAATTATATAAAATAATGAAAACGTGATAATGCTGTCGAATTTATAGGTTGGCAGCGTTGGTAACTTTAGTATGTCTCTGTCATATGATGTGAGTGAGCATGCGCGACATACTCAACATTTTGAAAATAAATTATTTGATATATTTCATTCTTTTTCGCTTGAGACTACATAGTTATATATTGTACTCATAGTTATGACAAAGATAAATTATGAGTTTTATTTTTATCTAATCAAATGCACTAACGCAGCTTGTATTATATGCAAGACGGTACGTTTCATCCGACAACAGTGTTACCGCACTTTTTATAGACTTATTAATTTATCAAGTAAAAACCACATTTTCGGTCTGTTTATAGTTTGTTTCTTAAAAACCGTTCAGTGAATTCAAATAAACTTTTCTAAAATTAGTTCCCTGAAGTTTGAATTACATATTTTGAAAGTTTGGGATGCCTGGTAACATTTTTTTGCTAATAAAAATAAATTTAGTCTGTTCTATCACCGAATTTCCACAAGATTATATTTAAAATCATAGTATTTTAAAATTGAATTGCAATAAGTTTTTAACAACTGAGTGAATCGCTTTAAAATTGTCACAAGTGATTTAGCATTAAATAAGAAACATTATCCTAAATTTTTAGTTATCTTGTAGCATTTTGACATACTTCCATAACATCCTTAACTTGGCTCAAGTCCATTTTAGATCGAACACTGTCTGGCAACGTTGCATTTTAAAACTTTGTTTTTTTTTTCTATTTACGATTTTTTTGTTAACTCTGTTCTAATATCATGTCTCTTTCTTTTTTGTTGCTAAAATTAAAAACAAAGAAGAAAATGCAACGTTGTCAACCTAAAATGGACTTGAGTCAAGTTAAGGATGATATGGAGTAATGTCAAAATACTACTAGACAACTAAAAATTTTGTTTATTGTTCCTTATTTAATGTTAAAGCTCCTGTGGCAATTTTAAAGTAATTCACTAAGTAGTTAAAAACATATTGACTGACCTGAAAGGGGCTTGAGCCGTTAACTTGTGACCATTTGACTCAAGTTATATCTTTCAATAAATCAACAGTTTATGGCAAAATAAAATAGTCATTTTCGTAGGGTAACTAAATTTGAATTTGAATTTTAGTTTTATATTTTATTTGACTTCTTTGGGAATTTAGAACCATAACGATTTTCGTTTTAATGACACAAACACATCATGCCATGAGTGGCAAAATTTAGGATTATAATTCTGCAATTTAACTTTCATTTCACGCTGTTTGATAAAAACACTAAACACTGACGTTATTTTGTGGGTCACATACTAATAGTTGTTGAGAAGAGAGATTAACCGGCATTCAGCTGTTTTGTAAAACAACTAACAACAGACTCAATAATATATCTGCGACAAACATAGGAAGATAATTTTGTCAAAAATGTACTATATTATTAAAATTTATTTTTGACATTTTACTTACATCATACCAAAGATGTTTCCTTAGAACAAATCCAGTAATGAAGAAGAAATATTCAGTTTTATGACATAGGAACGAACAGAGATTTTTTCTTTTCTGTTACAAAACGAATAGTATGTAATAAATATATCAATTACAAATTTCCAATGGCATTAAATCTTACATTAGTTTTACAATATATAATACATAATCAATATCAAAGTCTTTATATTTAATTTTCATCTTATTTCTAAGTACCAAGGTACTTGAAATAGCTAGATTCTTCTTGAAATTATGCAACGGCAATTTCTTCTCAATTAAAACTAAAAGTGCTTCGAATGTAGGAAGCATTCACTTACATTGAGAGAAATGTGAAGAAAAAAAATTACACTACGACAAAAGGTCTCTATATCTGTATTTTCTATGTACAAAAGAGCCGAGAAATGAAAGGTCAGATCGAAGAAAAATTCACGGGGCGCCCACGTAATCAACAATAATCATGATCAATGATCGCCCCAACTCTCAGTGATCTAACACACAATTATTAGAAATTTTTTTATCCAAGTGAAATTACTGCAATTCCATAAAAAATATCACTAAATGTTCGAATGTTTGACCACTAAGATCTTCACCAAAAGATGCTGTTTTCAAGATACCATACCATACCATTATAGTTCTTGATCATTTAATTTTTACTATTTTTATATTGACAATGAGTACGAATACGAATATTTTTGTGCCTTCGGCAGAAAGACTTTCTTCTTTTTAACCTTCTGAAAATCATCATAATGATGAGCACATATTACATTACTATCCCGTTATTCAAAAAAAAATAAAATATGATGGATTTAAGAAGGCAGGCGTGGTAACTCTTTCTTTTTTCATTACAACAATCATAAACAGAATATTCAACAATAACTATTCATAAAACAATACTTTCATCAGTTTTAGGAGTTTTAAAAACATTATCATAATGAAAATTCTTTGAAAACATTTTAATAACAATTAATATGTATTATGAGCACATGCATATATTATTGCATATTTATAGTACAAAACAGTTTCTCTTTCCATCATACATATGTATACTTTACTGTAGGTAAGCAAATACTAGAATATTCTATTTAAACAAAACTATTTATTGAATTGAAATTATCCTTCAGAGATATTTTTGTTTCTCACCGATTTACTTATATTAAAATATTTTTTAGATTTATTCCACGTGGAATAAACAACAGGAGAACGAAAAAGGTAGGCAATTTTTTTAATTGTTGTGCCCACAAAAGTTCAAACATGACCTAGTTATTTTTTTGACCACTAGCAGCGCATTGTCACGAAAAATTTGTCGTACTGAATTGTTATTGGTTGTCACCTTTTTTAATTGTTACTCAAACTGAAACCAAAGCTGTAAAAATATTATATTCATGTATGTCAATTCTATTTATATTTAGTAAGCCTACGAAACTTTTACTTCCTTAAGCTTTTTTTGTAGTAAGTCTTCTTTAGTGGCGATATGAAAAAATAATCAAACTGAAATTTTATTAAAATATTTCGCCGTTACTAATGCAGGAAGTTGCTCGCAAACGGTTAGTGAGAAACTTCAAGCGGATCAAGCTGGGCGATTTTTGGAAGCAATTTGCATAATACTAAAATCACAATCAAGTCGACCGAGTTGATCGCTAGCACAAGTTTTTTGTTATTCGGTGGGGGAAACCAACTGAAATGATTGAAGACGAAGTTAAAAAATGCCAGAAAGAGATAACAGTCATAAAATGCACCATGAATTGATAAAACATCGATATCGTCGAACTTAATATTTTCAACTCTTATAATTTGAACCATATTTATATTAATACTCAATGGCTGAAATACATTAAAAAGAAAAGTATTTTTTTGAAATTATTTAATCCAATAAGTAAAATAATGCAAGGAAAGTCGATTGATACATTATATTCCATTATGCTTTTTATATTTGAATTAAGGAACAGTTTCAATACATAAATATAAGTGGATAGTAAAATTAAACAATTACTTTTGTATTAATTTAATTTTTCCTCCGTCGCAATTTGTACATGCTGTAGGTACACGCAATTGACTATTTAGACAAACTGTATCTATATACAATTGAGAGTTTATTCATATCTATACATCATAGTTTATGACTAAGATCCACTTCTATACGGTAAATGTTTTCGATAAGTATTCTTCAAACAAGTGATCCTTCTTGTATTGATAAAAAGTTGATATAGTATGTAAGATACATATTTGTTATAAGTAGTCAAATGTGTATAATATTGTGAAATATGATACAATACAGTATGTCTAAATAGCCATTTTGGCTCATATCCCTTTTAATGATATCAATATCTGACAACGTTGCATTTTCTACTTAGTTTCCAATTTATTTCGTGAGTAAATCAGACCATAATAAAAATTAATCAACAAAAGAGCAAATTATACCATATTAAAATTAAATTAACAAAAAATCGCGAATTAAATTAAAAACACTGTAGAAAATGCAACGTTGCCAAATATTGATGTCGCTCAGAGGAACATGAGCCACCTATTTAATCTAATAATTGAAAACTAGTAACTTTCTGGGAAATATTCACAGCTCAAAACTGACAAATGGCAATAGTTTGCAATTGAATGAAAACGAAATGATAGTTGAAACCAATGACAATAATCAGTTCAAAATTGAGACCTACCTACTGATTGAAGTCGATCACATAAAAATAAAAAAATTGATTGTTTTCTAAGGGCAGAAAAATAAGGGTTGATTGATGGCTTGTAAACTAAATTCGGGACAAGTCATTATGTCAACTGTTAAAATACGTGGAATCGAAAAAAATGCGTAGAAATTTTAAAACTCTTAAGAACTTTCCAAAAGTAATTTGAAATTATTTGTAATGTTTTTCCACTCCCAGAAATTCGTGAAAAACCATTTGTACAGATAATGGAATTTCGTCATTATAAACGCTTACTGAAAGTTCTTTAAGATTTTTTTTTTTTTGAAAAAGGGGTTATATCTTTTGTTTTAAACAATCTTCTAAGTAATAATTTTCCTGTATCTTCTAAGAATTCTGCATTGCGTTTGATTCGACTGAAATTTAATTGCATTCTTTTAATCTAGAAAAATAACAAAAAGCGGTATTAATATAAACTGCATTATTATGTTAGTCTATCTTCTCAATTGGTTTGAATTTCCTGAAAAATGCAAAAGTTTTCCCAAACGGAATATTTGAAAATTTATTCTCAATAAACCTGAACTTATTATAGCCTGATTTCAAAGGGATCCGTTTGGATTCAACTTTTGCCGAAAATTCCATATAATATACCAATACTTGATACTTTTGTATTAGCTTTTCATTTTGATTTATGTTTCGCTGTTTTTCGTGGGATCGAAAGACCAATAAAATATCGCCCTTTGAATTATTAAGAAATGGTTCTCATACCGAATTAAACCAAAAATCTTAAAATTCTTACATCAAAAAGTCTGTAAAAACTCTTTATAGCGAGGAAGCAATTGTAACGCTTTTCTTACAAAATGTCTTAATTTTCCGGGAGTGGAAAACCATTAACAATAGTCCCAAATGTTGTTAAAGATTTTCAAATAAATTTGATTTTTTTTTATTTTTAAATTTATTTAAAGCTTTCTTATAATTTAAGTAGTGCACTTATTTTTTTTTTGTCCAAAGCCATTGCCAAAGCTATTACGCATTGAAATTAAAGGTGTCATCATTTTACTTTATTTGTTCCATTTCTATTTGCACCTGTGTGAAGGAATTGAAATTTATTTCGTTGAAATACTTATAGATTAAGAAAGGAAATTAAATATGCAAATTTACTTGTTGAAATTCTGTCAAACATCCATATATTTGTAATAGCAAAGCAAGAAGAGGGCAAAAGGCGCAAAATAAATAACTTTCTTCATTCTAAATTTATTCTTCAGTTCAAATCATTCAAACAAATACATTTTCGATAGGCTTGGGCTGATGAAGATTTTATCGAATTTGATTGACATAAAAAATTCAATAATGTTAGACATTTATTGCCTACTAAGATAAATAACATACTGTAATATACTATCAGAATTATTTTACATTTCAAACAAAAAATATATTCTGGGAAGTCATAAAGATTTACTAAAATTTATTATAATTAATTATTTTTAATATTGAACTTTTAAAACAATCTCTTAATTAAATAATTTAGTTGAGAAGTAGAAACAATTATCATTGAAATAAATCAGCGACCTGTCCAAGATCTTCGGCAAATAGACTTTTATCAATAATAATAATTAAAATATAATTTTATGTGATTGATATGGGGTTTCAACAATATATGTCCCCCTTTGCTGATGGGAATATTCCTGTCACTTGACGCAACTCAACCTGGTGGCGAAAAATATAACTTCTCTAACGTGGTGATCAGATTATTCCACTATTCAAGTTCTTTAAAATATTATTGAAAATAACGTTCTCCAAATTATTGAATCTTTTCTAGCGATGAAAATTTGTACAAGGAAAGAAAATAACTATGATTATACTATTTTTTCCTTACAAATTTGTTATTTTATTTGGGTACTAGCTGACCCGACATACATTGTCCTGTCCAAATATTTCCGAGACATTATGTTTACTATTTGTTTTCATGCGTTTTTATACAAAACATTGATAGTTTTGTTTTCTAGCGCATATGAATTTTCAAAATTGACGCCAAAAACCTTTATGACTGCCCTTGTGATGCCTTGAATTAGAGGTTGAAGAATCAAATTCAACTGATTATAAAAAATTATTCTCCTTAGTGTTATATATTAGTGTTACATATAACCATTTATACCACATATATGACTATTAAAGCTTATAGAAAAATGAGTAGAATTGGAAAACTTTAGAGAACTTAACCATTATTTAAATTTCGCGCGTCACTAAATTGGCATCTAACAATAAAAAAAAATCGTTTTGCAGTCCATTCATTCATCATCAACATTTATCCAGTTTTGAATTTGTTGAGTAGTTTTCGTTCGTTCATCAATATTAGTCGACCATAATCATACCTTATTTAATTTAATATCAATTTTTAGTAAGTTTTGACAGACAAATCCGTGGTATACGTGGTTATACAGAAATACAGAGCTTGTTTCCAATTTTCTGCGCAATTTTTGTTATTTTTCTTTCTGTAGAAACCTTCTAGAAAGTATTAGATAGTTTTTCAAAAATATGAATGAAAATGGTCAAGTCGTTCTCAAGTTATGGTATGACCAAGGGAAAAAGGGATTCATTTTGTATATAAATGGATATATAAAGTACCTATGTTTTTCCTCACGCTTTTTCACGGTAGATTTTTCTTCAGATAATGATCCACAAGTAATAATATATAATACCAGAAGCGATAAAAGTATTTATTTTGATAAAAGGGTCAATTTGTTTGATTTTGACGATAATGGCTTACACATAAAATATAGATATATCGTGGACATTTCTGTAGGACAATTTAATATAAACATTTCTATTACACCTTATATATGTGTAACTATAATGGTTTTGGCAGTGCACGTCAAAATAGCTTACAAATGGCTGAATTTTTTCGTGGTTGACACTTATCATTATATTTTGAATAATTCAGACAATATGTTTATGAATAATAGTCTATATGTTGTTCTGATGTATAAGATATGTTACTGTAAAGTTTCAATAAAGTTCAATTAATGGTTTTTGCGCGAAAGAGTAACAAACATCTGTACATTCAAACTTTTGTATTCATAATATTAATAAGAAATGAGCACATAGTGCTCCTAGCCTAAAGTATTGCCTAAGTAATTATATCTTACCTTAGTTTCTTGACCAGGACCATAATAACTATTATAAGTGTATGGGACTTAAAGTACTAACATATACTGCATTAATTTGCACAGTACTGCAAAACAAGAATATACCTATACAAAACTTCTTTTATTATTTTAATATAAATGTAACGACCGAAAATTGTTGATTTTGAGAAAACTATTTAATAAAGTTTTAGTTTACATGATTAAAAGCTCATTGAGCTTTGTAAAACTTATCAAATATATTTTCCTTTGAAATTAGTAGAAACTTGTAGAATTTGATTAAATTTGTAGGAAATTTTTATAAAAAATTTGAAGAGAAATTCTCAGTGTATCTACAAATTACTCGAGAGAAATTACTCAACAAAAATTAAAACCTACGCAGTTTTATTTTCTTTATAGAAACGATTTAATTCTTTTTCAATTTCAATTAAAATTCATCGGCGAATTCCAAAAAATCATTCTCGATTTCAATTGAAGTAAAAACCCATCAATTTGGTGAGTAGGTATGTGGATATACATTAAAAAGAATATAATATTTTTATGGCCAATTCATGATAATTTTGGACAATTTACAGATTTTAATTTGCTTCCAATATTCCATTTATTCGACCGATGTTTGGAAATGTAAAGAAAAAAATATTTCACTTAAAATTAGAAATTATTAAAAATAAGAAGGAAAAATTTCACCGAGTCGACTCGTCGTTGAAAACCTCAATAATTGCATACGCATTTTATATTGAAGTTTTTGGAAAGTACTTTTATGTCAACGTTATTTTTATAACTCTTCTTCTTCTTTTTCTTTTGCTACGTCTTTATCGTTTTATTTGCGATAGTTTTGACTTTCAATACAACAACAAAATTTTCTATTTAATCGTTTATAAGATTATAGATATAGAAGTACGTTATTTATTATTATAAATAACATGAAAATACCATTTCTTGTAAAAAATTCCAAATATGAAGAAAGGATGTTTCCAAAATCTAAAATCTAATGAAACTTTATGATTTTTTTTGAAATTTATTCATAATGGACTTGTGTAACACTTAGTCATGTAAGTTTTCAATAATAAGTATAAAATCAACGATTACAGATCTACAAGTATAAATATGTACCCATTTGTATTTCGATTAGTTAAACATTGTATTTGTCCTACAAATATTTAATAGGTACTAGAGGATAGATATTTTCTATATTGGCTTTAAATATTTGTAGAAAAAAAAATTCAAAACAAACAAGACTATATAAATATTTGTCCTAAGTTTATATAAAAAGCTAAACCATACATTCACATAATACAATTATTTGTGATACAAAGTAACGGATTTTAAAAGGAGAATATTTTTTTAAGTCTTGCAGGTTAAATTTGCCTCGTTTCATATAGATAAGGTTGTATTCATATTATAAAAAAAAATATATTTTTATTAATCATGATAACCATGGTTCCAAATCAATGAAACCAACAAACTTTGAGTTGGCGCCAAACTATTAAACATTACAATTAATTATTTAAGCCAAGGAATGATGCCAAATGAAGGTCATCTTACAATCCCATTTTTATAGTATGCCAATCATAAACCCATTTTTTTATTGATAAGAGACATTATTTAAGTGAGGAAAAACCAAATGAGAGTCCGAAAACGATGGGTGCGCTTATGAATCTTCTGTAACGTCACAGTCTATATATTGAAACTGATATATAAACAGATCATTGATTGAGCAGTTGTCATAGAAACAATAATAGTGTAACAGAAATGGACGAAGTCTATCTCTCTCTGTGCCATGCCGACACGCGAATTCTTTCTTAGTGACTTCTTTCTCTCACATATAGAATATTCGAGAAACGTCTAGTAAGTGATAGAATATTGGGAACATTGGAGAACATACTAGAACGTTTGATTGCGGGTATATAAGGGGCTCAGTTCGAGCAAAGACAATTCAGTATTGAAGTTCAGTATTAAATTTCCGTTACAGCAAGGCGATTATTATTGTGATTTCGATTATAAAAGACTATTGTCATTTGAGTGATTGTTTTAACAAAAGTAATAACAAAAGTGATTGTTTAGTGTGAAAGTGATTATTCATTTCCAAAGAAATTAAAGAACTAATAACGCGAACTCAATACAGTTTTGAGACCTCACGTTACAATAGTTTTAACAATATTTCACATTTTCTGCCACTAAAAACTAAAAACAATTTTCTACCCTAAAATTATTTATAATTTTTTTTTCTAAGGAATTGAGAATTGACCAGTGGATAGGACTTAAAAACATGGCTACGTATCATGTGCAACCAATTAATTGCCCATAAGTTTCCATTAAGTCTCTATAGTTATTTTAATTTGTTTTTATTTTCTTAAAATGAAATTTTAAACTGAGTTGAATCCAATATCCAGGTTAGAAAAATATTATTGATACAGGAAAAATTCTTAAAACTGAACATTTACTTAATAAAATGTGGTCAAATAATGAAAATACAAGTAGTAATGGTGTAAGTTTTACAGCGTTTTGTTTCGAATGTTCTGATACAAATTTTTGATGTAAACAAAATTGGTACCAGATTTGGGTATAGCAAGAAAATTTATTTCTACATTTTCATGCGATTAACTACCATAACATCTATAGCGCAGTAAACTATATTATTTTTTAAAAAGGAATTGAATTAATAACTTTCGTTGCAAGTAAAAAAAAATATTTTATTTTTATTTTAATTTTAGTTAACTACTTGATATAGTTGTAGTGCATACAAAAACTAGTACTTTTTTGGCCACCAGACGTCGTGAACAAAGAGGTCAGTTCCCGATAGAGGTTATTTGTGTTTAGTGTACGTTAAAACTAAACTTTTCATTAATCAATTCTATACAGAGTCTTTTCATGTAGAACAATGCTATTTCCAAACGATCAAATTATAATTATAATTTGATATAAAATCTAGGGAATAATTTTCTAAAGATTTAAGAAAAAATCTAAGCTGGAAAATGAGAAAAATTATTGTAGTTGTTTTAAAATTTAACATTTGTCAGTATATATGGATTTATAATGAGTTTTTAAGTAAAATTTTATTTTCGCAATCTATCAAATTATATCAGAAATTTGGAGAAAAGTATAGTGAATAATTTTTCGATAGTTCAAAAATGTTGATTAAATCGAAAAGTATAGAAAACGTCATACGACGATAATAATAAAAAATCGGCTCCAGAAAGATATTTGGACCATTTTCGAAGGGTATGTTGGTACTAAAAATACGTTGATACTCCAAGTCATACTCCAAGTTTCAGCTTCCTATGTTTTTATTCTTTTTATTTGCAAATAAATCGAAAAAAAAAATAATCCAAAGAATATTTTTTCTCAACAATGAGTGAATTAATTCGACTGAAATTTGGACATATTATAAATGTATATAAAACCTATACTCAGATAAGATAACAGCCTTTAATTTTTATTATAAATATTTAAAGGATATGATGATGATTTCGCTACTTCTCTGCTCAATGGACTAATGATAATATGATTTTTAAAGGATAAATTATCATACTTTTTCTTTAAAAAATTTACGAAGTAAAATAAAATATATCTAGCCTCACTAAATTGCATATATTGTAAATGGTTTAAATCATTATCATTAAGTTTGAACGATTTTAACAACCTCACTATTAGTGTTTAAATACATTTGTCATAGGAAAACGTCCGTGGAGTTTTGAAGTTTCTGTACTGTGACGTCATTTTAATGTCGTGCCAATAGGAGTTCGTTATTGGCATTTTGAATTTAACGATTTTTTTGTATTTTTTTGATGAATTATGAACTTTAATTTGGTTTACGTTAAAAGTTTGTTCGGAAAGAAAACAAAAATTGTCTCCTACTTTTGAAACTGAGCCTTGTATTTCGTGAGTTTCTTTTATATGAGAAAATTTTAAACAAAATACTGTCAAATTCATCACATTACTACTTGTATTTTCATTACTTGGCAGCATTTAGTTATGTAAATGTTAAGTTTCAATAATTTATTCTACGTAAATATCATTTTTCTGACTTGGAGTTAATTCAATCTGGTTGAAAATTTATTCTAAAAGAAATAAAAATAAAATAATAGCACAAACTTATTGTAAACTTATGGGTAAATCTTTGGTTGCACACAAAATTTAGCTATGTTTCTCAATATCCTAAAATATTCAATATTCAGTTTTGGAAAATTGTTAAGTTTTCCGGAAAATTCAACAAGATTTGTGACAATAAAAATACTTTGTGGAGCATTTTACCTTAATAATGTGGTTTGTTATTTTCTCGGCCAAACGAATGTAATAAAATGTATAATATATAATCAGTTAAACTAAACAAAATTTTCCTCTGTTTTCCTGAAAAATTGTAAGTTTCATAAAAATTTTTCTAAGAAAATCATTAAAAACAAAAAGCCTCTTTGCAAAAAAAAGTAAATATATAAAATGAATATCTTTTATCTTCAATACAATTTTCCAATTGAGACTTTAAAACACTTTAAAACATAGATGACTGTCTTAAAAATATTAAGGTATTAACAATTCATAAATACTGATATCGAATTTTTCAAACAGTTTTCATTTGTATACTGTTTAATTCCTAAAAATGATTCTAAATTTTGCAGTATGCAGGCCGTCTTTAATCTATTGGAGACCCTCGGCATATTAGGATAATGGAGCCCCTATGACTTTGACAGAACACTATTTTGTTAGAATAGACAAAGAAAGCATATAAACAAGGTTAAATATTTATTTTTATTAACAATGTAAAAGTATTGTAGTCAGTAATTTAGGTTCGATTTCTTCGAATTTATAAGGTTTTTGGTAATAAATATTGGTTATCATTTGGTGATCTGACCGGAACTAGGGACTTTGTATTTAATCTGAAGAGGGTCCCTGTCGTACACGGGGCCCTGGGCATTTGCCCAAAGTGTCCACTGGGAAAGAGGGGTCTGGCAGTATGTACTCAGCTTTACTGGAATTTCACCAACTGACTTACATTTTTTTAAAAATTTGAAACAGCTTTTCCATGCTAAACAGTGTGGAAATTAATAAAGTCTGAAGAATACTATAATAATTTTTTGATTCTAAAAATAATTTAGTAATGAAAATTTGGTTCAAGTCCCTTTTAGTTCGGTTAATATCTGGCAACGTTGCATTTTCTATTTTGTTTTTAATCTAATTTACGATTACATAAATCGATCCACAATGAAAATTTAACCACAAAAGAAACAATTATTCTATATTAGAATTGAATTAACAAAAAAATCGCGAATAGAATAAAAAATAAAGTAGAAAATGCAATGTCGCCAGATATTGACTAACCTGAAAGTGAAATAAGCCGAAAACCTTATTGGAAAAAGTGTATGGGAACAACTAAGGCTTATTTTGTTTAAAAAAACAGCTTTTAAAAAAAGTATACATTACTTTATATGTATATATGTAACGAGAATATATTCCATTTAATTTTGGCGCGTACTTCCACAGCCGCTTGATTTATAACATACAAAATTTTGACCTAAAATAAATAATTAATTATTACAAATATTATTAATTGCAATAATATAGTTTTACAAATATTACAATTAATAATATTTGTAATAATTAATTATTTATTTTAGGTCAAAATTTTGTATGTTATAAATCAATATATATTATAAATCAATATATGTTATATATATATATATATATATATATATATATATATATATATATATATATATATATATATATACTTCATTTTTAGCTGAAGCTTTTTTCCCTAGATGTCCCTAGACGCCATTAAAATGAAAATTGAGCCATTGGTGCATTTGGTTTGATTTTTTGCTTTCACTTAACATTTTGTGACTGCATTTTATAGGAAATAAGCAATATGAACATAAAGTTGCTATTTAATATGTTTGAAGAAAACTTTCAGTAATTGCATAAACTATAATTGCGGACAGCGAACGATTTGCTTATATGTCACATATGTGAGCGTTTTTTATCTAACAATTCTTGTACAATTTTTATAACAATTCTTATAATCACATAATTGCTTCTACTTTTCTTTTGTTGCTGCTAATTTAGATGGTTTTGTTCTCCAATTATCGCCATAAATGTTTCATTTAATCCAGTAAAAGTAATTTCAACTAATACTTTTGAGAAAATAAAATGAAATTATAAAAAAAAAAACACATTTTTCTGCTAAACGAAAGTCATCATTATCACCCTTTTGCTTGTTACAACTAACAATTTTCTTTTACGCTAAATTTTATTAAAAAATACACTCACATTTCTTCAAATATTGACTAGAAATTGAGAAAATTAATGTTTATTTTTGATTTCTTTTGCGTTCACAAAATGCTGCGTTTTTAATTCGATTTATTGCCGAAACTCATATGATTATAATAACAAATACAAATTATTAAAAGAGAAAAGTTTATGAGTAAAAATCTTTGATTATTTTGGATATCAGTTATTCAAATTTAGACAACTCATATAATATATTACACACAAATTAAAATTATGAAATAAAAAATATTACTAAATTCAATTTTCATATTTTCAACAAAAAATCGTTTTTCTTTTAATTAAAAATTTTCTCTGGTTTGTACGAAATAGAAACTGTAAACATATATTTTAGATATTTCCTCAAATTTTTATTATAAATAATAGTCGTTAACCATTAAATCATACTTATGGTAAACGAAAATTTCATGTTAATAAATTATTTCTTTAACATTTATATGTTTTCAAATCATTTACAGACGAATATTTGTTCAAATTTGTTGGGTGGAGCAGAATGATATCATTGATTGATATATTTAAAAAAACAACCTTGTAAGTACTTTAAGGGCGCTATTTTTATGTATAGATAGTGACATCTATCTTTGGTTTAATCCAGGGGATTGAGAATAAATGCGTACTTTCACCTAGAAATTGTGACATATGTAAGACAAATGAATAGGATTTATCTACCAGATTATCTGATTATCTAAATATAATATACTAAAAAATTGTCTGAAGGAAATGTTCTACCTATCTATGAGTGAAAATACCGGCCCTAAATAGGCTTTCCTTATTTTTTTTTTCTTAATCGAAGTAGTCTACTGCTCTTTTTAATACAATCTAGAACTCTAATTTTTCCTTCTCAATTTTTCTTGGATGTTTCTAGTTTATCTTCTATGGACGATTAGGGATGCAATATTGCTCAAAAGAACATCGATATTTATAAAAGTGAAACATCTAAGTTTATGAACGATGTATCGATTTTTTCGATGGTTTTTACCATCATTTAAATATATTTTTATAAAATATTTCTTACATATACGATACTGTAAAATTGTAAACTTCGTTAGTTTATAATTTGATGTCGTTAGATTACTATCTTGTGTAACTTACCGTTAGTTTATAACCTAACGCGTTATATTATAAACTGACGGCGTTCACAAATCTACGCTTGTGACTGAGAGAGACATGTACTTATATATGTAACTTAGGTGAACGGAACGGAAGGTAACATTATGATAAAATATCGTTCATAAAACATCGAACCTGAAGATGAAGGA
This sequence comes from Sisyra terminalis, assembly GCA_958496175.1. Lineage (NCBI taxonomy): Eukaryota > Metazoa > Arthropoda > Insecta > Neuroptera > Sisyridae > Sisyra > Sisyra terminalis. The sequence continues at coordinate 25,793,487 of OY292279.1, forward strand.
AGATGTATCATCGATGTTTTGGGTTTCAATATCGACGTTAAAGCATCGATGTTTATGAGCGATATATCGATGTTGTAAAAAATTGACAATGAGCGATACTAGAAAATGAAATATTATTGGTAAGGTAGAACCGTAATGGAGTCAATGTTTTTCTTTCGAGTACAATTAAGTACGCATATTTTATCCTATTTGTCTCTTGCATATAGATATGTTCAATAGATAAACGAAATAAAAGGACTAATCATATGGGATCATAGAGATGTAATATAGATGTATTATATTGAATTAATATTAATGTTGAATCTTCCCCAAATTTCCCAATTCAACCCTAAATAACGTAAGCTAATCTAAAAGAAGGTACTTCAACTCTGCACAAGTGTACCTAGAATATTAACTAACCAAAACTATGTACTTTTATGCTAACTGTTAAAATTAGTATTTTAGACACACTTATGGCAGTGCCATATCTTGATACATTTCCTATCATGCATTGCAAGATTGGAATATGCGCCATATTTTATATTATCTTAAAATAACGGTGCTAATAAATTGCCATCTCTGTAACCCCTTCCAAATCTTCATCAAGTTTATTTAGATCCCTAATGGAAAATCAATAAATTACCATACCAACCAAGATGGTCGCGCGGGACCCTTGTTGATAACTTAGAATCAGCAGTTGTTTCTGAGTAATACTTATTATGGTCATATAATATTTAAAGTTCAACAAATCTAATTCTCATCGAATCAATCTTTTTCTATTTCAATTAAATCAAAACTTTCGTTTCTATCACAAAGGACTTTAAATGTAGGCTCAATTCCCTTTTAAGTCGGTCAACATCTGACAACGTTGCATTTTCAACTTGGTTTTATTTTTTGTTAATTCAGTTCTTACATGGTATATTTCTCTCTTTTGTAGCTAAATTTTCATTATTGACCTATTTATTTGCGAATTAAATTAACAACAAAGTAGAAAATGAAAAGTTGACAGATATTGACCGACCTAAAAAGGACTTGAGCCTAAACGTATATTCTGATTATTTAACATTGAATTTTTCATCATAGCCAGCTAATCATAGCTATTGTTAATCATAGCTATTGTTAAGTTGAAAGAATTAGTTTTATTAGCTTAGGATATCAGAGATGGAAGCTGCGCGAAGTATTGATTTCGAATAATTTAGTTTTTAATTCATCCTCGGTTTTTCACAAATTACAAAAGTTATTCTTTTCATTCAACAATAACTATTTTAGCTGAATAGGATTTTTAGGTATATTTAGGGATTGAACTTGAAAAAAATAAATTTTAGGATATTAATTACTTCAATACGCACAAAAATAAAAGCTACAAGAAATTTTTTTCTTCACTTCGATTTTATAGCTATACTATAAAAATATTCAGTACCGTCTATATACTGAAGACATTAATAAATTGCTAATGCTCACCACGAACAAAACACTAAATTAAAACCTCGTAAAATCAACTCATAAACATTTTATACCCTATACTTTACTAATTTTATCGCCAGAAAGTTGAGATTTTAGCTTATTTTCCGCATCTTCTCTTTATTCATTAACTTTGAAAAGTTAAAGTTCAAAAATCAAAGTTGCAATATTTCTTAGAAGTTATAGCCGATACCATTAAATCATCAATCGGGTTTTATGCCGTTAAATATTGTGAACCAAATAGAAATTAAAATATGTTTTTTCATTCTATATATTTAGACTATATGAACTATAAAATTGTTTTGATGGTGATCCAAGGTAGGTATCCCATTGACCAAATATATAAATTTTATGTACAAAATTCATAAAAATGTAACTAGACGACTTATACTTATTTTTTCCTTTCATTTTTTATTCATTGACATTGTTTTGATTTTGTACATTTATTTACACTTTTCATTGCTAATATGTATTTAGCAAAATTGTTTAAACTATAAATGAGACTAAGCAAATACTAAATGGTTACATACTTATATCCATTTTGCAATTGAAATCGATTACAATATCAATTTAGAAAGGTTCAATTTGAAAATGTATTCGGGGGCGGCACTTAATCAAAAACAAGACATCGAAGACTGAAGTATTAACAATTTACAAGAACAAACGAAATACGTATATAAGATCAACCACGCATTTGAGGTTTTATAAGATTTACAGAAGTAGAAGTTGATTGCCAACACCTTTGAGAAACGCCTCAGTGATTAAAACAACTAGCAGCATATAATAAAGGATTTAAGAAATTTTTAAGCCTCAATAATATCAACATATTGACATCTAGTGCGCAAACTTTTAATGCCATATTAGTAAAAATCAATTGAAATAAACTACATTTTGGACAGTATTTAAGCTTTCATTTTTTTAACACTTAATAAATGTGATAACGATTGAAATAAAATAGAAATCCGATGAAATAACTTTGGACGATTATAGTGGGTACGGCAATGTCACCCTCCCTTCTTAACTAATTAGTTTTTTCCTGGGCTTTTCTTCTGTAGAAGGGTTTTGAATCACCGTGTTGCAGCATAGAATTTTATCTGTTAACGGTTTTTGGACATTTTTGGGTATTTGGCCAATCGATCAAGGTTGATTGGGATTATTTGACAACTCTTCAACTTTCTGGCATACATTTGGCACCATTTACCCCCTTAACTAATTATTGGTTAAATTTTTGGTCATATTTCTTTGGTACTAGTTAGAGAAATGAAAATGATCGAATTGATGATGATGAAATGATCGAACTTAAAAAAACTTATTTGGCATTAATTAACTTCTAATGCACTTAGATAAACATTGAAAATGTTTTTCGTAACAACTTTGCGTTGCTATCCTGTGAAACTCGAGGAGCATACAATACCGAATTTATATTCTTTCGGGTTTTTGGTCCTACCATTTCAATATAGAATTTGGAATAAAAAATATTTTGTTATTTTTACTAAGTTGATAAATTACTCTAATCATAAAATGTCTTTAGTACCACTTTGAAATAACTTATAAGCAGATAAAACTACATTATTATCCGGTACACCTAATAAAATAAAATAAGGTACCTGATTGTACAAAATAATGTTTATTTTTTGATTCTTTTCTTTTGACAACTTTTAACTGTTGTAGTTTTATTTTACTCAAATTAGCTGTAGCCATGTTTTGATGGATTTATATATTTCCTAATCAGTTCTATAAAATTCAATACTAACCTCGTTTGTTAATCTTCTTTATTGTTTTTTTTAAATGTGTAATTTTTACAGGGGTTAAGATGTGCATACTCTATTTTTAGTAACTTTTTTAAGTTACAAGATACATTTCTTTTTAAAAAGTAAATAATAATGGAACTAAGATACTGTATCTTAGATACTGAAGTATTTAGATATTTAAGTAACTAAGTTACTTCAAAGTAATAAAGATAGGTTTTTCTGACTGTTTTACCAATCTACTTCTTTTCATAACTACAGGTATTCGTATACATTATACAGTAATTCTGAGTCCCTTTGGTGTCTTGTATTTGACTTTTGTGCACATAAATCCAACTACTGTAAATTATAGAACGACAGTGTTCATTTTGTTCCATAGAAACACCTTAATATATTTTCTCACAATGCTTTAATGTTAAGCCAACAAATATCCTGAAAACTAACAAACCCGCATTAATTATTGGTTGACTAATTTTTCCAGTTCTATGTTATTATTATTATTATTATATTTCTTTAATATAAAATTATTATAGGAAGTTTCGCTTTGAATGTTGACTTTTACAATAGCTTTATACATTTTTTTTTAACTTGAAGCAACTTTTCTTCTTATATCTACCTACTTACAAAAATTTTAAAAAATATATCAAAGTTTAGATCGAAATTTGGTCAAGCATCCCCGGTCACCCATATTTCATATTTCAAATAATCAGTTTTATATTTTAAATTAACAGAAAATGTAGCATGAAAAGTTTCATCATTTTCAATTTTCGATTTCGCAGAATTGTATCGTTATTGCAACAAAGAAAGGTTTAGATTCGGTTTTTGATAAATTAAGTGGAAAATTTGGTAAAGTATTTGGTAAATTAGTCCACTAAAATTTTAATAAGAAATATTAAATGGATATTGATTAAAGTTTTTCCTTGTCATTTTGTGCAGGGTATCGTTGTATTTTATACTTTTCATTTAAAACAATATATCCACAGATGGGTTTTATCAAACTTTATTTTAAAAAGTAAGCACAGCTGTGTATGTAATAAAGTTTTTCGAAATGTAAGAATAGAAATTAATTAATGCTAAAATCGAGCCATTTTTTTCAGTGGATTCAAAGTAGACAAGTCATTTGAAATTTTGTCACGTTAAAGGTAAATGTGAAATAATAATTAGAAAATATCAATTTTTAATAATATGCTTATTAAACAATAGACTTAATTCATTTTTTATTAGCCACCAAAACTAATTTACAATGACAAATTTTCAAAATTTGATTGCTCAATGTTCAAATTTACAACTTTCTATTGCTTACTTATTAAAGATGTTCATGATTGTTAATAAAAAAAAAATATCGAAAAACTGTAAGTTTAAGAACCAACATGACCAAATTGCGTTTACATCATCTAAATCATTTATCTATTAAAAAAATATAATTTGTATTTTCCTATTATTTTTAACACAAAAATACTTTCTACTTTCATTGAAACTATTGAGAAAAAAATGCTTACAGATTAGATAATTTATGGTAGGCATAAACCTATGGTTTCCTGGGGGTTTGCTGGGGTTCACGCAAACCCTTTGATATGGATACTTTGGTTCGTACGAACCCCCTGTGAATTAGAGAAAAAAAATTATTATCGGCAATTTTCTACTATACACTTTCGATTTTTAACTATTTCTTCCAAATATCTATCATATTTTGTCGTTTATGGCGCCAATATTCAAATTGTAAGTAAACATAAACGATAATTTGTTTTTTTTTTCCGATCGTTAAACATTAATCCGGTAGTATACTACTCTGTCAAATAATATTTTAATGGGAATATTAATATTAAAAAAAACTCTTTAGACCATATTTACTGTGAATGCGAACTCCCTAGTAAATTTTGGGAATGCATCACTGCATAAACCTACTACTGGAATTAGCCCTGGTGGTATGTTTACCCTACATCGATTAGTCGACAAAATTTTAAAATTTGAATTTTCAGAAATTTTCTTCTGCCAATCAATGGGAAATTATGTGTAGAGATTTGTGAAACAATTAGTTTAGTTTGTGGAAAAATAGTTTAGTGGTAATTAATTACAAAAAAAATAATTACTTAGTCATTAAGAAAAAAGGATTTTAAGCGACTAAGACAAGATTGCAGAAAATTTTAGAAAATTATTGTCAATAATAAAGCAATACAAAAAATTAATGTAAAATTAAAGAATAGATCCACCCCCAATAAAATTAAGAAAAAAGGCAATTTAAATTCATATAGTTGGATTCAAAATGAAGAATAATCATAGAAACGTTTTTACATCCACAATAATTATGTAAGCCCTTTAAAAAATATAATAGGCTCGTATTAACATTCTCGTTACGGTGTTTAAATAGAACGTATTATACGGTTATATATTTACTACAATATTTGAAAAAAATGTTTAACATTCTGAAATATTTGAATGTTTTAACTGATCATAGTTGAAGCTCAAGTGCATCAATTATTATCATTACCGTTACATCTGAGAAATAATAGTTTATTTGAGTAATCCTGTCACAATCTCCGAAATGAAATATACCTCATGTATCCCTGTAAAAAAGGCATTTTGAAATCTTTACATTTAAAATACCTCAAATTACCTTCGACTTCTAATGGGTTTTTTGAAAAAAAGAACGTTTTTAAAAGCCTTTTCGCTACGACTTCAAAATGACATAAATGCAACTGTTACATTGATTGAACCTTAAAAAATCGTGAGATAGAGATATATGTTGTCTTTTTTTCCTCTATCAAGAGTTGTCAATTTGGTTCTTTGAGGGTGGAGAAGATTAATGGCAGTAAAATTCAAATTCAATTAGTATTCTTTATATATAATGAAAATCGAAATTATTTGAAGTAAATAATAGGCGTTTATCAAAAACTAAATAAATTGACGCTACGAAATTGTAAGCGCCACCTGGTGAGTTTTGAAAAGAATATAGTTGAATCTGTTTGAAGGAGAAGTCTTAAGATCAGCGGTGTTATTAAACCCAGAAAAATACAAATTCAATTGAGACCTTATTTTAAATCTTAACAAACAATTAATTCATATTGTCAATTCTTACTGTTTTGAACTGCTTTGAAATTAATAGAATCTTACTTACGTTATTACCTATTTATAAATACATTTATATAGTTGTATTTTTGATGTTTTAGCGAAATAAAAAAGACTTAAATTTACGCTAAGAATATAGAAAAATATAGAAAAGAATATAATAATCGTTTCGACTGCGCGGTAGTTGCGTACCCTAAAAACAGCGCACAACATAAAATCGCGTAATGGGAACCCTATTTAGTATGAAAATAAGCGGTTGGATTCCAAACTTTAGAAAATTTTTAAAAAAAAAGCATATAAAATTGGTAATAAATCAAAGATTAACATTGTATATACTTATTGTATAAGTATAAACTTGAAAACATTAATAACATTGAAAAAAAAACAAAAATTAAAAATCAATATCATAAATATGAATTAGTTCATAATATCCTGTAGTAAAAAAATCAGTGATCGCTATATTTTGATGAGATTTTTTGTGTTTGAAAAAAAAGCTTAGAATGTTTACCAACATTTTTCATGAGCAACCAAAGCAGCTGTTAAATTTCTGACCAAATTTAAAACATGGATGAAAACCAAAAGAAAAATATAATAAATCGCCCAGTGCGAAATTTTAATCACGCAGTGTCAAAATTGGCAATAAAAGCTCAACCCGCGCAGTGAAAAATCACACAATGAAAATCCATGCAGTCGAAGGGATTACAGTATGTGGAAACATATAGAAGGCAATGGGAAAAATGCAAATGGTGCGTAGCGTTTCGTAGCATGTCTAATCACGGCCATATTTTTGACTTTGTTCTTTTTGTTACGTGCATTTCAGCTTTCTTATCTTCCTTTTATTTTTCTTTTCTGATCCTATATTCTTATTATTCCACTTATTTTTCTATTTATCTTGTAAGAATGCATCCTATTGTTAAATATGTTCGTTATTAAATGGTATTTAAATTTTTAAGTTTTGAATTTCGCTAGTTTTTCCTTTCTTCCAAGCAGTTGATTGCAATTTTTCTGAAGTTTTCCTAATCGAAAATGTTTAACTAGTTTTAGACCCGTATTTCTATTAACATTTACTATTTAACATAAGATATAATTGTTTAACCTTTATGCTATAGAAATTGATTTCTAATAACATGTTCTTTATCCATCTATTTATTTACTTCAATCATTAGCAGACTCATTTCACTGTGAAATTTTCAATTTCGCATCGTATTCTTATGCAAATATCCACCGGTCGAATCCGAGACGCGACAATGTCAATTTTTCCATTTCACGCAATTGAAATACGTTATTTAGCCAAATAAAAACCATTCAAATATCACAATGGAACAATTGGAATGTGTGGCTAATCTTGTCATCGCCGGTTTGTTTTAATTAATGCCGAAAATATTAATCATGTTGGATTGAATTGTGAGCGAAATGTAATAAATCATAACAGTGTGGTTTTCTCCGATGATGACTGGTATGGTTGTGAATTCAATTTCACTTATTCTGGCCAAATAATACGGATATTTGCTATTAGCGATAGACCGTGCGTTTCACGTGTATAAATTTTGACTAAATTGTTTAGAAATATGACAATGATGGGCTCTTTTGGAGGAGGGAGTTGGATGATGTTGGATGAGGAAAAGATGAGACGCGAATACCATTTCCATATTTAACGACCGACGCCCGAATTATATATAAAGATGTTGAAGAATTTCTAACGACAGTTGCTTATTCGTTTTGGCTTTGGTGAAATATCGAATTGGTTAATGCATTAATTGAAAAGTGGCACAATGAGGGTCTTTGTGGTAAGTCGAGTTCTTCGCCGGCAAAGATTTCCACCCTTCGCCAGTGTAGTGTTGGATTTAAACCCATTTGGCCCTTCGTTAAATTAAAGCTCAACTCATTCTTACAATTACACAGTTAAAGCTTTAACTTTTCGTGGTTTCCAACGAAACAAAAAGTGTATTTTACCCTAAAAATAAAACAGTGCATATTCACTGAATTTCAGTGAAAAGTATATCATTGTTTTAAAGCAATGACTACTTTTCCACTGAGTACAATTCAAGTGAATATCCATTGCGATTGTTCATAATTTTTAGTGATTCTTAGTAGTTAACATTTTTCTCCAAATATTTGATCAATTAATTCATGTGATACCATCTGCTTCATTTTTATAGACAATTAAGATGTTCAAAGTCAAATTTTTTTTGCCAATTTGATATTTCGTTTATGTTAAAATTATTTTAATATTCAAATCTTGTTTTCTTTAGGTTTTATCAATTTCTTTGGCGGTCGTTCTGGCAAGGCCAGAAGCAGGTTACACGTATAACAGACCTCAAGGAGGAGGATTATTGCTTGGCGCTGGCTCAACTGGAAATGTTAATTTCGGAGGTGCGAATTTGAACACATTTCATAGCGGTGGCGGTGGAGGAGGATATCACCATGGAGGACATATTGGCGGCTCCGGAGGATTGATCACAGTAACACCTGGCGGAGGTCCAAACTTGGGCGGAGGATACAATTATAATGCTCCAAGTAGTTAAAGAAAAGCATTTTTTTCATATTTGATTTAATAAAAAAAATTTATAGGTGGAGGATCTAATAACTTTGTGGGATCTGGATCTCATAGTTCAGGAATTGGATCTTTCGGAGGTGGCTCAATTGGATTTAATGGCGGTACTACCGGATTGGGTGGTGGATCAATCGGTTTGGGCGGCGGATCAATCGGTTTGGGCGGCGGATCAATCGGCTTGGGCGGCGGATCAATTGGATTAGGCGGTGGATCAATTGGATTAGGCGGTGGATCAATTGGATTAGGTGGTGGATCGATCGGTTTAGGCGGCGGATCTATTGGATTAGGCGGTGGATCCAATGGTTTAGGTGGTGGTTCTCTCAGTGGTGGATTTTCTGGCAATACTGGTTATGTTTCGGGACCTCCGGTCATCCAAAAGCACATCTACGTACATGTTCCTCCTCCAGAACCAGAAGAACCACAACAACAAAGAATTATCGGTGGTGGTAAACCAGTAAAACATTACAAAATCATTTTCATTAAGGTAAAAATTACTGGATTTTAAAAGTTTGTTGTTTTAATGTTTCTGATGAATTTCTAGGCCCCAAGTGCACCAGCTCCAAGTCAAGCCCAAATCTTAGCTGCTCAACAAAACCAAGAAAAGACCCTCATTTACGTTTTGTCCAAGAAAGAAGAAGCTGCAGCAGATATCAATATTGCTTCCGCTGCTCCAATTGCACCATCGAAACCAGAAGTTTACTTCATTCGATACAAAACTCAAGTAGGAAATAACAAAAAAGTTCATCACTTTTTTTGTACTAATGTTTCTTTCATTTGCAGAACAAAGGTCCTCAGATTACCTCAAATGTTGTCAATACTGGAGGATCTAACTTGGGAGTAAGTGCTTCTGGATTAGATGCAGGTCTCGCTTTAGGCGGTGGTTCAATCGGTGGGGGAGTAACATTCGGAGGTGATAACGGATTCAATGCCGGATCTTTAGGAACTCAAATTAATGGTGGCTCTCTCGGAGGATCGATCGGTTCAGGATCCTTAAGTACCAGTGGAAGTTCTGGCTCAGGTCTTACTTCCAGCTATGGACCTCCAGGAAAATCAGGTCCATACTAAAACACTGGATTCAATGACAAAATAATGTACATAAAAACTACAAAGAAATAATTTCTGCCAATCGTTAACTTTATTATGTAAATATATTTTTATACTATTTAAGTTTTTTTTATACAAAGTCTATCACATGGTAGCAAAAATAAATGTATTTTGAACAAAGTTTTGACCTCAATTTCTGTCGTCCCAGGTCACCACCTACCTATACTGGGTCCATAAAATTTTAGAAATCAAGCAAATAATGCGTAGCTGATGGAAAGCAAAACTAAACACGAATTTCAAATATCAATAAATAAATATTAAAAATAAGGTTTGAATTTGAATATTGTAAATATTTGAGAGTGAATATGATTAATAAATTACAAACGACAAAATCCGACATAGATTTCAGATGACTTTCATTTTTCGTAGAAGCCAAGAAAAGTTGTGGAATTTTTTTAAGAAAAAATCTCGCTTTTGCCGCAAAGAAGATTTATGACTAGAATTAATGTATCTTTCAATTAATGAGATACAGTATAGTAGATAATGAATGGTTTCGTTTATTAAAGCTGAATTTCGATTTTAATAAACTATCTTTCTTAAAGAGTATGAAGCCTTAGAAATTATTAGCTTTGTTTTTCAAAAAAACAAGTTTTTTTTTTGTCAATTTTATCAAATTGTTTATCACATAATATTAAATTTAAAAAAATCAAACTTAATAAGAAGAAAGAAGAATTTTAAAATGTGGTTTTCGTTCATTATTACTTTTACATTACCAATTACTACAGTTAAAGTTTGTTGATTGTATATCTTATTTTCAGTCTTAAGAAGCAATTTTCACAAACTACTAGCGGATTTTATAGTTTTTTTATCCTATTTAACTATACTATATGTGATACTAATTAATTTTACGTTATTTTTTTTTTGAAGTTATACTTCTTTAAGCGCAGAATGAAAGGGGAAAAATTCTACAACTACAGAGAAAATGCAGCTGCGCATGTCCTCCATTTTTATAAGTAAGATGGAGGAAATCTTCAAAAGATACCCGGGATGAAAGGTAGTGTCGGATTCGCATAAAGCGACTAACAAATATAACTATCTCAAATTTGAATTTATTGTTGTCATTTCTTTCATCTGTTGACTTCATTCAAAAGTGTATGTGTTTATAACAGAAGTAAGGTTTATTTGGGTAGACTCTTATTCCCAGAAAAAAAAATAGACTTTTGCATAACTTCTTACGAGTTTCCATTTGTACTCAATCACTGTTTTTATTTATTGTATTTTTTCGAAGCACCATTTCTCAACAACAAGTAGACATAGCTTAGATACTTGAAACTGGAAGAATGAAACTAAAAGTGGTTCAAAAGAATAATTCTGAGTTGTAAGCAAAGGAAGAGAGATAAGGAAAATCCATTGAAATGTTAGCTAAGACAGGAATAGTCCAATGAAAATAAAGGAAAAAAGAATTGTAAAAGATTAACAATAATGACCAAAAAATTCAAATAAAAGATTTTTAAAACCTGGCTTCTATTGATAAAATGCACTAAAAAAGTAAAAAATGAATGTATGAACTAGTATGTTGATAAAATAAACTAAAAAAAATGTTGAACTAAATCTTAGTATCGTTTTCACCATCGATATTAAAGCTATATTAGTCAACAAATGAGAATCTTAAGAATCTTAATCTTATCTTCTTGTACATCAAAGCGAGCGGTGTTCCATATTACCAAATTGTAAATAAAATTGCACCCCTCGCTTAGAAGCACAACTAGATAGCGTACGATTCTCATTCGTTGGTTAATATCGCCTTAATATCGATGAAGAAATTGGTACTAAGATTTAGTTCAGAAATTTTTTTTTTTTACTTTTTTGCACATTTTTAAAACAATAAGATTTTTTAAAATAGTTTTATTTCAAAATTTAGGTCATTAACTCCAAGTAGGAGTCTCTTAGATAATTGATACTAAAAGAAAGAAACTTAAAGTGGTTAAAAAGGATGATTCTGAGTTGCAAGCTCAGAAACAGAGATGAGGAAAGCCATCGGCATTGTTATCAAAGACAAGAATAGTGAAAAGAGAATAAGGAAAAGAAGAAGTTGTTAGTAAGAGATTAACGGTAATGACCTAAATTTTCAATCGATATTAAGGTGGTATTTGCCAACTAATGGTGATCGTAAACTATCTAGTTGTACATCAAAGTAAGGGGTGTCATATTACTAAATTGTAAACAAAATTACACCACTTGTTTTAATGCACAACTAGACAGCTTACAATTCTCATTATTTGGCTAATATCGATGGTAAAATCGGTACTAAGATTTAGTTCATAAATCATTTTGCTTTCTTTCTTATGCATTTTATCAATATACAAGCGAGGTTTGAAAAATATTTTATATGAAAATTTAGATCATTACTTTTAATTTTTTACAAGCTACTCCTTTTTTTTTTTCTTGTCCTCTTTTCACTATTCCTGTTTTAGCTAACAATTCAACTCAAAGCAGGAGTAGCTTAGATACTTGAAACTGAAACAAAGAAACTAAAGTTGGTTAAATAGGATGATTCAGAGTTGAAAGTTGTAAGTATAGCCATCTATATTGTTAATTAAGATGGGAATGGTTAAATGAAAATAAGGGAGTTGTTAGTAAAAGACTAACGATAATGACCTAAATATTCAAATAAAAATATTTTAAAACGACTTTTAAACCTCGCTTGTATATTGATATAACGCGCCAAAAAGGTAGAAACTAAATCTTAATGCCGATTTCACTATCAATATTAAGGCGATATTAGCCAATTAAGTACAATCGTAAGCTATCTAGTTGTACATCAAAGTGAGGGGTGTTCCATATTAACAAAATGATACCCCTCAGTTTGATGTACACAAGATAGCTTATGCTTTTATTAATTGGCTAATATCGTCTTAATATCAACGGTGAAATCGGTACTAAGATTCATTTCATAAATTTATTTTTCACTTTTAAATGCATTTTATCAATGCAAGTGAGGTTTGTAAAATCTTTTATAAATATTTTTTGTTGTTATTTACCGTCGCTTTATAACTATTAAGGTCTTAAGCGACTTTAGAGTTAACAAAAATTCGTAATCGTGAATATTGCAAATTTAATCGTTAAGAGGATCGAACCTTACAATACCTACCAGTTCTGGAGTGGTCACCAGAACCACTCGGCCACCAGTAGGCTATAAATATTTTTATTTAATAATTTAGGTAATTATTGTTAAACCTAAAAAACATCTCCCTATTTCCCTTTTTCCATTATTCTCATTTCACTATTCCTTTTGTAGCTATTAATTCAGATTTCCATTAACGACCTAAATTTTCAAAAAAAAAGAAGAATGTTAATTCATTTAGTAACCTAGAGTTTGATATATCTATACCGTCTAAACCATTAATGAATGCAAATTAGTAACATTGAATTATTTTAAAGGAGCTGATAAATATTTTATGGACCTCATCCATCATTTTTAAAATTTTAAATTGAAAGATTAAATGATGAATCAAAAAAGAAAAATGATCAATGAGGATTTAATCATTAATTTGCGCAGATGAAAATTGATGTGATATAATTGTTTATTACTTTCATGAACGGTTTTATTCAAAGAAATATAATCCAAATATAAATATTTGGTATTTAAAAAAAATCTATTAGATGTCTGCGTTGATAGATTTATGAGTGATTATGCAACACACATTTCATTTTAGAAGAACTGCTCGTATTCAAGGTTTCGAACACACCTTAGTGATGGGAACTATTTGCGAACATTTGCTTATTTCAAAATTTTAACATTATGATATAAGAATTAAGGTTTTATGCATCTTTAAAGCCAATGCGGTTTCTTCAACTTATAAAAACAAATCAAAAATCAATTTATTTTTAACAATAATTTCATTATAATCAATATTTGCAATAGCAGCAATTAGTTTTAAACATTGCATTAACGATTATTTGTTTAGCAGCTATTGATGTACAAATTATGAATATAAATTCTTTTGAATATGTTCAAAATAATCAAGGTTCACAATAATGAATTAATAAATAATTAATTGGCACTTAAAATCATGGATACTTGTAATCATAATAAGGGAAGGGTAGTTGTCCACTTTTGGAAATTGGAAAAATGTGGTAAGGGTTTCATTGTCTTAACTGATTCCTTATCATTTAATTTGCATCTGTCTAAATATCACATCTATTATACTCAAAAATTATGGGTTCTACAATGATAAATTTTGGAAAAAATGTAGTCTATGCAATTATGATATCAGAAAAAAAAAATAAGGAAGCGAAAAGATTTTTTTTTCATATAAGCTTTGGATTGAACTTCGACGTATTGAAGGAATTTACGTAGTCGAAACTATTTTTAACCGAACTTTCTTGTAGTTGTAAAGATAAATCGACCATAGCTACATTAGCATTGTAAAAAATTTCAAGAACATTCGTCTTAACAAAATCCAGTTTTTTGAATTGGACATAGTGAAATTCTGCTCCAACTATATTGCAAACCAGCTTCATTTCCTCCAAGACCCTTTGTCAATTTTCCTGTTGCTCTGATTGTCACGTGTCCAGCATACAAATCACACCCATCGGAAAATTCACCCGAAAACCAAATGCTCCCAAAATAACTCCCGCAGAAATATTCAAAGCGGAAACATTGCTGTGCCTTTCCACGGAATCCGTGACACTCCGATTTTCACATCTACACACATCTAATTCATTCGACACTGTCAAATTAGCCATTATTTTCGTTCAATTAAAAAACCATTTTATCAAATTGAGGAAAAACCTTAGTTGTGGAAATTTGTATTTTGGGCTTTAAAAAGGTGAATTTAATGAGCAAATAAGAGTCGGAAAATAATAAGTGTGTTTATGGTTTTTCTGTGACGTCACAGTCCATATATAGAAATCGAGATATAACCAGATCATTGAACGGTTACCATATAAACTTTCTGCCCTGGAAAACAACTTCATACCCTAAGAATTACTCTCAATCTTTTCTTCTATGAAATAGAAGTTAATTGTGTTTATAGCCCATATAAAAATTTAGCTTTTCATCAATCATTTTATTACTGAGTCTTTCAATACAAGCAAGAAAAACTGTTTTTTTCAAACTACGAAACTAAAATCACAATTTGAATTAAGATTCAGTGAATAATTTTCTAAAGATTTAGAATACACTAATTAGGTTGGAAAAGTGAGGAAAAGTAATTCCATCTTTTGAAAAAAATGTGTCATTATGTATGGATTTAAAATAAGTATTAAAGAAATCTTTATTTTCACAATCGTCAAATTATATCTGAAATTTTGAAAAAAAGTATAGTAACAAAATTTCCGATGGTTCAAAAATGTTGACTAAAGCGAAAAGTGTAGAAAAAATCATAGGACGATAACAATGACAAATCGGCTCCAGAATGGTATTTGAACTATTTTTATAGGGTATATTGGTACTTAAAAGTTCGTTTACACTCCATGTTTCAGCTTTCTATGTCTTTTATTTACGAATAAATCGAAAAAACCATAAATCTTAAAATATAATATTAAATATAAATATAACATAATTTGAATAATTGATTAAAAACCCAATAGATTTTCAAAAATCTTTTGAGTTTGAAATGAAAAGTAAAGAACACGTTTTCAAAGATATTTTTTATATGTGCCCCCTGAAAAAAAAAAACATTCCTTCACACTTTTACTAACAACCGATATATGAGCGCATCGGTAATTTTTTACGAAGGCTTTCATAGATTTTTGATTGTTGGTAATACTTTCTAAAATTTCATATATTTAAGGCATCTTACACGTGTTCGAGTATCTATCCCAAAAAAAAAAAAATATTTTAATTGTTTCAATACTACATTTTCAGTCGTCATTCCCTCACATTGAAAAAATATGGGCATTTACCTACCATATCTTAATAATAATTGCTCAGTAAAATAGGTTGTCGGAAACAGTAAGCAAACACAAAAATTCAAAGGTAACAAAAGCTTATGTACCAAAATTTTTTTAGTTATCTATGCTTTATTTCGTCATTCCTCATTTCAAATTGAAACGAGGGAATGACGATATATGAGGTCCTGGATTTTGAACTAGTCGAACCTGATTTTTTTAGTTCTTTGCTTATTTAATCCTTAAATTCACCGTTTTTTCTTGTTTAAAAGTGAGAACATCATTTATATTGACTTAAGTGTAAATTATTTCTATGAGTTCAACGCAGACAAGTAGTTCATTTTAAAGATTATTACACAAGAATTTAACGATAATGTTAACTTATTGTTTAAGGCCAAATTTTTCAATTTTGTTTTTATTGCATTTTTTACTGTACACAATATAACTCTTTCGATTGGTGCAAAAATCAGGCACAAATGTAACATCAACACTGTCCTGTGTGGCAAATAATGTATAAAAAGTAACATCGTTCGCCAATAAAACTCGAGAAACATTATTAAAAATTAGTATTTTATTTTTGCATTTTTTTTAAAATTATTAATTAATTATTAAACCTTGTTTTATATGCAAGATAATTAATAATAATTTGATTAAGTTTACTTATTACATTTATTGAATGTTACCTGGACTTACCTGGTGTATTATTTTGTTTCATTTGGCTCTTACTAAAAGTTTGCTACTTGGGACTTACCTGGTTCTTGCACAAAGGCCCTCAACCGATGTTTTGTAATTGAGTACTTGAGGAAGCTACGAAAGTAGCAAAACGTTGTACAAAGATGAAATAAAAACATCAAGTATCTAGTATCCAAAAAAGGAGATTCATTTAATGTTTAATATAAAACATGAAAAACCTGGATAAGAACATGAATAATTATAAATCATCCTTATAAGCGTCTAAAATAAGCGTTTTTGGGAACCACTATATTGATAAAATCTAAATACTCAAATGCTACAAAATAGACGAAAGAAGAAGATTTTTTTTTTTTAAATATTCTTTTATAAATTTTTTTCTACTTAATTTCGGAATTTGGTGAGAATCACCCATATATCTAATAAGAATCTCCCTTCTCATTCATTGTGGTTACTTTTAATAGTAAAAATTGAAATTTGAAACAATGAAAATCTTTTGCAAATTAGACATGACTAAGATTTTGTCAATAAGTATTATTGAGATTTTTATGAATTTGAATTTGCTTTCGGTTGATGTAATTTTGCGATGAATTTGAGCTATTTTTCGAAATTGTGACTCAAAAAACAAGATAAAAAATGTATTTTTGGAAAAAATTGCTCTGTAGCACTCAGGTTTTATAGTCATTACTTTTAACAGGGAAATTATTAAAATATTCGGATCGATAAGTGCAGCAGTTATAAACGTTTTAGTCAGTTATAAAGGAAATCTTTATCTTTCTAATATATTTTTGTTTCAATAATATAATTAGTATTAAAATTAGCTGTTTTTTTTCAAATTTCAAAATCAATCAACAAAATTCAACTTCTATTTCTTTCTATAATCGCTATTATTTCCAACAATCAATAACAATGATAACAATCATAGCCAATCATACAATCACCACAATCTATTTAAAAAGTGTTAAAAACCAAAAGCCAATCAACGCAATCAACTTAATCAACCCAATCGACTCAATTTAATAATTTGTTTTCGCTGAATATAGAGATTACATATAACCGACAGTGACAATGAACTTTCAAGTGCATCCATTAAAACGATAGAAAAAGAAATGAAATAAAAGATGAGTAATAATATGTGCAAGTGGACCATGTTTAAAGACTGAAATTGAATAGAGCTGCTTGATACTGCGCAGAATCTAAATACACCTCGTGTTTTCACAGTGCATTTGTGCTTCATATCGTCTTGTCATATTAAATTTTGAAAAAACCAAATCCAAAAAATGTCGACGGTAGCAAGTCCACTTGCAGTTGGTGGCAGCCGAGTTACAGGAACGCCAATTCGTACTCAAAATGGTAAATTGAACACAGTAATTTCTCAAAACATTCATGTGCCATCGCCCAATTTAGTAAATAAGTCACATGCGGCCCATGCCGGCCATGTTAAAATTACAATGAAAAAGTTTAATTTTGCATATATTTATTAGGTTTTTGAAGGCTTTGGGTTAAGAAAAGCTCACTAATTAATATTTTTTCATTTAGTGATGGCAGCATGTTCCATTGCGAACATTGTAAAGAGTTCCCTAGGTCCAGTGGGCTTGGACAAAATGCTGGTTGATGACATCGGAGATGTCACAGTTACAAATGATGGAGCTACAATATTGAGACTTCTCGAAGTAGAACATCCCGCAGCGCGGGTTTTAGTCGAATTGGCTCAATTACAAGACGAAGAAGTTGGAGATGGTACCACATCCGTGGTCATTGTAGCTGCGGAATTACTAAAGGTGTCCCACCAAAACTTAAAGGAATTCCTTTGTTCTTATGATTATTTATTATTTACAGAACGCCGATGAATTAGTTAAACAAAAAATTCATCCAACGTCAGTCATAAGTGGATACCGGCTAGCCTGTAAAGAAGCCTGCAAATATATTCAGGAACACCTTACAATTCCGGTTGATGACCTGGGTCGAGAATGTATTGTGAATGTTGCTAAAACTTCAATGTCGTCAAAAATCATTGGAGCGTATCCTTTAATTTCAAATTCTAAAATTACGATTAGTATATAGTTACATTTGTTAAATAATTTTTCTTTAATGAAAGCTTAGCGATGCCGATTTCTTTTCAGCAATTGTCGTCGACGCTGCCTACGCAATTAAAATAACCGATCCCCGAGGAAATCCTCAATATCCAATCAAAGCCGTAAATGTATTAAAAGCGCACGGTAAAAGCTCTCGAGAAAGTGTTCTGATAAATGGCTACGCCTTAAACTGCACAGTTGCCTCCCAGCAAATGGTGAAGAAAATCACCAACGCCAAAATAGCGTGTCTCGACTTCAATTTACAAAAGGCTAAAATGAAGTTGGGTGTACAAGTATTAATCACTGATCCCGATAAGTTGGAGGGTGTTCGCGCGCGAGAACTCGATATCACAAAAGAGAGAATTCAGAAAATTCTAGCGACAGGAGTCAATGTGGTTTTATGTTCTGGAGGAATTGACGATTTGTGCTTGAAGTATTTTGTGGAATGTGGAGCAATGGCTGTTCGACGTGTGAGGAAAATTGATTTAAAACGTATCGCCAAAGCGACAGGTGCTGCATTTTTAACATCTTTAACCAATATGGATGGAGAAGACAGTTTCGAAAGCAGCATGATTGGTGAAGCTGCGGAAGTGGTTCAAGAAACTATTTGTGATGACGAATTGATCTTAATTAAAGGGTAAGTATTATAAACTAATACTTTTTAAGTAATGAGTCATCACATCGTATATTGAAAAAAAACAGAACACTAAAAACGATGCTAATATTGCCCCCTTTGGCACAATTAGTATTACAACTTACTAGTTTATAATAAGAAAAATATTCTAAAAGTATCAATCAACCTACTAGGGGCCGAGTGGTCTAGGTGACCGCTCCAAAACTGGTAGGATTTAGGTTCGATCCTCGGATCGCGCAAATTGTAAATATTTCTCGTTTACAAATTTTAATTGGTAAACACCCTAATAGTTACAAAGCGACGGTAAATAACAATTTAAAAAAAAATACTAACTCCAAATTGATATCCATTAAAATGATAGACCCCAATGAACATATCCACATAGAAATATGTGTGGATACGTATGTGGTGTTATCGAATGGAATTCTATGTGTTTTTCCATGTGGATTCCTATAGGAATGGATTTTCATAGTATTTTTCCATAAAAAATTGTAGGACAGCATATAAATTACTTCCCAGAAATTAGTTTTAGTTATCTCGTTATTTATCTATTACATATATTTTGTTCAGGAATGTAAAATTAAGTTTGTCTTCCAAAAAATGATTTAATGTTAAAGGACAAAGTCGTTTTCCACCACCGTCAAAGATATCTTTAATAAAAATTAAAAGCATAGTTAAAACAATGGAAAATAGAACAAATTTTCCAATGCGAACGTTTCCTTTGAAATTTGGCAAATATATGCAAGTTCATGGCGTCGATGGGAAAAATGAAACTTTAGTGCATAATATCTGGCAATATCGGGCGAGCGGATGGTAGAAATATCTAAATTTGAATATTTTGATAGTTCTTTTTCATAGTTTATAATAATTTTTATTATCTTTTTTAAGGATTTTTTTTTATTTTGGTTCAACACGTTTCATCGGTTTCCCGGCTTCTTCAGATACTATATTTCATAAAGAATTATATTATTCTGAAGAAGTCGGAAAACCTATGAAACGTGTTGTACAAAAATTAAAAATTTAATATATAAATCTAAATATTTTATACTTCACCCCTTGTTATAATCACTAAGTAAATGCAAATCAATTATGTTGTTTTACTACTTAAGAAAGTAGTGTAAAAAATTATTTCAATAATTGGTTTGATTTTTTATCTTGTCTTATTCATCGTTCGTTGTAAAAACAGAAAAAAAAATCTTAATTTTTGATTTCAGGCCCAAAGCTAGAACAGCTGCGTCCATAATTTTACGAGGTCCCAATGATTTTTACTGCGACGAAATGGAAAGAAGTGTCCATGATGCCCTGTGCGTCGTTAAACGAGTCCTAGAAAGTCGTTCCGTAGTCGCTGGGGGTGGATCGGTTGAAGCAGCTCTTTCAATATATTTAGAAAATTTCGCTACAACCCTAGTAAATATGCATTCTTAATATTAAACTTTGAGAAAATAGTACTAAATTTATTCAATTTTTTTTCAGAGTTCTCGGGAACAATTAGCGATTGCTGAGTTCGCCCACTCATTATTAGTTATTCCCAAAACCTTGGCTGTTAATGCTGCACAGGACGCCACTGATTTGGTGGCGAAATTACGCGCTTATCAAAACGCGAGCCAGGCTAAAGTCGATCACGGTCATTTGAAGTGGATCGGCCTGGATCTGATCGAAGGAACAGTTCGAGATAATAAAAAAGCTGGCGTTCTTGAACCGGCAATGTCCAAAATTAAAGCTTTGAAATTTGCCACGGAAGCTGCGATTACAATATTGCGTATTGATGATATGATTAAGTTGAACCCTGAACAAAAAGGCGATCGGGGAGGAAACTACCAGGATGCTATGGCCAGTGGTCAACTTAATGGCTAATTTTGCACTTACAATTTTGCTTTTTTTCATTATATATTAATTTATCAATCACAGCTTATTAATAAAACTAATTATTTTCTACGCAACTTTTATTAAATATCACTTCGATAAAAGAAAATCGGTTACAATTTCATTAAAATCCTCGGCATATCGCAAATGAATATTATGTTTCCCCTTGGGAAAATTGTAACTTCTGAAATAAAGAAAAAATTTTATTACAATAATCAATACTTAGTATTATTTTCCCGTTTGTTTCTTACCGAGAGTTTGGAATGTTTTTCAGTAAAAATTCGGGATGTTCTGCGGCAACCATTGGATCAAGCTGTCCGTGAAGAACTAAAGTGGGGCATTCAACTTTTGGAACAAGACTCTTGCAAATGTCACCATTATTTTTTTCGAAAATTTCGATCAAACTCGCACACCAATCGTGAACGAGGGTTTTGAAATAATCCTCCGAATAAATAGCGATCATCGGTTTTAGCATTCGTTCAGACCAATTTCGAAGATCTCGGATACCTTAAAAAAATTGTCAATTTTTTTTTACTCACCTACTATTACAGAATAGAAACTAAAATATATATATATTAAGAAATAAGCCATTTGTGAGTTTATTTTTAGACTCGCTCAAAATTCGAGTATAATTTTGCTTTGTTCCAATGATTTTATCATTCACCCAAGATGTATAATCATATACGATTGCATATAAAACTTAAAATTTTGGAATTAAAGAAATTCATTGTTGTTTTTTTTTCTTGGATTAAAGTTAATCAATGCGATACATTTCTTAAAGTTAATAAAATTGGGTTAAAATATTCCTTAGTTTTTAGTCACTATATTAAATTTTTGTTAACAAATATTTTTTTTACATTCCTCGCTTCACAACAGTCCAACTTTTTTGATGTACACTTTTCAATAATGGAAAGGTACAAGCAGTTTGTAACGGTCCCTAAAGATTTTAATGGTGGAAGCGAAAAGTGCATATCAAACAGTAGAGAATTTGTGTAAGTTACACATAAAGAATTTCTTGTAACACTGCGTATATATCATACCCCGGCGAATAAAAATAAAACTAAATCGAACTTTTCTGAATTAAGAAGAAAAAAATATAAGCAGCTCCTCTAGTAGTAAAATAAGAATGTTAAATAGGCAAGGTTTATAAACAACTATTTTAAAAATTTTGCTAAATATGTGAAGGTTGTCGATTTTGAATTGTTTTAGGAAAATTTTCATTTTTTCTTAAACTACAAATTTAAACCTTGCTATCATTGAAGTTAGATATCATGATTAAAAGAATTATATAATGTTTGTATTCTTATTATGAATATCTTCCTAAATCTACTGAAATGCTGTGTAGTACTGAGTGGCATCATATTGGCGGATAGGGCGAATGCCTTACCTCTTAATCGGCAATATTCACAGTATTATAGTCATTATAGTTATATAAGAAACTAACTGTACCTAGTACAAAAAAGGGGTAGTTTTACTGTTGAACTGGGTTACATGTCAAACCTAACATATCATTTGTAAATATATTACAAAATATATATTTTATAAAAAATATTTTATACAAAATACTAATTATAAAACCCTAAAATAGTGCTAGGGCAGTATTATTTTCGCTTATACATCAATAGAATTTTTAAAGTCTAAATGATATATGAACTATTAGTATTTTTTCATAATGATATATAGTATTATGAGTGCTATATAATAGTATTTTACAAAACTATTTAGGATTTAATTGCGATTAATAATTGAAGGTCGTTAAATGTTATGAGTAGTATTTAAAAATAACCAACAGTCTATATATAATTCATCTTTCAAAGATAAAAAAACAATCTAAAAAAATGACCAAAATTCGCATTTCGGTAGTTTTATTCCACCACCGCTAATTTAATCTCTACTTTCTCAAATAAAAGCCTTAATGCCCTTAATTTTAAACCTTAACTCTTACTTTTGTAGGATTCGATTTCTTCTTTAATAATATATGAATTGGCTCCCCAAATGACTAATTTTTCCACTTTACTCTTATTATTTGCGGCCATAATAATCGACGAAATGCCTCCATCACTCCACCCCAATAGGGAATATTTATCCACCCTGAGTTTTTCCAAGAGGGTTGTGGCGATTTGGGCGTCTGTGTAGTAAAAGTCACTAGCAAATTTTCGATTTGGAGGACGACTTTGTCCATATCCTGGTGGATCCCAAGCGATAATTGTGAACAGTTCTCGACTCAAACTTTCCACCTGGGGTTTAAAATCGGTCCAAATCGTACCGAAAGCTCCGGGAAAGCACAGCAAGGTTCGAGGCCCATTTCCAACTTTGATATAATTGATAGTTTGATTACCGATTTCAATTTTCTCCTCCTAAAAATAGAAACGACCATTACAATATCAAAGATAACAAATTAAAGGTTAATTTCAAGGGTTGCTGTTTTTACTTGGTTTACAGGGTTATTAGATTGTTTTCGGGTTGCACATAATTGTATTGGAGGTATTGGAGCGAAATTTTTAATTTTTGATAGTAAAAAAGGTCGTAAAACTAGCATTTTTGATGATAAAAATCCGAATGAATGAATTAATATGTCTCGTCACGACCTTTTACAACCTATTCAGTGTCGGAGTTTCTTTTAAACAAAATTATCTCTAAATTGAAAAATTTCCGTTTTTTTTCTTCTTCCTATAAGCATAAATGCTCAATGTGTTTTTCTTGATATTTTGAGTATCTACATATTATCAGCTTAAGTTGTCAATAAATATATTTGTTACTGTTAATTTACATATTTATTTAGTAGATATAATGAGTTAATTTATTATATATCTATTAATTCGGGAAAAAATATATATAGATATGCTTTTCTAAGAAAATATATTGTTTAATATATAATTTTATTTTGTAGAATTATTAGTAATGTGTATCCTGTAAATATTGTTTGTATATGTTTAATAGCTGTGGAAACTGTGGAGAAAAATTTGGAGGTAAGGGATGTGACCCCTAAAGTTTCAAAAGTGTAAAAAGTATAGACAATTAAAATATAGAGTACATTGAATATTTCTAGTTACTCACAAATGCCATTTGAGAAAAAAATAATTCATACTACGAGCAGTACCAATTCTATAAGTTTATTCAATTAGAGCGGTTAGACCTTTTGGTACAAAGATTATTTGAAGAACCTAAAGACCTAGGTGTCTTAGGTCTTCTAGTATTAGAAGCATTAGAAGCTTATAACACTTATATACAACTCAAATCTTATAATATCCTACTATATCCTAAGTACAGTTAAATAGAGGATAACATCTTTCATTTTAAGCGGGTTAATTTTTTATCAACTATGTTTTTCCTGGGGTTATACAAACAATTTAGACGTATAGCCAATTATATAACTATAAAACACTATGCCTATTATTTATTTGTAAACGGGAGTTATTGTTTATAAAATGCTGATTTTGGTTCTATGATAGTTGTCCACTAGAAAATTCTTCATACGAAATTTGTCCACCAAAAGTTGCGCATTTGCATTGTTGCTCACACGAAAGTTGCCCACATAGAAATTTACTCACAGAAAGAATTCCTCCCACTGCAATTAAAGCACAATGATATATCGTCACATGGAAATTAAACCACAATAAAAATATATGTTTTATTTATTATTAAATTAAATGTTATTTTATTATTAGTATTGTAATACACAACTAACCTATTTGAAAAATGAATCTTGTTTTTTGAAAAAATTATAAATTTAACAAAAAAAGAAGAGCTCATGCCCCTTTTAGTGGCGTAAATATCTGGTAACGTTTCAGTTTCTGCCTTGTTTTTATTTAATTCACGATATTTTTATTAATTCAATTCTTTATATCCTAAAATGTCGTTCACTAACAATACTATTACAAAACAAATAAAAAAATAAATAAACTATTTTTTTTCCTATGAATTAATTTCCATGTGAAGATATATATGCGTTAATTTCAGTGTGTGGAATTTTGATATGAGTAAATTTCTATATGGGCAACTTTCTGTGAGCAAATTTTGTGTGAGGATTTTTCTAATGGACAAATATCTGGTCATCGCTGATTTTGATCGTTTTGAGATTGTATTTATCTTATTAGAAAATTATTTTCTTTGCGAATTGGTTCGCACTTACATATATATGCCACCTAATATGTTCCAGAAACTTTCATAATAAATTGTATAATTTCCAAAATACACAAACCTCAACAAAAAACTTACTGGAATTCCAAATTTAATCCCATCCGGACTCGATTCTGGAGCTATATAGTTTTAAGAATAATCCATCACTCCCTTAATTGTTTTATTACACTACCAATCTCCAATTTTTCAACCCTTAAGCTTGTGTCCTCGGTACATTGTCAAATTAAAATATATACGTAATTAATTCGGGTTTAAACACATCATTGTAACTTTGTTTCAGCATTTTGGATGTTTTATAACTTTATATGTTTAAAAAACTTCAAGTTAAATTTGTTATTTGTTATTTTGAACCTATAATTTAATATGGACTGAAAAAGATTCTGATTGCATAGGACGAAACTGAACCTGATACAGAACAAAATATGTTAAAACAGAGCTGGACAAAACAGAACAGGACAAACAATGATAAACCACGGAGATGAAGTATAGAGTGACAATGTTGTATATAACCACTGTTTTCTTAATGGCCCCCCGTTTGACTGTTCTAAAAGGGATTTGAGTCGAAAATTTAGCCACAAAAGAGAAAATAATACGATATTGAAATTTAATTTTGAAAAAAATCGCCATTTAAATTAAAAAGATAGTAGAAAATGAAACGTCGCCAGATTTTGATGTCGCTAAAAGAGACATGAGTCTAGATATGAATAGGTATTTGTTAAATCTATAGATATGGAAAGATATGTATAAGATATGAAAATATAAACTGATTTAATCACTATTTTAATGTTATCTAAAGAAGTATTTATATAAACATTTTTTTAAATGACAGTAAAAGTTAATCTTTTTTCTACCAATTAAAATAAGTAGGTATTAGTTTTTTTTGCCACATGTTACTCTATTCTAACCTAGTTCTGTTTTGTCGTTATTCTATTCCAACATATTGTGTCGTTATGTTCTGTTTTGTTATGCAACTAAACACATACACTTTAAAGTGGTAATATTGGTTGGTCTTTTTTTCAAAATATTTTTTTCCTGTAAACTGAAAATTTTGATTGGACAAAACAGTACTAAAATGTACCAAAAAATAAAAAAAATCATTTGGTGTTCCGTTTTGATGTTCAATCACAAATTTTTTTTAATTGTTACTTATCGTCGCTTTACAACTACTAAGGTTTTTAACGACTCTATCGATCCAATGGTTAATAAAAAATTATAGTCGAAAATTTGTTTGGTACGAGGATCGAACCTAAAACTTACGACTTTTGGAGCGGTCATCTAGACCACTCAGCCACCAGTAGGCACAGAACACATTGTTGCAATAAAAGTGAAGTTGTGATATCATAAAATTAAACTTTGTATTGTTCTATACTGTAATTTTTAATAAATTATAACATTTTTAAATGTTTGTACTTTAAATAAAACGATAGATAGTTAAGACATGATAGTTTATTTGTAAATGTTTGTCTTTAATCCTTATTTTAACATTAGTATAAAATAATTTAAATAAAAAAATTTATAAAAAATTGTATAATTAACACAAATGAAGTCTATTAAATAAAGCCTTGTTCACATGTCAACATGCATGAGTACAAATAATACATACTTTATATATATATTACACACATATTTTTCATAATTCCATTCAAAAGGAATGTTCAATTTTTCTAAACATCCCTTTTTCTTTATAATTCATATGACTAGGTATACATTATAGTTTTTTTTCGCAATATAATTAACTAATAATACAGTCCAGAAAAACACCGATTAAACTTACATAAATACATTGTGTATAGCCATTTAGGTATTAACAATTAAGATTATGGTAAAAATTCATGTAAAAATATTTTTTTTTTGTTAAATTTCACAAATTGGTTTGTTGAAAAATAGAAAAGTTTTTGTGTTTTTGAATTGAATTAATTTGGCCGTCGCAAGTTTTGGCGCTTTCTTCTGTTTTACTTTTTAACTGGGATAATATCTACGTTAAAATACGTATAAAAATTTTACATTAAAAAATTATAACTGCAAGTGAGAATTTTGGACAAAACGATTACGTTGAGGACATTTTCTATACCTATAATATTTGTACATGTAATTTTTTTAAAATAATAAGAGATTTTATAAATTTTATGGTAAGTACTTTAACGTTTTGATAAATCAATGAGAAATATAGAAACCAAAATGTAAAAAAAAGTTCTTTTGTATATACTAATAACACACTAGTGTTATAAGGGTAGGTTAATAGCTAAGTTTCGTTTCATAATTTTCACCCCCGGTTGACTGGACAAGAATGTTGCGCGCTTCAAACGGATGCGTTTGTGATGTTTGTTGTTTGATTTGAGGCACTTTTTGAACCGAAGCCGAATTTTGAGCAAGTAATGGCTGTGTGGGTGAACAACTATTGTCGACAGCATCTGCGAAATTTCGCTTTCCACCTAAATTTTTCTTATTGAGATCAAATTGTTTAGGACGCGATGGACTCGAACAATCCACACTCAAGTTAGTACTCTGCGTTCGATTGCCGAAACTTGAGACGTTTGAGCCTTTTGAGTTTTTTGAGCTACGACTTGATATGCTTTCGTTTAAATTATCGAAGGAATGATCACGCATTGCACCCTTCGCAATTGGATTATGATTCTCATTCGTTTTCAATGGCGTAAATGAAACCGACGGCGTTTCCAAATCAATATTTATGTGTTGTGCTGCCTTATTGTTATGTGGAAATTTTTGTGGCGTTATCGGCGTATGTCTCTCACTTCCCTTCACACTCATTCCTAATAAAAATAAACATTAAACAAATAAATTTTTCCAACAAAAATCAACTTACCAATATTTCCGTTTTGCTTCCACATTTGTAAGCGATAGCTAATCTCCGTAAAACTGGGTCTTCGAATTGCTAATTCGCACCAACATTCCACCATTAGAGCATAACAAAACGAAGGACATTGATCGGGACACGGAAGAAGCTGCCTACTTCTAATCATATCAATTACCTCTTGATTACTATGTCCATAATAAGGCTAAAAACAAATTTAAAAAGTTACACATTTTCCTTATTTTTACTTCCTGAAAAAGTTTACTTGTAATCCATAAGAGTAAATCTCCCACAGAACAACCCCAAACGACCAAATATCGCTTTCCGTTGTAAACTTTCCATATAAGATACTTTCTGGCGGCATCCATCGAACTGGCAAAAGTGATTTGGATTGAACTCTAAAAAAGCAAAAAGAAATAAATGGATTTTTGAGAGAAAGAAAACCCATGAGCTATACGAAGTATACCTGTAGTAATCAGAACTATAAATATCTCGACTCAATCCAAAATCGGAAATCTTAACAGTCATTTCTTTGCCCACAAGACAATTTCTGGCGGCCAAATCTCGATGAACATAATGATGACTAGCTAAGTATTCCATTCCTAAAAGTGAACCATAATGTATAGTTTATGTTTGAACGTCATTAAAAGCATTTTGTCATCTTTTTATACAGACTGATAAAAAATGGAGACAAAAAATCAGTTTAAATGATTAAGTTTAGATACAAGGAATCCGAACCATAGAGGTGTAGTATAGAGGACTCACGTTTAACTTATTTTGACCTCGAAATTGATTCGGAAATTTTATCTCTCTTTAACTATTATTTCACTTCAACGGACCCGGTTGAAATGTTTGTTTTTACTCATGATCAACTTAAATATATAAAAATAGAATCTCCGAAATTTGAGGTGATTTCGGAAGGCATTAAGAAAACATTGGTTATATATAACGTTAGTACTCTATACTACGTTAGTACTATAACTTTGTGATTTTAACCAGAGAAGGGAGACATATAGAATTTCAATTCCAATGGAAAAACGTGATCAAGCGTTTCTAAAATAAAGCAATTCATATAGCAAATATCACTTTGCACTGTATTGAAGTGGAGCCTAGCCCCCTCTCTTCTTAAAAACATTATAATTTTTACTTATAACAATTTATCTAAATAGATGAAATGAAAATTAATTATGAAATTATTTTTTTTTCGAAATTTAAATTGCCTCCTTTAACTATACATGCGCCTTGAAAATTAAGGCATGACCAAGCCTAATTTTGTACAGCGCCATCTAAGTGTCGATGACCAGGAGCTTTGATCAAGTGGTTTTCCCAAACACCAAAACTTTTAACATAGAATTAAACTTCTATATAAGTCCCTCTTCTCTGGTTTTAACGTAAAGTTTGTGATTCAGAACCGATAGACCACGTTACTCTTTAAGAAGCACTCGTTTAAAGCATTATGCGGGTAATGTTATTGTTATTAGAAACTAAATTTCATTCTTCTGCACAATGGGCAATATATCAAGATGTGGTACCGCCACGAGAATAACTGAAGTACTAATTTATGTTACTTTACATAAAATATAGTTTCAATTTATGTTAGTACGACAAACATATACGTGGCGGCGCCACATCTTGATAAATTTTGCATCATCCATCAGAAGATTGGAATATATTCTTAAAACCTTAGGTACGATTTGAATATTTGCGCTACTAATGGCAGAAAAGAGAATTTTGATCTGGGTCTGTTATTGGTAAATGCCTTTACCATTCAGACTCCTTGTATCTACACTTCGTGATCCTAAAATGGATGCAATTCTTGAATCATACAAGACGTGGGCCACTTAAGGTTGTTTAGAAGAAAATTACAAGTAATGAGAAAAAAATGAAATTAAAACTGTAGGCAGGCTTACTTGAGCCTCAAATAAGCTTGTGGGGCTTAATAACAGAGTAAAGTAATCGAAGTAATTTTGAACCGCTTAACACAGGGTAAATGGAGAAAGTTATGCGTGACCGCAATCAATTTGCGATAGCTTTTTTCGTAAAAATGAACTTTTTTTGAATAGCGACATATTTTTTGAAATATTTTACGTTGATCGATAGCAAAACCATCAAAATTTGAGGATTTTTGAGTAAAATATTTCAACATAAAGATAAAAAATTGTGCCAAAATTTAATCCGAGTGCAAAAAAAGCCTGATAGAAATATCTATAACGCCTGCTTATAGTATAAAGTAGTGTTTTAACCTTTTAAGTAAGCCGCACCCCTTTGAATAAGAAAATAGGTCTCCACACTCTATTGAAAAATGTGTTTGGTTTATTTTAGTTTAGAAAAATACATTTTTTGCGAAATTTATTATCAAAAATTTTATAATTTAAATTGTTTGAGGCTTCTCTCGCACCTCCATAGGTGCAAGCATTTCAGGTTAAGAAACACTGGCATAGATAAATCCTCATTATTAAATCCCCATCGCACTTCTAAACAACCTTACACATTTTTGCAAAAATTTGCATGTAACACATCTGTGAGTTAAGGTATCGATACCCTCAATGTACTGTACTGGAGTCTTTTAGACAAAAAAATATTGGGAACCCCTAAGTTATAATATATAAATGTATTTTGTTCGTACCTGAAGCGATCTGAATGGCGATATGTAGAAATTCCCTTTGAGTCAAACTCTTCCCTTCGTTCGGTGAATTGTTGATCAAAAATTCATGCAAATCTCCCTACAACGAAAATATTTCATAGAAATATAAAATTTTCCCAAAAATGTCATTCGTACTTGTTCCATAAATTCAAACAGCATACAAACAGGATCTCCTTTACATATAACTCCAAGTAAACATACAATATTTGGATGCCGTAGCTCAGAAATTAAATCAATTTCCCGTTTAAAATCGGCTTGTGTTTTCGCACTGGCATTCTCTTTCAATGCTTTTATGGCCACATCAACTTTTCCAAATTTCGCTTTTAATTCTCCTTTATACACTTTCCCTAAAAATAATCAATAAAAAAATTAATTATTTCTCTTCTTAAATTTTATTTGTAGTCTTACCAAAAGCGCCTTCTCCAAGTTCTTGTACAAAGTGAACATCTTTTAGAGTGTACGATGGAACACGTTGACTCAGATTCTTTCCATTATTTTTTCGACCTAATGAAGGAATGTTATTGCTGGTCGCTGGAATGAGTGAATTTATTTCCACAGGACTATGCAAACGGGAATTCCCGTAAATGTTCTTATCAGCACTTGGAACTGCCATCTAAAAAATAAAAAATAAATGTTTTTAAACGCATCAAAACTTCTTAAATATTGAAACTTACATTTTGAAGATTTGTACTATTTTGCTTTTTAAATCTTCTGCAACATATGATAAACGACAAGAGCGAAATCATGAAGAATGAAGCGACCAGCAAAAGTATGATATACAACCAAATTTGATTAGCTGAAATATATTTTTATTAATTAAACTTAATTTTTCTAATTATAATTATCACCTCACATCTAAATGAGAAAGTTAATTTTATAAACTAAAGGCTATTTTTTCGGCATAAGAACTAAAAAAGCTAGCTTTTATGAAATAAAGTATGTTAACAAAAGTAACAGTGATGTATGGCCTTTAGAAATTATTTCCAGTCTACGTTTAATTGAATAAAAAAGAAGTTAATGTGAAAACGTATTTACCACATTTGGGAACTGCACAATACTCTTTTTGATTCGGTTCAATGTAACACCAAGGTTCCAAATCTGACCCTCCAGGATTCCTTAAAAAAATATTTATCTGTATATGTATAAAAGAAAATTACTTATAGTTAAAGACAAAATGGAAGGCAAGCATAGCAGAAGAAGGTCCTCCACATGATGGTCTGATCGTATAAAAGAGCTGAGTACTCATTATTTGAAGTAGCATATCCAGCACAGGAAAGGGCGGAAGGACAGAAGAGAAAGATACGTACAAAAGAAGAAATTGACCTGATCAATATTAAACCCTTAAACCCATATTAAACCCATTAAACCCTAAAAGATTTGTATTTTGTACGAAAGAGAGCATTAAGGAAAACTTTTT
This sequence comes from Sisyra terminalis, assembly GCA_958496175.1. Taxonomy (NCBI): domain Eukaryota; kingdom Metazoa; phylum Arthropoda; class Insecta; order Neuroptera; family Sisyridae; genus Sisyra; species Sisyra terminalis. Next base: position 25,825,509 of record OY292279.1, read on the forward strand.
CAAAATGCAACCACCAAAAGAAGTTCAAAATTTGATATATGAAACCATTGAAACTAAAAATTTAAAATTTTACGTATAAATTCCAAAAATAATTTTAATCCAAATCTTTAAATATAATCCCAGCTCAAGAAAAATGGTATGTGTTTCTCAATTTAAACAAACGGAAACGGTAGTATAGTTCATACCCCTTTTAGAGCCGTCAAGCCTGGCAACACTGCATTTTCTACTTTGTTTTTAATTTGATTCGAGAATAAATCAGTCCTTAGTGAAAATTTAGCCACAAAAGAGAAAATTCTCAAATATATTAGACAATATTAGAATTGAATTAACAAAAAAAATCGCGAATAGAATAAAAACAAAGTAGAAAATGCAACGTTGCCAGATTTGGCGGTTCGAAAAGGAACATGAGCCGGTGCTATTTGTTTAGTGACCCTTAAGTTTTTTATCTAATTGTGTTTAACTGTTCTGTGAACTACTAGGGGTCTGCGAGGAAATTTAACTGGCCCGCCGAGAAATGAGGAATATATTATAATATATTTAACTTGTAAAAAATCCTATAAGTGGTTCCCAAGATTTAAATTATAAATTTAGTGCTCCATGAGGTCTAAAAGTTTGGCTACCACTGCTCAACACCAAGATCATTCCTTGAATCAATATTTCGCAATTAGGATACATTTTTGCGATTGTAATTTTTCCCTGCATGTTAATTTGTAGAAGGAGAAACGCAATATTACGCAACATTTGACCAAATTCAAAAGTAATCACTTATTATTAAACAGGAATACCCAAAAAATGATAGTTTTTAAAAAAAGTTAAATATCTAAGAAATCTAGGACGAAACTGAACAAAAATCTATTCAGTGATCTTTATATGTTACACGCAATAAATATTTCACTATCATTATAACTTTATCCTTGCTATATCCTTTATACTATAAACACAAAAGTTTGTATGTATGGATGAGTGGGTGTTTGTTACTCTTTCGCGCAAAAAATACTGAACGAATTTGAATAAAACTTTACAATAATAAGGCTTGTAGAGCAGAATAACATATAGGCTGTAATTTATAAACATATTGTGGAAATTTTCCAAAATATAACAATAAGGTCAAATAAGTAGGAAAAAAATATGCCATCTGCAAGTTACTCTGACTACAGGCTACACAGTGTATAATAACGACATATACACAGGATGTCTGTCGGGTCAGCTAGTGTAGTTGTAAACATTTTTTTCAATAATTTTTAGAGAAAGTATGATGTATGAATTCTTCTAAAAGTGTAAAAGATATTATTTATGAATTGATTACATTTTTACATGAGATATTGGAATAATTCATTTTATACGTATTAAGCACAGTAATTAGCAATCTACAATAATATTATTGACAAAATATCACCATGTTGCGCAAATAAAGTTATAGGTATAACTTACTTTATAATAAAATGATTTACTTAAAAACCTACCTGCAATAAGCATGTCCTCCCGTTAATTCCGGATGTGTTGATAACAGTTGTGGATTGAACTGGTGCGCCCATTTTAAGCACTGCTTTCCACTTGCACTCTCATTAATAGCACCTCGATAGTCTTGCCCGTTTCCCCAAAAGCACAATTCATCTACAAACCCAAAAATTAAATTTCATTCTTTCTTTATTGTTCCTCTTAATTTTACCAAATTGCACATTTTGAGTTCTATCAATTCCAATCAGTAGACAATTTTCGGAAGATTCAACTTGAAAGTAGGGTAAGTTTGTGCATTCCTCTAGTGTGAGAGTTTGCCCAATTAGCGGATGTCGTTTCGCAATGGCATACTCCACCCGACAAAGTTCGTTTTCAAGAAGTTCACAGTCCGATTGACAAATTCGCTTTAGAGGAATCTCATTTCTTAAATTTGTATAATTGACAACGTTTTCGGTTTTGGTCGATAGTTGTACACTGCGTTTTAAAATATCCAAGTCAAAAGGTCCGGCGTCAAATTCACGTTTGAATTTCAACCGGAGCAACTCATCTTTTTCGGTTATCTAGAAAAATTGGAAAAAATGAAACTATATAATGTTTTTTTTCATATTTGTTCCTATTTGAAGTCTTCAGGTCGGTATATGTCAAATACAAGAGCATAATATAAATGAGTAAAAGTGTAGAGAAAATAAGTTAATTAATTCAGTAAAAATACTTGAGTTAGGTATATAATTCGAGTAAATGACTAAAGAGGTTAAATCGGATGAATAAGTAGAGTGATTTGAACGAGTAAATAAATCCAAGTGGATAAGTTGAGTGGATATGTTAAATAATTCGAGAAATATATAAAAATTAATACGAAACTATCCATAGATTACACAGGGAATTATTATATCAAATGGTTAGTTTGAGTGAATGAGGGGAAGAAATAAGACGAATATTGCAGTATCTTAAAAAGTAACTTGAAATAAGTATTTAATTTCCCTTTTTTATCAGTAACTAGACACCCAAAGTAACTTCGGATCGTTTTTCAAAAAGTAACTTTTCCAGCATCTAGATACTAGATATTTTCCAAAAGTATTGCTTGCATATTATTATATTGATATTCGGCTCACGTCTCTTTTAGTGACACTAATATTTATTGGCATTGTTTTTAATTTTATTCGCGAATAAATCGGGCCAAAATGAAAATTTAGTAATAAAAGAGAAAATTATACGATATTAGAATTGAATTGACAGAAAAATCACAAATTAAATTATTAAAAACAAAGGAGAAAGTGCAATGTTACCAGATATTGATATCTCTAAAAGGAACTTGAACCGAATATTAATATAATAATAGGCAAACGATACTTTGGGAAAGTATCTAGTATCTAGATACTAGATGAGTTATTTTTTGAAAAACGACCCGAAGTTACTTTCGGTATCTAGTTACTGTTAAAAAGGGAACTTAATTACTTATCTCAAGTTTATTTTCAAGATACTTAAGATATACTTTTAGTTACTTTTTGTGTATTAACTATATATTATGTTTGTAACGTGTTAGATAGACAGATAATGAATTTCTATTATTAATATAGAAGATTAACATCAAATGTATAAGTTGAATATTACAGAACAAAAAAATAAAACTCCGTACCTAATCTCTCAGTATCTAAGTATCTAGTATACGTTTTAAGTTACAAGGTACAGTTCCTTTCAAAAATTATCTAAAATACTTCTATTCTATTCTAAGCTACTTATTGTCCACAAATAAAGGAAGAAAAGTAAAGTATTTTAGAGAACTTAAAGTAGTTAAGATACTTTTTTCTGGCAGCTCTGTATGTATTAAATATGTATGTCGATAAAAACAAAGTACAAGAATATATTTGAACACAAACGTATGAGTGAAAATCAAATATAACAATCCCTGTCTCAACTTTGAACTAACTAATTGATGTCATTTATTTCAACTGTCGTTTCGATTTCATTCAATTGTCAATTTCTGTCATTTGTCAGTGTTAGCTGTGAATATTTCACGGGTAGAGATTAGTCAATATAATAAGTAAATAAAAATATATAAGTTGGCAAAGACAGGGAACAGAATGTATTTAAACACATAAATGTGAGTGAGAAAAAACATGTGAGCGAGAATTAAATATAGCAATCATGGTCTCAAATTTGATTTAACTGATTGTTGTCATTTATTTCAATTGTCATTTTTGTCAGTGATTGTGTTAGTCTTGACCGTATTGACTGTGAATTTTTCACGGGTCGCAACTAGTTGTTAGTCGCAACTACTTGCCTCACTCTAGAGTCTAGACTCAAACTACTGTTTGTGATAAACGAATTTTGAGGTCAATAATGACTGATTTTTTTCTGTGTAATGGATTAATCAAAGGTGCATATAATAAATCCTAGAATTCATTAAGGAATTAAACGGAAAAATTATATCAAAAAGTATTTATTTTTAGAAAAAGGGGAATATTCTGATTCAAAAATTTTTATTACCTTTTGATTTTCAGTCTTTTCGTTCATGGTGATCCGTTCGTCAGTTTTAGCAAGTCGTTTTACCCTCTTATCATATTTGTTGGCATTGCGAACTTGAACTTTATGATTTTTCAAAAAGCGACTGTTCGTTTCTTCAGGAAGCTGACATATTGGAAATGCCGAATAGCACAAGCTTGGTAAAGCATAAAGAGCACAATTCTCGCTAATTTCACTGAAAATTTTCAAAATAAAAATAAATGAAACATTTCCAATGAAAATGGAAAACTTACTTTGAATGGTTAATCACAAGAAGGGCTTTGGCGACTTTTTCTTCGATTTGTACTTGGGAATAGGGTGGCTGTATAAACACAGTCTGGTTATACAAAAATTTCATACAAGTCACTCCTGTGTACATTTGACAAATCGGTTCAATCGTGAAATTTGATATGAGCTTATTTTTATTCAATTGACTATCATCGACCGTTGGAATAATAATCTCGCCTTCAAAGTCGATTGCGTGTTTCGAAACATTGGGAGCAATGGAGCCCAAGTTCGGGATCAAATCGTGGCCGATATGCGGAAAAACGGTCGTCGAAAACGCATTAGCCGTGCTAAAAACAGAAAAATATTGTTAATCTTTCCACTTTTATGCGAAGCAAGAAAATGCATGAGGCCAAGAAAGGCTTATCTTCGAATTTAAAACATTCAATATTTCAGTGAACAAAAAACACTGACCTGGTTAAATCGGGGTATATTGGCTGATAGCTTGGCAAATCCCCAATTGCAGTCGTTCCACCTAAAACAAAAAAATGAAATTTATTTCCTTTTCAAATTTTATATTTCAGCGATTTTACCCCAATGGTCATTGACTTGCAAAACCCCAGTCGTTGCAATTTTCGTTCGTCCATCTGACGCCCGACATGTGTAAAATCCTTTGTCGTGAACTTCCAATTTATTAATTTTTAAAATGGAAGTAACAAGGTTTTCATCAGTACTCTAAAAGAAAAAAAATATAGATGTAAGTTGAGGATAAATTTGACAATTACAATAGTTTTCAACATTAATAATTTTAGACGTGAGTTGCTTCATTTTATATATTATTATACTAGATATAGTATAACTATGTAGCTATAAAAATTTCTATTTTTGGCATATAATATGAAAAATAACACTAAAAAATTTTGTTTTTCAAAAAAAATTAAACAATTCATAGTTGAATAGCTGATTCTCAAACAATAGACCTATTGTACATGTTCTAAAAATAGTTTAACATGTTTTAAAAATGTTCTAAACTAATATCAAAACATAATGTAAAGGTTTTAACTTAACTTGATAAAATCTAAGAAATATTCATTTAAAAATGCAAAAAAATCGTTAAATTCAAATGTCTAAAACGAGCTTATTGGTTTGGTATTAAAATGACGTCACAGTACAGAAACTTCAAAATCCCATGGACGTTTTCCTATGACAAATGGATTGAAACATAAATAGTAAGGTTGCTTAAATTGTTTAAACTATATATTAATGATTTAAACCATTTGCAATATTTGAAATTTAGTGATGTCAGATATATTTTATTATACTTCGTAAAAGTATGTTAATTCATCCTTCTAAAATCACTTTACAATGAGTCATCTGAAAAGAGAAGTAAAAAAAATCAAATAGTTAGAACTAAGGTTAAAGACTATTATTGTTTCTGAGTATCTATAGCCTTTATATACTTTCATAATATGTCCAAATTTTAGGCAAATAGGTTCATATATTGTTGAGAAAAAAATTATAAAATTATTTTCTGATTTATCATTTTTTTCGATTTATTCATATATAAAAGGCAAACTGAAATTTGTAGCATGAAAGTATCTTTTTAGTACTAATATAGCCTCCAAAATTGGTCGAAATACCTTTCTGGAGCCGAGTTACCATTGTTGTCTTCCTATGGTTTTTCTACACTTTTCGTTTTAGTAAAATTTTTTAAACTATCGGAAAATTATTTATTATACTTTTCTCCATATTTTAGATATAATTTGATTGATTGCGAAAATTAAATTTTCCTTAAAAACCTAGCCATATAAAATGACACATTTTTTTTTAAAAAAAATAATATATGCTTCCTCATTTTCTAGCTGAGATAATATTTTTTAAATATCTTAGAATTATTTACTGGAACTTGTTTCAAAGTCCAATTATAGTTTGATCGTTTGGAAAAATAGTTTTTACATAGACTAAATAAAATTAACTTCTATACCATGGAAAAAAGTTGATGGTTATTTTTAGGGTATGAAAATGTTTTCCGTGGCGGAAAATGTAAAAATAGGTGTAAATGATTATTGTTTTTATGACAACCGCTCAATAATCTGTTTATATCTCGGCTTCAATATATGGACTGTGACGTCACCCATAGCCAACCCATAACCGCACCTAACGTTTTTGAACTCTCATTTGCTCATTAATACGAAATTTTTTTCTACCAAAATATAAAATTTTCAGTCATTGATATTTCCTCATTTGTTGATGTCCTTTATCGATTAAAAAAGAAAAAAAATGTGCGTAAGGTCTATTGAGTTTGTACTATAAAATTCGAAAAATGTAATTATTGTAAAAGTTCTTTATAATTTAAAAAAGAAACTCACCATCAGCTGTCTAATTGATATGTGAACCTTATCGGGTTCCAATGGAACTTCATTCTTCAACCATTGTACTCGAATTTTCGACAACGTTTGATTAACGTCGACATTTTTAACAAAGCACCGCAACTTGATACTTTTACCACTTTCCCGAGTTTCGTTCCGCAGTTCCTTCATAAACATCAACGTCCCTATAAGAAAAACGACAGTTAAAATTTTGAAAAAGCCAAGTTTTCCTAATAAATTGCGTACCACTTGTCACATTGTTTGATTCCTCAATCGGCTCGGTGTCCTCATAGTCGTCATCATAGTATGAATCGTCCAAATGTCCGTGAGAAGCTTTTGTCGTGGATGACGGAATCAACACTGTAAAAGAAATTTTTAATTTAAATTCAGTTTAAGTGGTTGTAAAACGGTTTTACTTGAAAATAAACACAAATCAATCAAATTTTCGCATGAAAACTGATTTGTTGATCTTTTTCTTGTTGAAGCGCGAAGTAATTAATTTTTTGTAGATGAATACAAATTTAGAAAGTACTTAGTATTTTTAGAAGCAAATACTAAAAGTTTAATGTATCTTATCCTTCACTAATTCTTTCAGCAGTCAGTTAATTGTAAGGTATTAGAAACTAATCAAAAACATATTAATATTGACTTGGCATATCTTTGATTGAAGAGATTTTTTTTATGTTTAAGAGATGTTTGTTTTGGTTTTTCTAAACTATGATGGAGTCTTAAACAGTCGTAAAAATTCACAATAACCCTAAAATATTTTTAACATACTCCTATCTCTTAGATACGTCCATATTTCAATTGCCAAGCAATCCTCATCGATTAGCAAGTGGTACTGTTATCGCCAGTAGTCAAATAATACCACAATTTATGTCGTAATAGATCATGGTAAAAATTCGACAATCTTGGTAAAAAGTTACTATCAAGTAAGTATATTAACGATTTAAGCTACAAGTAGCATTAGCTCAGATTTTGATTTTTTAGTTATAGTTTTTGTATTAAGGTATGCTGTTATATAAAATTGTCATTTTTTAAATGGTCTGATTTCAAATTAACTATTTATTTATTTTTATTTGTCTGCTCTTTTGTACGTCTTCTCTTAACTCAGGAATGCATAAACCGGTTTTGCTTAATTTTGAAATATAGGTACAACTCATTGTTCTACTCACAATAGGTATACATTATTACTGACGAATAATAAAGGAAAACATTTCTTAAAAATAAATGAGGAAAGTTCCTCCTTTACAGTTGCGTTTAATATTTTAGAATACGTCTTTAAAAATTGATAAATAATGGGATATCACTGTTTATTTGAACATAATATTGGCGATGTTTCTGTAGGTGTAAAAATTTAAAAAAAAAAGAAGAAATTTGGAACAATTCTCACATTTCATGGTAGGCGATAAGACTACAAAAATAGAGTGGCTATTATATTATTTTACGCAGACGAAGTCGCGAGTATCAGCAAGCGAAAAAGCATAACTTAGCAATTTTTAATAACAACAAAACACTTTTTTGTTATAAAAACCATATAGCAAAAAAGTATATGTACATATGTATATAAATTAGCGTTTCTTAACCTGTACGGATTTATTACCCCTTTTAATAAAACCGTAAGATAGTATCGCATTACATTTCGATAAAATATGTCCTTTAGTTTTCCAAATACTGAAAACCAGCATTTGACTTGATGATCTCGGACACGAAAGAAGAAGAATTATGTAAGATATTGTCACGAAACATTTATTTATCACCCTACATTTACCCCTTGTAACATTGGGAATGCAACCCTAAACCCTTCTCAATAAATAACGTTTTATAATCGTGTACTTAAACATTCCGTATTGTGACTATTGTGTTTAAATCTTTTTTGTTTACGATTGTATTCCTTGTTCTATTTAAAATAACTTTCTTTAAGTTTATATTTTTCCATTTATAATTAGGGAGCATTGTATTATTGAAAAATTGTGATATTTAATTATAATTATATATTTTAGTATGAACTAATGAATCTTTACAAAAAAAAAGTACTATAATTGTTAGGAATTGCGCTTGGTTTCAAGAAAAACGAACGATTGGTTTAGTTATTATTTATTGAACGATTTTATTGATGGCGAATTTGGTTGATACAATAAACACGTCTGACCAGCAGATTTTATATTTTCATCTATTATTTTTTTGTTATAAATAAACATCCATTAACAACCAATGGATAAGCTAACTAGAATTTAGCAATTATATATTTCCATAAAACATTTATACAAAGGTCTCTTAGTTTTATTTTTGAATATTCCAACATTCCCCCTCAAAAATAAAATTATTTAAAACTAAATGAATCAATCGAATCAACCACCTTTGTCAACATCATCTGGGGATATATAATGGTTCAACATTTGTTGCAAGGATTAGGAAAACCCAGTAAAACCTAATCAAACCATAAAAATACATACACAAAAATAAACATTGAAAAATAGCATTATTTAATTATTCATCTTCATTTCCAGAAGACCTATTTTCTTCCTCAGTTGCAAATACTTTACAGATGGTAGCGGTTTTGTCATCATATCGGCTTGCTGAAACTCAGTAGAAATATGCTGCAATTTTATAATATTATTAACAATTTGTTCCCTCGAAAAATGATACTTTATATCGATATGTTTTGATCTTTTGTGATTTGTTTGATTACTAGCAATGTTGATACAACTTTGGTTGTCTTCGTAAATTATGATTGGTTCTGATATTTGAAAACTAATACTATCCATTAATGATTTTAACCATAATGCCTCTTTTACACCTTCAAAAAGTGCCATGTATTCAGCTTCTGTAGATGAAGCTGCTACAGAGGTTTGTCTTTTTGTACCCCAGCATATTGAGTTTTTGTCAAATAATTTAAACAAATAACCAGTGGTACTTTTTCTATCATTTTCGTCTCCACCCCAATCAGAATCAACATAACCACTTAAAATATTTGTATAATCACAGCGACTATAATGTAAGTCGAGATTGATTGTGCCTTTAAGATAACGTAAAGTTCGTTTCAAACATTGCCATAATTCTTTATTATTTTTATTCATGTATCTACTAAGTATATTAATTGCAGCACATAAGTCTGGTCGAGTACAAATCATCAAGTACATAATACATCCTATTAAATTTCGACATGGTGCATCACATTTTTCTTCTGAATTTAAAGCTAAAAAATTTAACTTATTTTCTAATGGTGTGCTAACGGGATTACATTCTTTCATGTTAAATTTTGCTAGTATTGATTTAATGTATACACTTTGATTTAATCTTATACTATCATTGTTTCTAATTATCCTTATACCTAAAAACAATTTAACTTCATTCAAATCTACCATCGAAAATTTATTAGTTAAATAGTCTTTAAAACTTTTCATTAACTCGATACTTGCGGTTGCAATTATAAGATCATCAACGTATAGTACTAAATAAATATTTTTATTAATATTTTCTTTATCTAAGATAAAAATGCATGGATCAACTGGTGAACTTTTAAAACCTATTTCTTTCAACGTTCGATCGAAAGCTTCATACCAGCATCTAGCTGCTTGTTTTAATCCATACAAAGATTTATTTAATTTACATACTTCGTTGTATTCACCTTTTATGCCTTCTGGAATTTTCATAAAAATTTCCTCTTTTAAATGACCATTTAAAAATGCTGTTTTAACATCCATATGATGAACTAACAATTTAAATTGATTGGCAAAAGCAAGTATTAGTCGGAAACTAGAAATTCTTGCTACTGGAGCAAACGTTTCATTATAATCTACCAAATATTCTTGACGAAATCCTTTTGCTACTAGACGAGCTTTATACTTTATTGGATTTCCATATTCGTCATTTTTAACTGAAAATACCCACCGACTATCTATTATATTTCTATTTTTCGGTTTTGTCACAATGGTCCAAGTATTGTTAATCATTAATGAGTTTATTTCATCTTGTATAGCATTTTCCCAATTATTTCTATCCGACCTAAATTTAATTTCATAGTATGAGTGAGGAATATCAGAAATGATCGATTGAGCACACATTAAAGAATCGTTCCAAATTTGAGTATTACTGAAATTAGAAATTTTGTTTTTGATTCTTTCACTCCTCCTGCATTCAATTTTTGTTTCATTAGTATCGTTTTTATATTTATACTGTAACCCTGGCAGTTTTAATATCAATCCCTTATCACAACTGTTATCAGTTTTACCTACTGATTTTTCTTTCTTATCGGTTTTGCCTACCGATTTTGCATTACTATCGGTTTCGCCCACCGATATACCTACATCGGTTTTGCCTACCGATTTTGCATAACTATCGGTTTCGCCCACCGATATACCTTCATCGGTTTTGCCTACCGATTTTGCATAACTATCGGTTTCGCCGACCGATATACCTTCATCGGTTTTGCCTACCGATTTTGCATAACTATCGGTTTCGCCCACCGATATACCTTCATCGGTTTTGCCTACCGATTTTGCATAACTATCGGTTTCGCCCACCGATATACCTTCATCGGTTTTGCCTACCGATTTTGCATAACTATCGGTTTCGCCCACCGATATACCTTCATCGGTTTTGTCTACCGATTTTTCAACATTGTTACGTTCATCGTAACTTTGATCTACAGGCCTAGATTTCAAAAAATCAGTTTCATCAAAAATAACATCCCTAGCTATAACAAATTTATTATTTTCCACATTCCACACCTTATAGCCATTTGGTTCATACCCTACCAGTATTCCTTTCCAAGCTTTAGCTTCAAATTGTGTTTTACTGGTTTTATTATGTACATAAACTGTTGAACCAAATACTTTTAAATACTTGACAAGTGGCTTTTTGCTATGCCACATTTCATATGGTGTTTTATCTACATTTAATGCTTTTGTTGGAGTACGATTAACTAAATATGTAGCAGTTAAAACTGCTTCACCCCAAAATACCTGTTCTAAACCTGCACAAATTATCATTGAACGAGATTTTTCAACAATTGTTCTAATCATTCTTTCAGATACACCATTTAATTGTGGGGATCGTGGAACTGTTAAATGAAAACTTATACCTTTCGCTACACAAAAGGCCTTCATCTCATTTGACAAATATTCTCTACCATTATCACAGTATAAATGTACTAATTTTAAATTAAAATGATTTTCACTCTTGGCAATGTAATCTTTGAAAACTGAAAATACGTCTGATTTATATGATATTAAATATGTCACACAATAATGAGTAAACTCGTCAACAAAAATGACAAAATAATTTTTGCAATTAATCGTAGAGTGATCGGACCACATACATCTGAATGTACAATAAATAATGGTCTTTTTACATAATCTTTGTTTTTAGTTTTGTTATACGGTAACCGTGCTTGTTTTCCTTTTATACAAGCTTCACAAAGATAATTATCAGGAAATATTTTACTAATCTGCTCAAAATCCTCGATCATTCCTTTATTTCTCAGTTCTAGATATTTGTTTTTGCTAATGTGACCTAGCCGTTTATGCCATAAATCAAAATTATTCATTTTACTAGTACTACTTTTTGCAAAATTAACTAGGTTAACATTTATGTAAAAATTAGCCATAGTAAAACTGTTAGCATGCTCACCAGTCATAACAACTTTACCATTTTTAATGATTTCAGTACCATTTTTACCAAATATAATAGTCATTCCAGTTCGCTGCATTTTGGTGACAGACAAAATATTGTACGGCACATCGGGACAAAACAGAACGTCTTCCAATACACCACTACAGCCAGTATTGCTAATAACATCCAACGTTCCTCTTTTGCTGGAGGTGATAAATTCTCCATTTTTTGCAATGCTAATTTTGATTTCTTGCTCCAAATCCATAAATTTACTGGCTAAGTCTTTCCTATTTATAATATGATCAGAGGCTCCGGAATCTAAAATAAAAGTAATTTGGTTGTCATAAGTTTTAGGTTTTAAATTTTGAGCTCCAATCATAAAAGCAAATCCTTGGTTTTCAGTTCCTTGGTTTTCAGTATTTGGCTTCGAATTTATCATTTGCAAAGTCTTCCTGTTCGTAGGATTCTTCAAATGCTTTTTGTAAAAGAAGCATTGGTTCTTCTTATGCCCTTTACGCCCACAGAAATAACAATTTACGTTTGAACCATAATTCAGGAATGTATCGTCCAAGCATTCCGTTATAACATTGATGGCAGTTTTCTCGGCTTTCATCCAATCTTCGGACATCATTTCGGGAGTTTCATTAGAAATTACATGAGCAACATTCAATTCCGTTAGGAGTTTCATGATCCTAAATTTCCATACACCATACCGAGTTCCATCAAATGGTTTAATATTTCGATTTCTTGAAACTTCCATGTTTGCGTAAACTGGGCCCATAACCTGTTAGGAATTGCGCTTGGTTTCAAGAAAAACGAACGATTGGTTTAGTTATTATTTATTGAACGATTTTATTGATGGCGAATTTGGTTGATACAATAAACACGTCTGACCAGCAGATTTTATATTTTCATCTATTATTTTTTTGTTATAAATAAACATCCATTAACAACCAATGGATAAGCTAACTAGAATTTAGCAATTATATATTTCCATAAAACATTTATACAAAGGTCTCTTAGTTTTATTTTTGAATATTCCAACAATAATCTTATTTAGCTTTTTCTTATTCATTTAATCTAAAGTACTTTCAAATTTCTTGGAAATTCCTGGTTACTTTTTGTTGTATTCCCTTCTTCAGGAATTATATCAAAGGAAGGAATTATATTAAATGAAGAAATTATATTTAGGATTTATACATATCGTAAGCCTGGGATTCTATGTATAAAGTGGTAAGATCATGGATATAATACCATACTTGGGCAAAGCATTTTTAAATTTACTCATAAAAAATGGTACATAAAAACTTTGAAGTCAACACCCTTCTACCAAAGTACTTCCACAGAGATGTAGTATAGAGTGCTCATGTTGTATAGAACCAATACTTTCTCCATTTTCCATCGATTCATATCAAATTTGAGAGATCCTATATCTTGCTACCAAATGCGTATAATATGGAATAAGCATCTACTTACTGCTGCCCACTAACGACAATTTTCGACCGAGTTTGTTAAAGTGAAATGACAGTTGGAGAGAGATAGGATCTACGAATCACTTATGATTCCAAATAATATTAAATATGAGTTCTCTATATTACATATTTGTGGGTACTTATCGATTCTATTCCATTTAACGTTTTATTTTGTTTAGTTCTAGTAATCTTCCATATTTTTTTTTTAGTGTGTTGTATTTACAGGGCTTTAGACATACGTACTTTCCTTTTTCCCAAATTAATAAAGATAAGGAATGCATTATCTGATTACCTAATAATTGCACCAAATACGTTGCGAAATTTAGTACATACACAGTAGACAAAGTATTTAAGAAAGTATCTTAAGATAAGTTTTAAATTCCATTTTCTTAAGAGTAACTACATAATTTCGGATACTTTTTTAAAAAATAACTTATCTGGTATCTACATACACTCCCAAAGTATGTTCGGACGGTAATGTCCCCAAATTTTGAAACTTTAAATTGGGTTTTTTGGAAACAATAATAAAGTCACTAATTTTGCGTTAGTAACCATTTGGTATAACTTAAAAGTAGCAGAAATGCGTTGTTTCGACAGTAAATGATGAAAATATCATTGAAATGTTGTGCTATGCTTTCGTAGCATTTAATACCTTCATCGCTATGAAAGAAACTATTTACTTAAGCAGTACGATTCATTTTTAAAAATTCAGCAAAATTGAATTAATAAAATACAATTTATATTTTTACTCTTACATCTACGTCATATACAGTTTTTTAATTTTTTACAAAAGAAAATAAAATTCCACACTTATTCTAATCAATACATCAATGACTGTTAACGGATTCACGCACATTGTTGCTTTGAAATGAAAAAAAAAAACAATAAAAGTTTAAATTTAAATCAACTTCAATTACATCATGGCCAGAAATACATCGAAGAGAAATGTAAAAGAAAAACCACTTAAAATAATAAACAAAGTTATATTACTATTATTATTTTGATATGGTATTTCCTTCGTTTAACCCTCTAAGTCACAGTTGAAATGAATCAATCAAAATTCCTTCAATTTCATGGCCATATTTTCTTTAGACAATTGATACTTCAGTAGAAAAGCCTAAATATAAAAATCACATTTATGCAATAATGATTTCGTTCCAATAAAAATATTGACTGAAAAACGTAAGATATTCTAATAATATCGTTCACTTCACTCCTCTTCATAATTCTTAAATCAATAAAACGTTCAAATTGAAAAATCCCAATTCACTGTGGAAATATCCACAAATACATTATTCTTCCCAAATCCGAAACCCAAATATAAACCTTGACACATTTTTTGATTCTTTTTTTAACACAACTTATAAAATTAATTCATTATGTGTCACAAGTTTATAAAAAAAATAATAAAAATAAATGTTTTCTTTAAACAAATTTTCGGGTTGAAAGTAAACGGAAAAAAGCGTATAAACTTTCTAAGCCATAGAATGTAGATATGAAACATATTTGACGTAGGTATTTATTCTAAGTTTTCGAAAGGTATTTTTTTAATGGTTGATGCCTGCA
This sequence comes from Sisyra terminalis, assembly GCA_958496175.1. Lineage (NCBI taxonomy): Eukaryota > Metazoa > Arthropoda > Insecta > Neuroptera > Sisyridae > Sisyra > Sisyra terminalis. The sequence continues at coordinate 25,840,717 of OY292279.1, forward strand.
AATTTTAACGACTGAAAAATCAGTTCTTACCACATTTTTTACGATCGGTTCAGCTAATAAAATCTAAATAATAACTTTGAAAAGCCACAACGTTTGAAAAATATTCCACACACTGAGTCAATTGAAATAATCTTCGGTATATTTATACAAATTTTTAAAAAAATATTCTGTTATAAATAGTATAATTTTGAATGGTTATTTACCTAAAAATAACGATTTAGGTATTAAGAGATTTTAAGGTTGATACAGGATAGTAGTACCGAGAAATATTGAAAATTTGCTCATCTCGAGAATCGAATTCAGTATCTACCAATTTTGAGGCGGCCACCTTGACCACTCGTTCACCTGTAAGTTTATAGTACATCTTTTCATTTTTAATTTAGTATATAGAAATATTGTTCTACTAGTAGCCGAGTGGTCAAAGTGGCTGCTCCAAAACTGGTAAATGTTGGGTTTGAATCCCAAATCGAGCAAATTTTCGATATTTCTCTATTTATGGATTTTTATTCGTCCTAGAGTCGCTAAACATCTTAGTAGTCATAAATCGACGAACAATAAAAATAAAAATAAAATGCCAATCTAGTTTATCACGCAAACAAAGTCGCGAATAAGAGTTAATATTTATCCAATATTCCAAGCTTTAATATAAAGGATAAATTCATTAACCAAAAGCATCTCTCAATATGTTGCGAATTTATGGTAACTAAAGTTTCACTACTATTAACTCTCTGAAATTGTTGATACATTTCCAAAATATTTTCCCTGACACGAAAATTAATAAAGTTTAATTTAAAATGAAACATCCAATTTCCGTTCTAAATTATTTGCTGACAAGAATAAAAAGCAAATCACGCCAATTTCGTATGTTATAGACAAAAAGATGTCTCGATATAATTTAACGCTCATTGTGATTGCTATGAATGTTCTATTATAAATAATTGTTTCATAAACATATTGAACAGCTTGGACGTTTTCATATCCGACATGTTTATGCTTTTGGCAAAGTGTTTGTTTTACTATATCGAAAAGCTGAGTCGTTCGTCGAATTTCACGCATTATAAACGATAAAAGATAAAATCATTCACATTTATTATAGTACCTAGTCGATATACGGGAATATGTATAGTCTAGTTTTTTTAGAGATATTTCCAATGTACTCAAAATTGATGGGTGTTTCAGAAGTTAGAAAAAGATTCTATTTCGGAGACTTATTTTCATAAATGTAACTAATATTATTAGAAAAATTTACTTTATTTTTGCTTATTTAGAGTTGCTGGATAACTATTAACAATAATAATAATAGAAAACTAGCTTTTCCCGAGATTCACACCATCGTCTATCAAATTTCAATAGCGTATATTATTTCTTCACTTTTCAATATATCTCTTTCTCATATATATCGTGAGTGAGCATGCGTGAAAATGGACTCAGCTGAGATATTACATTTCGGAGATTGTGATAGGAATGCTTAAATAAAGAGTTATTTTTCATAAATGTAATTAATAATAATTATAAAAACGATAATAATTGATGTATTTCAATTTAAACTATGACCAGTTGAAACAATATTTATGAAACATTCAAATATTTCAGAGTTTTAATCATTTTTTTTAATTATTGTAATAAATACATATCACCGGCTCATAAGTTCCATTTTTATCACCGTAAGGGAAAGGTTAAGATCGTTCTTCAAAAATTAGCTCAAAAAAAAAATGTTTAGAAGTCGCTCAAGATTTTGTGGACCCACACTTTCACTACCAATTTTCATCTTTGGCAGTAATGGTTGGTACTTCTAAAATCTGCCACTAGTTCGCACCATGCGAGTTATCAATACAAAAAAAGAATACTAAGATGTGTGTTATCTACTGTAAAGTAAATGGAAATATCAAATCTGATTCAGGGAAATCAGTTACAATAAAAGCTTTCCTGAGGCCTATAGGTCTTCCTTGGTTCCCAAGTAAATAAAAAATTTTTTGGGGATTTCTGAATGATTTTTGGGGATCGTAACTCACGATATTCTGAGGATTGGGCAATTGGCAATCCAATTGACTGTCTGCTAAAATTTATCAGAAGCAGACCTAATCAATTGGAACTAGAAGCCAATCTGGAGCACAATAGTTTTTTAGGACGCAGCGTAGAGGAACTCTCAGAAGAGGCCTCCAGTACAATGAAGAAGATGAAGATAAAGGCATAGATTAGCCAACAAAATTTTCAAGTTTGAAATTTTCAATATCTTTTTTGCCAATCGATGGGAAATCGTTCGTAGAGGTATGTGAAAAAATCGTTTCGTTTGAGATAAAATAGTTTAGTTGTAATTGATTACGAGAAATTAATTATTTAATCATTGATATAGTAAAATGTTAAGAAAATATAGTTTTTAGCGACTATATCAATGGCTAAATAATTAATTTTTCGTAATTAATTAATTACAACTAAAGTGTTTTATCACAAACGAAACAATTTTTTTCACATACCTCTATGAACGATTTTCCATCGATTGGCAAAGAAAAATTTTGAGAAATTTAAACTTGAAAGTTTTGTTGGTTAATCGGTATAGAGTCCTTCGACAAGGTTCAGAATTCTACCCCATAAAACAAAACGGAAAAGTCATAAAACTGCTATAGCCGGATTTTAGGTGCTAGTAATGGATCCCTAGTTTATAAACTTTCTTCATTCTGAGGAACATACAGCGTGCTTCGGTGATAAGGTTTATGGTCTCTACTAAATCATCTCAGAGTTCATTAATTCCCAAAAGTGCTCAAGTTGTAAGATTTGACTCTTTTAATTTAGTGATTTTTAGCAGTGATTCAGCACCAATCCGTTAAGCTGTTAATTTTTGGAGACTCTTGTGACTCTTGTCATTAATTATTATTATTAGAAGTAGGCATATATCCGACATACATACCAGGGCGTTTGCACTTCATAGGAAATCGTGGTCAAGGCACCAGGGCCAAAGAGCTACATAGAGCTATATAATTTTTAATTCATAGAGAGAGAAGCATGATTTCTAACGGGGAATTTACATTCCCCTATCTGTAGTTGACTACCTGAAATACAGGGCAAACATGGCTTCGTGTTTAACTTCATAGTTATTCGAAATCACAATCGTTTTATAAATATGACACATATGACATCACCTCTAATGGGAAAAAAAGGAACTATTTTTGAAAAATATCGAGTTTTAGTGACCCCTAGCAGAATAAAATATTAAGGTTTTAATTTTTAAAACCATAGCAACTGTTAAACTGTTTATAATACTTAAACAAAGCAATTAAATCAGTTTAATGACACAAGCATAAAATAATCAAGCATAAAGCATAAAGTAATCGCAGTATAAAGAACGATTATTAACAAACATTTACGGAGGAACTGATTTTCCAGGTATTGCAGCTTTTACATGTTTTGGTTTTCATTGCCTTAAGTTTTATTTTTATTATTAGATTTGGTTAAATAGTGCAATATGCCACGAAAATGCTGCATTGGCATATGTGGTGCAAAAGTGAATCTACATCGTCTGCCATCTCAAGAATTGGGTAATAGTGTTTATACGCGGCAAAAGTGAATTGGAGCCATTCGGAATTCAAAAATTAATGATATGAACTATCATGAATTTCGAATTTGCTCCAACCACTTTGCTCGCCCTATAAACAGTTACGGAAATAGGCTTGCATATAATGATTTTCCAACTATTAATTTGCCCAGTAAGTAACAAAAATCTTAATTTATTTCAAACATCCTCTTAAAGTTTATTACAACAATACGACTGCAAAATTTATTTTCCTTTCATTGTGTTAAAGAACATTAAAAAAAAGATTAATATAAGAAAAATGATTACGGTATTACGAAAAGTACATTCTCGACAAGTGCTCAACGAAATATATTAAACTAAAAATTAAAATTACGCAAGATCGTTGCAAATATTAACTTGAGTTTTAAACTTCTAACCGAATGTCACCGTTACTAAACTATCGGTATTATAATTCGACATGGATTATATTTATTTTATAAATTAATATTACTTTATTTCATATGAAAATTACGATTCTTCTTTTAATTTAATACAATGTTAACCGGGAAACTCAAGTTAAGTTTCGTTTAATGGTTCAATATAGCAATGATAGCATATTATTTTATTCTTATCCCTGTTAAAAATGGTATTTAGAGGCATTTTGAAATCATTACATTTAAAATGCGTTTAATAATTTTAACCAACTTCTAATGGGTATTTTGGACATTTAAAATGTTTTTTAACAGGGATATTATTATATGAAAAAAATAGATTGATGCATCAACAATTACTCAAAATATCATATTTTATTAACAACTAAGTTTTAACTTTTATATTAAATTTTATTAGAAATATATTTTTGCTTAAATATTTATTTATTTAAAATTCATACGAGATACTATGGTAATTACCGAATTTTTACTCGGTAAGTTGATCAAAAAAATAAGACACTCCCACCTTTGGCCCCATTGAGTTTGTATATAAATTTAATATTGTTCTTAAATAATATTTTATTTATTATATTGGAGCCAAAAGACCTTTAAAATGTTTTTTAACAGAGATATTTTTAAATGAAAGAAATAGATGAAGCATCAACAATTACTCAAATTATCATATTTTACTAACAACTAAGTTTTAACTTTTATATCAAATTTTATTAGAAATATATTTTTGCTTAAATATTTATTTATTTAAAATTCATATGAATTACTATGGTAATTACCGAATTTTTATTCGGTAAATTGATCAAAAATATAAGACACGCCCAGCTTTGGCCCCATTGAGTTTGTATATAAATTTAATATTGTTCTTAAATAATATTTTTCTTTATTAATTAGGGCCAAAAGACTTTTGATCGAAGGTACCAAAAGGTCAAACGATCAAAGGGTCATATAAAGTCATAAGGGATTCTAGGACTTGTGCAGAAGAAATTTAAAAAAAGTTTCATTTATAAAAATAGTAAAATTTAAAATTTATAAAAAAATATATTAACGGCAATGGGGCCAAAGGTGGGTGTGTCTTATTTTTTTGATTAAGTTATCGGGGTAAAAAATTCGTTATTACTATAGTTAAAATGGAAATAAAAAGTTTCAATTTAGTTAAAATAAGTTTATTATTTAGTTAATTATTAAATTAAAATAAGTAATTGTTCGAAATTAATCGCAACAACCGTTAAAATAAATGGTATAAAATAAATTAATATGTTTGTAATAAAATAAATAGTGTTATGTCTTGAAACAAACCTAAACGAGCCTATCGTAAAAACGTAACAATACATTTTAAGTAAAAAAGGATATTGAGGAAAATTGCAAATTTAACAGATAATAACATATTATAAACAAATATTATATAGTTAACATTTAAATGTATCGCTATTTTACTGAATGTTACTTAATTATTTTATATTGGGGCTCTTTTATGCATAATTCTGAAATTTGTAAATCTCATGATTATAAATATTTGAATTAAAATATTGTTACTTTTTTACTTGAAATTTAATGAATTTGACGGGTTCGTTTTGTGTTTTAATACATATAACAATAACACCATATATTGTATTACACACCACTTATTTGATTATTTTATAACAATTCCTTTTAACGGTTGCCGCAATTTATTTCAAACTGTAACATAACTGGTAACTGATAACCCCTTGTGGAAGTCGATAGATTGAACTCGAATAATCGAACGATTTATAATTTTCCATATTTTTCTATCCCAAATTAGAAGCTTCCGGAGAATGTTCTGGAATGTCTTTCGTCTTACTTTAATCCCATTGTTAGAACTTTTAAATCTTCTAACTATACCCAGTTAACACATTTCTATTTGAAAAAGTTTCTTTGTATTAATTTTTTTTTGTTTTTGTTCCGGGAAATAGGAAATTCAACAGTTCTTTACTGGCAATAATTAATGCCGAAAATTTTTGCATACTTTTAAATGTAATTGGAGTATAGATCCTGTTTAAAACACAATTAAACTTCTAAGGAAAAAAATGCAGTCAACAAAAAATTTCAGTTTTTCAAAAACTATAGTTTAACATAATAAATATAGTTAAAATATAGTTTTTCATATTATGTTTAACATAATATATTATATTGTTTTATTAAGATTATGTCAAGAAAGTGGATGTTTATTATTAGTTAAATAAAAGTATTTCAAACCTAACATTAGCTTGAAATTTCAGATCTTAATTACAACATAAGTCAACCTGAGTCAACCGTCCCAACCAGAAATTGAGGAGGTCGATGAAATACAAAATCTTCAAGAATTACAAACCGACCGCGACACCCAGTCTCAAACAGTAATTAATGATGAAGACCAGAAGGAAGTTGTACACGCATTACGCCGAAAAATTAGAAAATTGAAACGGCAATTAGATAAGGAGAGGGAAAACAGTTTTGACACTGTCGTTGGGAGGGCACATTGCTCGGATTTGCTAAAGGAAATTGTTAAGAACAAATTTCAAAAGAACAGAAAGAATCAATTGTCGAGGAAGGGTTGCCGGTATTCGAATAATTTTAAAAAACTATCCATGAGATTTGCCAGCATAATGCCCAGTAAAGCATACAATTTCTTATCGAATGAAATAGAAATGCCCTCATTAGCCACCATTCAGCGTCAGATGCCGATTGTGGATCTTCAACCTGGAATTAATCATGCTATTTTTCAAAATTTAACTCTAATTTTAAATGATGCTAATGATGAGAAGATAAAAAATTGTGTGCTTCTGTTTGATGAGATGAGTTTAGGGGTAGGTGTTCACTACAATAGTAAGGAGTATCATATCTTCGGTTTTGAAGATATTGGTTCCTGCAGATCTAAAAACTACGCTGATCATGTTTTGTGCTTTATAATACGCGGCATTTTCCATAATTACAAGTAACCGGTCGCATTTTATTTCATTGATAGCGTGACCGGAGCGCACATCTTACAACAATGCATTGTAGAAGTCATTTTTGCCTTGCAAAATGCAGGCTTTTACGTATGAGCGACAATATGTGACCAAGCACAAAACAATTCGGCAGCCATACGAGCATTAACTACATTTTCAAATCAAAATAGGTTAGCCAATAATGAGGAGGTTGGGGAATCGTACTTAATTAATCGGAAAGAGATTCTCCACATTTTTGATCCTCATTTGTTGAAAGGTATTCGAAATAATATGTTGGAGAGAGATTTTTGCTTAAACGATAAAAGTACCAAGTGGAGTCATATAACTGCATTGTATAATATATAGTTATAGTTAATATATAGTTAGATTCTAAGTATAGATTTATAACTATTGTTTAAGGAAATATTTATTATTTAATTTTTACTTTGTATATAGTTTAATAAGTTATATTTTATAATTTGCGTATGTTAAATGTTTAATTTCTATTAATTTTGTATATATATATATATATAATCATTTTATATTGTTATATTTTTAAAACTATGATACAATTATACATGTTGTACTGATTTTAGATTATTCAAATTAAATATATTACTTTATTACAATTTTTTTTTTGATCTCGTTCATAATTTCCTATTTCAGATACTTAATTAAAATAAAATTACATTAATTCATGTTATCCAAGTTTCATTATTTAAAATTAGCAATGACTCAAACCATTACTACAGAATTGCATACAAAAATTATTTCCTTGTACCAAACCGTATCATACGTTGTCATACGTTCTAGAAAAAATAGTCACTAAAAATATACTAGAAACTCCGGCCATGGCCCTTCCTATTGACCATGTTTTTGCATTGAGTGCAAACTCCCTGATACATACTGTAACAAAAAAGGAAGAAGTCTGTCTCTCTCTTTGTGCCATGCCGGCACGTGATTGGCTAAGCGACTTCTATCTCTCTCCCACCAATGCGAATGCTCATATAGATTGTTCTAGAAACATTTAGTAAGAGATGGAACATTAACGAACAATGAATTACATTCTAGAATGTTGGGTTGCGGGTATATAAGGCGCTCAGTCAAGCCAGTTGACAGTTCTGTATAGAAATTCAGTTGTGAATTTCCGTTACAACAAAGCGATTTTTAGTGTGATTTGAATTAAAAGTGATTATTGCCATTTAAGTGATTGTTTTGTCAAGTGTGATTGTGTAATAAAAAGTGTATACAAGTGTAATAAAAAAAGTGATTGTTAAGTGTGAAAGTGATTATTTATTTCCAAAAGAAATTAAAAGAACGAATAATGCCATCTCAATACAGTTTTGAGACGTCACGTTACAATACATTAGAAGTATACAATACTCAAACCAGTTTGGAGCTATTCAACTTTGGAGAACCGCTTCTTGCTTTAACATCAAAATTTCGAAAAATGTAAATCTAAATTTTTAAGAATAATAAACGCACCATGATAAGAAAATACCTTAGCATAGCAACAATGAAGGAAGAATTTCCTGATTTCGAATAAAAATACAAAGACTGACTGCAAAATTATCCCAGTAAACTGGCTGGCTACCTCATGGAACAAAGACCCAAATATACATTACCAAGCAACCTACCGGATAGGTTTTAAAATAGCTGCGCAAAAATCCAATATCAAATAAAATGATGAAATGGAAGAAAAAGGTACAGGAATTTCAATTCCCACAAGATTTCTTATTTATTTTATTTTACACAGTTTACCAATTGTAACTATATTATGGATAATAAATATAATTGGGATGTTAAAAAAATTACATACATTCCTACGGTAAATTGATCTTCCAAGTCATGTGGGCATATTTTCTGTGTATAAATTTAACCCTAGACTGACATATAAGTAGCTTTATACGTCACATTTGAAAATACTATAATCGTGACATCATATACATAACACATACATACGTGAAAATAAGTAACAATTAAATATTAAATGGAAAATTCAACCAATGACATTTCCCCAGAAGTTCAAAAGTGGTTTTCCATTGTCGATACTGATAATTCCGGCAGTATAAACGCGTTGGAACTCCAAGCAGCCCTCATTAACGCCCGGGGACAAAAATTCTCGGAAAAAATTTGTCGTGCTATGATTGCAATATTCGACACAGACCATACGAGAACGATCGATCTAAATGAATTTCAATTATTGTACAACTACATAAATCAATGGTTGGTCACATTCCAAAAGTTCGACCGAGACAAATCGGGCACTATTGACGCTAGAGAGTTAGGCCAGGCTTTTGGCGAAATGGGTTTTCGATTTTCGCAACCGTTTATCGATTTATTGGTGAAGCAAGGACAGAACGATAATATCGGGCTCGATGAATTTATTGCAATTTGTATTCGAGTTCAACGCTTAACGGAGGCATTTAGGATTTGGGATGTGACGAAGACAGGAATCGCCACGATTGGATATGAAGAATTCCTAACAACAGCGTTAACAAGTTCGTTGTGAATAAAATTAATATCAAATAATAATTTAATGTTTACGACTATACAAAACATTGATATAAAAATGACTGTTGCATTTAACTTTTACCATTTAAACATTTCAGCAAACAAAACTAATCCCAAAACTAGAGGTATATCCCAATTTTAACTCGAAAAGTGTTTACAACCATATTTTATAACAATGAATTATAATCGATACATAATCGATGATTTACAAATAAGATATAGAATTGGGGGAATCGATTAACAACAAAAAGTCGGTGAACGCTTTGGTTTGGTTGAATATTTTTTTATCCAATAAATCTTAACTTAGAATCAAAAAATCATTGGTATTTACATTTCGTTTACCTTCACAGAATACAATGCAAAGCTATAAAAATCACCATCGATAGTGCCTGGACCAAATTTTCGGTTTCGGCAAAAAATCTGTCCCAGCATGAAGCAAAACTAAGTTCGTGAGCTTTCGCACAACCTTAAAAAGTAATTGACGAGTAAAGACCGAGGCGTACTATAGGTACATTAATTTATTAATTCAAATTTCATTTCCAAAATTAAATTAAATATTTTCATGTTTCTATTCCATAGTTAGTTTATTATTATTTCTATCCTCTTTTTTAGAAATATTTTTTATTTTAACGTCTTTTATTTTTGTTCATCACGTTTCATCGGTTTTCCGACTTCTTCAGGTGCTAATATAATTTTTTATAATACAATTTTAACTGTCAATTATCTTATTTAAGTGATTAAGATCGAGGTATGTCGAAATAACCGTTATAATTATAATTACCGAGATAACATCATAGGTAATTGACAGTAAAATTGTGTTACAAACAATTATATTAGTACCAGAAGAAGTTAGGAAATCGATGAAACGTGTTGTACAAATATAAAATATAAAAAAAATCCTAAACAAGGGAATATAAATAATTATTAAAGATGTTATGGAGGAATCTCAAAATACTGCCGGACAACGAAAAATTTGGTAGCATGTTTCTTATTTAATGTTAAAGTGTTTGTGAAAATTTTAAAGTGATTCGTTAAGTCGTTAAAAAGATATTGCAATTTAAAAATACTATAATTTTACACGTAATCTTATGAAGATTCTGTGATTGAACAGAATAAATTTATTTTTATTAGCAAAAAAATGCTACCAGGAATCACAAACTTTCAAAATATGTAGTTTGAACTTTAAGGAACTAATTTTACATAAGTTTATTTGAATTCACTATACAATTTTTAAGAAACAAATTATAAACAGACCGAAAAAAGTGTATAAGAAAGTGTGGCAACATTGTGGTCAGCTGAGACGTACCTTCTTGTATGTAATACAAGCTGTGTTAGTACTTTTGGTTAGATAAAAATGAAACGCATAGTTTATCTTTGTCACACTCATAAACACGCAGAATAAAGCAGAAAAGGCTGAAATACATCAAATAATTTATTTTCAAACTGTTTAGCATGTCGCGCATGCTCACACACATCATGTGAGAGAGACATACTGAAATTGCCAACGCTGCCAACCTATACATTCGACAATCTTATCACATTTTCATTATTTTATATAATATTGAGTTATTGATTTAATTTTTATTTTTAGTTATAATTATCTTGAAAATATGCTAATTTAATGCTTTGATTATGATGAAATAATATTAAAAAAATTAAATTTATAACTTATGAGCATCAAATCAATAATATTTTGATTTGTTGAGTTAAAATCAAGGTATATTCAGCTTCAAAAGTTGGTTACAAATGTTCTATAATTTTTGTTTTTTCTTATTTTGTTTAAAAATTTTGGTGATATTTCCGATTTTCTCTTAAACTATATACAGTTTTTTAAGTATTGACCTATTTATTCGCCTCATGATATTCTATAGGACGTAATTATTCACGAATTTCAATTTTTATGTATTTTTGTCTCCGATTGTATGTCCATAACATCCTTTAATAAAATATTCATAATGTGGGTCTATTTTTTTTTCAAATATATAAATTTTTGATTTTTTATAGGTACATAAAATGTCTTAAAAGTAATTTTAAGTTGAAAATTGAAGTAATTTGAAATTTGATTTCAGTTGTAAAAATTAGTTCTGGCTGGTACCAAAAGATAAAACGGAATATTTAATTAATATACTTAGGGCCAGTGTTTTCACATCTAGATAGTAGCATTTATCTCCCAGGTAATATGCGTATTTTCATCTAAAAATAAAGATTTGTGTGGAGGACTTGTCTAACAGATAGAGCATCTATTAAAAAGATATCCTAAGGATATGAATTACCTATGCATGAATTAAAATATCGGCTTTTAAATAATTTTTTTCAGTCGTAGTCTTTAGCCTATCTGGTGGGAAAATAGCCTAGAAATAAATGAAAGTAAAGAAAAAATTTCGTCAATAATTGATTTTTCTATAAGCATTTACAACTAATGGAATTCCCCAATTAATCAATCAAGAAAACCCATTAAACGCACATTTTCGTAACCGGCGATAAAACGTCTTCTTTTTGCAACATCAATCCAACGATCTATCGATCGATTAAATTTTACAACAGATAATCTCATAACGTTCTGGTCCGATTTAGATACCAATCTCCACCCACTCTACCCCATCCCGTATCGATCCCACATTTTTTTTTTAGTCAAAATCCACTAATTTCTCAACAAAACGTGCAAGAGCGGTTTTTTCGACCGGCGAATCAAGCAAGGCAACCGTCGATAAATATAGATTTTAAGATACACACAAATCCACACGAAGCACGAAAATTTTCTACCGCCGACAATTACTTAGTTTTTCTCATGCTTTTCCTCATGAAACATGTTTGCAAACATTTCCTGGCTGAAATGACGAAAAGCCCCAAAAAGAACCAACCCAAGTTTCGCCTCTGAAAAAATTTTGGCAGTCCAACCAACGCAAGCTTAGTGTCGGAAAAAACACTGGTTATTTCCGACAATTCGGCAGTGAAGTGCGGCGATTTGTCTAATTATTCTTCCTTACAAAGTCTCTGTGATTTTAGTTAAAATGATACCGACGATGGATTTGGAGGAGTTTTGCAACAATTACTGCCAGTTGCTCGCGTCGTTGGGATATATGGTGCTTGGATTTTTGGCCGTTTCCTATGCTGTCTATCTAATCACCGAGGGGATTGCTATGATTAAACAGTCAATGGCTCCGAAGAAAGAAAAACGGGAACGATACTAAACTACTCCTTTGAGATACTCAAATAATAATAATAATGTTTGTTTAAAAATGTTGTTAATTGCTGGCAATGTTAAGATGTAACAATAAAATGTTAAAAATTAAAGTGGTTTGCTAAACTGAGAATGAGAAAACTTTTTCGAAAAATTCCACTGGCCGCTTATCGGCTTGAAATTACAATCAGATTGAAGTCGACGTAAAGTCGTTGTTGACGAATTCGTTTCGTTTTCTAAAATTAAAATCAATTTGTATTTGTGGTGGTGCCAGTGTTGCTCGAGAAATCGGTGACCTATAAACGCAACAGCAAAAAGGCGAAAAATTGTCTCGCAAAATGCAATTTTCGAAAATTCATCGCTTTTCCGTGGCATCTGCATTGCTGCGAATGCACTAACATTCATATAGTTCAAGTGTTTGCAGAAAAGAATACATACGATCGTAAATTTCGATTACGGATTCTGCTATTAATTGAGAATGATTCTCGATCACGTGCGTAGCTTTTCGAAAGCTCTTATGTGCGGACGAAGACTCTTGTTAATCAAATGAATTATGGTGCAAAACAATTTCAATAATTCAACATTTAAGTTTACTGTAAAAAAAAAATTGTGAAAATATATAAATTAAAGTTATCGTTTAATATTTAAAACAAAGTAAAATTAGAAACAAAAATAAAAATGTCGAAATCAACAATGTTACGTACTCGGAGACGAGACATTAATATAAAACCAAACCGCAGGTATTTAATAACACAAAAACAAATATATTATATATTAGGTGTATCGGAAAAGAATGTCGTTTTTAAACCAATAGCCATTTATATCCTTATAAGTTACTTCAAAGTGGTACTAAAGACATTTTATGATTAGAGTAATTTATCACCATAGTAAAAATTACAAATATTTTTTATTCCGAAATCTATATTGAAATGGTAGGAATAAAAACCCGAAAGAATATAAATTCGGTATTGTATGCTCATCGAGTTTCACAGGATAGCAACGCAAAGTTGTTACTAAAAACATTTGCAATGTTTATCTAAGTGCATTAGATGTTCATTAATGCCAAATGAGTTTTTTAAGTTCAAATCCGATAATTTTCATTTCTCCAAGTAGTACTAATGAAGTATGACAAATAATTAAACCGATAAAAAGTAAAGGTGGGAAATGGTGCCAAATGTACCCCAGAAAGTTGAAGAGCTGTCAAATAATCCCAATCAATCTTAATCGATCGGTCAAATACCCAAAAATGTTCAAAAACTGTTAACAGATAAAATTCTATGCTGCAACACGGTAATACAAGACCCCTATGCAGAAGAAAAGCCCGGGACAAAACTAATTAATTAAGGGGGCGGTAATATCGCCGTACCCACTACAATCGTCCAAAATTAATTCATCGGATTTATATTTATTTCAATCGTTACCACATTTACTATGTGGTAAGAAAATTGAAAGCTTAAGTGATGTTGAAAATGCATTTTTTTGTTATTTTCCTTGCTATTCAATTGATTGTTACTAATATGGCATTAAAATTTTTCACACTAGATGTCAAAACTCTGATACTATTGAGGCTGATTTTATCATTGATTTAAAATCAGTAGTTGTAACAAAATTTTATGTTTTAATTGTATATTGAAAAAACGACCTTATTTTCCAGTACACCTATTAGTAAAATTATATTCTAAAAGTGTAACATAAAATAAATCTTTAAGTAATAAAAATTTACAAGCAAGGTGTTTCTTAAGAGTTAACGCAACTTTATAATTACAAAATTTATAAACAAATGAATCTTGTTCTTTATTTCTCTGGTGCTACGTTTTAACTATAGATTACTATAGCGAAATCAAAAATAAATAAAGAGTAGAATGCGAGTTTCCAGGAAAAATAGTTGTTGTATCTACTATTTTCAAGGCTATTTCTTTCGGGAATCAATTTCAACTAAGGGGAATCTCCCGTGTAATTCCCTATTACTTAAGCATTTTTTGAAGACAATGAAAAGAACTTGGAACTTTTTATCATCTTTAAGGGGAACCTGAAAGTACTACCGTTTTTTTTCAATATAAAATTAAAACATAAAATTTTAAAACAAGTTTTAACTTAACCATATCAACGATAAAACCACCCTCGATATTATCAACCTTTTAACATCTAATATGCACGTTTTTAATGTCAAAATCACGAGGAATAAATAACAGGAGAGCAAACGAGATAAGCAATTTGTTAGTCCTTGAATCCTCAAAAATTCAGACATGACTTAGTTATTTTTTCGACTACTAACAGCGCATTGTCGCTAAGAAACTTAGACAACTTGACATATTGAGTTAGTTATTGGTTGTTCAACATTTTCGAGAAAATCTCCTTTGTTGAAGTATAACTGATGACTGAGGTAATGGACAGCACGACTATAAACAAAAGTACCGAAAACAACCGTATAACAAAAACAGGAAGACAAATCTTCGCATGTAAAAAAAATCCAGTACTTTATATGCATCAGCCTAATACTTTAGATCGGTATAATCTGGCAATTTCATATTTTATTTTAGTTCAATCCGTTATATAAATAAACGTATAAATCGTTTATAATTAATTTAGTAATAATAAATCGACCAATAGTGAATAATGGATATATCGATTTATTGGCAAATGAATTAAAAACAATATACAAAATAAAATGTTGCCAGATTGTGACAGTCTTAAGAATACTAGTGCCAATATAGTTTTCAAAGAATTAATAATTTTTCGGGGATTTTCTCACGACTAAAGTCTTTTTGACCGTTTTAAATGTTCACAATAACGAATTCTCCATAAGTATGGCATACATCATGAATAATCTTTGTAAGGTATACCAATTCAAATTTTATCATCTATAGAACTGTGATAAAGTTAAATATTAATCCATCACATAAGTAGTTTTTTTAATCTATTTGTTTAGCTGGGTTATTCAGGGTAAGGTTAACTATACCTCAGGGCTTATTATACTTTCTGGGTCCCTATTTCACTTAGTTGAGACCGAATAACTGGACAAATCTCAGCAACTAGCGTACTAGGTGTTTTTCAACTATTTTAGATTCCAGGGTTTATTATTCCTACTTTCTTATGTGTCCATTTGTTCAGAGTTTCGTAGTAGTAGTTGTAATATTAAGGAGAAAGATACTATTTAGTTATGAAAACGAAAAGAAAACAATTAACTACAATTACTTAATATTTTTAAGCTACTTAACTGCACTGTATATTATATATGTGTGTATATAAATAATACCCGATTTTCAAGAAAACTTTTCTCAAAAACGTCATTACTGTAGTTCACAATTGAGTTTTCTGGCAGCACCTCACAGGTTTAAGGATGTCTAGGAGATACAATCGGAGACAAAAGTACAAAAAAATAGAAATTCGTGAATAATTACGTTGTATAGCATACCATGAAGTGAATAAATAAGTCGATATTAAAAAAAATATATATAGTTTAAGAGAAAATCGGAAATCTCACCAAAAGTTTTAAACAAAATAAGAAAAAACAAAAAATATAGACATTTCTTAACTAACATTTGTAATCAACTTTTGAGACTGAATATACCTTGATTTCAACTTAACAAATCAAAATAATATTGATTTGATGCACATAAGTTATGAATGTAGAATTTTTTTATTTGATTAAATCATAAATAAAACTTTAAATTAGGATGTTTTTAGGATAATTACAACAATAAAATAAAAATTGAATTAATTATTTAACATTATAAAAAATAATGAAAATGTGATAACGTTGTCGAATTTGTAGTTTGACAGCGTTGGCAACTTTAGTATGCCCCATACTAATGATATGAGTGAGCATGCGCGACCTCCTCAACATTTTGAAAATAAATTATTTGACATATTTCATCCTTTTCCGCTTTATACTGTGTATTCATGAGTGTGACAAAGATAAATTATGCGTCTCATTTTTATTTAGCCAAATGTACTGACACAGCATGTATTATTTACAACACGGTACGTTTCAGCTGACAACAGTGTTTCCGCACTTACTTATACACTTATTAATTTATCAAGTAAAAACCACAATTTCGGTCTATTTATAATTTGTTTCTTAAAAACCGTATAGTAATTTTAAATTAACTTATGCAAAATTAGTTCCCTAAAGTTTCAACTACATATTTTGAAAGTTTGGAATGTCTGGTAGCATTTTTTTTTGCTAATAAAAATAAATTTATTCTGTTCGATCACCGAATCTCCATAAGATTACGTATAGAATCATAGTACTTTTAAATTGCAAGGTATTTTTAACAACTTAGTGAATCGGTTTGAAATTTTCACAGTTACTTTAGCATTGAATAAGAAACATTCTGCTAAATTTTTAGTTGTCTGGTAGCATTTAAACATACCTCTATAACATCCTTAATACCGAAAATACACCAATTCCCGAGCAACGTGTGACGTCATTTTGTTAATCACTGCATCTGATACAGTGGTACATGTAGTACATACAAGAGTTCATTCAAAATTTTGATTAAATCTCCGACGATCCTCCAATATTTCTTGAATATCATGGATATTCATGTCATTAAAACCTTCTCCAATATCACAACAAATATTTATTGTCCTTTGGTATTCATCTTCTATATGTAGGTAAAACATTTTCTCTGAAGACTACTTCTAACCACAGCTTTTTTCTACAAGAATTTAAAGCTAATTTTATTTTTTTAGCAGATGCAAAAACTGTTCGACGACTGTAATAATAAGCTTTAAATGTTTAACGTATTATCAATCGTTATTAAACATATGATGTATTTAATTCATTTATTTTTCTAAACCGTATCATAAAAAGCCAGTTGTACAAAAATAAGCCACAATTTATACATCCGTGTTATATAAAACAGTGTTATACGAGGCCCAAGTTTACTTGTACAGTATATGATACCCTCCACCCCATTTACGGGCGAACTCATGTATTTTGGATATCAAAGATAAATTAAAAACATAAGAAATTCGTATGAAAATAAACAATCTTTAATTGGCTGATTTTTTTTATATCTCAGTAACTTTAACAGTCAACCACTATAAAGTCTAAGAGAAATATTAAGTTCTTAAAACTTCTTCAATAAATGTTATAAAATAGGCGTTTTCCTGATCAAAGAATAAATATTAATGACACAAATGACCACTATGACAACTTTTATCATAAATGTGGTATCTACCGGTATTTACATTGTTTTTATATCATCAAAAAATCGAGAAAAGTAAATTTGAGGAATAAACAATAATTATGTAAATAAAATTTCTCACGTATCTGATAAAATTTCAATGTACTTACTTAAATCCTAACAAGTTTCTATTCACAACGTTAAAACGCACATAAACCTCATTTCTGCGTTATAAACCTAGAAATCCCATTCGGAAAATCTAAGCATTTAAGAGGTCAAAGTATTTCTTTACATAGATCCTCTTATATTGTCACCATAAAGTTTAATATTGGCACCGAAACGTAGGCGTAA
This sequence comes from Sisyra terminalis, assembly GCA_958496175.1. Taxonomy (NCBI): domain Eukaryota; kingdom Metazoa; phylum Arthropoda; class Insecta; order Neuroptera; family Sisyridae; genus Sisyra; species Sisyra terminalis. The sequence goes on from OY292279.1 coordinate 25,858,776, forward strand.
AAAATACATATTTCCGTGAACAACCAAAATACTACGCTGTCCGAAAATAAAAAAAATCTCATATATTTAGTAAGACATAAAAAAATTATAAATAAATACAAAAAAAAACGATTTTGTCCTCGCGAATCATTTGTAAGTAAATTCTTCACCTCTTCACATTTAGTTTTACTCCAAAATCGCATGTTCTTGGCAAATTTTTTTTTCCTGGACGAAAGTAAATTTTTCAACGCAATTTCCATCAGATTTTCAAGGTATTTATTCAAAAATGATATTAAAAATCAAATTTTGATTACAAATTTCTTTATTTATATTTATCTTTAATATCTTACTATATGTTTTCCGTAGCTTTTCCTCAAACACCCACTTTTTATCAATATAAAAACGTAATAATTCAAAATATTTATGTGTTGTATATAAATATTTGAAATGTATATTTATCTTCAGTATGCCTGTAGTATATAAAGTATACATTTTCTCGAATTAAAATTTTCTATTTCGCTTTTCCCTCCATCAAATGCACGAGATGGGAGCTGTATAGCAATTTGATGACAATGACTTCGAGTCTGTTCTTTAACAAATATTTGCCCATTAACGTTGAATAGAAATACAACTCCAAACCCTTTTTTACGATAAAATAGCAAAGAAACAAAGAATTTGCATCGTAATTGCAGTGGTACGACAATCAGGAAAAACGTAACGTTGAAAAAAAGAATGGAAAATTAGCATTTGAAATGATTTTCCATTTTCACAGTACAATGAACTTTTTCAGTTTGTGTATAGAAAAAAATAACAATACAACGCATATTTATTCAAAATTAGCGATTTGATACGCGAACCTTCGCCTACACGACATATTAATTTAATGGCAATTATTTACAAAATACTAAATCTGAATTATACAAAAATAATATAAGTTGCTTAAGAGTTTTTAATAATTGTTTTTTTTTTCCGATTTTCTACCTTAATGGTAGGTTTAGATTCCCGCGTGGTTGAATTTAATTTAATTTCACTAATGGATTTTCTTTCTTTGGTGGTGATACTTTCTAAGTATTTAAACTAGACCACAATTTTGAGATGTATATGCTTCACATTCATGATGAGAGGTGGTTATCTCTTCTATATCTTCATAAATTTTGACTTCCCTGTATTAATATTATTCCCATAAATATCTCCAACTACATTATATAATTTGTAATTCCCCTTCCAACTTAAGGATGTTATGGAAGTATGTCAAAATGCTACCAGACAACTAAAAATTTAGGAGAATATTCCTTTTTCAATGCTAAAGCACCTGTGAAAATTTTAAAGCGATTCACTAAGTAGTTAAAAAGTTATTACAATTTAAAAATACTATAATTTTACACGTAATCTTATTAAGATTCTGTGATTGAACAGAATAAATTTATTTTTATTAGCAAAAAAAATGCTACCAGGCATTCCAAACTATCAAAATATGTAGTTGAAACTTTAGGGAACTAATTTTGCGTAAGTTAAATTAAAATTACTATACGGTTTTTAAGAAACTAATTATAAATAGACCGAAATTGTGGTTTTTACTTGATAAATTAATAAGTTTATAAGTAAGTGCGGAAACACTGTTGTCAGCTGAGACGTACCGTCTTGTATATAATTCATGCTGTGTCAGTGCATTTGGTTAAACAAAAATGAGACGCATAATTTATCTTTGTCTCACTCATGAGTACGCAGAATAAAGCATAAATGGCTGAAATACATCAAATAATTTATTTTCAAAATGTTTAGCATGTCGCACTTGCTCACGCACATCATGTGAAATAGACATATATTTTGTTATTTTACATTATTGCAACTTAAAAGTACAATGATTTTACACGTAATCTTATAACGATTCGGTGATCGATCATACTAAATTTACATATATTAGCAAAAACAACAATGTTACCAGGCATCCCAAACTTTCAAAGTATAAATTAAACTTTAGGGAACTAATTTTGCATAAGTTTATTTGAATTTACTAAATGGTTTTTAATAAACAAATTATAAACAGACCGAAAAGGTGGTTTTTAATTGATAAATTAAGAAGTGTTCAAGAAAGTGCGACAACTCTGTCGTTAGCTGAGACGTACCATCTTGTATATAATACAAGCTGTGTTAGTACATTTGGTTGTATAAAAATGAAACGCATATTTTATCTTTGTCACACTCATGAGTAGGTACACAGTAGAAAGCGCAAAAAGATGAAATATGTCAAATTGTTAATTTTCAAAATGTTGTGCATATCGCGCATGCTCACTCTTATCATGTGAGAGAGACATACTAAAGTTACCAACGCTGTCAACCTATAAATTCGACAGCGTTATCACGTTTTCAGTATTTTATATAATGTTGAATTATTAATGTAATATTTATTTTTTAGTTATAATTGTCTTGTAAGCATGGTAATTTAATGTTTTATTTATGATTTAATCATATTAAAAAATTCAACATTCATTACTTATGAGCATCAAATCAATAATATTTTGGTTTGAAAAGTTGAAATGAAAAGTATATTATCCCAAAAGTTAGTTAAAAATTTCTTATATTGTCTATATTTTTTTGTTTCTTCCTATTTTGTTTAAAATTTTTGGTGAAATAAAACTGTTATGGTAACTACAGTATAAAAAAAATTCCATCTACACACATACGAAATAATACATACATAATTGTCGAAAAGATTGACTGGGTCTTTTATTTTTCTTTTTTACCCAACAGAAGATTTTCACTTGATTAACAATCAATTTTGGCATGATTTCACTTGTTTGAGCTTTTTTTTTTATTTTTAAGAGCCAGAAAACGAAAACTTTTGGTTGAATTTTCTTGATGCAAATTTCTTAAGACGTCAATAGGATTTCACCAAAATTTGAACTATTTTAGTGATAAAAGAAGCATAAGTAATTATATTTTTGCTCAAAATAAGATTTTTTCGCTGACTTTGAACAGTTATACTGTGTATACAATATATAGAATATATTGCGGTCCAATTTATGTAGTATAATTTAATATAATAATATATAAAAATCATACCATAAACATAAATTTGAACAAACATATTCGTGACGTATTGCCCAGATACATATTTCGATTGCCAAGCAATCTTCCTCAGTGATCATCAAGTAGTTTGGATCACTCCGTAACTGCTTTGTGATGATTCACTGTGAATCATCACTATTACTATTATATACGTATTACTATCATTTACCTAGTATAGTATTTCATTTTCGTTCATTTTATAATATTTCCATGGATGCTGCCGGGATTTCTTCTTAACTATTCAAAATGAACCTTCTTTCTCGTGGAATGTTCAAATTTTGGGAAGTTTTTAGTTAACGGAAGTAGGAACTTGGAAGTTGTCACTACGAGGGGTATCTAAGTGAGAAGTATCTGAGTTTGAACGGCTAGGGAGTCGACATTTATTGGTTGGTCTGGCATTCATAAAATGTTTGTAATACCAAATATATCTTAACAAAAAATATTTTTGTTGTGATCATTTTAAAATTTATTTTATTATCTGTACAAATAAGATACGCACAAAAAAAATCCAACTTGTACTGGTAGCTAGACTATACCCTTACGCTATATCCGAAAGGCCGATAGAGTGACTATATCCAAAAATCAGCTATCTTAAAATTATTTTTTTTCAACGTCGCTAGCTCCCGAACTATATTATCAACTATTAATTTGAATTGATACATATTGCACTATAAAAATGTAATAATTTTTCAAGTAAATAATTTTTTGTTAATAACGTTATATGTACGTATTCATATTAAAGGTACTCAATAAGATTTTAATTTTAATTTGTATGTTTTTTCTTTTATAGATTAGACCGTAAATCTTCACGAGGAATGATTTATGAAAATGAAGAATTACGTCTCAGAACCATCAATATCAATGCCGAAGTGGAAAAAGGTAAACTTTTTAAATTTTCCGCTACTAAAAATAAACTTCACTGGCAAATTCATTAATTTCCAATTATTTATCAAACAATTTCCACTAATAACTTTATGTAAACCTAATTACATTTTCCCCTATTCTTTGTTCAATGTAAATACAAATTTTGTAACTTTCCAGGTCAGTCGGACATAAAGAAATTGCGTCGAGAAAATGAACAATTACGTCGTGAAATTTGGTGCTTGCGTGATGAATATGAAAAATTGGATAAATTGTTGAAGAGTAAACATTCGGAGGGTAGTGAACCATCGTCGTCCGAAAACTCTGGATCTTCTTCTGAAGATTCCGATGCTAGCTCTTGTGCCAGTTGTGATCATTCGGAGGAAGCCAATCAAAATCACGAAAATGTCGACAAATTATCCAGTAGACATAAAGAGTTTGATAGCTTAAGCGTTGTGGCCGAGGAAAATATTGTCGAAAAAAACGAGGAAAACTCGAATAAATCGGTCGAAACTAGCGTGGTTTTAGGTCCAGATGAATCATACCCGGATTCTCATCTAGGACCAACAAGTGATCCCCACCCGGTTTTACAACCGCAACCCAAACACTTCTTCTCTCCACTTCCCAGAAAAAATCCAGATCCAACTGAAGTCCTTTTCCATGATAAAGCTAGCGCTGACGTTTTCGTGAATCAGCCAAGCATTGGACTTATTTGCGGTACAAATCACTGCCAAACCGATCAAGCTAAGTTCCAAACCGGTGGCAATTTGGAAGAACTTCTACAAGATATTGAAATCATTTCCAATGACATCTTAAAAATTTCAACTCGTGATACAACAAATACTGAAAACTGTCAACATATTAAGCTCGATAGTTTCACCAGTGAATCTTCTCCTGGATACCTAGATTCTGATCCTCTCGGTGAACAAATTCCCAAGCCTTACAAGAGCGAAATTAATGTGGTTCTTATGCCAAATCCTATGCCGCTAATTGGATTCGAAAAATACAAAATTATTCAACAATCCAATCCGGAAATCGCATCAAAAACACACGAAGAATTCGACGAGACTAGCAAACTTAAAACTGGAAGTCTTTCCGGTTCACATACATTGCCAATACAACAAAATTTTAGTGAAAATCCGTGTCCTAGTCCGTATTTTATCCCCAACCCCATGCCATCGACTCCGTGCTTTCCCGACCCAACTCAACTGTGCCAGTTATGCCATTTTCCATATCTCGAAACAAGTGCAACCGCAATTTGTTGCCCCAGTTGCATGCGTTTTCGAGTAAATGCCATTCCATCACCATGCGGCACAAATTTTCCAATTTACGAAAACGTTTTCTCCTCAAAACCCTCCTCATCCGATCAAATCAACCTAAACGAATCCTTGCCTTTTATTCACCAAACTCCCAAACTAACCATTCCCACCGAAAAATCAGCATGTGAAATCAACAGTCCTAAAATAATCGAAGAAAACTTCCCAACCCCTAAAACAAACACTTCAAATATAGATGACGCTAACGTTGACAAGTTAACCACCAGTTCTAGCGACGACAAAATAACCACCCAACCCACCTTGGAAATTCCCAAATCTCCAACGAAATCCCGCAAAACTCGTAAACTAAGCATCCATTTCAATGGTTCGAAAAAGGACAAGCCATCAAATTCAACACCCATTCTCGATAAAAAAAGCATCGATACAACAAAAGAAACAAAAGCCGACACTACTCCACCACTATCAACAAAAACTCCAATTTTAGACCGCAAGATGTCGCTGGGCTCGAATAGTTCGAGTGTCGACAAAAAGCATGTGACTATCACCAACGGAGATAAAAAGCACAAGTGCCACGAGTCGAAAAAGCGCCGCAAAAGTACTTCGAATCCGGATAAAGTCATCAATAAGGGACGTCTTGATCAGAAATCCGGTTCATTTGATATGTCGAGATCACGTCACGATTGGCACCATCGCCAGTACGACAGCTTTAATGAGTTCACGAGCTTATCGGAACGCGAACGCACTAATAGTTTAACCAGTGAAAGCTCACGCAATACAAATAAATCAAGAAAAATGTCAAATTTCTCCACGTTCAATGCAAATGGTAAAGTTCCATGGTGCGGATGTTGGGGAAACGGTTGCCTTTAATTTCCAAAATAATTCCTCGCAGATTGATCCCACAGATCAATCTAAATCCGTTTTTGACGATCTCATCACAAAGTACTACTATAATATAATATTGTATATAAGATATATCAAAATAAATAAATATTCATAAAATCGAAAACAACGTTACTCTTGTAATTAATTTTCTGGTTAAAGCTCCTTCATAGAGATACAGGGTACGCCAGAGAAACTTACTTATTTGAAAGGGTAATAAAAACGAAAGTACTACAGTTATTGTTTTAACTCTTTTTTTATTTAAGAATACAATGTTCAAAGTTTTTTTCTCATACAATCTTGAAAATGACATCAGCTAAATGCGACCCCCATTGTGCGTACAGTGATTAAGTTGATTTCTGAGGTTTGTCTACATTCTTCGCAGCATATCAACCAGTATGTTGGTGATAGTGTCGCGAATGTTGTTCCTGAGGTGAGCTATAATCTGTGGTCGATCGACATAAACAAGGGATTTCAAATAACCCTATAAATAAAAATGAGGCAGTCGAAGAAACTAAATCGCGTTCAGATAATTTTTGCACAACAGCCAATTAATAGGGATGAAATGGAGAATTCGTGAAGAATTCATGGAGAATTCGTCGAACAGTGGTGTTAGAAATTCCCAGAGCAACAGCATGTTTGCGAGTCGAACACCGGGGAGAACGCAGAATTGACTGCTTCACTCTTTCGACATTTTCCGGAGTTCTGGTGATCCTTTTATTTCGATTTTTATTTATGGGGTTATTTGAAATCCTTGGTTTATGTCGATCGATCTAAAACCATAGTTCACCTCAGAAACAACTTTCGCGACACCATCGCGAACATACCGGTTGATATACTGCGAAGAATAGACACGAACTTCAGAAATCGCCATTTAACCGATGTTATTTTAAAGACTGTATGAAAAAAAACTTTGGACATTGTATTTTCAAATAATAAAGAATTAAAACAATAACTGGAGTACTTTTATTTTTATAACCCTTTCAAATAAATAAATTTCTCTGGCGCACTCTGTAGTGAAGTATTAGAAGTAAAACAATCATCCTCATTATAAATAGTTCCCAATGTAATAACGTTAAATAGTAAATGCTAGAAGCTATAACTCAAGGGTAGGCAAACGTAATACTGATATGACCGACAATAAGTTTTCTTATATGCGATCGACTTCGAAAAATGGGTTAAATTATAAACAAATACATCTTTAAAGGGTTACATGGGTTTAATAAAGGAAAAAATGACCTATTTTCAACAATTTTTTTCCAAAGTAAAAAAATGCCATATTTTATTTAAACTTTTTACTGTCTTAAACATACACATTTGATAAAAAATTTCTGAAATTTTTGTAGAAAAATATTTACAACTCCACCATTGCGACGTCATTTCCGGTGACCCTTCGGCAAAAAGGTGTGTTCGCGTTGACAGCAGAACTCATGGCAGGATCATCCGTGAAAAAAAAAAAATGAAAAAAGAAAAAAAAAATACGTGTTTTAGTTAAGCCTGTTAACATCATAAACTAGAACTTGGACAAAGGAAAAAATAGTGAAAAATGGATTTTTGGTAAACATTTTTACAAAAAAATACAAATTTCGAGGATATTTGCTCCATATTTTTTTTAAATAGTTTGAGTTAAAAAAAATCCTTCGCCCAAGTTCTTGTGAATTGTATCTCGAAGATCTGTGTAAAATATCATCAAAATCGGTTGAGTAGTTCTCGAGAAATTTTGACAACTGACTTTGCAAACACAGTTTAGAATTCCATGTGGAATGTCGATTTTTCAGAACAAAAACGAAACTAAAATTAGATTTTTGAGTATGTTTTGGAAAAGTGTCGACTGCAGAATTTCCTTAAAAAATATTTGTAGTACTCCTCTACATTCAGTAATTTTTTCAAATTTTTTTGTATGGTGGAACATTATGAAAAAAAAATAAAAACTATTTTTTTCCTAAATCTCACACTTACACATATAGCACACTTATACTTTTTTTCGGTAAAGAAATATTAAGATAATTATTTTTCTACTCAAAACGTATGCAACTCATCAAAATATTTATAAAATTAAGACATTTTCTTTAAAAATTATTTTTTCATGCATAAAATTCATTGAAATAATAATATATTTTAATTAGTTCAAATAATTGTATGATAGCTTAATCTCTTCAATTTTTTAAACCATTTTTTCTGGGTTTATTATAAGGGTTCAATCGAACCCCAGGGGCTCGGTGAGTCAATCTCGCGGGTTCGACAGGTTCTTAATGGTTTGGTTCATTTTGTTCATTCATATTACTTGATACAGAGTCAAAAAAGTTTGGGAATCTCTCCACTAGAGGAGATCCTTCGGCCACTAGTAGGCTACAAATAAATATTTGATAAAACATAACAATTGCTAGACAGAATAAGTATATTTTCAATAGGGTATTTGACAACATTGGAAATATAGTACAAACTGTTGTAATTTTATGATATATTAGCGTAAAAAACATATGAAAACATAATAAAAGCGTAATAAAAGCATATTTAACTTTATTTCACATTAAATTATGAATAGGTTTTACAAATTCTTTGAAAATATGATATATGATGACTTGAAATTTCAATGGGAACAAGAACGACTTAGGATTGGTTTGAACTTCGATGACGTCATATACAAGTAAACATGCCTTCCTTAATTGACTATTGTTCGCGCTTTATGTTTTCTGAGTGTAATATTTCATCTTTGTGCTCTTAACGATTTAATTTTCTGATATTTTTTATAAAATCTTATAATAAGTGTGAAAGTATTCACTTTGAACCTTAAAATAGAGTCAAATTATGGACGAGCTGATATCCACAACTTATATCCTAAGATAGATAGAGAATAACATATGTACAAACGTTTGTGTGTTCATTCAGGAGTTTTGTAAAATTTCATTTTAGGTTATGTTGACAAAAACTTTGAAATAATTATTTTTTTGGGAATCATTGGAGCAGAAAAAGAAATTTATGTGAAGTTTTTACAGACGTATTGAGACATTGAGACACTCCATATCATTTGTACAATATTCTATACAATAAATTTAAATAAAAATGACAAAATGCACTTTCGTTGAATTAGGTTAACTTGTTTACTTACAAATGACGTCATACGCTACCGCCACTACAGAAAAGGCGTTTTTGGTGCGTTCTTGGTATTTTCTGCTTTAACATCGATTTTTCTAGATAATACAATAGATTTCCCGGAAGTATCAATGTACTGTTTTTATAAAATGAAATATAAAATAATTTTAAACAATTTTTCAAAATTAGTCAAATACCCAATAAACTTGATTTACGTCATATTAACTGAAACTTCTTTATTGAGTACCTATTTAGGGTCGCAGTTGGATAAAACGCCTTCATATCTAATCGCCAATTAAATCAATTAGACTCTCAGCATGTGCTATACCTATTATTATATTTTTTTTATTTCAAACGATAATTGAATTAACGCCCGCATAAAATAAAAGCTTTAAATCAATTTCAAAAATAAACCGAAGGACTTTCTAATTAATCTTCGTTATGAAATTATGAGCTATTGAAAACTAGAGATAATTAAAAGAAAATTTTCATTCTTTTGAGGACATCTAGAAATCTAAAATTATGTTTTGGGGGCGCATGCAAAGTGCAACGTTGTCAGATTTTGACGGCGCTAAAATGTATGGGTAATTCTCATCAAATTCCGAAATTAGATAGAAAAAATTTATAAAAAGATATTTTTAAAAACTTGCTTTTTTTTGTCAATTTTGTAGTATTTGAGTAACTAGATTTAATCAATATAATCCCCAGAATAAACTAGCTTTAGATGAATCATAAGGATGATTTATAATTTTGAAATGAGGAAATAGTTTTATTGAATTGTTTAATAAACAACAAAAAGTTTGGACCCTAGGTAACAGTATTATTGTTACATTTATATAATACTCTTCTGTAAAGTGTTATTTGTTGTCCTGCACCGTCAAAATGAACATGTATCTCTGAATTGTACTTAAACCATAATTTTCACTAAAAAAAATATGAATGATCTCATCTTTTAAGTCAAAAACGGTAAATTTAAGGATTAAATAAGCAAAGATATAAAAAAAACATGTTCGACTAGCTTCAAAGCCATTACCTAATATATCGTCATTCCCTCGTTTCAATTTAAAATGAGGGAAGGACAAAATGAAGTATAACTTAAAACATTCTTGGTACATAAACTTTTGTTACATCTGAACTTTGGCATACGATTACTAATTCTGACAACCTACTGTAATGTGCAAATATTATTAAAATATAGTAAATACTTCTTTTTTTCCAATGTGAGGGAATGGACGACTAAAAATGGAATCTCGATGTAATTTTCACTTTTTTTTTTGTACAGATTCTCTAACATGTGTAAGATGACTTAAGGATGTTATGAAGGTACTATCTCGTAGAAAAAAGTACATAAAGATAGAAATTCATGAATAATTACGTCGTATAGCATACTATGAGGCGAATAAATAGGCTAATACTTAAAAAATTGTTTATAATTAAAGAGAAAATCGGAAATTTCATCAAAAATTTTAAACAAAATAAGAAAAAAACAAAAAATATAGAAATTTTTTAGCTTACTTTTGGGACTGAATATGGCTTGATTTCAATTTTACAAATCAAAATATTATTGATTTCATGCACATAAGTTATTATTGTAGAATTTTTTAATGATTAAATCATAAATAATATATTAAATTAGCATGTATTTAAGACAATTACACAAAAAAAAAATAAAAATTAAATTAATAATATAACATTGTAAAAAATAATGAAAATGTGATAACGCTGTCGAATTTGTAGGTTGAAAGCGTTGGCAACTTTATTATGTCTCTCACATGATGTGAGTGAGCATGCGTAACATGCTCAACACTTCAAAAATAAATAATTCGATATATTTCACCCTTTTCCGCTTTATACTGTGTACAATCCGCTTTATACTCATGAGTGTGAGAAAGATAGATTATGCGTTTCATTGTTATCTAACCAAAAGTACTAACACAATTTGTATTTTTTTATTTTTTAAGTAAAAACTACATATTCGGTTTGTTTATAAATTGTGTCTCAAAAACCGTGCAATGAATTAAAATAAACCTATGCAAAATTAGTTCCTAAGAGTTTAAACTACATATTTTGAAAGTTTGGGATGCCTGGTAGTATTTTTCTGCTAATAAAAATAAATTTAGTCTATTGGATCACCATAAGATTACATGTAAAATCATAGTATTTTTAAATTGCAACAACGTTTTAATAACTAAATGAATCGCTTTTAAATTTTCCTAGTGTTTTAGTAAATACCTTATTGTAAATAAGGAACATTTTCCGAAATTGTTAGTTGTCTGGCAGCATTTTGACATACCTCCACAACATCCTTAAATATATGAAATAATTATCCTTAAATATGTGAAGTATTGCCAACAATCAAAAATCGATGAGAACCTTCTTGAATGATTACTGATGCATTCATATATCAACTGTTAACAAAGGGGTGAGGGAATAATTTTCTTGCATGGGACACACAAAATTTATATTTGAAAACGTATTCTTTACTTTTCATTTCAAACTCAAAAGATTTTTGAAAATTTATTGTAATTTTAATCGATTAAAACATGTAAACAATTTTTTTGAAAATTTTTGAGGTAGGAAGTTAAAAATGTGCTGTTCTCAAGTTTGGGATATAGTGAAGTGATTGTCAAAGTACTATTTATTAATTATTCTATAGAGATATTCATATGGTTCAAGAATTACAACCAACACTATTAGCCATAAAGAACAAGAATTTCGAGGTTTCATGAGAATTACTCATATATGAACGGAGAATTTAACTATTCGCCATTTTAATATTAAAAAAAAGTGTCATACGTCATAAATCGTGGTAATTATTATCATTTATTTTGTTAAGCTAAACATCTGATAAAGGTGGGGTTGTACGTCAAAAATAATAAAGGTGGGTTTTAAAATTTGTACTGTTTTGTTCTTGTCCAGTACATATGAATTATGAACCCTTTTTCAATTAAGTACCTACATTTATTAAGGAAAGAAACATGACACTGTTACTATAATTTATCACAATTTCCCTACTACCCGCTTTTTTATAATTATAACTTGGAAAAATTAAAAGCTTCTGGAAGTATTTAAATTTTATATTTTAATGTTTAATCTTTTAATTCTTCATTGTGATTTTTTTTTATTAAAATTATAATGTGTTCCCTTGAATTATATTTCGTGATCGGATTGAATATTTAATTAATGCAAATTAAAATTGAGAAAAAAAATCAAGCATTATTTTTTCTCACAATCAAATCTGCCATTAATAATGCCGAAAAGGAAACAAATCTGTCCATTCATAAAAAATTTCATAATGTAATTAAATTAAAAGATTTATGCTGAACATAAAAATTAATTAGTTGAGAGACGAACGAAAGCCGAGCGGTTGAATTACCCAGAAAAATGAAAATGTACATGAACGCTTTTCCCTCATTGTTTTCGAGAAGACAAATATTAATATTTGACTAGAGCAATGGAGCCGGTCAAAGACCGGACATCTGGCACTTGGGTGATTCACTCTCTGTTTTCGATTTTCGAAAGGAAGTTCATTAAATAATTACCAGTTTTCGACACGTTTCGATTTTCCACTCTGGAAACTTGACTTTTAGCCATATGCATCCCACTGCAGGCTGGGTTAACAGGGACTTTAAAAGGGGAAGCATATTTTCGTTTACAAACCATCTCGTTTGTCTGCGGCCATAAAACGCTTGCCACCAATAAATTTTTGTCAAAAATAATTTATACTAAGGCTGTGTAGTAAAAAAGACTGCTATCGCGTTTTCCCTTCGTTTTTTTTCCCTCGACTTCTTGTTCAACACTTGAGACACAAGAGGCATTTCGTCGCATTTTCAATAAATCTAATTACTTTCGGTATTTTTAAGCACCGTGCACGATAAAAATAACACGCAATGGCGCCTATGTGAAATTAACATTTTTAATTTCACATGCGTTAATAATTCCACATGTCAACGAGTTGGGGTTTCGACGAAGAAATTTAGAATTTCAAATGTACCTACCTACCAAAGTTGACCTTAAGTTGTTCCTTGGATTTACATAAAATAGACGAAGTAAAGGGGAGCAACGATGAGCTCTATTTACAATAAAATATTTTCGAAAGGAAAGAATTTAGTGTTCCACAATTTTATAATTAAACCAACGTTTCGAAATTAACAAAGAATGCCACTACTTAACATTCTTCCAATTCCTGGCATATACATTTCAAAATTTGAACTATTTTACATCGAAATTGATAATTTTTAAATCAATTTAATGTATATTAATGGAATATATTGGTCTAAACTCTATGGTTTAACACAAGGGTGGGCCAACGGTCGATCCCGGGCATTTTTAATTTTTTTTTAGATAAATTTCAATTCTTTTAATTAGAAATGTGGAGTAAGAATTTAGGAGACCATTAAACTTGAATTTAAAATTAAATTCAACAACAGATATTACTGATTCCCAAATAGTGCTTCTAATACTCCCTTCAACTCATTCTCTCTTTAAATTTGTATTTGTTTTTAATTTAACCCATTTTTCAAAGTCGATCGTTTATAAATAAGAAAAATTATTATCGATCATACCAATATTAAGTTTGCCCACTCCTGCTTTAACATCTGTTGTTATTTTTTATATTTTAAAAAAAATCGGCTCAAGTGTACTTTAGCACACCCACAATCTGGCAACGTTGCATTTTCGACTTTGTTTTTAATTTAATTAGCGATATTTTTGTTTATTCAATTCTAATATGGTATAATTCTCTCTTTAGTGGCTAAATTTTCATTATGGACCGATTTAATCGCGAATTAAATTAAAAACAAAGTCGAAAATGCAACGTTGCCAGATTGTAGGTGTGCTAAAGTACACTTGAGCCAAAAAATCTTCCTCTTATAGCTCTCTGATTATATTTTACTCTAATTCTAAACAAATAATATAATCATATTTAGAACTAGATTCTAAGAATATTAAAACTACATAGTTGATTTGCGAAGATGGAGAATTGAAAACAAAAATACACTTAATACTTATTACATTTCTTCAGATAAATTTCAAATCTTTCTAATATATAGAGAATGTATCTACCTATATAAAAACTTCTAGTGATATTGTTTTCAATTAATTCAACAATGGTTAAAAAAGTATCAACCTCGTCTACCCACCCTCATCAATAAACAATGCACATGATTTAAAAATAATTTTAAATGTTCTAAAGTAATTTCAAAACATAATATAGATGTTCATTTTTAACTTGATAAAAATTATGAAAAATGAATTTAAAAATGCCTACAACGAGCGTCCATTGGCCCGGCATTAAAATGACGTCATAGTACAGAAACTTCAAAATCCCATGGACGTTTTCCTATGGCAAATGTACTTGAACGCAAAGGGAAAAGTTGTTTGAATCGTTTAAACATTTTGTTAATGATTTAAATCATTTACAATCAACACAACCACTATTCTTAAGGAAAATATTGAAAGTAATTTTTAGGACATAAAAATGTTTTCCATGACGAAAGATTGTGAAAAATGTCAAAAATTGTGTAAATTATTACTGTTTCTATAGTAATCGCTCAATGATTTGTTTATATCTCGGTTCAATACACGTACTGATACGTACTGTGACGTCACAGAAGACCCATAGGCGCGCACTCATCGTTTTCGGACTGTAATTTACTCATTAAAACTAAAACAATTTTTTGCACCAAAATATAAATTTTTCATAGCTCAAAATTGGTTTTACCTCATATTAATAATCCCATTTATCGATTAAAAAGTAAAAAAAAAGTGCATATGGTTTGTCTATTCACTATTGGTCATGTACATTGAAAATATCCGTTAATAAATTGTAGGTGGATTAATCCATATTATTTTTTTCTAAAGGTTGCATTGATATTTTGATGTAAATATGTCTTATATAAGGAGCGCATACGGTATTAATAATTTAATAAACATTTTCTTTTCCTGTGGATTAATTTCCATGTGAGGATGTATCATTGTGCGTTAATTTCAATATGAGGATTTTTCTATGTGAGCAACTTTCTGTGGGAAAATTTCATATGAGAACTTTTCTAGTATGCAAGTGTATGATCACCATGTAATTTATGCTTAAGCTTCCGTTTCGGACAAAAAAGCACCTTCGGCTTCGACAAAAGCTCGGAAATTTGGCGAACATCGATGCATTGTACTGTTTGTAAAAACAAGCGAACGTTGAACACGATTCGTTCGTTAAACAAAATGAGGGATGATTTTAAGACGAAAATTTTTAATTTTTCGGAAACGAAATAATTTTTTTTTTTAATTCTTTATATTCGATTTATTATAACTTCTAGTTCAAATCCCTTTTAGCACACTCAAATCTGGCAACGTTGCATTTTCGACTTTGTTTTAGATTTAATTCGCAAATTAATCGGTCTTTAATGAAAATTTAGCTACAAAAGAGAAAAGTATACCACATTAGAATTGAATTAACAAAAAAATCGCGAATGAAAAGTCAAAAATGCAACGTTGCCAGATTTGAGTGTGCTAAAAAGGACTTCTTTTATAACAATGCAACTAGTAAAGTTTGCCGTCGGGACCCAGACATAAATTCCCTCCTCATTAAAGAAGTCTAAATACGTGCCGGATTATTATCAATCCAAAATGTATGATGTAAAAAAATTCAATATACTTGAAATAAAAAATGTACCAAAGAAGAATGTTAGGAAGAGTCTATTCAATAGCGGATATTGTTCGCAATATTATCTAGCAGCCTCTTTATTATTTGGAATGAAGGTCAATCATGGCCTTTGGGTCGGATGAAATTTGATCTAATTTCTCAAAAATACCGTTAAAGAATGAAAGTTTATAAAAATATATTAATTTATAGCAAAAGTAATAATTTTACAAAAAAAAAAAAAAAACTTATATACATCTCTTATCTTACATATAAGACTAATAATAAACCACGATAATAAACATAAAAATATACTATTTTTTTTTTTTATTTCAAATTTATTATAATTAATTTATTTATAAATACATATATTTTATTGATAATTAAAAAAAAAAACTAACCTGAGGAGACAAAGAAAATCGCGAAAATTGTTAGCCACTTCATTTTCCGGAACCACCAATGGTAATTAATACACAAATAAAAACATTTTCCGTACTTAAAATATAATTAAACATAAAAAATTATTAATACACAATCAGTCACTGTTGCAATAAATAAAAGCTTTTCCGAGATCAGTCTTATCTTAATCAAAATCAAATTTATTACTCACGAAAAACCTTCCCGATATGCGACAATTTTCCCGAAGGTTTAGAAAACATTTAATTTATAATGTGGAAGAAATTCGAGAGGAAAAACATAGTGAAAAAATGCATGTCAATATTGTATTGCATTACAACAGGAATGTTTATTAATATCTGTGACAGAAAATAAAAAATAAGGGTCAGAAAGGTTAGATTAAATGGAAGAACGCCTTCCCGAACAGTTCTGTGTAAAATGCATTTTCAATTTAATCTCTTACATTTTCCCGTTTATTTTTTATGAGTTTCATTCACGAAATTTTATATTTCACTGTAAAAACCCAAGTTTTTCGATAAAATAAATATTTAATGGGATTTTGTAGCACCATAAACTATAATGAAACTAGTCACAACTTTTTCCGCTTGAGTTCGTTAATACGCCGCTAACTTAACGCAAGTGCGAAATTTGAATCGAAAACAATGGAATCCAAAGCTACAGAAAATGCCTTTGGAAAAATGTTTTTTAAGAAATATTTGGTATTCCCGTGGATCAGGCTCATCAGATTTCTATTTACTATAGTAAAAGTATGGAGAACTATTTAATTTTCAACAAAAAACATAAAATTAAATGCCCATAATATAAAATACTTCAACTTTTTGAACAGATTACGAAAGACTGGTTTCATTTTGAAGCTACATTATATCAAAAAGAAATATTAAACCAAAAGTAGAAGAAGGATTTATCAGTCTTAATAAATATTTCATATCTCTTATTTTGATATTTTTCAAACTTCTTCACTTCAAAAATATTTTCATGTATCTACTTTTGAATTTTAAAGAATTCGTATACCTGATCTAATAATTATTTTGTCGATTTAGCTCATTTCAACAAATTAACAGATGTCAGTAAAGATAATTAGTGTAAAATACTATCAAATAGTACAAAAAAAAAAAATATTTACAAAAGTTGGAAATTCGCCAAGAGTATGTCGAATCATCCACAATTCTGTAGATTTTAATCATTTAATAGTAGTGTCCGATCGAACTTTCGATTTCGGTCTAGTTTCGGCCAAAAAACGAATTTCGGCTTAGTTTCGAATTTGACTGTTGTCAAGCCGAAACTACGACCAAAATCGAAACCGAATTTGTGAGATAAAAACGTTAAAAAGTTATTGTTTTTCATTTTTTATTTGATTTTTCAATTATGAACACTGATAACTATCAGTACATTAAAATTTTATTTAATATTATCTTAAATATGATTTTCAGTTCGAAAGAAAACTAACCAAAGTTTAGAAGAAATTATTTTGTTTTTATGATATAAGAAAGAGTACTTTCTACTTTGTGTACCTAAAAATATTAGGTAAAATGTAATTTTGTTTGTCACTTTTTTTTATTATTATTTTGTGTTATTCGTAACTAATATTAAAAAAAAATAAACCCCTTATTTCAATATAAATAGTTAATTTCAAATAAGAAATGATAATAATATGTTATATTAATGATTAGCTCAAATATTAAGAACTTAATGATTAATGAAGTCCTATAGGATTTAAAAGTAAAGACACTAATAATGAGTAACTTTCTTTTCTACGAAAACATGACCTTATATGGAAGTTTCGGTTTCGGCCGTAAAAACTAGTTTCGGTCGGACACTGTTTAATAGTAATAATTTCCAATCTTTCATTTTATTTTTACAAGAAATAAATTTGTTATCACAAGGTAGTTATATTGTTGTAAAGTTCCAGCTGTAATGATTTTTTCATAAAATGATAATTCATAATTTTTAAACATTTTTTTTTTAACATTAATACTCACAAAAACGTTAGAGAAAATGACAATAGTATGAAAGTTTCAATGGTATCAATTATAAATATTTAAATACTAATGATTTTTTCTTAAACTATATTGTTGAAAAATTTAATGAAATGGGAGGGACAAACTTTTTACATCTTTATAAGCACATATTTTATAAACTAATATTTTGAATAGATAAAATATTTTTAATTTTCGTTATGATTTTTTCAAAATCTAAGTATTTAATGATGCTTAATACGCTTACGTGTAGCAAAAAATTTTCCCTCAAATAGTTTAAAAGTTACTGACCTTTGTTTATTTTTTTGTTAATTTTGCTAAAAACTTACTCTGTACATTTCATACATTTATACTGTTATTTATAATCGCTTGAAAAATCAGTAATAAACTGCGAAACGTTGCAAAAAATAGAAGTGTAAATTATTTAAAAATAGAAAAGATCCTCCGATCCTCGGAACTACAACATATTAAAGATACACTACAGGCATTACAGGATCGGAATCAATAATAAATATATCATAACGAAGATCTTAATTTTGAATTCTACCTAATTAAATTTAAGAAATATTGATTTAAAAATGCAAAAAAAAAACGTTAAATTCAAAATGCATAAAACGAACTCCTATTGGCTCGGCACTAAAATGACGTCACAATACGAAACTTCAAAATCCCATTGATGTTTTCCTAAGACAAATGTACTTCAACACTAAAGGAAAGGTTGTTTAAATCGTTTAAACATTATTTTAATGATTTAAACCATTTACAATCTACACAACTTCTATTCCGAAGGAAGAAATTGATAGAAGGGTATAAAAATGTTTTCCATGACGAAAAATTTCAAAAATGTGTACATTATTACTGTTTCTAAAGTAATCGTTCAAAGATCTGTTTATATCTAGGATTTAATACGCGTACTGTGACGTCACAGAAGACCCATAAGCCCACTTATCGTTTTTGGACTCTCATTTACTCATTAAAAGCAAAACTTTTCTTTTGTCAAAATTTAAGTTTTTCATAACTAAATATTGGTTTTTCCTCATATTAATAATGATAATGTACTTTATCGATTTAAAAAATATGTACATCATCTGAAAAATACCAAAGTTTTTTATTTACGCTAAAATCATTCATATATGTCAGTCACTTAAGGTAGATGTCAATCAGCACTATCAGCGCTTATTGTAACGGTTAGTTGTGGTTAAATACCGTATTCACAATATTATGAAATATTAGTAACTACCCATGAAATATTCACAGCCTACCTGACACAACAACTCATAAATAAGAAAAAGTAACAACGGAATGAAATCGAAACGATAGTTGAAACAAACGACAACAATTAGTTATTTCAATTGTGAAACAATGATTATTATATTTAGTTTTCACTCAAAATTTTTTTTTCACTCACCCGTAAGTCTTTAAATACATTATTTTTTCTCTATCTTTGCCCCCAACATACATGTATTTATGTATACATTTGCCTATTATTGTATTGATGACGTTCTTCAATTCTTATTTCCCAAATTCATTATATTTATAACTACATTTTATATAATACGTCAGTAGTAATCGTAGTAAAATCGGTTTAAAAAGTCTCATATTTTATAGCTTAACTGCAAATGAAATCTTCTTCTTCCTGTGGCTCTACAATCCTTTGTAAACTTTGGCTTGTAATTGCAACTTAAACAGATGTTTCAATTCTTTGAATGATAAAAGTGAACCTAGTTTTCAAAATCACTAAATCTTACGTGATTTAAAGAAATAAAATGAATCCAAAAAAATTCAACTGAATAAATCTATAATTCATCCCAAAAATAACATAATATAAGATAACAAAATCATTTCAATTATTCGAATATTCCTTTCTATGAAAATCTATAACAATTTTTTATAAGAAGTTCATTACTGTTTATGTTATAACAGTTGGTTTATCACGTCCTGTAAACTCTTGAAGTTTTGATATTTCCAAAGCAATTTTAACCAAAGGTTCTAAAACATGCTACAAAAAAAAATATTTCTTTAGTTTGAGAAAAATAAATAAATTAAAGGAAATTTACTTGAGCGTCGCCGTCAATATTTTCTGGTTCGTAACTTTCAATGTACAAGCGAACAGTGGCTCCGGTCGATCCCGTTCCAGACAATCGCATTAAAATTCTAGATCCATCCGTAAAAATAACACGAATGCCCTTAAAAAAAAAATTTTAAAAATACGATACAAAAATTTAAACTTTATTTACTTGTTTATTAGCGACTGATTTATCGATGGGATCTACGTATGAGAAATTGTCTCCTTGTTTTACTGTATATTCTTTGTCATTCGCTTTTAAAGTCTTCCCAACGAAATCGGGGGAAGAAACAAGTTTTTCAAACTCATCCATCATTGTATTACATGGGGCAGTTTCACAATTCTCATAATCGTAACGTGTATAATAATTCCGTCCAAAGGTCTTCCAGTGTTTCTTCAAAATTTCCGGTACGGAAAGTTTTGTGTGTTCAATAATGGAAAGCCAAGCTAAAACGGCCCAAATTCCGTCTTTTTCACGAATATGATTAGATCCAGTTCTTTAAAAAAATAAATATATATTCAATATTTAATTTTCCTATAAGGAACCACTCATAAATTATGTAAGGCAAATTTGGTATTTAGAATCCTTCCTATCTTTAAAAAAGACTAAATACTACCAAAAGTTGAAAAAAATACACCTCCTTGCTCCAAAAAGCCTTACATTATTTATAAATGAAGCTGAACTTTCGTACCCAAAACTTTCTTCGCCACACAAACAAATTTCATTTGCATCCATTAAATTTCCGAAATATTTCCAACCCGTTGGCGTTTCATACACTTTTAAATTTAACTTATCTGCAACTCTGCAACAGTATTTTCAAATAATTTTAACTAACTTTTTTGTTTTATTTAACAAACCTATCCACAGCACAGGAAGTTGGCATAGATCTGGCAAGTCCTTTTGCTTGAGTAGTGCGAAAATACGGAATGCATTCCAAATGATTGGCAATCACGGCTAAACTATCACTTGGTGTAACAAAAAATGCATCTTTTCCCAAAATCATATTCCGATCCTAAAATGTCATATTTAAGTTTTCAATATTCAAAATTGTCGTTTACAAAATTTACGCCGTCTCCATCAAAAGCGGCCCCGAAATCGTAAGACTTTTCTCTAACTTGATCAACTAAAGATTTGGCATACGTTAAATTCGGATCTGGATGACAATTGCCAAAATCAATCAAAGGAATTACACGAGTTACATTACTTTCATCCGCTTCTAACTCCTCCAAAACGATTTTTTTCACATAAGGTCCAGTGACTAAAATTTAAAACAAAAATCAACTATACAAGTATTGATTATAAATCGAATTTTGGTACCTCCGTTCATCGAATCTAGTAATATTTTAAATGGAGGACGTCCATCGGATCCTTTTATTAAACTTTTAATTTTATTAAAATCGAAGATATTCTTCATTAAACAGACATAGTTGCTAACAGATTCAACAATTTCCACCGTAAAAGTCCGATCTTCAATCTAAAAAAAAAACAATAAGGTAAACATATTCTAAAAACTATATAGTTCTATAAATGTTACTTGAAAAGTTTGAACTCCCAACTTGGAAATATCACATTTAAGATCAGGTACAATGAAATATTGTGAAATAGACTTGGAAAGTTCATAAATCGCTTCTGTAATATTGTCTGGAGCCGGTCCCCCGTTTGAGCAGTTGAATTTGATACCAAAATCTTCTTCAGGACCGCCAGGATTGTGGGAAGCGGTTAAAACAATACCTCCCAACGTTTTCAAGGATCGAATCAAATTTGAAACGGCGGGAGTTGAAAATATTCCATTTTGCCCAATATATAATTTATTGACCTAATATATTAAAAATAAAAAAAATATGATAAAAAAAAATTTGAAAAAAAAAAATCCTCGACAACTGATCTCATAATTTGGCCTGGACAATTGATCCTTCGTATATGAATATACAAACTGATATATGAATTTATGTGTATTTATATCCCTGAAAGAAATGTATATAAACCTATCTAAATATCTATCTATATAAATCTATGAAAAATATTTTTCAAAATTCTTGGTAAGTAGTAGTGGACTAAGGCTAAAGCGGGCCCTAGGTAAGTTTTCGGACCCTAGACACGTGTCTAGGCTATAGTCTACCTCTATTGGTAACGTATTAAAACATTCGTGGAGAATCTCTTATATACATATCAATATATCTAATATATGTATCTGCATTATCACATATTTGTAATAAACTTGATCGAGAGACCCTAACTCATTCCAGACCTCTCGTTACATTTAAAAATATGATGCAAAATATAATTATTTAACAATAGTTACACTATCGTAACAATGAAATTATTTATTATTTAATTATTTATTTTTTAGAACTCATTTAAAGTTCCGATTTCATACTATTTGTCCCGAAATACAAAAATAGGAGAACGTAAAATTTTAAATACTTATGATCTTAAACGATCTATGTATGCAAAGATACAGAAAAATCTATTTACGCCTTCTTTTTTCAATCCATAGCTAGGAAAGAAATTAATTCGAACTCATTACAGTTTCTGAATCTCACTTAATTGAATTTAAAGTTTCAAGAAATTTCTTTAAATTTTTTCGAAATTTCAAAAAATGTATATAAATACTAGCTGGTGCTCGCGACTTCGTCGGTGCAGGATTAGTACTTCGAGTAGCTTATTTTCTTTCACAAGGTTCTATCTATTTTTATACCAAAATTCATCAAAATTGGTTCTGAGGTTTAGTCGGTGTAATAGGTTTAGAAGGTCTATATTGTGTAATGAATGTAAATTTGAACTAAGTATTTTTAATGATGATCTCAGTAAAAGGTATTATAAACGCTATAGTTTGTAAGAATAGATGTACGGATGTATATGATGGTAAAGTAAATTTTATAGGTAGTAATGGTGTTCCGTCCGTCCATCGCTCAATAATGTTGTAGCGATCCCAGAGGAAGCTACAGCTAATGTAATATTACGATCTTTACGAATATTTACTAGAGCAAATTAAGCTAAAAATTTTGAATTCGTCCGCTGCCAAACTACACCATAGTATCGCACACTCAGTTGATCATCGTAATAACTATTAAAACATTTGGTCAAATGATGTAGTGGGAAAGACAAAGTTAATCCACCAAAAGCGATAAAAGTATTTATTTTTATAAAAGGGTCAATATTTTACAACTAAATATGCATAAGAAAAAAATTATTATTTTTTATTGTACTTATGGTTCACTATTTTGGCGATAATGGCGTACACACAAAAGATAGGTATAAGTTGTCGCTGGTTATTTTGTAGGATCATAAGATAAACATTTCCATTATACGTTATAAACGTGTAACTCTAACGGTTTTTGCAGTGTACTTCAAAACAGCTCGAAAATGTTTTTTTTTTCTACTTACTTGGCACTTATCGTTATATTTTGGACAATCCACACAAAATCTTTATAAATTATAGCCTGTATGTTAATCTGATGTACAAGTTATATTACTATGAAGTTTCATTAAAATCCATTTTGAAGTTTTTGGATGAAACAATCTTGGGAGTAACAATCATCCATACAAACAAATTTTCACGTTTATAATATTAGTAAAGATTAGGCTAGGCTACTTTTTTTAAAGATATATCCAAAATATTATTTAGGATGACAAAATAAGTATTGTAAAATTTTGAGTTTTAGAGGTAAGTGGTCTATCATAGCAATTTTGGGTTTTATGGATTTAATTGGGTTTAAAGTTTTATTGGGTTTAATTGGAAATAATTAAACAACATATATTCTTGAAGGACAATGAATGTTCTACAAAAATGTCTGATTGTAAATTTTCATCAGACCAACCCGACTATTTCCTTATAATCGAGCCTTGAAGATTGATCTGTTTTTACAATTTGATAGTTTAACTTTGGAATAATGTAACTAACGAACAATTAATAGTCGAAGATTTTTTTATAAACTCTTAAAGGAATTTAAATGTGCTACAAAAAAAGAGTATTAACATTTCTTGATAAATTTACTTCCCTTAAAGTTATTCAAGGTCAAAGTTGAAGTTAGGAGCTGTTTATTTCGATTGAAAAATGTAATGTTTTATATCAAAAGCGCTTTGGATTGAAAAATCAAAAATCGCAATGATAGATCTCTTAATATCAATAATAAGAACTCAAAATTTCACTTTTTTATCACCATGAATAATATTTTTAACTCAAGTCCCTTTTAGATTGGTCAATATTTGACAACGTTGCATTTTCTACTTTGTTTTTTATTCTATTCACAATTTTTTGTTATTCAATTATAATATGGCATAATTTTCTCTTTTATGGCTTAATTTTCATTATGGACCGATTTATTCGCGAATTAAATTAAAAACAAAGTAGAAAATGCAACGTTGCTGGATACTGACCGACCTAAAAGAAACCTGAGCCATATTTTTGCTGTATCTTTAAAAAAATAGTCTACTTTGTTGGTGCAGCCTAATAAATGTTTACAATAGATTTCCCAATATTAGACTGAAATCTAATTATTTTTACTATAGAAACTAATATTTTCGAGAATTTTTTAAAAAGATTGAAAGATATAATAGCGTTTCGAATTTTGAGATAAGAAATCTGATTAATTTGCTTTACAGTATTTTACCATTAACTTTGGTTCATATATAATAATAGTAATGAGTTTTAAAAAACGTTTCAGGGGTTGTTTATTTTGAATTATTAAAAATCAACCACAGGATCGGTTAGTAGGGATGAATTGTCCAGAAATCAAATTCTCAAGGGACCAGTAGGCGGTATTTTATAAAAAAATAAATTTACTTTGTTGGCAGCACAAATTTTGATAATCAGATCAATTGCTTCCGGTAAAAAGAATCGTCCATCGCCTCCAACCACCAATTCGGAGTTGACAATTTCATTTTTGTTGGAATCAAGAATACACTGAATGAAATTTTCCGTATAATTTTTTTCTTGGAAAACTTTCACTTTCTTTCGAAGACCACTTGTGCCCGGTTTTTGGCCCTCATGGGGCGTTGTTGCCACGGTGGTAACTTTTAAACTCATGCTTTATTCTAAAAAAGATCAAAATATTTTAAAAACTATTTTTATTTTATATTATTTCAAGAAATAATATAAAATTATCAATGCACTTTATCACTGGTAAATTGCTTAATTTAAACATTAACAATTTATTTAATGAATTAGATAAGATTAGTTTAATTGTTTCATTTATGATAACGATTTCTTACCTTTCCAATGGCTTAATTGGGTTTATTAATCTAGAGAAATTACACTGAAGCTTTTTTGAATTTTCGTTGGGCCGAAATGTCATTTGAATGTCAGATAAAGTTAGTTCAGGTCATGTAAACGTTTTAATCTATGTTTACTGTATCGCACTTTGGAACGATTTTTTTATTTTGTTTGAAAAAATGGAAGAAATCGAATATTACTTAAAATTCACTATTTTTGGTACATTTAATACAATTTGATAAAATATTCATTGAAAATAAATGAGCTCGATTGTCATATATTTTTAAATAAAAATATATATAATGTTAATGGGATTTAAGTTGTTCAGCTTTAAAAATTTTAAATATTTTTTTTAAGTTTATACGGTTTATATTTAACAATAATCTAACTTTTATTAGTTTTACTAAAATATTTAGTCAATCATTTTTTATAAACCCAAACTGTATCAATTCCTGTTCCTATTATTTCTAGAGGTTTTAAATTTGGTAAAGGGAAACGGCAGGCAATGATCACAGAATCGTTTTGGACTTCATCACAAATTTTTCTTTCTAAATCCAACATCATTTCATCAACGCCAAATATTACGACGTTGCAATAAGGCGATAAATTAAATTTCCATAAATCTTTACGAAAAAATTTTGGTTTATGTAAAAAATTTCCTTGTAACCGTGAATAATAAGAATATGCAATTAACCATGGATTCAACTCAACTCCATGAGCCTCAAAACCTTTTTTTGCGGCTTCTAAAAGAAATTTCGCATCAATTACAATCTTTTCATGTTGATAATTTAACTTTAGCAACCAATAACAATTCGTCCATCTCCTGATCCCAAATCAATTAATTTCCCTTTCCGGTTTTTCAATCCTTGCAAAACGTTCGAAATTTGCGTGGTTGTCGCTGGAACATATGGCAAACAAATTTTTCGCAAAGCTGGACTCACGAACGGAATACAAATCACACTTAAACCAATTGCAAAGGTTCCTAAAAATTAAATAACCTTAAATTAAAAACCAAATTTCATTTAATATTTTTGAAAAAATATACCTGTGAGGCCTAGAAGAAATTTTCCGGTGTAAGAAGTTGATTTAGTTTCAATTTTATCTTGATTCTCCGATATAAAAAAGCTCATTTTTTCGTAACCAATTCATAAAAGCTGGTCAAAGTTTAAATTTATTTTTACGCCATCTGTGAAAGAAAAATAATAACACGTCGGTAAATTGCTGATCAGATGTAATTGTGATATTCAATAATTCAAACGAGTTGCATTGTTGAACTTGCAACATTTTTTATTTTAACTTTTTTTAATATTATAAATAATTCATAAATGGTACAGTATTGGCACAAAATATACAAGTCTCGAATATAAAAGTCACAATGGTCGTTATTATGTAATAAAGTTTTAAATTAGATCATTAAATATTTATATGCATTTTTTTACATCAGCGACCTTAGTCTTTAGCAATTGAAAGATTTTTTTCAAACAATAAAATAAAAAGTTTATATATTTTTTTCAGAATTTTACCTCGTTTATTTCAGCGATTATAAAATATACATTTGAATTGTTTAAACTAATAGAGATCAGTGTAATTTTACTGAAGAATATTAAATAAAAATGCAGTTTGTATTTACGCAAACAAAATTAAGAATTGAAAAATTAGTAAAATGGCTTTTTTTTACTTAGTAGGAAATTCATTTTTCTAATAATTTTTTATAATTACTTCGCTCAGCAATTTCTGCACTCTTACTCACTTCGTTCATTAAGTCAA
Source organism: Sisyra terminalis (assembly GCA_958496175.1). Taxonomy (NCBI): domain Eukaryota; kingdom Metazoa; phylum Arthropoda; class Insecta; order Neuroptera; family Sisyridae; genus Sisyra; species Sisyra terminalis. Next base: position 25,886,009 of record OY292279.1, read on the forward strand.
GTCATTGTTTACCAAAATTATATTGTGTAAATTTTGTAGATAGTCCTTTAGATATATTTTTAAACTATATCTAATAAATAAATAATTTATTTTTTGAGTTTGCCTTATTCATATCGATACTTACTTTTAAACTAAATTTATCACGATTAATCAAATAATGAAGCTGTATCCTATAAGGCGATTAATAGCCTTTAATCATATAAATTTTTGATCTATTTGATTAAAACATAAGCTGAAAAATTAATTGAAGTTTTTAACCTGTATTTCTTACAAATATATTTTAACCAAAAAACCTATTGTGATGTTGGACCTCAAAATAAAAGTTTTGGAAAATAATTTTTATATAGAATTGTTAGCTTGCTATTTATGTTAAGTTATATAAGACTGGGGTCACCGAGATTAACCCGGTCTTTTTTTTAAACCATGGGTTTTAACGAAAGACACCACATGAGTTTTAATAAGTTCATAAATCATAAGTTTTTAACATTTCATGAAGTTGTCTTTTTATTTCTCAAAATGGAAAAAAACAGAACCGTAGTCTTTCTTTACCTGTCTGGAAAGGTGTGATTGGGTACTTATAGTGAGAGCTATCAGAAAAAAGTATCTTGGTTACCTTAAAGTATCTAAGTATCTGAGATACTAGTATCTTAGATATCTAATTTTTGAAAGGATTTGTTTCTTGTAACATAAAAAGGATCTTAGATACCTAAATATCGAGAAATTAAGATTCAATGTATACTTTTTATATTTATTTTATTGTGTTTAAAATTTATTGTATTTACAAGAAATTAAACATATATTTTATACAAAATTAGTAAATATAAAAAATACATTAACTGATTACCTAACAACTTTGCCTAATACGTTACGAAATTTGGTACATACATAATTTACAAAACGACTAAAAATATTTTTAAATATCTTAACAGGTAACTTAGGATAAATATTTAAATTCCTTTTTTAAGATTAACTAGATACCTAAAGTAACTCCAGATACTAAAAATTAACTTATCTAGTATTTAGAATCTAAATACTTCCAAAAAGTACATTTGACATCTCTGTTTATAATATACCAGCGCTTATTCGTCATTGTTCAATTTTTTATTTAAAAAATTTAGCCGTATAATGAGTTTTACAGTTATTGATTTACATATATTATAAATTATATGTCTTTCAACTTAAACAACTACTTCTTTCACTTTTTATACTTTACTGTGGGCAGAACCGTCAGAAAAAAACCTTATTTACTTTGAAGTAACTTTAAAGTATCTGAACTTAGTTAATGAATCTTAGTTCCTTTAATTTTTAGTAAAAAGTAACTAGTAACTTAAAGAATTTCTAAAAAGACCTGTATAAGTAACTAAATAAGTATCTTAGGTACCGAAAAATAACTTAGATACCCAAAAGTATATAAGATAACAAAAAGTAACTAAAAATAAAATACGTAAACCATAAAATACCTGACTACCTGGTTATACAAAATAATGTTTCTTTTCTGATTTTTTTTCAACAAATTTTAACTGTTTCATTTTTATTTAACTCACATTAAATTTAGTTATGTTTAAATGATTATATAAATTTTCTATTTCCTTTAGTTTTATGCTGTTTAGTTTTATAACATCTATACTAATATATAGCATTCTTACGTCTGTCTGTACATTTCGATTTTGAACCCAATTTTAGGATAAATATTTGTTTTAAGAGGCCCTTATTTCAAATTTCAAATTTTTAAAATTTTTGTCTGTCTGTCTGTCTGTGTGTCCCGAATTAACTAAAGAACGGAACAACCGAATTTAATGAAATTTGGTATTAAGATACAACATAATTTCTTACACATATTAGACTACTTATCATTCCTTAAAAATAATAAGGAAAGATATTCCCTAAGGATGAAACAAAAAAAAAAAAACTTTAGACATGCGAGTTATATATCATTGGAAAGGTAATTAAAAGTTAGAAAATAATTTGTAAAAATATTTTTAGTTGAACTGATAAAAAGCACAGTAAATTCAAGTTAAAGTCTAAAAAGTAAGGGAGCAATTTTGTATCATATTAAAATATACTATCTTCCAAACTAACTTTTCTTCGGTATTTAGAACAATTTGAAAACCAATTATTTTTATTGAAAATAAATAAAATATTCGAATTTACTCCCACACTTTCTATCTATTTCTAACAATTTTTTATGTACAACGTTCAAAATGAAGGACATAATTTTTTTCGTTTTACATTATAAATGCATATTTGTGTCGATGAAATTTGGAAAGTGTTTTTCTTATACGATGCAGGTATATAATAAGAAAGGGTTTTTTGATAATTCCTCCTCTAAAAAAGTGAAAAATGGTGGCAAAGTTTGTACGGCATAACATCTAATAAACAATCGAAATTTCAAATTTAATTATCAAAGTACCGTTAAAGACGAAACGTAATCACTCTTTATTATAAAACAAAGTTGGTTTAATATTAGAAACAAAAACTTTGGTTCTGCTTAAAAATTTAAATTTTGATATATATATTTGAAAATGGTTAAGTTTATAATTGAGCATAAAGTTTTTAGCTTTCACATATTGTAAACCTGAAAATCCGAAATACATATTCATAAATAAATAAATTAGTGAGCTAATATCGAGTACCGAGAAATTCGGCGAACTAAAATAAAATGGTTTAATTATATAGTTGAAACTCAGATATTTTAATAATAAGTGCATAGATACACAATGGTTATACTTGATTATGGAGGAACTGGGTTTCATGCAATTGAACAAATTTCAATTTCACGATAGTGTTGTACATTCCAGGAGAGTAATAGTTTTGAGAAAAAGGTTTATTCGGGAGTCGAGACAATGAAAATGGGATTTCTACTAATATTCTAAATTTAGACCCTTTCCTTCTGTTATTTTGACGCGAGTGTTTTGATAACTTTTTACTGTTTTGAGTCAGTCATAATTAAGACTGAATTTATGAACTTTATTTAATATTTTTTTTTATGTATAGATACTGATTGATTTATGGATTATTTGGTTCACGGCAAATATACCTACCGTAGGTATACGCAATTGAACATACTCTTTTTAGATATTTTTAAATATTTTTTGAAAATTAATTGATCATTACATACAAATATTTTATTCTAAGCAAGAATTTATTAAATGTGTCTTTTTAAAGTTGACAAAGTAGTGTTTTTAAGTATGATTATGTTTTTCGTAAAAGAAATAAAAATTTTCATGTACATTTACAAATAGCAAATCTAAAAAGGAAATATAATCTGCACCTACGTTACGCAAACGAAATCGCGGGGATCAGCTAGTTTAATATATACCTCTCATATAAATCATCCATCACTTTTAAAGTATGTTGTGTATATACTTTCCTCACCCTAAATTGATAAAGACAGGAAATACATTATCTAATTCCTCAACAACTTTACCTAATGCATTATAAAACTGAGTATAAGTATTCAAAGTGCACAAAGTAACTAAAAAGTATATAGTATCTTAAAAAGTAACATTAAGAAAGTATTTAAGTTCCTTTTTTAAGAGTAACTAAGTACTCAAAATAACTTTGGATATTTTTCAAAAAAGTAAACTATCTAGTATTTCTTGATACTTTCTGAAAATATATTTAACACTTCCGGTGGCGGGTATATCGAGGATTTCCATTTGGAAGATGAACTTTTAATGTACTCGATTGCTTTACTCGGGAAAATGTTACACGTATGTTACATACAACATACAACATACCCAACATACCATCTGTAAAAATAATTTATCTTTAATCGAAAAAGAAAATTATATGATACTTAAGACACTTAAATTGAACTAACAAGAAAAAGGGGACTTGATTAAAAACCAAATAGAAAATAAAATAACAGTTGAAACTAATTGTTATTTTAGTCTAGATTCAAACCATCAGTCATAGTAAAAATTTGCATCATCAGATGACGTAACATTTTTTTTTCGTTTTTCGTGGTCCACTTAAAACTTTACAGATAAATTTAAAAATCAAAATGCTATCGGAATACAAAAGTTCATCCAAATCGTTACAGTCGTTTCCAGGAATCACAATATAACTACATATACATACTAGAATAGTTCGTTTAATATAATAAGATGTTGATATAAATCTTCTTTTTCTTATGTATTTTTTTTAATTCGTAAGTTTAAAAATATTCGCCAAAATATGTACTTCAATTTGTAAATTTATATTTTGTGTTGTTTTGTCGTATCCGGTCGTGTCTGATCACGGATTGTTGATAACAACTACTTAATTTTGATAGAAAATATGAACAAAATTTTCCGATCATAAAATAGGGGATATATTTTGTGATTGGAATTCAAATTAAATTGAATTCAATTCGTTTCAAACGACAGACACTAAAGTAACGCAATAAATATACTATGAAAAAATAAAAATAAAAATCTTGATAAAAGTCAACATCTTTTGTGGAAATTTATCCTTGAAAATGAAATCGATTTTATCCTTCAGAATGAAAAGCACAGCAAAATAATTGGCCTCGCCATTAAAATACTTATTAAAGTCTAAATTAAGTCTTCATGTACAAAATAAGATTCGTTAACAAACAGTATTGAAAATTAGAAAGCACTTTGAAGCTTTTTCATATAATAAAAATCGATAATAATAGCGGCTAATTTGAAGCTATTGAAAATTAAAGATATTATATTCTCACTAATGATTCGAAGAAATTTCATGCTCGTTATTTTTTTTTATCAGCATAATATTGGAAAAAAAAGGTTTGAGAAAAACCAAGCAAAGAAATCGTGGAAAAGTTTGGGGTTTATTTAAAAAAATAACTGTAAATTTAAAGTTATTCCATTATTCTAATATCAAAGAAAAATTAGATAATAATCATATCCTCTCGGGAATGAGATCGCATTTGAAATATAACGGTTTGCTAAATGAATTTCAATCGGAACTTATTAATATTAAATATTGATAAGTAAATTTTAACGAAAAAAAACTTTTGCCTACCGTAATTATTGGTTTCATTAATTTGAATATTGATAGTGAATTGGTTGATTTAATTGAAATTAAAAATTTCAAACAAAATTATTAGAAAACTATCAATTTCCCCATGCGATTAATTATCATCGATGATTTTTTATGAAGTGATTTGAAATGATGAAAAGATGAAAATGTATTTAGATTTTCATAAAATATGCCAATTGATGATAAATTTAAATGATTGCAATTTAAAATACAATGCAAACGTTCACATTTGATATGTAACTGGCACAAGACAGATAATATTTTTAAAAAAATGTTAATCAATTCACCGGATTTTAAAAGCAAATCACCGTTAGCAAAAAAAAGAAGAAAGAAAAGTACATTGATATAAAAAAGGCGCTACAAATTCAATATGATACAAAAAATGTCTTCAAATTAATGTAATTCTGAATTAAATAGTTCTCATTAATTTCAAGGATAAAAATTACAAACTGTCTCCAACTCTTCTTGAATAATTAGAATTAAATTAATATCCTAATTAAATTTGATAGTATGATTAGTTTTTTATGGTAAGCAATGACTAACTTTCAATGTTAGTAAATGAGGCCCATTAAAGTAATTCTTCTTGAATGGATTCAACATTTCCATAAAACCACAGCAAAAAGCAGTAAAACATCAAGTGTTCAAATATAATCTTAATTTAATTGAACGAAAAAACGACAAATTTTATTAAAATAATTTATACTTTACTTCTTTCTATAATGTAAAGGAGTTTGATATCATGTCCGACCTTTATTTTGATAGATGTGAAGCTATATTGGCCCCAGTGAAAGGAGGATACATCCATAGTTATGTACGATACCCTAAACTTACGTCATAATGTTAAGTTTTTCTGTTCTCTCTATTGGAATTATTGTTTTCTCAGAAATGGATTAGAAACGCTTATATTGTAGATTGCACAGACTATCTTTCGTTTTAAGCATTATATACTATGAAAAATACAATTATTAATTATTAGCGGCTAGTGCTATCCCTTTTAAACAAGCATTTGGAGGCATTTTGAAGTTTTTACAATTAAAATACCTTCATTAACTTTAATGGATTTCGAAAGATACATTTTCATGCTGACGCTAGATGCTGGATTTTGGCGTCAAATGTGATTACGTGATTAAAATGTAGCATGAGCGACCAAAATTTGCACGACAAATGATGCTGTCTATTGAATATCAATGTATCGATATACCTTATTTATTATATAAGAATGTTTATATAAAGGCGAGTTATAGGTATTAATTTTTGTAAAAATTCAGCTAAAGAGTAATAAATATACCAGCTATGCACTCTTTTTGGAAATGTATTAACAGAGAAAATCATGTCTGATGAATATGACTTGAATCTGGAAGAATCTGGAAAAAGAGTTTAACAAAGTTTAGATTTATCGCTACTTTTTTCCACATTTGTGACTAAATTTGTCGCTAGAAACCAGCGCCTAGCGTTAGTATGAAAATGCATCTTAATGATTTTCTTGAATATTAAAATATCTTTAAATGTTTTTCTCCTACCACTTTAAAATGGCGAAAATGCAACTGAAATCTTGATTGAACGCAAAGAAATCCAAAGATAGAGGTATATACTGTCAATGTTATACTCTTTCGGAAGTTGTTAATATGGTTCTTGGAAGGCGCAGTAGGTGGAGTCATTAATAGCGGAAAATTGCAAATTCAATTGGTGTTCTTTTTATATTTTTAAAATTCACAAAGTGTAAATGTCCTTTAGCAGAAAATATAATAAAATATTTTCAAATACTTTAATTCCAAAGGAAATTGAAACTATTTGAAGTAAAGAAAAGACGTTTACCAAAAATTAAATAAAGTAATGCTACGAAATTGTTTTCGCCACCTGGTGAGTTTTGAAAAGAATATAACAATATCTATTTGAAGGAGGAGTTGTGAAATCAGCTGCGTTATTATTTACGACAAATACAAATTCAGTAGGGATTTATCTTTAAATCTTAAAGAAATATTAGGATATATTCTCAATTCTTATCAGTTTTAAAATTAATAGAATCTTAATTACGTTATTGTTTACAAATGCAATTATAAATTGTATTTTTGATGTTGTAGCAAAATAAAAAAAATACCAAAATATACGATATGAAATAGAATAGAATATGTAGAAACGCTAAAAGTTAATAATAAAAAATATGCAACTGATGCGTAGCGTTTCGTAGCATGTCTGATTATCGGTCATATTTATGTCATTGTCCTTTTATTATATGCATATCAGCTTTTCTTTCGCTTATTTTTCTATCAAGTTTGTTAAAAAATGTTCAAAAAGTTATTAAAGGCGTTTAAAAACATTTAAATTTTAAATACCTTTTCTTAACGAGGATAAGTACAAAATGTAAGCACCATTCGTAAAAATGGCAAACTTGAAATATATGAAGAATATAATTGGTAGATACTAGAAAGTTATGAAGTTATGAGTTATGAAACCGCGTTTAAGTAATTTTTCATTGTTTTAAATATGCTTTCAATTTTTATTAAAGTTAAGATATTTTTCATGGAGATTGAAAACGACAATGTTCTTTGCAACGCTGTAATGTTTTATGTAACACAACCTTAAGTTTATATTCCATAATAAAATTAGTGATAAATTTTAAGACAAAATTAATTTTTGGTAAATAATTTACAGTTAATAATAAGAAAATCCTTATAGAAATCATTTGATATGCATGATTTCCATAGGAATGGGAAACCACATGGGAATCCATACTTGACAAAAGTAGTGTTGAGTTATTGTACTTTGCCTGAAAAATAATCTTTATTGCTCAGTAATTTTGATAACATTAAAATATTATTAAAATATTTTCATAAATAACTTACCACAGACAAATTTTTTATAATCTCTTACAAAGACCATAAAAACTTGAACTCACTATGTAGTACTTAGATTAAATAATATAGATATAATTATTGAATATTTTGATTCAAATTTAATATTTCATTTTCATTAAAGATCGGTAATATTTAACCTTTTGATTACTTGTTTTAGTGGACGATATTTTTTTTGTGGTTATCATCGCTTCAAATTTTCAATAGTGGCTTCAATTGTTGTACCGAAAGTAACGCAGACGCCATCTATTGTAAAATGGTTTAACTGATTTAGTACATATATATATATATATTTTATCTAAATGTATATATACATGGAATTTGGCAATCTAAAAAGGTTAATTAGAAAAGAAACAATCGTCTTTGAAAGTCTGTTGACCCTAGCAAATTTTGAATGTATAAGTCTGAATAACATTTCTATTGGTACGTCACTATCTGACAATGTATTTTTTTTTATTTTGTTTTTTATTCAATTCGCGATGTTGATGTTAATTCAATTCTGGCAAGGTATAAAAATTCTCTTTTGTTGCTTAATTTTCTTTATGGTCGACTCATTTACGAATTAAATTTAAAAAAAATTGAGCTTGAAAAGTTGCCAGATAGCTATGCGTCTAAAAGCTACTTGTACCTTTATTTTATTTTATTAAATTTGCGCTTCACAGTTAGTTAATTTACATATTTTTACTCTGAATCCTGTTTTTACTTTGACTCCAATCAAATTCATATTAAATCGTATTAATTCCACAAAAATCAAATTTGAAATATCTGATCCCTACTTCCGATTCAGATTTTTGAATCTAATAAATCCACTTCTGCTTACGGGGAATACCTTTGCTATAGGCTTATACATTGTATAAAATATATTTTAGTCTTATTTATATAATATAATTGACAAAAGTAAACTATAAACATAAATTTGAACAAAAAGTTCAAAAAATTTACGTGTTGCTCAAAGTCAGCGAAAAAATCTAATTTGACTTTGTTATAAGTTTCTGAGATACATAATACAGAAGGACCAGCATTATTTTTTGTAGCTTTTTAATTCACTGGGGTCCGTCGACAAATTTTCAAGAACTAAGCGCAAAAAAGTAGAACTCAGACTTAACTAATATGTAATACTCATAAAATTAACAAAAATATGTATTTTATACGTACAAAATAAATTAATACGCATTTAAATATTTATGTAAATATAAGCTTGTAAAAATTTAAACGAGACGTCAATTTATTATTAATATAAGTGTTTAAATAAAACATTTAACTTCCGGTTAAATAATTACTTAAATATTAACGATATTTTCCTCTGAATCCTAATATATTATGTAAATTCATGAATGTTGCTAAGCGAATCAAGGCTTTGATGATTTTTTATTGAAATCTAGATTACCATTGGACTGTATTTAACAAGAAAATGAGAAACTGTAATTCGTGGAATTCGTTTCTTGAATGCAATTTTTTCATGTAACGAGGACAATATTTAAATACATTAATAAACCGAAACCGTAACTATTAAGTAGTGTTGGAATACGCATTTATTAATTCAATTCAGAATATTCTGTTTTTCAGCACTAAACGGTAAAAGCCATATGCAACAAATTAAATAGGAAAATCAAAGCAAAAATCACAGTTTAAAGCTTAAATTAATATTGAAATCAAAAATATAAAATATTTTTAAGAATTTTGAGACTCAAATTAATGGAATGTGAACTTTGTGGCTTAATGTATTAAATAGATCAGTTTCTTACAAAGGATAATAATAATTAATGTGGATAAAGAACCAGGCAAGCTGGAAAACTGCCCCCGGGGCACCAAACTTGAGTGGCTTTTTCTTATTTTTTTTTTAAAGTTTGTAGCAAATTTGTACATTGTTATAAAAAAGGGCCAAAATTTAGGGCTTAAAATTTGTTTAGAGCACTCAAAATCCGAAAGTCCGAAAACGACAAATGTGCTAATGGGCTTCTGTGACGTCACAGTACGCATCTTGAAACCGAGATATAAACAGATCAATGTGCTATTTCCATGGAAACAGTCATAATTTAAACAGCTCTTAACATGTTTAACAATTTTTCGCCATGAAAAATATTTCTATGCCGTAAAAATTACAATGAATTGTTTCCTTAGTAATAGAGATGTGTAGATTGTAAATGCTTTAAATCATTAATATAATGTTTAAACGATTTAAACAGCCTTACTATTTGTGTTTAAATACATTTGCTGTAATAAAACATCCGTGGGATTTTGAAATTTCGTATTATGGCGTCATTTTTATGCCGGCCCAATAGGAGTTCGTTTTAGGCGTTTTGAATTTAATGTTTTTTGGTAGTTTCCAACAGTCTTGTATACAGAACGATCAAGTTACCTCTTAACGTCAAAGCACATAAAAAGAATTCAACATAATTAAGCATATAGCTATAACCAACGGATACTACAGCTCAATCGTAGATAAAATAATGTCGAAACATACAAAAAAATCAATTTTGCTAAAAGAAAAAAGGAAGAATATAAAATCAAGTTTTAATACTATGTTTGCTACTACAATCGTCAATTTCTTAAAGAAAATTGATAATAGCGACGCATTTTTGACAAATAACAAAATCATGAAAATCCCCAAACCATTGGAAAACAATTAAATCACAATAGAAAATAAAGCCGAAATATGTAAAATTAAATTTGGTTCATGAGAAAAATTCTATATTGACCAAATTGGTGTATCTTTCGGAATCAGATACAAGAAACATTCATCCAGAAAACTTGGTTCAGCGACATCTTCAAATTTACGACACATCTGTACGACGAAAACCATAAATGAATGAATTTCGAAACAAATTTTAAACCACTTCATATTTCCAAAAAAGGTCACTTATTTTTAACCCTGGAAGAATATGAAATGTACAAAGCCTACCAGCTAAATGCAACTAATATCTTCAACAACAAATTCTTTACAACAAACTTATCAAATTTGTTTATAATTGACAAAATAAAAACACCACCTGACGATGACTGTTAAGGACTGTTGAAAAGCGTCGTATTCAATAATAAAATTGAGTCATAGAACTTAAATAACTATTCTATAATTCTTATACCTTATATATTTTAAGAAAATTATATATAATATATACTACCCAAAGCTAGAACATAAATGTCTGACTTTAAATTTTACGTTTGGTTGAAACTTTTTTTCTATCTTATAAAGCATTTTTTATTCATTTATAACAATTTGATATTTTTTTCTGTAAATACTATACATTCTATGTACGATAAATGCAAGAAAGTATCTTTTTTAATTACGAAATTCTTCAACTATGAGATTTTGTTAGATATTTTCTTTTTGAGCATGCCTTATAATCCATTTTTACTGTTTTTAACATAGCATATGTATGTAGGTATGTGTACAGACTTACATATACGTTTTGTAGGGTTTGTCTTCTCGTAATGCGTGAATAAACACTTATGAAATGAAAAACTATTTATTTTAACTTATATATGTTTTCAGATTGAGCTCTATATATTAACTACTTTTATATTTATAAATATACACATACTCGGCAATATAACTAAAAAGTTATTAATCACAGAAGAGAGCTAATTAACAGTCGTTCGGCATAAGAAGCAATATTTATTTACAGTAAACATAGTAATAACTAACCTCCAATTATTCGATTTTTTGTGAGGACAAGATATTGCTACTTTTAATTTGTCGTATTCGACTCGTATTATACTTCCACTAACAGACTTACACTAGACTTTAGTGACCAACAGAACTTTATTTATGTGCCATTAATTATTCCTGTAAAAGAAGGCATTTAAAATGCTCAAAAACCAATTAGAAGTTGTTTAAAGGCATTTTAAATATTATGATTTCAAAATGCTTCTAAATGCCTTTTTTAAATAGAGAATATTATAGAAAAAAATCGGCTCTCTGGGAGGAGTGCCTTGGTGCTCTGGATTCATGTTTTGTAACAGTGAAGAAGCACTGGTATAGAACGAAGCAAAACCAAATTCTGTATCTAATATTTTGGTAACTGGATATTTAAGTTTGGTATCTAAGATACAAGTTACTTTTTGTCAAAAAATAAAGGAACTAAGATACAGTACTTTAAATACTTTAAAGTAATTAAAATACTTTTTTCGTACAGCTCTAACTTTGATATGAAAATTAAATTCAATTAAAACGTTTGTATTTCTAAAAAAATCTACAAAGTAATCAGTGATTTCATTCAAATATTTCATTTTAATATAGATTTATAAAGTACTAAAAACGTCATCAAGTCGACCAAGTTGACCGCTAGCACCGGTTTTTTGTTATTCGGTCGGGAAACCAACTGAAATGATCGAAGACGAAGATAAAAAGTGCCAGAAAGAGGTAACAATCTTAACAGGCACCGTCAATTGTTTTTTTTTATATTTAAAACATCGATATCGTTAAACTTAATATTTCTAATTTTTATAATTTGAACCATATCCATATTAATACGCAAAAGTTTAAATACATTTAAAAAGATAGGTATTTTTTTAAAATTATTCAATATAATATTTTAAATAATGCAAGGAAAGTCGCTTGATGCATTATATTTTTATATATTTGTATTAAAAATCAGTTTCAATTCGAAGATATAAATGGGTAATAAAAATATACAATTGCTATTGTATTAATAAAATTTTCCCCATATCACTATTTGTACATGCGTAGTCTCACACATTTGACTATTTATACAAACTGTAATTATAAGCAATTGACTTTTTATTCATATCTTTGCATGATAGTTTATGACTACAATCCACTTCTATATGGTAAATGTTTTCGATAAGTATTTTTCGAACAAGAGATCCATGCTGTATTGATAAACAATTGATTCATTTACGTAAGATACAAATTTGTTTACGTAGTCAATTGTGTATAATATTGTGAAATACTACCTATACGTTATGTACAAATACCCAACTGTGTATACATATAATATGCAAAAAAAGCTTATTTGGTTTAAGTTTCTTTTAGATCAATCAATATCAGGTAACGTTGCATTTTCTACTTTGTTTTTAATTTGATTCGCGATTTAATCAGGTCATAATGAAAATTACTAACAAAAAAGCAAATTATTCGATATTAGAATTGATTAACAAAAAAATCGTGAATTAAATTAAAAACAAAGTAGAAAATACAACGTTGCCAGATATTGATGTCTCCCAAAGGGACATAAGCCACTAATTTAATTTACTATTTGAAAATTAGTAACTTTCTGGAAAATATTCACAACCCAACAATGACAAAACTGACAATTGGCAAAAATTAGCAGTTGAATAAAAAACGAAATGATTTGTCTATTATTTTTACAATAAAAGTAAAAATTGTGTTTAAAATTATATCATATTTTCGTTATCACACATATTAGGCTCTACCGGAAGATGCTATGGCAGTGGATTAAAATTATTTTTTTATTACAACACATAAGTATATCTTCCCACGGGCGTACATGTGCACACATCGTTTTTTATGTCATGTTACGTTTTGTCATATACCTACAAGAATTTTAAACAAATATGATAAATTGGTATATACAGTATATCTTAATATAAAATAAGTACGATTAACAGTTTTAAATCTAACTTTATAATTCACATAACTAAACAGTAAAGAATTATTATTACTTTTTTTACTTATGATAATAAAATCAATGCTTAAAGTATACTATCCCCAACAATTTACATAGTTAATTTAATCTTCAAATTATTCAAATTTTTAGAATATACTTATAAAATTTAAGACTTCTTGATTTGCCCTTGATCTTTCACCAGTTTCACCTTTGATTTTTCATTTTCAATGTGCGAGACGTTTAATGAACTCGAAAAATTTAAAAAAAAAACGGGCACTATATTATAAATCTGTTGAAATTCTCATTCGAAAATTACAATAATTAGAAGTCGTTGCAAAGATTTAATAGCCATCTAATGAAAATAATCAAGTAATCACCTCTGGTGCATTTAGCAATGCGGTATTTAAATTTGAGTAATGGCCATCAATGGCCTTCTTAAAAATAAGAGAAAAATTCTGTCTAAAGAAGAAATTAAACTAAAAAAAATCAACTTTTTAGATATTCGTCTTGGGATGATTTTACATGTTGATAGATTGTTATAGGCAATATTAACAAGAAAATAAAAAAAATAGAAATACGCACAAGTAAATAATTATTTGATGATCGATTTTAGTTGATGTTTTTATTAGCTGATAGGGAAACCAACAAGTCAATCATGCAGCACCCACAAGTAATTTAATTTATAAAATTGAAGAAACCCTAGTGTGAGCTCCAACGCCTTGACAAATCATTGAAACTATTTGTTGTGAAAAAAAGGCATCTCACCATTTAATTCTCTCTTAACGATATAATATTATGATAACATTCAATTATAATAACAAATTTTTAATTTAATTGCAAAATTCCCCTAATGAAATCATTTCAAAATAACGACTAGGCACGCATTTTATCTCTTCAATGGGAAATAAATTTTCCATGCGTGGAATAATTCAATGAATCAATGACATATTTTTTTACTCAATCAAATTTTCCACTCTGTGAATGAATTCGTTTTTATCTCTTTATTACTGGTGCGTTGCATATTGTAATTCCTTCCTCTTCCTATATAGTTTACATTTTCAAACTGATTATAATTTATTAAATTAAGTATATACAGTCAAATAAGATGAACAAAAAAAAAAATGTTTTGGTAACGTAGCACTTATATTTGTAGACAGTAATTAATACCTTCTAATTAATTGTAAATTTTAAATAATTCAATAAAATATTTGGCTCAAGTGTACTTTAGGCACACCCACAATCTGACAACGTTGCATTTTCGACTTTGTTTTTAATTTAATTCGCGATATTTTTGTTATTTCAATTCTAACATGGTATAATTCTCTCTTTTGTGGTTAAATTTTCATTATGGACCGATTTAATCGCGAATTAAATTAAAAAAATAGTCGAAAATGCAACGTTGTCAGATTGTGGGTGTGCTAAAGTACACATGAGCCAAATATTTTATGCTATAATATCACCCAGATATTCATAATTTTTTTTTGACGTAATACTTCTTTAGGCGCGTCATGAGAGGGTAAAAATCGAGTTACGGTTTTTGATAACGAAAGTCAACGAAAGTCGGTTGCGCTTTTTAGTTTTACGTTACCTAGCAATGATTAAACTATTTTTTTGTAGTTATTATCGTCACTTCATAACTGCTAGGGTTTAACGACTCTAGAGTCTCAATAAAAACCGTACAGACAATATTGATAATTTGCTCGATAGAAGAGTTGAACCCAGTAGCTACCACTTTTGGAGCGGTAACCTAAACTACTCCGCTAACTTAAGACTTTCTTTTAAATTGTAACTTTTTTTAATTTATAACTAAGTTAAAATAAAAATAAAATAGCATACTGGTGGCCGAGTGGTTCAGGCGGCCGCTCGAAAACTGGTAAATATTGAGCTTGAATTGCGTAACGAGCAAATTGTCGATATTTTCTCGATTTAAGGATTTTTATTCAACCTATAGTCGCTAAAGATGTTAATAGTTATAAAACGACGGTTAAGAACAATAAAAGAATAATAATAAAATTGCCTACTGGTGGCTGAATGGTCAAGGTGGCCACTCCAAAACTGGTAAATGTTGGGTTTGAATCTTGTATCAAGTAAATTTTTGAAATTTTCTCCATTTAGGAATTTTTATTAATCCTAAAATCGCTAAAGATCTTAATAGTTATAAAGTGTTGGTTAATATCAATGAAATACTTTATTATTATTGATACAGTTTTAATATTTATGTTCACTGAGTTCGTTGGATTTGTGCTTAAGATAAACAAAACTAATTTATTTTATAAACAAGTTTTATTCATTTAAATAACCCGGCTCACTTAAGTATTTACTTACAATGCAACAATAGTCAAACTAACTGTTGTGTTTGTTTTATTGTTACTATTCGATTCGATACACTACTATGAATACTGTACTGTACTATGTCTATATCTAGCCATCAACCTACTTATATAAAAACTCAGATCCGTTTCGAGAACGAACTCTATCTCGTGTATTCCATATCTAAGAAAACTCCACCATAATTTTAATTGTTTTCATTTTTATCTTAAATTAAAATTAATCATAGAATGTCCTCAAACATTTTTCATCTCATTCTGTTCCATTGTTCGAACTATTACCTTTTTGTTATATTAATTATTATTGTGTAAACTCTGTTAAGAACTCTTGTAATAATACAAGAACGGTTGAGGTTTGTTCCCAGAAAAAAACTAGACTTTTACAAAGAACTATAGCTATTTACATGCGCCCATACATACATGCAAACCTATTTTTGTATTAGATGCCTACTCTTAACCAATTAGACAACAAAATTTAAAAATTTGAATTTTCCGAAATTTTCTTTAGTCAATCGATGAGAAATCATTCGTAAACGTTTGTGGAAGGATTTGTTCCGTTTGAGACAAAAATAGTAGAGTAGTAATTAATTTATCACAAAAAAATAATAAACAGTCATTAATATAGAAAGATGTACGGAAAAAATCAAGGCATCATTTTTCATGCTTTTCCCTCAAATATTTTCATCGTTTGTGAAAATCAGCTTTCGCTCAGAACATTTTTGAAAACTCTCATTTTAACACATTATATGTTTTTGAAGGTTTTCTCATTCGGGAAATATTCTCATCGAGCCAACTTTTCCAAATTAACAAAAATCGAGGCAATAATAAACTAAACCCGCTTTTAACACATACATTTTCATCGTTTGAGTGCCGATGAGCGCCAACCAACATAAATAAGCGCTTACATTTGCTTACTTCAATTGTTAGTTACCCATACCACAGAAAAGAGACTTCTATTTATAAATCTCTCCTCCAATGCTTACAACACAGGTGCTGTCGCATTTTGCTTAGTTCGTTCCAAATTTGTGCCTACGTAGACGGCGCTGGCAGTTGTTTCTATTGCGGCTTGTCGTTTACTAAGCAGCACGCTATCCATTTATGCAGATTAGTGATTGAGATAATTTTAAATTATAAATTTCAAAAAATTATTTAATAATCGTTGTTTTGAATGAATAGAATCCTTATTACGTTATCATTTATAAAAAGATTGATACAATTAAATTTTTATACTAGTAACGAAAAAAAGGGCTCAAGTGTACTTTAGCATACGCACAATCTGGCAACGTTGCATTTTCGACTTTGTTTTTAATTTAATTCGCGATTTTTTCGTTAAGTCAATTCTAGTATGGTACAATTCTCTCTTTTGTGGCTAAATTTTCATTATGAACCGCTTTAATCCCGAATTAAATTAAAAACAAAGTCGAAAATGCAACGTTTCCAGATTGTGGGTGTGCTAAAGTACACTTGGACCAAAAAAAGATTTAAATTTACGGTATGGATAGAATAGAATGTAAGAACATTTGGTAAAAAATAAGCGACCAATCGTAACATTTCATAGCATGTCTGAAGGCCAGAAATATTTATGTCTTTGTCCTTTTTTTTGCATACATATCAGCTAATCTATCATTTGTTTCTTTATCATTGTTATTAGAATACAAGCTATTGTTAAAAATATTCAAAAAAACTATTAATTAAAGGCGTTTAAAAACTATTCAGTCTTTAAACCCCTTTTTTGACAAGGTGTTGTACAGAAGATTACCCTGTTCTTTACATTTTGTTGGATGACGACCAAAGCGATTAAAAGAGCTGACGGTTTCCAGTTACAATTCTGGACTGGTCGAACAGCATCTTATTTCCTGGTCGCTGAATTTTGCTTGGCTTCTCAGTTTTCTGTGGAGGAAGTATAGGGATCCAGGAAAATCAAAAAACTTAAGGCTGAAAAGTTTCACTCTTTGAACATCGTCCCAGTGACCCGCAAGATAATAAAAAAACGGGTCACTAATGTTAATCCTGTGCCTTTCATACCGTTAAAAGATACTTTTTGAACTTTTGTTCTACCTGTTGAATTTGCGATTATAGGAAAAAATTACTTTTGATTATTATTAAATTCGAAAAAAAAAAACTTATATGATAGGTTTTTTTACTACTAATGAATTCAAAATAAATGGGTTTTCATCTTCTGCCCCTTCAGTGACCGGAGCGATGCTAATGATTGAATTTGAAACTTTTTTTTTAAATGATTGATTTGCGTCTAGCCAAATAGACGCATTTGCCTACAATCCCATTTTTCATTGTATATTAACTGCACACAATTTCCACTTTGATTTTGTATTACCAATAATTGGCACGTGATTTATTTGATATTCTCGTACGTGATTCAAACGTGCCACAAATAAATTAAAAAAAAATACATAATTTAAATTTGAAAAAAGGATCAAGCCAAGGAATAAAAAATCAGTTTGAAATGGGGTGCTTGCCCCCCAATGTGAAATCAATGAATTCATTCCAGTAAATATGCTCATTTCAATTTTCTTATTGATATTTAAAATTATTCATTCTTCATTGCAATGAAGAGTAGTACAGTCGTTAACTGTACAGTGCGTTATCCATTTATATACAGATCAGTGGTCACTAGTCATGATTCATTAATTGAGCAAAGAAAATGTATGATTTCATTTGAGCCAATATCTGTCCGGCATCCTTTTTACTAAATCAAATGGATCAAGTAGATCGTGGCTTCCCGTTTCTTCCATTTCTCTCGATTGTACGTGTCGCTGCCACTTTATCCGGTCGCCAAGAGAAGGCCACTCGGGAGGATTGGGTCGCGAAGACGTGAGGTCTTGTGTGTCCAAGAGCATGTGGGCTTATTAACACTGCTGACGTCATTAATTCTGGACCCATCATTCTTTTTCTTGACAATGCATTCATTGATATGATGAACTTGGAATTGAACCTTAAACGTCCCGACAAAAGCGGACCACACTACGTGATAAAATGCGATGCGTTTCATTAGTTCCTTTTCCAATAATCAGCCGCTTATAAATTGTCTGCTTAATGGAATTTTTCAACGATCGACAATCAATCAACCCCTATGTATTTTAAACGCATACGATGCCATTACAAATTTAAGTTTTCCTGTTGGAAAATCTATTTTGTCCCTTGAAATGCAAATACCCTTTTCGAAGAAATTTTCACAACTGACAATAAATTGGTAAACATAAACATATTTCACTTAATCTATATTTTTGCAAATTTAAAAAATAACTACCCCAAATCTTTATAATAATAACCCTTTAACGTTATTTTTCTAGGCATAGGTACGATTGGGTTATTATATTGCAAAATAGTCGTCAATAAACCAAAGAGTGCTCTATCAATGTATATATATATATATATATATATATATATATATATATATATATATATATATATATATATATATATATATATATTCCAATTATGAAATGATATATTTTGTCTATAGATAAAAGCATTATTTTCCGAATCTCCTAATGTACCAAATTGATTAAACTCGCGCCTTTAAATTTATGAAATCAAAAAGTCCAGAAATAGAAATAAATTTTTCGAAATACATTTCATAAATTTAAAGGCGCGAGTTTAATCAATTTGGTACATTAGGAGATTCGGAAAATAATGCTTTTATCTATAGACAAAATATATCATTTCATAATTGGAATGACGTTTTAACTCGTTTAAAAATATTTTTCATTTTACTAGTTATATTATAAATGGTAAGATAAATACCAGAAAAAATAATCTATGACTGAGTACTTAATAAAGTCCCGAAAGGCAACGAAACGTCGTACAAAAATCAAATAAAAATCATTAAGAAAAAAAATTTACTAAATTTTTAGTCCAAAAAAAATCTTATGAAAATAACAAAAAAAGAAAAAAAGTATAGGGGAGACCGGGTACAAAAGTAACAATTTGTACTTTTACCTTGATTTCTGGCTGGGTGTTATTATTGCCATTAAATGAATATAACCACAATAAATTTAGATTATGTTCTTCACAATAGTAACTTGATTTATTAAATTATGGTATGTTTTATATGAATAACATAGAGTTAAAAAAAATTGTCAGTTGTGGGTCGAAAGTAACAAGACTGCTAAGGGTTGCTAATGAAAACATAGTACAAGTTAAATCAACAAATAACTTATTTAAAGACTTTATATTAATGATATAAACCAAATTTAGCATTTTAAATACTCAAAAAATATATATTTTAAAGAAGCGAATCAATAGAATGCCGAGATAACGCATAAGAACTACTGCATGCAGAACTACCGACACGGAAATGTATCGAAAACCATTCTATTGAAGTAGATATCCATAAAAATAAGATGTTAGTAATGAAATCATTACGAGGACAAACAAAAGTAACATATTACTTTTGGTACGCTAGGAGGCTATGGTACTTTTGTACCCATTCTCATTTTTAATAAAACGTGTAATATAACCTTAAAACGGAACATGCCAGACAAAAATGAATTTAAACAATGTGCAGTTTATCAAATCAAGAATCGATATGCAAACATTCGGATCGCTATGATCCTTTTACTATGTAAACAATAAATAAGAAAACGTCGAAAAACTTACTTTTGGCTCGTTAAAACACATTACGTCCTATTATATAACCTAACAACGCATTGCGCACTCGTCGACTTAATGCGATTGGGGGGGGGGGGTGTTCTAGGCTATCACCTGATGGTAGCAAAACGATGTTCGCCCATTGGATAAACCTAGAAAGAATTTATTACTTTCGATCCGCCGTTGCTTTTGTACCTAGTCTCCCCTACTTCACAAATTTCGCAAGGGTAGCAGTACAAATATACTACCAATTTATTATTAATATTTATCCAAAACATTCGAGTTTCTAAGTTCAAATTCTAATAAAAAAATTGTGTACTTATAGATGCACGTAAGAAGTTACATTTGTTTGTAAAAGTTTAGTTTTCGATCAAGAAATAAGTTTTAACCGTTCTATTTTTCTAGTTAGAGTTGACAACAGAATTTGCATCACTTTAATTATAAAATAATTGTTGCTACCCGTGAAACATTCACAGCGAACACTGAAATAACTAGCAAATGAGAAAAATTGATGGTTGTATGAAACCAAAATGACAGTTGAATCAAATGATAACAAACAGTAAGTTCTAATTTGATACAAGGATTATTATATTTGGTTTTCATTCACACGAATGAGTTTAAATATATTTTTTGCCTGTCTTTGCCGACATATATGCCAACATATTATATTGATTTAAAATATTTTATTTTTATCTAAACTAAGTTATAAATTAAAATAAAATAGTTAAAATTTAAAATAATACGTTATTTAATGTTAAGAAACGGAAAATTAATTTAACAAATTTCAATATATCAAAGTTACTTTTGGTTTTAAAAACACAGTATCTCGCGTAGTTGGCTTGGGGAATATTTTACATACAGCAGAAGTTGTTTATGGAAAAATAAATGTAACAAATTTTGTATCGGAAAATGGTTTGGACTGTTTATGGTTTGGACCTCCAATATATACTTCCAATATATATATATATATATATGTAAAGTATATATTGAAGGTCCAAACCATAAACAGCCCAAACCATTTTCCGATACAAAATTTGTTACATTTATTTTTCCCCTCGCCTAGAGATATTACCTTCTTTAAAAATTGGACCTAAGTTGTTTTAAATATTTTCGCATGATTTTGCTTTGAAACCATTAAAAGTTATTGGAACCTCCATATGATAATTATTTATCTTTGCTGTTCTATCATTCAGTTCTCCATCAAAAGTATTGAAATCAATCTAAATCAATCTTAAATGACAATAGTAACTTTTTTGAACAATTTAACAATGGATTGCATTCTAACAAAGTTGAAAAATAAGTGACAGAAAAGCATGTAAAGGAAAAAGGACAAAGACATAAAACCGATATGCTACGAAACGCTACGCATCAGTTGCGTATTTTTTACCATTGACTATTGTATTTTTTGCCGTTGCCTACTATTGCTATTTCATGGCGTCAATTTAAGTCTTTTTTATTTTGCTACAACATCAAAAATACAACTTTATAAAAATACTTATTTATAAACAATAAAGTAAGATTTTAGTAATTTCAAAACAGCTAAGAATTGAGAATATGCACTTATAATTTTTTAAGATTTTAAAATAGATCATAATTTAATTTTACCATCATATTTTGCCGTGTTTAATAACACAACTGGTCTCACGATTCCTTCTTCAAATAGATTTTGATATGTTCTTTTCAAAACTCACCAAGTGGTGAAAACAATTTCGTAGCATAAATATATTTAGTTTGTGATTAACCCCTTTTATTTACTACGAATATTTTCGATTAGCTTAAAAATTAAAATATTAGGAGATATTTGATTTGATTTTTATAACAGGACATGTACACTTAGTGAGTTTTCAATATATAAAGAGAATGGTAGTTGAATTAATATTTGACGGCTGTTAATAACTCCAGCCAGCTCTATCTTCAAAGAAGCGAATTGATAACTTCCGATAGAGTATAACAAAGACAACATATATCTCTATCTCATGATTTCTTAGCGTCCATTCAATAGTACGGTTGCATTTCAACTTTTTGTAAAATGGTAGGGGAAAGGCATTTCAAGGCACTTTAATGTTCAAAAAAACACTTTAGAAGTCGTTTAAAGTTATAAGAGGCATTTTAAATGTAAGATTTCAAAATGCCTTTTTTATCAGAGTAATCCTTCAAAACTTTCTTAAAAAATTGTCTCTTAAACGTATCCCATTTATTTGTATTATAAGATCTCACTTCATGCCAAATTTAACGGCTCTAGGGAAAGTGAAAATACTCCTGACCATTTTGGTTTATTTTCAAATGTTAGAATAAGTAAAACATGAGAAATAAACTATCGTTATTTTCAATTACATTAAGTTAGATGCTTGATTTTTTCGATTTTTAAGGAATCGTAAAATGTCATTATTAATACCAATTTCAATTTGATTTTCACATATTATCTTAATAAACCTGCGTATGCTAAGTACAGATATACAAGGAAGTGATCCTATAAGTGTTCCTTGTTATTCTTTTTAGGAACGGAACCCTAAAAATGACGTTTCTTTCCGGTCCCCCCATCTATTTCCGGATGTTAATTTGATCATTCAGAAATTTTATCGCACCATGGTATGTACGTTACTACAATTTTATTATTTACTACGTAAACATAATTATTAAAAACAACATAAAAATTATCTCAAAAACTCACGATTTCATTCATAAAAACAGCAATTTTTAATGTAAATAAATCTAAAATCTTCATTCATCACTTCTTAGTTAACAACTAAGCACTTAATATCTTTAGATACATTACATTTTTCTGATGCAATAAATTTAACTTCCGGCAAAATCGTACGATACAGTGATTAGTTTAAAAAGAAATTTATAATAATAATAATAATAATAAATAAGGTCATCATACGACTTTCCTAAGTATTATCTTTCACGAGACTTTCATTGCTTTTTGTAATATGGTATTCAAATGTTTTGAGTAAAACGGAAAATCCAAATAATCTAAAATAATGACTCAACTTACCGAAATCGAAAATTTGTTCCCATTTGCAAGTATTACAAGCTTATAATTGAAAATGGCGATCTAATCATTGACTAATTGATTAAATGGAAATATGACATCAATTCTCTCTTCCATTCTGATCGAATTATCACCAATAAGAAACATTGCTAAACCATTTCAGTATTGTCATTTGAATTCTTCGAAAAGTATTCGTTCCTAATTTATCTGATCTGATCTGATCTGATGAGAAAACAAATTTATTTTATTTTTATTTTTTATATTTTAAATTAAATGGAAATATTTCTGAAAATCGTCATCGGGTCAGTGGTAGCAGGAAAGAAATGTTCGAATTATAAAACGTTATGTATTTCTTTAATTTTGCTTAAGTGATAGTAATAAATGTAGTGACCGCGGCAAGATGAGGGATTTCTTGTAATAAAACAGTGGGATATCGAAAAAAGTGGCCAATTAGGCGCAACAAGAAGGACGTAATTGGAATCATAATGTGATCATGTAATCAAATCAATTGCCTTGAAACGTTAATAATTATACTCCAATAAACACTCGTTTGTATGAACTTCTTACCTATTTATTAAATTTTTGAATAATACTCAAATAACTTTTTTAATAAAAAAAAAAAAACAAATTCTTGGAAGACAAAACGAATATTTAAGTAATCTAGCAGACCTAGCATATCTACCTACTAGCTGATGCCTGCAACTTCGTCTGCGGAACGTAGGTGTTGGTTATATTTTCTTTTTAGATTTGCTATTTGTAGTGGTACATGAAAATTTGTATTTCTCTTATTTCCTTTACGAAAAACATAACCATACTTAAAAACACTATTTTGTCAACTTTAAAAAGACACAATTAATAAACTGTTGCTTAGAATAAAATATTTGTATATAATGATCAATTAATTTTCAAAAAATATTTATAAATATTTAAAAAGAGTATAGTCTATTGAGTATACCTACGGTAGGTACACCTACCATAAACCAAATAATTCATAAGTCAAACAGCATCTATGCATAAATAAAAAATAACGTCAAGTTCAATAAAGTCGGTCTTAATTATGACTTAAAACAGTAAAAAGTTATCAAAATACTCGCGTCAAAATAACAGAAGTAAAGGATCTATATTTAGAATATTAGTAGAAATCCCATTTTATTGTCTCGACTCCCGAATGAACCTTGTTCCCAAAACTATTACACTACTGCAATGTACAACACTAACGCGAAATTGAAATTTGTACAATTTTACAAAACCCAGTTCCTCCATAATTAAGTATAACCATTGTGCAACTATACACTTATTAAAATATCTGAATTTTAACTATACAATTAAATCATATTGGATAGTCTCGAGATCACCATACACGATTTGGCGTACGCCTTTTGCTCTGTAAGAGCATTTTAAATTTCTGTTATCATTATGACTTACCGTATATTACACATTCAAAACACCCCCTCTTTTTTAAATTGTTATTCTTTCTCTGTCGATAGGAGCCACTAACTTTAGTTCGCAAAATTTCCGGTTCATATTTTCTTTTAGTTCGCCAAATTTCAAGAGATACTCGCTCACTAATGTAATTATTTACGAATAAGTATTTCTGATTCTTAGGTTTACAATGTGTGAAAACCAAAAAACTTAATGCTTACTTATAAACTTAACTTATCTTTTTTCAAATTTATCTATCAGAGTTTAAATTTTTAAGTAGACCCTAAGTAAGTTTTTGTTTCTAATAATAAACCAACTTTGATTTTTGTTAAGGGATTAAACGTTTAATCTTTAACGACACTTGAATTATGAAATGTGAAATGTCGATTGTTTATTAGACGTTATTCCATCTAAACTTTGGCACCATTTTTCACTCATTTAGGGTAGGAATTTTTAACAACCCTTTATTGTTACATATCTGCATCATATAAGGAAAACACTTTTCAAATTTCATTGACACAAACGTGCACTTATATATGAAAACTAGCTGATCCCCGCAACTTCGTCTGCGTAACGTAGGTGTAAATTATGTTTTCTTTTCAAATTTGCCATTTGTAGTGGTATATGAAAATTATTATTTTTCTTATTTCTTTTACGAAAAACATAATCTTACTTACAAACACTATTTTGTCAACTTTAATATACTGTTGCTTAGAATAAAATAGTTGCATATAATGATCAATTAATTTTCAAAAAATATCTATAAATATCTGAAAAGAGTATGGTCTATTCCGTATACCTACGGTAGGTATACCTACCGTGAACCAATTAATCCGTAAGTCAATCACCATCTATACATAAATAAAAACTATCATTAAGTTCAATAAAGTCAGTCATAATTATGACTTAAAACAGTCAAAAGTTATCAAAACACTCGCCTAGATATTTAGAACATTAAGAGAAATCCCATTTCATTGTCTCAACTTTTACACTCATTGATATGTATATATGGATAGACTATGCATATGGGGGCAAATAGATATTTGAAAAATCTAGTGAAGCGTACGAAGCGCTACCTACGTGAGTACAGTTTTAAGAGTAACTAAGACCAACTGATGCAAATTACGTGTACAAACGCTTGTCCGAAGTGTAACAAGACCGATACGGAGAGCAGAAGTGGGGTGTAAGGGGTGTTACTTTGTTAAATTTTTCAAGAAAAACAAAATTATTCTTGTCGTAATTTTGTAATTTTCTAAAAATTGTTAAGATTATGATTATTTTTAATAAAAATTTTTAACAACGATGTCTGATGACCTGTAATGTATGTAAATTTAAAATTAACAAAGTAACTCTGATGTAAAATTCCTAATAAAAAAAAATCGTGATTAAATAAATTGAAAATTACAAACATGCTTTCATATTTTATATAATTTAATTTTAATACAATATCTATACTTTTTAAGTAACCAAATATCATATAAATATATGAAAATGTAAAGCATATATAAATTTAAAACATGAAGATTACTGTTTAACTTTCCCGCGCTGACACTCTCGACTCTTCTGACACTTCTAACACAGGCGCTGTTGCATTTCACTTAGTTCCACTTCAAATCTGTACCCACTTAGAGGCGCCTGTAGTTACTTCAAGTGTGAGTTTTCGTTTATTGTGCAGCGGGCTATCCATTTATACAGATCAGTGTTTTCACTACTGAAATGTACAGAACTACCGCAAAATTGAAATTTGTACAATTGCAAGGAACCTAGTTCCTCCATAATCAAGTATAACCATTGTGTATCTATGCACTTATTATTAAAACATTTGAATTTCAACTATTTTTTTTCAGTTCGCCGAATTTCTCGCTATTCGATATTCGCTCATTAATGTATTTATTTGTGATTACGTATATCGGATTTTCAGGTTTACAATATGTGAAAGCCAAAAAACGTAATGCTCACTTATGAACTTATCCTTTTTTAGATTTATATATTAGGGTTTAAATTTTAAAGCAGTTCCTACGTTTTTGTTTCTAATAATAAACCAACATTGTTTTATTTTAAGCGATAAAACCTTTTCGTCTATAACGAACATACCTTGATAATAAAATTTGAAATTTCGATTGTTTATTAGACATTATGTCATACAAACTTTGCCACCATTTTTCACTCTTTTAGAGGAGGAATTATCAAAAAACTCTTTTTTATTATATATCCGCATCGTATAAGAAAAACACTTTCCAAATTTCATCGACACAATTATGCATTTATATTGGAAAATACAATGTAAAACGAAAAAAATTATGACCTTTATTTTGATTATCATGACTAAAAAGCAATTCGATATCGCACATTTGGACGTTGTACGTACAAAATTGTTGGAAATAGGTAGAAAACGTGGAAGTAAATTCGAATATTTTATTTATTTTCAAAAACAATTATTGATTTTCAAATTTTTCAAAATACCGAAGGAAAGTTGGTTTGGAAGATTTTTTTTTTGATTGATTATGAAATATATGACAAAATATTGCTCACTTAATGTTAAATAATTGCTCCAGGTCACAACCATTGGTTCATAAAAATTCGATTTTAAAAAAGTTTGATTGTTGAAAAACAAACAAAAATTAAAAACTGCCTCTTTGGTATTTGGTGTAAGTACCTACTACCTAAACTTTCATACTAATTAAGTGAATTGACGTTATTTAAAATGCTGTAGTTAAAATTATGTAACAAAAAATAGAAACTTATTATTAATTAATTACACTTATTAAATTCAAAATTTCGATTGTTGATTAACTCTACATTTTCTCATACAAACTTAGTCACCCCTTTTACTCTTTTAGGGTAGGAATTTTCAAAAAAAAAATTCTTATCAGATGTCTACTTCTTAAAAGGAATACATCGAATATTAAAATTTCATCAGTCAGAGTGGATATATAAATACAGGATTTTATGTATGCACGGATTTAAAAACGTATTTACTTTAAGTTTTATTACTATTATTATTATTACTACTACTACTATTACTTTTTTCGTTAATATATCCTTATTGAGCAACCCTAAGGGTCTATTTAAAACAATTTTGTAAAAAAAATAAAAAAAAAGAGTTTTCTGTAAGATTCGAACCCACGTCTTTATAATTAGGAGCATCAGAATGTTAGATACATAAGCCATAACGCTATTAACATCAACTATGTGTTTTATATATATATAAAGGTTTATAATTCAAATAGGCTTTTTTTTTAAATTTAAATTGAATTTACTGTGCTTTTTATCAGTTCAACTAAAAATATTTTTACAGATTATTTTCTAACTTTAAACTACCTTTCCAACGATATATAATTTACCTTTCTAGTGAAAAATTTATGTTTACATCCCTAGGGAATACCTTCCCTTATTATTTTTTTGGAATGATAAGTAGCCTATAGTCTGTGGGAAATTGTGTTGTATCTTAATACCAAATTTCATAAAATTCGGTTGTTCCGTTCTTTAGTTAAAACGGAACACACAGACAGACAGACAGACAAAAATTTTAAAAATGTTAAATTTGGAATAAGGGGCTCTTGAAACAAATATTTACCCTAAAATTGGGTTCAAAATCGAAATGTACAGACAGACGTAAGAATTTTATATATTAGTATAGATTTAGTGTAAATCGAAAAAAAATATAATCCTTTTTATTTTGATTATCATGATTAAAAAGAAATTCTATTTCGCACATTTAGATGTTTTACATTCAAAATTGTTGGAAATAGGTGGAAAGCGTGGAAGTAAATTCGAATATTTTATTTATTTTCAATAACAATAATTGGTTTTCAAATTGTTCTAAATACCAAAGAAAAGTTAGTATGGAAAATTTTATACTTTAATTAATAATGAAATATATGACAAAAAATTGCCCCCTTAATGCTTTTCAGCAGAATATATAATCCACGTCACAATTATTAGTTCATAAAAAATAGATTTTAAAAAGTTCGATTATTGAAAAACGAACAAAAATCAAAAATCGCCTATTTGGTATAAGAACTACTTAAACTTTCTTACTAATTTAGTGAAATGATGTTATTTAAAATGTTGTTATTAAAATGATATAATGAAAAACAGACACATATTTTATTTCTAAATATTAATATAGATGAACTTGGTTTTTATTAAACGGTAATAATGTTTCGTCTTTAACAACAGTTTGATTATTAAATTTAAAATTTTGATTGTTGGTTAACTCTACATGGTATTTCATACAAACTTAGCCCCCCCTTTTCACTTTTTAGGGTTGGATTTTTCGAATGATTTACTCACGTATTGCCTAGATACGTATTTCGATTACCAAGCAAACTTCCTCAGTGATCATCAAGTAGTATTGGATCGCTCCGTAACTGCTATGCGATGGTTCACCACAGTACGGATGAAGCTTGCTTGATAATCGAAATACGTATCTGGGCAATACATCAGTAATTCATTTGTTTGAGCTTTTGTTCAAATTTATATTTATAGCGAGCGTTGGTAAATTATAATACATAAATAAGGCCACAATATATTTTACATATTGTATTAACTTAAAATGTGTGTTTAAATATATTTATCATAGGAAAACGTCCATGGGATTTTGAAATTTTTGTTCGGTGACGTCATTTTAATGTCTGACCAATAGGAGCTCGTCTTAAGTCTTTTAAATTTAGCAATTTTCTTTGCATTTTTAAATAAATTTTCTTAGATTTTATTAAGTTTAGTTAAAAAATAACAGCTACATCAAAATATTTGACTATTTTTAGAACATGCTTGGTCTATTACTGGAAATTTTTATTTCCCCAATTGTGGCTAAAAGAACTCAAAAAGTTGTCGCATTTATAACTGCAGAAGACACAAAAGAAAGATTTCATGTAATTTGTATGATTTCTGTCCTTACACTTCCTTAATTACGTAATAATTGTCATGGACTTTGATTGACTCAAGTTATGTAAAATAAATTCATATATGAGACAGTAAGGGCAAAGTTGACAATGTTTAAGCAATTGTTGGAACTCGTTCATTATTTATTTAGATCACCACGATAGACATTGAAAGATTTATTGCACGGGATTCAAAATTTCCATGCAAGTAGTCAGGTAGTCTTCCCAGAATTCGAGCAGTCACTGAATTAATTTTCGCCATGTCGACACAATTGTATCCAACATTAATTATTATGATTTATTATGTGCAAGAAAAATGAAAAAAAAATCTGCAGAATTGCATTTATGAAGCAATAAACGAATACAGGCATCATTTTAATGTTTCAAAAAGAAAAAATCATATTTTTTTTAATTTGTTTTAGATCAAAAATTTTTTAAAGAATTTTAAAAGAAAATTATACCAATCAATATATACAACTGTTTCTTTGAATTCTAATGAATTCTAACTCCAATTTTCAGTGCAAACAAAATATCGAGTAAAAATTGGACGAAAGAATTATTTTTGTTCAATGGTTTTTGAGAAAAGTAGATACCTGTTAGGAACTTTCTTATGTTTAACGATATCCATTATAATAAAAATATTATTATTTTGTTGGTATTGCTGTAAATTGCTTTGGAATAAAGGCGACCAAAGTCAGGCCAATTTCACAAATCCTTACATGAATTTTTATATAAATCAAATATAAAGATTGAACTGAGCAAAAATTCTTCATTTTATTTTTAATTCAAGTACCAAAAAAGGTATTACTGGTCATTTCAAACTAAGTATTCATATTAGTTAAACTAATTGAAGTTCTCCATGCTCTCTGAAATTTACATAAAAAAACGGTGTGTGTTTTCTCATGTACACATGTGAGAAGTTATACTTACCATAGTCGTAATTAAAAAAAAATAATCCCCTACTATAACATCTTCCGGTAGTGCCTTCAATGGCACAATAGTTATTAGTAGTTTGTGATAACTAAAACATGATACAATTTTAAATCCAAGTTTTGCTTTTAATGTCAATATAATAGCCCGGCAAATACAATAGACCGTCAATGTAATGTATAAACGGCGGCAAAAACAGAGAACAAAGAATGTAAACAAATACATGTGAGTGTAATACAAATATAATAATTATTTGTCTCAATTTTCAATTAAGTGATTGTTGTCAATGGTTTCAACTGTCATTTCGTTTTCATTCAAATGCCAATTTTCGCCAGTTTTCAGTGTTGGGTAGTGAATATTTTCCATAAAATTACGGCTGATGTCCCTTTTAGAACCGTTTTTAATTTAATTCATGATTTTTTTGTTAATTCAATTTGAATATCGTATAATTTGTCTTTGGTGGGTAACTTTTGATTATGGCCTGATTAACTCACGAATCAAAGTAAAAGAAAAGTATAAAACTTACGTTACCAGATATTGATGTCCCTAAAAGGGACATGAGCAAACTTGGCTATTTATACATATTGTATGTATACACAACTGACTATTTTTACAAATGGATTGGTATTTCACAATATTATACACAATATAGGTACTACTTATACAAATTTGAATCTTACATATTATATGAATTAACTGTTTATCAATACAGCATGGACTACTTGTTCGAAAAATACTTATCGAAAACTTTTACCATATTAAAATGGAATGTAATCATAAACTATCATGTACCTATAGATATGAATAAACAATCAATTGTATATACATGCAATTTGTCTAAATCAGGGGTGTCAAACTCAACAGCTTACTTGGGCCAAATAAACAATGCTTAACTTTTGGTGGACCGCAAAAAAATCAATGTTCTTAGAAACAAATATTTTTATTTTGAATAGTAATATTTAAATAGTTAATTTATTGTTTATGTCCTGATATTTGACATCTCTTTTCTGCTACTATCTTTCTTATTTCAAGATAAATTTCATTGGCCGAGACTACTTTCAAAATTGACCCATTATGTGGGTTATTAATACAGTTTAGTACAGTTTATAAATTAAGTTTATTATAATTTTATAATAAACTGGTTTCGTTTCCAATTTACATTTCTATTTCATTTTTTCTTTGCATCGGGTATATTGACTGCAAGGGCGGATTCAGGATTTTTTTCTGGGGAGGGACAGTGTCATCTTTCATTTGCAAGTGCGTAAAAGGGATGCAACGAAAAAAAATCACTAATGTTCACTAATGTTTCACTAGTGAAACATGTTCTTTCTGTTATTTTATTTATATATTTTAACAACTCTAATAATTTGATTTGCTGCTAAGTATGTACTGCGATGGAATATCCACAGTACACAAAAATACCATGGAGGGCACGTACCCACCCCCTTAAATTCGCCCTTGATTGACTGGGCCGCAAAAATGTTCCTCTCGGGCCGCGAGTTTGACACCCCTGGTCTAAATAATCAAATGTGTGTACCTACAACATGTACAAATAGCTACATAGAAAAAAAATGTTTTAATTCAATAGCGATTTTATATTTTAATATCCATTTACATCGTTGTATTGAAACCAATTTTTAATTCAAATATGGAATAATATAAAGCAATGTAATGTATCAGCCGACTTTCCTTATATTATTTTAAATACTGCATTGACTAATTTCGAAACAATGCCTTTCTTTCAAATATCCATACATTTCTTTTATTTAATCCTTAAATAAGTAAAAAAATAGAAAAAAGCCAAGTTCGACTAGTGTAATAGTCATTACCTCTTTTCAATTTGAAATAAGGGAATGACGAAATGAAGTATGGTATGGAAGTATTCTATTGGTATAGAAATCTTTGAACATAAACTTTTTTTACCTCTGAATTTTTGTATAAGTTTACCATCTCTGACAACCTTCTTTACTGTGCAATTATTGTTCAGATAAATTAAAGTCTCATGTGTACTTTAGCACACCCACAATCTGACAACGTCGTATTTTCGACTTTGTTTTTAATTTAATTCGCGATATTTTTGTTATTTCAATTCTAATATGGTATAATTCTCTCTTTTGTGGTTAAAGTTTCATTATGGATCGATTTAATCGCGAATTAAATTAAAAAAATAGTCGAAAATGCAACGTTGTCAGATTGTGAGTGTGCTAAAGTACACTTGAGCCAAATTAAATACCTCTATTTTTCTTCAATGTGAGGGAATGACAACTGAAAATGTAATCTTGAAATCATTTTCATATTTTTTTTTTGAACACATATTCTAACACGTGTAACATGATTTAAATATGTGAAATAATTGATAGTATCGACAACAATCAAAAAACGATGAGAGCCTTCATGAATGATTACGGATGTGTTCATATATCGACTGTTACTAAAGGCGTGAAGAAATGATTTGCTTTTATTGGACATACATATATATAAAATATATTTTTGAAAAATTTTTCTTTACTTTTCATTCCAAACTTAAAAGATTTTTGAAAATGTATTGAAATTTTTAATCGATTTGTCAAATTCGCAAACAATTTTTTTTAAAAATTTTTGATTTAAAAGGTCAAAAATGTGTTAATCTCAAGTTTAGGACATAGAGAAGGGATAATTTTCAAGATTATTCTGTTATTATTCGGTAGAGATTCTCATATAGTTCAAAAATTATAACTAATACCATTAGCCCAAGTAGTGTTCACTTCAAGGAAAAAAATTACCATCATTGGTCACTTTGATTTTTGTAAGAACTGAAAGGTCAAGAATTTCGAGATTTCATGAGAATTACCCATACATGAACCAATTGTTAACCCATTCTAAAGTTATATACATACGAACCTCAGATTATACTAATGCACTTTGAAAGTGGCACAATAAAAATCAATCAAATTGGTCATCATTGCTATGAAATTATTATCAGAGCACAAATTCAGAGAATTTTGAATTCAAATTCATGAATGAAAAAATATTTTTGGAAATGATTTACATGGTGTTTTTTTTTTTTGGAAAAGACTAGAATTGCTCTAATTTATCTATGGAGACATTCGATATTTTTCAACCATATTTATTGCAGTTAGAAATTTTTTTGAATACCAAATGAAATGTGGTTGTCGTTTTGAAATGCACTTTTTACGACACAAATGTGGTGGACGATGTGCTATGCCAAGGGCTTTGTCCTTCCATGGTGGACGTGACAAGTCTCACAATGTTCATCGGAAATTACATGAGAATATTGTTATATTCTTATACTTCACTTTCACTTGACATAAATCAAAATCATTTATCACCTAATGCCCATGTTTAAACACGTCATTATCTTACTTGAACAAATTAGTTTTATGTATTATGTACATGTACAATACGCCGTTACTCGTCCTACAATAATACATGATTAGAGCATAAATTTTAATAATTTATGGTATCTTACAATATCAATGCTTTTGTGGAAACATTAATTTTTATCTTTGCTTCTACCCAATGCTGCATTTACCCCTAAAGCCCGATACAAGACGGCAAAATTTAAAAGACTCCAAAATTTTAAAGTCCAAAGAATTTAAGAGTTGATCAAGTTAATCTAATTATAACTAATCATATACCTCTACAAACTATATCCCATCGATTGTCAAAAAAAAATTCGAAAAATTCAAACCTTAAAATTTTGTTGACTAATCGGTATGAGTTTCGGTATTGAGTGAATGAGTATCCCGTACTCAGGTCGTAATAAAAAAAGGCAAAATTTGTTAAATTGTAATGAAACAGTTATCTAGATATTAGTTACTATTAGATATTAGTTATTAGATATCTAGATATTAAGTTACACTAACTTTTGTTAACACTAATAATACAACACTTTTTACTTTGTACAATTGAATCTACATTTCTTATTTTGTTTTGTAAAAATATTGTATAACTTTCTGTACTCCTTCTGGATTCTATGCACAGGTGTAACCCACCTCTATAGAATTCATTACCAGAAGTAAATAAATAAAATAAATAAATTATAATACGAATGCATCAAAGGCTTTCGTTTCATAAATGAAACAATATAATTTTAAAACAGCAAATAATAATATTTATTTCGAAATTATAAATGGTGCAAGCAAAACAAGAAGATTATCTTATATATAAAAAATGGTGTATGTACTAAGGTACATGCGTGAGAAGTTATATTTATTTATCGTAATTAAAAAAAAAATGTTTTTAATCCATAAACATATTCCGGTAGTACCTGAAATGGTACAACAGTTAACACTAGTTTGTGATAATTAAAATATAAAACAATTTTAAGCACGATTTTTACTTTTAATGTCAATTTAATAGGCAAATGTATGTATAGCAGTAAAGACAGAGAACAAAGAAAGTAAATACATTCATGAGAGTGTAATATAGATATAACTAGTAGTTGCCCGTTGCATTCGCAACTAAAGGTTTTATCTCAATAAAATGTTTAATATGAGATAATGTAGAGTTAATCAATAATCGAAATTTTAAATTAAATAATCAGTGTTGTTAATATGAAAAAAAGTTTATCTAAAATTATATTAAGAAATAAAATATAAGTGTTTTTTTATATCATTTTAATAACAACATTTTAAATAACGTCATTTCACTGAATTAAAATGAAAGTATAATACTTATGTAGTAATTATAACAAACAGGCGATTTTAAATTTTAGTTTGTTTTTCAACAATCAAACTTTTTAAAATCTATTTTATTTTATGAACCAATGGTTGTGATCTGGAGTACTTATATATTCGGCTGAAAAGCATTAAGATAGCAATTTTTTGCCATATATTTCACTGTCAATTTAAATATAAAATCTTCCATACTAACTTTTCTTCGGTATTTAAAATAATTTGAAAACCAATTGTTGTTATTGAAAAGAAATAAAATATTCGAATTTACTTCCACGGTTTCCATCTTTTTCCAACAATTTTGTATGTGCAATGTCCAAATGTGCGAAATCGAATTGCTGTTTAATCATGTTAAATAACATAAAGATCATTATTTTTTTTCGTTTTATATTGTATTTTCAAATATAAGTGCACATTTGTGTCGATGAAATATGGAAAGTGTTTTCCTTATACGATCCAGATATATAATTAGAAAGAGTTTTTGAAAATATCTCCCCTAAAAGAGTGAAAAACAGTTACAAAGCTTGCAAGGGATAACGTTAAATAAGCAATCAAAATTTCAAATTTAATAACAAAGTCCGTTTTACCCGTACCAACGTTTTGAATGCGTAAGTGGGGATAACAGAGCGCATGCGTATATTCTGCACGCACGGACGACAAGATAGTCAATTTATATATAAGATAACTATTGTCTCGATTTTCTATTAACTGATTATTGTCATTGGTTTCAACTATCATTTCGTTGTCATTCAATTACAAATTTTTGTCAATTGTCAGTTTTGTCAGTATTGAACTGTGACATTTCCCTGAAAGTTACTAGTTTTCAAATAATAGATTAAATTGGGTGGTCATGTTCCTTTTAGCGACATCAATATCTGGCAATGTTGTATTTTCTACTTTGTTTTCAATTTAATTCGTGATTTTTTTGTTAATTCAAATCAAATATCGTATAATTTGTTCTTTTGTTGGGATATTTTCATTATGACCTGATTTACTTGCGAGTTATTCTAAAAACATAGTAGAAAATGAAACGTTACCAAACACTAATGTCACTTAAAGAGGCATGAGCCAAATTGGTTATTTGTACATACAGTAAGTATAGTATTTCACAATATTATTCACAAATGACCACTTATGCGAATTTGTGTCTTGCATATATGAATTAACTGGTTTATCAATACAGCATGGGTTACTAGTTCGAAAAATACTTATCAAAAACATTTACCATATAGAAATGGATTTTAATCATAAACTATCATGCATAGATATGAATAAACAGTCAATTGGATAAACATACAGTTTGTCTAAACAGTCAATTGCATGTAGCTCTAGCATGTACAAATAGCGATAGAGTAAAAAGAAAATTAATGCTATAATTTATTACCCATTTATATTTATGTATTGAAACTGATTTTTAATTCAAGCATTAAAAAAACATAAAGCAATATAATGTACTAATCAACTTTCCTTGCATTATTTTACATATTGAAATAAATAGTTTCAAAAAAATACCTTTATTGTAAATGTATTTAAACTATTGTGTATTAATATGGATGTGGTTCTAACTATGAATATTGAAAATGTTAAGTTCAACGATATCGATGTTTTAATTATAAAATAACAACTGACGATGCTTGTTAGACTGTTATCTCTTCCTGGCACTTTTTAACTTCTTTGTTAATCGTTTCAGTTGGTTTCCCCTATCGAATAACAAAAAACCTGTGCTAGCGGTCAACTCGGTTGACTTGATTGCGTTTTAGTACTATACAAATCAAGAACTTTCACCAGTTAGAAGTTTCTTACAACCATGCTGCATTTTGCTTAGTTCACTTAAAATATGTACTCACATAGATGGCGCTGGTAATTGCTTCTAGTGCGACTTTTCATTTACTGTATAGTAAATGAAATTCGTTCTTACAGATCAATGAAAGTGATGGAGAAAAATCGATTTTTGCCCTTGTCCATCGATGTTATTCGATCCCACTTAAACGTGTGATGCTCAGCAGCAGCTGTTTATATGTTGGCAGTACGTATTGTGTGTTGTTGGGAAACCTCAATATAAGCCCTTGAGGTGGTGATGACTTACAGGTTCTAGCTTATATCTTAAATTTGAGGTTGAAAAGCTGTAATTTTAATGAGTAAGATGATATTTATATTATTTTTTTAAATTGTTTGTAATATTTTTTATTTAATTTTCAATAGTTTTTAATAGATTTATATTACACCGTATACTAAATATCGTTATTGAATAGTGATGCAACAATATTGACCAAATAAAAATCTCGGTTTAATAAAGCTCCAACTGCATATAATTTTGAAAAGCCACAATGCATTTAATTATGCAAATGAGCAAATCACTTGAATTTTGTTGCAACAAAGTGCAACAAAATCGCGATCAATTTCAATCTATTTATGACCAATTGAAATGATTTATTCAATTTTAATTACATTATTACCGAGCCACCACGCCACCGCACAAATTAGACATTTTTATTGCATAAATTCTATAATATAACGTTGCAGAGAAATTAAATACAAAATAGCCGGAAAAAGAGAATTTAGATTAGCTGCATTTGAATAGAGGGTATAGATGAGGACGACGGGAACCTATGTTGGCATGGCAATAGTAATGCACGTTTGAAAGCTGGACAATGGGACCATATGGGAAGACCAGCGAGCACTGGAGAAGCTCTACAAGTCTACAAGGTCTATCTGCATTGTCGTGACCTTACAATAAATAACTAACACTGAAGATTTCAATTAAATTGGACAAATTGTTGTATTTGATGCACATTCATTAAATTTAAGAGTTATTATAATAAATCGACTCCTCTAATATAGTCCAATAGTTAAATCAAGTGAACGGGAAATGAATTGAATTGGTTCTGTTTTTTTAACAGAATGGCATGAGATTGATTCTATAAAGGAAAATTTAAGCTTTATTCAAAGTATAAAACACTCTTTCAACTAATTTTATTAAAATTCTAAGGAAAAAGAAGCTTGTCGATAGAAAACTCGCAAACATGTTTTTCCTTATTAAGTTCCCCTTCGTGTTCCGGGGTGTCTCAGTCATTTTACTCAAAAATTGTTAGCATGATTAGTACTAGAAAGAATCAATTTGAAAAGAATTTAGACTAAATGAACTCAGTGATGGATTTAAGCCAAAGCCCATGAGGTTCAGGCCTAGGGCGGCAAGATTTTAGGGGCGGTAAAATTTTCGAAACGGTAAATTTTTTTAAGCTATTTGAGTTGTTTTTGCTATGAATTTATGGAATATCTTCAATAAAGTAGGTATATAAAATATTTATTTTATTGAATTTACTGTTCAATTTATCTCGTCACATTTTTCAATTGTTAAATCACTAGTAATAGGAGGACTGTCACTTCGGGGACATTAAGAACAAATTGAAGATCCTTATAATGGTATTTTTTTAGGAACTGTGGAACTTCCCGCTAAATTTGATCCATTTTTGTTAGAATTTAAAGTCCTATGCAAAGTCCCGTGAATTTTTCACGGGTAGCTACTAGTTTATTTATATTTCAGATTTAGTATTTTGTATAGGGTAGAGTGGGGCATAAAGGTCCGCGGGTATAAAGGTCCACCATGAGTATTTAAAATACTAGTGGCATATTCCTCTGTTTAATTATAATGGTTGGGATGAGGAAGCGTAAGAAGGATTTCGAGACCATCCTGGCAGTTAAGCTACTTTACAGATAGGAAATTTACGACATCACCCAGATATTTTTACTAAAGTAAAATTTTCAATTATTATTCTTTTCGGTTTCCAGAAGTAATATTGCTTTGACTAGACTAAAACGTAGTTTAATAGCATATGAAATTTAGTGGTTTTGCAAGATTTATTATTAGTTTTTATCTAATTTAAACAGTGAACTAGTTATAACCTATAAAAACACTTGAACGTAACTGGGGTAAAAAGGTCCACGTGGACTAGCCACGTGAAGGTTGGATTCAACGCAATCTTTGCAAGCAATGGGTCCATGAAAACTGTATTTCTAACCAAGGGTTCGTTTACTTCGTTTGTTTTAATTGTGATTCAGGAAACGATAAGTCTGACTAAGTTAAGATAGAGGTATAAAAAGATATTACTTATATTACAATTAATCTCAACATTATTATAAAGAAAGAAGAGTTTTATGTTATGTTTAAAATGAGTGTAATAAAATTTTCTAAATGAAAATCCAGAAACATTTCATTGATTCAAATACTGTTATTAATTCATAACACCTGTTAAATACTTAAAATAAATACAGGACCTTTTTGTCTCTTAGCCGTATTTTTTTGCCCCTACTAAGGGGCAAAAAGAGACAGACGACAAGGTCTAGAAAAACTGTAAAATGACATATTTCTATATGGATGATTTCGTTAAAAACTAATTTAAACATGGTCAGATATTCATTTGTTTGATTAGCTTTATACGTTTCAAATTAATTGGATTGGTTTTCACAATATAATACGGAATAGTAAAATTGGATCTTTAAACCCCACCCTACCCTACAACTGTCAACAAATGAATATTTTTCTCAACTCATTAAGTGAAGCCTTTTGATCTAATTCGTTCCTTTACATAATTTGCCTTGATAAAATAATATAAAATAAAAACTAAATTTACCAATTTGATTTCCAATAACATTCGGAGCTGAAGAAAAAGTTTATGTAACTTAGTTCCTGGCGAGAGTTCCATGACCGCACGATTCATGAGATTTATATTTCTAAAGGTGTAAAAATCATATTTTTGTAATCATTTTTTGGAAAACGGTAAGAAAAATTTCAATATTTCATTGAAGATATCAAAATTCATTGTAACATAGTTGTTATTTTTGTCAAATAGATAGAGTGGTGTGTATCAGATAGTTACTATATAATTTCATTGTTAATAACGCAGCCTACAGTCATTTGTTTTAACAAATGAACGCAGCTTTTAAGAAATATGATATAGTAGTTTATAGTAGTTTTTTGTTTAAATTACATAATTAAAAGAAGGTTTCTTTGACTTTCTGTTCGTATGTATCATTTGTTATGTTTCTATTTAAAAATTTCTTTGAAATTCAAGTTCTTTTCGGTTTTTTTTTCTAAAGAAGAGTCGAAAGTGAATAACCGCACGAAAAGAAGATGATCGAAAATTTCGATTACGTCAACCGAGAAAGTATAATTTTCAGAAACATATTGAGCAATTCTCCGAAAAAAGATTACTGTTGTAAAATGCAAAATTTGTGGAACGGATGAATGAGCTATACGTTTCGTAGAATCTCACCCTAATCCAAGAATGATCGGTGTAGGTAAGTCATCAATCCGGAATGTTAAAAGGTCTTTAGCATTCTCGTTCTCAGAATGGACCAAGCAGAGGGTTGTATCTTATAACGACTTAGTTAACATACATTTCTCACCCCGAGGCGATCGGAAGTCTGACGAAATTCTTTGAGCCTGTTTCATAATAATATCTTCAATGAAAAAAAAAACGAGAAGCAAGTCTATTCATGTCTACTAGACTTGGGATAATCGATAGTTTTTTTTCGAGATTCAGGCTAAGTATCGTACGATTTTTTTTCGACCAATCAAAACTCGATTTCCAGTTCTAGGGCTAGATCCTTCACTCCTTCCTATAAATTAATTGAACATATCCCTCCAGCTTCTAAGCGAATTTTTCATCTCGAAACACAAGGTTTCATCGAGTTATATTACGAGAATGGAACGATAAAACGAATAAATTCGTTTTAAATTGAACGATACATTCTCGATAATAAACGAAAAATATTACCCCTCCGGGTGATTGGAAACGTTATTTACGACCCTTTGGTCCATATCGAATAGTACTAAAATGCGACCGTAACAGAAGATTCCTTCAATTCTCGACAAATTGAGATTTGTGAAAGGAAAATTGAGGAAATGCATCAAGGTTATTGGAAAACGAACAGTTTGTTGAACCTTGACCTCATTCCAACCGAATTAAATGGAAAATTTTGGCCTCCGTGAAAAATGCCGACCAGCCATTGGCTCATTTTCACCACAAAAGCTTTCAGGGAAAATTCACTTTTAACGTATTGTCGGTTAGTTGAAAGAACCGGAAGTCTTTTGATTTTTTTTTCTTTCTCAAAAGCTTTGAAGCTAATTTGGCGAAGAGCTTTTGGGAATATTTCTTAGTTAATTGCATCATAGCAACAAGGCAATCACTTCGCGATGTTCGTTTTCAATTTTCATTGATATAATTATAACAATAGCATTACTTGATTTACTCTAGTTAGTGGCCAGATGTTCAACTTCCAACAGTCACGGATTCAGAGAACCAAGTTCAATTCATAAAAGGTTTAATTGAAACAAATTATTTTTACATTTTTATCTTAATCAAGCAAATATTTATTATTTAATTTCATATGAAACCTTCGTCATTGATATACAATTATTTAGCTTTCTATATAATATGAAGTCTGACTAAGAAATTGCAAGAGAAAGAAGATGGGAAAAGGATCAAAATCAAAGCTACATTGCTTATAAACCAAATCGTAAAAAGTTATTTTAACGAATATATCAGAATCTAACTATTAAATACAAATATGATTTTTTTAAACTTTGTACTAAACATGTAACTATACAAATACATATTTTTTTTTTTAAATCGGAGTATTAATGGTTTTGCTAATAGTCTGCTACCATAACTCTTTAACAACTTTATTGTGATCTACCTCCACTGCTTTTGTATAATATGAAATTAAGTATTCTTTGCAATCAAATTTGTTTTTTTCGCTGCCTTTGAACAGCTTAGTGACTCATCATATAACAGTTAAACAGGCCATTCACGCTCCGACTTGCAGTACTGCCAGTCGGACTACTAGTTGAATCACCTAAATGATCCGATTAGTTCGACTAGACATCCAACTTTCAACAACACCATTCACGGTTCGACTTTAGATCCAACTTCGAAAGTCGGACCACAAGTTGGACTGCAAGTCAAAGTGTGAATGGCCTGCTTAACGGAGATATTCAATACTACTTACGAACCATTGATCCCGATTGTTTGGCAATCAAAATACGTTTTTGGAGTAATACGTCACAAAAACATTCTGTTTGAACTTTATGCCAAACTTATGTTTATGGTTTACTTTTGAAAATTATATTTAATAAATTAAACTACAATATATTTTTTATATCACAAATTTATATTATTATAAAATCTAGCCTTAAAATATTAATGGAGCTTTTCCTTTAGTATGTAGGATAAATTCTAAAAGGGTAAATATAATTTTTTGATTAAATATTTTAACTGACTTTTATAGACTAAAAATTCAATCATATTTATATATTTTTCGTCTTCTATACTTATTACAGCCAGAACTGTCAAAAAAACGTATCTTACCTAATTTGAAGTAGCTTAATTACTTTAAAGTAAGTACCGAAGTTACTGTATCTTAGTTCCTTAATTTTTTTACAAAAATTAACTAGTATACTTTTTAAAAGAAATTGTAACTTGTTACTATACAAAGTATCTTAGATACTGAAAAGAACTTAATACCAAAAATATCTAAGATAACAAAACTACCTAAAATTAAGGATGAAGTACACAAATAAATGGGAGACATGTTTACCTGGTTGTACAGTATATTGTGATTTTTGTTTTTATTTTTTTTGTTATTTGCCGTCGCCTTATAATCAAATCACATCATTATGTACCAAGGTCTATAGCGACTCTTGAGGCAATTAAAATCCGTAAAATCGTCAATGTAATATCGAAAATTTGCTCTATACGAGATTTGAACCCAACACTTACCAATTTTTTTAATCGTTATTTACCATTGCTTTATAACTACTAAAGTCTTTAGCGGCTTTAGGGTTGGTAAAAATCCGTAATTGAGAAATATCAAAAATTTGCTCGACTCGAGGATCGAGCCCAAAACCTACCAGTTTTGGAGTGGTCACCTAAACCACTCGGCCACCAGTAGGCTCCTAATAGTTTGCAGCGGCCACCTTAACCACTCGGTCACCAGTAGACTGTATCATTTTTATTTTACTCAAATTAGCCGTAGATATGTTTTGTTTCAATGTTTTTATATATTTTTCTATTTCATTTAGAGTTTTATTTTGTTTAGTTCAATGAAATACAATATACCTATTACCTAATATACCTATTAGGTATAATTATTTTCTATCATTTTTTTAAATGTGTTGTGTTTCCTGGGATTTGACACACAAACTTTCCCTTTTCTT
Organism: Sisyra terminalis; assembly: GCA_958496175.1. Lineage (NCBI taxonomy): Eukaryota > Metazoa > Arthropoda > Insecta > Neuroptera > Sisyridae > Sisyra > Sisyra terminalis. The sequence continues at coordinate 25,929,524 of OY292279.1, forward strand.
AAATTAATAAGAAATAAATTGCCTGATTACTTAAGAACGTTAGCTAAGAATGTACCTATTCTTATGGTACAATACTTAGTACATACATTACATACAAACTAGCTACAGAAGCATCTTAAATATCTTAAAAAGTAACTAGTATCTAGATGTTTTCCAAGAGTAATTTTGAAAGCTCTGATTACTGCTTCTAGTGTAGTATAGTATATGCTGTGCAGTATATAAAAAATGGATATAAAATATATGGATATAATTATAATGGATATAATGTATATAAAAAGTGGAATGGATTTGTGACATTAATAAGTAAATATGAATAGATTGTGCATATAGCATCAAATAGAAATTAAAAAAAATCAAGTGTAGTGCAAAGTGCTGCCATCTACGTAGGCACAGTTTCTATGAGAACTAAAAATAACAGCTGGTAATTAAGTGCCGATGAGTGCCAACCTTCACAAATAAGCGCTTATATTTTACTTGCAAGTAAGTAAAATATAAGCATAGTAGGTATATAAGTAAAATTTGAAGCAAGTAAAACATAAGCGCTTATTTGTGTTGGCTAGCGCTTATCGGCACTTAATTTCCAGCTGTTATTGTTCGTTATTATAAAAATTTGCCTACGTAGATGACGCTGGCAGCTGCTTCTACTGCGGTTTATCATTTACTGTACAGTCCGCTATTCATTTACACAAATCAGTGTTTATACAATCACTACAAATGATGGATTTGACAATAAATTAAAAGTTTAACATGTTTGAATTAAAATTTGTAAGCCTTAAAAATATACTGTTATAATTATTGATTAACTTAGTTTATATTTAAAGAAAAAAAAAATCATTTTAATTGTTTTATAATTTATGTCTTAAAAGTAAAGGACAGATTAGGGTAAATTAAAGTTAAGGAAGTTAACTGAAGGGTATACACTAAAATTAATTTTACTTAAACTATTTAACATAGTTATGTTTAATCCTATAGTAGGTACATTTAGTTCCACTAGCAAATTTCTTACCGAATCGTATAAAAATATTCTCTCTATATATATAAAGAAAATAGATTTTAAACAATTGTAAAAGAAGTATAAATATACGTACATAGGTAAAGATTATAATTAGAAGTATTGATTTAAAAGCTTAGTACAAATCTTGATCAAACTAACATCTCAACTTTTGGTTGTAAAAACTAAGCATGAATAAAATTGTATTTCCATATATTCAGCTTGGGAAATCGATTTTTTCTTTAGTACAATGTTATTAATTATTTTGGTTGATCTAATTGAAATAATTACAAAAGGCAATGTGCAATAGTGTTGTGTAAGCAAAGCTGCCTATAAAAGCTTTTTATAAATAGGAAAACTGAGCTTTCAGTTGAAAATGACTTTAGTACTTCAATTTGTTGAGATGAAAAATATTTTTTCAAAAAAAGGAAGAACAAGAAAAGATAAATTATTGTACGTTGAAATATGTGAATTCTTTTATTCAATGAATCAGAAACAAATGATGTACGCGTAATATCCCCAGAATTATGTATTTATACGAAACGTGCTTGATAAATCCTTGTCTATCGAAGTCCTGAAATAATTGAAATTCATATAGGTTTGCTGCATTTTTATGCATTATATTTTCTACGTAGTTTATGTTGAAATAAGAATATTTATAAAACGGCACGTGCAATAGGGTGTGATTGATCAAGGGATTATGTCTTGATAAATATTAAAATAATTTCAAACTAAAAAAATCAAATCTTTGAATTTGTATCGCATTTAATGGAAATTACTACTTTTTTTATTTAAAAATGCATTATTGTTTCATTTGAAATTCGATAAGAAACGATTGAACTTATCTTAGGTACCATTCCGAAAATCCAAATAGTTTCACGTATAATTTGCAAATAAAACAGGAATAAAAGTATTATGAAAAATTATGAAATTGATTTATTATTTTTTTGTTTAATGGGAGCTCTAGTGGGAGCTTTAAATATTACTGTAAGCCATTAAATTTAAAATTTAAATAACTATTGAGTAATCGTGAGGTTGGCGACCCTTATTATGAAATTGTTAGAATTTCCACCGTGTTTTTTGTACCATTCAGACTTGGATTTCTTTTATTTATTCACTCATTTTGAATTTCAACGTCACTTTAATATGTGCAATTAAATTAAAAGCTTTAAAAAAATGACAACTATATGTAGATTTTGTAGATCAGTGCTTGTCAAACTGTGGGATATGGCGCCCTAGGCAGCAATGGAACACCTACCGGGAAACCGTGAAATATTTCTACAGTAATAATTAATTTTAATTGTTAATTTGCGAAAATTTTGCTCTTCTTCCTTCATCACTTGGTTTAAAGCCTAAGAAATTGGTAACCTGTAAGGTGGTGGTTTTAATCGGTATGTGCAGTATGCGAATACGACACCATCCCTCCATTTGGACGCCTTTTGAAGATTTTCCCCAATTTTCAATCTAACATCGTACTTTTCGTTATGGTATTAATTACAGAAAACTGACGTTATAATTACAATGTTATAACGTAAAAATTCAAATGAACATTGTTAATTTAAAAAAAGAATATTGTCAAGACTAAGTTAATAAGAGTCTAGTCCTACATTACGATGTTACATTATAATTTTTACTATAATTTCTTCCGTGTATCTTACTAACTATACGTGTACAAAAACGGAAGCACGAAACAATTTTTGAAGGGTTACTTCTTTAGGAGTACCATTTAGAGATAAAATAAATAGGGTTATGAATTTTACAACGGAAGTTGGTAAGTGATGTTAAGATATTCACTAGATATTCGGATAGCGCACTGAACAGTAGACAAAAAGCTGCGTTAGAAACTACTGAAATTGTGCATGTGCCCAAACGGATAACTTCTGCCATATGTAAATATTAACCAAACCAACTATGCGAGATAATTAATGTATTTTAAAAATTAAAAATAATTTATTTATTTAATATAACTTACAAAAGTAAACTTAAACATAAATTTGAACAAAAGTTCAAACAAATATTTTTTTTTATTAAATTACTAACATATTGCCCAGATACGTATTTCGATTGCCAAGGAAGCTTCATCAGTCACTGTGGTGACTCATCACGTAGCAGTTCCAGAGCGATCCAATACTACTGCTGAAGGTTGCTTAGCAATCGAAATACGTATCTGGACATTTCAGCAATAATTCATTTGTTTGAACTTTTGTTCAAATTTTTGTTTATATGTTATTATTTTCATCACGTTTTTTTAGACTAAAAATGCAATCATTTTCTTTTCTAAATAATTTTTAATTGATTTTTGTGCGACGTTTTGTCGCCTTTTCGGACTTGATCAAGTACTACCAAATCTATGATTGAGTACTTGATTAAGTCCCGAAAGACGACGAAACGTCGTACAAAAACCAAATAAAAATCATTAAGAAAAAAATTTGATCGTATTTTTAAGTCCAAAAAAACCCTACGAAAATAACTAATCAGAATGAATCAATTTATGTTCATAGTTTATTTTTTTTAATTATATTAAATAAATAAAACCACAATATATTTTATATATTGAATAAACAGTATAACTATTCAAAGCTAGCCGAAAAAAAATAATTTTGATTAAACTATTATGTCTTTTTAAATTTTTAAATTAGTTTTCTAACGCTTAAACTCTTCTTTTAAATTTTAACCAAGTTTTTTGAATGTATAACTTCATAAAAATAATAATAAAATTTAAAAATAAATTAATCAACATAATATAAGGCTAATATGGGTACGGCAACTATATCGGGAAAGACAGAGAACAAAGAATGTATTGAAATATATACGTTAGTGAAAATATGTTAAATAGTGAAAAAAATATGTTAGTGAAAGTCTAATATAATAATTGTCTCAAATTTGGACTAACAATTTTTGTCATTTGTTTCAACTGTCATTTCGATTTCATTCCATTGTCAATTATTGTCATTTGTTAGTTGTTGGGTCAAAGTTGGCGGTGAATATTTCACGGGTAGCTTCTAGTATTTTATAACTATAACTAAGCAAATTCTGTTAAGAACTCTAGTTATAAAATAAGAACGGTTGAAACTTATTCCCAGAAAAAAAAATAGACTATTACAAATAATTTCTTACGTACGTTCATACTACATACACCGTTTTTTTTAATCATTTGAATTATGCTTCAAACATTAAAGACATTATTTTTCATTAAAAAGGTTATATTTATGCTAACTAAATAAAATATTATCCTGTAGGCCTCAAATTCAATCCGAATTCTCCATTAAAAAATATTTTCCTCCGAATTTGCTGAACCAATTTAAATATTAGTTACGTTCTTTTAGTTTTATATTTAATTGATTATAAGGTAGACAATTTTTTTCTTCATTGACAATGAATTCAACGAAAAAGTGATAAATCATTAATGCAGTTTCTATTGATTTAACTTTTAAATGAAAACTATTTATTTAAATATATAACCACCAGTGACTACGTACTTGTATGAAAAAATCGTTGACAATACGACGTAGTAAATGAAAAAAAATCCAAAATTATAATTTCAAATTTATTTTTTGATCAAACATTTCCGAGTCGCATCAATTTATTATTTTTTTTAATCCAGAAAATTTATGAAAATTTTATGAGTTGATTTAATTCCCGGCTAGTATTTGCGGGTTCATCCGTAGACGATTTTGATTTGCAAGAATAAATCAAAAAGGATGGTTTTACTGTCTCAAAATGAAATTTTTATTTAATTTATTGAAAAATATACGAACATTTTTAAATTAGACCATACGAAGGCTTAAATTGTTTGCGCAACCAATTTGATCAATAAAATTCCCGTGGATATCAGGAGTGGGTCCAAACAATAGGTATATGAGCGCTAATTTTTAATAATTTAAAATGTATAATACTATCTAATTTTTCTTAATTTTTATGAAGTATAACTCATTGTTCCACCCATATAAGAGGCACGTACATTGTGGTGTCCCTTCAAAAGCGTCCCGATATAAGCGTTCCAACATAAGCACTACCGACAACTGCACTTCCCGACAAAAGCGCTCCAGATAATAAACAATTAAAATCATGTGTTTATATCTTTTATATAAATAATTCTTATGTACGTATATTTGTCATTGAATTCCTCCTAAATGGCCGGGCCGTTTTTGCTGAAAATTTATTAATGTATTTAAGCGGGATCCTGGATGGTATAGAATTTAGATTCACAATTGGATTCTATAGATGAAAAAAGGTGACAAATTTTATCCAACGATGCAATTTCAAATTTATTAATCGATAATTTATTTCATCATAATACGAAACCTTAAACACTCATAGACGTTTTACTATGACAAACGCACTCAAACACAAAGGTAAAGGTTGTTTAAATCGTTTAAACATTACGTTAATGATTTGAACTATTTACAATCTTCACAATTTCTATTCCTAAAGAAAAATTGACAGTAATTTTTAGGGTTTAAAAATGTTTTTCATGACAAAAATTGTGAAAATGTCAAAAATTCAGAAAACCATTACTGTTTCTATAGTCACTGCTCAATGATTTGTTTATATTTCAGTTTCAATACGCATACTAATGTGTACTGTGACGTCACAGAAGACTCGTAAGCACACTTAACATTTTCGGTTTCTCAATAGCTCATTAATATAATAATGTTTTTTCTGCCAAAATACAAGTTTCTCATAACTATTTATAATGTTTATTTATAACTAATATCATATATTATTTATAACTAATTATATTGTAATTCCATTGACTCAATTTCTTTCTTAATTACAACGCGTTTCAACAGTTTTTGGCTGTCATCATCAGGTAATTATTTATTTTGCCAAAAACTGTTGAAACGCGTTGTAATCAAGAAAGAAATTGATATGAATCAATTTCAATATCTAAATGATATGAATTATAATGTTTGTCCTATGAAGGACAAACATTATAATTCATTAATTTATGAATTGTGACTCGGAAATATTAAATAAAATATTTAACAATGTTAGAAATTGGTTTTTTCTCATATTAATAATGTCGTTTATCGGTTAAAAAAATATATAAAAAAATGTGCATATGGTCTATTATAATTTAAGCTATAAATTTATAATTGTGATGACTTTATAGAATTTGTTTTACTATCGAAATTATACCAATTAAACTGTCTGCTTAGTAGGGATGCAACATTGCTCATAAAAACATCGAAATTTATGAACGATATTTCAATTTTTTATGGTTTTTACCACTATTTAAATAAATTTATACAAAATATTACTAAAATAATAATATACGATACTGTAAAATTGTAGGCTACGTCAAATTATAATCAAATGTCGTTATATTACAATCTAACCTAACCTACAGTGAGTTTATAATCTAACGCGTTATATTATAAATTGACGAAGTTTACAAATCTGCGCATGTGACTGAGAAAGGTATCTGTTTGAAAGTCCAAATTCGAGACAATAATTATTATTTCTATATTCTACTCACATAGATATGTGTACAACTTAATATTTTTGTCCTTGTCTTTACCGCAACACATACGTTTGTGAGTTCTTACTATGTATTTTAAGAGTCGAAGCAAATTGTGTTTATAATTGTATCATATTGTAACGTGACGTCTCAAAACTGTATTGAGTTCGCGTTATTAGTTCTTTTATTTCTTTGTAAATAAATAGGCATTTTAAACTCCACAATCACTTTATTATTAGCACTTCTCAAAACAACAATCAAATGACAATAATCACTTATAGTCAAAACCTCAATAAAATAACAATCGCTTTGTTGTCGCGTAAACGGAAATTCAAAACTGAACTTCAAAAAACTTAACTCCTTACATACCGCAACCCAACGTTCTAGAATGTTCTCCCGTTTGCTGGACGATTCGAGAATATTCTCTGTTGGTGGGAGAGAGAAAGAAGTCACTAAGCCAATCGCGTGCCGGCATGGCACAAAGAGAGGCAGACTTCGTCCTTTTCTGTTACAATATTTTAGTAATCACAAAATAACTGGTGTGTTAGTTCAGACATTACCGTAAGAAGCTACGGCAGTGTATTGAAAACATCTTTTTAATTATACCCAAGAAGTAAAACTTCTCACGCACGTACATAAGTTCTTACACAATTTTTTTATTTATTTATTCATTTACATCTGGTGGTATTTCTATAGAGGTGCATTACACCTGTTCATAGAACCATAAGAAATTTATTGCACTTCGTGCTTCGTCCTTAAGATTAGTAATCTCTAATTATTTACTATTCTAGTAACACGCCAGTTTTGCCACTCATCCACAAGTAGTAAACGATTTCAGATTACTAATCTCGAGGACGAAACACGAAGTATAATTACAATAGAACTTCATTTAAGGTAAATTCGTTTAATTACTAATAATATATACAAATATTAGCGTAGTTAATAAAAATTTATCATGGTAGGTAAATACAAAGTAAATGTGTCGTAACAATGTCATGTCAGAAACATTTTTCTTATAGTTACAGCCAACAGTTAGAATCTAGTTTCCTAACTTTTTCCGCAATACCTTCTTAGAACAATTAAGCAATTTCATGTAATCAGGAAGTGCCTAGTTTATAATTTTTCAATTGCAACGTAGTAAGCACTTTGGAATATATAGTTTTATTAATTTTAGGCAATCTTAGTAGCTTACCTCGTGTGTTACGCTGTCTTTTAGCATAGAATATTTCATAGTCATTGCAATAAAAATTAAGAGCACAACTATAAAGGTGTCTCCTTCTTTAATGACGCTGTTATTTGTTAAATGTGTAAAAATATATAAAAATAAATCCGAAATTATTTTTTAAATTGTTGCCATATATTTTGTTGATTAACTCATTTTGGATGAACAATTCAGAGAATAACAAACCTTTGCAAAATTTGTAAGCTTGTAAAAATTAAAAAAAATGTAGTTTGAAATTTAAGAAATTGTTATATTTTAATTGTTTATTTACCGTAGATTTATAACTACTAAGGCCTTTAGCGACTCCAGAGTTAAAAAAAGGAGCGGTCACCTTAACCACTCGGCCATCAGTAGGGTAAACTACATTTATAAATGCTTAATTTATTTTTAATTTTCATATTTTAAATACTAATATGTTAATAAAAATATTATTTTTTTGACAACTATTTTGTTCCGTACCTTCAATTATTTTTAAAATTTGATATATATTGGTGTACCGGGAAAGAATATCGTTTTTAAACCAATAGCCATTCAGTTGCCATTTACCTGCTTATAAATTATTTCAAAGGGGTACTAAAAACATTTTATGATTAAAGTAATTTATCAACTTACTAAAAATTACAAAATATTTTTTACTCCGAAATCTATATCGAAATGGTAGGACCAAAAACCCGAAAGAATATAAATTCGGTATTGTATGCTCTTCGAGTTTCACAGGATAGCGACGCAAAGTTGTTACTAAAAACATTTTCAATGTTTATCTAAGTGCGTTAGAAATTAACTAATGCCAAAAGAGTTTTTTTAAGTTCAAATTCGATAATTTTCTTTTCTCCAAATGGTATTAACGAAATATGACAAAAAATTTAACCTATAAAAAGTTAAGGGGGGAAATTGTGCCAAATTTATGCCAGAAAGTCGAAAAGCTGTCAAATAATCCCAATCAATCTTAATCGATCGGTCAAAAACACAAAAGTGTCCAAAAACTATTAACAGATAAATTCAATGCTGCAATATGGTAGTTCAAGACCCCTCTGCAGAAGAAAAGCCCTGGAAAAAACTGATTAATTAAGGAGGAGGTGATATAACCGTACCCACTATAATGGTTCAAAGTTATTTCATCGGATTTCTATTTATTTCAATCGTTACCATTTTTACTAAGTGGTAAAAAATTGAAAGTTTAAATGATGTTGAAAATGTAATTTTTTGATATTTTCCTTGCTAATCAATTGATTTTTACTAATATGGCATTAAAAATTTGCACACTAGATGTCAAAACGTTGATACTATTGAGGCTGATTATATCATTGACTTAAAATCAAAAGTTTTAACAAAATTTTGTGTTTTAATTATATATTGAAAAAACAACAATATTTTCCGGTCCTCCTAATATTTAAAATAACTTAATATAAAACACGAACTTAACATTAAATAACTTATCATTATTTTTATTAAAATTATTCTTACATGTAAATAAACTTTTGGTTACATTCACCTTTACAAAATCTCAATCAATATAAATTGTCAAATTTTTCTTAATTAATTTATAAATTTGAATCCATTAACGTTTGTATAGATAGATTTACTTTAAAGAAGCTATGCAGAAACGTGTAATAGATTAAAAAGTCGATTTAGAAATCCAGGTACTCAAGTGGTTAGCACTCGAGTAGTATATATAATATAAAGATTCATCAGATAGCAATTTTGAAATTAACTCCGAATGCAAAAAAACATTATATAACTTTAATAGAAGTGTCAATACGAATTTATAACAATTGTTTTTTTCCATTTTTTTTCCAGCGAAAAAAATCAACTTCACTTTTGACAAAGTATATTATTCATTATTAAAAAAAGTTTACCAATTTTGAATTTTAATAATTTAAATATTTTCTCGATTTATTTTCTAATTCAAATCAAATTCGCCGATTAAAAATAGGACCAATGTTGTGACGCCAAATCATCCAAATTTATTCGCATATCTAAGCTTTTTTGTTTTTGGAAGGGAATGCGATTAAAAAGTCAAAATTGGATAATTCTTTCTCGAATTTTCTGATTTTAAAGCTGAAAAAATTGCGTGCACATATTGGGGTTATGCTAATACAATACCAACTATTTTCTAAATGCTATTCAAAAATATATGCATAGTTTCCAAATTTGCAAAATTGACCTACTCACGTTGCGCTACATATGAGTCCTATATAGTCATTATGATTTCTGACCATAATTTATTTTCGAAAATTCACATGCTTAATTTAAAGTAGGTGAAATATAGCTGTTGTATAAAAGCTGTTGTTTAAACATCCCTAATTTTATTCGTCTCGATTTCCAATGGAAAATTTAGAACAAGAAAAAAACAATGATATTCAATCGTACACAATTCTATTTTTGGAATATGAAATTTTTCAAAATTTCCAGTCGATCTATTTAAGTAAAATTGAATGATTGTCAAACTCATACATGAGTGAATTTTTCAACATTTTTTTAAATAATGAGGTAAATTTGTAAAATAAAGGTGACATTAAAGTCACCAATGGTTCCAAATAATAGAATTAAGCAAATATATTAAAATTATACAAATGTCCAAAGGAAACTCTCAATCTAAGATGCCTCTATATTGTATACAAAGAATTGTTGTTTTAGTTTAAATGTAATTTTTCGGAAATTTCCCCTTTTCAATTACTCTGAATATTATCAATTATTTAAATTGCCGATTTGTGTAAATTGCGGAAAATTCCTTATAGAATCTTGAGGGACATTTTGTAATCACAATATTCATTAACGATTAATCAATTTGAAATGTTCGCATGATGTGTAAATCGTTTAATTGGAATTAATTTTATTGCCACCTATTAGATGAATCAAAAGAAAAACCATGAAAACTAAGGTTTATTCTTATAAATCATTGTATTTTTATTTGCAAATTAGTCTTAGTTACTCTTTTTATACAAAGTACCAAAGAATTACATTTTAAATCACTTATAAATAGACAAAAAATATAAATAAAAATAGGTGATTTTAATTAAAAGGTAGGTATACTAATTTCGGCTCATGTCCTTTTTAAGGACGTCTATATTTGACAACGTTGCATTTTCTTTGTTTTTAGTTTTATTCGCGAATAAATCGCGTTATATTGAAAATTTAGCGACAAAACAGAAAATTCTACGATATTAAAAGTGAATAAACAAAAAAGCGCAAATTAAATTAAAAGAAAAATAGAAAAAAAACAACGTTGTCAGGCATGGACGTCCTTAGCCTTTTTCTTACGGTACTGAAAATAAACTGTATAATCCGGTGATGTCCAATTTACTACATTTGAAAAAAATATTTAAATGTCAGAAATATTTGAATGCTTCATTAATATTGTTTCAACTGATCATAGTTTATGTTGAAATGCATCAGTTACTGTCGTTACTATAATTATTGTCAATTGTATTAATGAGAAATATTAGTTTTTGAGTATTCCTGTCACAATCTCCGAAATGAAATATCTGTTGAATCCATCAGTCGCGCATGCTCATTCATAATATATATGAGAAAGAGACACACTGAGAAGTGAAGCGAATGTTCCTTATAACTGTTGCATATGATACAAAGGATGCAAAACTAACACATGAGCAAAAATACCTCTTACTAACGGATGTTTGTACTGGAAAATTTACGATTGATTTTAAGAAAAATCATGTTATTGTGCGGGATACATCCTATTTTTGGTTACTTTTATGATTTTTTTCTGTGTGTTTATGTTTTAAGGAGGAATATCAAAAATATGAACTTACTGTCTCTTATATTTGCAAAGATATTTAAATTATTAAAGATTGTATTTACTAAATACATACCCATAGGTTCGGGGAGATTAAACGGGACTTGACCCCTAATTTCTTCGCAATCAAATATGTACTGCAGGTTGGCTATCGATAAATTAGTTTCCAGTAAAATCACAATTAAGAATTTTAATCAATATTTTGATTTTAAAATACAGAATAACATTAAGCATACAACTGACGTCGGCTATCGAATGGGTAATAATCCACGATAAATCGGAAACTATTAATTTATTGGACTGGGAAAGTTAAAGTTGTATATAAATATATATTTTTATAGTTCCGATTCTAAAAATGTAAAGTTTCCGATTTCCATACGCATTTAAATATTTTCCAATATGAAATAAGGTTTTACTAGAATTATATTCACTACCAACTCTCCAAGTTGTATAGGTATTATTAATTTATCCTTGCTCCTATGTATCCCTTATACCAAGAACCTCCAAGGGTAGGGAAGTAACTGCCCCCTAGTGGGATTAATGGTTTACGTAAAATAAATGTACATATCCCTGTTAAGTCTAAAAAACTAAAACTTAGTAGTCTTTAAATGCCTTTAAAAGCTTTTTTTACATATTTAACTATGGGTTACATTTAAACAAGGTTGACAGAGAAATGAGTGATAAAAAGGCTGTTTTGCATTTAACAACAAAAGACAAGTGCATAAATATGGCCGGTAATCAGACATGCTACGGATTGTTACGCATCAGTTGCATATTTTTTACCATTGACTTCTGTACATCTCCACATGTTATATTCTATTTCATAGCGTATATTTAAGTTTTTTTTTATTTTTCTTCGATATCAAAAATACTACTTTATATATGTATTTATAAAAAATAATGAGTTTAATATTCTATTAGTTTCAAATTAAGGATTAAGAATATGTTCTAATAATTTTAAAGAATTAAAAATATATCTCAATTGAATTTGTATTTCGCTGCATTTAATAATACAGCTGATCTCATAATTCCTCCTCCAAATTGATACTATTATGTCCTTTTTAAATCTCATCAAATGGCGATAACAATTTCGTAGCTTCAATTTATTGAGTTTTTGATAAACGTCGTTTATTTACTTCGAGTAATTTCGATTAGCTTTAGAATTAAATTAATTGAAAATATTTTGTACAATTTTTATAATTAGACATATACATGTAGAAAATTTTTATTATATAAAAAGGATGCTAATTTATTTTGTATTTTGCCGCCATTAATGACCACCCAGCTCCACCTTCCAAGAAGCAAATTGATAATTCCTGGTAGAGTATAACAAATACAACATATATCTCTATCTCATGATTTCTCAGCATTCAATCAATACTTCAGTTGCATTTCCGTCATTTTCAAGTGGTTGAAGAATGGTATTTAAAGGTTTTAAATGTTCAAAAGTTGCTAAAAGTATTTTAAATGTTGTGATTTCAAAATGTCTTTTTTTGAACAGAGATAATATTAAAAAAATGTAAACAAAGTTAAAAGCGATATTGCGAAGAATCTTAAAGAGAATCTTAAGATAAATAAAAGCAAAAAGCGAAGCAATGTTCAAAAAATCTTAAAACCATATTGTCATGTGAAATATATAAATGTTGTTGATGAATTTTAGTAGGATATTGATTATAAGTATGGTTCCTCCTATTTATTTTATTCAATTTTTACAGGGAATTTCGGATTTTGTCCTCTTCATGTTGCTATTTAATTGCAGTATTATCTATAGCCTATTGCTTATTTAATTTCACTTTTTCAAAATATACAGTTTTTCTTTCCTCCTCGATTTCATTTTCATTTCCAATACCTATTAATTTTTTTTTGGGTCTTTTCTCCATTTTTTTTCCTTTTGTTCTATGTGTATGTTTGTATGTTGGCAAATATAGAGAACAAAGAATTTATTTAAACACATACGTATGAGTAAAAACTAAATAGAGTAATCATTTTCTCAAATTTCAACCGATTGTTGTCATTTGTTTCAATTGTCATTTCGATTTCATTATGTTGCCTATTTTTATAATTTCTTAATTGTGTCAGTGTTCGATGTGAATATTTCACGAGTATCTACTAGTTTTCAATTTGTGTAGATAATTAAAATCAAAAATCCCTCAAATAATTAAAAATTATTATAAATAAATCTTATTTTCCTCGAATGAGAATGAAAGTAATACAAAAAACTTAGCTGCAATAGAAGGGCATAAAAGAATATTGAAGAGACATTTGTTCGGAAGTGATCTTATTTAGGCATCTTTCATACGTTAAGGTTTTATCGTTCATATAGGTTTTATCGAACGATAGTTGAGCGTGTTGATGATGTATATTCACGTCTATTGTCAATTAGAGTCTAAATACATACGTTGGTTGTTTTATCCATCTCATTTTTACACACATAACGTTATGTGCGTGGAAAGAGTTAACGATACTGTCCAATAACAATCATTGAGTTATTTATTGTTTTCCTTACTGAAAAACTAAGTAGGAGTATTATTTTAAACAATTTCTAAACAACGTCATTAGAATTTATTTTTCCAGAAATTTTGATTACTTAAAAAAATATTCATGTGCATAAATAAAAATAAATAAAGTAGATGTTGAAAATTAAACCGACCGCAGTTGCGTCAATTAGAGTCTAATTTTATCAATTCTTTGAAAAACTTATATTTATTTTAAAATACATTTCGTGTAATTTCTATTATTGCTATCAATAATCACTGTCATAAATGTTATGATTGTCCAAAAACAAAGTTATGTTTGCTTAACAAATGTAATATCTTAGAATTATGTTAGTTTTACTTGAATTAATTTGTAGGGGAATTTTTGTCATCAACCATAAATTAATTGAAAATATCAACAACAAAAAAAATCGTATATAAAAATGGTTTTGATTGGGAAAAAATTACTTGTTTTGAATTATATAATTTAGAAAATAATTTTGTCAACTTTAATGGAAAAACTTTATTACATAAAGAAGCCTCATCATGTTCAATTTAAAGAAAAGAAAAATAATGAAAGAAAAACTTTGACTTTTATAAAAAACTTATTAAATGAAAAAAAATGAACTTTGAAAATTTTTCAGACTTTTCATTAGATTAAGTCTCATTTTTTTTCAATTAACATAAAATACATTTTGTAATTTATAAGATTCTATAATTTTTGAAATTTCAAGTAATAATTGAAATAAAAAAGATATAAATTAGAAAAAAAAAACTTGAAAATTTTTTTCTAGAGATTAGCATAACATATTTTAATGTAATGAAATTCCAAGAATTTTTTTTAATCTTTTTTAATTAAAATATTAAACAAAATATCACAAATGACAAAATAGAAAAGACGGTTTCTGTTCACCAATTTTATCAGTTTGTTCAAAAAAAAAAAAAACTTATTATATACAGTTATTAACATAAAAGTATACTCATAAAAATGAATTATTAACGATATTTTTAGATAGTGATCGACTTGAGATCCGATGAAACCCTACACGATTGGTCATCCAACCTTTTTTTACCTACACAAGCTTATGTAGTTGAAATGAGTTGAAGTTATTATTTGACGATGATCAAATAGAAATAAATGTTTAATTGTGAAATATCTCTAAAGCCTATTTTTATAATATACTAGCTGATCCCCGCGACTTCGTCTGGGTAACGTAGGTGTAGATTATATTTTCTTTTTAAATTTGCTATTTGTAGTGATATATGAAAATTATTTTTTTCTTATTTCTTTTACGAAAAACATAATCATACTTAAAAACACTATTTCGTCAACTATAAAGACACATTTAATAAACTGTTACTTAGAATAAAATAGTTGTATATAATGATCAATTAATTTTCAAAAAATATTTATAAATATCTCAAAAGAGTATGGTCTATTCCGTATACCTACGGTAGGTATACCTACCGTGAACCAATTAATCCGTAAGTCAATCACCATCTATACATAAATAAAAACTATCGTTAAGTTCAATAAAGTCAGTCATTATTATGACTTAAAACAGTCAAAAGTTATCAAAACACTCGCCTAGATATTTAGAATATTAGTAGAAATCCCATTTCATTGTCTCGACTGTCCAATGAACTCTTTTCTCGAAACTATTTCACTACTGCAATGTGCAAAACTACCGCGAAATTAAAATTTGTTCAATTGCACAAAACCCAGTTTCTCCATAATCAAGTATAACCATTGTATATCTATGCACTTATTATTAAAATATCTGAATTTCAACTATATAATTAAACCATTTTCTTTTAGTTCTCCGAATTGCTCGCTACTCGATATTCGCTCACTAATGTATTTATTTGTGAATGCGTATTTTGGATTTTCAGGTTTACAATATGTGAAAGCCAAAAAACTTAATGCTCACTTATGAACTTAACCTTTTTTAGATATATATATATTAGAGTTTAAATTTTTAAGCAGATCCTACGTTATTGTTCCAATAATAAACCAACAGTGTTTTATTTTAAGCTATAAAACGTTTCGTCTATAACGAACATACTTTGATAATTAAATTTTAAATTTCGATTGTTTATTAGACGTTATGCCGAATTATCAAAAACCCTTTCTTATTATATGTCTGCATCGTATAAGAAAAAGATTTTCCAAAAGTAAAAATTTCTGTTTTCATCCCTTGGGAATATCTTCCCTTATTATTTTTTTGGAATAATAAGTAGCTTTACATGTGAGGAAAATTGTGTTGTTTCTTAATGCCAAATTTCATTAAATTCGGTTGTTCCGTTCTTTAGTTAAATCGGGACACACAGAACGACAAAAATTTTAAAAATGTTAAATTTGGAATAAGGGCCTCTTGTACCAAAAATTTACCCTAAAATTGGGTAAAAATCGAAATGTACAGACAGACGTAAGAATTTTATATGTTAGTATAGATAATTAACCCAAAGGTTAGGATAACTATAACTGACTATACCTATGGAAGTTAACTAACACGCACTGTTTCACAGGCTGATAGTTAAATAGACCGAAGGTTCTATTTACATGTACTAGGTTGGCAATACTGATAAAACAATTTGTATTATTTCTGATAATTTTTGATTATTGACAATTATTGAAGGATCAACACGTGGTCATTTGGTAAGTATGCTTCACAAATCTATTGACATTAGTTGACTACGTATTTTTCAGCCATGGTTAGTGTCCGACCGAAACTAGTTTTTACGACCGAAACCGAAACTTCCATATAAGGTCCCGTTTTCGTAGAAAAAAAAGTTAATCATAATTAAACAATATTTACTTTTAAATCCTATAGGTATTCATTAATCATTAAGTCCCTAATATTTGAGCTAAGCATTAACATAACATTGATTTGATTTTGATCTGATTTGCTTTTTTTAATCCAAAACCCTATGATTATAACTAATTTAACAAACAACGGACATTAATCGAGTGAATTAACATAAGATATTATTATCATTTCTCATTTCAAATAAATTATTTATGCTGAAATAAAGGGTTGATTTGAAAGAAATGCATCTAATATTTCTTTTTAATATTAGTCACAAGTAAATAATAAAAAAAAGTTACAAAACAAAATAACTTTTAATTTAATATATTTAGGTACATAAAGGTAAACATAGAAAGTATATCTTCCTTATATCTTAAAAACAAAATAATTTCTTATTAACTTTGATTAATTTCCCTTCGAACTGAAAAAAAATATTAAAGATAATATAATACAAAATTTTAATGAACTGAAAATTATTAGTATTCATAATTGAAGAATCAAATATTAAGTGAAAAACAATACTTTTTTAATATTTTTATCTCACGAATTCAGTTTCGGTTGTAGTTTCGGCTTGACGATAGCCGAAACTATGCTGAAACCGAAACCGAAAGTTCGGTCGGACACTGGCCATGGTGACTATAATTATATTATTTAATATATAACAATACACAGGGTCGATATACAATAAGTACAATATTCAAACTTAGTGCCGCCCCTGGGGAATGTTGAAAATGCCACCCCAACACTGAAATTTTATAGTTTTAATATCTATGCAAAGAAATTACAAAAACTAGTTTAAATAACTCATGAATGAAATTTCTAGAATTATCCATTAAACAAAGAACGATTATTTAAGAGAAGTATTATTTATATTGAGCAATTTTTATAACACTATAAATATTTTTTTTCACTCTCCAAATTTTGCTGTCCTGAGCACCAGCCCATAATTTAGTGTACTATGAAATATAATATAGTTAATATATTGTACAAGTAACTTACCGTGAAATATTCGCAACTCAACTCTATCTCAACCCACAAATCGTAAAAATTGGCAATTGAATTATATCAAAATGACAGTTGAAACCAATGATAACAATTAATTAGTTCGAAATTGAGACAATAGACTATATGCATTTTTTTAATCGATAAAGGACATTATAAATGAAAACTGGTATTTAAGTAGTAAAATTTGAAATTAATTACCTATGATTTTTTTCTCATTCTTAGGAGTAATGCGTATAAAATATTTTTTTACAATGAATTAAAATGAAGATCAGGAACAAAACTAAACTTAATTTTTGGAGTAAACGGACCCTTAAGTTTGAATCGAAAAAGCCAGGGGGGCAGTTTTTCCATACAAACTCTGCTATGCCGTTTCTTTCCAAAATAAGAAATCTGAAGAACGTATAGTTTATAATTTGTAATTTAATACTAATTACAAAATCAATTTAAAAGGATTGAAAAATCGACACTTATTTTTATTCTTTTATATCTACAATTTACATCATCAATTTTCTATAAAGATAAGTAGCACCTCCACAATGTCAGACTAATCAACTATACTTTCATAACTATATTCTCTCAACCATAAAATCCATAATTATTAGGTTAGCTAAAAAACAAGATATTCACGACGGCAACAATTTAATATAAAACTACCCCTCTTGAAAATGACAGCAAAAAAAAAAGAAAAGAAATTAGCTAACCCCTTCGTCAATGGCAATTATCCCTCATTATTTCATAAACTTAACAATAAGGGTTGCGAGACTTGAAAGATGATGCAATTCAATGTGAAATTTCCAAGCATTTCTTCTTTCATACATGCAGGTTCTCGAAGAATCATCCCCTAATTTCAATCGGTTTTTACATTTTATTTAATTTCCGAAAAATTAGATTAATCAGATGTTAACGTTTTTCCTGCAGTTATGCTAATATCCATCATCGCATTTCCATTCATTGAATTTTGAAAAGATAACGGCTTTTAGAATGAATTCTCTTTGGAAAAATTGCATAAAATAAATGATTTATTTATTTTTTATGACATTTTCAACTGTAAAATCAAATATTTTCATTAGATAATAGGTAAATTAATAGACAAAATTAATTTAAAGGCTTCAATATTGTTTTAAAGAACGAAAATAACTCGAAATAAAATTATTAATTAAGGATTCGATAATTATTAAACAAAAAAAAAAAAAAGATCATGAGTAAAAAAGTATCAAGCATACCAATCAATTGATATTACTAATTATGGAAAATTGGAGTAATTAAAAAGCTTTTATTAATCGGGCTTTTTGTTTAGTAAAAAAATAATACCAAAACAAGTACAATCATTTGTTTTATTGTTTACTTAATTCTGATTTATATGTTTAACTGTTAGTCTAACCTTAGAAAACTTTTCAAAGGTAATCACTGAATTTTTGTTTTTCATAGCGAATAATTGTGTCCACTATTAAATTCGATTTAGAGGAGCAATATTTTAGTGAGCTGCAATGGGGATAATCGACGTTCTACTGTCCTCAGTGCTGTGTAATAATTAAGTTTAATTTTCAAGAAATATAAGGGATAGAAGGGATAGAACAAAATGTGTTGGTGGGGAGAATCGTCCCCAACCAATCACAATCTGCTATATATAAACGTGTAATGCTTTTCCTTTAAGCATATCTTCACTTGTGTTGAATTTTGAAAGTTCAATTTGTTGAAAGAATTTTTCAATTTTTCGTTGATCAATTTTGAGAAGAATTATTTATTATTTTTTTTTTGATTTTGTTACTAAATACGTTATCATTTTACTAGTATCTTAATTGGTTGGATTCAAACCAATCGCTGAAATTTGTGACTTTTCCTCGAGATTAGCAGCGAAACGAGCGAATTAAGTTTTTCCGAGAGCTTTTCGTGGACCGACAACAAAAAATTTTAATTTCGTCAATTTTAATGGTAAGTCTTTTGATTTTTACTATTTACCCCAATATATGTATGTATCTTTTAAGTTAGAGAAAATACTCTTTTTACTTACCTATATTTTAATAATTTCCCCCTAATTTATTGACAATCAGTAAGGATATTTTTGATTTATTTTGTTTATGTATTTTTAATTTAATATTTAGTGTTCTGTATTAATTATTTTCCGTATATTTAAATTTTAATCTAAAAGAAGTGCTACTTTTGCTAAGGGTGCATTTTCGTAATTGTCATCCATAAAGTAATTTTTTGAACATTTAGTACCTTATTTCCTTATTTCTTTATTTAAACCTATTTTACCTTATTTAAATCTTATTTCATAGGTTTATTTCCAAAAATGACTTAGTCGAAAAAAAGAAGATATAAACAACATAAAAGAGGCATCTTTATTAACCTAATAATTATTCGTTTATATTTTGTACTATATTTTTAAAATTAGGCTCCGTAATTCCTAAAAAAAAAATTAGCAAAATATAAACCAGAATTATAAAATATTTAACAAAATTTGTGGTAATTCTTTTCTATTATGAATCTATTTATAACAGAACTATAAAAAAAATAAAAAAACCTAACCAAAATTGGAAATTTAACTAACAATTTTTTATGAATATAAAATTAAACATTGTTTTTAATAAATATATTATATTTTTTCATTCGAAATTATTTTAAAAGCACGATGTCATTAATAGAATAGACGTGTACCTAACTTTTAACAAGCAGCTCTTATAGAAAAATTAAAATGATAAAATAGAGTATCAAAATTTATAAATATAATTTATATTCATAATTTGATAGAACTGAAAATTTTAATTTTTTGTCAATATTAATTTAAAAGAAATATTATTTTAGGAAAATAAATTATTGGGAAAAAAATTAGTTTTAATTCCATTATTATCTTTACTTTCAAAAAAACGTCATATTTGAAAAAGTTAAAACCCATATAGTACTCAATAGGTTCACCAACTAGCATTAAATGCATAGGGTAATAGGGCCAATGGGTGCAATTGTATCCTCCTGATTTATAACCCAAGCACTAATCGATTTTTAAATCAATTTGCCGAACCAATTGTTTTTTAGTTTTTATTATTCAAATGCAAGTATACCTAATTTTTATATAATTTTTATATTTTTTGAATTGTTTTTTACAGTCGCTTTATAACTACCAAGGTCTTTAGCAACTCTAGGGTTAATAAAAGTCTGTAAATCGAGAAATATTAAAAAATTGCTTCATACGAGATTTAAACCCAACACTTAGTTTTAGACTGGTCACTTAGACCACTCGGCCACCAATATTCTTTACACCTAATTCTCTTTTATTACGATTATTTTTTCCCGAATTTTTTACGTATCTATCGTGTAAAAGGAGAATTAGGTGTATTATATTATATGAACTACCTACTTACATCTATCAATTATACACTATCAAATTATAACTTTTAGACAAATTTTATGGAAAATAGGAACAAAAACACTCAAAAATAACCCTCCCCTCTCCTGATCAAAATTTTATATCCGCATTTCATCAAGTTGGGTAAATTTTGTGGAAAAAAGGAAAAATCACTTAGAAATGGCATCCCCCGCTGAATAAAATTTTATACCCCTGCCTGGTTGGTGTGAGGCCCAAAATTATTTTGTACGATTTGCTAAATTATAAAGTGACGTCATAATATCTATACATATAACATCTAATATCTGTACATTGATCTTAGTACCTATTGTACAAAATTTGAATGTTGTAGCTAGAGATTACACTTGCAGCTAAAAACATTAAATTTTTTATTATATTTTTAAAAAAATGGTTTTGTACCCTTGTTTGGTGCATAATATACACTTATTGATGCACCGGCCCAATTATCGACCGGAATTCAGAGGATTAATTTACTTTTATTTTGCTAGATTATTTTTCTTGGTTTTATTTGCATTAGAAACATTCAATGCGTTTTTCAAATTAATTAAAACCTTTAGCCGCCGAATAAGATGCCATCGATAATAAAATTCTATAGCTCATGAAAATCAAGTAAAAAATATTTTATTATTTTATATTATTTGAAATTTTTAACAGGGCCCTGTACATATTTATTCTGTTTTCAGCCAGAATTTCCAGAGTGATTAAACTCTTTTTTATCATTGTTTCTTTATTTCATAGTTTTTTTTTAATGTTCAATTCTTTACAAATATTTTAGTTCCAATAATTTATTTGTTATATTCTTAATAAGTAATGCACTTAATAGGGACAAAAGATTCGAGAAAAGCAAGTATAATTGCACAAAATATGATTAGAACATTACAAATAATTATTAAAACTGTACTTGACTCCTACAATAACTTACAGTTACTATGCTACTATATGATTAGCTATAAACTTCTACATAGTTGTACTCACAAAGCTATGACAATATAACATGCATTTATAACTCCAGATATTGTTCTTTTAAGCTCTAAGTACTAAAAGACCCTAAAATTGTTAACATATTTATTAAATATTTTGTGCCCGACTTATGTCACGTAGTTGTATATAATAATTAAGTGCAGTGATAAGAAAAGAAACTATTCCCTTAAAGACCACTACCTCGACTGTTTTCTTCCAAAAGTACATGTCTCACTATACTCTTCAATTAGCTGATAGAATAAGGAAAGGTATATAATGAAAAAGATAGAAAAATTCAAAACTTTAATCCCTTTTGAAATGTTCAGTTTCCGAATCTTAGAGATAATAGCGATATACAAGTTGCACCATCTAGGATATAATATTACGGCAAAAATCATATAGAAATAACCAGCGGGCCTACAAATTTAGAATAAATAAAAATTAAAAAAATCACCTTATTTTTGGTCACGTGATTAGGACGTTCCTCTAAATGTATTGTTAAACTTTGTTCCGGAAAATATGCGAACGTATAGCTTTCCCGAAGCATATACATTGTACAGAAAATCGGGTCTTTGCACTTTACGTTGCCTTCATTATCACACTAATTAAATAATCTCTAATGAATTTTTTGACAAATAATGAAATCTTGGTTTATTTTTATTTTTTTAATCATTAAAAACGAATAAAGATTGTAAGAAAAAAACGTACGTCATAAATTATTTTTGTTCTAATCTTCTCCACTGAAAACCGGTCAAAGTATTATATATTTCATTTTTTTTTTTTTTTTTTTTTTTTGGTGGTAATTAAAAGTGATTAATTTCGAAGAAGTGTCTCATAAATTAAAAGAAAAAATGTATACATATTTAATAGGCAAGAAGCCTCTAAATTCCATACTAACAAAGAAATCAAAGAAATGAGTAATTTACTATTGCTTAATCTACAAAGGCGCAAATGAAAAAAAAATAATTGCGCGCGATAGGCGTTTCTCTGATCCAAAACGACCGGAATTAAAATCGAAGCTCTTTCTGATTATATTGTAATATTTTATAATTTGTACTATCGGGAAAAATCGTTTTTCATGTGGAAAATATTAATGCATCAGTCACTACTATGAATTGCAACATTTTTCAAGTTTTCTATTAGACTATTTTAATAGACCTTACTAGACTATCTACATGAAAAGTAGATATTTCTCGATTATCCATTTTTGGTTTTATCAATTTTTTATATTTCACACAATAAAAAAGTTTTGCAAGTCTCAACATGAATATTTCTTCTTTTTTTTAATATGGAATATAATTTTTAAAAAATTAAAGTTTCCAGACACGACAACGCGTCTTTATTTAATACGTTAATTTTCTAAAAGATGGCTGTACCTTTTGACACTTAATGCTTCATTGTTTTCAAAACTTTTCAAAAACTTAAATTGTATAATATAAAAACACACATGCGCAAACTTTACGCAATTCTTTGTCCAATATTGAATTTTGCTAACCCTATTAAAAAAAGGCATTTTAGATGAAAAAATGTAAAACATGTAAAAAAACCATTAAAAACCATTAGAAGTCCTTTAAAGTTATTTTAACATTTTATATGTATTGATTTCAAAATGCCTCCAAATACCTTTTTTTAACAGGGAAAGTATCAATATCAAAGTATACAAATGTATTTCTTTTAAATTTTACGGCGAATAAAAATGTAAAAAAATAATTGTTATTAACTCACAATGTAAAATCTTAAATTTTCCAAGAATTTTATTTACAAAAGTCTGCTAAATATAGTTATTATTAGCATTTATTGTATTTAGTAACCAAAAATTAGCAAATATTTATAATAATATATTTAATATATATAATAATATATACAAATCAAAAATAAAATATTTATCAATGTAAAACAAAAATTAGCATTTTGCTTTTCAAACTATGGAGTCAACACTTTCTTAATAACATCAATATTTCTAAGTATCAAAACTTCGTGTTCGCGAAATTGGTATTTATCACATCAATATTTTAAACAATATGACAATACCTTTAATAAATATATTAATCTTTATTTCAAGTCTAATTGTGACCGAGTGGTCAAGATGGCCGCTCCAAAACTAATAGGTGCTGGATTCGATTCTCGTATCGAGCAAATTTTCAATATTTCTCGATTTACGGATTTTTATTAGCCCTAGAGTCGCTAAGAACCTTAGTAGTTATAAAGCGACTGTAAAAAAACAATTAAAAAATCTCTGTTTCTTTACATATGACAAATTTCTTAATTTTCAAATAGTATCCTTTCTTTTATTTACTAACCATTTCAAATGACTTCGTTGTTTAGTTACAAAAAAACCGAAAAAGTCATACAATTGGGAATAAGACCAATTTATTACTTGGAAAAATTTGCCTATAAGTAACTTTACAAATTGGATCATACTAAACTAAGTTTAACTAAACGTAGAAGTTGGTGACCCCTAGGGGTGGAAAATTTTAATTACAAAATTCTCCCAAAAAACCCTCCTCTATCTGCATTTTTATAGAACTAATGAAAAATTCAGTTTACATTATCCTGTAGAATATCATTGGATAGGTCTTGAAAAGCGAAAATAGCGATAAGTTTAATTTAAGCAGCTTAATTTTTAAGCAGGAAAATTATGCAGGAATTTTTGCCGAAATATTAGTATTTAATGCAAATAAAGTCGAGGGTATAAGCTAGTAAAACTACGAGAAAGATATTAAAAGATCTTCTTTTTTTTTCACCAAAAATCTTTGAACGTCTTTTCTAATCGAAATTTAATTTTTGATAACTGATATTTTAATTTTAGGCAATTTAAAATATGTTTGAGAAATGTTTTTGAACATTTAGTGACTACCATATAGAGTTAATAAAATCCATATAGTAAGAAATATCGAAAATTTTCTTATGACCAAATTACAATTTGTAATTATTATATTACTAGGCAGTTATACTTAGCTTTTGTCGTTAATAATCTCAAACTTTTGATTATTTTCTAAATTTATTTGTCAAAAGTTATACCTACTTAAAATTATTAATATGAATTTTTTACCACAAAATGTTGCCCTTAAAAAAATTAAATATTTTTTTTACCATTTAATCTGAAGACGGAGTCAAAGTTAGCTTCCTGAAAAAATGTTGGTCTCTCGACCACCAACAATCAAGAAACAAAAGAACTAAAATAATTGACCACTTTTATTAAAAAAAATTGCTCAAGAAGTCAATATTTTAGCTGTTTTGTTTTACCTTTCTCAAAAAAAATTGTATTCACTTTCTGGCCCAATTATGGTGTATTGTAATATAAACTATAATACTGTTATCAAAATCGGTTCAGCATGTATATCTAAAAATTAAAATATTGGTTCTTAAAAAGAAAGTTTTATTGAGTTTTTTTGTTGTAACGTAATTGTAAAATAATACATAAATATTATATACCTACATTAGTTTGAGTGTCATATTAAAATTTAACATGGATAATTTTGAAGAACTTTAAAGAACTGTGCAAAACTATGTTGTTAAAAACTATAAAATGTACTAGGATTTAATGAATATCTACTATAAATTTGTTCTTCAGTTTAAGAATTTTCAATGTGAGTGAAATTTATAATAAATGAGGAAGTTAAATTCATGGACGTTTAAGATTTAATAAAACAAATAATTATATTTATAAAGACACTTTACTCATTAGGATACTTATCTTGGAAAAAAATGCGATAACTAAATGATTTACTACTGCGTTTATTATCTCAACCGACTTTTTTTTTTCTTCCGATAGTTTAAGTTTTTCAAGGATTTTCTCTGTCGTAATTCAATATTTGTTCTTCAATAAAAGTATATACATATAACAAAATGATGAAGAACAGGCGACAAAAATTTCATCAGCCAAATTTCAATGATGCAAGTTTTTAGTAAGACGAGCCTCTAAATCCTCTATTAATAGTATTTTTGAGATTATTAGTAAAATGGAAATATTTAAAAAAAAATAACGCTTATCAATAATTTACTTTAAGTCTACGCTCGAATATGAGTTTTTAATCAAAAAGAAAAAAATTACTATCAATTAAGCAAATGGGGGAAAAGTCAAATTAACGACCTTTGCCTCATCTGCTAAGTAATTCGCGTTTTAATTAGCAACTTTGATAATTGGTGCGCAACGATCTTTCCAACAGAACAAAGAACTTTTTTCCGTTAAATGTTGCGATTAGTATTTGATAAGAAAGTTTAATTCGGTTTTCTTTATTGCAGAAAATGTATCTTCTGGTAGTATACATATCGATGGTGCTGGTTGCGAGTGTGCAACCGGCAAAGTTGCCGTTGGGAAGTTTACGTAGTTCCAACAACCATTTGATGTCCAACTCGCTGAATCCAAATGGCGAGAGTAGTTTCAAAGCGGCACGGGAATGGGTTAAAATCATAAAAGCACCACCAAGCGTCGTTAACTTTCCAATGGGTACCCATGTAGAGCTTGAGTGTGAAGCTATTGGCTCTCCAAGTCCTCGGATACAATGGCTCAAAGGAGATACTCCACTTACCGACGATGAAGACTACGAATCCAACTCCGTCAATTCAAACATGGGCATTGCCAAGATCAAATCGCGCCTCGTCATCGGAAGTGCATTACCAATTCATGATGGAATGTTCACATGTTTAGCCGAAAGTGGTTCCGAAACCGCCCTATCCACCACCAGTCTCTATGTTTCACAATCTCCTGTTCAAAGCTTAACCGGAGTCGGACGCAACTTTACCGACTTCCTCAACACAAATATGGTTCCATCAGTACGATCGCAAGTACGCATAGTTCTTTTTAACACGGCTATCATGGAGACAATTGGCTCCAGCATTATCCTGCCGTGTAAAACCATCGGCACTCCCAAAGCCGACATTTTCTGGATCGACAACAACGATCAAGTAGTCAACAACCAAAACTCAAGAATCAAAGTAAGTTCTTCATAAATCTAGCGAAAATAATAAGCAAATCTTATTTGATAAATTTTGTACAGATCCTTCCTGATGGAGAGCTTGCGATCGAAAACTTGCATTGGTCGGATATGGGAGGTTACACTTGCCTGGCGCGAAATTCATTTTCAAAAGATTCGATATCAACATTTGTTTACCCAATGCTGGTAAGACCACCATTTTCTTCACTGTTTTATCCACCATAAAAAACAGAGACAAGGAATCTGAATTTAAGGATTAAAAGTACCGGAAATGGTTCCTTTTGTAAAAGTAGAAATTTTAATAGTAATGGTTTATTGTAGTGTATTTTTTCTATTCCTAGAATTATAGTTTTTTCTACAAAAAAAACACAACGTTCCTTTTAACTTCAAATTCACTAAATCTTTAGACCAAGAAATTTAATTCATAAACTACTAAAAACTGTCTTTAACTCTTTTACCTTCTTACCTTCTGATTACACAAAACGCATATAAACCACTGAGCTGTATGACTAGAATGAACTTGGTCATTAATTGGTCAAAAATATAATGAATGCTATCGGGCCCCTATTTACTTGCTTTTTTTTTAATCAGGGCTCTCTCGTGGTTATCGCCAGAACTATTCCATTTTGCTCTATATGTCCAAGGTTTATAAAATACACAGGTGACCTCATGGGCTACGTGACGCATCCAGAAGAAATTCGTACATATCTTCAGACTAATTCAAATTTCAAAATTCTTCGTATGACGTCATTTTTTTTTCTAATGGGGCAACCTGTGTAATTTATAAACCTTGCTTTATACTAACTAAGAGAGGAGCGTTCAATTAAAAAAAAGTTCATTATTCCTTAGTCTCTACTATTTATGTCACTGTTTTATAATACAAAAATGTGTAGTTAAAACTACCATTTACTATTACAGCATAGCACGACGTTTTATTGGTTAGTGCGATTAATCAATGTTTGATTTAGGCAATTTTACCAAAAATTTCCTCCAGTTCGTAGCTAAATATTTAAAATGTTAACTTTACTTGCAATTTAATCACATCGAAGGAAAGTTATAGCCAAAATCACCAAAAGAAAGCATCCA
Organism: Sisyra terminalis; assembly: GCA_958496175.1. Lineage (NCBI taxonomy): Eukaryota > Metazoa > Arthropoda > Insecta > Neuroptera > Sisyridae > Sisyra > Sisyra terminalis. The sequence continues at coordinate 25,957,594 of OY292279.1, forward strand.
GGATTATCAGAATTATTGATAACCAATAAAACGATGTGCTTAGTTGAAATATCTCAGACTGTAATTATTAAAGCAAAAACTTAATATTAACTGTTATTTTTCTTTATTTTTCAGAGTAACAACTAATTGACGCTAGGAATGTTTGCCCAATGTCTCAAATGACTTCCAAGTTGCCTACACTAATGACAAGATTTTAAGCTTAAAAAAAATTCTAGTCGTTTTATTTAATTATAGATTTAGTTTTATGATAATTTTATTTATTGATTTTTTATTGTAGATTGTATTATTTTAAAAATGAATCTTAAAACTGTTGTACTTAAGTATTAATTATTAAAAAAAACTATTTTAAACGTAGCTCTACATTTTAGACAAACAAAATAAATAATTGAATGCTTGAATGGATTTGTGTTTTTCTTTATTGGCATTAACCTTTTAGCTGGAAAAATTTAAATAATTTAATTGAAATTAATTTCATCTTTATAATCAACGGAATAGATACGGGATATATTAATCATAGCGAATAGAAGGAATTTTTAAAAGAAAAATAAAACATTATAGTAAATAAAAATATATATAATAATTATAAGTTGCTAAATATTTGATCACTGTTTAATAATATAATATATTTATTTGGAAAGCTTTATATCTTTATAAATTTTTTCAAAGTGTTTCGACGTTTTTTCAAACCTTCATAGCTTCGGGGTCAATAATACTATAGAACTCAAATTTTCAGGATAACCTGATATCATCGAAGTTATTGATCATCTGAAGTTTCATTTAGCTTATATTTAGGTTTTATTAATACCTGAAAAACGTCGATTTTGGTATTCCTCAGTAAAACCTATAGAACACGTCCTGAAATCTTAGAAGACTGAAATTTAGTTGGAATTTTCAAACAAGCAACAGAAAATTTATAAAATCTAACACTTTCACCCTTCAATCTCCTGCTAATGGGTTGTAATTCTGTAAGTATGGGTTCTTCAGCATCTAAACCTGTTTTTATATATTCTTCAATGTACCATATATGTCAATAATGTATTGCCACACATATTGACAATTGGATAAGGATTTAATAAAAAATACTAAAAAAGCTTTATCGTAGATATACTACAATATATACTGAGGTGTACCAAAATTGCCTATATACCAGACTGTAAAAGCTTGAGTTCGACCGAAGATGAGGTTTTGAATGAAAATTTTCATTCAACGGTTACATGTGATGTTTCATATAAGTCGTGTATACTTTTATTGTTATTGGTATGTATTACTGGTTGCAGAGTCTTAACACTACCTATTGTTGCTCGGTAAGATTGTCGCATGTATCCCATGGGATACTAAGGATATTGGGGAAATTGGTATTAGTCAAAGAAAAATCTGAAAAAAATTATTAAATTCACAAGGTTCTAAAAACAAATATACCAAATATGACTTGTCCTTAACACTCCAATTATGTTCCCGATTTGCTTGGGCTAAAAGTTGCAGCAAATTTAAGAGCAAATTATATCATTATAAAATCTTCAACATTTAATTTTTGAAAGATAAATTGGAGAATACAACAACAAAAAGGAACTACTCCAAAATTTAAAAAAGGATAAGGAAGTATAAATACTTTTTGGAAATCTTTGGAAGTTTCTTCAGACGGGAAACATTTTGTTAGGCAAAATAAGTGAGAAAATAATTAAATAAATGATAGTAATTTTTATTAATAGTTTTATCCTTTTTAGGAACAAAAGAATCCGTTATGCTTTCATTTTCAGTCTTAAAACAGTTATTTTTTTGAGTTACAGCTTTCTTTTTCAAGTTTTTCTTCTATAATACATGTTTATCATTTTTTTGTTATTTTTTTGTAAAACTATATATACAAATCCTACAGCAGTTTAGGTCACATTTTAAGTGTTACAAATCCTATTTACATAAAACCTGCACTAAAAATACATAGAACATAATATAAAAAAATAATATTAATAATAAGAAAACGAAAAAAAAAATAATAAATTACTGTAATCACTTCCAAATATTCATTGAATAAAAATAAAACTCCATTATAATTTACGTAAATCTCACGCCGTATACGTAGTTTAAACTGACGTATATTTTTTTTTCCCCAAACAGAAGGAAAGTAAATCGTATTACTGTAACGATTAAAAGAAAATACTTCTATTTTTACCGGTATAATAAACTGTCCATTATAAATATCCTTTTTAATTAATTTTTTTCTTAAAAGCTTTTTTAAAAGTTGCCGCTTAAAATGATGCGTATTGACAAACAGATTAAAATAAAAGACAACATTCTTACCTCACTAACTTTAAGTACATCTTACAGTATACATATAGAGTATACAATTTCAAAAAAATAAAATAAATTAAAATGACGTGTTTTCTTGAATATTTTACACAGGGAAAGATGAATCGAAAGAATATATAGGAGATTTTCCCAATTTGTACTTTTAGTATAACGAACCGAAATGGAACTAAATTAATATTATTTGGACCAAGGTATACCTTAGACTTGTATAATCTGCAAACTTTTCATTCTCTATTTTATTTATAAATCAATCATCCATAATAAATCAAACCATAATGGTTGATAAATCAACCATAATGAGTTTAGGAATATTGAATTAATTAATTTATTCGCGTGTTAAATTAATAATAAAATAGAGAATGATACGTTGCCAGATTGTACCAACCAAAGTATACCTATGCCATTATTTGATCAATGGTAGCGGATTTTTTTACTTTCAATATTACAAACTAATAATTAGCGATCAATTCAACAATTAGGTGAAATTTGTGACAAACTTCATATCATTACAAATAGACCATTCATGAACAATTGAAAATGTATAATGTGCGTGTACTCTTACAACACATACGTTTATTCCAAATTCACTTTTTAAATTCGATGAGGTTTTATCAAAGCTTTAATTCAAATTATGTTTTGTATAATTCAGACACTTTTTAATCTTAGTTCAGGAGTTTTTCAGTTTAAGTTTTAAATGAAGATAAATTTAGAATTTTCTAAAGTAAAACCAAAAATATACCTTGGTAATAATAAAAGTAGATTTTCAATGTAAACTGAAGTGAAACAAAAAGGATTGATTGAATACTTCTGAGAAAAGTATTAAATAAAAGTGCCATAAAATTCTGTGCTAGCTAATGCATAATTGTTGGACGCACAAAGCTTCCGATCGATTAGTTATACCACGAAGAATAAATCACAGGAGAATGAACAAGATAGGTGATTCGGTAGTTCTCGCGTCCCCAGAAATTTGGATAGGCTTAGTTATTATTTCTGCTATTAGTGGTAGCGATGTCGAGGTGGCACTTTAAGGTAATATAAATCATGCAATGCATGATAAGAAATATGTCAAGATGTGGCGTCGCCGCAAGTGTGTCTGGAGTACTTACTAACCGAAACTATGTACTTTTATACTAACGGATAAAGTTAGTACTCGAGACACACTTGTGGTGGCGCCACATTTCCCATCATGTATTGCATGATGGGAATACCTTCTTTAATATTACCTTAATGTACATGCCGTACTAAATTAGATATTCGTTTTTTTTTCATTGTTATTCAAACTGAAGTCAAAGATGTCAAAACATTACAAGAAGCGACAAAATATATTGATTGCAATAGTTTATATATTTTGTCTCTTTAGAATTAAAAAAAAAATATTTTAGAAATTCTTAATCATGTTTTTGCCTTCCATATGAATTGAAGTTCTATATAAGTCTCTTTTCTCTGGTTCATCTATACTACACCCCTGTGGAATTATATGAAAAAAATTTTAGCGCTTATATTGAAACTTAGTATTACACTGACACCAAAGCCCTCTGTACTGTTCAATCATTTCATGATCATTATTGTAATACATTGTTCGTTTTCTTGTTATTTATGCTTCGTGGGTTATACATCTAAGTGAACCAACTCCTCTGAAAAATGTCAATCTTTTAAAATAATTCCCGTAATCCCCATTATTTTTCCGGTTTTTTGAATTATTCTTTCGTTTCATCCATGATTTGATTATAATTGATTACATTAAAATGCGATGTTCAAAAAAAAAAAATAATTTAAAAATATGATTTTAGCTATATATGTCTATATAGCAGACACCCCGCATATGCATTTAAAATATTTAACTTTAAATTTAAGACTTGAAAACTTTTAAATTTTAAAACGCTCTACATAAAATTATTCTACCCATTGTTAACATTACGACATAGTATTCAACATCAATATTTGCATAAAATTTGTCAACATTTTTCTATCAAGTTCAATCCTTTCCAATCATTCTTTAGAGCAAAATACAAGAAAAAAAGAAACAATTTTCAATGGAAATTTTTAGCCTATTTTGATCTGTTTGGCAGGTAACATCATAATATATGGACAATAATTTAAAAATTCCCAAATGTTTCGCAAACGAAATATTTTTTTAAGTACAATGAATAAAATTTGAACTACACAGAGATCAATTTTTCTAGATTTCTAAAATGAAAATAAATCAAAAATTTTAAAGCTATCGAAAACGTTTCGAATTTGATTCAACATCAACATATTTTTTTACACACATTTATATAACAATTTTTTGGAAAAATTTGAGAAAGTTTAAAACGTGTTACGTCCATTGTAAAAATATGAAATTTAAATATTTAAAAAGCTACCCATTTTATACACATTGTCAAGACAAAATGCTGCGAACAGCCTGGTCTAGGGCATCGTCCGGCGACGAGCATTCACTAAACGAGTCCATGTCGGTCTTGGCTACCATTTTATAAATGCTTTTGTCAGCCGATGTTAGATCATCATATAATTGGTCCGTTTTGTTATCGACTCGACGTTTTGCACAATCGCCTTTTCGAATCGAATTTGACGTGGAAACCGTCGACGAGACGCCCAACAGATCGTTGATGAATTGGGCGCTTTTGTCGACATCGTCCGCATTACCACAGTGCTGACTGTTCGCATTTGATAAAATTGTGTTCATATTAATGGACCCATCTTGAGTTTGTTGTAAATTTAAAATGGAGTCGATCGCAGATTGTACCTGAGCATCGATATCTAAAGAATCCAAATTATTGCTTTTTAGTAAACTAAATTGATCGATACCTAGTTGTTCTAATTCTAAATCAATGTCTGTTTGCGATACAATATTCGTTGAACTACCGCCACCTCCAATACCGAGTTTCGGCTGCGACACACTATTACTAATACTATGTGATGTTAAATTATTGCTAACACTAACAAAAGTCTTCTTATAACTATTTTGCGTCCGAAACACCTCACTTTCACTATTCACTGGCTTGTAATTTGTACTTGTTTCCATTGCAGCGAATGTTGCGCGAACCTCAATCGCTTTATTGGGAGCAACGGAATCTACTCCGTGCGTAAATCCTTGATTCAGCAAATCCATATTTGCCAAACCTTTATCATTCAAATCATTCAGTGGATCCTTAATGGGCGTCATATCCACTTCATTTATATCAGACGCTTTTAACACCTTCTCATTTCTTGACTCATTCGTGCAAATACGTTTTGCTGACTCACTAAAATGGTCCGATAAATCTGGTAACGTTCGTTTTGTGTCTTGCGAGCGAATTTCAAAGGTTTTTATATTAGTTTCAATGTCGAAATCATCCTCAACTTTGATTTCTTTTTTAGAAACACCAAGTGAACTAGTCGTTGGCGGCGGTGACATGGTCGTCTTCACCGAAACACCAGAAGCTGTTTTCTCGGTGACATAGCCTAGTTCTTTCTGAATACACAACCATTCGTCATACTCGGTGTTTTCGCTCGCTTCACTTTTGATTTTTGAATCGATTTCGTGCTTCATTAAATCGGCTTGTTTCACATCGAAAATATCAGTTTTGGAATGCATTTTATAATCACTAGCGTGTGGTGTTTGCATATTGATATGGCTATGCTGGGCCATTATGTTTTCGTGTTTAATTAGGTTTGCGATGCTGATATCACAACCGTTTCCTTCCAAATCCCACTGCAGTTTTTCAGCTCTAAGTTTGTCCAATTCTTGTTGTTCGCCCGCAATAAACATACGATCAATCATCATCAACTCCGATGTCGGCACTTCGCGCTAAAATTTAAGTGAAATTTAATTAATATCTAAAATTTTACATAAAACTTACAGTTCTACGGGGGCATCCATTAATTACGTGAGACAATTTTGGCTATTTTTCGACCCCCTTCCCTCTTTAAAATACGTATTTGCTATGTTAATGGCTTAATCTGTGTTTTGATTACGTTAGATTTATTTAAAAAAAAATTCTTATATTTTTATTTAAGACTAGTTAAGCCTAATAATTAAGATTTTTAATGCCATAGCATAGAATCCCAATGAAAAAATGAGGCAATAAAGTACTCAAGTAGGAACTATTATAATTGGTAAAAGAATTCTCTAATTCAATCCACGGAGACTCATGTATGATCTCAAAAGTGATTATTGGAACCAACATTTCCATGTTATTTTCAGTAGCCGTAATGATAAAAGTAAACCACAATGATTATTATTATGTATGATTTAGACATATTTTAATGGGGAAACATTTATTACATAAACTAATTCAGCTTTCTCCCAATTTTACACAGTTTTTTGCGAAAAAAAATACGTGTTATTTGATGAGACCACCTCCTCCCCCACGTGAGATTGAGTGAGATTTTGCTCGACCCCCTCCCCTCCTAAACGTCTCACGTAATTTATGGATACCCCCTAAGTAGCAGCAAGGCACATGTCCCAACTTTAATATCATATTAAAATCATATAAATCATATAGGGAGAAAAAAATAAAGTTTAAGGTGCCCTTTTAAGCAGTGCGCAAGAAAGCATCGCAAACTTTATTCAAGCTTATTTTAGAACATGTTATTAATATATATTCGCCAATAAAGAAAGGAGATTTACATAAGTACAATTAATTACAATTTCAAATAATACATACTTGATAGTATACCATATATACGCGATAGTATGCAATGTTTCATGTAAGTACAGTAAGAAGGACTTATCTGTAGATTATATTAGCTATATTAACAAAAGATGTGTCTTAATTGTTTCCATGTTCAATTTTTTGAATGTACCTAAACTCAGAAAACCACAGACACTGGATTCAAACTTCGGTCGAAATTGCAACAAACTAAAAAATATTACAAAGCTGTATCTCGTAAAATATTCTTCAAAATCGTTCTGGATAAGATCAAACCACCCGTGTCAGTAACACTTTCGTGAACTAAGAAAGGATGTTATAATATGTGTATATATATAATTTATAAAAATATTAAAATTTCTGACAAAAAATATCAGGCTAATTTTTGGAAATATCCTAATTGCAACACGTGCGTGTTACTTTTTGTATTATTAGTTACCGTTGCTTTATAACTACTAAAATCTTTAGCGACTCTACGATTGATAAAAATCTGTAAATCGATAAATATGGAAAATTTACTCAATACGAGATTTGATCTCAACACCTACCAGTTTTGGAGTGGCCACCTTGATCACTCGGCCACTAGTAGATTTGAGCGTGAAATTCTTATTCTTAATTAATGAAGTTATACTTCTTTAGACGCATCATGAGAGGGAAAAAATAAACGATGTTACGTTATGTAACATTATGTTAAGACCTCAAGTTATAAAATGAGAACAGAACGGTTAAAACTTGTTTTCAGACGAAAACTAGACTTTTATAAAGAAAAATAACTTCTTACCATGCGTCTATAAGTACACTCATTCTTTTTAAGTATAATTTTAGTATGCAAAATAAACCGACTAATCTATTATTTGTTGCAATTTCGATGAAAAATTCTATTCAACATCTTAAGCCAGAGAAGTCTGACATATGTGGAAGTTTAACTTTGTGTTAAAAGTTTTGGCGTTTGGGAAAGCCATATAGTCAGAGCTTCTAGGAACCGGCCAGTTATGATATTAATTAAGAAAAAGCTAACATCTATTTCAGATAGATTGTTATAAATTATACCATTGTAGCATTATAAATTCTCGCTAGTACTTGGTAGTTCTATAGTCAAAATAAATATTTTTAAAAAGAGAAGGGGCTAAGTTTCACCTCAATACAGTGCAAAGTGATATTTTGCATGAAAATGCCAATCATTGCTTTATTTTCGAAACGCTAGATCACGTTTTGACCTTCCATTTGAATTGAAGTTCTATATAAGTCTCTCTTCTCAGCCTTAGGTTTTCTCGGAAAAGAAGGGACGTATGTTTTAGTTTTTTAGATTTGATGAAATGACACCTAATATGCTTGGTTTAGATCAGTGGTTCTTAACCTGGATTCAATCGAACCCCAGGGATTTGGTGAGCCAACCTCGCGGATTCGGCGGAGGTCAAAACTCACCCCCGACTCATATGACCTATATATAAATATATATCTATTTGGAAAAATCATATTTCATTTTTCCCATTCAGAACGGATTCGGTGAATGCGCATCATATGAAACTGATGAGGATCAGCCTTTCCAATATGGTTTAGAGCCACTGGTTTAGATTATCTTCAACCTATTAAGCTTCGACAACCAATTTCTTTTCTTTTAATAGTATAATTGATAGTCCATTTAATATATTTAGATATATTATATATAATATCTACAAAATCTTAGCATTAACCTAAACTTTAACTTTTGCTAGCCCTCATTTTTAAGAATATTAAAAGTGTTTAATACGAAATAATGTACTTACCATACTCTCCAATAGACGTAAACTTTTATATTTATTGACCATATTGTAAAACTTGTCAATAAAATGCCTCGCCGTCATTTCAAATATTTCATCCGCCTTATTCAAGTCCTTTTGCGATAAAACGGGCTGGTTAAAGCAATGGTAACGAACAAGCCGTTTGCAAGCATCTGCTTTGCTCGCAAATGGAGTATGAATATCTGGATTGGCTGCCTCAGTTTGATCGGTACTTAATTGATGTTCAATTCTGTAAATAAAAAAAAGAAACAATAAAATATAATCAAAAGTAAATATTATCCAACTAAAAACTTACAGAGCGCCACGAGGAATAGTCGGCCTTACAACTGCAGGTAGTGGAGATCTCTTCACAATTCTTGTATTTGGAGATATTAAATTTGGTTTTTGGATTGGTGTTGGAGTTAAATTATTAGATGGTGGTGAAATACTTGAGGGGGTCGGAGAAACAAATTTGGGGGGTTGGTCTGCTGGCAGTGATATCTAAATAAAAAAGTGAAGAATGAACATTAGTTTTGACGGATTAATTCATTGTTAGTGTGAATTTTGATTTATTAATTACCTGGGTACTTTTTTCGGGCATTTGTGTTTGTATTGCTATAGGCGTTATTTTATTCGGCGAAATAAAAGTGCCAACATTAGATGTTGCTGAAATTGTTTTTTCAGTATTTGTAGAGTTTGACACCGTTGCCGTTCCTGAAGCTATCGTCACCGGATTTGGAGTTGAAGTTTGAGCATTCGAAGACATTTGATTGCAAGCATTTTGATTGATTTGCATAACTTGATTTCCCATATGATGATAGTAAACCTTGGGAGGATTCTGCGATGCCTGTACCGTTTGACACGAAGTTTTAACCGTTGGCTAAAAAAAAGAAATAATAGTTTCCAAATCCTAAATTTCAACAAAAAAACCAACGACTTACCGATGACTGATGTACAAAATTGGGACTAAACTGAATTGAAGTGCTTTTTGGAATAGCATTTCCTGTTGTCAATTGAATTCCGTCCGAAGTAATAACCTGTATGAAAAAGATTATATAAATGAATCGTATGTTTTTCAAATTTTAAAAATCAATTCTTACGTTTGCGTTGGAAAAATTGGGCATGGGTTGTCCGGGTAGAATGGACAGTAATTTTCCAGTAGCCAGAATTTTTTGTTGTTCATTGAAAAGTCTTTGTAAAGCAGACTGAATCTCCGAATCAGTCATTATGTTACTATTTTCGTTTTTGTGGTCTCCAGATTTGTGAATATTCTCCGATAAGCTCTTGTTTTGTAATCGAGCACTAAGAGCTTGGATTTGTAGTTGAATATTTTTCAATTGCTAAAATTAAACATATAAGATTAGAAGAAGAAAATGTTATGAATATTACAGACAAGATGCCCTAACTTAAGCATAAAGCCAATAAATTATTTTTAGTAATTTTTGTGCATGTCTTACAAAAATTAAAACAGTAAAGGCCATTCATTTTTATTCGGTTATTATCATAAGCTTGTGTTTAATTGTGGTTCTAACAATATACTTCGCAACCATTAATTTTTGGTAAAAAAAAACTATATATGTCGTGTCGCAGTTGTGTGACAAAACAGAACAAAACTATGAACTATATCGAAAAACATTTTTTTCAATCCAGTAAACATTTTTTTATATTCGCGGGGTTGTTCAATGCGGTTCCTCACAGTAGGAATACCATATATAGGTAATTCTCATGAAAAATCGAAATTCGTGTCTTCAGTTTTTGCAAAAATATAAGCGACTTATGATGGTAATTTTTTTTTCTTGAAGAGAACATTACTTGAGCTAAAGGTGTTGGTTATAATTTTTGAACCATATGAATATCTCTATAGAATAATAAACAAAAATTACCCTGAAAATCATTCCCTCACTATGTCCCAAATTTGAGATTAGCACATTTTAGAACTTATCGTGAAAAGCAAGAAAGAACACGTTTTCAAATATGTTTTTTATATGTGTCCCATAAAAAGGAATCATTTCCTCACATCTTTACTAACAGTCGATATGTAAACGCATCTGTAACATAGATCTGCGTGAGTGCAATTGTCATAAATATAGTAAAAGATTTTTATTGTATTTTTTGTCCTGATTATGAAAAAATAAAGTTATAAATTATCCTAATATTTCGTCTAAAATAAGTTTATTCTGGGGACCACTATATTGGTAAAATTTAGTTACACAAATACTACAAAATTGACAAAAAATAATCAATTTTTAAAATATTTTTTTCTACCTAATTTCGGAATTTGATGAGAATCACCCACAACTGGTACTCATAACTTTTACCTGATCAAGTGTTTCTTTTTATATTTGAAACAAAAGGAAACTCTGAACACCGAATTTAATTATTATTACATGGATGAAACATGAATTCAGACACCTTATTCTTATTTTTTCAACTATTAAACAAACCTGTTGTTTTTGTGGAGTTAATTGAATTGTCTGCACACGTTGATACATTTGCGGAGCGCTGGTATTTGGTGAGCTAACTTGTAAATTTGAGTTAGGTAGAGGAACTAGTTGTGGCATATTCAGTCCAGGCATCGTCATCGTCGGTCCGGTCTGGGCTGGCGTTTCGATACTCTTTGGAACTGACACAGCGATTAGTGGTGGCATTGAGTTTTGAATTGAAACGTTTTGTAAATTATTCGCATTATTCTGCGTTATACTGCAAATTGGCGAAACGTTTGTTGTGGTTACTAAGCTTTGCGTGGGCGTTGTGGTACTCGAACCAACTGGACTGCAATTCGTCTGGCTTGACGAATTGCTCATCACAACATTTTGAACACTTTGTCCAAGTTGACTAGTAACCAAATTAGGTTGAGTTAAATGGATATTACTCGAACTAGTCGTTGTTGTAGTAACTTTCACCGGTTCTGGTAAGCTTTTAACCGTTTTCACATTTCGTAAATTATTTGCCATTGTCGTCGTATTTTTTGTTACTTTCTTAACAACCTTTCCCACACTTTTCGGTGGTGATATCACATTTTGTTTAGTAGTATTTGGGTAAATGTTTTCATTGGCAGTCTTCAAAGGCGATTTCGAATTCATATGTTGAACTAAAACATTACTTGGTGTTTTATTTACCACATTATTAACATTAATATTTTGACTCATTGGTGGCTTTTGGTTCATAGTTTGTTGCGTGATATTTCCGGCATTGTTCAGAACTAACGTTGGACCATTAATGCTGAACTGCGGGTTATTTTTTAATTGCTCTAATTGGTCAGCTGATAAACTTAACATTATTTGACCATTAATGTTACTTGGAGCCAATACTAACGGCTCATTGAACATCAATTGGTTATTGCTTTCAATTTTTGGAGTAGCTACAGTTTGCTGTATTGAATTTATTGTTTTGGTTGTATTTCCAGCGATTATGGTTGAATTGTTGAACTTGTTTTGTTGCAAATTATCGATTGGTTTCTGTTGTTGAGTATTGATTGAGGATAATTGACTTTGAGTGGCGATATTTGATGGTAAAGATACACCCGGGTTTGAGGTGAAAACAATATTTGGCTGAACAGTCGGTTGGACAATATTTAAGCCAAATATTTGTTGAAGCAGCATTTGAGACTGAAAAAAATAGAAAAGATTAATAAAATTCAAACAAATTAAGAATTTGTATAGTTTTGAAATAATAGCAAAAAATATTTAATATTCGATGAAATTATTTTACTTAGAAATTCAAGTTTAAAAACTTCATGAATTTTTGTCTCAGTTTTAATTTTTGATTATTTTAAGGAGCGTTTACCCAGTTTTATATGCATAACATATGGCATATAATATACTCCTGATAATGTGTTTCTAAGTTTTATTCTCAGATACAAATTTAATATTTTTTCCCTTCAACCGAACGAATTTTAAAAAATATATTCTATAAAAAAGTAGCCTAGGATCATCATTATTGTGGGAGTTTAAACCACTGAATAGGTTCAAACTTTCTCATCAAAATTGGTTTATTGGTTTTTCCGATATAAAAAATAAACATACTTTTGCATTTATAATATTGATATAGATTTCATTTTTTTAATCAATAAGATAAACTTTTACCAATTTTTCAATGTCCAAAAAAATTATAGTTTAGAAAATGTTATTTCTTATTTTTATGATACTATTTCCCCGATAAGTTATTTTTTCTAGAAAATTGCTACTATACTGATACCCGTATACTGAAGAATATATGGTATACCCTATTAACAACACTATAACCTATACTATTCATAACAAGGCGATAGCGAGTAGTAGCGATACGGTAGAATATTTTTTTTTCTTAAAAGGAGCTCCTCTATCCCATAATTACTTGTTTTTAATACTCAGAAAAAAAAGAAACCGTAATTTTTTTCAACGTTACTTCTCATTTTTCTTTTCCTTTAATTTTTCTGTTTAATTGTTGCCACTTCCTTAAAAAACTGTAATATCCTGTGGGGGTGGTGATGTCATCTTCTATAAGAAACAACTAATTGAAATCATATTTTTAAGAATGTCCCCTTTAACTATTATTGATCCTTTCATAATGGGTGCGTATACTTTTAAAAGTTCTTTAACAAATTAGGTTGATAAAAAATAAATTTGATTTCCACTTATCCATATTCTATTATAACAAGGCAAGTTCAATAAGTTATTTGACAACGCTGAAAATATACTATTATTTATTATAATTATATCATAAATTAACGTTAAAAAACAAATGTTTTAAGTTATGTATAGGTTTTGCAAATTCTATGAAAAAAAATAGGATGATTTTTGAAAATTCAATGGGAACGAGAACGACTGTGATTGGTCGCAACTCCGGTGACGTCATATGCAAGTAAATATGCCTTTTTTAATTGAATGTAGTTTGCGCTTTTTACTGTCGCTTACTACAGGTTACTATTACTGATTTAGTTTTCTGAGATTTTTTTTATAAAATCTTATTGTGATTTATTTTGAACCGTAAAAAGGAGTCAAATTTTGTGCGAGCTGATAAAAGCGGTCTACCTAAGATAAGCAGAAGAGAGATAAAAAATGTTTATTTACAAACATTTGTGTGATCATTCAGAAGTTTCATAAAATCTCATTTTAAAGTGCATTTTTATGCAATCGCTAGTCGCTGGTTTCTAGCCAAAAATTGTGGTCACGTGACAAAAAATGTAACATGTGCGCCATCTGAAAAAAGGAGCGATAAAGCTAAATTTTGTTTAGCTTTTATATACACATACCTATAAAACAAATAGTTATATACATACATCTATATTGGATAGAGAATCTCATTTGTCGCTCAAATTTTTGTGCACATGTTACATTTTAATTACGTGACCATTAGGATTTGTTTGGATTAGAAATAATAATTTATGTGAAGTTTTTGTAGACGTTTTATACTTTGAGGCACCACACATCATTTATACACTATTCTACACAATAAATTTGAAGAAATATGATGAAATTCACTTAATCTGAATTAGATTAGTTTGATTACTTGCAAATGACATCACACGTCACCATCATTACCGAAACAACGTTTTTGAAATTTTAAACTTTAACATTTTTATTAATAATACGGTTGATTTCCAGGAAATATAATGTACTATGTTTATGGTTTGTAATGTAATATAGAATCATTTTAAAAAAAAAAATCAAAATAAGTTAAATACCCTATTAAAATAGTTTTCAGCTATATTTCATATATTGTGAATAATGATGAAGTAAAACTTCGAAAAAAGCTCGAATAATTTTTGCTATGTATTTCAGGAATCCGTATTTACTAGTTTAAAAAGTTTTAAACGTACCTGTAAATCTTGATGCATTGTAGGATCGTGTTGCAGCAAAATTCTGCCATCTTCAGTCATTGTCAATTTAAAACCTCCGAGCGGAGCATGTGGCGTTCCTCCTCCAGTCTATAAATTATTAATATTATTATTAGAAGAAAAAACCATAAAATGTTATTTTTTAGTTTCTTATTTTTTTATTCTTACCGTTTGCGCACTATGGACGTTTTGCACGTTTTGTTGAACAATTATTCCCCCTTGATTATGTTGCAAAACGTTCGAATTAACAACTGTATTATTTTGTAGCGCTGTATTCGAGCTACTGTTACTCGGCGAACAAATTTGCGAAATTTGAATATTGCCAATCTGCGTTGGAATGTTCAAGTTTTGCATCTGGTTTGCTGAATTATTTGGATTTCTTGAGTTGTTAAAATTTTGCTGTTGAGTTATTTGTTGTTGCTGTAACATAGCTGTGTTGGGATTGTTGTTTTGAACGATAATTTGCGGTTTTTGCATTGTTTTATTGTTGATATTGTTGTCGGATATGGCCGAAATTTGTATGCTCCCGATTTGACTCGGAAATGACATTAGACTTGTTAAATCGTTTTGACTCAACGAATATTCCTGAGAAATCGATTGTAACTTTTGGATCATATTTTGACTGAGAGTGATTTGTTGGTTGGATTGACTGTGGTCGATAATTTGAGTTGTTTGTGGTGATTGTTTCGGGGTGGTGATTATACAAGGGGATGGCGTTTTTGGAGCTGGAGACACCGATTGGTTTTGGTAGGGTTTTTGGTCTGAGACTGTGGAACTCGTAGTGCTTGGATTATTGCTTGTATTTGACATATCTGCGTCAGAATCTAAATAAACATCATCATCATCTCCAATTCCTGACAATTTCATTAGATTTGCTAAGTCCAGCTTAGTCTCTTTATTTTTCTTCTTTTTCTTAGGTTTTTTCTTCGGTGGTGGCAATGTGTTTTCCTCACTTGTACCAATGTTGCCTTGCCCAACTGGCGTATTTATCGACGAAGATATTGCATTAGTTTCATTTGATGTATGTATTGTCACGTTAGAAAGATGATTCGATGTGTTATTGCCAGTAGGAAGCACCGAAATATTGGCTTGAATTGCATTCGCCACGTTTGTGGTATTTGTAGCGACGGCATTGATGATTTGAGTAGCATTTGTACTTAGAGCATTATTTACTATATTACTATTATGAGTAGGTTGGGAAACATTCAACGTATTCACAGCAGTAATATGCTGCTGATTCTGTTGTATCACATTCGTAACATTATTATTATTTACACTTATTTGCTGTTGTTGACTTTGGACCAATTGCTGTGTAATTTGATTCAAATTTGGAATGCAAGCACTCAACGCGGACATATTCTGCGTTTGAATATTGATATTCTGTTGGGTTTGGTTCGTTATTATGTGCGGTCCTGTTGCTTTCTGTTGAGACAATTGCTGTAAATTTAAAGGCTGTCCATTCATCGCAATAAATGTCGGAGTCGCTGTAGCTAGTTGCTGAACCAAGCCATTGGCAGTTAGCACTCGAACCAATTGTTGTGGTTGCTACAAAATAATAACTCGTTTTAGTATTGTAAAACTACAATTATAAATAATACTTTCATACATTTACCTGCTGAATTGTCGGGCGTGAGTTATGTTGAATTAGAACAGTAGGTTGTGACGAATTGTTTTGTTGCAAAATTAAATTTTGCGTAGTTCGTTGATTGGATATTTGTGGATTGTTGGGCGTTCCAGGACGCAGCACCAATTGTATACCTTGAGGGGTATTTTGTTGAACCAGCAAAGGCATCTAAAATTAATAATAGAACAGTTCAAATTTAATAATTAGGTCACCAGACTACTTTTTAAGGTCCCTCTATTTAATGACATAAATTCATTTAGAACTCATTGAAAGAAATGCTTTAAAATATAGAAGTCTAAATAACAAACTACAAAGAATAGCTAACATGACAAAGGAAAATATTTAGAAGAAATTCGAAAACAAGGAAGATACGACCATAGAGGGATAGTATAGAGGACTCATGTGTAACTTTATTTAGGTTCAACTTCCTTTAAGGTCGGTCAATAACTGACAACGTTGCATTTTCAACTTTGTTTTTTTATTCTATTCGCGATTTTTGTTAATTCATTTCTAATATCGTATAATTTGATCTTTTAATGGTAAATTTTCATTATGGTCTGATTTACTTTGCGAATCAAATTAAAAACAAAGTAGAAAATGCAACGTTGCCAATTATTGACCGACCTAAAAGGGACTCCCTAAAAGGGAGCCAGTGATATATCTCTATTTCTCTTCAACTGTCCAACTTTAACTCTCTCAATGATCTCTCTCTCTCTCCAACTGTCATTATATTCAACGAACTCAGTGGAAAATGGTCGTCGTCAGAAAGTAGCAGTAAAAAGATACATATTCCATGCTATATACATGACCAATATAGGTAGAAAGAGATAAAATCAGTGAAATTTAAAATGATTCGACAGGCCATGACGAAAGCATTGGTTATATATAACATGAGCACTCTATAGTACATCTCAGTGGGTACGACCTCATGAAAGAAAAAAACAAGATCTGATATGGAACGGAAACATGTAGAAACGAAAATCAATGACATTAAAAAAATACTGGTTTTATGAAAAAAATTTGAAGAATCCACCATCAAATCTGGAAATGAAAAAGGAGGATAAGGACATCGACAATAACAGAATTAGTGTTATAAATAACGAAGTTGAACAAGCAATAAAAATATGAAGAGAAAAACAATAGAAGGTAATGCAATTCGTGTGAAAAATCAAAAAGAAAGTGGAAAAGTAAGACTTAATGTGTCAACAAAATTCATTGTTACACTTACTGCTCAAGAAAATGACTTTTTTGGAAGTTATGTACAATGACAACTACGAAAAAGAAACGTTAACCGAAAAGTTTTGAAAAAGAAAAGGAACATGGACTAATTTGGTTTCAGTAAAGAAACGCGGGATACCGTAAAAGTAATGAGTATTACTTAAACTAATTGGCAAAAAGCTTTTGATTGAGGGAAATGAAAGAAACTGTATAATATCCTTGAAAAATTGGAGTCAATTGGGAGAGGGTAGATGAATGTTCTATTATTGTATATATCTTGTATAACATCAAGAACACAAAGATAAGGATACGAATTCGAAAAAAAGTTGTCTATCTCCCACTCCATAATATCTACACGGAATTATTGGCAAATCAAGCCTTGGAAAAATACGAAGATGATATTGTTTAAAAATCAGTAGAAAAAGTATCAAACAGAAAAAAATAATTCAATGGAAGTAAAAAGCATACAACTGGAAAACGTGGATATTTTTGGTTAACTATTATCATTATAGACTGTAAATATATCAATGAAATTAAGACGTGTCTTGCTATGACCAAAATTCCATTCAATAGTTTATAAAATCTGTTAATTGAAAAATTAGACTTTGAACTACGAAAAAAATGCTTAAAAACCGGTATTTTCACTTATGGATACACCATATCCTTAAGATAACTATTTAACAGATAAAAATATATCAGCTAGATAAATTCTGCACATGGAGGGCATTCTTAGGAGAAAATACTCTTCTCTATCCTCTGGATAAAAATTTTCTCTGGAAGATAAATGTTACCAACTAGATGTAAAAATATCGGCCTTAAGTGTTATGTGTGAAATGTAGCACTGTAATAACCAAAAAAATGGATCATTAAAAAACAATAAAGTAAACATCTAGAAAGTTTTATAATGTGACGTTGATGAATAATGAAAGAAATCAAAAGGACTGCTTGAGTCTCAAACGTTAAAGTATTGAGAAAAGTTATTAAACAAAGAACGATAAGTTGCATAATATATAAATGAGGTGAAAGAAAAGCTACTTGTTTAGATCACTTTCTGAGACTAAAGAAATGAAAAGATCAAGAAAAAGGAACCAGCATTAAAATTCCGGATCTATGTAAAGAGTAAGAGAAACATATTGGCGAGTATAAGCAATGCTGGAATTTGCTTATCTATTTATTTAATATCTTGATTGTAAAATTTAATTATATTATTTAAAGATTGAAGGAAAATGTGACAGTGGTAACAGTTCTAACAACAACCACGAGAGAGCGCTGAGTTTAAAAAAAAAAGGAATAAAATGGGGGCTCGATGACCTTGATTATATTTTGACATATTTATGGCCAAATTCACTCTAGTTATTATAATACACTACTAACCTATTTGAAAAAAAATATCTTGTTTTTTGAAAAAGTTATAAGTTTAAAAAAAAAGAAAGGCTCATGTTCTTTTTAGTAACGTCATTGTCTGGCAACGTTTTAATTTCTACTTTGTTTTTAATTAAATTCGCGATTTTTTGTTAATTCAATTTTAATGTCGTATAATATTGTTCTACTAACAATACTAATAATTAAATATAACTATTTTATCCGGTGGGTTAATTTCCATGTGAGCATATATCATTGCGCGTTAATTTTTGTGTGAGGAATTTTATATGTGAGTAAATTTCTATGTGAGAAAATTTCGTGTGATAATTTTTCTAGTGGACAAGTGTCTGGTCACCAAAAATATTACATATGTATAGTATGCATTATAAATATGGCTGGTATAAACATATTAGGACTTTTGGAATACTATTTGGGAAACAAAATGAGTTTAAATTTTAAATTCAATCTGAATTTACTTTTTCGCGTACCAATACTTCTTCGCGTTAGTAAAAGATTATATAGAAATGATTAAATAAAGAACTTAGAGGTAGCCGAGTGGTTCAAGTGGACCGCTCCAAAACTAGTAGGAAGTGGGTTCGATCCTCGTATCGTGCAAATTTTAAATATTTCTCGATAACGGAATTAATTAACCCCAGAGTCGCTAAAGGACCTTAGTAGTTAGAAGGTAACGGTAAATAACAATAAAAAAGATTAAATAGACTCTTAACATACTTGATTTAAAACCAAAGTGCCAGTTTGTGCTTGAGGTAGTATGGCTTGGTTAGGCAACACAATTTGCGGTGCATTATTTTGCTGTTGAACCGCTTGCGTGTGATTGTTTCTGTTTGACTTAGCACCTCCTGAAGAATTAACAGCCGTCGGTGGTTTCGGCAAAATATTTAACGGTTGTTTGATTTTCATTATGGACGTCGAATTTGTTTGTATATGCGTTGTCGGTGCTGCAATTAAAACGACAGTATTATCAAGGAGATTTTACTTTGTAAATCTTTATCTTTACCAATGATTTGTTGGCGTCCTAAAATTTGATTTTGATAAGGCGATCCGTTATTTGGTGTTTGGATGATTTGTACAAGTTGATTCGGTCCTGAAGTCATAACAGGTATTTGTTGGAAAGTCTGCGAAAAAAAAAGTTATAGTTTTTGGGTTTTGGTTGTGAGATGAGGTATTACCTGTTGAATGATTGGTTGTGGGGTGGTCGGTCGTAGGATTGGTGAGGGGCTTTGTACCGGTGATTTTAGATTGGAAACACTCGAAACACTGTTTGATGGACTGAGGATTTGATTAGAATAGGGTGAGTTGATTGGATTAGATATAGGACTGGGATTTGAATAGTTTGAGCTGAAGTTGGATGGCGTGTTCGTAGCGCCTGAGAGGTTGTTCGACGTCAACGTCATATTCTGATTGATTTTCGTGCCAATTTGCGTCGATATCGACTGATTCGAGACCAGATTTGACGAAATATTCGACTGGATGTTCGCCGAAACGTTCGAAACGATATTCAAACTAGGAGATACGTTTTTCGTTTGTAAACACGCATTCGTCACATTACTCGTTTGCAACACGTTCGACTGATGCTGAAAGCTCGATCCAAAATTCCCCGAACCCGTAGGAAAATTTGAAATTAGGCTCAGGTTGTTCGAGCCGACCATGGTCGCGTTTGTGTTGAAAATTTGATACGGACTCTGGCACGGGCTCGGGTGAATCGGACTTTGTTTCTGACTCTGTACATTTGATGGACGGGAAATTAAATTGTTTTGACTTAGAACAATATTTTGCGAGCTCGGATGATTGAGAATTATGTTTTGAGAATTTTGCATTATATTTGTCTGGTTTAAAATTAAATTTTGCGTGTTTTGGGTCTGATTGACGATTATGTTGCCTCGATTAATCAAATTCTGCTGGTTTAATACGATATTTTGCTGGTTGGTGGCATTTAAACTTAGATTCGATGAACTTCCTGACATTTTGGATATGACGTGAGCTTTTTCTGATATCTTTACAACTTAAAATTACGATTAAGTACTAGATTTACAAAACGTGTATGAATGAGCTCAGAATAAAACTGGAAAAAAACCAAGGTAGGATCAATTCCAACGATGCTTTACTCTCTTCTCGACACAAATTCAAACTGATGATAACGATTTATTTAAGCTTACACACAATTAATTATTAGGCGGCGAAACTTGTGCATAGTACAAATGTTTCGCACAAAAGTTTTAAATTCACTTCTTTTATCATTTTATCCGTATTCGAATAGACCCATGTTTGAGACACGTACTAAACAGCTTACAACCCGACACTTTTGCATTTTAAGTAATTTGAAAATTGTTTCCGTAATTTTCAATGACGTTGCGTTCGAAGGAATTCCTCATCATAAACATCCTTCAAGAAAGACTGATTCATTTAAATCCCGAACTAAAAGACTCCAAACGTCCAATACACTGTCAACTGACTGGCACTTTCTTCTTCTTTGTACTCTTCTATTAAAATACTTAATTGTTACAATTCCTTCTCGAAATTCAGCGAGGTAGTTTTCACGTATAGAAATATCAAAATTCTGAAACAAAAAATTCAATAACTAAGCGTTTGGAAAATAATTCAGTCTGCATTTTATAAACACGAGTAAACATTAACAACAAAAGTTGGTTGAAATATTAACGAATAATACAAAATTAATCGGTTTAAAATTGATGAAATTGAAGAAAATTACAAATAAACAATAATTTGAAAACCGTAAGTGAAATTTCTTTATATTTCTAACCAACGAGAGTTGGAAATTTCTTGAGCCAAAAGTGACATACCCATTAATAAATATATGGTAAAGTAAATAAATAATGTTACAACATTTAAATTAAACTAAAATATATACAATCTGTGCAAAAATTAATAATAATCTGTTACAATTTATCACTTATGTTTGACACAAAGTAAACACACAACATATTAGCGTATCGACGGCCATTGGCACAGGTTGGCTGCGTTCAATTTCACGTCTGTTGATTGTCATCGGTTGCGCGCCAAATCATACACGAATTCAAAATAAGGGAAAAATGCGTTTAAGGTCCTTGACCTAAATGTAAATGTCGGTCAATAATTTTCATTAAATATCGCTAATTACTCATTATCGGAATTTAATACGCCCGATAATCATCGTAATCGAATACACGATTACTATAATCTGCTAATAACAATAAAGAGAAGTAACAAAATGCATATCATTTTTCAAATTGAAACATAAAAAAGGCATCATCGTCTGCGTGAATTTATGCGTATTTAAATGAAAAAAAAAATAATTGACGCATCAACAAATCCAAATCATTGATTTAACCTCGACTTTTAACGAGCCATTGTCGAAATTATCCGAAATCGAAAGTGGCAAATTTAAAACAATATCTAAATGTCAAAAAAGTTATTGTTTTATAAAATTACATAACAAATCAAGTAATTGCAATATTAGAACAAATTAAATGAAATTGATTATGTAATTGTCTTTTCTTTTTTTCCGTGGTAGCAAGGGGTTTACGATGACAGGAATGATAAAGCTCGTAAAAAAAAAAGTATTAATTGTCATAATAATTAATACTCCTACATTTTCGAGTGAAATAGAAGAGGCACAAAAGCGAAGGCGAGAAAAATATTTTTAAAGCAAGCCCAATAGCTTTGTGTCTGCAAAACTAAGTGGAGGGGAGCCAACCTATAAGCGTAATGGTGGGGATGAAGCATGAAACCCAAAAAGGCGAAATTTCATGTTTAAAAGCAGCAAATTTCCAGCTAAGGGACTTTCAGGGTGACTTAAGCTCATTAATGAACAATATGAACGATTGGCATTACACTAAATTTGTTGAAGTGCAAAAAAAAATTGTAAAAAGTAAGGTTAAGGCAAATAGACGTCAATCAGTAGCGATTGAAAAGACATAAAACAAATGAATCATGAGTGAAATGTATGCAAATATTAATCGGGATGGCTTAAAAATAAGAGGAAAATGGCCAAAGAGCACAGCTCGCAGCCAAGCTGGCAATAGATGGATATAAAATTGTAGACAGAAAGTACTTACGTATCTATATTTGTTGGGTTGGGTCAAATTTCTAAAAACGGGGTTCATCAAAGCTAGAATATCAAATCTCGTTCGCCGATTGGTTGATTTCATTCTGACGTCATATACAAATAGAACAAAAGAATCAAGGCAAGTTACGAAAATGAACGGGCATCTTTTATATCAAGCATATATCCATCTCAACCAGTTTTCCTTTGTCAGAGTGAAATGATCGATAAACAGTTGACTGAACGTAACACTCAGTGAAAGTGTTTTATTATGCATTGTAAGATTTCTCCTCAATAGATGGCATTGTTATTGGATCATTTTCACATCCGCTTAATAAATTAAAGCCGGCGCACTTTCAATCCTTCTTAAAATCGTCCTTTTCTTAATATTTTCCCAAATTAAGCCTGAAAAGTGCCATTGAATTACTGAAAAAAACGATGCATCTTGCCTCTTTTAAAGGTTTCACAGTCGACCAATAGCATATGTAGGCTTTTATGCCTCATTTTTTCCCAAAATCTCTCTCCCACCCTTATTTCGTATGAGAGCTGGTTCGATGATAGCACTGGTTCATAAAAAGAGAGGGAGTTAGTGATTAACTTTAAAGCACTTGCTCTGTCCTTGTTCGGAAATGAACTTCGGCTTATTAAAAGCAAATTGAATCGAGAAACGTCCTACTACGGTGTAATTTCATTCCCGAAAAGCACTTGGAGTGGTGGATGGAATAGGGGAAATGATTTGAGCGGTTCAAAGTGGGGATTTATGGATCATGATCTTAACAGGAAAAAATCTGAAATTAAAAATCTATAAGTGGTTGTAATATATTTATAAGTTACCAGCTCTTAGAAAATCGATTTGTATTAAATCTTAATAAATTAGAACAGTAACAAATTTAAATTTGATTTAAAAGCGACTTATGATTTAAACGTTTCAAAGATACAAATCTAAATGTTTGAACTAAAAGAAAAAGACGAAACTAAATATTTATTTGAAATATATGTACGTTCGCGATCTTAGCTTATTTGGGTAATAATACAATAAAAAAAATAATTTATGATAAATCTCTTTTTCACGCACATTCCATT
The DNA here is from genome assembly GCA_958496175.1 of Sisyra terminalis. NCBI lineage: Eukaryota > Metazoa > Arthropoda > Insecta > Neuroptera > Sisyridae > Sisyra > Sisyra terminalis. Next base: position 25,981,460 of record OY292279.1, read on the forward strand.
TGAGCCATTGAATTTGAGTTTTCATTTAACGCCGGAACTGATTGTTCATTATTAACACTAATATCTTCATTACTACTTATTTGCGAGGAGTGATTTTCATTGTTGCCGTCCATTAAGCCGTTGCTATTAGGAGTGTCATCCCAATTGATTTTGAAACGAGTCACGCGAGGTTCAGAACCCAAAATATTCCTTACCACCTGAAAAAGAGTAATTGATTAATTAGTACATTAAATTAATTACATAAGTTTTATAATTTCGCTATAAAAACTCTTAACAAAAGATTGTTTAAGGGATTTTGTAATACCAGAAAACTAACTTATTGAGCACTTTAAATTTTTTGACAAAAAAATAAACTTTAAGACTTATTAACTAACTTTAAGAATAAGCATTAAGAGTATTAACGGAAAATAAAATTCTATACTCATTTCGTTAATATTATAGATGCTACTTAAATTAACCTAATCATTACAATTTGTGGTAGACACGATTGAATATGATCGGTGATAATAAAGCAATAAGTTCAAATTTCATTTAGCTACATCAATATCTGGCAACGATGCACTTTTTCACTTTATTTTTAATATAATTTGTATGCAAATATAGCCATAATGAATATTTAGCGACAAAAGAGAAAACTATATATTAAAATTGCCTTAAAAATTCGCGGATTACATTAAAAACAAAGTAGAAAATGTAACGTCGCCAGATATTAATGCCACTAAAAGCGACTTGAGCCAAATAAAAAAAATTAACAATACCTAAATATACAGAAGATAATTAAACAGGCTAACTGAATTTAAACAATATAGTAATTTAATTTATATAATATAATTTATAAAAGTAAATTATAAACATAATGACCCGGATGGTCCAAGGTATATATTTCGATTGCCAAGCAATCTTCCTTTTAATGTGATGAGTCACTAATCGCAAAGCGGTTACGAAGAGATCCAATACTTCTTGATGACCACTAATGACGCTCGGTTAGCAATCGAAATACGTATCTGGGGTAATACGTGATAAATACATTTTTTTTTGAACTTTCGTTCAAATTTATCGTTTACTTTTGTAAATTATGTCAATTAGAGGACAATAAATTTTATATATTGCTTAAATGGTATAAACTGTTCACAGCCAGTGAAAAATCTAATTGGAAGCTAACTATGGTAAAATTTATTTAGGTTGTTTAGAAGCGCGGTGGGGAATTATGAGAAAACGTTAGAGAAAGTTCTCTAAGCTTATAGTGTCCGTTGTAGATATTTCTATAAGGCTTTTAAACACTCCGATTTTGACACGATTTTATATATTTACCACAGAGTATAGTTGGTTATAATTTTTGAACAAGATGAATATCTCTATAGAATAATAAATAAATAGTACCCTGCAAATCATTCCCTCACTATGTCCTAAACTTGTTAACCAAAATTTTTTAAAAAACAATTATTTGCAACATGAACTAATCGATTAAAAACACAATAGATTTTCAAAAATCTTTTGAATGTGAAATGCAAAGTAAAGAACACGTTTTCAAATAAGTTTTTATATGTGCCCCATAAAAAGGAATCATTTTATCACACCTTTACTAACAGTCGATATATGAACGCAATTAGTAATGATTCATGAAGGTTCTCATTGATTTTTGATTGTTGGTGATATTATCAATTATTTCACAAATATTTAAGTCATCTTACCCGCAATAAAGTAATTAATTAATTAAAGTAATTCAAAAATGAAAATATGAAGATTGTTTTAAGAATACATTTTCAGTCGTCAGTCCCTCTTATTGAAGAAAAATATTGATATATTTACTATATGTAAAGTAGGTTGTCAGAGACAGTAAACTTACACAAAACTTCAGGTGTAACAAAAGTTTAAGTACTAAGATTTATTAAAGTTATACTTCATTTCGTCATTCCTTCATTTTAAATTGAAACGAGGGAATGACGATATATGAGATAATGGCTTTTAAACTAGTAGAAATTGACTTTTTCCATTTATTTGCTTATTTAATCGTTAAATTCGCCGTTTTTCCCTATTTAAAGATGAGAACATCATTCATATTGTCTTTAGTGAAAATTATTGCTGTAAGCACAATGCAGAGATACAAGTAGTTCATTTTACCGGTGCAAGGCAAGAAATAACACTTTACAGAGTACTAAAGGAGTATTATATTAACGTAACAATGATACTGTTAGGGTCTAAAATTTTTACTTCCTATCAAACAATAACAGGCACGATTCCATGACGGTATGGCCTAAAAAAACCATTTCCTCTAATTCAAAATTAAAAACCATTCTTATCAGTCTTCTATAAAATCTTCTTCTATAAAATAATAAGCTTTTCTGAGGACCACTATACTGGTAAAATCTAGTTACACAAATACTACAATATTGACAAAAGGGAAGAAGTTAATTTTGTTCGTTATTTAATTTCGTAATTTGAAGAGGATTACCCCTATGCAGAAGTTAAATTCTCTGTTACCTAATTGGAACGAAAAAAGATGAATTTTTGAGAGCAAAAGCATGACAATGTACTCTCCTTTCCTCACTTCGTTCATTAATAATATACTCTTTGCAAACATATGAATGGAAGTAAAAAAAAATCCAAACTTGAAAAGTTTTTTTCCTACATTAACTAAACAATGCACATTTTTTATTGTTTCGGAAAAGAATGCACCAACTAAGTTAAGTCGCTACTTTTTTGTTGCAAGATATTTACTTTGTCAAACTGTGGAGGACTTGGTAAATTTTCACGTAGTTCTGGGTCGGAATATTCGTTATTTATAAAATAGCCAACACGAATAAATTCTTGAGATCGATATGAACACGTAAGGAGTACAACAGTCACTCCAATTGCGTCATTTTCGGGAATTCGTTCCACATTTGGAGGATCAGCTTGGAAGACAAACATATGACGGCCCTCTGGAATTGGACCAACGTAAACCGAATCTAACACCTGGTCGTACTCTTCACTTTCCGCCGAGCCCACATAAATCATTTTCCATTCCAAATCTATAAAAATATCAACACACAATTAAACAATAAAAACTGTTATCGCGAGTGTCAACAGTACCTTCTTTTAATTCTTCTATGCATTCGAAAGTGATTTCAAATTGAAATGGATTTTTAAATGGGCTTGGATTGTCCATCACAATTATATTGCACAATTGAACCTTTGCCATTCTGTAAAATCCAAATTTTTCGTAACATGGAAAAATGTTTTATTCTAGAAGTTTACCTGATGAGTACCGTTGATGAAAAATTAACTAAAATATAAATAATTAAATAATTTAAAATGCTTTTGTTTGAAGGAAATCTCGAATCGAACAAATTTAATCCGAAACCAAATACAAATAAATGAATTTATTTGTGAAAAAGGCGCTAAATTGGCAGCGAATAGTAACGTCCAATTTTTTTATTTTATAACACAGCTGATCCATTCGACCATGTTCGACAATATTCGGCAATTGAAAACCTTTTTTCGAGGTTTTCAAACGAAATATTCAATTGTGGTCGAAACTTTTGAAATTTTGTCATTGTCTGTTGTTTTTAATACGTATCTCTTATCACTGTCAAAACAACGTGTTTACGATTATTTTGGTCCGCTAAAGGACCGCAGGAATTGAATAAAAGGAATAACATCAAATAGGATTTTCAACTAAAGGAACATAAAGGAAATACGGCTAGCCGGAAATACAACGAAAAAGGTAGTTTAAAAATTCAAATTGTTTAAGAAGTTGTTCAATAAATTCAATAATTAAAGTTTGGCAATTAAAATATAAGTGCAAAAATATGAATTTAATCATATTGATTCAAATCGTTCAGTTATTATTGATATAATGCTGTCGTCATTTTTTTCAATATGATTATATGGATTAAATTTAAATAATTAAACTACCGAGATTACATATAAGATTGTCGCGTTTACCGTCTAGAAATTGGTTTAGATTAAAATTCCATGTTATCTTATCATTAACTAGAAAGAAGTTAGCGTGGGAGATTTTATTTTTATTGAACTAAATACCAATAAAATACTTCTATAATGCTCTAGCAGAAATACAACTACTCCAAATCTACAATCGTATTATCTTAAATTTGCTTCGCCGTAAAATTGATTATTGAAAAATAAATTTTGCTTTAGAATGGAAAATAAATGCGTACTATGAAAAGAATCGGTTGAAACGTTAGAAAGCAATTTTTAAAACGAAAACACTTTTCAAAAGCGGATATATTTTTCATTTAACTGCAAAATATATTTTTCAACAATCATTTTTTTTAAAACTTATTGAGCCAATACCTGTAGATTTGGAGCAATTACGGATTCTAAGCAATTTTTAACATATAGTTCAATAAATAAAAAAAACGTCCACGCTAACTATTTTCCGATTTATCTCCAAGAAGTTTAACTACGTTAAAAGTTTAAGGAAAACAAAGAATTAAAGTTAACTGTAGTTAAATTAAAAATAATATTTTCGAATAAAATGTTTTGAAATCCTTACGTATGTGAATTTTTGGAGTATCGGCAGTATTGTGTGGGTACGTATGGTCTTGTGTCTGGTCTTCCGCCGAGCGTGCTTGCTAAACCATGAATAAGTAAACAAAAAGGTAATAGCTCCAACAATAAAATAAAATGAGATGGAGGATGTTATAGAACTTTTTCTTTCTCCTGTTTTCTGGGGATAGAACACACGAGAATTATCTCGGATTTCGAAAGTTCCCGAAATGGGCCTCAGTTCTTTGGAAATAAATAAGTGTAGTATTAATTAAATAAAACGTGTGTATAAAATAAATGATTACTGTATGTCTTAAAGATAAATCTAACGAACCCAATCAACATAAATAGTAAATATGTAACAATACAAACATAACATATACGTTTGCCTATTATTATATCGATTCATTACAGGTCCTTTGAGCTTGTCCTTTGTAGCGTCTGTATCATACTTTTGTAAATTTTACTTTTTTGCAAGCTTTAGGTTGAGAATTAAATCCTACCAGTTCTGGGCTAATTAGTTCGTCAGTTTAATATCAGTTTCGATCTTTATTTTCGAAATAAGTATACTAGTTATTATTTGTAGTAAGTTATAACATTTCTATCTCCCTCTGGAAATATATTAATTGCATAACTGTATAACTGACCAAAAAAATATTGTAATATCCACCGTCACCCTTGGTGTGGGCAAAATATTGGGTAAATGGAAGATTTCGATCTTTTATTAAAGACTTAAACGTTGCCCCTTTAGAGGATTAAGATATAAATTAGCCTGATTTAAACGACTGAAGAAAAACCTCCTTATTTGTAAGACTTTTATAAAATTTAATTATATAAACTAGTGGAACCTGTTAGTCTCCATTCGAACGGAAAGTATTACGGACAGAGATCAGTCGCTTTAAGTACAACGAAATGCAATTTTGGTGGAAAAGATAACTGAGCAAGATCTGATGAGCTTAGTAGTTCAAATACAACGCAAGTTGTTATATGGATGGAATTAATGCGAATGGAGTGAGAGACTATTTCTCTGCACCAACGAAAACGTTTAACCGATCAGCAATCTTAATAAATAAAAAATGCCCGCTGAGAAAGGCTAACCTGTTATTTTACAATCCTGGTCAATGAAAATGTTTTAGCAAATTTCTATGTCTTGAAGTTTAAGAAAATTCTCGAATCTTCATTGGTTACATGAATTTAAGAGTACATTTCTTAAATTAAGTTTAGTTTTTTGATCAGTTTAAATACGAATTCTTGAATTCGAATACAATCTAAAAATCCTCGTTTTTGCAAAGTTTTAAAGAAAATATATCGTTAAAACAGTTTATTTGTTTTAACATTCACACATCTTTACGAATCTACGGGTAATGAAATTATAGATGTTTTTATTTAAAACTTATATATTACTTACTTAACGTTGGACTAATAAAATGGAAAATTGATTAAAAACTCCAAATATCAGTACAAATTCATTTATTTATATAAGAAGAGCGTAATTAAACCTAATGCACAACCGGATTTAACGGTTCTGCCTTTATTGTACTAAAGTTAAGTCGGGCGTCTAATTCATCATCAATTTGCCCAATTATGGCTCTAAAATTATAAAGAAATAAATGAAAATTAATTAAATTAATAAAATATATTTTTTTACGTACACATTGTCGCCTCTAATAATGTGGAGGCCTAGTACTACTTGTTCAATTCCCGTTGTGCTTGAGTAAACTCTTTCGTGGGATTCATCAAGAATTAAGTTTATAGTTTGATCAAATCCTTTAAGAGTGCCCTAGAAACAATACATATTTTATTGTACTTATCGCTATAAGATAATTTTAACATTAAAAAGAATGTATTTTATATTTTAATTTACCACAAAATTTCTTCCATCAGATGTTATTATTGAAACTGTATCTAAAAAAGTGTTAAAGAAAAATAGGGAAAAAAGTGTTAAAGTTCAAAATATATTCTATTTGTATTAAATAATTTGTTTAAGTTTTTGTTAAAATTGAAAAATAAAAATTAACGTTTACAAACTTAACCTCAAAATTTCGTTTACCAACCGGCTACATTTTATTCATTTTTTGAACATCAAATTTTAAAGGATACGGTTTACGTACGATTCTAACCCCGAAGCCATGTTTAATTCTTATTTTATAAAAAAAAATATTTGAATTTTCCTCTATTTTAATCGAATCTCGAGTGTTCCATTCCTCTTCCGTTCTTTCCTAGCCTCAAGCACCTCAATGTACCTAACCTAAGGAAGGTACCTAAATGTCAAATTTTGTTTTTAAATTAGTTTCAACAGTTGATTTCAACGTTTATTATGGTTTTCTTTTTAAAAATAAACGACTTGTGAAAAATAAAAATAATTTTAATCAATGTAAGAATACAGTCAACATAAAATATAATGTGTTTTCAAATACATAATTACAAAAAAATATTGCAAATTAATAATATATAGAGCATGTAGGAGCTTTATAAATTTTGTATATTTTATAAAAAAAAAAGGAAAAAGACTTAAAATTCTTTGCTTGGAGTAGAAATTCCTAGTGCCTCTTCATAGCCAGACTTATCACTTTTCTTTGCTAAAAAAGAACATTTTTTTTAAAATTATATATATTGCTAATAAAATAATTAAAATTGTAAGGGGGTAAAAGTCTCATGTTTCTTTTATCGACGTCAATATTTGGCAACGTTTCATTTTCTTCTTTGTTTCTAATTTAGCGATTTTCTTTTGTTTATTCAATTCGGCTTTTTAGTTCCTTTTAGGTCGGTTAATATTTGGCAATGTTGCACGTTATAGTTTGTTTGTTTTTTTGTTCTATTTGCAATTTTTTTGTTATTTCAATTCTAATATGGTATAAGTTTCTCTTTTGTAGCTAAATTTTCATTATGGGCCAATTTATTCGCGAATTAAATGAGAAACAAAGTAGAAAATGCAACGTTGCCAGATATTGACCGACCTAAAAGGGACTTGAGCCTTCAATTCTAATATCATGCAATTTTTTTTCTTTGTATAATTTTCATTATGGCCTGTATTATTTGTGAATTAAATAAAAATCAATGTAGAAAATTCAATATTACCAGATATTGACATCGTAAAAAGAGACATGAACCCAAAAAAGCTCAATCCGAAAATCCTAAATCGGCTTTTTCTGTTTTTTCATAAATAATAAATATATTAGAAATTATATTTAAGAGTGAATGTCCCATTTGTGAAACCCTAGCGAATTATAAAATTATTGAAACAAAAAATAATTGAACTGTTTGTACTAGTACAAAAATATTTTAAGACAAAAGGTAATTGGAAATTTCAAATTGAGATTTTTTGGGAACTATTATTTAATATGTGTGTAAAGGCCATAAACGGATACATAAATAATAGTGTTCTCAACTGATTATATTCAATATGAAGTTCAGATTTTGAAAATGTCAAGCTTTACTATTATTTTTTGTAAAAGCCTAATATTTTGGCTATGGCCAAATAATTACCTTGGCTTTGACTAAAATATGCAAAAGTTTAGCTGAAATAAACGAACTTTCTAATATACGCAAAATTTGTATCAGTAGTTTAAGAGTCTAAAAATTTTCTTTTTTAATTTAAATTTTTACAAGCTTTTGGCCTTTGGCCTCACTATGATCAACCGGGTTAAAGGTTTTTTTTCCATCTATTATGTGAATTTTCTAGAATCTAATGCAGTAATTCTTAAGTTGGGTTCAATCGAACTCCGGGGGTTCAGTGAATCAGTCTTGCGAGTTCGACGAGTTCTTAGTGGTTTTGATCTTTGTTCTTAATGCTTTTGAAAAATAGTAAATATGAAACTATGTTTTGAATTTGAAAAAATCAAACTTATATTTTTTAATTAAGTTCAGGTGAGTGTGCATATGAAACTGGTGGAGATTAGTACTTCCAACAAGGTTAAGAACCACTGATAAAATTCATTATTAATCCAAGTCATTCTATATGAAACCAACAAAGATTGTTTATACAATATATAAAATATATTGGGGTCATATGTATGTAATATAATTTACAAGTAAACTATAAGCATAAATTTGAACAAATGTACTACTGACGTAATGCCCAGATATGTATTTAGGTTGCCAAGCAATCTTCCTCAGTGGTCATTAAGTAGTATTGGATCGCTCCGTAACTTGTGATGAGTCATGACTCATTGCAGGCACTAGAACTGCTAAACCACCAATATTTATTTTTTTCATTGCATAATTTTTGTTTAGTAAACATCTAAAGTCAAAAATTGGTCAACTTCATACTTAATAGACTCCAACTTTTCACTCAAAATAGATATTAAAATTAATGTTGCTTTACTTAACTAAAGTAATAGTAAAGAGTGTAGTTAATGACTATTTTATATTATCAAAGAAACTTAACTAACGCAGTTAGAAACAAAATGGCAACCATCTAAATTTTTCACAACGATTTTCAATTGGGCTCTGAGTCAAACATGTTGGAGATTAAAAATTTATATTTTTTGTGTTTAAATTATAAACCCTTCGTACACTGTGAAAAAATTTTCACTGTCCTAAAATAATATTTTGTAAAGAAAAATTAATTTTAGAGAAAAGCTCTTTGAGCCCTGAAAAAATCATGTAGAAGAATAAATTAAAATCGAATATTTTTGATTTCATATAGAATGATTCATCCCTCAATAACATTTTAAAATTTAGATTAATGTGCATATTTATATCTGCGATCACGTTTACGGTCTTTATTTTATCAGAAAAACAAAAAAGTGTATAACTTTCAAAAACTTAAGTTGTTAATAAAATCAGCTATCCAAATAAAAAAAATCAATAGAGAATACTTTTACGATTTTACAGCCTTTAAAGTATAAACTTACATCGACTTGCTCCATCTTTTTTCGATTTCTTACTGCTAGATTTTTTGACTTTTTTACTATTAACATCTAAATCATCAGCATTTTCTTTGCTTTTCTTAGTTTTTACTTTTTTCGTCGGTGTTTCCACTTGAATTAAATCAACTTCTTCAGGTTGTTTCGAAGACTTGTGGGAACTCTGTGTGGAAACAAACATTTTGAAAATAGATACTCTAGTAGATTAAATATCATAATTAAAATAATACTTTTTTCTTGGATTTTTTGTTCTCTTCTTTGTCACCACTGCCTTTTTCTCGTTTGCTACTTGATTTGGAACGCTTCGTTTTAGTGGAAACATTTTCACGGTGTTGTAAGGACGGAAGAATTTCATCGTCACGCAATGGACTAAAAACAGTTTAAGTTAAAGAAAAATAAAAATTGTTTTTTTTTTTTCAATTTTTACATATCCAAATCGATGTCAAGAGCTCGATGTGGATCGTTCAAATCGACTTGATTGTCTTCAACGTCGCTTAATGTTGCTCCTTCGGGCATTTCGGTTGTTGTATTAACTAAATGTATCGGGGAGTGATCATCATCAGCTTCTTCATCCGATGAAGAAATGTGTTTAGTTTTAGACTTCTTTTTTGTCTTTTTAGTCTTATTTTTCTTAACTGTTGGAGAACTAAACTTCATGTATTTGTCCGATCGCTTTGTTGCTAAAATCATAATAAATAACTATAAATAATAGCACATAAGACAACTTTTTAGAATCTTTTGATTTCACTTTTAAAGAGTCGTTCATTTTTAAGAGACATCGGACCAAATTAAGACTTTGAATGTGCAAATGTTCATCCTATTTTCACATTTTCTATAAGAAAATAAATGTATTTTTTGAAGTAAAACTTCTACAGGCACGATGCTTGGATGGGTAAAAATTCATACGTTCGCGTTATGATAATAGAAATAATAAATTATAAAAAGACAATTGATGCGATTTTTACACATATTTAGATAAATTCGAGTCCAAAATTTTTATTTTAGTTACCTATTGTATCATTTTTTCGAATATGATTAAATAAATCATAGTTTAAATAAAATAAGAATTGTTGAAAGAAATTATAATAATGATGTAAATACTGAACATATTGATGAAAACTAAGTTTATTGACATTTATCTAAGAATATTAATACTAACTGTATATAACTAAGAAATATTAATACAATCTCTATATATTGTATTTATAGTATATGCTGGGCTAGTGACGCGTTTCATATGTTTAAATCAATTATTAAACTGTAAAAAACTTATATAATTGCTGCTGGGAGTACGAATAGATGTGAAAAACAGACTTATGTTAAAGATGGTACTAGATAAACTTTAAAATAACTCTGAAACATTAATTAATCCGAGGATCCAAAAATGAAGTTAATTTTTCACTTCTGTTGGCAGCCTTCGATGACTGCTCTTATTTTTTTCTCCTGATTTTTATAACTAACCAATGATGCATCATACACAGATCTAAAAACTATGACTTATGTCTTATGCGAATAACTAGTCATTTTTTTTTAATGTTAACAGTCTACTGAAACTAATATAGTTGTGAAATTATTTATCAACATAACAATAAATTACCTGAAATTTTTAATGGAACATTTAAATCAATTTCAGCAATTGGAATATTATTGATATTCTCTATATTAAATTGATTTCTATTTGACGATTCCTTAAGATAGTACGGGTTGTGTAACTGTTCTAATTTCCTCGCTTCTTTCATTCGCTCCACTTCTTCAGGATTCACTTCGATGTTGTGTCGTTCTGGTTCGTATGCTCGGCCTTCACTCTTCTCCGCTTTAACAAATAAGCCTTCGGTGATTCGTTCTTCTGGATCAGAATCCGAATCAGATGGTGGATCGTTAATCCATTCATCTAAATCTAAACCTTCTGGAAGAGGAACTTTTCGTTGTGCTTTTGGAGCTACTGGATTCAATTCGCCGTTGAACAACTCCCGTACTTCCTCCAAAAGTTCTTCGCACTGACTTTTATTTTCGTCATCTGTAGCTAAAAATAAAAAAATAACAACAAAACAAGAAAAAAATTGATTTGAAACTTTTACCTGAAATAACTGAAAACCGCATTTTTATCAACGAAAGCAAATGCACCGCTGAAGACGCCCTTTCTTGCACTTCCAAATCACTACTCATTCGATAATCTTCTAATCTCGCTAAAAGCATATCAACTGTCGTCTTAATTGAATCAATTTTATCTTCATTATTAAATTTAATCAATAAATGCACAGCTAGTTTAAGGATATTGTGAACGAAGACTCCTTGAATGTGGCCGGGAAGATTTTTATATTGAAGCATCGATTTAAGCGTGGTTTCTGGATTCTTTAATTCACTAAAATTAAAATAAAATATTAATTAAAAAAACAAATTATGATGTTCCCCAATATTTGACTTACGAAGCAAATTCTCCGCAAATCCAGGCTGCTGCTGACAAAACTTCTGTTATGGTTGCGCTCAATGAAACTGTATTGTAAAGCGTTGCGTCCAGCATTTGAGACATTTCATTAACTGCGAAATTTCTTATAGCCTGCACGCGAATCGTAACATCCATAATTTGATTTGCAATTATATTTCCTAAAAGAGTTGCTTTGTAGAAAAATTTTCTTAACTTCCTAATTAAAAGTAAAGAAGTGTATATTCCGATTAAGTAAATCTTACAGATTTGAACATAATACAGAAAAAAGGAAGGGTACCTACATAGTAACATAATGAATCCAGGATCTCAAGGAGAAGATGGTTAATAATATTCATACGTCTTATCTATCTCAGAAATAATAACTTCCTACTCTAGAAAAGAGACTTATATAGAAGTTCATTAATTTATTCTGTGTTAAATATGTAAGTTAACATGCAGATAAAACTCAGAGCTTCTGCTAGTCGACCACTAGCTGTCGCTATACAAAATTACGTTTGGTTAAGTCGAATGTACAGCGACAACTAGCGGTCGGCTAACAAAAGCTCTGAGATTTACCGACATAATAGCCCAAACTTTGTCCATATTTTTAACACAAAATTGAACTTCTATATTCTAATTTTATTTTTCCTGTCATCCCTTTCTTACTGATTTAAATCTCTGCTTCCATGATTGGAAAACAAACCATATACAATATTTAACCCATTTTAGCAGTTTTCATAATCTGTTTGATTATAAGTGAGAATTAATGTCCCTATAACAATCGCATAATATCCTGGAGCAAGGTACTATTACATAAGAAGGTATTCATTTCACTTCATACTATTAACTTAAATTGGAACTATGTAGTTTTATGTAAGGTAACTTAAATAACAACAATAGGTAACAAAGAGAATTTAAGTTAACACTTCAGACACACTTGTGGCGGCGCCACATGTTGATTCATTTTTCATCATGCATTGCATGATTAGAATACCATCTAAGCTTACTCTGGAATGAATTTAGTGTTTCTTATTTATTTTCAAATTTGTTCTACCTACCATCCCGAAATCCCCCCTCTCTATGCTAAGACCCAAAATAATTTTCTTATACAATTCAAAAAATTCCAAGTTTTAATTCTTTTTGATAATATAACAGATACTATAAAACGAATAAAAATTTATGTTGACAAATTATATTAACTATATGTTCAGAGGATAGTTGTTGGAGCAGGCAAATAAGTTAATACTTTTTGTCCAACACGACGTTTCGCAATAATTTATTGCTTTTTCAGGCGCTCAAATATCAACCTTGTTATATATAAATAATTGCCTTTTCATGTTCTTATTGTTTATTGTGGTCTACTTGTAACTTGTAGTACATTCAAAATTAAAGAAAAAATAAAAAAAAAAAACAAAAAACTTATCAAGAAATTGTCCATTGTGTAACTCATACACTCAATGCCCAGGGCATATATCCTCTGAACATATAGTAAATTTAACATCAAAGAGCTGATACATATTTATAATAAATTATATTGATTTTCTCGAATTGACTTTATTTTCTTGGTACTTGAAAACAGTTGAAAAAATCTTCTCATGCATAAAGTTGTTGTTCAATTATCGCATAGAAAACTATAAAAAAATACTGAAAAAACGCAAATTATTTTTAAACATGGTTAATAAAGCTCTTTTTTAAAGTTTTCTATGAACTATGGGAAACATGTTCATGTATTAGAAATTTTTTTAAACTATTTTTAAGTAGTAAAAAAAGTAAAATAAAAAATAAACAATGAAAAAATAAAATGTATTTCGCCTATAAATGTAACTTTGCCTATTTCAATTGATATTTTTGGGATGAGATAGCAAGTGGTTTATCGAAAGAAAACTATTACTTGATTACTGCTTTTCCATATACCTTAAACTGTAAAATACATAGACTACTTAAAGATTGCCATTTCTTGATCACTCATAGAAGTAATGATTATGACGTCATACAGTGATTAATCTACATGTTGTTTCTCGATCATTCGCGACGCTTATTAACATCAGCTGATGTTAATAATGCCAGCTGTTGCTCAGCGACATGCGTTTTAGACCGAAAAACGTCTATAAATGCAAAAATAGCCAGTGTTTCTCAATAATTCATAGTAGTACATTTGTTACAGTAATACAGTTGCTACCCTGTGAAAGTGGAAGAACATACAATACCGAATTCGCATTCCTTCGTATTTTTTGTCTTATCATTTCAATATAGATTTCGGAGTAAAAATATTTTGTAATTTTTTATAAGTTAATAAGCCACTCTAATCATAAAATGTCTTAAGTACCACTTTGAAATAACTTATTAGTAGATAAATGGCAATTTAATGACTATAGGTTTTAAAACTAAATTACTTTCCGGTACACCTAATATGTTTTACAAATCATTAGCTATGAATGATCAAGATTTCACGGATTTTCTTTGTCTATAAGCAGTACTGTACGGATGAGGCAAATATATTTAAGTTATAAGAGAGTAGGTCCTTTTTTTCAATTACATTTTATAGATAAAAACAAAAATATAATTTTGGCATACCATGTTTCGATCCAAATTCCATTTGAGTTAATTCTATCAGTACTGTTATGTACCACTCAAAGTTTGTGATAAACTGGTAATTATGTTGAGAGCAAATCTGAATAATTTTACTTAGTAGTTCATCGCGATATGTAGTTCCTTCAGCATTGTCCATATGAATCATTAATTTCTTAACAATTTCCATCAAATTTTTCTTCGAAACCTTTTAAAAAAAATAGTTTCAGTACAAATGTTTATATCAACCAAAGAAAAACATTACCATTCCATAAAGCAAATCGAGGGCTCTTAAACGAATACTTTCATCTTTATCATCTAAGCATTGCATAATAAGATCTTTGTGTGCCTGGACGCTTTTCGGGTGCGTCTTCAATATTTTCGACATAGCTAATAATCCTAAATATTTCACTGAAATTTAATAGGAAAAATATGTATTCAGTATTTCAATTTAAATGAAAGATCTTACAGTTTTGGTCACTATCGTCAATTAAAATTCGTAATCGTTGAACGCACAACTGAATACTGGCAGAATGATTTGGCATTCCCGTAGAAATTGACAATAAAACCGCAATCACTGTATTAATACATTCATACAGTAAACTCATAGCTGATGTGCTGAAAAATTGAACAATTTTTATTAAAACCATATAATCGCCACAATAAAATCAAGCCTACACCAAATTTACCTGTGAATCAAATTCGTTAAAGGTTCAATCAATTTTTTGCCAAGCCTTGGCTCTAGCGGTGTTAAGGCACCAAACTACAAGGAAACAATTTGATAATCAATGTACAATACTCCAAAGGCGAAGGAATCTAATCACAAACTAAAAGGAAAATGCGACACGTTGATAAGAGAACAATGGGACCAGATTTTTTTCAAGTTATAATAAATTTTACTTAATCTATTTATTTTTCTGTTTAAATATGGATTTTCACTGTTAATGTGAAAAAAGGATAGTAAAAGAATCAAGGAAGTCTATTATTGAGTTTTCACGTTAAGTACATTTTATTTAACAAAAGGGTATTCTATCTTTTTCGCTTTTCTCACGTCAATAATTTAAATAAAAAGAAATAAATTGACTATTTTCGTTAAACTATGTGAGACAATGAAAAAAATGGTTAGATACATCATGAACATAATTTCTGTTAGAAGGATTCATTTAGCAGTAGCTATAAAAAAAATATCAATTCAGATGTGCGAAATTAACGAAAGTATAATACTTTACAAATTTCTTTCAATATCTAGTAATTTTTTAATTAAGATTCAAATTATGCTGCTTGTGATTTAGTGATAAGCAATTCGATTTCTTAAAATTTTTATTTAAACAAGATTAATTGGATTAATATGTAAAAGATAAAGGCACTAATAAAAATATTTATTGAAAGTAACTCGAAAAAATAATTTTCTTACTAGTAAAAAATATTGAATTTGATAAGAAGATATGAAGTATTATACTTTTCTATATAAGGTTAGATTCGGATTAATAGTCTTGCCGATAATGAACTACTGCCGGCTTTTTAGTAAAGAAAAATATTCCTTATTGAAGCTATATGCTAATACAGAGGTGGCCAACCTAAATGATATTGCGGGCCACTTTGGAAATGCATCATTTCTTCGCAGGCCACATATAAAATTATATATCTCCAACTATACAAAATATTTCATTTAGATACATTGTAGACTTTTTAATATATTGTTTTTCATCACTTGGGCCATTTTAAATTTATATATTTCGTAAAAGTGTAAATCACACGGGGCGAAAAACTGGTCAAGGTGGGCCTCATACGACTCGCGAGTTGGCCACCTTTGACACATTGATCTAATAAATAACCATGGGAAAAACATAAGTTTTCCCGTAAGTTCCCCCTCTTTTTTATAAAAGAAAGAGGTTTTAATTTTTCATAGAAAATCCACTATAACACACTGTTTAGACAATCTAAAAATTCCATGTTCGCCGAGGTAATTCCTAAATTACGTAATAACGAGGTTTAAAATATTATTTTTTTCCGTGGACCTAATAAAGGGAACTTCCAAATTTTGGGAAAAGCGAAATTACCCAATTTACGTTTATTACTTAAAAAATGGGCTACTCCTAAGAATCTTAACAAAGTTTTTGTTCTTCAAAGTGTTGTAGATTGTTACAGAAATAAGTTATCAGGACCGGATTTACCTATAGACCGACTAGGCCGCGTCCTAGAGGCTTCCTCAGGGTTTTAGAAACTCAAAATTTTCCAATCCATCAGTAGCTGGTGACGATTAAAACACATATTTTTGATAGTTCTTGGGTCTCCAAAAATGCGTTCATCTTAGGACCTCTAAATGTGTAAATTCAACCTTGTAATTAAATCGATAATGTACGTAATACTGCTAGTTTTTTCACAACAATCTTTCACACCTTTAAAACGTGTGGCATATTTAAAATACCAAAGTAATTCGATAAGCATTTGCTTCTAATAGGAAATCAAGTACTCGGTTTTACGGTTTCTGAAAACCACTGAATTGGGGAAAGAGTATTGATATAAACAGTGATCCTTTTTTCTTTCTTAGGAAATACGTGTATTACAATAAACCATTATGAAGAAAGAAGACATTATCTATTTTCCTCATTAAGAAGACATAGTTCATAAAAGGTTGGGAACATATGATATAAAGTATACTACTTTTTTTCTTCCTTTTCCAATTATGGACGTTTCTTATGTTCGCTAGGCTCCAGAGATACGGAATTATCACTAATTATTTCTTTCTTTTTAAAAATTTATCATTGGACTATATTTGTTAAAATTTTCGCTAAAAGAATAATTTTTCAAATAATATTAGTTTTTATCAAATAAAATACGAATCTGGTCCCACTGAATTTTCAACTTACGAACCACTACACCTAATAGGTATTCAGATTGAGAGAATACCTTGCAATAATTTCAATCAGAGGTTCGGTTAATTTTCGTCCGATCGCAGGTTCGATCATCGTTAACGAACCAAACTGAATATCGAAAAAAAATCATTTTGTATATTAAAAACATAAGCAAGTAAACATACCAATTTGATGATTTTAATAAGCATCCAATTATTTGTCGAGGTTGTCATTAATTTGAAAAAGACGGGCGCTAGACTTAAATAGTTTTTCGGATTTTTACGAGCTAATTCACAAACTACGTTCACAGCAGCAGATTGGACTCCTAGAACGAAAATTGAAAAATTAGTGTAATAGGTACAAGAAGAAAAATAATTTTCGCGATAGAAAACCGGAGAAGTTTTAACTTTACTTCCTTTTCATTAGTATTTATTTTACATTTAAGTTCGATAGTCTACGAGCTACTATACTATGCAAAGGAAAGCGGGGTTTATATATTCGAGATAATACTAGGACGGTCTCCATCGTCTCTATATATTTGATTAGTTTTAAAAGTGGGTTTAAGTGAGTAAAAATTGATTTTCCCTTTTTGGTGATTCTAGAAGAAAAAAAGGACACTCTTTCATGTGGTACAAGCGAAACTTAACGTTATCAGTAAAACTTTAGCCGGATCACTATATCGACTAGGATGGATCAAAAAAATCGACTTTTTTTTACTAGTTACATAGAAAAATTGATTCGTAGATACCTCTAGAATATTCTTATAAAAACTGAGCTTTTAATTTTAATAGCTCAATAGAAAAATAAATCATATCTTAAAGTAAAAATCATATCTCATCTTGCTCATAACTTAATCATTTTACAAAACTTTATGTATAAATTTGTAAGAAATTAAACGCTCTACAAAAAAAGTCTCTAACATTTGTCAATTTCACTGTTTAGAAAAGACTGATGATTAAAGTTTGATTATTTTAAGAAAAATTTATTTTTTCCTTATAAATTGTTTAACTCGCGAACTAATATGAATTATGAAATATGCAATACATAATTTTGTAGGAAACTTGATTCTCTACAAAAAAATTCCCATATACTTAGTCGAAAAAATTAAGCGTTTAAGATATATTCATCATCAAGTTTTATTGATTACCAATCTTAGCGGTTTTTGATAAGTACTTCGAAAAATTTCAATTTTATTTATAAGTTATAGAAAATTTTTAGGAAGTTTAAGTTTTTACCAACAGAAAAATATGTTACAATAACAAATTAGCCGCTTTTTTTTAGCAAAAAAACGTGTTTTCCCCTTCAAAGTGTTCCGAAATAAAATGAAAAACTGAAACTTCGAAAAACTCTCCAAACGTTATCTGGGGAAAACTATTATCTAACGAATGAACTTTGATATTTTAATTTCAGATGATCCAGCACCAAGTTATGAGGAGCACTGCAATTCTACTTTTTTCCGCGATACGTACGAAGAATTCCTGCCATTGCCGTATTTTTTAATATTTCTTCGTGAAAATTTTACACAATATTTTTCGAATGTCATACTTTAATGTACTATTGGCTTTAATAAAGAGATTTAACTGTGTCAGCACAAAAAATTCACAAAAACATACCTTTTTTCGTACAAATTAACCTTTCCCCCCAATTAAGCTAAGGCTTTGCGTTAATTTCATTTCTCCAGCTTAATTATCTTAATTTGAAATATATTATTGAAATAATAGACATGCGGACGAACATTTTTGCCCATATCTTAAGACCAAAAAGGAATTTGACCGTAAAATGTACATAAATTGTGTTCGTACATCAAGTCGATATTAAAACATAAGTGTCGATATAGGTTCCCATTTGGGGGCCAACACGCTATACTAATATGTCTAAATTTTTTATTCGATAGTCAATGAATAATGCACAATTTCTTCTACCCAATAAAATCTTTACTCAATAATTTTTTATCAAATTCAACTTCAGAGTGTCCAGTTTTACAGCACAAATTCTTTGACTTTACAAACCGAAATCCACTTTTTTCTTTGAGCTTGTTTAAAAACTTCACGATTAGAGATTTTTATAATTTTTTTCTTTAAAAGATTGTAAAATAAAATCAGGCTAAATTGTGTTTTTATCCACATTCTATTGAATATATATTAAGTTTGCGTGGCAATCAAAATACGTATCTGAGGATACAATACGCCAAAAAAGTTTTTTTTAATAATAGATGTTTATGTGTAACTTTTACTTTGGGTATCTTTTATCTTACTTTTTATATCACACATTTGTACCACAATATACTTAACATAGGAATATTGCACCGATTTGTATAAATGGATAGCCCACTGTACAGTAAATGACAAGCCGCATTAAAAATAACTGCAAGTGCCGTCTACGTGGATACAAATTCGAAGTGAACTAAGCAAAATGAAGTCACCGCCTGCATTGGAATAGAGATCGATATTTGGAAGTCTATCTTCTCTGGTGTAGACAACTGAAGCAGTCGATGTTAGTAAAATGTCAGCGTTTGTTTCAAGCGCTTATCTATATAAGCTGGCGCTCAATTGCCAGCTATTGTTTTTAGTTACCATAAAAATTGTACCCACGTAGACGGCGCTTCGTACGCCACAATAGATTTTTGAAATTTCTATTTAACGCCATATGCACGGTCTATCCATATATATATATATATATATATATATATATATATATATATATATATATATATATATATATATATATATATATATATATATATATATATCAATGGTATATTGGAAAAATAGTTTATAAAATTCAAAAAAGTAACCTGGATCAGGATCTTCAAGTTTTTCTTTAAGACGTGGAAAAGCGGGTCGTAACGCTTCAGGATATTGCAAAAATACTTTGTACATCATTAAGACGGCTTTTTTGCGTACGTATGGTTTAGTAGAACTTAGCTAAAATAATAATTGATTTAATAAAGAATTTATATTAGTTTATTTAAAATTATTACCAGTGTCATGATGTCGTTAGCTAAGTCTCTAGCTAAGTCTGCATTTACAAAACAACTTAAGCCATTTAAGGCTAAACCGGCATCGTATTGATTTTGCGAATTTAAGTCTTTTCGTATCATATTTGTTGTGAGCATTAATAACTGAAAAAATATTTTTTTGATAAAAGAATTTTTTTTTTCCAGATGGTGACAAACCTCGGTATTAGAATGGAAAGATTGACTAGCTGCTAAATAACCAATGCGTTTATACGTAAACTTATTGGAACTCATCACTTCGATTATGTTGAAGCCAGCCCAAGAAATGTCATATCCGAGCATTTGGAGCTGAAAACATTAAAAGCCTTAACAAAAGTTTTTGCAGAAAGATTATACTGTATTTACATAAGTAAGTTTGGCAACTGCATTTGTTTTGACGGCAATATTTTCTTGTCGAAGCTCAACTTTGATTTCTTCGATACACTGAGTTATGAATTTGGCCTGCAAAAAAATCCATATGTGATTGTCAAACGAGTGTAAAGAGGTTCCAGAAAAGTTCTAAGCATTTATGGAAGATACTTATTAAATTTAATATTCACCTCGGTTTCTTTATTGTTTCGAATTCCCCGAACCAAATCGGCCAAATTTTTATCGAACATTCGTTCGAAATTTCCTTTGACTTTCTTCAGAGCCATGGTGGGACGTGAGGACGGTGCGGACTGGATTGTCTGGAGAGTAGCTCCAGAAATAAGGCTCAATTTTCACAATGGAAAATTCACTTTACTTTAGCGTTTTGACAGATTAACCTCACGTCTGAAAATATATATATCGTATATACTGATATATACTATGACGTGTAATGGAAAGTCTCTTATGAAGCAAAATAAGTAGAGAATGGTGTGTAAAGCCCACGTGATTGGACATGAACGTTCATTTGCTTATACTACTTATATCAATAAAGTATCATGATCAACATGACACACTTTACGTGACTGTCTAAATATTTTTTGTTGGTTTATTTATTTTTCATCAAATTACACCAATAAAACCTTTTTAAGAAGTAAAAATATGTAGTAGTCTATTTAAAACTGAAAAAAAGGAACAAATTCAAAAAAGGGAAAGAAAAAGTTTAATATTTTTAGAATATGTAGGAGATGCAGGAGTTAATTAACTATGTAATTCACATTTTAACCGTTATAACATTGGTTCAAAGAGGTGTACAGAAAATTAAATAATAATGCTATAATGCAATTAGTTTAATTCAATAAACATAGTTATATTTTGCCGATTTTTCATTTGAAAAATAAAAAATTTCAAACCAACCATGAACAAAAAACCGTGAACAAAACTTCTATAAAATAAATTAAATATTCTAATCAAATCTAATTTTCGATTCTATAAAGTCTAAGCCGCAACACAGTATTACTTTCTGCAAAAAAAATATTTCATTCAATCCATTCAATTTTCTCGAATTTAACTCCAAAAGAATTTTAAATTATTAAAACTTTATGGAAATTGTTCGAACGGTTCATAAATTGTTATGAAACAGGATAGGCAACCCGACGACACTGACGTTAAGCTTGTTATCGTTAATTAGGCGAACGCAAACGACCCAGAAACGAGTCGATTAAAAATTCAATATTTCATTGAATTTCAAGCTTAAGTTTTTAAAAGTTGCAACAATTTAAACAAAAATATTGTAAAATATAATTAAATGACTCCCCATATTGCTTAATTAACCAAAAATTGTAAAATTTATAACTTATTGTGAACGAGTGGATGAAGTCGATGTGTCGAATATTATTGTAAAAATAGATTTAAAAAAAATAATTTTGATATTTTTCACTTAAAATATCATCAATTAATATGTCGTTCGTTAAATGTTGTTTTGATCCCTCAGAAATACCTGAAGTGGTAGATACAGTCCTGCAAAAATGTAGCGACTCACGTTGTAAGTATACAAGTTTTAAGAAAAATTATTCATCCAAACAATTTTGTTCCTAATATTTTAATTTAGAATTATAGTTTTTTTTTAATTTTTTCGACAAATTTAACCAATTAATTAATTTATTGGGATCGATGATTTTTTAAATTCCGCGCCTGATTAAACGTCAAATCTGACATAATTGCATCGGCCTTCAACGTCAAATAGACTTCGAACGAAATGTAATTTTAAGAGTTTTGCTGAAAATATTTAATTAAAATCGTTTTATTGAGTGAATTTCATGAGGAACTAGGTTTCCCTTTTATAAAAATCACATTTTCATCATTGAAATGGGTACTTTATGTTTATACGAATTTTATACTTAATAACTTAACGATATTGATGGTTGAGATTAAAATTATCTAAATGCTGAATGAAATTGAAAAAAATCGTTATCAGTTCAATTTAAGTTTATGACTTCAATTTCTTTGCAAGTAGCTTTATATTTGTAGTTAATAATGTTTTTTTCTGCAGGCTGTTGTGGATGTTGCAACGCTCTTCGACCGCGCTATAAGCGCTTGGTCGATAGCATTTTTCCTGATTTGCCTCAGGATGGCCTTGTCAAAGTCAATATGGAAAAATTAACTTTCTACTCGTTAATGTCTCCTGAAAAGCTAGACCGAATCGGAGAATACCTATACTTAAAGGCATGTCGAGACATTTACCGAAGAAAAAATGGATATGTTATCATCGCAATGGAAGCAATGGACCAACTTCTAGTTGCTTGTCATGCACCTTCTTTAAATTTGTTCGTCGAAAGTTTCTTGAAAATGGTACAAAAGCTGCTTGAGTCTCCTGAACCACAACTGCAAATCTTAGCAACACAATCGGTTACTAGAGAAATTGATTTTTCGAGACTTTGCACTAATTTCTCTACAATTTCAGTTTGTTAAATTTGCAAATATTGAAGAAGATACACCGTCGTATCATCGCAGATATGATTTTTTCGTAAGCAAATTTTCTTCGATGTGCCACAGTGGGGAAGGTGGTGACGGCAGCCAGCTGCAGGACAGCATTCGTTTGGCGGGAATTCGAGGTCTTCAAGCCGTCGTTCGTAAAACTGTTTCGGATGATTTAGTGGAAAACATTTGGGAACCCGTTCACATGGATAAAATCGTTCCCTCTTTACTATTCAATATGCAAAACTCGCGATATCATCTTCAAGAAGCTGGAAGTGGAATTGTTTCGGGTGAAGAACAAAACGACCCGCCAACATTAGCCGAAAGCTGTTTACGAGAATTAGTTAGTCGAGCCTCTTTTGGACATATCCGCAGCGTTCTACGCCCAGTTCTGCGCCACTTTGAACTCCACAAGTTGTGGGTTCCTAATGAATTTGCGATTTATACCTTTAGAATCATAATGTTTTCAATTCAAGTAATTTAGTTTTTTTACAAATTAATTCCTATTAACTTTCACTTGATTAAATTTTTTAGTCTCAATATTCATATACCGTAGTGGAAATTTTAATGGCTTATTTGGACGAAAATATGAAGTCAAGTCCTAAAATTCGAACGAGCATTGCTGATGTTTTATCGAAAATTATAGCGATTGCTGCAGGAGAAAGTGTTGGTAAGAAAATTTATGCAATTAAAATAATTCATATCATCTTTATGCCTGACAAATTCCATATGTGATTTTCGTAAGGTTTTGGAGCAACAGTAAAAAACATATTATTTAATAAACAAAAGGAATTAAATTCTCCATTTTAATACAATTTCTAAAATATTTAGTATATACATGTCGTATTACACAAAATTACATGCTAATTAAACATATTATACCCATTATTACTTATTTTTAAATAATAAAATATAAAAATGAAAAAAAAACACATATGGAACCTGCCAGGTGCGATGATGATATATTGAATAAAGCATTTCTCGAGTGTTAAACCTGTTAAAAACGGATAATTTAAATTTAATTATTTTCAATTGTCCCTAATGATCTTTTTGAACATATTTAACAATAGGTTGATGCATTCTAACTACGTTGATACAAAAATAAGTGACAGAAAAGCTGATAAGCATATAACGAAAAAAAACAAAGATATAAACATGACCCGTACATGAACGCATTCATATGCGTACAACAAGTGGCTCATACGGCTCATGATTACCATCGTTAGAACAGAATTCTGTATATTGGTAATTCTCATGAAATATCAAAATTCTTGTCCTTTCGGTTTTTACGAAATCAAAATGACCGATGATGGTATTTTTTTTCGTTGAAAAGAACATTACTTTGGTTAATGATGTTGGTTAAAATTTTGAACCAACTGTATATCTCTATTGAATAATAAATAAATAGAACTCTGAAATCCATTCCCTCACTATGTCCCAAACTTGAGATTAGCATATGTTTGAACTTCTAAATCAAAAATTTTTTAAAAAATTGTTTGCGAATTTTACTAATCGATTAAAAACACAATAGATTTTCAAAAAATTGTTGAGTTTAGAATAAAAGATAAAAAATACGTTTTCAAATATATTTTTTGTGTGTCCCATGAAAAGGAATCATTTCCTCACATCTTTACTAAAAGTTGATATATGAACGCATCTATAATCAATATATATACGATAGATATGTTCTCATTGATTTTTGAATGTTAGCAATATTATCAATTATACCGTCATTTTGAAGTGGTAGGGACAATTTAAGACAATTTGGTGTTCACAAAAATAATTTGAAACCATTTGGAATTATTACAGGCATTTTAAATGTAATTATTCCAAATTGTCTTTTTTGCAGGGAAACTTGCCTGATTTAGAATGAATCCTTAGGAAAAATAAAGTTTTTTTTTCTTATTTAAGGTCCTAGTGTACTTGAGATTATCAACTCTTTACTCAGTCACTTACGAACTTCGGTTATATCATCCCAAAGCCAAAGTGAAGAGAAACTGTATCAGGAAGCATTGATAAACGCACTTGGTGAATTTGCTAATCATTTGCCTGATTACCAGAAGATTGAAATAATGATGTTCATTATGTCTAAAATTCCACAAGTTAATTTAGCGGCTGATGAGCATCCGGAACTAGTGGCTGATACGCTTTTGCAAAATATTTTGCTGAAGAGTTTACTTAAAGTCGCAACGAAGTACCAAACAATTCAGTTGAATACAACGTTTCCGGTTTCATTTTTGGAGCCATTGCTGCGTATGTCGTTGGCTCCTCATCCAGATATGAGGTTGTTAGTACAAAAGATTCTACAAACACTGATTGATCGACATCAAAACTTGGATAAATTACAACATCCCACGTAAGTTTTTATTTTAATTTTTCAAAAATTGGTATATTGCCATAGTAAACAGTTAATCGGGTGTAACTTAAGACCCTTGAGATTTATAATGATAAATTAGAAGTATAACAGATCATTTCTCATTGCCTGAACCGGTGATACCGTAAACCTTCTGAACTGGTGATGCTCAAATTTTTTTAGTTAATTTTTTTCTAAAAAATGGCAAAATGAGCGGGATACAGTAAACTGTACTTCGCCTTTCGTGCTTCTCCCACGAATACCAAAAATTATGTTAAAGCAAATTATATTCCTTGATTTTACTTCATAATTAAGGGAGAATGTAAAAATAAAAATTAGAATCTTTCGATTTAGAG
Source organism: Sisyra terminalis (assembly GCA_958496175.1). Taxonomy (NCBI): domain Eukaryota; kingdom Metazoa; phylum Arthropoda; class Insecta; order Neuroptera; family Sisyridae; genus Sisyra; species Sisyra terminalis. The sequence continues at coordinate 26,007,215 of OY292279.1, forward strand.
AGTCCATAAAGAAAAAAAATAATGAATGAAACATCTTTAAAAGTTTGATTTTGAAATTTTAGTCAGACTTTTGCAGGCTCCGTAAAGATAATATAAAAAAGGTACTCCAAATATGCTATGCATGATGGGAAATGTGTTAAAATATGGCGCCGCCACAAGTGTGTTTGGAGTACTGAGCTATATTACCGTACATAGTTAATACTAACTATGTACGTTAATATAGGTTATTGCTCTTTATCGTCGCCTAATAACTACTAAGATCTTTAGCAACTGTAGAATTAACAAAAATCCATATATTAATAAAAATCGAGAAATATCAAAAATATGCTTTGTATGAGGATCGATTCCAACACCTACCAGTTTTGGGGCGGTCGCCTTGACCACTCAGCCAACAATAGGCTTTTGATTTTCTTGGTTTTAAAAAGCTAATACATTATCTTACGTAGTTGGTTTGGTTCATATTTTACATATAGCAGAAATTACCCGATGGGGCACATGCGCTTTTACATTTTGCCTAGTTTAATCCAGATTTGTGTACTGTTCAGTGAATGTATATTAACTTCCGTAGCACCATTTATTTTTTCTCTCTCGTGGCACGCTAAAAGAAATATTACTTCAAAAATTTAATAGTACTAGGAATAAATTTTGATATCAATATTATTTTTCAAGGATTTTATGACACTATCTTTGTCATTGTGTTTTTTTAAAACACTATTAAACATCTCTAAAATATAAATGGGACCTTTTAGATTAATTGCTTCTATTAATTCTGAAAATTTATTTTTCCTGTTTTTCACATAATATTCTTTTTCTCAAAAAAAAAATGAGATAAACATCTATAATCTTCCAGGATCTTTGCACTTTATTTCAAAGTATGATTAAAATATTTTTCCAGGGCTAATTTTTATGCTTATATCCGTAGTCAGTGGTTCCCAAAGATGACTGAACTTCGACCCATCTAAAAAAAATTGCAATTTTGGGACCCATCTTGTAGTTGTCTAAGAGGAACTAGGGTATAAATATTGGTAATGCTATTGGAAATATTTAATTTAGCACTTCTTATTCTTTTTATTCATGTCTCTATATTGTGGGGAATCATCCATTAGGGCCCACTCAATATTCGCTTAAGACCCATAATTTGGGAAACAGTGCCTTAAGACTTTTATTACTATATTGACAATATATTATATTATATGATATGTCAATGAAAATCTTAAAACGCTCTATCAGCTGTAAAGTTTCTATGATAGTTGTCCACTAGAAAATTCCTCACACAAAAATTGCAATATTACTCATATAGAAATTTACTTAATTATATAATGGCTAAACTTTGAGTTCGAATAACTCTTAAGTCAATTTATTTAGCAAAAGGCAAAATAGATTTAGCAAAAAATCGTAAGAGGTCTTTTTTGTAGAGCGTTAAATGTACAATTATGGAATTCTAAAGAACAAATTAAATTTCTCCCACGTTATTTCTATAAGAAACTTAAGTTGGAAAGCGGACTATTTTAAATTTAATATTAAGAGCTAAAATTTTCAGGGTTTTTTTTTTTTATCAATTTAGAAGCATTTGAGCCCCTGGGAGCAAAGAAATTAAAAAACACCTCTCTCTATATATAAAGATAAGTGGGGAAGATAAGTGTTCTGAAATGTGACAAAATTTTACTAAGCAGAAAAAAGATATTTGCACAAATCTTATTAAAGATTTTACATATTGAATTTGGTTACTGAAAAACAAATATCATAAATCTAAAGATCATTAATAGTTCATATATGTATAAGTTTATATATATTCTAGTTAACATAGTTTTGCCATGAAATTTATTAATGATATTTTGATTTATGATATTTGTTTTTCAATAACCAAATTCAATATATAAAATCATTACTAAGATTTGTGCAAATATCTGTTTTCTGCTTAGTAAAATTTTGTCACATTTCAGAACATTTATCTTCCCCCATAGTGCTTTACGTAATTTATGAACAACCCCTTACAAATGGATTTACTGTGTTTGTTTTTTAAAGAATAATAAGATTATCTTATAAATTATTAAATAACTTTATTTAATTTATATTTCATCTACTATGTCTGTGACAAATCGTTATTTTGCTCAAAAATTTTGTTCATTTTTGCACTAACACCGCCAATATCGTCGTAAAGGGGGAACTCTTTGTCCTTATGTAAATCGTTTGGAACCATATTGACCTCTTGTTGTTCATCAAAATCCTTCAATTCAGAATTGAACGTGGGTGATAACATCTTGACCAAAAACGGTCGTAAGAGATCTTTGTCGTTTACGTCGCTTACTTTTTGCTTATAAATTACAATGCTATCATCATTGCTGTCTTTTTCAGAGTATTTTCGGTTAATCCTCTTGGATTCGTCAAGGTTCATTTTTTGTTTTTTATCGTTGGTTTTGAACGAAATGTGATGAAACAGTGTTTCGCTACTGTTATCACTTTTTGGAAATTGTATAGTGTTATTTTTGCATTCATACTTATTTTCCTTTTCCTCTGGACTCATTAGGAAATTATTAAGGGTTAGATTAACTTTTGCAATAGAATTATATGTAATATTCTGTGGAATGAAAACCAAATTTGCAAAGCATGCAATAGGCCTGAATAAAAGCTTGACACCGATATCATCAGATTTACTAGCTGTTTTCATTAAATTTTCTTGTGTGGATGTTGGTTGATTCTGTTTTTTAATCATATCAAGGATTTGATTTATCAATAAACTGTGTGGGTCGGGATTGAGTTCTTCTGACTTTTCTAGACTATTTTCGTCGATGCTAGATTCTTCCGGCTCTTCTACGGGGAAAAATAACAATTTATTATAAACTTTATAAACTGGTTCATAAGGCATTGGTTCTAAAGTCTTGAATTTAAGTTCACGTTTAACAACACGCTTCTGATCATTTCGTTTGGATAGGGATGTGAAATTGATTCCTTGAGCAAAATTTATGTAGAGAATTAAAAATAATATTTGATATAATACAATTAATTTAAACATTTCACATTAAAAAAAACTTTTTCCAATGTAAATGTCAAATCACAAACGGCATTTGTTCTTTCAATTTCCAATGAACGAACTGGAACAATTATTTAAAATTATAGTTCAAGCCAGTTCAAGCCAGTTCAAGCGGCTAGAAAAGAATTGGTTTACGAGCACAATTTTTTTTCAGTGTATAAATTTAAGTTAAGAACGACTAGTCTCAAAATTTTCCAATAGAATTAATGCACTAAACTAATATAAAAACATTATGTAATTGTTATTTTTTAACTTTATTTGATAAAATTTAAGAAATATTCATTTAAAATTGCAAAAAAAAATCGTTAAAATGCCTAAAACGAGCTCCTATTGGCCTGGCAATAAAATGACGTCACAGTACAGAAACTTCAAAATCCCATGGACGTTTTACTATAATAAATGTATTGAAACACAAAGGAAAAGTTTGTCAAAAATCATTCAAACTAAATTTTGTTACGTTTTTACTTTCATTTATTGTTTATTATAAATTATTGATGTATTAATAATGGGTTTGTTTAGATTTGTGTTTCAGGACATATAACAATAACAAATTTATTCTATTTATTCTACATTCACATTATTGATTATTATTGTTTTTGTGACAACTGCTCAATGATCTTTTTATATCTCAGTTTTTATATATGGACTGTGACGTCACAAAAGACCCATAAGCACCTATCGTTTTCGAACTCTCATTTACTCAATAAAATTACAACTTTTCTAACAAAAAATTTTGATTTTTCCTCGCTTTAGTCCTTTATCGATCAAAAATAAAAAAAAAATGTCCTTATAGTCTATGGTCTATTGACCATTTTTTTTATGTAAAAGTGCTATGCGTAAATTTAATACCTACCTTTTTAATCGATGAGGTTTAAATAGTCGAGGATGAAAAAAAATAAGTCTTTAGAATTTTTTACTCTTACTTTTATAAGAAATGATATACAAAGTGAAAAAAATAAATAAATATGAAAATTGTTGTTATTTCTCTTTTAGATTTCAGATCAGTTCTATTCGAATAAGCATAAAACCAATATTTTTCACATTTAAATATTTCTTTTATATTATATAGAAAAAAAATAAGGGTGGTCTACCATACATTTAACTTAAGAATATGGAGTTCAGAATTGCATTGTTATTTTAACTATGAATCCCAATGAATAAAAAAAGTTTATACTAAAGTTGCGTAAATTACTTTTATTTTAACTCTATTTTAAAAAAACCTATTAGAAATATGTAATAATCTCTATTATTCTTCTATTATTTCAGTGTTAAAATTATCGAATTGGACTTAGCGATCGAAAAATCTTCGCGGCAAGATTTGATTTTCATCAACAAGCATGGACCAACCCTCTACGATACTCTTTACGGATGTCTGGAGATACCTTCGAACAGTGTCGAAAATATCGAAGCCGTTTACACCACCTTGGCGCTCTTATGTGTTGAACTGGTTTGTGAGGAAACGGTACCCGAATACATTCAACTCATTCTTGGGATTCAAAACTTTGCCCAAGCTGAAACTAATTTAACTGTGGCCCAACAAAACAACTTACATGCAATTGTAATTTCCTTGTTTACTCTAGTTCCACATGCGGTTGCCATGAGTTCTCTGGCGGAATATATCAATAAAGTTATCCAACAACGAGAAAAAGAAGCACAACAACTTCTTCCAGAACTCTTGGAAGAATATCCGCCGGTTAAAGAAGGCAGTACATTTGCACATTTAATGGTTGATAAGGTAAGAATTTGAATCGTCTGCATAATCTTTTCAAGCATTTTTTTTCATCACTGAGCATACGGAAACATGCTTAAATTTAATATGGACTACTCAAAACATGCATAGGAAGCCTCGCATAGGAAATACTAGGCTTGCATACATAGGAATAATGATAGTGACGTCATATGGTGACTATGTGATATACACCCCCAACTAAGAGATCGTCAGCTGCTTATAAAATACACAAGTCACCAATTTAAAATCCACCAATGAAAAACTTTTTAAAAAAATAAATAACGTATAAAAATAATAACTCAATTTTTTTGAAAATTCGTATTATGTACTAGTCACAGTTTTTCATTTTACGCGTTCAATGGCAGAACTAAAGTGTAATAGAGACTATGGTTCGATATATATCGCGATATACCATAATAAATTTTCAAATTTACTCGCTGAAATTATTTTGATCCACCTTTTTGTAAGGTTTTTAAGTAAGGAAGCACATATATTTTATATAACTTGTTTACAATGCGAATTTGAGTAAAATCGAAAAACATCGGAAAACTCAACTTTTCCTAATCACACCATATGACGTCACCATCTATGATAGCCTTGATTTCCTATGTTCATACCATGATTTAAGAAGTACTTGTTAATGATATTTTCACACTCAGTAATGTAAAAGAAAGCTATATTTTGTATTTTTTAATACTACTTTAGATTGCCGTAATGGAATGTTTACAATCGAATGGAATCGATGGAAGTATCCTTCAAAATCCTTGTCCTTATGTGACAGGCCTTGGGGTTTCACATCTTTCTCACCGCCACAGTTGGGTAGAAGCTGGAGTTACTGGATCAAGCGTTACGGATGTTCATAGCGGAACTTTAACGAGCATTTCTGGAGTTCTACAAGACGGAGATAGTGTCTCCAGTTCTCCAGTTGCTGTTCGAGTAAGTTTCTAGGTTCAAATATTCCAAAACCATAAAAACCCTATTCCTCTTTTATCCTTATCCTAAGAATAGGCAAGAGATTTATATGAGATGAATTCAAACGTAGATTTGGAACAAGAAATTGAGTATCAATATGAACCAAAAAGAATTTCCGATATTTCAATTAATACTGGAAGTTCAGCCTCTATATTTTCGCAAGATCCTGTCAAATGGTTTCACTTTACTTTTCCCTCGGAATACGCAAGTCAAATGTCGGTAGAAACCTCTTACTCAGCTAGACCGTCCACTAAATCTTTCCTAAAGGTCCTATTCCAATCCTATAACCAACTATAATGGTTCCAAAATTTTTAATGTTCGTTTGACTTTTTCAGAAATCACCAGAGGAGGAATTGACTATTGATGCAATGAAGAAAATTTTGGCTCAATCTCCGGAAGTTATCAAGCAGGTTGAAAACGAAAAACGAATTGCTCTTACAAATATGTTTAAAACAGCTCCATTTAGTGACATTATTCGATCTACACAACCGAAAGTAAGATTTTAAGAAAAATTAATAAAAAAAGTACAATTTTTTTAATTTTTTTAGCATGAAAGTTTACAAAATAAACTGAATGAGATCTTTGTTTCAATTTCCAATCCAACCGAAACCAAAACCAGTTTGGATTCACCAACGGTTCCTGTTTACGAAGAGTATTTCCCCGAATTGTTTGTTTACTAATTATTTTTTTATAAAGAAAAGATAGATTTTTTTTTGAAAATAGTAAGGGGAAGAAAAGTTTATTTTTCAAAAAAAAAAAAATAATTGAACGAGAAAATTTATCTGCAAGATATTTCGAAAACACTTTTTCTTCGCCTTATTTTTAAAGCTTAGATCATAAGTTCCCGAACGTTTTCTCCCATAGATTACTTATTGATCTTGATAAGGATGGAATTTTAGAAATTTCACCTTTTAGACTCCTACTTACACATTTCTATTTTTTTCACGGATATAATTGATATGATAATTGATGAACCTCGTGTATAGTTAAATTCATGAAATCAATATAGACCATTTTGGGAACATCTGATCTAGTTTAATTAGGTGTGGATACAAAGGGAGAGGTAATGCGAGTAATTGAGTATCTGATCGTTGAACAGAAATAGCTTCCTTTCATATATGTATATATGAATAGACCGTGCATTTGACGTCAAATAGAAATTGAATCAAATAAAAATGTCATCTACATAGGTACAGCTTTTATGGTTTTATGGTAACTAAAAATAACTGATGATAATTGAGTACCGATATGCGCCAGCCTACACAAATAAGCGTTTATATTTACTTACTTCAGTTACCTACATTGGAAAAGAGAGATTGCTATATATAAGCCTCTTCCAACGTTGCTCATTTCACTCCAAATTTGTGCCTACGTAGATGGCGCTGGCAATTGCTTCGTTTACTGTACAGTGCTTTACCATTTAAACAGATTAGTGCTTCCTTATGTTACGTAATACAATTATAGATAAATAGATAACGAAAATTTCATTACTCCATAATAATAATTAATTATTTGTGATCTCCAAGAGATCTCCAATCGGTGAGTATCACGCCGATGTATTTCTGATTTTAAAACTTGTGTATATTGCATAGACGTCATTAGATTTTACATAACTTTCAGTTTGGTAATAAAAAATAAAATTTCCAAATCAATACTCCAGAAAAAATTACGAAAATACGTTTTTAACTTAATTGGACTACTCAAGATTAGAAGCACATCTTAATAATGCACTTACGTGGGTGATGAGCCCTGATATGTTACAGAGTGCTTATTTTACGCTTTGCATAGAGCTGCTGACTTATATCCCTTTTAGCTACATTGAGATCCGGCAACGTTGCATTTTTACTTTGCTTTCAATTTGTATCGCGAATAAATCGGACAATAATGAAAATTTAGTAACAAAAGAGAAAAGTATACGATATTAGAATTGAATTAACAAAAAAATCGTGAATTAAATTAAAAATAAAATAGAAAATGCGACGTTGTCAGATATTAATGACGCTTAAAAGAACTTGAGCCGACCTGATTATAAAAGGCGATCACTGTTTCTTTTCAATCTTTCTCAGGTAATTGAAGTGAGGTCACTCAGAAAATAAAATATTTATTAATAGTAGTATCCAAAGGAAAGCACTATAGACTAATATAGATCAGGAATGGCCAATTTTTCTGTATATAAGATTTACTTTTTATCTTAATAATGTGTCGCGATTGATCTGTTAGTATAGGCGTAGCCTAAGAGGAATTGCGACTAGGTTCGGTGGTGGTCAAGGCACATCTCCGACTTATATGACATATGTATAATTGAAAAAAAATATATTTTTGAATCTGATAGGGGTCACTACCTCCAACAAGGTTAAGAACCACTGCTCTAGTTACTTGTAGTTGGAAAACTACCTATAAATCTGTGTTTAGTTCTAGGTTTTGTGGAAAGTTTTAGTGGTACTTTTAAATTCAGTTCAAAAATAAATTATACAAAATTCATAAATTTTTAAACTTAATTTTACGAAATATTACGTGAATTCATACAAAACTAGCTTGTTAAAAATGTTATCTACTAGACCATGCCTTTCCTTCTAGCTCAAGTAAATCTAAATTACTAGGAATGAATTACAACATAAATTAAAAATTCCATAATTTTCTTCAAAAAAAAAAATAAATGAATTATACATACAATTGAACAAAAATTCCCCTCTGTGTAAAAGTTGTATCCACGCCTGAGATTAATAGTTACATTTTCACTGGTTTGGTACAAAAATATGCAATAATTGGTGTTAAAATTTAAAATTGATATCATTTAACTAGTAGATTACCAATAGAGTTATTTTATTTTCTATACCAATATAAAATTTAAACTATTTTTGTAAAATAGAAACATTATTTTTAAGGTTTCATGAAGAATTCGTTCTCTTACAATAATTTAAAAGGAGATATGTGTACTTCTCTGAAAAGAAAAATGGTTGTATTAAAGTTTTAAGTAGTTTTCTGCTTATGTTTTGCAACGACGACAAAAAAACTAGAATATATTTTATAAACAATTTTATTGTACAGATATGTTTTACAAATTGTATATTTTACTTTTATTGTAAACACGTTTCGTTTACAAGTCTGAGCATTTAATGTTTGTTAATAAAAAAATAAATAAAACACAAGTATATTTATTTATTTCTTGATGAATTTCATCTTCACTTTTCCAGTAGAGTAAAAATTGGTAAAAAAAACGATATTTATGAATATTTATTGAAATAAAGTGAATTACAAAGAAGTATTTTAACTTGATTTTTTAATACTTCAACAATTAATTCAAGCATAAAATATTCTCATGATAAAATCATTGACAAAATTTTAGACTATACAGCACATGGATTACTGATAAACATAGAAAATCGCTGCGATCTAGACGACCATAGATGCTAACATCATATAGAGTGCTCGATCAACACCAGCTAACAATTTACATATAAAAATTTAAATGATTTCTCCCTTAAAAAATTAATAACCACTTCAATGGTTACATTTCCTATACATTTATGTTTAATATTCTAGAAGAAAATTTAACTGCCCATAATTACTTTAAACAATATAAAGGGTATAGCAGGGTTTGTATGGGAAAACTGCCTCCGATTTAAACTCAGGGGGTCGTTTGGATACTGAATAAAATTTTTTTTTAGATTTTGTCTCAATTGATTTGCGAGTATTTCAAAATTTTAATTTAATTTTTTTAGTAGTATAATTTAAAATTAATGACTTATGATTTTTTTCTCATTCTAAGGAGTAAAAAGCATGAAAAAATATTTTTACTATGAATTCCAGGTGGAATATCGATTTTTAAGGACAGAAACAAAATTAATTTTTTGAGTATTTTTTTTAAAAGAGTCTACCGTCATTTTTTCTTAAAAATGTCTTTAGTGTTTCTCTACATACTGGAATTTTTCCAAATTTTTTTGAGTGGTGGAACATCATGAAAAAAATAAAAACTATTTTTTCCTAAATCTCATGTTTAAGCATACACAATTTTTTATTTTTTTTGGTAAAGAAATTAATTATTTTTCATCTCAAAATATATATGCAACTCATTAAAATAAAGTAAAGACGCTAAGTAAGGCTAAGGGCGAAGGGAGTAAGGATGCTCGGCAGTGGTCGTCGCGATGTAATAAATAAATTTATCCTATTCAAAGTCATTGGGGGTATTTAATTTTTTTTTTCAGAATATTAAACTTAAATGTACAGGACATGTAACCATTGATTTTTTTTCATTTGTTGAAGTAATTTAAATTTTCATTTATAAACTTAAAAGTTAAAGAAAATATAATAGTAAAAAATTATTATTATTTTTGAATGTTATAACAAAATATAGATATTTAACAATAAATACTGAAAATATCATTCATTACTCTCAAACGGTTTGGCTGTAATTAATTTTGTAAGTAAAAGTACTCAAAACTTTCAATATAACAAAAAAGGCGTTAAAATGAAAATTATAAAAAATAACGTTCCAGAATCTAATTGTTGATAGTAAATACTTCACAATTAAATAATTGTACGAAAATTTCATGACCAAGTAACCAATATAAAACAAGGACTCCACTTAACAGGATCTTACTCAGTTTTAACTTTTAAGGTAAATTACACTGAATATAATATAAAAACTTTAATTTGCCGTTGTTTCTTTTTGGATTCTCGCAGTATTATATGCGGGATATTACCAAATTATATATTTTTTAACTTAAAAAATTTATTTCCACTAGGATCTTTTTAAAATCCCATATAAAATAATTATTTACATAAATTAAAATCTACATTGCAAATCTTTAAAACCAACCAGATTTTTACATAGCACCCAAAAGTTACATTATTTTCTTTAATTTTTCCAACAATTAGTACGAATTGTTTAATTTCGGTTGTAAAATTTGTGAAGTTCTTCGTCTCCAATGCGTATCCTGTATGTGATTTTCTTCATCTTGAAAATTATTAAATTCAATCGATTGCAACGTCGAAGAATTCGACACCGTCGAATTCTTGGTAATTGTACGCACACAATTGTCTTTATCTTGTACAAAATGATCGAAATGAACCGGCGTCAATGTTGTATAAGTTTGACTCTCATAATTACTATAACCGGAATTATCTGTTACTTGATTTTCACAGGATTCATTTTGATTGGTTGTCGGCTCATTGAGCTGTGAATTGAATTTGGATAGTCTTGCCGTATAGTCGGGTGGTAATTTAAATTTAATGTTTTTAATAATAGCATGTTGTCCATTTTCAAAGGATGTTTCATAGTGAATTCGCGGAACAGAAATTGGAGTCATTTTATGCTTGATTAAATCGCTGTTTGGTTCGTTGATTGAGTTCAAAGCTTTTATTATACTGTCAGGATTTCGAATTGGAATCTCTGATTTCTTTTCTTTCTGATTAGATGATGTCATTGGTGATAAAATTCGTTTATAAATATCGACATTGTGGTCCACATCTAATTCTTTGCGTTTAATGTTGTAGTTGGTTTTAAAAGCCTTGGTTTTCAAGGCTAATTTTACAGGTCCGTTTATTACCGAAACAGCGTTTGGTTTTGGTTTATCATCAACTTGAGAAACCGGTAAAGTAGAATCGTCCAAGTAAGAATTACGAAGAGTAATAACTGACTTTTGGGAATGAAACTGGTTCGAGTCTACCAACTTTTCGTTATTATTCGTCGATTCAATAACGGATAAATTATTGTTTTCTGGCAGTAAAATTGAAGTTATATCACTAGTTACATTTTCAGTCTTTTTCGATTTATTAACTTGAAGTGATTGACTAGGTTTGGATGAGTATTGTTTTTCAGATGGTTTTCCAACAACTTCCAAGTGTGAGTTTTTAATATGTCTTTCTAAATTGTCTTTCCTTCGAAAGTACGTATTACAATAGTTGCATGAAAATGGCTTAATTCCTGAAATTAAATGTTTCATTTTAACCATACGAAACAGTAAATGAAAGTTTTTTTTTTACCAGAATGAATAATTTCGTGTCGTCGAAGGTCTTTTCTATTGTTAAAACCCCGTGGACATTGTGAGCAAGTATGAGGTCTTTCACGGCTGTGGACCCGAGTATGGACCGTAAGTCTCCATTTAAGACCAAACCGGGCTCCGCAATCGGAACACATGAATGGACGCTCTTCTGTATGAATGAAAAATAAATTTTATTAAGTCTTTGAATAATAATGTTGAAAATATCACCAGTAAATTGATTAAAAGTATTTAAACGACATGCAGATACATACATAGGTATACATAGATATGTTTTATGACTACTTTTTTATAATTTAGCTCCGTTTTTATACAAAAAAATGGATCAATTTGTTCAGAATGTAAGTGTTTATCTCGAAAGTAGCAATATTAAGTATCAATAAAATAACAGAAATAAAACTTTTGAAGTAAATAGGTATATTAATTTTTTAACATAATCAAAGGTGTCTCAGTAAGAGTGAACTTTTTCATTTTAAAATAAAAATCCGTGTTTTTAAGAGAGTTGTGATATTTTTTATTGGGAGTAAAGAAGACATGTTCCGATTAAGTAGGGAATAAAATATCCGGCAGATGACCCCCACGGCTTTTATAACAGGCTATTACTCTTGTCATGAAATTTTCCATAACTTTTTATGTAGCTGTATCTTACCGATGACGCGTTGGATCTCGGATTTAAGCTCAGGAATTGTTTTGGTTTACTCGCATAAAACCTAGATTTTTACAAAACCCCAAAGAAAAAAAAATCACACGGCGTTAAATCGCATGATCTTGATGGTTAGTTAATATCAGAATTTCGTGTAATTTGTTCTGAATATCGTTGCTGCAATAAATGGATTTTTTCATGCGCGGTGTGGCAGGTCACGTCATCTTGTTGGAACCACATTTCGTCCAGATCCATGCTGGCAAATTGAGAGGATATGACAGTTCAAATTTAACATGGGGCTTATAGAGCAAGTTCACTCTACTCATACAATCTCACTTAGTGTCTAGCGGTTCATAAAATTCACAGTTCTTTAAAATTTCATCTTTATAGTGCTAATATTTAGCGAGTAAAATAGCTGAGAAAAAAAGGACATGACAATCTAATAAAAGTATTGTTTTTACTACGAAGCTCTAAAATTATATGATCTCTAATTTTTGGGTAGTTAAAAATAATTTCCCTGAGTAAAAAAAAATTCAAAAAATGGTTTTCAATTTTTTTACAAAAAATGTTTGCATACAATAACTGCATATGCTACACCATTAAAAGTATTTAAACCGATTTTGAATAATTTTTTAGGTGTTTTAGATTTTAACGATTTTTAAATGAAATTAATCGATTTTTGGAACATATTCTAGGTTCTTTTGTTTATATCTTTATAGTGTAATCAAAATTTCAGTCGATATCAAATTCCTACTCATCTATACCCAAATTTTTTAGATAAATAAAAATTACTTGTATGAACAATTTGATGTTTCTTCAAATTTGATATTTCCGAAAACCGAGCAGAACATTTCGAGCAGCTGTATGGCTTTTCACCGGTATGAATTTTCATATGATTTTGAAGGCCATCTTTCGTACGAAATTTCTTTTCACACTCCTTGCACTCGTACGGCTTATTATCTAAAAATATATTATATAAAATTAATAAGAACATTCTGAAGTTAATTTTTTTTAGAGCGTCAATATATACCTGTATGAAGGATTAAGTGACGATTTAACTTTGATTTTTGTGTAAAAGATTTGCTACAAATTGAACAAACGAACGGTCGTTCACCGGTGTGTCGTCTCAAATGCCATTCTAGATGTGACTTTCTAGCAAATTGTTGACCACATTCCTTGCACGCGAGGGATTTATTCAAAAGGTTGTTTTCATTTGAGGTAGGCAAACCACAGTTTGAGTGGCGCTTGATTTGGAAACGACTAGAAAATATTTTATTGCACTTTTGGCATTGGAATGTAATTGGTGTTTCTAAAAATATAAATTTTCGTTAAAAATGTAAGTATATTGATATGGTCAAATTGAAATAGTACTTTGAAAGATTGTTATATGAGACGGCAGTTCCTTGGAGTTTTCTTGGGTTTTGGTACAAATTGAGTTACTACTTTGTATTAGATCTTCTTGAAACAACTCTTCACTTGGAGCTTCTACTATGTCGTGGTCGGTATGGTGTGGAGCAACAAGTTGATTTTCTAAAATAGATGAAACCGGTTCTGGTTCAATTTGGTTTCCGATAGTTTCGTCTACGGAATGAATGTCCAACTGTTGATCAGTTTTCGATTTATTGGTCATTTCGAAGGCATTTATTTCGCAGGTACGACATCCATTTTCGTCGAGAAGTAGACACATTCGACACTTTTTGTGGCCACAAGAGTCTTGCACCAGCCGTAAGGAATACCCTGACAGTGGCCGTAAACATTGAGGACATGTTTCTTCGTTCATTTTTTATTTTTTTCTCCGAAAACTTTAATCAAATTTTTTTTTGACAAATGTTTATTTCAGACAAGACATGGTCAACACGTCAAGCACATCTGTCAGATTTTCATAACCTCAAATTATTTTAATACATTTTCATCATTTTCATACAATTCAGTCCTACCTAATTTCATCTTAATTTCAACGAGTATTTTAACTTTGTTAATTGAAAATAATGATAAAATAAATAAAAGACGTTTAAATGATATATAAAATTGGAAAATGTTTATGATCAAACAACTCAGCCGAGGAAACCGCAACTTTTTATGACGTTTTATGACTTGTAATTCTGCGCATTTATAATTATAAAGAAAGTAACGAGGCAAATTTTAAATTCACCAAAATCATTTAACACTTGAAAAAAAATATTAAAATAATTTAAGTTGGTCTATTTAAATAATATATCAATTAAATTTAGGTCTAGTTTATGAAAAATAATTTACAAAAGTAAACTATAAACTAAAATTGAACAAAATGTGTTATGACATATTTCGATTGCCAAGCAAATATTCTTCAACGGTGTCAGAGCTTTTAAATGACTTTGACGGTTTTGATAACTATTTATATCCTCTTTTTAGGATTTTTTTTATTTTAAATTTCTTATTTTTGTACAACACGTTTCATTAGTTTCCCGACTTCTTCAGGTACTAATACAACTATTTATAGAACAATTTAAGTGTCAATTACCAGTGCTGTTATCTTGGTAATTATAATTATAATGGTTGTGACAGCGTATCTTGATCTTGGTAATTGAATATTTAATTCTAATTTAATTGTTTAATCTTAAAATCGAATTGTATATACAATTCCAATTTTGAGTCTCAGCCCTTTTATTCACTGTTATTAAATTTTATTGTTTCACTAATATTTCTCTTCATCCAATGGTCCTCTTTTATCTAAAATGATAACTACTTCAAATTTAAATTTTAAATTAAACCCATACTCAAAATTTGAATTGTATGTTTATTGAACGTATATATTGCATATATTCGATTTTAAGATTAAATAATTAGATTATTAAGGTCGAGATATGTCAAAACAACTATTATAAATATAACTAGTGTAGAACCCGTTAGGCTTCATCCTAACGGAAAGTATTACGGACAGAGATCAGTTGCTTTAACTATAACGAAATACAATTTTGGTGGAGAAGAGTGAGTGAGCGAGATCTACTGAGCTTAGTAGTTCAAATACAACGCAAGTTGTTATATGGATGGAATTAATGCGAATGGAGTGAGAGAGACTGTTTCTTTGCACCAACGAAAATGTCTCACAGATCAGCAATCTTAATATATAAGATTACCAAGGTAACGTCGTAGGTAAGTGTCAGTTAAATTGTGATATAAAGATTTATATTAGTTCTTAAAGAAGTTGGAAAATCAATTAAACGTGTAGAACAAAAAGAAAAAAAAATACAAAAAAATTCTAAAAAAGAGAATCATATTGTTGTAAGCTAACTAAGGAAAAGAACCATCAAAATATTGGCTTTAATAACTTCTTTGAACATTTTTAACAATATGTTACATTTTAAAAAGGTTGATAAACAAAATAAGTGATAGAAAACATGATATTCATGTAACAAAAAAAAAGAAGACATAAACATGACCGGTAATCAGGCATGCTACGAATCGCTACGCAACAGTTGCATATTTTTTACCATTGACTTCTCTACATCACCACATATTTTATTCTATCATTGCGTATATTTAAATCTTATTTATTTCAATCAATATTTCAGAAATTTTTCGTCATTTTAAAGTGTTAGAAAAAATGTGACGATTTCAAAATGCCTCTACATTTTTTTAACAAAGATGGTAAAACTTTTCAAATAGTTGTGTTTGTAGCTACGTCAACAATGGCAACAATATGTTGATATTACAACTATTTGTTCAACAATAGTTCCTACTGTCCTAATGGTTCTACTGCAAACCCATTCCAGCTATAGGATGTTCACCTAAAATAAGATCCCGAAATAGAAGACCTTCAGAAGTCGTATATGTAACAATGACACAGTGACTCATTTCATAGCAGTCACGGAGAAATCCAATGCTACTTGATGATCACTGATGAGTTTGCCTGGCAATCGAAATACGTATTTAGTGCAATACATCAAAAATACATTTCACGTTATAAATTCAACTCAAATTAAATTAAAAATAAATTAAATGTGGTCAGATATTGACGTCACTAAAAGGGTCATGAGCCGAAAAGCTCAGATATATGTATGTAACAAAGAAGGACAAAGACATAAATATGACCGGCCTTCAGATACGCTATGAAATACTATGCAATGCTACGAATCATATAAACGATATAAACTATAAAAATTTCCCAGCCAAATACTAAAAAGAAATTCTTTACTTTTCGTTTGTCCGCCTGCCCTTAAATAAGGTAAGAGAAAAACGAGAATTACTACATTTTTGTAGGATATTTTTTTTAAATTTAATGAATTACGGTAATCAATTATTATGTTTGAAAACTTAAATATATGTGATAATTTAAAATGGATTTCCCGTCAATTTTATTATCATAAAAGTACAAAAGAAATATTCCAAATATGATAACAATAACCCAGGATATTCGTTCTGTCTTTGTTTCACTTATCATTTATTAATTGTAGCTAGAGCGAAATAGTGTGATCTCATTCTATCCTTCTTTGGCCTTAACAATTATTTTTAGTCAATTCTTTTGTATATGAGTAATACTTTTAATTTGTAATCACTAAGAAGTATTTTATTTCAGCTTTAGTAAAGCTAAAGAAGTTTTCAAAAAAATGGCCACTAATGGAGATAAAAGCGATAAACCTCGAATTTTAATATTAGGCGGTAAGTACTCGTAGGTTAGGACCTAACAGGTGTTTATAAATGAAAAAGAAAAATTAGAAGTAAGAATTTATAATTTGTGTAACATTATTATTACGTTTCAGGATGTGGCTTTGTCGGGAGGAACCTGGTTTATTATTTGGTGTCAAATAATTTGGCTAGTGAAATTAGGGTTGTGGACAAAGTGCCGCCACAGATAGCCTGGTTGAGCCCTCAACATGAAAAAGCCTTTAATAGTCCCAATGTCGAGTTTAAAAGTGCCAATTTAATCAATACTGGTAAAGATTTTTTTTTTCAAATTTTCTAAGGCAATTATTATAAAATTGTTACATTTTAGCTTCTTGTAATGCGGCATTTGCTTCGGAATCGTTGTCTCCATGGGATTTTGTAGTCAATTGTGCTGGTGAAACTAAGCCAAATCAAACCGATCCGGTTTATCGAGAAGGAATCTTAAAGCTCAGTATCAACGTTGCGACGGAAGCTGCTTCCCATAAAGTCAAACACTATGTAGAAATTTCTTCGGGAAATATGTATTCTTCGGATAAGGTTGGTAGTGGGAAAATGAAATCGGTTTTCGAATTGTAAAATATTGTAACTCTTTACTAAGATGTAGATTTGTAGAAGATTATGACGAGGGGGGTTTTATTTATTTGCACCAGAATGTGTTAACGAAATACTTTTAACTTATGTCTAATGCTTAGTTATTTACATGTTAATTTAAACTAGGCACTATAATTAGAAAACACTGAGGCTAATAAATATACGAATATAAAGGATTGTTGATTTTGACTGCTGAGATCTATCTCAGAAGTAGACCTGACCAATTGGAAGTAGAAACAAAACTGGGGTACAATAATTCTTCTAGAATGCAGCACAGAGAAACTCTTAGGAGAGGCAATCATTTACTATCTAATGTCTTTGTTTAGGTACTTTCGTTTTAATCTATTTAAAGGCTAACATGATAACGCCTTAATCCTGCTACAAAATATCGAGATCTTCCATCTTTCACTTAACCATTTAATTTTTTAGCTAGATTCTTTACGATAGTGAATGTTACAGTGTTCGTAGTCCTTTTGTTGGATTCTTTACCTTTTATATGTGTGGAGTTACCCTTTCAAAAAAAAAAAAATGGTATGTGTACTAATTTTCGCGTGTGAGAAGTAATACTTATTTGTTGTAACTAAAAATGTGTTTAATCCACTGCCCTAGATATTCCGATAGTGCCTGAAATATACATAAGTTATTAGTAGTTTTTGATAACTAAAATATGATAAAAATTTTACTTTTAATGTCAATATTGTAGGCAAATGTATGCATGAGCATAGCGGTAAAGAGACAGAATTAATAATAATCTATTTTGAACTAAGTGATTGTTGTCATTGGTTTTAACTGTCATTTCGTTTTCATTCAATTGCCAATTTTCGCCATTTGTTAGTTTTGTCAGTATTAGCGTATTAGGCTGTGAATATTTCTCAGAAAGTTATTAGTTTTCAAGTAATAGATAGTAATAGTAAATTGATGGCTCATGTTATATTTAGCGACATCAATATCTGGCAATGTAACATTTTCTACTTTGTTTTTAATTTAATTCGAGATTTTTTTGTTAATTCAATTCTAATATCATATAATTTGCTCTTTTGTTGGTAATTTTTTATTATAGCTTAATTTACTCGCGAATAAATTTAAAAACAAAGTAGAAAATGCAACGTTACCAGATATTGATGTCGCTAAAAGGAAGATGACCCAAATTAGCTATTTATACCTACTGTATAGTATTTCATAAAATTATACACAGTTGACTACTTATACAAATTGGTGTCTTACATATATGAATTAGCTGTTTATCAATACAGTATGAGTCACTTGTTCAAAAAATAATTATCGAAAAAATAGAAATAAATGAATTTGAGCATTGAAACAAATGGGGCGGGTCAAGTTTAGGGAGCCACATAAATCACTTGTAAATTTAAATCAAGTAGCTCATGTAAAACTATAAAATCAGTTTTTTAAGACAATTTTAAACCCAGATTAATTTATCTTTTATTTTTAGATTTCTCATAAAGAACATGGTCCAATTGAACCATGGACTAGTGTAGCCAAATGGAAATTACATGTTGAGAACGATTTGAAATCTATCCCTGGTTTAAACTACACCGTGTTGCGACCAGCAATTACTTACGGGATTGGAGACAAAACTGGTTTAGGTAATTTGCTATAATGCCTCAAATCAAAAAATTAATTACATTTATTTTTTAGTTCCTCGCATTTTAGTTGGAGCAATATACAAATATTTAGGTGAAACCATGAAATTACTCTGGAGCTCTAGTTTAAAACTCAACACTATACACGTGTATGACTTATGTGGAGCAATTTGGCACGTGTGCAATCGAGAGGACACAATTGGGAAAGTTTATAATGTTGTCGACCAAGGGAATAGTACACAGGGTTCAATTACTGCGATTGTTGCTGAAATTTTTAAAATTGACTACGATTATTTGGGATCGATTATGTCAACTATAGCAAAGACTGATATGGCAAATGTGGTTGACGAAGTCAACGATAAGCATTTGATTCCGTGGGCGGAAATTTGTAAAAGTGACGATATTGTCAATACGCCGTTAACTCCATACATGTGTGAAGAAGCTCTTTACGACAAGCATTTATACTTAGACGGTTCAGCCCTGGCATCCACAGGCTTTGAACTCACCATTCGTGAACCTCGAAAAGAATTCTTCCAAGAAGTAAGTATAATAAATATATAAATCGTTTAATGAAGCAAAAACTATCTTAAGTTCTTCGCATGTTGAAAGCCAAACTATCATAAGTGCACAGAAGATAGTTTGTTCTGTAATTAACTACTTTTGACTTACGATATTATGGTTTTGGCTCTCAAGCACAGGAATGAAAAGCCAAATTATTTATTTAATAATTTTTTCCACTGGTTTTTTATATTTGTTTCATTATCATATTATTAATATTATACATATTGCATTGTCATATTTAAATTATTTTTGCTACTATTTTAAATCAAGGATATGGGAGATATATTTTTATGTATGTTTTCTAAGACGTTAAAAAAGGCAAGTTTGGAGATCAAGAGATCAATATTTTTCTTTAAATTAAAAAAAAATGGAAATTGTTATATATAAATATTTCTCTATAATCAGGTTTTTTAAGTCAAGTAAACGAAGTAGCGGGTACCGACTGGTCTATTCATGTAAAACTCATTAGTAATATTTATACTTTTTCACTTAAAATGATATTCTATTGAATTTTGTAAGTTTTATCTACATTCACTTAATTAATAATTATAAAGCCTATTTGTAAAAATTTCCATTTTGTATATTGCAGGATTCAATACTAAACTTTCTATCATGTAGACTAGGTGGGCAAACTTAAAAACGTATGATCGATAGTAATTTTTTTTATTTATACGCGATCTACTTCGAAAAATGGGTTGAATTAAAAACAAACACTTATTTAAAGGGTTACATGCAAAGAGATTGTAAAAATCTCTTTGGTTACATGGGTTTAATAGGGGAAAAAATGGCCTATTTTCAATAGTTTTTTCCTCATAAAATATTTTGTTGAAACTTTTTACTGTTTTAAACATACATACTTTACTAATAAATAAATAAATTTCTGAAATTTTCATAGAAAAATATTTAAAACTCCGTCATTTCCTTCGGAAAAAAGGTATCTCCGCGTTGACAGCAAACTCATGGTAGATCGTCCGCGAAAAAAGCAAAAAAGAAGAGAAAAAAATACGTACTTTAGTTAAGACCATAAACTAGTGACTTGTACGAAGGAAAAAAAGAATGAAAAATAGATTTTTGGTAAACATTTTTACAAAAAAATGCAAATTTCGGTGATATTTCCTATATATTTTCTTAAAATAGTTGTAATTAAAAAGTCCTTCGCTCAAGTCCTTATGAATTGTATCTCGAAGATCTGTGTAAAATTTCATCAAAATCGGTTAAGTTGTTTTCGAGAAATCTTAATAATTGACTTTGAAAGCAATTTCGAGAAAAACGCGGCAATAGACGACCAACAATTGAACCGATATACCTGTGGTGTGTTGAGCTTCCCAAGATTATATCTTCGAAACTATTACTTGAATCAGTTTAAACATTTAGGACAATATTCTAGAGATGTGGAAATTAATAAGATAAATAAAAAAATAGATTTTTTGAAGCCGCGAAACCCTTGTAACCCCTTAAAAAGAAAATGAGTATAGAGTGAGAATAGAGGCGTGTTAAGTTTTAAATTTAAGGATCATTGTCTGCTAAATTTTAAGTACACACTTTTAATTAAAAAAATTGAAATTTACCTATAAAATTATTCATTATTTAAATTGTTGTTCGAGATCGACCGTTTACCCATCCTTGATGTAGACTGTAGAGCAATGTTTTCCAAACTTTGGTATATAGTCTCGCAAAAGAATAGACTAGCCTCGTAGGCTTAATTTTTGTAATGAGCCTTAAATATTTTGAATTTGGCAAACCTAATTTTGTACAGCGACAACTAGTGATTGACTAACAGAAACTCTGAGACTTACCAACTTGTTAGCCCAAACTCCGTTCACAATTTTAACATACAATTAAACTTCTATATAAGTCTTTTCGTTCTGATTATACCTACTACCACATTTAAATATTTTTTTTGTAGATTAGAAAATATTTAATATTTGGCATAAAAATCCTTCAAATTTTGAGTATTACAAATAATAAAAAAAAAATTGTTTGTTTCAGGTCATCAACGACTACGTTACAATGAAATTGTTTCCCAGTTCTTTGGTGCTTTAACTTAAAAGATCTACTTAATTCTATTTTAAGCTTGATCTCCCTCAAAACTAATTTCATTCTAAAATATTTAGTCGGTTTTAGAAATGCTGGATCTCTTTCTAATAATTCTATATTGAGCTCAAGGACCATAATATTTTCAAATTAAGAAAAACCAACATTCCATAAAACTAGTCTTAATATTAAAAATAAAATAAATATTAGTCAAAAATTCGTATCTCAGCCTTATGAAATTGTGATTATTTTCAATAAAATTGAAACAAGTTACAAAAGTTAATTACAAGAAAAAAATGCTCAGAAACAATCAATTACTTTACAATAATGTACTTAGTTTTAAGCTTTGAAATTTTTTTACAATTTGACGCACAATGTAAAGTTTTCAATCACTAGATTGTTCAGTGTTGAAATTATAGGCTTCCAGTTTTTGAAAAATTGTAAGAAATTTATTACGAATTTCATTGTACTCATATATTGTATATTTGAAATTTATATTTACATAAATATATTGATTAAAAACAGATCATAGCATTTATTTTCAACAAAAAAATATCACAAAATAAAAACACTTTCTAAAGCTTATCAATTCATGTTATTAATACGCTAGTTTCATAATAAAAATAAGCCAATTACAATTTTGGAAAAAGATTAGTTCAATGAGCAATTCTCCAGATTTTTTTTCTATGGCGTAATCCATTTTAGAAACATTAACAAGTGCGATTTATCGCACCCACTTATGGGTCATTCAACATTTTCCATCCGATAACAACTGTCGCTAATTGGTGAGATAACAATATGAATTTTTAGTTCGTCTCGACAGGAACCGACTAGGTGGGAATCAGATGTGGAAGGATTTCCATTGCTATTTCTTATCTCATTAATAGCCGGAGGATTTAATTCATCAAATGGAATTAAATCGTCGATATTCATAACACGATCAATGGCACTAAAATGATGAACTTTCTCTTTTACGGTCATAACATGTTCGATTCCACCCTGACATCCATTAATCAATATTCCAACTTTCACCCGCATATAAGGACAAATATCCCATTGCCCCGGCTTCGATATTGGTGCAGGAGGATCTTTACATGTAATAGCTAGACGAACTGTTCGCAAAACACTTTCAGGAACTTCGACAGTGCCTTGCCACACGATCAACAAACATTTCTTGAACCAAACTCCTTTCGGAAACAAATCAACCACCCACTCACATAAACGATCCCTTCCATGTTCAGCTAACGTTGAATGACTCGAAAAAACAAATGTACTTGTATGATAGCTAGGCAAAGAATGAAAGTTTTCAATTGTTAACAAAGTACTCCAGGATTCACTAGTATATAGTCTTGGTTGGAACAATAGTTTGCCTTCTTCTAGAAAATTGATAGTGTGTTGGACTCGGTCTTGTTGATCGGAGTGGAAGCTCATCCCGATTGCGAAACGATCAACAAAAAATTCCTTATATTTTGTTGTAAGAGGGTTCAAAAGCAAATCGGCTAATTGACGAGGAGTCATCATTGGAAAACGAATGTAAGACATCACATTATAAACGAGCTTCTGAAATGCCTGCTCGCCCAAATCCTCTTGAGCCACTTCCTCGCTTAAACGAACTGATTGATTTGTAAGCCATTTTGCAATTATACTAAAAAAAAAATAAAGTAACATAAAGGCATTAGGCATTAACACCGAGACACAAGAAATTAAAGTTAAACGTAATCGTTTCTAAGGATCTCCCCAAAATCATTTCATTCTACGCAATCCATCAATTCGTTCAATTTCGGTGATGTGTTTACTAAAGGAGTATTTTCATGCAGTCGCTAGTCGCTGATTTTAAGCGAAAAATGTAACATATGCGTCATCTGAAAAAAGTAGCGATAAAGCTAAATTTTATTTAGCTTTTCCGTCGGCTTCTATCAGACATAGCGGCTCAAATACCTTTTAGAGCAGTCAAATTTGGCACCGTTTTCTACTTGGTTTTTAATTTAATTCGAGAGTAAATCGGCTCATGATGAATAATGTTGACACAAAACAGAAAATTATTAAAAATTGAACTAACAAAAAAATCGCGTTTCAGATTTGAGTGTGCTTAAATGGACTTGAGCCTTAATATGTAATACTCTCACCTATACAATAAAACGATTTTATCGATTAATTGACATTTGATAGAGCCTCGTTTGTCGCTTAAGTTTCGGTGCACATAGTACATAAAAGTCACGTGACCAATTTTTCGCTAAAAATTAGCGACTAGTGACTTAATGAAATTGCACCGTCATTATTTATTTCTTTAAACGCCAGTCCGGTAAAGTTCGACATCGTTTATTGTTAATTTTTTTGATGGATTGCGTGGAATAGAATGACTGTGTGGATATCCTTAATGATTAATTAACTTACTTATATAAAGTGATTTCATCATGCACAACCAAATCGCTATTTTTTAATATACTCAATAACATATCAGGCTCGAAATTATCAAAATCATTAGATTTAGCTACCAATTCAAAATTCCATTTGATAAAATTATTGCATAGTAAAGCGACTTCATGATGGCCGGTTGCCGCTGTATATTGAAACCAAGTAACAAGCTGATTTTGTAGAGCTGCATGGGCAATATGTGTTTTCATATATTGTATACAAATTTCTTCTAAGCTCTACAAAATAGAAATAGTGTACATAAAAATCTTTGCTTAAAACGTATCAATGAATTTTCTTTACTTTAACATTATATTTATCAGCTAATGACAACAATGGGATTATTTTAGTTTCAGTAAAAGTAATTTGCCCTGTATAGAAGTACTTTAAAAAAGACGAAAAGACAGCACAACATTCTGGCGTTTCTTGTAGTACTACGCGGTGAACACCACTTTCGATCCACTGAGGATTCATTAACATCACCTACAAAATAAGATAGAATAATTAAAGCTGAATAAAATACACCAAGTTTAGATCCTAATACTTGAAAGACATCACTGGTGGCGCATAGAATTAATCGATGTGAAGGATATTCGGTACCTCCGACAATCAGGCAAATATCGCTCATTAACTGATCAGCATATAATCTACTTATATTTTCTAAAATAGATTGTGAATTATTAACCTAAAAAGAGTAAAAAAAATCAATAAAATTGAACAATTTCAATATTTTTGGTATCCTTTTTGAACTATACATTAATATTATCACTGTCCATTTCTCCTTTTGTATTTTTAACAGGCGATTGTTTAAGTTCCATTTCTTCATTCATTATAGTTCTAAATTTATATTATTGTCATTATGAGTTAATTCATTAATTTACAGAATTTAATCATTTTGGACATACTTGTTCTCGTTACTTTTGACATTTAACTACATCAACTGCTGATACGCATATTGGTTAAATCGCATATGATTCAAGGTTGACAATGTTGTCATTATATAGAACACCTTAAGATTTATAAGAATCTTTAATTAAATTAAAAAAGATCATAAATTCGAAACTAAAAATAATGCATAATTCACAACGTTCGCAATTTTATCCATAATTGGAAATTATTCATTTTTAAATTTTTTTGAATTGAAATTTAAAAAAACAAGTTATTCACTACACGAAGTACCAACTTCATATCAAGCCAATCAAGAAAACTGAAATGTTTTATTTCTGTTTAACACATGGGTTTTATATACCATCAACTCAAGTTGGGGGAAAAGCTCAAATTGATTAGAAAGTTTAAACTTGAATTTAAGACTTTTAGAGGCGTCAAATGGGATAGAAAAAACGGTTTCGCCGTCCTTTTGATTTGATTTATTGTATAAATATGTAAAATTTGAATTAAAACACTAATAAAAATTAAATAGTTGGCAAAGTCGCAAATAGTAATAAAAAAATGGTGGTAATAGCGAAAAAAAAAATTTGTTTTCAGCTTCCGTTTTTTTCAATTTAATGAGTATACACTGACTTACACTGTGTGCAACTCAATGCTATTTCGTATAGGAGTTAGGTTGATACGTGCAGATTCGTGTAGAAGCGAATCGCAAGTGAAACGTTGAAAGATGGAGTCGTAAATCTAAATACAATCAAAAATTTAGCTTAAAAACTTAGTCAAACACGATTTAAATTACGCGAAAAACACTTGATTTTAATTTCTGAACAATGTCGGATGATGAGTCGAGGAAGAATAGTCGGCCTGACCGACCTAGGTGTTTCTTTGATGTTTCGATCGGAGGGATTCCTGCCGGCCGAATTGTTTTTGAATTATTTAGTGATATTGCTCCAAAAACCGTGGACAATTTTCGATCGTTGTGTACGGGCGAAAGTGGAATTGGCTCAACGACAGGAAAACCTTTACACTATAGCGGCTCGATTTTTCATCGAGTTGTTAAAGATTTTATGATTCAAGGCGGCGATTTTTCCAATGGGAATGGAACTGGCGGAGAAAGTATCTACGGAGGGACATTTGAAGGTATTTTATCTATGGTTTAAATATTTATTTAGTATTTCTTATTATCCTTTTTTTGTAGATGAAACCTTTGAACTTAACCATATTGAACCGTTTTTGTTGTCGATGGCCAACAGAGGGAAAAACACAAACGGTTCACAGTTTTTCATGTGAGTTTATCAAGTTAAAGCGTAATGGAATGAAAATATGTAATTTGAATTACTATTTAAACTAAAATTACATAGCATAATTGGAAGTTACCAATGGTTGTTTGTTGCTTATCTAATTTAAGTTGTTTAGAAGTTGAGTTTTAAATTTTTAATTGTTCTATTTTCTTAGGATAAAATCTTCAATGGAATATTTAAAGATTTAGTTAGTAAAAACTAGGGGAAGCTATATTTTATTGTATAGAATATCTAAGTTTATATAACAGACATTGGAAAAGAAATTTAGTCGCTCTGATTACTTCTTGTCTATGTGTAGTGACGTGGGCGTTTCCCTCGTGCTGCACTGTCAGTATTTGCTGATCTGTCTGTCTGTCATCGCTGATCATGTCATGTTTTATTGTGTTATAGTACAACTCAACCGGCACCTCATCTCGACAAGTAAGTACTTCAAAAAACCCTATTCTACTCAAAAAACTTGATATTAATCTACCGTTTTATTTTCCAGTATTCATGTGGTATTTGGCCAAGTCATTTCCGGCAAGGAGGTTGTATTGCAAGTAGAATCACTTCCAGTAGATCGTAATTCTCGACCACTCCAAGACGTCCGAATCGTAAAATGTGGCGAACTAATCAAACAAATAAAACGTAAATTATACAACCTTATGCTCCTCTAAACAAAGAAGTCAATTTAGTTATTTTGTTTCAGCTAAGAAAGTTAAAAAGCGCAAAAAGCAGAGTGAAGCTGAGTCCGAGTCGGAGTCTGAAAGTTCTGCAGAGGAGCGCAAAAAGAAAAAAGCGAAAAAAGATAAAAAAAAGTACTCGACAATTCTGAAAAATTTTGTAAGAGGATACTAATTGTTTGATTTTTAGGAAGAAAAAACGAGAAGCCTCGTCAGAGGAAGAAGAGGGAGAGGTGAAAGATGATGAACCACATCCTCTTGCCACCGTCACAAAAATTGATCCTGATGAAATTCCTGATGTACCGTCGAATAAATTTTTGATGCGCAATGCGGAAAGTGCGGACAAAAATAAAAAATCTAAAGGTCAATAGTTAACTTTAATTATTACTGTTAAGCGGCCCATACACTGTCAATATTATTGTACAATATTATGGTTTATGCTATAAAATTGATCGTGTGCGGTCAATAAGGTTGAGCAATATATTGTGCGATTTTCAAAATCTTGAAAATATATTGCGCAAACGGGTAAATATTGTGTCGTCTGTTGGCAACAGTGCGCAATATCTCATCAGTTGGTCATCAGTTTCAACTTGTCCTCTCAACCGGGTACATGAAACTCCTACATAATCAATGAAAGCCGATAAGCACTATCAATAATCATTCTTGTAACTAAAAGCTATTATGTGAGCCGTAGATTTAAATTGAAATGAATGACTTGATGTCCATAACAGTACCATAATGTGTCGAAAAATTTAAATTGTAATCACTGTAATTCTGCTTAGCAATTATATTATTATTGTGGGACTGTTTGCACAATCTGGTTGTACGTCTGCGCTCGCGATTCCCCAATATATTGCACAACCGTCAATACCGCTTCCATACGATACAATACTTTGCACAAACCAAATTTTGTACAATAATATTGACCATCTAGGGACTGCCGTCAATAAATTGTGCAACCCACATTACACAATAATATTGACCAAGGGCGGCTTCAGAATTTTTTCTGGGGGGGGGCACAATATCATTTGCAAGTGCGTGAAAAGGATGCACTAATGTTCTTTCTGTTATTTTATTCATATATTTTTTAACAATTCTATTACTTTGATTTGCTTCTAACTATGTACTGCGATGGAATCTCCACAGTACACATAAATACCGTGGGGAGGGCACATACCCCCCCATAAATCCGCGCTTGATATTGACCATGTATGGGCCGCTTTAGGGTGATGCCAAAAAAACGACTATTTTATCATTTCATATATTGAAGAGATGCCTCTCCAAAAAATCCGCCCCAAAAAATATTTTTAAAGGTCTCTCAAAATTTTTAAATCCAAAAATCACAACTCAATTTATTTTTCGGAACAGTGAAATTTGGTAATAAAAATAAATCATTTCTTATATTTTCAACCCTAAATATTCATTTGAAAGGTCGTTAATAGCTTTTAAATAAATAATTAATTATTTAAATTAATATTTAATGTCTCACGAAAACATAAGATAATGCATTTTAAAAAATATATAAAACTCTTAAAACTTTTTTTGGAGCTGATTTTTCGAAAGAAACCTTAAAACATCATAAATTAACATATTTCAGTATGAGTGGTTTTTTTTTTTTGTTAATGATTTTATCACTAGTTCAATAAACTACTGTTATGCAGTGTTGTTGGGTATTTTTAGATTAACTTAGTATTATTATAGTCTTTATAGTTTGTATTTTTGTTCCACTTTAATGTTTCGTTACATTTCACTTTAACC
Organism: Sisyra terminalis; assembly: GCA_958496175.1. Lineage (NCBI taxonomy): Eukaryota > Metazoa > Arthropoda > Insecta > Neuroptera > Sisyridae > Sisyra > Sisyra terminalis. The sequence continues at coordinate 26,036,041 of OY292279.1, forward strand.
TTTCATATAAAACTTCACTATCCTGGCTATACTGTTAATGCCTCTTGTGGGCGTTTGCGGCGCAGCCAGTGCCACCCTAAGGACTGTATTATGTACAACGCATAAGAATTTTCTAAGTTCCGTATAAAATTAATTTGAATGTAAAGTTTTGTAATTAGAGTGTAATCCATTCTGGATTATAACTATTTTTTGAGGTACTTCATAGAGATATATAAAATACACAGACTACCTATTTCGAACCAACCAATTAGGTACCACGAAGTATAAATGACAAGAGAACGAACGCTGTATTGCAAAGTCGTTTATGCAATGAGAGCACAGGGCAGAGGGCGTTAGTGTTCGTATGACACCAAATTAGAATATAAGCACTAAAACCATTTTTATATAGTTCGCAAGGGATTAATAGTTTCATAGATAATCGAAAATTGTTTTCTAAATATAAGCAGAATTGAATAATAATAATAATACATGAAGAACATGATTTTAATATTTTGCCAGCTTTGGCTTCAGTTTGAATAACAATAAAAATAATTCAGTTTCCAATAACAATTCAGTACGTCAAGTTTCTTCGCGACAATGCACTTCTAGGAGCCGAAAAAGTAACTAAGCCTATCCGAATTTTCGAGGATAAGAACTAACGCGAAAACTACCAATTACCTATATCGTTCTTTCTCCTGATATGTATTCTTTGTGTAGATACCTCGAAAAAAAGTGTCAATGGAGTTATTAATTTTATTCATATCCCCATTAAAAATGCCAATTACACATTACATTTTTATAAATGGTAACATTGCTAAGTATGCAATACGTTGAAGTAATTTTGTGTCTACATTTTCGTTTTCTTTTTTCAAACTCTATATTTGATAATTCATACCCCATTATTGTTAATTATCAAAATTTGTTTGCCTATTTTTTGAGATATTTATTTTAAGAAACGAAAATCTTTAAATATTTTCTTTGTGAACTTAAATCACAAATGAATGGCCCGACAATTGCAACCGCCCATTTTATTTGGACAAACAAAATAATACATACGGCTTGGTTGATTGTTCTATAAAGTACAAAATCCTATTGCATGATTTCTAATAAAACTGGATTACGATCTAAATGTAATTTCTATAGATAAATATTGAGAGAATACGTTTTTGTTAGGTGATATTTTATTTAAAAAAAAATACCTGAGGATGACAGCTAACCACTGGATGGTTGAACCGGGTTGTGAAAAAAATAAAGAAAATTTAAGTTGTGCGACATAAATAATAGTTCATAATATATGTTAATAACTGGTCTGCGTACAGACTGTTTGCATTTATATAACAATTCTTTTAATTATACAGTTAATTAAATGCTATTTTAGAAATCAATTTTGATACGCCTACACGTAGGCAAAACAGCATTCGTTAATGTATTGTCGATAAACTATGTGGTTTCGCCCTCCCCCTTGGTAAGATTTCGTGAGGTTTTACTTGACCTCCTCCCTTAATACCACATGAGATTTTTCGTGAGTTAATCTGTGCTTCGACTACATTAAATTTATTTAAAAAATTACGTGATATTTTCCGAGACCATTCTCTCTCCCACATGAGATTTTGCTCGACATCCCTTTCCTAAACGCCTCACGTAATTAATGTATGCTCTTTAAAAAATTTATAGGACCACTTGGTAGTACCTTTAATGAGGAAAAATGCTATATATTAGTACGATGTAATTTTGCAACTGATGGCTGGTATATTATTTTTAAATCGACGAATATTCAAATATTTATTTTATTTTACTTCTAGAGACTTGGTTTACTTTACAAACCAAAAATGCTTACAATGTAGTTTTCTCGAAAAAGTTATTATTTTTGCCAAAATGTTTTTGATTTTTTGTTTATGGGTTTTGCCTTTGAAAATTTGCACTATTCGAAATGTATGTGTTTCGAATAGTACACGCTCAAATATATATTTTTTTCGTCTTAATATGATCCATTTTTTGGTTTAGATGATAAAAAATCAAATAAGCGAGATCAAGGTTATGGTCGTGATGATCGCCGTTACGGGTTCTCTGGAGGAAATTGGGGTAGACGTATGGATCGCCGACCACCCAAAACAAAAAGTGGGCGTATAATCAAAGGACGGGGTGTTTTTGTACGCGTACTACTCATATTTTAAATTTAATAAAATTAATTAAAATTTTGATTTTGTAGAGATATCGGACACCTTCTCGTAGTCGAAGCAGGAGTCGTAGTGCAACTCCTCCTCATTGGCGCCAAGCTCAGTACCGAGTCGTAAAACTATCAGATTTTGAAAAACAAATCCAGGAAAAGAAGCAAAATAACGACGAATCTACAAACAAATCAAAAACTTTACATGAAAAGAAATCTGAGCCAAATGGAGACCAAAAGAAAGATTCCCAAATTGATTATAATGCATTGGATTATGAGCATGATGAATCCAAAACAACCCCAGATAATCAAAATGACGTAGTTCAGTATCCACTTCCTGGTTCATACAAACCGATGTCTGAAGATGAGGAGAAAACTTCTTCGAATATACTTAAAGACTCCCACGACTCAAATAAAAAATCTGAAATAATGGCAATGGCTTTTGGCGTTCAAATCAAATCGCAAGATGACAATCAAGACTTCGAGATGTCTGGATATTCTAGAAAAACAAAATATCAAGATAAACTTCAAAATAAATTTAAATCCATAGACGATGAACATGTTCCAGAAGAAAAAGAATTTATTATTAAAGTATCCAAACCTAACAAAGAAAAGACAAACGATAAATCGAACGTAGAAAAACCAGAAAGTGAACGATACGATCGTCATAAAGCTGAACGAGAAAATGTGCGTTCATCCGATAGAGATCGACGGTTTTCTAATCGTCGTCAAAATGATATTAGACCGAGTTTTAGACGTCGATCTCCAAGAAGGCGCTCCAGAAGTTTTGATAGATATCGACGTAATAATGGCAGACGATATGATTCCAGACGAGATAGATCCAAAGATCGTCGATCGCGTCGTTCCCGTTCAAAACATGATCGACGATCACGATCTCGCTCCAAGGAAACTCGAAATCGACGATCGTTATCCAAGAAGAAAGAAAATGTAACCGAAACTAAGAATAACGAAAACCCACCTGCTCAAGAACCCGAAAAACCATCTGAAAGTCATCTTGAAAAAATTAAACGACGAGCGGAACAAATACTGCTATTGAAGAAAAAAATGGAATTGGAAATGATTGAAATGAAGCGTCAAAAGTTAGCAGAAGAGCAAGAAAAAGAACAAGAGGTTTGATTGAAAATTAATTAAGTTTGAGTAATTTATTACGTTCTTATTACTTTTAGATAATTGCGGAGAAACAACGTAAAGCCAAAGAAGAAGCTGATATGTTGGAAAAAGCCAAACGTTTAAAAATGGAAAAGGAGGGTAAAATCAAACTGTTGGAAAAGCTAAGCGCCGTTTCTGCTTTAAAAGAGGTGCAAAAATCAAAAAAGAGTCGTCGCTCGTCGAGTTCAAGCTCGTCTTCGAGCAGTTCGAGCAGCCGATCTTCTAAAAGACGACGAACGTCGTCTCGTCGCCGCCGGTCTCGATCCCGAAACAACCGAAATCGATCCAAGTCCAGTTCCTCCTCGAGCTCCAGCACCAGCAGCAGTCGTTCGCGCAGCAGAGACCGTAAATCTTACCGAAAACGACGGTAAACCTTCTATTGATTTTCAGAAATTGCAAATTTGCAAACCCTCCATAATCAACATCCAAATCTGTTTTATAGATATTTGTATCGTGTTTTAAGAAGAGTTCATTTCAAGAAATGAAATTAAAATATTAACATATTTTTCTCATTTTTTTGAATTTTAATGTTTTACATCAATTATGTAATTTTTTGTTATTTATGTGCGGCGGAAAATTTTCAAAATCTTGAATGTTTTTCATTGATAAATATTATTGTATTTGAATTAAGACATTTGAAGATGTTATGATGCTGTTTCAGGAAAAACTAAAATAATTTTAGAGGTAATTTTTAGTTGATTTTTCTTTTTGTTAAATTAAGTGTATCTATACTGATGGAATAAACTGTAAAAATAAAGCAAAATACTCGTATGAACTTAGGGAATAACGGGTCTACTATCCTGAATTCTCCAAACTCCAATAGAATTCCCACATTGGATATATTCATTGAAATGTCTATAAAACATCATGCGTGACATTTTTTTCTGATAATTGAATCTTGAAGATCGGAATTTAAACAAATTAAATTGAATAGATTTAGAAAAATATGTATATGGTCGTTAAGAGTATTAATATTTCGTATTTTTGTCTGTTTTATAAGATAGACTAGTCTCTTCTCTGCCTTAACGTCAAAATTTATTATCGAAGCCATTATATTAGAAGTTAAGTATTCTTAAAGGTAAGCAATATCTCATCACCAAAGCAATGTGGGAAAATATCCAATCAAATTTTTTAGAACAGTTCAAAATCAATTATTTCAACTTATATTATAACAATTATCGTTTAAATTTATTTATACTTTTGTCCTTACTCAAAAAAATATGATTTAAGAATTAATTTTAATTTACCAGAGCCTCAGGAGGACACGAGCCTAATACAGTACAATGCTTTACAAAATTCGACATAGTTCCCTTTTAGCCAATTCTCAACATTTTCATGTTAAAAAAATATACTTTAAAAACTTTTTTTCTATCTTTTTAATAGATTTTAGAAATAAGTAAAAGAAAAGCTGATATACATGAAACAAAAAAGGATAATGACAATGTGGCAGATATGGCTTATCTACAGAAGCGCTACGAAAATGTTACTATCGGTTTTTCATTTTTACCACTGACTTGTTAAGTCAATCTCTAAATGTTGATGTTTGCCTGTCTTATATTCCTTACCGCATATTTAAGAAAGTATGTCGTAAGTATGATTGTATGTCGCTCCGATTTTAAAAATATAATTTAATAAATTAGTGGAAAATAATTCCATAATTAAGATTCTACTCATTGCAAAATAGGAAGTATTAAAAACGTTTAAAATTTAAAATATAGACCTCAATTAAACTTATATATTTCCTCTTTTCATTAATGACTACCCGACTTCGCCTTCGGAGATACTACGGTTCGTACGGCTATGATTTAAAAGTGGATTGTTATAGAATGTTGACTGAGCACATGTAAACACACGGAATGAATTAAAATCGTCAAAACATTCTGAATACTTCTTTTTTTTTACACTAAAAATATTTTTTCGGCTCATGTCCCTCGGTTCTTCTTAAGGACGTCAATTATTGGTAACGTTGCATTATCGACTATGTTTTTTGTTCTTTTCGCGATTTTTTTGTTCATTAAATTTTAATATGGTATCATTTTAACTTTTGTGGCTCAATTTTCATTATGAACTGAAATCTTTGCGAATTAAATTAAAAACAAAGTATAAAATGCAACGTTGTCAGATATTGAGCGACCTAAAAGGGACTTTAGGTATTTTTTCTTCAAAAGTATGCCAAGAATCCAATTTTCCGCATTTTCAATGGATTCTAGTTCAAAGATTCTATTCTATTCTTCTAGTTTATTCCATGCTTTTAAACTTATAGATTAAAACGCCGTTTTTTAAATTTATTTGAAATTAGTCAACCAATAGATATCGTGGAGACAGTAAGCGTAATTTTTTTGAAGATTGGTGTCTTCGGACCGCTGTAACTTGCATTCTACTGGAAATTTTTGACTAAAAATTTGTATACATACACTTAAAATGAGTATAAATAAATGATAAAAAACTCGCAAGTTCTATAAAATCAAATTAGATATATTTTTTTAGGTTTTTTCGCTGATTTTGAACAGTTATATTATTTATACAATATGTAAAATATATTTTGATCCTATTTATGTAATATAATTTACCAAAGCAAACTGTAAACATAAATTTGAACAAAAATTCAATCAAGTAAATGAATTACTGACGTATTGCCCAACTACGTATTTCGATTGCCAAGTAATCTTCTTCAGTGGTCATCAAATAGTATTGGATTGCTCCGTAACTGCTACGTGTATCCGGAATTTTATCTTTGGAGCCCTTGAAAAATTCTGGATATACAAAAGTCAGGAATTTATGAAATTCCTTGCACGGACTAGTAACTCATGACATGAGTCACTATATACTTATTTGAACTTTTGCTCAAATTTATGTTTATAGTTTATTTTGGTAAATTATATTACATAAGTAAGATCACAATATATTGTATATATTGTACAAATAGTATAACTGCCAGGGAAAAAATCTTGTCGTTATTCTAAAATACGATATATATTACAAATTTCTAAGGCAATTTCTATAACTGTTTATCATGCTTAATGATTTTAATTATTAAAAAAATATGATTCTCCTTCAAATATTTAAAAAATCATGTACGGATAATCCGCACACGGATAATCGAGAGTTTACTGCAGTTTACTGTACCGACTGTACCAAAGTTTTATTTTTTCATTGGTTCTCAAAAAAAAATCCCAAATAATGTTTAAAAAACAGGCCGTTATACGGGAGTACCCCCTTAACAGGTATCCGATATCGGTCCACGGAATTTCACGTTTCACTTTGAATCAACCAGAAAATTCAATGTTTAAACCAGATTTTTTCTATCCTAAAAATTTATATGAGGAAAAAATATTTTCCTAGCGATTCAGAAATTATTTAAAATTCCCATGGTTAAATAAATATAAGACACATATTATACACGATATGTATTGACTTCTCTTGAAAGACAGTTTATAAATAAGTAATTTTCTTATATAAATCAATCAATTTTTATAATTGAATATTTTTAGCAAATTTTTATGATTATTATGTTTGTATTCGCATTCAGTCTTCTACTTCCACAAGTATCAAGACAACACCACATTCGTAGGTGAGTGAAGTAAAAAATAATAAACAAAAGGAATTTTCCTAAAAGCATTTAATTTCATTAACGAAGAACATTCCATACATTCAATTTCGATTATTCATTTAAAAAGTAGTGTATTACTTAATTTTAAGTGTAGATAATTGAAATAATTTATCAAATTAAACAAAGTTTGCCTTTAAATTCTGTGACCGAATGTGAGGTTAGAGGAAAGATAAGATTAATAAATATCTTTTCCAATACAATTAACTGGTGTAAGTTGTAATCGCTATTATTCAAGAGATAAATTTTGCTTTGTGCACAATTTTTAGTGGTATTTATTTTTAGGCCTATAAAAAGAGCTTGTCATTGTGCAGTTAAAACAATCCGAGGAGTTAAACCAGTCGCAGATATGGCGAAAAATACGACCAATATTTTAAAAGAGTTAAGGGCTGTAATGCTTGATGTCCCAGTGACAAAGCAAGCGTTACAGGCTTATATTACTCCAACCGATGATGCTCATCAAGTATAACTATTATAATTATTATTTTTAAAATTATTAAATATAATTTTTTTTTAGAGCGAATATGCAGCAGATTGTGACGGACGTCGAGCATACGTTTCGGGATTCACAGGATCGGCAGGAACTGCGGTTGTTACAACAAATTCTGCACATTTGTGGACAGATGGCAGATATTTCTTGCAGGCATCCAAGGAGATGGATAGCAATTGGCAGTTGATGAAAGAAGGCCTTCCAACCACTCCAACTATAGGAGTATGGTTGGCAAAGAATTTACCACCAAATTCGGTAGTCGGAGCCGATGGTAACGTTCTCAGTCTCCGAGCCTGGAAACCCATCCAAACTGAACTCGAATCAGCCGGACATACTTTCGTCAACATTCCCGTCAACTTGGTCGATTTGATCTGGAAAGATCGTCCGGCAAGACCTAACAATCCGCTCCTCCCGCTAGGAATTCAATACACCGGTGAGTATCCTGTAAAATTATCTGCCACCAAATCATTGTTTGATTTATTCAGGGTGTGGTCATATTGAAGTAAAATTATAAAATATGTTACGGTAGTCCATAGTAGCTAAAAAGCAAAGAACTTATAATGCTATCATTTTTCTTATCTGCAATTATTATGAACTCTGTACGATCATGATACTTACTGATTCTAAGTATGGAAAGTTTAAGTGTGTAATTCGATATAAATTAAACTTCAATGGCTTGTACAAAATCTGCAGTGAAAAAATGCGGATCTAAAAGAATACAATTGTAATTGAATTGTGGATATATTATGCATTAATTACCGCTAAACATAATCGCTCGTTATTGACGACATTTTGGAGTTTATGTAAATAACAACCAGTATCACGAGCCTGTAATTACAGAAAATAATTCCACTTAAAATTCCATTGTAAATTATAATTAATAATAATCTTAGTGCATATAAATCTAGATTTTAATTTAAAGTAAAATTTCACTCAATCAAATCATATTAAAACCTATTCAACTATACTTGGACATTTTTAAGGTTCTTGATCATAGGGTAATAAATCTTGACGATTGCAGAAAAGTAGAATGTACCTATTCAATACTCATGAAAAGATCTATTTTTCCAATAATCGAGAGGTAACAATTTGAGTTTTTGACTGCTGAATAATTACTGACGTAAATTTGTGGTCATTGCACCCGTAAAAAAGTCATTTGATTCAGAAACCATCTAAATTTGCCCAAATAACATTCATTTAGTTATGAAAAAATGTACAGAAATCAATAATTTACGGACTTCAATAAGGTGAAGATTTGATCACAGAGATTAAATATAGAGTGCTTATGTTGTATACAACTAGTGCTTTCTTCATAATTTATCGAATTACATCAAATTTCGGAGATTCTATCTCATAAACATACATAGAAGTTCAATTTTGTGTTAATGGCATTATGGAGATACAATGGGAGATAAAAATAGAAATTCGTGAATAATTACGTCGTATAGCATATAACATGAGGCGAATAAATAGATCGACACTTAAAAAAAACTGAATATAGTTTAAGAGAAAATCGGGAATTTCACCAAAAATCTGCACCTTTAATTGGGAACATAATTTTATCAGAGACCCGCAGGATTATAACTAATTTTATAATGACCCACGAGATAATTATTGTTGGCCACTTCTGAATTAAACCCACTCCCATCAAATTATTAAATAGAAACAAAGCATTTTCTCTTATTGTTTTTATTATTGAAAAACAAAAATACTTCCTGTAAGGCCATCGGTACCTTCACCGTTTATTATTATTAATTTTTGAAGACTTAGCGGGATTTATCATTGTTTGGTATTTATGAAATACGAGCCTCCCATTTCTTAATGGTGTAATAATTTATTAACTATTTTATCTTTTATTAATGTACCATTAAGCATAAATTGGTTCATATTTCGTTGAAACTAATGAAGATAAGATAAGATGAATTGAATTAATTTATAAAACTTTAACATTTCGTTGCACAAAATCATAAATTCCAATTTCTGACGCAATTCTAGTATAACTATTAATTTTGGGGTGTACAATACAGCTACAATTTTTTTTTTTGTAATTATTACTATAAAATTCATTAAAAAAACTTTTAGAAATGCCATGTTCTTAAAAGGCCTGGAAAACTGCATTAATGTAGTTTAGGCTCCGACTCCAGCTCTTCAATCAATGTTTGATTCCAGCTCCGACGCTAGTTTCGGTCTAAATTGCTATAACTTTTGAGTTTAGTTTTTGATCACAAATAGCTATTATTAAATATTAATTTTATATCGTTAAAAGTAAAAAGTTTAGAATTTGTATTTTTTAAGTATTTACTATGCTATAGTAAACAAAAGATTGTTAAGCGTTGTAGGCTTTCAAAATTTAATGTCTTCCACTCTGCTAAAATAAATATTTTAGCCCTAGCGCTTTAAAATACTACCCTAGCCGCTAAAATGCACACTAATGTGGTAATTATGCGACACATTTATCAATTTACAACAAAGATTTATATATTTTAAATGTACAAGAAAACAGAACTATATTTTTTTTTTTGAATGAAGGTTCAAAATTTACAAAAATATATAAAATTTATAGTTTTTTTGCTTTTCGTGGACGAGGAGGATTCCATGAAACATGTGTACTGTCGGTAATGCTAACAATTTCTAATCCAGCCATTTGTAATCCTTTAATAGCGGACATTCGTCCTGGACCTAGTCCTTGTACTCGTACTCTTATTGTTTTAATTCCCCGATCCAAAATCCTTGTCGATAAACTAATAGCGGTGGCTTGTGCTGCAATGTTTGTACCCTTTCGGGTATTTTTGAATCCTTCAATCCCACAGGACCGAATAAAGTGCGTTTTTCCTTTATAATCAGTTAGGTTAAGTACTGTGTTGTTCGGTGTGGCCTGTAAATTGATTTTTAAACTATCAAAATTATACTCAAAGAAATATTTGGAGTTTTACTTTGATGTTGCAAATATGAAGTTCGTTAAATGGAACGCCATTGAAGAGTTCGGTGTGGGTGTTTCGATCGGGAAATCGTTTAAAAGTGTTATCGGCCGATAATGTGTCGATGTCGATTAACCGTTCGCCCTGTGTTCCTTCATCTTTGATAGGCATTGAAGCCAACATTTGCCGTTTGTCCTCGGCTTTTGATAAAATTCCACTTGTACTAATTTGTCGATCTAACTTACATCTTTGAAATTGTGACGTCTCACTAATATTTATACGAACTAAACGTTCAAGAAATGAACGATTTATTAAAGATTTTAACATTTTATTTTAACTTAATTCTGTTGATAAAATATAATAAATAATATTAAATTATAGAGAGAAGTTAACCTTACTTTTTAAGTCAGATTTGATAAGAATTTATCTACCGTAAAGTAGCGACATCTAACAACTATTACAATATTCGCGATTCGCGTTAATTTCAAAATTATTTCATATTACCTAACAATACTTCAAAATGATTATCAGTTCAATGATTAATTAATTTATTACAAAATTGCCCATGAACTTTAAATTAAAAACAATATATTATTATTATGATAAACCTGATAAACAATATCATATGACTGCCTTTTATCATCATGTAATAATTCAGTAACTAAATATTTAAATTATTTTTTAAAAATATTACGATGACATCACGGTATACTGAATAATAGGAACGATAAGTACAATCCAAAGTAAATGAATGATAAGTAAATATCAAGTTATATCAATATAATATATAAACAACCAGTTTTTGGAAAAACAGAATTATACCTTTTTATTAAAGAAACTGATATTTTAATATAGTTTCTTTGTAACAAATATCTTTGTACCATATAAAGTTTATATACCATATAAAGTTTTCCAAAACTAATAAAGCTGCCTACGCATAAAAATCTGTAGTTATTGTTAAAATACTGTAAGTTTGCCAACCTCTGATTTTCAGGATATAGTTACCGGTTCATTTATAATTCTTCCAATAACATAAGGAAATATCAAAAACTTAGATAATATTAGTTGGTCCTGACAATAAGCAATTGGAGAAAACGATATTATATTCGAATGTGTCTTTCTTAACAATGTTTCTATCTTCATTTATGATTTCTTGGCTCGTGTCCGTTTTAGAACAGTCACATTTGGCAACGTTGCATTTTCTACTTTGTTTTTAATTTAATTCGCGAATAAATCGTCCCATAGTAAAAATGTAACCAATTAGAATTGAATTAACAAAAAAAATCGCGAGTAGAATAAAAAAAAAAGTAGAAAATGCAATGTTGCCAGAGATTGACCGACCTAAAAGGGACTTGAGCCATTTATTTAGGTTTTGATTAACGTCTTTTATTTACTTCGAATTTTTTTAAATAAGAAGAAAATTCAGGTTATTTAAGATATTTTTGTTTTTTATTTTTTATTTAATATTTTTATTGTTCAATTAGCTACGTTTCGTTACTAATCGTAACTTCCTTAGGCTTCTTGATTCACAAAATTAAATATTTTTAATTTAAATTCAATAAATAAATCATTTATTAAAAAAATAAAAAACAAAAAGATCTTAAATAACCTAAATTTTCTTCTTATTTAAAAAAATATAAAAGCTGAGATCTGAATTTTATCATCTATTTTACTTCGAATATCTTTAGATTTAAATTATTTGAAAATGATCCACATAATTTTTGCAACAGGACGTGAACACTTAGTGAATTTTCAATATTTAAAATGGATGATAATTGAATTTGTGTTTTGCCGTCATTAATGACTTCATCCAGCACCGCCTTCAGAGAAGCAAATTGACAACTCATAGATAAAAGAGACAACATATACGTCTATCTCATGATTTGTTAGCGTTTAAACAATAACTCAATTGTATTTTGTAGGAGAAAGGCATTTAATGTTCAAAAAACCCAGCAGAAGTCGTTTAAATTTATTAAAGGCATTTTAAATGTAATGATTGCAAATTGCCTCTAAATGCCTTTTTTTAATAGAGTTGATATTTGACGTATTAAATTCTTACAAATTATTAATTTTATACTAGATTTTATTACTGTAGTATTAAATTCTTTGATATTAAATTTATATTCTTATACTTGAGTAAAAAGCACTTGACATAGACTTAGACTACTTTCAAAATAAATTGCTGAAGTACACAAGTATGCAACCCAACTTACTTGACAAACAATGGTGTGGCATTCGTTGATGATGTTGAATAATTCCACTATATTCGTGACTAGCCAAAAACTAAGCAAGTAAAAGCCCGGACGTACCTTTGGGAAACCATCATTTTTCGACACTAGCGTGAAAATGATAAAGCAATAACAAACTTCTTCAATAAATGCCAACCCTAATATGCTTATCAATTGTCCTTGAAAGCTGTTTAATAAATTTTCCTGGCATTTTGAGCACAGATTTCGTAACTCGCATAATGTTTGCAATTTGAATTCAGCTGATTGGATTTGACTTATGCGTTCTTTAATGTAAATTTTGTTTGATTTTCTCTTGTTTGTAGATAGAATTTTACATTTGGAATACCATGCAATATCGTTGGAGTATTCCGGTTCGTTTTTCAAATTGTAAATTAGATTATTAATGACTTTAAGACGTTCCGAAATCATGAATGTTAGCTCCGAAAATGTTAATTTAAAGCAAATTGTTAATGTTGATGGTAACGCGATAAAGACAATTTCAATTAAGGAAATATCGAACACGCATTTGTGCAATAGAGCATTAATTATTATATAACAAAAAAAGTATAGCATATAAAAAAGACAAGTGTTATGCGTGTTATCCAAATGGATATTTTGCTTGAATTTTTTCAAAGTAATATCAATTTTATGTAATAACATTAAAATTTCAACAATTTTTTTCCGAAATGTAAAGTTTAGTATCAAAAACGTAAACGCTTGTATTATCCGCGAAATATAAATTAGGATGTAGCATACTTTAGGGACGATTCGATTGAAAATATTCAACATTCGGATTTGAGTGGGAATACTAAACGCTATTTGAACCGCATAGAAAATCAAATAGAAAATTAAATAAAAATAATTGAGGGTTTTTATGTTCACTTCGGACGTAATTGGAACTTTTGTTGGCATAATTATAGGGGAGGCTCCAAGAATTAAAGAAACAAAAAACAGAAAAGTTATTGTTTCGAATACATTTTTGGGCGAACGGATTATTAAATTTTTCACATTTTTAATTCGACAAAACATGTTTGTTAGTTGTTACTAATCAGAACCCTGAGCAGCAAGCGACTGAATTTATTCAAGCAATCTCGTGATAAAAAAAGTTGATTTCTTAGTATTAATTATTCAAAAATTACTTTTAAGAACACTTTGATTTATATCTTATTTCCACTTTTACCTAGAAAATACATATATCTTTTATTTTTTAATCTTTAGATTGTTTGATTTTTTTTCTTTTGGGTTCCGTGCTTAAAATGGAGCCCCTATAATTTCGCCTTGTTTTCATATATCTATCCCTGTGTCATAGACATTTTACTTATTAAATTATCGATATTGTTACATACCTAAAATTTAAACATCTACATATATGCATATTGTGTGAGCATAGACCTTGTATTTAGCGTCCTGCTGTGTGTTCATCGAACTATGAAAATAAATAAAGGGGTAGCGGTCAATCACAATGAGATAAAAGATGCTCTAGACCAGGGGTGAGCATACTTAATACTGGTACGATGAGTAATATTTTTTTATTTATTTATGAGTGATCGATTTCGAAAAATGGGTTAAAATAAAAACAATTACAAATTTTATTGAAGTCCTTATTCATTATAGTAAATAAATTGTATTTACGATGCTTATTTATACATGAATTATGCAATAAAATGCTATAAAATTAGAAAACTATTCATTTTGTTTGCAAAGATAGGTATAGCGACATTTTTATTCAAAAATACAATAAAATCAGTATAAGGGAGTATTAGAAGCACTATTTAGGAATACGTAACATCAGTTGTAGAATAGATGCCAGTTTAAGTTTTAAATTCAAGTTTCATCGTCTGCTAAATTATTAGTACACATTTTCAGTTAAAAGATTTGAAATTAACCTAAATATTATTTAATAAGCATACGATTGTCGACCTGTTTGCGATTAATCGTTTGCTCTTCCTTTCTTTAGACGTTTCTTTAAGGATTTTCGATTTAAAAGAAAAAAGGATAGACAGTAAAAATTAGGGTACAATGTCTGAATCACTATATAAAGGAGGTTGACCGCAGGTGGAGGACAATGAGCTGTAGGTAAAGCAGTTAACATTTGACAGTTAGTTATAAACAGTGGATGAATCAGATAACAATTAGTTAGAAGTTAAATAGTGAAATAAACGATTAGTGTAAATAAATAAATGTGTTGTGTGAAATAAATAAAAAAAGTTTGTGCAATAGAATAAATTTAGTATTATTGTATTTCCTAAAACATAAACCCAAACGAATTTGTCAAACAGAAATAAAAATTTGAAAACGTAACAATATTGTAACGATATAATTTGAAAAATAGTGTTATATGTTTACTTTATTAATATTGACGAGTTCGTTGGATTTGTATTTTAGGACATACAACAATAACAATTTATTTTACTACACACGGTCATTTGTTTCACTCTACACACTTATTTATAAATTTTACAAATCGACAGTTACAGTAACGGTTGTCGTGATTTATTTTTCACTGTTAACTGTTTTGGAACTGTATTATTACTTGTAACTGTTTAACTTTGTTTTAACTATATGTTGACTGTTGATGGCCAACCGCCTTTTATACAATTTGGCCCTATTCTGGAATATTCGAGCATGTTCGAGAACATTCGAACGATCTTTCTTTGTCTATTTCTTTTGTCTTAAATTAAAATCTCAAAAAAAACAAATTATATTTAATTTACTTAGGTACTTTTAAAACATATGTTTTTTTTTTCTTAAAAAGTTTTTTTATTTTGTTTTTTTTTTTTAACAATGACAGAGGGAGTTTTTGAATTTCTCCCCCTTAAAAGGGCACCCCTATAATGAAATCAAAAAATAAAAATAAAGGAAAGGGAAATGAGTAGAAAAAGTTAAAAGGTAAAATATTGTGGGAAACACAAGAAGGAACTTTTAAGTTAAACAAAAATGTTAAGATAAGTAAACAAAATTTTAAATTTGTAAACTTACAAGTGTAGATTAATTGGAGGAAATAAAGTTTTATTATTATTATTATTATTATTAAAATCTCTCAGAGAAAGTTCTCGAACATTTTTTATTTCATTGTTTATTTTTTTAACTATCTTAAGTCCGCAACAATAGTTATATTTTTCTTTTTTTCCAAATCGCTATGCAACGTATTGATGAACTACCCAAAAGAGTAAGAGCAATAAAAACCTAAGGTCTTAAGGCCATAAAAACTTTAGTCTTTATTTTCTAACTTTTCGTTTATAAGGTGGAAAATTCGGAAAAAAAAACAGACGGTAAATTTTAATAACACTTTCAATGAATATTAGCTTAAATAAAATTTGTTATTTATTATATTTTCTGTGTCAGGCTATTTTTTACGCCCCATTAATCTATTTTTTTGTATACAGCTCTATATTTTCATTATATAAGTAGATAAACTTGATTCGAAAAAAATCGATTCGTAAATGAAAAGACATAGAATGAACGAATCTTTGTATTGCTATCATTTTTTCCAAAAGTGGTTCAAATAACTTTTTAAGGCTGATTTTCAATTGTTATCTTCCTATGACTTTTCTGCAATTTTCGTCTTAGTCAACTGTTTTAACTATCAGAAAATTATTCGCTTTATTTTTCTCCAAATTTCAGATAAAGTTTGATTGATTGCGAAAATAGTTTTCCTTAAAAACTTATTATAAATTCATGCACAATGACACGCGTTTTTTGAAAAAATTAAAATAATTTTCCTCATTTTCCAGTCAATATTTTTTAAATCTCTAGAAAATTATACACTTTTGCTAAAATCTTGCTTCAAAATGCAACTATAGTTTGGTCGTTGGAAAAATAATTTTTCTTATTTGTATTTAAAGACTCAGTATTGAAATGATTAGTGATAAGCTTAATTTTTACAAACACTAGAACATAATTAACCTCTATCCCATAGAAAAAAACTTGAAAGTTATATGTAGAGTAGAAAAATGTTTTCCGTGGTGGAAAACGTGAAAAATGATGTAAATTATTATTGTGTTTATGACAACCGCTCAATCATCTGCTTACTTGATTTGAATAAATGTACTATTACGTCACAGATGAGTCACGAACACACCCTTCGTTTGCGGAGTATCATTTGCTCATTAAAATTATAAAAATTGGGTTTTGCTTACTTTAATAATGTCCTTAAATTTAGAAAATGTGCATATGGTGTATTCGCACCGTTTTGTTGAAACATGTAAATATTTTTTTCTTTAATGAAAAAAATACAGAAAATAGACATTTGTTTGGGTCTCGAATTTTCTAATACTTAATGGTGCTCTTTATACAATTAAAATGGTGAAAATTGCTCATTTATTTGAACTTTTAAAGTCTAAAATTGTATTTTAAATAGTTATACATTTATCGCTTCTAAATAAGAAAAAAATATTTTTTTACAGGAAAAACTGTAAGTGAAAAACTTCAAGAAATTCGTTCACAAATGGTAGAGAAGCGAGCAACAATCTTGACGGTTTGTGCTCTCGATGAAATTGCCTGTAAGTCTATTTGATTGAATTTTATTAAGAAAAATAATTTATTTTTTCTTTATTTTTAATCTTACTAGGGTTATTGAACGTACGTGGAAACGACATTCCTTATAATCCCGTATTTTTCTCCTACGTTGCCATTACATTGGAACATTTGTATCTCTTTATTGATATCAAGAAAATAACTCCAGAAATTCTAAATCATTTTAAAAACGAAAATGTCAACGTTCAATTGAAGCCATATGATGAATTTCACGTGAGAATTATAAAAAATTGGAATTCGTTTTTATTTTCATTAACATTTATTTTTAATTAGGGGTTTTTGAAGAGTTATTCGCAAGTTTCGTTGCAAAGTAAAGCATGGGTCAGTCCTACATCGGGATATGCAATTTCTGATATATTTCCCGAGAAATTCCGCGTATCAGAAATCACTCCAATTGTGACAATGAAAGCAATTAAAAATCCAACTGAAATTAAGGGAATGAAAAATGCGCACATTAAAGACGGTGCGGCATTGGCATGTTTCTTCTCGTGGTTGGAAAAGCAAATTGCTGCTGGAGTATTTTTGACCGAAACTTCTGTTTGTGACAAATTAGTTGAATTTAGAAGGTAACCATTTGAAATACGAATATCATTGTTGTTTTTTTAACATTTTTTTATTGGGTTTTAGTCAACAAGATGAATTTATGGGCCCCAGCTTTGCAACAATTAGCGCCGTAGGTCCACATGGGTCGATTATCCATTTCCATCCATCGAAAGAAGGAGATTTACAAATTACAAATAAAGAATTTTATTTGTGCGATTCTGGTGCTCAATTTAAGTAAATTAATCCGTAAAAGTTGAAAGGAAAATTGTAACTATTTTATTGTCTTTTTAAGGGATGGAACGACTGATGTAACTCGTACAATGCATTTTGGCACACCGACTGATTTTGAAAGGGAATGTTTCACTCGAGTCTTCAAAGGCCAATCCCAGATGGGATCGATGATATTTCCATACAAGATTCAAGTAACACTCTCAACGGTCTTATAAAAACAAAAACTTATATTTTATTTTTAGGGCAATTCTCTGGATTGTTTTGCCCGTAAATTTTTGTGGGATCTCGGCTTAGATTATAGCCACGGAACAGGACATGGAATTGGTTGCTTTTTGAACGTCCACGAAGGCCCAATGGGAATCACATGGAAAACAATGCCCGATGATCCTGGTCTTCAAGTGGGAATGTTCCTTTCAAACGAACCAGGCTATTATGAGGCCGACAAATTTGGAATTCGTATCGAGGATATTGTTCAAGTTGTCAAAGCTGATACTCCATTCAATCATAACAATCGTGGATTTTTAAAGTTTGAAACAATAACTTTGGCTCCAATTCAAACTAAATTGTTAGTTCGGGAAATGTTGACTGAGAAAGAAGTAAGATAAAAAAAATAATTATAATGAATGATTTTTCAAAATAAATTTATATATTTTTTTAAGATTAATAATTTGAATAATTATCACAAACGTGTGAGAGAAGTAATCGGAGGTTTGCTATCGAAACAAGGCCAGACTGAAGCTCATGCTTGGTTACTCCGCGAAACTGAACCAATATAAAAATTGAGACTTGAAAATTATATAATATGTGTTTACTTATATAAAGGTATGGTTTTTATAATATATCCATTTACATTTTCTGTTATAAAAATATATTTTAATATTATATGCATAATATGTAACATACTATAATAAAAATATAATATACACATTTCTTTAGTATACCAATATTTACGGCTCGACCGAAAATCATATTTTGGTTGAAGCCGAATGTTCATCCTTAAAATAAATTTCAGCTGAAGCCTAATTTCAGCTAAAGTTTCTTAACCATATTACAGAAGTTGAATAAAATTATAGAGCATCATAGAGCTCAATAAGTAAATAGACAAATTTTCAGAAATAGAAACCTAAAGTTAGCCCCCCATTTTTAAATACGCTCTTTTTTCCCTTGGAGTTGATGTATTTCTATAGATCTTTGTTTGTTCCTCCTTGAATTGTTGTATTTCTTAAGAAAAAGCCTACAATATAAAAAAATGACCTCCATGAAAATAACCACACCATTATGTTCCTTCGCTTAAATATAGAACATTTAAACACCTATGGGAAATTAGAGGCGGTAATTCTATTCACACAAATTAGTTTTACAATAATTAATGTTTGATATATTATAAATTTTTCCAACTGACGAGTGCTTCAGAGGCCAAGTGTGTATGTTTCATTTATTATTGGAAATTTAAATCATTGAAACCGATGTTGGAAAGTATAAGTCGCTAAATTTTTACTTACGTTCGTTTGTTCGAGAGGAATTGGCGTTTGGTCGTTCCTGATATTAATACTATTAATATTTCTCAAATCAAAAGGTAGCGTTATTACAAGTGACAAGTGATTTAATGATCACAAACAATGACTATGTTCCGTCGTTTGCCGGTAGATGACGGGACGTGGAGTCGGTATTGTTAATTAAATCTTATAATTCAAATAGATCAAATATTTAATATTTCAAACTGAAATGTATTAAATTTATAATGTCATCTAATGTTTTTGAACATGAGTTTTTGTATTTGATTTGGCATTTATTCATCTACTTAGATAACAATTAGAAGTGTATGTGCAATTCTATATGGTACATATTATTGAGCACATATTAATCAATGAAAATAAAATAACTGTTTGTTACGATCATTAGTGTTAATTACTCGTTGATTCGAAAAAAATGGCAACACAGGGATTATTTGATTTAACTAACAATGCTGATCCCCACGTTTGTAAAATAAAGAAAAAAAAAATTAAGAAAGTAAGTGTAAAAATATTTGTTAATATGAAAAATTATTAATATTATCATAAAAAAATTAAATGAAGAAGTTAAAGATTCATTAGTAAAGGGTTGTAGCACAAAATTTTGCTTAGTCAAGAATCTCTTTAGTTCAAAAGAAAATAATTTTACCATAAGAAACTCTAGAAAAAACTAAAATATTTATACTTCCAATCTTTTAGAAAAATGTTCTTCAAAAATGGCAAAATTGATTGTTATATATCTTTAATGTAAATGGGGATTTATATCTTAATATGGGGATTCAAATTATCTGATCATCTTAATGATTTTTATTTAATTTTTCGATTTGTTTAAAACAAGAGCCAAAGTATTAGTGCATTGAAGAGGAAATCCTTAATGGACTATTATTGTAATATTTCCAGAAACAAATTCAAGGCTTGGTCCTTAGGGTAGATTCACAATTCTTACACACTGAGTTATTTCAGTTATATTGTATTAATTCAGATAAATAAACTGAATTTTTCTTTTTGATCAAATTTCCAACTAGCAAAAATCGAATTTGTTTTTTTTTTCAAAGTTATGCAACTATTAATACATTCATGAACGTATTATAAAAAATGTGAATATGGTGATGATGGTGATGGTGTGTAGTTGCATTTGAATGAGGAAAAATTGATTATTTCCGATTTGATTTCAAATAATGAAATTGTTTTATTTCATTTACGATTTTTTTTTGTTAGTTAAATTCTAATATCTTATAATTTTCTCTTGTGTTGCTCAATTTTCATTATGGTTCGATTTATTCGCGAATTAAATTAAAAACAAAGTCGAAAATGCAACATTGCCTAGCTGATATTGCCGTCGTTAAAAGGACATGAGCCAACATTTTTAAGTAATAAATTTGAATTAGTATGTTCGACTCATGTATCTTTTTTGGATCTAGTAGTAGATAGGTAACTTCTTGTTCTCAATAAAATTTTTTAGATTGGTTTATAATTATTTTTTCGGAGGTTATTCTTGTTTGGTTTTGGCGCTATTGCTGTTTGCTTCTAGTTATCTAGCTTCTTCATTCAATTTAAATATCTAGTAAATATAAATATATTTTGCTTTGCTCCTTATTTCTTTATTGCCTTAATCTGATAACATATGTCGTATACAATAGAAGTCTCTTAATTTTTATTAACACTTTCTTAAAAAAATGTTAACGCCCCCGCCCCTCTTAGTAGTGTATAATTTTTGTATTTTAGTTATTCTTAATGTTTCTGAGATTTTTTTCCATGAGATAATAATGTCATACAATATTCTTATTGCGAACTGATATTTTAATAAAAGGTGCAACAAAACTAACATATATTTTAATAATTCAATTTCGTAAAACCAAAGATTGACACCATAGTTCTTTGTATGTCCACCTGTCTGTGTACAATGTGACAATGCTAAGTAGTCATTGTTACCTCATTAGAAACTTTTAACGCCCATAGGGGAGGTATATAGTCCTCGTTGGGGACTAATTTCATTTCAATTTTTCTATAAATCGATTTAATTTTTGTAAAAATTGACAAATGTAAACATGTTTTCTTGAGCTAAGTAAGACTAAGGTAAAATATAAGAAGATAAATCTTACAATGCATGTTGGGAAATGTGATAAAATAAAGCGCCGTTACTAGTGTGTCTGGAGTACTAACTTAAACCGAAACTTCGTATTGCTGTGCACCTTATGGACTTTTATGTAAAGTAATTAAGCACTGATCTGTATAAATGTATAGCGTACTATACAGTTTATACATAACTAGTAATTTCCTGTGAAATATTCACCGCCTAATACTGATACAACTGGCAAATGGTAAAAATTGGCAATTGATTGAATGAAATCAAAATGACTGTTGAAACCATGGCAGCAATCATTCAGTTCAAATTTGAGCCAATGATTGTATTTTACTTACATGTTGAGTTTACAGTATTTGTTTTACGTCTTCGCCGACATTTATGCCAATATTGCATTTGCATACATATTGCATTTGTTTTCCAACTATTATTATGAGAATTAAAATGCATATAAACAAAAAATATTTTTTTGAAATTATTCATTGCAATATAAAAAATAATGCAAAGAAAGTCGATTAATACATGATATTTCTCTATATTTGAATTAAAAATCAGTTTCAATATATAGATATAAATGGATAAATAACATATACAATTACTATTGAATTAATATATCAGTAATTTTTAGGACGTCGCTATTTAGGATTGTTTATACTTCTATATGGTAAATGTTTTTGATAAGTATTTTTCGAACATGTGACCCGTGCTGTATTGAAAAACCATTAATTCATGTAATATAGATTTTGAATAAGTAGCCAGATATGATGTATACATACAGTATATGTATAATTAGCTAATTTAATGTTTTATTTGAAACCCAGCTATTTTCCGTAAAATATTCACAACCCAACAATGACACAACTGACAAATGACTAAAATTAGCAATTGAATGAAATTGAAATGACAATTGAAACAAATGACATGATAATTCAAATTTGAGACAATAATTAATATATTTGTATTCGACTAACATGGATGTATTTAAAACTTTAAATTCTTTATTATTGTCTTTGCTGCAACACATACCTTTAATAATATGTATTTTGATACTAAAAGTAATTTGTGTTTCAAATTGTATCATATTTTAGTAATCACAAATCACTTATAACTGGTGTACCAGTTTACGCACTACCAGAAGAGGCAACGTTAGTAGATTAAAAACATCTTTTTAACTATACCAAAGAAGTATAATTTCTCGCGTACATTAGTATAGACACCTTTTTTTTTAATGGGGACACCTGTGTAGTTTATAAACCTTTAAATGCAAGCGCTTTTTTGTGTAAGTTGGCGCACATTGGCACTCAATTGTCAGCTGTTGTGTTTAGATATCAAAAAAATTGTGCCTACATAGGCGGTGCTTCGTATATCAATCTAGATTTTCCTTAATTCTATTTGACGTCAAATATACATATCAATGTAATTATAGTTATTTTCGATACATATGCGTAAAGTGAGGGTTTCTAGTAGGATGAAATTGATGCACGAGCTGAAGGGACTGATCATACACAACGAGATCGAGTTGTGTATGATCAGTCCCTTTAGCAAGTGTCTCAGTTTCGTCCTACTAGGTACCTCAGTTTAAGCATAAGTCTCGAACAAAATTTTTTGTAACGACTACTTCTAAAGTTCAACAGAAACAGATTGAGAAATTAATTATTGTTATTTATATATGAAAAATTTCAACTCTATAGTAGGAATAATTTATACAAAAATTATGAATAAAAACAACATTTTAGTTTAAACTGCAGTCTAAATAATTACCTATATTAATTATTTCTTATCAAAGTTTATTTAGGTATCAATTTATTTTACTTTTGCGCACTGTTATTTACTTTTGCGCACGGTTTCTCTACTTTCGCGTACGCTTGTCACCACGGTGAGAAAACCGCTCTTTACCCCCGCCACACAACGCACGAAAGTTCAACTTTAGAAACAGTCGTTACAAAAAGGTAATTTAAGCTAGTACTCCTGACACACTTGTGGCGGCGCCACATTTTGACACATTTCCCGTCATGCATTGCAAGATTGGAATACTTTCTTATGTATTATCTTAAATAAGACGTGCTGACAATTGTTGACAGCTCAGTAATCAGTGTAACTACAGCATGTGTTGTGGTAATTGTAGACTTTATATCTTAACAAACCTCAACAAACGTTCAGTAATGCTTTAAGTCATATGAAGTGTAACCAATTGAAAGACGTTTTCAATCCAATGGCTAACTTAAAAAATGTATAATATTATTTTATTGAAGCAAATTGTATTGTAATTTATATTATTTTGGAAAAATCAAAATCAAAATGAATACATATGTTTTGATGTTAACACGTGAATGGCAACATTTTGAAACATGATTTTGAGACATAGTTAATTGAGGGAACTATTCAAAAGATATAAATGAAAATTTGAAAGACACATCAATGTCTTTGAATTGATAAAAGTACATTCAGGCAAGTTTGCTTTTGTGTAAAACTAGTTCAAAATAATAAGAAAAAAAACCTTTTTCTTTGCTTTTCAAAAGAAATAAACACATGGGGAATTTAAATGAAATAGAAATGTAAAAAGACTTGTTTCATCTGGTGAAATCTCTGTTCAGCCTACAAGTAAAATGAAATCAGTCTAACTAAATCAAGTTTTGATCAATGAAATTTGCATCTAGCGCATGATTTACTCAAATTTTTGCATACTATTACTGTCCTATGGATTTGTTGCACATAATACGATTAAATCGAGAATTATTGTCAATTTGATGAAAATGAGATAACTTTCGCGATATTAAATCCCACTCGTTTGCGTTTTTTTGGTTTGATCAATTTTTTTTTCATTGTATTTCGTAGTGTTGAAATTATAAAATACTCCATAATATCAAAAATCGTGATTTTTTCATCGTAATAAATTAATTGCAGGAAACAATGGGATGTAGATTTTCTGAGTAATTGAAGATCGTTCAAATCAGCCGGGTATTTATTATAATTCGTCTCCACCTACATTATTGATCTTGGTAGGAGGCCTTCCAAGGAAACGTTATTCAAAGAGAGTGAACTTGAACTATTCCAAATTGAATCAATTTTTAAATTTTGTATTGCACAACTTTCTATTTCATTTGAAACTATTGAAAAACACGAGTAGATTTTTCTATTGTTTGAAATATACACATAAAACTAATGGTATTTCTCTATTTGCATCATTTTTTTGTTGATTATAGTCTTGAATTATGATGAAAAGTAGTCTTAGCTAATTGAATTATCAGATAATAGTTTTAACTATGCTTTTTTTGTATAATTTTAATGACATCTATGAGTCAATGGAGGTTCAATAGGATACTAATCTTACGGTAAACCAACGGTGACTCATCACATAGCAGTCACGGAACGATTCAATACTACTTGACGACCACTGAGGAAGGTTGCTTGGCAATAGAAATACATATATGGGTATAGAGTTGTCAAAGATACTTTGGGAAAGTATCTAGATATTAGATAAGTTACTTTGGATATCTACTTACTTCTGATAAAAAAGGAACTTAAGTTACTAACCTAAAGTTACTTTTTAAGATACTTAAAAATATACTTTTTAAGTACCTTTTATATTATATAAATGTATTAAGTTTTGTAAAGTATTAGGTAAAGTTAAGTAATCAGATAATGTATATCTTCTCTTTACTAATTTAGGAAAAAGAAAGATATGTATGTCTAATCACCTGTATACAAAATACATATTGCCCTTAAAAATGATAGAAGATCAATATGAGAGGTATGAATTGAATCTTACAGAACAAAACAAAATAAAAATCTGCCTCTTATCTCTCAGTATTTAAGTTATATTTCGTAATCTGTGATACTTCTTAAGTTTTAGATAAGATACATTTCCCTTTAATATCTTCTGAGGATATTCACGAATCAAGCCATTTTTTGATATTTTCATATGAGTAGAACTGCTGATCAATCAGGATATGTGCCATCGGTTCAAGGTTTATAAAATACACAGGTGGCCTCATGGTGGCTACGTGATGGATACGTGACGTATCCAGAAGAAATTCGTACCTACATATCTTCAGACTGATCAATTTCAAAATTCTTCGTATGTCGTCATTTTTTTTTTCTAATGGAGCAACCTATGTTATTTACAAACCTTGCCATCGGTTGGGAAAAGTAATAATTTGATGGTCCAATATTTGGGAAATATGGTGGATGAGGTAGAATGTTTCCTGGTAGGTTTTTATCACTTTGGCAACATGAAGCTGAGCGCTGTCATGCATTACTTTTTCATGCTTTTGTTCATATTGAAGCTGTTTTCGCGCATGCAATCGATAACTAACTGGTTGTTGTCATTGGTTTCAATTGTCATTTCGTTTTCATTCAATTGCCAATTTTTGCCATTGGTCAGTTTTGCCAGTGTTGAGCAGTGAATATTTCTCAGAAAGTTACTACTTTTCAAATAATACATTAAATTGGTGGCTCATATTCTTTTTAGCAACATTAATATCTGGCAACGTTGCATTTTCTACTTTCTTAAAAATTTATTGTCTCAAATTTGAACTACCATGTCATTAGTTCCAACTGTCATTTCGATTTCAATCAATCAGGTGTCAATTTTTATCATTTGTCATTTGTGTCAGCATTGGGCGATGAATATTTTACGGAAAATTACTAATTATGTATTAATATGGATGTTGTTTAGACTGTAAAATTCGAAAATATTTAAGTGAACGAAATCTATCTTCTCCATGTTCTAAAGGTTCTAACCGTTCGGACTGTTTCTTTCAACTGTTCGCTAGCCATAACTTCGTATCTGGTTCGGGATTGTTTGGGATGATCGAGTCCTTTTCGATAAACGAAGTATATATGTGAGTGCTGGTTTAACTTAACAAATACGATAGTGTTTTAGTCCGTTTTACTACTATGCATATGGCTCCCAAAAATCGGCCAGATTTCGACTGCTTAATCCGTTCTTTCTCGTTAACTGTTTACAAGCAACTTCATACTGTTACTTTAAAGCGTCATTTTTTTAACAATTTACTCTCATTAAGTTTTTTCTCAAAACGCTGGTAAAGATATATAACTTCAAAAAACAACTGACGGTGACTGTTACTTCGTCGTCGATCATTTTAGTTGGTTTCCCCTGCCGATAAAGAAGAAACATATTCTAGCGATCGATTCGATCGACTCGACTGCGTTTTTTAGTACTATCAAAATCACTTCCCAAAAATCAGCCAGCTTTGGTCAGAAGTTGCTCCCTAACCGTTGGCGTCGCCAATAGGTTTTTACCCTTTTTAGAGTGGAAAAAGATCTTTCTCCTGAACAGTTTGTAGCCGGAATACTCAAAAAAATACAGAGAGCAATGTCCACATTCGGATACACATTTCAAAGACTCCGTGAATGCGATACATTGCATATTTTTTGTGCAGAGCGTACATCTTCTGTATTTGCTAAGGAATCTTTGAGTTGACAATGTAAATGAATACATTCATTGCCTAACGTCTCTTCCAAATCGTCAGGATATTTACTGACTAGTTTATTAGCAAGATTTTTTAATTCGTTTGTATCTATTTCAGATAAATTATCAAAAAAATTGAAATTTTCGTAAAGCTTTTCGTATGCACTTTTACGCCCGGCCAATTGTACACTCAGAGTATCTAGAATAGGGTAATAAATATTTGTGCGAACTTTCTTTCGTCTCTTAAATTTTGGCATTTCAAAATTTTTGCCGCCCTTCAAATTATGCCGCCCTAGGCTCGGGCCTCACGGGTCTATGCGTAAATCCATCACTGGTTGGCGAGTAACTTCCTACTGTAGCTACGGCGTCACCTTTTATTGAAAATTCAGTCTGATAATTTTTTCATACTGCCGCTAAAGAACTACAAAAATAATTCATCAAAAGCTTGAACTTGCTACCTCTGTCAAGTTAGCACCCGACTTTTACAAATGAAAATTTTAAATATATAATATTTTTAGATTACCTTTTGTTTGTACTTGATTGTACTGAAAAAGTTTTCGTTTGTACCTCAACCGAAAAAAAGTTATTAAATTTTTATAAATCGATAGCCCCCATTGTTAGATTTTTCAAAAGAATTAACGGCCATAGATAGGCCTTGACACGTAGAGGATTGTACCGAAAAAAATGTGTTTCTAACTTTAACCCAAAAAAAGTTATGAGCGATTTTGTGAATGCACTTATTCCATTGAATATAGAGTTTTCTGGCTACTACGGATTTCCCTTGACAGATTTTCCAAATTTATAAGCAATACAATCTAGCTACTGGGTCCGCGGAGGATTGTACCGAAAAAATTATCCTTCTAACTCTTTTCCAACGGAAGTAATAAAGGATATTTTTTTCGGTACAATCCTCAGCGGCACAGTAGCTAGATTGTACTGCTTTTAAATTTGGAAAATCTGTCAAGGGAAATCCGTAGTAGCCAGAAAACTCTATATTCAATGGAATAAGTGCATTCACAAAATCGCTCATAACTTTTTTTGGGTTCAAGTTAGAAACACATTTTTTTCGGTACAATCGTGTCAAGGCCTATCACTGGCCGTTAATTTTTGAAAAATCTAACAATGGGGGTTATCGATTTTTAAAAATTTAATAACTTTTTTTGGGTTGAGGTACAAACGAAAATTTTTTCGGTACAATCAAGTACAAACAAAAGGCAATCTAAAAATATATTTAAAATTTTAATTTGTAAAAGTCGGGTGCTAACTTGACAGAGGTGGACTTACTTATGATTTTAAATACTTTGTGATATTTGTTTTTCAACTAACTTATAAACCTCTGAAAGAAACACTCTATAGTTATAATTTTATTGGTTTTGATAAAGCGATGCATCGATTATACGATATATTGACATTATGCGATAGGTAATTTCTCTAATTGGTTTCTGGAGGGTATATAGGACGCATTCTTGATAAAGAGGAATTCAAAGTCTTAACGTATAGTCCATACATCTGCTTAGAGCCTGAGTCAAATCCATCTACGTATATAATTTATCATATTTCAATTAATGGTGCATTTAATATGGAAATACTTGTTTGTAAAATAGTTTTCATGCCTTGGAGAAAGAAAAAATTTTCTTGGCCAAGAATAGAGGCGCGTAACGCGTAATTTTCCATTCGTAAATTACGGCGAAAAATGCATACTTGTTGGTATCAGCCAATATATATAGTATGTGTATTTATATATGATAATGGAAGTATCGGCTTGACGTCTCCTCGACTTCTGCTTTCTACAGGCCAACGTCACCGTCTTTTGCTATGAAATGACGGCGATCATTTCTTCCTCCACCACGAGGCCAGTTCTTGTACGTTTTACTAGGTAGCTGTATAAAAACATTTTCACAATGTCGAGAGACGGTTTTATTAGCGTTGCTCAGACGCGATAAAGCCGCGCTATTGTACGTTTCGTCTTGCGGAATTTTTGTTGAGTGCAACTCGGCCGAAGAAGTGGAAGACTAGGAGGCGGCGTCTTTTCCCAGTGAAGTTTCGATATTTTCCCTGACAATTGTTGTGTTTGAGTGAATTTTGAGGAATTTTCGCGATTTTTGTGAGTTGGTGCCGCATTGGAATATTGTGCAGGCTGCAACTTAATCTGCAAGTTCAGGTGAGGGATTTAACTACAGTATTTGGCTATTTAAACGGCGATTTATCCACCGATTTTTCTGAAAAAAAAAACAAGTTTAAAAAAGAAGAGGAGAGATTAATTCGAGTGAGAAAAACGATGGGATTTCTTTAAAAATTTTACGTTTGCTTCGGCTGAGGCGATTTTGCAATGTTTGTGAGTCATTCGTGGGCCCAAATCGCGCACACCTGGGCACTTGGGCTTGGGATTTTTTTCGTCGCACGTCGATTATTTGAGCGATTTTTTGATGATGGCTTATTGAAACGAGTCGCTCGTTTCGATCGGTTTTTGTAATGATTTATTTAACAAGTAATAGCTATCTGGATGAAATTGTATTCAATGGCAAACTGATTGTCTGAAGATAATCGGCTGAGATGTGAGCGGTTAGTGACCTTTTACGGTTGCATTTGGTAATGCACTCTGGATATACGAGGTATTGAGATTATTTCGAGATATAAAAGAGATTAAAAGACGCTACACCAATATCCCAATATCACTTTTGAAATAACCAGATCCAACATTTATTATTAATACCACTTCAATTAACTTCAAAATATCTCTTGCTTTTCCTGTGTTTTCCCAAAAAACTCTTCACTACTTCTGGACCTTGATTTTTTTTTTGATCCAAAGAAGTATCACCAGATTTCATCAGTTCAATTTCTTCAGTCAATTATTTAAAATTAAGTTGAAGGCAATTTTGAAAATAAAAGTTGGAAATTAAAATGCATAACTCGTAATTATAACGGTTTGAAAACTTGGTTCAAAAAACTGGTCTTTAAAACTATATAGTTGCAGTACCAAAGTACCTATTATGAGAAGATTTTGAAATTTTGTATTTATTACAAGAAATCCTGTTTTATCAACACAATAATTACTTTTGTGAAGAAAAGTGAAAATTGTAGCGAAAGTTATTTATTTATTATTTTTACTTCTACTTTGTTCTTATTGAAATTTACTGACTATGTAAAGCTGGATTTTTTTGAATTTTCATTGAAATGGAAACTATGAATTACCTGCTTAAACAAGGTAATTATTTAAAGAAAAAAATTGTGCTAGGTATAAACAAAAAAACTAAATATACCAAGAAAATATTGATTTTTGTAAACTTTTATAACTTTCCAAACTTCATGATACATAAATTTTGAAATTGTTTTTTCATATATTACATATAAATATCCATGGTATCCTGCTACCTTGAATTCACGATATTATTACTTCTAAACAAAGCTGTCAGAGAAAGTATCTTAGATACTTTAAGGTAACTTAGTTACTTTAAAGTATCTAAGATACTGTATCATAGGTCCTTTATTTTTTTGGCAAAATTAACAAGTATCTCACATAATTTTTAAAAGGAACTGTATCTTGTAATTTAAAAAGTATCTTAAATACCGAAAAGTAACGTAGCTACCGAGATACCGAGAAATATTATACAGAGTTTTTTCTTTTACTCTGTAAGATTCAATTTATGCCTCTTATATGAATCTTCTATCGTTTTTAAAGTGCGTTGTGCTTACAGAGATTAGTCTTACACATTTTTCATTTTCCTAAGTTTAAAAAGATAAGACATACATTGTCTTATAACATTACATCTTTACCTAATATCTTAAGAAACTTAGTACATTTATAATATACAGAGTATGTTTGACGTATCTTAAAAAGTAACTAAAGATAAAGTCTTAGATTAATTTACTTTATCTAAGAGTAATTTAACACCGATAGTAACTTCGGATAATTTTTAAAAAAAGTAACTTATCTGATACTTTCCCAAAATATTTTTGACAGCTCTGCTTCTTAATAATTTAAATAAATACAATTAGTAACAAAATATTAAAAATAATGATCATGAGGGAGCCCACTGGTTGCCGAGTGATTAAGATGGCCGCTTCAAAACTGCTAGACGTTAGGTTCGAATCTCGTATCGAGCAAATTTTCGATATTTATCGATTTAAGGATTTTTATTAAGACTACAGTCGCTATAACAACTATAACAACCTTGGTAGTTACAAAACGAAGGCAATTAACAATTAAAAAATAATCTAAAGCAGAGGTACTCAACCATTATGAGCGTAGGAGCAAATTCTTGGACAGTGATAGGCAACTGCCGACTCGCGGACCGAATAAGTTAAAGTTGAACCGTGCCATAATTTATAGCTCTTAATTAGCTGTGTAGAGTATCCCTAGTACCCCCCCCCCATACCCCAGAATTTTCATTGATTTTAATCAATGATTTAGTCAATCATAAGAATTTAATCATTCTATCAATTGTATCCCGCATCGTCATGTGAAAATTGGAAATTGGCCCGTTGATCAAAAAGTTACCCACACCTGTTCTAGGATGTCAGTCGTATGGCGAGCAATATTTATTTTTCAAGATAAAATAATTGTTGCGATTTATTAATAATTAGTAACTTCTCGTTAATATTCACAATTCAACACTGACACAACTAACAAATGACAAAAATTGATAATTGATTAATAAGTATCGAAATGACAGTTGAAACAAATGACAATGTTCAAATTTGAAACAATAACATTAAGTATTCACTCATACGTATGTGCTTGTAACCTTTGTTTTCTAGAAGAGTGGTCTTAGAAGTGAGGATTTTTTGAGTTAATATCCTTCAAAAACATTTTTTGATACAAAGATTATTGAAGTTTTCAATAATTCATTTGAAGTTTTATTGATATTAAAGGCACCACCCACTATCTAAACACTTTTGAATTCATATTTAAGGACACAAAATAACAAAATTATTCAATGAATATCTAGCGTATATACAATTGAAATACAAACGTGACGTCAAAAGCAACGCCACGACACTTCCAAGCATTTTGGCGTGGATTCTAAATTTGAAAATTAAAATATTAACGTTTCCTATTCAACCTATAATTTTTGTAGAAAAATTATATTTTTCGTATATAATATATATTTCCGAACATTGAAGGTTAGTATTTCAACATTGTTCATCCAAACTATTTTGTGAAAAATTAAATGTTATAAAATTTAATATTTTTTTTCTGATTTTTTATGCCTACCCCTTACACTTGGGCTCCCTTGGCTACGCTTTAATGCATTTATGTGTAAAAAATAATACGTGACACTAAGAAAACACCGATTTAACAATTCAAATAGGTAATTTTTTTGCTTAAAAATTAAGCGAAAGATTTTCTTTCCATTGATTCTTAGTAAAAAATTTAACAAGGACTTACAATAATTTGATACTTATAACCAACTTAAATTATTGGTTTCATAAAATACCTCATTTTTTTTTTAAATTTATCTTCTACCAAGAATTGGGTTGTTGAAATCCATGTGCTTTTTTTCTTTTATTTTGACTTCACATTAAAGGAATCTTCGAAAGGGATTTAGCCAATATATGAATTTATTATTATATATTCGCTATTTCGGAGAAAATAAAGAAGAAATTTATGGAGAACAAAAACAAGTAAAACAGTTTTTCTAAGAAATCTTTAGATCATTAAGTTTGAAAGTAAAACTTAAAGTGTTTTTATTGAAAACCACAAAATTTACTTTTATTATAACAATATAAGAAATAAACAGATAGTTTTTCTTTGAAGTTTTTAATCTTTTTGTCTAAATCGGCTTATTTCATTCAATCGAAACAATTGAATATTTGGTTTAAAATAAGTTTGATTCTACATTGTTTTTTACTCCGAAATCAAATGAAGGCTAAACAACAAAATTAATCAAGAGAGAGGTTCCGATACGTGTTATTCTCGTACAAATGAAAATTAAATTATTATAAATTAAAACAAATCGAATGATATTTACTTAATATCTAGCATCGAAATGGAAAATCGATTTGCTAGTCACATTATGTATATTAATTATGTTCAGATTTTATCGAACGAAACTCATCGGAAGACCCCATGAAGTTCTGGACTCTGACTGCGTCACGACCTTGCCGTCCCACGGCGAACTCTCCCTGGAAATTCAAAATTATAAACTTTGATTACAATCAATTTATCTCCATCTTTCAATAAATTAAATTTATTTTCATTCAGATTGGAGCGTTTAAACTGAAATTACAAGTAAAAAAATGGATATATGATTACCACATACAACGATGTAAAATGTAATAAAATAATAAAAATTATTAAATTGGCCATATGAAATTATCTGAATAAGGTAGATGGCTTGAAGGAATGAATTGCTAATGAAACATTTAAACAGGCATTTTAGAAAAAACCATGTGAGAATTGTTGGGAAAAAACGTGTTTTTTTTTTTGAGGAAAGCTTCGTATTTTGAAGTAAAATGAGCCGTTTATTTTGAAAGTGGCTTAAGTCCAATTCAAAGACGGTTTCAACTACCTTCCTTTGTCAACTATGAGAACATAAGTTAAACTATCAGAAAATTTCTTATTATTAATTCAAAAATTAAGACAAAATTAAAAGATTTACTCGGTTAATGTCCACAATTAGTTAGTTTAGTTATTTTCATAGCGTTTTCCAACTAAAAAATAATCAAACTATTTCCTTAACGATTTTTGTGTGACGTTTCGTCGCCTTTCAGAACTTTATCATGTACTCAATCATACATCATTAAAAATCAATATCGTTAAAAAAATTATTGTGTTGAAAATTTATTTAGTTTTTTGAAAATGATCAGGTACAATTGTACTAGGAGGTACAATCGGAGACAAAATTGCACAAAAATAGAAATTCGTGAATAATAACGTCGTATAGCATATCACGAGACGAATAGATCGGTCGATACTTAAAAACACAGCTTAAGAGAAAATGGGAAATTTCACCAAAAAATTTAAACAAAATAAGAAAAAACATAAATGTAGGAAATTGCACAAACTAACTTTTAGGACTCAATATGCCTTGATTTCAACTTACCAAATCAAAATGTTATTGATTTGATGCTCATAAGTAATGAATGTAGATTTTTTTATTATGATTAAATCATAAATAAAACATTAAACTAGCATAATTATAAGACAATTATAACTAAAACATAAAAACTAAATTAATAATTCAACATTATATAAAATAATGAAAACGTGGTAACGCTGTCGAATTTATTGGTTGGTAGCGTTGGCAACCTAAGTATGTCTCTCTCACATGATGTGAGTGAGCATGCGCGACATGCTCAACATTTTGGAAATAAATTATTTGACATATTTCATGCTTTTCCGCTTTATACTGTGTACTTATGAATGTGACAAAGATAAATTATGTGTTTAATTTTTATTTAACCAAATGTACTTCCACAGCTTGTATTATACACAAGTCGGTGGATCTCAGCTGATAACAGTGTTGCCGCACTTTTTGTACACTTATTGATTTATCAAGTAAAAACCACATTATTGATCTGTTTTTAATTTGTTTCTTAAAAATCGTACACATAAACTTAAGCAAAATTAGTTTCTTAAAGTTTAAACTATTTATTTTGAAAGTTTGGGATGCCTGGTAGATTTTATGCTAATAAAAATAAATTTAGACTGTTCGATTATCGAATTTCCATAAGATTACGGGTAAAAATCATAGTATTTTTAATTTGCAATAACTTTTTAACGACTAGTGCATCACGTTAAAATTTTCACTGGTGCTTTTGCATTAAATAAGAAATATTTTATTAAGGTTTTAGTTGTCTGGTAACATTTTGACACACCTCCATAACATCCTTTTGTGATAATGAGGGAAAAACATTCCAAAGAGTTTTAATATCAATGTTTTTATGTTTCGACAATAATTTAAACTATATTTTTACAATATTTTTAATGATCTATGGTTGAGTATGTGATAAAGTCCTGAAAGACGACGAAACGTCATACGAAAATCAAATAAAAGTCATTAACAAAAAAAAATGATTATTTCTTAGTCTAAAAACCCTATGAAAATAATTAAATAAAATTAAAAATTCATGAAATTTAAAACTTTTGAATTGAACATAATAAGGTATATGACATGAAAATTCCTGAAATGACATTTTCCCGCTAATTTAAAAATGACTAAAAATTATAAAATAATATTGAACAATAAGAAGACAATTCAGGTTGTTTAAGATATTTTTTTTTATTTAATGTTTTTTATTATTCAAATTAGCTACGATTCGTTACGTATCGTAACTTCATCAGGCTTTTTGAATCATAAAAAATATATTAGTTTCAATTCAAATTCAATAAAATAAATAATAATTTATTTATTTTAATTAAATTGAAACTAATATATTTTTTGTGATTCAAGAAGCCTGATGAAGTTACGATACGTAACGAATCGTAGCTAATTTGAATATTAAAAAACATTAAATAAAAAAAAAAAGATCTTACACAACTTGAATTATCTTCTTATTTAATAAAAGCTGAGATCTGAATTTTATGATATATAATATTGAATATAATATTTATACGAATCCGAACACTAATAATACAATAATAAATAATTATAATAATAATAATAATAATAATAATAATAATAATAATAATAATAATAATAATAATAATAATAATAATAATAAATAATACAACAATATTAAAAATAAATCCTGTGGGCTAATTTCTATGTGAGGATATATCATTGTGCAATGATTTCTGTGTGAGAAATTTTCTTTGTGAGTAAATGTCTATGTCAGCAACTTTCGTGTGCGCAGTAATGTTAGTGAGCAATTTTCTGTGGGCAAATTTCGTGTGAGGAATTTTCTAGTGGGCAAGTGTCTGGTCATTAAAGAAATATATGGTACATTGCCTTAATGAAATTTAATTAAATTATTGAATAACAAAAAGTAAATTATTGTCCTTATAAAAAAAACCTAACCTAGCCAATAATCATAACAAAAGAATGAAAACAAAGTGTTAGTTATGCTATTGTTAGTTCTTTAGATAGTTTCTTTAAAATTTAAAAAAAAATGCTAAAACTTTCAATTTTATTAATACTATTTTAGAAGTAGGTTACATATTTTTAGTTACTTAAATTTTAATAGATGAGGTAAAAGTTTGTTAGATAATAAAGTAAATTGATATATTAGGAAGAGAATCGGTTGATCAATATGTGTAGTAATCGATTAGTAATTCCTTTCCATCATAAAAATGATTAAATTTTCTTCGATTTCTTCGATTTCTTGTATTTTATACTTTGTCAACACATTGATAACTCTAAGTATTTAGCCATAGTTGGGAGTTTTTAATGTTTAAATATTTTGTTTAAATTAATTGATTTGCCTCGAGTAGACTTGGCCACGCCATATTTGGTGATCGGTGCAAGAAAAATCCACTTTTGTTGTGTAAGGCTGAAAGAAGAGAATTATTTGTTAATTTCATATTTTTTTTTCTGTAAAAATAACATCGGTGACATGAACGAAGCCAATTAGGTAATTTGGAGAGTTGAATTTTTGAATCGATTTGTTCAATTTTACGGTTAATTTCTTCAGGTATTTTTCTCATTGAATTGGGCGAAAGCGTGGAAATTTTCTTGAATAGAAGCGCAAGAATTCCATTGGTTGTGATTCAAGGGTGATTTTTGTGGTTTTTGGAGTTGAATTTTGGTGTGAAATGCAGCTGGTTTGGTCGCGGGTGACCTCGTCTCGTTGAAATATCAAAAGCGTTAGAAATCCTCGGCCGAATTAAGGCGTCTTGGGTTAGCCGCGGATTTGGATCGCCGTTTTGCATACATATTATGCGGTGTGTATAATTTTGGACGTTCGGCTTTGTTGCCTTGCCAACTTGTCGCCGCCGATCGCCTCGGCAAAATCCAGTTTTAATTGGTGGAAAAAATGCATTCGGGTGTCTGGAAAGTTGAGCAGAGTCGATTTAAAATTCCGTTTTGGGGGCTCGATTTCGTACGCCCACGTTACGTCGCGTCGGGGGCTGATAAAACTTGTCTTGGATCGGATTGCTCGCGAAGATTTGGACTCGCGTCATTTTTCATCAGCCTTTTGATATTAATTTCAGTGGACCAGCAAATTACCACATGCTCGATAGTCAGCGTTCTTGGAAACTCGATTTTCGACTCCATAAAATGAAAACGAATGTGAAAGATACCATGGTTTCAGTTTCGAAGCCTGAGTCTTCCAATTCAGTAAATGTAAACTTTAAGAAAGCTTAAACTTGAATGATTAAACAATTATGCTGAATGAAATTTACACTAGGTAACTGACACCTACATCTTTGCTTGCAAAACATAAAATTGGGTAAGAAATATTTTTTATACCTAATGAAAAACTGTTTTTTTAAAAGAGCAAACATTTACCTGCGACATTTTGTTACTAGTTCTTAAGCGAAAAGTAATCAAAATCAAGGATGTAATACGCTTTTTGCGTTAAAGGAATAAAAAAAAAAACTTTTAATTGCATTTTTAATAAAAAATTTTTATAATGGTGTGTACTACAATATCCTCAACTAAATAATCCTTTGGTGAAAGAGCAGGTATGAGTGCTCCTTTGATATACTTTAAGACCGAGTCAGACTAAAACGAAAAGTCACGAAAGCTAACCAGTAGGTGACCACATTTCTCTTCGTAAGCACACATTGTTTCCATTGTTTTCTGCATATATTTTTTATGCAATGCAATGATACAATTCAGGATTTATAAAAAAAATCGACCAGAGACTTTAATCAATTTTGTGAATTTTTTTTGAAAAAAAATCAAAAATTTTTACTTTTTCATAAATATATTTTACTAGTAACTTCCTGTGAAATATTTACAGCCCAACGGACGGACACAACACAACGGACAGATGGTAAAAATTGGGAATTAAAATTGAATGAAATTAAAATGAGAGTTGAATTAAGTGAAAACCATCGTTGGTTCAAATTCGAGATATTCTTTATTATATGTGGTTTTCACTCACACGTACGTGTTAAAATGCATTCTTTGTCTCTATCATTGCCGACATACAAGTTTGCCTATTACTGCAATGATTGAATTTATTATTGAAGTTATACTTCTTTAGGTGCAACATAACTTACTTTTACTATCATGCTAGAAACAACAACTCGTGCCATCTGTACTGGCATAAATCTGGATAGAACTAAACAAAATGCATTTGCCCATGTACCCAAACGAGTAACTACTACGTTTTGTAAAATATAAACAAAGCCAATTATGCGGAGTAATGTGTGTGTTTTTAACACCAAAAGTAACTTTTATGTTTTTAAATTTATTAAAGATATATTATATTTTCAAAAGATGGACTTATAGTACCTAAGAAAGTAGTTATTGTGTATTATACTTATAGTTTGCCACCTTCAGGTAGTGCCTGAAATGGTACATCAGTTATTAGTAATTTGTGATAACTCAAACCAGGAAAGTCAGAAAACAAAGAATGTAAACTTATGCTTGTGAGTGTAGTACAGATACAATAATTGTTGTCTCAATTTTGAACTAACCGATTAATGTCATTGGTTTCAACTGTCATCTCGTTTTCATTCAATTGCTATTTTTTACCATTTGTCAGTTTTGTTAGGGTTGGCCTGTGAATATTACCCAGAAAGTTACTAGTTTTCAAACAACAAATTAAATCGGTAGCTCAGGTTCTTTTCAGTGACATTAATAACTGACAACGTTGCATTTTCTACTTTCTTTTTAATTTAATTCACATTTTTTTTGTTAACTCATTTCTCATATCGTATAATTTGCTATTTTCTTGATAAATTTTCATTGTGCTCTGATTTATCCGCGAATCAATTTAAAAATAGAGTTGAAATTGCGACGTTGCCAGATATTTATGCCGCTAAAAGAGACATGAGCCAAATTGGCTATTTAATCACATTGTATAGTATTTCCCAATATTATGCGCAATTGACTATTTATACAAATTTGTATCTTATATAAATGAATTAACTGTTTATAGATATAGCATGGATAACTTGT
The DNA here is from genome assembly GCA_958496175.1 of Sisyra terminalis. Taxonomy (NCBI): domain Eukaryota; kingdom Metazoa; phylum Arthropoda; class Insecta; order Neuroptera; family Sisyridae; genus Sisyra; species Sisyra terminalis. The sequence goes on from OY292279.1 coordinate 26,074,955, forward strand.
TCGAAAAATAGTTATCGAAAATATTTACTATATAGATAGAAGTGAATTTTAGTCATAAAATTTTACGTATAGATATGAATAAACAGTCAATTGTATACAAGGCCGGATTTAGAGGTTGAGGGGGAGGCACGGGGGCGCGTGCCTCCCAGGGTATTTTTGTGTATTGGGGAGATTCCATAACAGTACATACTTAGAAGCAAATCAAATTATTAAAGTTGTGAAAATATATGAATATCCTCAATCTGCCTTTGATTGTATATAAATATAGTTTGTATAAAAAGCCAATTGCGTATACCTACAGTATTAACAAATAGCGACAGAGTAAAAATTAACTTAATGGTAAGTTTAAATTTGTTACCCATTTATATTTATGTATTTAAACTGATTTTTAATTCAAATATAAAAAAACACTATGCAATTTAATGAATCAATCGACTTTCCTTGCATTATTTTATATATTGCATTAAATAATTTCAAAAAAATACCTTTCTATTGAATGTAGTTAAACTTTTGTGTATTAATATGGATATAGTTCAAACTATAAAAATTGAAAATGGTAAGTTCGATGATATCAATGTTTTAAATATAAAATAACAATTGACAGTGCCTGTGATGACTGTTATCTCTTGCTGGCACTTTTTAACTTCGTCGTCAATTATTTCAGTAGGTATCAAATAACAAAAAACCAGAATAAACAAAAATATCGCGAATTAACTTAACAACAAAGTCGAAAATGCAACGTTGCCAGATTGTGGGTGTGCTAAAGTACACTTGAGCCAAAAATTTAGTCTGATTGTTTTTTCATAACGCCGCTGAAGAAGTATAACTTCAATACAAAACCTTTGTCTGATGAACGTTTATCCATCAGTCTAGTAAAAATTGTAATTGGTAATCTAAAATTTGATTAAATAAATTGATTTTCGCTTTTTTTTTCAAAGCCTTTGAAATTGGCTAAATCAAACGATTTGAACATAAACAACAATAAATTGCATAGTTTAGATTTATGAAGTCGCTTGATTGAGATAAAATCTAAAGAAATTCCTTCCATCTAATAAATTGTCGATAAAATTTCCATTAGTAATTTATTATTTAGTATCTAATTGCCTCTGTATAAAAAGGTGCGGTAAAACAGTCCGGTCCGATTTCAACACAAATTTCACTCTTTTTTGGCCTATCGATTGATCGAACCAGCGACAAACATCAACCATAAGAATTCTCTTTGACGCTATTTAAATATTCTCAAGCTAATTGTAAAACCGCTGCCGGTTATTAATATTAATAATTTGTCCAAATATTGAGATAAGGTTTGTAGTATGACTTAAGTGGAGTTATTTGTTCGCAAGTTTTACTTTCGATTTGGTGGGTAGGTTGATGGCATATCGTGTGCGTATTTCTCGTTTTCTTCTTCCTCGTCTCTTCGATTAACTGTATAGATATTATGTGGGTACGTTATCGTATCGTATCGCATCGTATCGTTAAGTACAAGTTTGTATATGTAAGCCCAATTATAGAGAGCAGAACACAAAAGAACCGTAAGGTTACCGTTTGATTCGATTTGATTCGATTGATTGTAAGGCAGGGTGGAGAGGTGAATCTTTTCACTGTCTTCTTCACTTGAGGAAGAGACCACGAGTCGTGGGGCAGGAGGAAGATTTTTTTTTTTCCAGTTCTATTTATGTTGTATGCGGAATTGACTTAACAAATAGTTGTCTTCAGCCGAGTTCGTACCTGAAGATTTATTTGCAAGTTGTATTGGCGGATGTTTGATATTTATTGGATTGACCTGAACTAATCAGAAGAGCGGAGCTTGTGTGAGAAAGTGTTGGAAGTTACATGTCTTTCGATATTTTTTCCCCTCGACAAAAGTAAAAAAAAAATCCTGGAAATATTTTCAATGTCTAATACCTTCCCTGTTAAAATATAACTTTAATAACTTTAAACGACTTTTAATGTGTTTTTTGAACATTAAACAGCCTTTGAATCCCTTTTCGCTACTCTATTACTTCAAAATGGCAGAAATGCAACCGTTATATTTATTGAACGCTAAGAAATCATGAGAAAGAGATATATACTGTCTTTGTTATACTCTCTTAGCAGTTGCTAATTTGTTCCTTTGAAGCCGGAGCTAAGCGGAGTTATTAATGGCTGCAAAATACTAATTTCATTCGCATCTATTTTATATTTTCAAAAATCATTTAGTGTGCGTATTCAGTTACAAGCTACTTGCTATAAGAATGGAGATACTAAAACTATTCGTTTATAATTCCTCAATATATTTTCTCCACTAATAATAATTTTCATATTTTCGTAACACTATATGGTTTTATATTCTATTGAAATTAAAAGTATTTTTGAAAAAATTTCTTACTCAATTTATACCATTAGTTCATATTTTCTTTCGTTAAAATGATCCAATTTAAGTCCAACCAACTGACACACGACTCGTGATCCATTTTCGGCCCACATTACATTTGAACCAAACCAGCTGGCTTATTAGCATACGAGAATATCTTAATTTTTTTTAAAAACAATAATTATAGTATTGAAATTATGATATATTACTTATGGCTCCCATTGCAATCATTTCCCGCCTTATTACCGACTCAAATTTCCACAGCCGGTCCAGACCGGAAACCCACTGATTTTTTTTTTCAATGCTTGTTATAAATTTTATGTAAAAAAATATTCAGATTAGAAGAATATAAAGAAATACTTTCCAGGAGTCATTGAGTGTTGAATTTCGCACGTCTTGTTAGTTTATACATATATTTTTTTTTATTTGGTTATAATAAAATGTGTCTATATTTTTAATTGGCAGCAAAATCATAATTTTATTAACTAATAAAACTTGCGGTTTTCGATGTTAGTTATGAAGTTTTTACACATCAATTTTTGCGTTTTATAAGATAGGTATGATTACCCAATAATGCTAAAATGGAGGTAAAAGTAATTAATGTATGTATGCTTTTTTGTCACTTACTTCTCTACCAATCTTCTTAGATTGCAATTTATTGTTAAAAATATTCAAAAAAGCTTTTAAAGGCTCAAAAATTATAGGTTTTGCTAAATACAAATATATTATATATTATATATTTTATTTTAATTTAAAAAACAACGATAGGTATCTTAAACATTTTATATACGCACTATCTAGTTAATTTGGAATACCATTTCTAATTTCTAGTGTTTAAAATATTTACGTTCACACATAAGAAAGTTAGTGCATTTATAAAATTCTTATGTATAAAAAATAAATATTACAACAAAAATAATTTTTTTGAAACTCCAAAATAACTTTCGCAAACCCCCTTCAGAACTGTCAGAAGAAAGTAGCTTAGTCACTAATTATTTAAGATACAGTATCTTACGTATCTTAGTTCCTTTATTTTTTAACAAAAAGTAACTAGCATTTTAGATACTCTTTAAAAGGAATTGTATCTTGTAACTTAAAAAGTATCTTAGATACTGAAGGGTAATTAAGATCCTGATATAACGAGGGATAAAACACAGAGCTTTATTGTGTTTTAGTTTATAAGATTTAATTTATACTTGTTATATAATATTCTATAGTTTTTAAAGTGGGTTATGTGTACAGTGGCTTAGATAATATATAAACTTTCCTGATTTCTAAGTAAGTAAAGATAAGAAATACTTTATTTGATTACTTACCAACTTTATTTTATACGTTACAAAACTTAGTACATACATTTTATAATCAGAGCTGTCAGAAAAAAGTATCTTAGTTACTTTGAAGTAGCTTAGTTGCTCGAAAGTATCTTAGATATTGTTGCCTTTATTTTTTGACCAAAAGTAACCAGTATCCTAGATCCTTTCTAAAAGGAACTTTATCTTGTAACTTAAAAAGTATCTTAGATACCGAGAGATTATAAACCGAATTTTATTTTGTTTTATTCTATATAATTCAGTTTTTACTTGTTATATTATTATTTCTTCATTTTGAAGTGTCTTATACTTACAGGAGGATTAGATACACATGTTTTCCTATTTCTTAAGTTAGTAAAGATAAGGAATACAATATCTGATTACCTTATAACTTTACCTAATACGTTACGAATCTCAGTACATACATAGCTTAAAAAGTAATTAAAAAAGTATCTTAAAAAGTAACTTATGATAACTATTTAAGTTCCTTTTTTAAGAGTATCTAGATATCCAAGATCAAACTGTTTTCAAGATTTAATGGAGACAAGTTTAAAAAACATAGTTTTGAGAAAAACACCTTTAAAGTTTCAAGTACGGTAAAAATTATAACGATTTTTTAACGATTTAATGATTTTTATAAAGACCTCCAATTTTAAAAAATCACTTTACTACCGCCAGAGGTGTCAGAAAAAAGTATATTAGATACTTTAAAGTATCTAAGGTACTTAGGCTTAGTATCTTTATTTTTTAGTGAATAGTAACTATTATTTTAGATACTTTTTAAAAAGAATTGTATCTTATAATTTAGAAAGTATCTTAAATACTGAAAAGTAATTTAGATGCCGAAACATCGAGAGATTCGACACAATTTTCTTTAGTTCTATAAAATTCAATATATACCTCTTTTATATATCCTGTATCGTTTTTTAAGTGTGTTGTGTTTAGAAGGAATTAGAGATGCGCATTTCTTTTTCCTAAATTAGTAAAGATAAGAAATACGTTATCTTATTACCTGTATAATATATATTTATCTAATACATTACGGAATTTAGTACTTACATAATATACAAAGTAACTAAAAAGTATATTTTTAAGTATCTTAAAAAGTAACTTAAGATAAGATTTTAAGTTCCTTTTCTTAAGAGCAACTAGATACCCAAAGTAACTTCGGATATTTTTTATTGAAGTGACTTATCTAGTATCTAGATACTTTCCCAAAGTATCTTTGATAGTTCTGCCTCAGGGGTACAACAACATCGGGTTGAGTTTACTGTTTTGCACCATTGTGGATCATATTGGGTAGCAGTTCGTATTTATTACAAATACCTTTTTACCAAAATTTATCCACCGACAATTAATGCTTATTTCTAGTTAGGGATTGCAATCCAGCAAAGTAGGATCCCACGATCCAGCGGGATTTAGTTTAATTTTAGGCTCTGCGGGATCCCGCAGGATCCCACTGTTACGAAGTCAATCCAGCAAAAATCCCGCGGGATTGGAAACAGTGCGGGATTGCAATCGCTATTTTTAGTATCTAAGTAAAATTTTTGTGGATAGTAAACAATAGTTAAAATATCTAGATTTGCTCTATTTTTCTGAGAAGTGATTATTTTTATTGAAAGTATGAAAATGAAGAGAAAAAATGCAAACAAAAACGTGGCTGTTGCATAATAAAATGAGGTTCGGAAATTGGTTGCATTTCATGTCGATTGTGTGGTTGCCGAGCCGAAACATAAAAAAAAGAAAAATATTAATAAACTCGTTTATATATGTAGAAAGTAATTACGCAAATTTCGTAATGATTGAAATATTAGATACTCATATTTTGAATTGTTTCATTTTGAATTCCTTGAAAGTCAAACGTCATTAAGATCGTAGGTACTGTAACGGTTAATGAAGTCATTATACCGTCTATTAATATGGGACATTGATTTCTTTTGGGAAATTCTTCAATTCAATTATACTTTTTTCACTATGTAGCGTCCATATGAATTTAATACGAGAATTACGAAGTTGTAATGGGATATAATTTGATTTGTATTAGTTAACCGAATGCCTTTTTGCGAGCAGGCAAGTACGGTATGATGAACATTAAATTGAGAACTGTAATAAGAAATTAATTGCACAGTCACACATTGGAAATTTTTCACATTTTTATTTTTTTTGAGGACTAGTTACTGTTGTTTTGTAACGGATTTATGGCGTTTAACTACGCGACGCTAATTTACACTTTTTCCGGGAATGTACGACACTTTGACAGGGGGCAAACGGTTTATTTTTAAAAGTCTGCCAAGTGGAACATAAAAAAGCTGGCAAATTTTCCATTACAAACAAAACAAACATTGGTACTCTATTGTTTACGTTTTTCCACAGTATTTTCTGCGAAGGTAATGAAACTGGAACATATTTTAAATGGATTCAATTAAGGTAGCGTTCTTGTAAATGTGCATTTTTTTTTTGAATAATTGAAACAAAAAAATGTCTTATTTTTGCAAATTTGTTTGTAGATGTTTAAATCAGTGGAGTTATATTTCGGGATGTAACATGACTAGTGTCCGATAAACTTTCGGTTTCGGCAAATAAACGAGTTTCGGCTATCGTCAAGCTGAAATTACAACCGAAGCCGAAAATGAATTCGTGAGATGAAAATGTTGAGAAATTATTTTTTCTCATTTACAATATTAGATTCTTCGGTATAAGCTTGGATCGGGCACGTCGAATTTTGAGAACTAAAAAGAACTGTTGGAAATAGTTCGGTTATTGTTTCTGAAAATACCATTTACTCGAATATAATTTTTACATAAATTTTGACAGTTTTCAATAATGAGAAAGCAATGTTAATTTTGAAATATACTTGAAATATAGACTCAAGTCCATTTTAGCACACTCAAATCTGACAAAGTTGTTTTTTCTACTTTATTTTCAATTTAATTCGCGAATTTTTGTTAATTTCATTCTAGTAAGGTATACTTTTCTCTTTTGTGGCTAAATTTTATGGATCGATTTATTCGCGAATTAAATTAAATATTCAAGTCCATTTTAGCACACCCACAATCTGACAACGTTGCATTTTCGATTTTGTTTTTAATTTAATTCGCGATTAAATCGGTCCATAATGAAAATTTAGCCACAACAGAGAGAATTATATCATATTAGAATAGAATTAACAAAAATATCGCGAATTAAATTAAAAACCAAGTCAAAAATGCAACGTTGTCAGACTATGGGTGTGGTAAAATGGACTTGAGCCAAATTAAAAACAAAGTCGAAAACGCAACATTGCCAGATTTGAGTGTGCTAAAAGGAACTTGAGCCGTAATGTCAATAAAAGGGAACGATCTAATTATCTAAAATTACAATTTAAATATTTAAAAATAATCATTGACATTAAATGTCAAAATTTACGTAAATTGCCTTCGAGTAAACAAGACTTGGAGAATAATTTCGAGAACATTTCTAAACAATTCTCCTAAGTTCTCAAAATTCGATGTGCCTGATCCAGAACATCGATGTTTATGAACGATAAATCGATGTTTGAAAAAATCGATGTATCATTTGCATCCTTAGTTATACTCAGAGTTGAAATTAAATATGTTGACTGTTTCGCTTATTGTCAGGAAATTAATTATTTAAAATTTTTTAACTCTAATGTAAACAAGGCTAATATAAAAAGGCCTAAATATAAACAAATTTTGTATCCTCGTAGATGGTGATTGTAGTCACTTCTAGTGCGGCTTATCATCTACTGTACAGTGCGTTATCCAAGATCAGTGGGCATAACCCCAGAAAACCTCATCAACATCCTCAAATTTTACAAAATATCGACGAAAATCATAAATACCTAAATTTCGAAACTAACTTTAAACCACTATATATTCGCAAGAACGCATCACATATGAACATCTTGAAAATATGAAATATTTAAAGCTTTAAAGCCCACAAACCAATATCCTATTTACAACGAACACTTTGTATGAAATTTGTTTACAATTGACAGAATAAAGTTACACCTGACGATGATAGCTAACCGCTGTTGAAATCCCTGATAAAAAATGAATTTTGAAATCATTACATTTAAAATGCTTTTATTGACTTTAAACGACTTCTAATGGGTTTTTTGATCATTTAAAATGTCTTTAAATGCCATTTTTAACAGAGATGCTAAAATACTAAAAAGATACTAAAAAGAGAAAATTAAGTCATATGACAAAAATAATAATTCATTATTTACTTGATTGTGACTCGAAAATAATGAAGTATTTATCGATGTTTTTACGTACATTATTATTAATTCACGAATAGAATTATAATATACATTTATCGTATAAGTCTCTAGATACGTTTTTATAATAGCGTATAGGTACTTAATATTTATTTTGAAAATATTATTACAATTTTTACAGATCTGGGCTTTATTTCTTTGTTATTCGATATAGGAATACCATTTTTAATTTTTCTTAATCTTTTTTTTTTTGAATATATTACTTTTTCAAGTGGATTTTCTTTTATTGTGAAACAAAGCCCACTCAGTTATGGTTTAGAATTTTAAGCAAAAGTGATGATTTAAATTGCAATGATTTTCTTTGTATATTAGTTAAATTTTCGGTGTTTGCTTTAGTCATGGTACAAAGCATTTGAATAAAGCGTAAATGGAAATGCGTGGTGCTAACCGCAAAGAATGGAGTCGAAATTTAAAATCCGTAATAGCACTGAAATTCTGAAACCAGGAAAAAAAACGTAATTTACAAATTAGTTGTACTTACAATAATTCCAAGTGTTATTATATAGAAAACGATTTTGTATAGAAAATCGTCAAGGTCGAGTTTACCTAACGATGAATTTTTTAAATTTTCTGTTGTTTGTATTGGAGCGATAATCGAATCTGATATGGATCTGTAAAATCGATTCATCGAATAAGTGATCCAGAAATGGAAACGTGTGAAGGAAAAAAAACCTCATAATAACTATTCGATATTTACCAGTTAAAATTGACGGTTTGCTGTGATGAAATGTGGAAGTGTTGAAGGTGAATTATGTTTTGGAGTAATTGGTTATTTGTTATCGAAATAAGATGATGAATTGTGAGAAAAAAAATCAATAGAAACAAGGTGAATGACTCAGCCGAGATAATGACTTTTAGTGCTGAAATAGCTTATTGGAATATTTTTGAGCTAATTTGAACAAACTAGTAAAAAAAATTTAACCTTTGCCTTTATATACAAGGTGTATATACTTAACTACTGTATATTAGAAACAAGGATATTGGGAATTTATATAACCTTATACAAAAGGGTTTGGATAGTATAAACCGTAAGTCAAATTCTTACAAAAAGATTTTTTTCTTGCTAAACGCTATACTAAAAATGTATACAACTAGTAACTTCCCGTGACATATCCACAACCCTACACTGAAACAACTGAGAAACGGAAAAAAATGATAATTGAATAAAATCAAAATGGTAGTTGAAACCATAACAACAATTAGTTAGTTCAAGTTTGGGACAATGATTATATTCACTCACATGTATATGTTTAAAATCTTTGTTCTCTATCTTTGCCGATATACAATTTACATATTGTTGCGGTCTTGGAACATTCGAAAGTTTTAATTGTTAGAATTTTCGAATTTTCTAACAATAGGATTGAAGAATGATAGAAGACGTTCCAGAACATTCTCCGTGAAATTCTAATGTGGGGTAGAAAGAGATAGAAAACATTAGAAACCACGAGCGAGAAACGTCTGGAACAGTCTCGATTCTTCCCGAAGCTGCAAATTGGAATGTAAATAGGGCGATCGACTGTCGAAAAATTCGTATCGAAGAGTTACGGCAAATATGAATTACGAAACAGTAACGAATAAGTTTTAACAGTAACAACCGTTAAAATAAAGAAATAATTGTAATAATAAATGTGTGTGTATTAAAGTAAATGGCGTTAATGTTTTATGTCCGAAAACAAATTCTTACGAACCCGTCAAAATAAATAACCACAAAAATGTAACAATATTTTTGCCTACTATAATATTGATATATTGTAGTTTAATGTACTATATATAATTTACAAAAGTAAACTATAGACAGAAATTTAAAAAAAAATCAAATAAAATGTATTTATAATGTATTGCCTAGTTACGTTTTTTGATTGCTAAGCAACCTTCACCAGTGATCATCGAGTAGCATTAGATTTCTCCAGAACTGCTATAAAACATACGTTTTTTTATTGAAATTGGGATTAATAATTGTTTAAATTAAATAAAACTACAAAATACAGCAATTTCCTATGGTATAATGAACACCAATTAGAGTGAATGACGTCATATAAACAACCGTATTTGAGTAAACCGAACGATACTTACCAGGTGCGACTTTGTGATGGAGTTAGCTTAGTCAAGAAGCCTGATATTATTACCATTTGCATTACTATTTATTTTTTTTACGTTTAGAACGTACAAAAATACGTTAAATAGGCATTAGATGACTTTAGCTTTCAATATATTCCAACAAAATATTTTTGCAGCTTTAATTGAAAATAGAATTGCCAATATTTTAATGAAATAATGAAAAATTGTTAAATACCAAAAAAGTTTTAATTGGAAAAATTAAATCAAATCCATTCGGACTTCCTTTTTGATTCATCGATGATGAGAGAATAGGATTTTTGGAGTAATAGTTTTGTGTTCTGGTTTAAAGATTGGAGGAAATTGTGTGAAGGTAGAAGTGAACAATTTTTTGAGTAAAGAACCTTCAAATGTATTTCTTAATACTAAGATAGGTTTAATTAAATAATTGAAGTTTTCAATAATTTCTTTGGAGTTTTTTATTGATTTATTATTACATTGAGGTATTGTACACGACCTATACACTTTAAAATTCATATTTAATAAGCCAAAATAACAAAATTATTCAATGATCGACTTATGTGTATAAGTTTGATATACATCCATGACGTCACAAGCGACGCCATGACACTTCCAAGCGTTTTGGCGTGGATTTTAAATTTGAAAACTAAAATGTCAGCTTTTCTTACTAAATCTGTAAATTCTACAGAAAAATATTATTTTTCATAAATACCATATATTTTCGAACATTATAGAATACTTTTAAAAATTTGTCATCGTACCTGTTTTATAGAATTCCAAAGTCCAGAAAGAATATAACATTTATTGGCTGATCTGAAAAGGAAACTATTTTTTCCATAATGATTCACACTTAATCAGGAAACAGAAAAATGAAATTAAAAAATAACTTCTATTCTAGAGACGTAATTTGCGTTTCAATACGCTTCAATACATCTGACGTGATGATTTCAATTATAATTTGTAATTGTAAACCCAAATAGAAGGGAATTTTTATACTTTTATATAAAAATTCATGATGATGTTTTGCGCATAAATAAAACTTTTAATTCCGTTTTTGAATAAAACATTTTAGAAATTGAAAAAAATAACAATTAAGAAGTTAGGTAACTAAGCTAATAAGGCAGGAAAATCAAAAAATAAGGAAGTTAAACAGGTTGAATTGATAACTTAAAGAATAGTACATACTAGTAGACCATGTTGCGCTATTGACGGTCTCCAATTCCGATCCTACGATTTTAGACCTGTTATTTTTGGTCTTACAACAAATCCGTAGATGAGGATTTGTCCATAGATATGTCTGCAAAGACTACTTGAGACATGTCTCAAAGACCAGAATCGTGCAATATGTCTTATATAGTGTACCAGGTTTAAGACCATTAAAGGAAAAGAAAGAAAAAGCAAAGATTTAAATTATTAGAATTAGTAATACCACTCGAGGTTAACTTTAGGTTCCAAAAATTTAAGATGACAAATTTTTATTGAGTGCAAATCATTTACCTGATAGATATAATAAGCGTATATTTTTTGCTTTTATTAAAAATCGATCATAAGATAATGTTAAAATCCTTTCCTGGTGACTCAATAATTTAATTACAACTGCCAAATTTCTTAGAGGTTTTCTGGCGTTCCCTACACTTTACTAACGACGTTAATCATTAAGTAGCCACAAAAATTCAATAATGATTAAAGAATATAATGATCTAATGACCTGTTTGCCAAGTAATCAAAATTATGATATTAATGATTCATTCTTAAATGATAAATTTTGCCTCTAAACACTAACATACATAATTCATTAGGGATGGTAATAAACGCAATTAAAATGGAGGTCTTTGATGTTTCTAAATGAAAATAATGATTAATTTCATTGAAAATTTCACAACTTTCAGTCGCGTTTTTTATCTTCGTACACTTTCTTTCATCTTTTGAAATGATTAATTTTTGGAGCAATTTTTTTTAATTTTCCTTTTTAATTTAAATAGCTATTGTTAGTTTCAAGTGATTAAATCATTCACTTTTCCGTCTTTAATATTGATATAGAAACTATGACTAATTGTTGTAATGAAAAATTAGCACAAAAAATTGATTATTTTTGATCTAAATTATTATGTTTTATTTGCTATTTTTATGGAATTATTATACCTATCTATAAAATTGCGTTCCTTTTTAAAATTGAAATGTGAATAATGAATATAGATACAAAAAATGCAAATTGTATTTTAATAAAAATTATTTTACGAAGTTATAAAAAGCTTGTAATTTAAAAACTAATACAATATAATAAGTATATCAAATACCTATATAAATAAAATGACAACTACTTCCTTAACTGTCTTTTTTCCTGATTCCCAGAATTAGAATTCCTAGAGTTTTAGTGTTCATTAAAATCAAATAAGAATTTATAAAAGTTATGGTACACATGAGAAAATAATTATTAGGACTATAACTATTTAGGAGACAAATTCTCAAAAGCTGTGATACAGAAGTAGCGATCTTAAGAGATTTTACTCTTAAATCAAAAGTAAAGCGAATACCAAAATTTTAATTAAAGTATTAAAATCTGATAAAATTGTATTAGACCAATGTCGATAATTTTAAACCAAAATAAATTTCTAGTAGGATAAAACTCATTGGAAAAGGAGGAGGAGATAACAAAAATGAAAGGAAAAATAATTTACGGGTGATCTGAGGTTGGGAAGGGGGGAGTGAGTTTTTAAGGGTAAAAAACGGTTTATCTTGATTTCCGTCAAAACTACAAGTCCTATGGAAAAAAGTTAAATAGCAAAGTTGTAGATAATAAAAAAATCTACAACTTTTGTATTAATACTTTTTCCAAATAACCTCAAAATAACCAATAGTTTTAAAATTTATGGGAAAAATTCAAAGAAACCAAGTTTTTGGTTTTTTATTTTTATCTTCAACAAAAAAATTTTTTTTCACCAAATTCGGTGAAAACTTACCTTTTTATGTCTAAGGTACACTAATTTTTTTGATTTGAAATATTATTTTTTCCTCCTTATTTTGACTTTATATCGAAAAAACACCTTACTTTTCAATCGAAAATTCTCGCGTCAAAATATCTGAATTTTTAATAAAGTCAGTGGGCCTTATATGCGTTGAAATCTACTTTCTGATGGTATGAAAAATATACATTACTATAGTAAATGTTCTCCAGTTAGTACCACTAACTGAAATTAGCTGACTTTTATTAACTGATCCGAGAATGTAAAAAAATCATCACCCAGTTGACGAAATCCAATATAATAACAAAGAAACAAATGGGATTATGATTTATTGGAATTTAGAATCGACTATAGATGTGCCGATATTCATAATACTAAATCGAAAAGCCAAATGAAGTTAAAATGTGCAAATAAAATCCTGCAATAATTAGTCAGGAGGTAAATTCTTAAAGTTTGTCAATTAGAAGCCTTTGAAAGACTTCTTGACTTCTTTGAATCTAGGAAGGAAGGATAATAAAATGCTGGTAGGTCTATTAACATTAGCAAATGTTTGCTTGTAAGAAATATTACTTTATCTGTTCGTAAATAAGTTGACAAAATTTAAGGTGCCCACCTCAAATGATATTACGGGCCACAAAATTAATATGTTTTGTTAGTGTGATGATTCTCGCAGGCTGAAAAAATGGTCAAGATGGGCCACAGGTCTCAGGTTGGTCACCTTTGCACTAGACGAAAGATATTGTTACATGCCTAAGGTTTAAATGTGTGTACTTATGTGTATATGCATTCCATTTGGCGTCATGCTGTGTGCTCATCGAACCATGAAAATAAATAAAGGGGGGCGGCCAAGCACTATGAGACGAAAGATGATCTAGATGCGATCTAGATGATCTAGATCTTTAAGGATTTTTGATTTAAGAGAAAAAAGGCTGGACAATAAGGGTCGAAAGTGCCCGAGATGGAGGAATCTGAAACTTCGAACTTTCTGGAGAATGTCTGAGCCATTATAAAAGAGGTTGACCGCAAGAGGAGGGCAATCAGTTATAGTTGGTGAATAAATCAGTTATAATAAATCATTTATAATCAATTATAAGTTAAATCTATCTATAAATAAAAAAAATACTGCCTGTATATTTATTCTTTATGCTTTCCTAAGCTGTTCGACCGATTTCGATGAAACTTGGAGATGTTGTCTAGACCTCAGGGATGGGTTGCTATATATAATGTAGCCACAAAAGAGAAAATTATACCATATTTGAATTGGATTAATTGAAAAATCGCGAACGGAATAAAAAACAAAGTAGAAAATGCAACGACGCCAGATGTTCAAAAAGGGGCTTAAACCGTTTTGTGTATTTTTTTTTTAAGTTTTTTCCTTAAATTTGAAATTAGTACTTGGTATTTGACAATTCGTTCACAGTTAATACGATTTTGCGTGAAAGAGTGTCAAACATTGGCTTAGTCTTTACGCCAGTTAATTTTGCCATTGAGAATAGAAAAGAAAAAGAAATTTTGAAACTCAAAATTTTTTCAATAAAGACTTCAAATATTGCCCAAAGAAATTGCCAGATACCGAATAAAAGAACACTTAGACAAAGAATTCTAAAGATATGCCAACCATTTTTGTTTTTTTTTTCTTTTTGAATTTGGCAACCTAAAATTATATTTTGACTCCTTTTGCATTGAATACAAATTTTATTAATAATGAAGGTATGCAAAATCGATAATTTATCTTTTATTTAAACGTTTCAATTGTTTCGTAATTATTTTGGAGAGGTTTTTTGATTATTAATAACCAATTGATTGTGAATTTGGTTTCCTTTTTGGAATGCTTCAAGTATATATAATATGCACTCGGCAAGGTCGTCACGAAAAAAAGAAGGAATTAAGGCCACAAGCTAAGTTTTGGCCGTTTTGCTTGTTTGGGCCGGAAATATAATGAAAGGTGTGGAAGATGATTCGGATTGCACTGCGTGAATGAAATTAATTACAGTTCATTTTTATTTCTGTTTCTTTTTCCGTTTATACGTCTTTTTCCCTTTGGCTTTGTTTCAAAATGCTTTTCCAAATTGATTTTCCCGTTAAACTACGTGGTTCAGTTAAATGTCACATATGCGGAACACTAAACAATCGGCACTTGATTTCCAGTTTTGGTTTTCTTTTTTTTTTTGTACCATTTTTTCTTTGATTTGATTGGACCTAGAGACAATGCAAAGGTGACTTGATTTTTTACATTGCAAAAAATGAACTTATTCTAATAATACAAGTACAAGAAAAAGAAATTACGCCAGTACGATTTTCACGATTTTCTCTTTTATTTCATTCTTGTGATCAAAAGACTTATTTGATTAGAAGACTAATAGTTCTCATCAATCGAAACTGATTGTTCAATTAGCTCCACTAAGATGTTCATAAATCATCGATCCGTGAATCACTTTTCGAGATCCATGAATATTTCGCTGTTCAATTTAATTGGCCTTGACTTTCTATGGTCCAAGAAAAAAGCAGTGCAGGTGTTTTTCTCGTCAAAGAGTATTTTCTGGTTGAACGACGTATCATTATTCATTAAAAGGCTGATGGAAATGACCGATTTTTTTCCTTTTTTCGACCTTTTTTATGCTTCTAGTTAACGAATTAGCCTTGAAAAGGCCTAACTTTTAGCAGCAGTGATGTAATTTTATCATTTAAATTCGACTTCCTCGAACTCCTTTTTTTGCTTTGCTTGTGTGATTGATGTCTTCTATGACTTAATTCGCCAAAAAGAAACTTTGGTCATCCTTTTTAAAAAAGTTAAACAGTTTTAAACGTAAAATACTAAGTTGTGATGCAAAAACTATTTTAGATTTATTTAATCTATAAAAAATAAGTATAATCAAGGATGGGGAATTGGCTTAAACTATTTTAGGCCCCGACTCTTGCTCCAGAGCTAGTTATTTATAAACCGTGGCTCCAGCTCCGATCCTGGAGCTAATGTTAAGTCCATATGCGTCTTTGGCTTCGATTACTCTCTAAATTGTTACAACAGACTTAATTTACACGATCTAAAAATAATTTTAAGTGTCCTAAACTAATTTCAAAACATAATGTAGCTGTTAATTTTTAACTTGATAAAATTTATGAGAATGATGAGAAATCCTTAAAATCTAATCTCTAAAATACTAAATTTAAGTAGATCTCTGACCAAACTGATGATTGGTCTATTAACTGACTATTCTTGTTTATTGGTTTTTACAAAAAAATCACCATTAATTGATGTGATTTTCTAGTTTGAGAGATTTGAAAGAAAAAAAAAATTGTCACTTGCGTATTTTTCGAGAAAACGCCGTTTAAAGAAAAAGCTCAACTTGGAGTATTTCCCGAATATTGAAATTTTCAATTGAATTATTGAATTGAGCTTTTTTCTAAACGGTATTTTCTCGAAAAATGCAAGCTTTTTTTTTCTTTTTCAAATCTCTCGAATTACAAAGCTACACTAACAGTGCAGTTATTTTTTTTTTGGGAAATCAAGTATTTGAAAAACGTTCCAAATTGAGCTTTTCCTTTAAACGGCGTTTTCTCGGAAAATGTGTGAGCAATAAAATTTGTTTTAGCCTGGTGGCCGAGTGGTTAAGATGACCGCTCCAAAATTAGTAGGTGTTGGGTAAATGGCGTAGCATGTGATTTTGCCGCCAGGGGCCTACTGGAGATTCTCCACCCTCTATTTTCATCATTATTCAGACAAACTGTTAAAAAGTTAAATATCTTTAATTTATTTAATTATTTAAAAAACCCTCTGTTTTTACCAAAGGAAAATATTTTATGGAATCATTAATATGCCGCCCCATTTTCATGTGTCGCACGGGATCATGCCTTCTTCCCGGCATCCACCACCCTACGCTACTGGTTGGGTTCGAATCTGGTATCGAACTAATTTTGAATATTTCTCGATTTTTGGATTTTTATTAACCCTAGAATCACTAAAGACCTTAGCAATTATAAAGCGACGGTAAATGAAAATTAAAAAAAATCTCCCAAATTAATCAAACTAATTAATAGCGTAAAAAAATCGCAATTTTAATACTGATAGAAAAGCTCTAAACATTAACTTAGCACCTAACTAGGATTTTTCTGGAAAATATGCGAGAAACTTTTATTTTTCTCTTAAACTTAGCAATGTCCACTGGTGGCTGAGTAGTCTAGGTAATCGCTCCAAAATAAATAGGTTATGGGTTCCATCTTCGTATCGAGGACATTTTTAATATTTCTCGAGTTTCGGATTTTATAAGCCCTAGAGTCGCTAAAAGACCCTAGTATTTACAAAATGACGATAAATAATAATTTTAAAAAATCCTGCAATGTACGATGGAAAATGTGTCCAAAAGTGGCGCCACCATAAGTGTGTCTAGAGTACTAATTTTGACAGTTAGCATAAAAGCATATACTTTCGGTTAATTAGTATACTGGACACACTTGTGGCGGCGCCACATCTTGCCACATTTCCCATCATGCGTTGCAGGATTGGAATAGCTCCTTTTATATTATGTTACACTAGATTTTTCGTATTTCCATGTGACACCATATGCATGGTTTATCCTTATATACATCTATTCATATTGTCGATCGCTATAGTTCATTTTCATGTAGTCGATAGTCACTAGTTTTTAACGATAATCGTGGTCACGTAATTAAAATATAACATGTGCGCCAAAATGTGACTCTGTATCGAATGTCAATATATTGATATAACCGCTTTATTGTTTTAGTATGTGCATATAATCGCGAATAATTAGTATTAACACATTCAGCTTATGAGTAATAAATATACCGACTAGGTACTCTTTTTGGAAATCTATTAATAAAGAAAATCATATTTGGTGAATGGCATACCACACATGTTTGATAGTATCCGGTGAAAAAGCTAAACAAAATTTAGCTTTATCGCTATTTTTTTCAGATGGCTCAAATTTTATGTTTAGTCACGTGGCCACATTTTTCGCTAAAAACCAGCGACTAGCGACTGCATGAGAATGCACCTTAAAACCCAAAAGATCCGATGGTCTTTTAGTGATGACCATTGGGTTGGCCTCCACAATGACTGTAAGTCATCATTATTATTTTAGGAGGCATTATTAGCTGAACTAAACGGGGCACAGCCCCTAATAAAGAGAGGAAGAAGAAGAAAAGTAAAGATGGACCAAAATGTGGTTCTTTTCTTTGACAGCTAAACACTTTCTCTTGAACTTAAATATTTCTCCTGGCAGCATAGTGTCAGTGGAAGACTAATTAACACATCCATAAATTCTGAAGTAAAATAACCGGCGGATCTTTTCTTTGATTTCGGTTTCGATTAGATTGAGGTCTTAGACCATATGAGGGCTCTAATCGCCATTTCAATCTTCAACCGCTTAATTTTCCTCGACAAATCGCCAAGTTAAAAACGAATGTTTTATGTAATATTATTGGTTCGATAACATCGGAGGTTTTGCGAAATTATTGACCCGCGGCCACGATATGGAAGCGATGGATCGCTGCAGGAAATGTGGACGGACGAAGAAAAATTTCTACCACACCCGTATGAGTTGAAACAATTTTGTTTCGGGTCCGAATAGTGAAGAGTTTTGGATTTGGAATGTTTTATGGTTCCTCATGTACCTGCAGCTAGATTTATTCTATTAATTAGAAAGCAAAACTTTTACATAACATGCCGGTTATGTCTTCAAATTTTATTTATTTGAATGATGAAAAAACAAAAAAAAATGACAAAGAATTCAATTTCCAAATCACAAAAACGTTTTACGTTGAAATAAAAGTATTGAAATGTTATTTGGTTTTCAAATGTTATATATGTTCAAATTTCTCAGTTTGTTTATCGATTTTATTGTTAGAAAACGCTTTCTATTTTTTTCATTTAAATAAAAAAAAAATGGAAAAAATTTTTAAGGAAAAAAATCCATTTATAGATGATGAAATTATTATTTAAATGTTTTCAAATGCCAATCGTTCAATAAGAAACGTCCAATAAGCCAATTTTTGATATTTGATCAAAGAAGGTGTCGAGTCTTATCCACCTACATACACTTAATTTATACACCAGGGCTTCTTAAACTTTTTTCATTCAAGACCCATTTATGATTGAGTTTCTTGGCGACCCCTTATAAATATAAAAGAAAGGTAAAGAAATATTTTTTCATGATTTATTTACTAGGTAATAATATACATATGAATTAATTAATATAATTCGCTTAGAAACATACAAAAATCTAAAATTAAAAATTGCACAAAAAGTTGTAAAATTGTACTTATTATATTTACAAAAATTATATTACCTATTTTCCATCAAAATTACACTTTTGTTATTTTTGCAATAACATAAATAAAAGGGAATTCTAACCGACTTATTTCGCTCTTATATTCGAACGTAGTCGATGAGTACTAAGTATTAAATTAAAATTAAAGGAAAAAAAATTAATGAGATGGATCTACCTGTTTAAATATTTAACATTAAAATTTCTCCCCATCCTTTTTGGGGTCGCGACCCATAGTTTAAGAAGGCCTGCTATACACCGTATATACCAGGGATGGGCAAACGGTCGATCGCGAACAGGTTGATGTTCGATCACAGACATTGTAAATATTTTTTAGGTAAATTTCAACTCTTTTAATTGAAAGTGTGAACTAAAAAATTAACAGACCAAGAAACTTGAATTTAAAATTAAACAAGCATATATTCTACAATAGATATTATTGATTCTCAAATTGTGCTTCTAATACTTCTTTCTACTCATTATCTCTTTAAAGAATTACAAGGGTTTCACGGCTTGAAAAAATCAAATTTTATTGTCTTATTAATTTCTACTATATCTCTAGAATATTGTCTTAAATTTTCAAGTGCACCCGAGTATTAGGTTCGGGAATATAGCCCTGAGAAGCTCAGCACACCGTAGGTTTATCAGTGCAGCTGCTCATCGATTGTTGCGTTTTTTTCGAAATTGTGTTTTCAAAGTCAGTTGTCAAGATTTCTCGAGAACTACTCAACCGATTTTGATGAAGTCTTACGCAGGTCTTCAAGATACAATTGACAAGGAATTGGGCGAAGTATTTTTTCTTTTAATTGCAACTATTAGGTGTACCGGAGAAGAATGCCATTTTTAAACCAATAGTCAAAGACAAATTGTCATTTGTCAGCTTATAAGTTATTTTAAAGTGGTACTAAAACATTTTATGGTTAGGGTAATTTATCAACTTAGTAAAAATTACAAAATATTTTTTATTCCGAAATCTATACTGAATTGGTAGGACCAAAAACTCGAAAGAATATAAATCCGATAGGGTATGCTTATCGAGTTTCACAGACGAGCAACGCAAAGTTGTTACTAAAAACATTTTCAATGTTTATCTAAGTGCATTAGAAGTTCATTAATGCCAAATGAATTTTTTTAAGTTCAAGTTCGATAATTTTCATTTATTTAACTAATACCAACGAAATATGACAAAAAATTTAACCAATAAAAAGTTAAGGGGGGAAGTGGTGCCAAATGAATGCCAGAAAGTCGAAGAGCTGTCAAATAATCCTAATCAATCTTAATCGATCGGCAAAATACCCAAAAGTGTCCAAAAACTATTAACAGATAAAATTCTATACTGCAACACGATAATGCAAGACCCCTCTGCAGAAGAAAAGCCTTGGAAAAAACTAATTAATTAAGGGGGAGGTGATATTGTCGTACCCACTATAATCGTCCAAAGTTAATTCATCGGATTTCTATTTATTTCAATCGATGCTACACTTAGTAAATGGTAAAAAAATTTAAAGCTTAAGTGATGTTCAAAATGTATTTTTTTGATATTTTCCTTGCTAATCAATTGATTTTTACTAATATGGCTTTAAAAATTGGCACACTTAATGTCAAAATGTTGATATTATTGAGGCTGATTAAATCTTTGATTTAAAATTAATAGTCGTAACAAAATTTTGTGTTTTAATTGTATATTGAAAAAATTACATTCTTTTCCAGTACACCTATTGTTTAAAAAAGAATATACAATAAATTTCACCTAAATTTTCATTTGTTTTTGTAAAAATATTAATCAAAAATTCATTTTTCACTTTTTTTTCCTTCGCCTAAGTTCTAGTTTATGGTCTTAATTAAACACGTATTTTTTATTTTTTTTTTCACCTATTTTCACGGATGATCCTATCATGAGTTTTGCTGTCAACCTGGATACACCGTTTTTCCGATAGGGTCACCGGAAATGACGTCGAAAATTTCAGAAATTCTTTGGCAAATGCGTATGCTGAAGACAATGAATAGTTTAGAAAAAATATTTTATATAGAAAAAAGAAGTGTTGAAAATAGACCGTTTTTTCCCGACTAAACTCATGTAACCACTTAAATACGTATTTGTTTTTAATTTAACTCATTTTGCGAAATCGATCGGGTGTAAATAAAAAAAATATATTGTCAATCATACAAGTATTAAGTTTACTCCCGTCTGGTATATATCTACTATAACTTAAGTAACATAAATGCTATCACTTCTCATTAAATTCTTGATATTGTCTTTGACTTTGTACAGTTTTTTTGTTCTATATGCAAATTTCAATTAATCATAACTTTTTTATGAAGGAAAATTTCAGCTTTAACGGTAAAGTTAAAACTATGGTACAATTGAATGTGTAATTCACATCATCTGTTCGCACTTCATTTTTGTTTTATGTTTATATTATTATGCTTTAATTATATCATTATTGAAGACACTGAAGAGGTTTGGCCCGTTGTTTTATACTTTATCTTGTCAAAAAGACGACTTGATCAAAAACCTGGCTGGTAAAAGTAAAAGAGGTGCATTAATATTCTGCTCGTTTCAATTATTATAATATTTATTGTGAGCATAAAGTGGAGAACAGTTAGTTTGCCGCCCGTATTTGACTTCTTTTTGCTGTTGTTTCTCTTTAGGTCGTAATGAATTAAGGCATTGACATCCGACTATCGTTAAAGTCCAGTTTTGGACGAAATTTCCGACTAGTTAGTACCTGAGCATTAACGACAGAGATTTTTAGATAATAATTGATACACAAATTGAAGTAGAGGTTTAGTGAAATATTTAGATATATTTATCAAAAATGTAATTGGATATCAAATTTTAAGAAAGTTCTTAAATTAAAAGAAAAATCAAGACAGATAATATCAACTTATAGAGGTGAGATTTTTACTTCTGGCTAAGGTTTTTGACTTCTGTTTACTTTCCCGAAATCGAATCCATGATTGATTTCCACTTTACCTCAACAATAAATAACAACAAACTCAATTCGATTATTACATTTTTAATTTGCAGTGGTTGGAAGACTAATTCAATTATTACACTATAATGTAATTTCTATTGTCCTTCATCTATTGTGATATATGTAGTGTTGGATCTTTCCCAATTCAACCTTAATAATGGCGTTAATGAAGCGCTACCTCTATAATTCCTATCAAACCTGTATTAAGGTTTTGATCCTTAATGGAAGATCAACTACATTATCAACTTGGATGGTTACGCAAAGCCCTTGTTTATAATTTGGGGTTGGCAATAATTCGCGAACAATTCTTGGTGTGATCATACAATAGCGATCTATAAATCTCATCAATAAATCTAATCCTCATCAAATCAATTTTGTTTACTTTAATTAAATTGATTTCTCGTTTCTAACAGTAGATATATTCAGTAGTATTATTGTTAAATATTAACTTTATATTTTTTTTATTATTTATTATTTATTACCAGGATGTAATACATACATATTTACATACAATATAAATGTAAAATTATTTTGACCAGTATCGTTAAGGATGATTCAAACAATAATATTAAGGTCATTTTAAAGAAAATAAACCCTCCCTTATATCCTTATTTTGTAGTTGAAATTTGTCCTTTTTGAAACTTTGAAATTGAATTACGGTTATCCTGTTATGCACACAGAACGATTTTTTTTTTCAAATTACAATTCACTTAAAGGCGTTGTTTGATAACCCGTTATGAAAACTAGACTAATGAAACTAACTATGATTTTTTTTCTTCAAAATTTACAATAAAAGGATTTGTAATCATCGGGTTTTAACTTTGAAAATGTGTTTTTTGTACAACCAAGATACAGGGAAATGATCACCAACGAAGGTTTTTTTCTCTTAATTTACATTTTATTCATTTCAATATATACGGTTGTATATTTGTATGTCCAATAAATCCACCAAAATTCATACTCTACACAATCTAACGACGTATCATATGAATTACTTCTTATGGAAGTAAAGAAAGAGGTACTTTCCTCGAAAATATGAAATTTGATTATAATAAGTGAATGGTGCAACATAATTGCAAAAAATAAATAAATATATTATTTGCTATTTTTGGCTATGTATAAGACCAAATATATTTTAAAATGGCTATATGTTAAATAGATATATTTTTGTTAGCTTTTTTTTACCATTTGGAAAATTGCATTTTGTTTTGATCAATACGAATTTGCGGACTGTTCAATAAATGCAACAGCCCAAATCAATTTCCGTAACATGACTTTCATCATCCAACTTCCGTAACTCGGCTTCCGTAATACAATTTAGAATTTCCCTTCCAGGCTGTGCCTAAAAAAGTATAACTTCAAAAAATTCTAATTTTATTTTTTTTATTATTTATAGTCATTTTTTAACAAAAAAAGTCTTTAATGACTCTAAAATATAATATTATACACCAATAAAATAGTAGTCTATTACATTAATATGATACAATAATATTCAGGAGGTATTATACATTGTATATATGATGGGCAATATTAGATAATGCTCCGGTTTATACAAAATCATACTTATTGTTTTTTTTTTAAAAACTCAGTATTGACATCAGTATTGAGGCATTCTTTTATGGTTTAGGTATCTTTGTTATGTATCTTTCATCATTGAATGCCGAACATTGGAGAAGCAAAAAAATTTTTCTTTTCGATAAATTGGTTGTGTCCATATTTTACATAATTTTATTTATTTTTAGTAGGATAGTGGACATGAAAGGATGTCCACTAAATCCATGTACTAATTATTAATTTAGCGACATGTTCCGGTATTTTATTAGACCTTCATCATTTTTTAACTTATAACTTCGTTATTTTTAATTTTAAATTTTAATTTTAAGTTTTAGTTTTTTTTTTTTTAAAAAAATACTTTAATCATTATTCATATAACTATAAAAAAGCTATAGCGAGATGATGTATTTTTCCTGTGAAATTTTATTTTTTAATATTAACCTGTAAATACATATTTACCTATTACAGTTCTAAAAATTGTACCACTATTTTATATTAAAAATAAATCATTTATAGTATACAATTTGAATCTTACCTACTTACGATTTTAAATTCATTAAAAAATATTTTTTTACACGAAAAAAAAATTGATTTAATTAAAGAAGCAATATTTAGAAAATATTTTTTCAAAAATAAAAACGATATTTATGAAACAGTTATGTAAAAATGTAAAAAAGGTGTCTAATTCAAATTGAAGGGCGTATGATTAAGAATAAAAGAAATATTTATTAATAGTAAAAAACTTTTCTTTAGAACATTTATGTATTTCGATTATTTGTGATTTTAGAAAATTAGTTCGAGTATGCTGAAATTCTTGAGTGAAAATACTTTTCCGAAGACTCATATTAGCAAATATTTAATATTATGGAATTCCAGGACCTATACATTTTTGAAGCTATACTTCTTTAGGCGCGTCATGAAATGGAAAAGAATGAATTGGCGTTATGATTTTTGTAACGGAAGTCGGTTAAACTTTTTAAAAAATTGAAGAAATTATTCTTTTAAATAATCAATTTTTTTAATTGTGTTAAAATATAAATATATATCAATTTATTCTCCTAGCTATGCAAATTCTTTTACGGCTCTATGAAACAAGAACGGTTGAAACTTATATCAACATAAAAAAAAAAAACTAAATTTTTACAACGAAGGTTTACTTCTCACTTGTATTCAAAAGTATTAAGTTTTATCAATTTTCTCGATAAACATTTTCTTTTCGCTAGTCTAAAAAATAGGTATTTACAGCAATTTTCTGGAAAGTTTTACATTTTTCGATAAAATTAGCTCTCAATTCTAACACAAAAGGTGTTTTTTGGGAGACTTACATTTAGCAACTGTTGGTAATAATGGAGTCATAATAGCTGGTAAAAATTTTCTTTTTAAATATTAGAGAAAATGTTAGGGATAGCTCAAAGTTCTAGCAGCAAATTTTCTCTATTGGTTATAATTGCACGGCTTAGATATATTTGAAGCGCCATCTTCCACATTAAAGTGTAGTTAATATTTCAAAACGTAAATAAATTAATTTGACAACAACTACGCATCTTCATCGCTTTTCTTTTTTTTGTTGTTATTGTTGATTTTCGACGCAATATTACGCTTTATTCAATTCGAATTTGATTTCGGGATTTTCCCGAAAATTCTAAAGGATTATCTGCCGCTAATTTTTGATTTGAAATACAATTCAAAAAGATTTTTTTCCTTTAATCAATTTATATTTCTTCTTTTATTGTTTTGAAAAATGATTAAGATGCCCTTTAGGTATTTTGGATTTGATTGGTCACAGTTAAAGAAATCGTCACGGAGTTATTAGTAATCAACTAAATATAAAAGAAATGTACTTTATTCGAAAATTCGAATTCTTAAACTAGAAGTTTTTGTTAGTAATATTCTAGAAAACTATATTAGTGTACTAAATTAAATTAGTGTAAAAATCCCTTCCATTCTTTCTTTGATATTTTCATTAATTGAGTTCGTTTTGTTGCATTTCGGAAATCTCTAATTTCTTCTTTTTTTTTCGTCAAAATTTGGGTTTCCGTGACTTATTAAGGTGAGTTTAATATTATTTAGTCAAAGTTGAAGTCAATTTTGAAAATTTATCGCTCTTTCATCACAAGTTCGTGCAAACGAGAAGATCTCTATGATTTATTAATTCTATTCATGGACAACTTGGGTGGTCATTGGTCTCAGGTGAAAATTGTTAAAAATTAATGGAGTACTATTTTCTAATTAAAATTTTTCAATGAAGGAAACATATATAAATCAGGTTTGCTGATCAGATGGAGAAACAACATGCCAGTTGCCCAGTTAAAGACAAAGCAACTCTTAACACTACACTAATGGAAATTGTTCTATTTTTATTAATTTTTTTTTGGTCTTTATGTCTTTATTCTATTTTAAATAAGCGAAAGAAAGCAAAAAGAAAATCACACATTGCGATGCGTTTGGAATTAATTTGTTGTTCGAGGGTAAAAAAAAATTATTGAGTTTAGATAAAAGAAGTTAATTCAGATTCTTTCTCTCTAAAGTTAAAAGGAAACATTCTAATTTAATTAATTAAAATAATTAATTTTTCATTTCAGATTATGGGCTTTTCAATCACTCGATTTCGGATCTTTAAATCTATTCAAAGCAGACTACAAATTTGAAAACTAAAAAGGTATTCTTTCTCTTTTGTTTAATTTATTGTAGGTTTGCGATTTTCACACATTTATTTTTTGTTTTAATCATATTAAATTGGATATTCTATTTCTTTAGTATTTTTTTTGCCATTTAGAACTTTCTAGTGATTTTCGTAATTTTCTTTTTCCTCTGGTAATTGATTAAAATGAATACATACTTTTCCTTTCCAAAATATTAGTCACACATAGGTTTGTTATTTTCTGTAATGGGATAGTATAAATGTTATGTATGTTTATATTTATTAATTTTTAATCAAATTAGTTATTGCTGAAACTTAAAACATAATAATTTTTTTCAAATAGAGGTACCGATAACTATTTAATGCGTTCAATAATTGTAAAAAACAAAACTGCTTGATTGAATTGGCAAAATCTACAGTAAAAGTGAAGGCGCCAATTTCACGCTTGTCAGATATCCCTTTCTTACACAAAAATTTCACATCTTTTTGAAGAGCTCTATTGGAAATATTTGATGATACGAGTATATGTAAAATTAGTTGTATAAAATGATGATATTTTATAAACTTTGTACGTTGACCAATTCCTGTTATTTTTTTTAAATTAATTATTATAATAATTACAATTTTTAGTATTTCTTTTTCAAAGTAGGTAGACTAGTACACGGAGCATTGATCAAAGTCCACAAACCGAACTTAAAGCGTACTTTATATCCTCAATTTTAATAAGCTTTCTTAAAAAATAATCCTGTAAAACCAGTCGATTACTTAATTATAGTTTAAAAATCATATTAATAGTTCAAAAATAAAAATAAAAATTGGTTATTTTTTATCATTGTAATTTGTAGTAAATAAAAAATATCAATTACATTCAACTAAAAATTTCATAAATATATATAAAGTATTTATTCAGAAATACTACTAAACTAGTAACGTATCGTGAAATATTCACAGCCCAACAACTGACAAATGGCAAAAATTGGTAATTCAATGAAATCAAAATGACTGTTGTAACAATAACAACAATTATTATGTATTTAGAATATAATTAGATATATTTTCCAATATGCAAAGAAAGTGAATGATTTGTAAGACGATATCAAATCCATTTGGAAAACGTAGCCCAGTAAGTCATACCTAAAACAAGGATAAAAGGACTCGTTGTGATTCGTTCTCTTTTTATCGAACCGTACCGTCCACTCATATGGTAGTTTTGTTACTAGCGTAGACTATTTTTATAAGTCTATGGCTTACAATCTTTGTTCTCTGTCTTTACCGACATATGAACATACGTTTGCCTATTATCAGTAATTGAGCGATGTAAGTGCCGAGGAGGCCATGGCCCCAGACAGCATATGATAATATATTAACATTGTTAACTCCATAAAAGATTCTGCTTTGAGAAAAAACAAAGAGAATATTTTTTAATAATTAAGAAACTTAAAGATATTTGACTTTTTACCAATTTTTTGGCTAATCGTGACAATAGGGGGTGACAAATTTTCGGTTAGCTCCGAACGGCAAAATCGCACGCTACGCCATAGCCTTCTATTATATTGATTGGGGATAGGAGACTCGTGTTAATTCCATATATGTAATTTCATTTATGCTTCTCGTATTATTCATTAAACCTTTAACGAAATCATTCAATAAAAAACAAATTCTTAAATTTAAAATGTCAACTATAATGCCAGAATTTCGAGTTATGCCTGCGACTGTATGTATTTCTAAATTTCATCTATTTAACTAATTCTAAAACTAATTCATTTTTAAAATATATCAGGCTTTTTCATCCCCCGCCAAAATATCCCCAGACAAAACATTTCCGGACAAAGTATTCCCCCGAAAAAATATATCCCAATAAATCTTTCGATTATTATATACTTCTCTTTTTGTACCCTGGTTTTGGATTTATCGTAGTCTATACTCCAAGTACTTATTGTTAATTAAAGTTGTCGCTGTTTTTTAAATTTTGTTAAGTTATACAGGATACCGTTGACGTTTATATTGTTCCAAAATAGCGATTAACTTTTAGCCCATGATGCTATATTATCAGGATGGGAAAACATGAGGCCTAAGAAAGCCGCAATTGAGTTTTTAATACTCTTTAAAGAGCAATATCATGAGATGAAATATAAACATTAAAATGGAACTATGAAAAAGAAAAAAAAATCCTCAATTTTTGTAACACAATTTAAATATACCAGAAATCTATATAATAAAATTTGAAATAATGAAATCTAAGAACAATTCCAATAATGTTTAGAGAAATAATAAAACTATGTATTGTAAATAAATTATAGATCTTCTAAGACTTTGATGGAAACCACGTTTGCCTCAATGAAGAACCACATGCGGCTCTCGGAGTCGCAAATTCCCACCTTGGGTATATTAAATGCTAAGAAG
Organism: Sisyra terminalis; assembly: GCA_958496175.1. Classification (NCBI taxonomy): domain Eukaryota; kingdom Metazoa; phylum Arthropoda; class Insecta; order Neuroptera; family Sisyridae; genus Sisyra; species Sisyra terminalis. Next base: position 26,103,799 of record OY292279.1, read on the forward strand.
AGAGTCAAAAATAATATTCCATGGCGTTATGCAACCAATAAAAATTGTCATTTTCTATATATATACGCGGAATTGGTTCTCAAACTGGTTATTTTTTCGGGATATTTTGTCAAGGTTTATTTTTTCTTATGGATAATTTGTCGGAGGGTCTAATATCCTGGAACCCGTGAAGGAGAAACTTTGTATAATCGTTAAATATATTTTTTTATTTTATTACATTAACCTTCTGTATTACTTATCCATTCTTTATGAAAGAAAATTAAAAAAAAACAGTCAATATTTGATTATCTTCGAAGTACAGTACAATTAAAATGAAATTTTATAGTTTTCTGTTTATGCTAAAGGTTTGTGAAAATTGCGGATTCCCTCAATTTGCATAAGCCTGTGCATTAAATTCCATACTTTTAACAAGATGCATATCATTATGTATTACATAATGAAAAAAAAACTACACAAACAGAAAACTTTCTCGTAAATAACCTTGTCGGATATTACGACTGATTTCGCTCTATATTGTCAGTAAATTCCCACTAGAATTTTCAATTTTCTCATAATATCTCTCCGTCCAATACAAATGTTTAAAATTAACCGCCAAACGTCGACAATATATTGAGCAAAAACGTTCGCAAAAAAAAGGTTAACGATTTTATCATTGTGGAAAAATCGTTTTATTTCCATTGAATAAGGAAAATTTTTGTAGCGTTGTTTCAACGATTGAGATGCCATGATGGTCAATGAGGTTTATTTGTAAAATTTCCCATCGCAAATTCCTTATGAAACTAACAATGATAAAGCCAGATTACATTAATATACAATAGTTAGAAGCCAATCGAGGTCTCGATAAGTTCTCGAGAATTTCAGAATGAATGAATAAATTACTACTCATAAATACACATTTTCTTGTTAAACATAATTTGTTTTACAGTGATTGGTCTCAGTTTTAGTATAATATTACGAGCCGATATTTTCACATCTAGATAGTGACATTTATCTTCCAGATAAAATTTAATCCGAAGAAGAGACAACATACGTTTTTCACCTACGAATATTATGATATTTATTCTACATATATCACTACTCTTTGGTGAAAATACCCATGTTTTCTCTAATCTCCGGATAAAATTACGTATAATTAACGCTATTAATAACGCTCGTATAATTGTCCGACCGAACTTTCGGTTTCGGTTAAAAAACGAGTTTCAGCTGTCGTCAAGCCGAAACTACGACTGAAACTGGAACTGAATTCGTGAGATAAAAATGTTAAAAAATTATTGTTTTTCAGATATTATTTGAATCTTCAATTATGATACTGATAACTATCAGTTGATTAAAATTTTGTTTAATATTATCTTTAATATTTTTTTTTCAGTTCGAAAGAAAACTGATCAAAGTTTAGAAGAAATTATTTTGCTTTTAAGATATAAGAAAGAGTACTTTCTATTTTGTGTACCTAAACATATTAGGTAAAAAGTATTTTTTTTATAACTTTGTTTTATTATATGTTATTTGTAACTAAATATTATAAAGAAATATTAGATGAATTTCTTTCAGATCAACCTCTTATTTCAGCATAAATAATTTATTTGAAATAAGAAATGATTATAAACTGATGTAAATGATTAGCTCAAATATTAGGGACTAAATGATCAATAAATACTTACAGGATTTCAAAGTTAAGACTCACTAATAATGATTATTTTTTTTCTACGAAACTGAGACTAATGCCAAAATTCGGTTTCGGTCGGACACTAATAATAATTATTGTCTCAAATTTGAACTACCTATTTGTTGTCATTTGTTTCAACTGTCATTTCGTTCTAATTCAATTGCCAATTTTTGCCATTTACCAAGTGTGTAGGTTGTGAATATTTCACGGATAATTACTGTTTAATATATAATAGTTTATTGGTCTGTGTAACCTGAAAAAAGCGAACAGCCAATTCAATACGTCAAGTATCTCTTCGATATTGCTGCTACTAGTGGTCGAAAACATAACTAAGCCTATCCAACTTTTGCAGGACGAGGGAACTAACAAATTCGTTTGTTCTCCCGTTATTTATTTTCTGTGATTTTAGAGGTATATTTAAAAGATAAATGTTACGAAAAACTTACAGAATTCATTTGTAACTATTATTTATATTGGAACGTTTTTTTTTCTTAATAACTTTTAGTTAATTTCGCAGTTGGTACGTCAACTTTACGTTACTATAGTAAATGAATCAATTTTTTGAAACCGTTTAGGCGTATCTTATTGTCGATAATTTGCAATTTATTTTTCTGAATAATAAATAGTATATGTTAATTATATTTACATAGGCTTGATTCATACAAAAACGACCAAGCCTTGACGCCTTGAGGATTTCACTCCAAGCCATGGCTTATATACCTACCTGAGGTTTTCAGGCATTTCCAAAGATGGAAAGCCATTTGGTATCGAAGAGAAAGTTTATTGTTGACTCAAATTTTAAATTGAAAAAAATTAAAAATTCACAACTCGAATACACCGCAATTCCATTGTCCTGCCAACATTGACCTATTGTTGCAAAGAAAAAAAATATACAATTATAAAATTTAAATAACACGTAGCACTTAAGTGTTTTTCTAGTTTCTGTTAATCTCATTTTCTTAATGATTAAATATACTAAATCATTTCCTTTTTTAAAATATTATACTAATGATTGACATCAAAATTAATGTATGATTACCTACATTAATGATGATTTTTCAATGATTAACGTACTACCTAATGGTCTTTTGATACTTTTGACTTATACCTCCGTATGTAATTCAAGAAGAAAAAAATAGTGCAAATTATTCTACGATTATCGTTCCGATTTGTTTATTAAACAAATACAATTATGCTATTCTTCAGTATATCTGGAAGGAAATATTAAATTTTTCAAATCACAATTTGCCGCATCTAATGCGGAGATATTTTCAAAAAAGGAAATTCAACATCCGTTCACGAGCTTGGAAAAAATATCCAGTTCTTCTTTCTTTTTCGAAAGTGATTTGATTTTGAACTTGACTTTAGGAAAGTTGCTTTGAACTTTATTCCGAAGGTTGACTTACATAGAAAAAAAGAAAATTTTGAAAAGGGAATTAAAAGATATAAATTAACGCCTAACGAGTGTTATTGATTTTTGATTGATTGATTGTTCGATATGAAGATCTCATCTTAACCTTAATCAAGGCAACAATTTTGTCGGTGTAAAACGTAATATCCACTAGATTAATTAATTGAAATTAAAAAAAAGACATTGAAAAACGAATACACGCACTAATTACTTAACACCTTCATTTGTACATTCGCATGTAACTATTTTCTTATTAATGAATAAATGAATGAGAAGAAAAAAAATAGGAAAAGTGCATAATGAAAAATATTATGTAATTAATATGTTTAATTGTTATTATCTAAACATTTTGAAAAGTATATTATAAAATCATAACTTCTTCGTTCCCTCACACTTCAGACCTTTCAAAATGAAAAATATTAACACAAAGAGGTTTAATGATGGAATTTAAAAAGAAAAAAAACATCTTAAGAATCCCACAGATTCAAGGCTTCAATTACACACGTTTAATAAATACAAAAATAAAAATATTATTTAATATGGAAATGCTTACCTGTGATTACATCTGCTCTGCTTTGTGATGAAATTGATTACAATGTGTAGCCATACTTGCAACTTCATCAATGAAACATAACAATACTTTAAGTTAAGCAATATTTTTGATTAGTTTTAAGTTTTATTGTTTTACAACCAACCCCATATCCTTTTAGCGACAATGCCTATATCTCTAAAATTTTTGTTTAGTTTGTTTAAAAGTGTTGGGATGTGTATATCTGAATATTCCACACACTTTTAACTTAACAAAAAAAGACAGTATTTGCAGAAATAATCATAGTGGGCAAAATATAATATCTACACCAATTAATGCAATTCTCAGAGGACTAGGATCAAAAATAAGCAGTTAAATCTTGATTTTTACTCGCGAGATTTCGACCCTTTTATTGAGCCTTCCTCAGGCGTTCGTAAACAATCGCTTTAACTTTGTTAACAATAATCTTTGTCATGATTCATTTTTACAGATACGGTACAGTTGATAAAATCAGTAATAACACTTCCAAGATACATAAAATTTCCATAAAAAATAATTAAAAATTAGTTAAAAATGATACTATTTTAAAACCCAACCCAGCATTGCTGAGCGGTTATACTAGATACAAAAAATAAATATACTAAAATCAATAATAATAAGTTATTTACATTCTAAAAAATTAATTACTCAGTTCTGAGTAATAGATTTCAAAAGAATAAACAAGCAGATGTTATGTTTTATTGATTAGGGGGAACGGGAAATAAGATCTTTCCTGAATCTATAGACAATTACCATTTATTGACTAATAAATCGCCATAAAGACATTTTATGATTATTGGTTCTGAAATTCATATTGAAATTGTAAGACAAGTGCTACCATATGCTCGTCAAGTTCTACAGGGTTGTAACACAAAGTTGCTAACAAATCATTTTTAATGTTTATTTAAATACATTGGATATACATTAGATAAATGCATTGGATTATGTCCATAAATGTGTTCTTTAAGTTCAAACTCGATAATTTTGAGTATTCCAACTTGTATAAGTTAAGAATGATAAGACTTTAAACAAGAAGATATTAAGGCAGGGAGTGATATCAAATCCATGTTGGACAGTCGAAGAGTTGTTAGATATTTTCAACCAATCTTAGTCGATCAACCAATTAAAATCTAAAAGTTCCTCCGAACTATCAATAGAAAAAATTATTCTGTAGCAAGAAAATTCAAAATTCCTCTGCTCAAGAAAACCCCCGGAAAAAAAATAAATTAAGGATGGATACTATTGCCCATTATTACCCATCATAATCGTTCAAAGTTCTTCCATTGGATTTCTATTTACTTCAATCACTAGAACTTTTTCTAAAGCAGGCCATTTACGCTCCGACTTGCAGTCCAACTTGTGGTCCGACTTTCGAAGTTGGATCTAAAGTCAGACCGTGAATGGAAATTGTATTTCTAATCGGACTAGATGGACTAAACGGATCATTTAGGTGATCCAACTAGAAGATCCAACTAGTAGTCCGACTAGTTGGACTGCAAGAAACAGCGTGAATAGCTTGCTTAAGCAACAAAGAAATTGAGAATTTAAATAATTATGAAAATATTTTCAGATATTTTGATTAGTAATTAATTGATTTTTGCTAATTTGGCATTAAATTGAGAAAATGGATGTCACAAAAGGAGAAAGATTTTTACACTGGCTATTGCTATTGCTATAGCAGGATTGGAAATATTGTTTTGTCATTTATAAGGATCTTAATTTTCCGTTTTTGTGTTATTCATCAATTGATAAAGTCAAATGAACTAGAATGTTCCAACCACAATGTTAACTTTAAATATTGCCTGAAGAAGTAGAAAAATGTATCAACGTATCCAAGTTTCCGAAAAAAATCCAAGTGACATTAAATAAAGATAGATGAGATTCAATATACATATATTTTCATATTTTCATATATATATATTAATCTATATGTAAACCCAAGGAAAACTTCAGATTAGGTTTATTTTATTTTTAATACCTGACTAGGGCTATTGCGACCATTGTCATATATTTTGACCAGATCAAATTCGAAACTTTTACGCAAGGAACTATAAGACCAATAAATAAATGTCTAGGAATTATAAATAGGTTTTCTTTGCTTTAAAATCAAGCAAATATAAAGAACTTTCAATTTATTTATAATTTATAATAATACATTTTTCTTAATAGTTGAACAATAAAAGGACAACAGTGGTTTAAAAATTATTTATTTTTGCAAATTTTTTCAACGTGTAATTTTCAATATTCTTTTTAATTTTCTGGTTCTATCAAAAATAAAATAAAATTAATAGATAGTAAAAGTTTTGTTTCGAATCATAATAAAATAAGGACGGTGAATAATAATTAAAAATAAATTAACATGGCAATAAAATAAAAGCTTAAATAACCGCTCATAAATATTCCATCGCGAACCATTAAAAAGGTCATGGCAAGTTCACCTTATACTACACTATGCATTATATTATGGGATCAATATTTTCAAAATGGAATTTATGATTTTTAAAATTCATCGAACGTTGGTTGCCAGTACAAATTGGAAAATGCACGCCGAATAGAATATAAAAATTGGAAATATTTAACTATAATATATTCTTTAGTGTCTATAATATGGTACCTACATAATATAGAATAAGCACACATTTGTGACCTTCTTATGTGGTCATTTTTGGCCTTATCACGTAGATCACGTAACCGGTGAGCCTAAAATAAATAAACGAGCCCACAAAGTGTAGGATGGCCACAAAAAAAAAACGACTTAAATAATAGATATAAGAATAAATGTTTATTTAGCATTGATTACATTAGAATAATTTGCAAAAGGTATTTTAAAATTTATGATTAAAAAATCACTAAAAGTGTTTAGGACTGTTTTTCATTAAGTTTTTATTACCTTAAAAAAGATAACGAACCATTTAATAATTCTAATATACCATGCGTCTTTTATTTAGACGACAAGCAACTTCTGCACAGCCTAAATCGATTAGGCAATAAAATTTTATATATTCCGATTTTTTTTTACCAATCGACGGGAAATCGTTTGTGAATGATTCCTTTCGTTTGTGACCAAATACTTTAGTAGTAGTTAATTAATTACGGAAAATAAATTGTCTAGTTACTGATAAGGTAATATCTTTAGGAAATACGGTTTAAAGCAAAATAAGGAGACGAAAATGTAGGAAAGTTTAAAAAGTAATGGTTAGATAATGAAACAATTACAAAAATCAAAGAAAAATATACACAAATTGCTTTCTCTCATTCCAAAAATACAAATTAAGAAAATATTTGTTTTATAAATTTTCTTCTTTTTCGAATTTTTGATGGGGGGGGGGAATTTCTGGTACCATTTATTTCTATTTTTATTAATTAAAATTAATTCTTACATTTTTATCTTTATATTTCGCATAATACCTTATTTACTAAATACCTTACTATATCGAATGCCAAAATAAAGTTTCGGATAATTCAAACTTTAAAATTGGATTGGCTTAATAGTAAAGGTAGCGGCAGTAGTGATGAAAAGTTAGCGAAGTTGAAAATCATCGAGAGAATTTCACTACTTCTACCAACTTTTATTTGTTACCCTGGTTACCCTTTTTTAAAACTAAAAATATTGCTTCCCGCGCCATCTCTATTTGGCCTCAAAAAGATAAAGTTTAGGGACCCCAGTCTATCCTAAGAGAGACACCACCCATTTATTGGTTGTAAGTTGCCAAAAAAAAATAATATTTTTTCCGTTAATGCCTTTCATTAGAACCAGCCATTTCTATAAAGATCGCATGAAAAAAGGCTTATGTCCCCTTTTAGGTCGGTCAAAAGCTGACAACGTTGTATTTTGAATTTTGTACTTTGTTTTTATTTAATTCACGAATAATTCAGTTCATAGTAAAAATTTAGCCACAAAAGAGAAAATTATATTATATTAAAAATGAATTAACAAAAAAAATTGCGAATAGAATACAAAATAAAGTGGAAAATCCAACGTTGCCAGATTTGACTGATCTAAGAGAGGTCTGAGCCAAAAAACGGGGATGTGGTATTTTGAAAAAAAAATGTTTCCTGCATATCTCTAGACCATAGGTTCTTAACCTTGTTGAAAGTACTGACGCCCACTAGTATTCATGAGTTTAATGAATCCTTCTAAATTAAAAAAATAAAATATGATTTTTTCAAATCCAAAAAATATATATATTATATATAAACTTAATAATACATAGGTGCATAAAATTAACAAAATCATTAAGATCAAAGAAAAAATCCATTATAACATGATATCCACCGAGCTCGCGAGACTAACTCACCGAACTCTTCGAGTTCAATTGAATCCAGGTTAAAAACCACTACAGTAGACTATCATAAAAAAAATGTACTACAGTGGAATCCGTATTGTATAAAGCAGCTTGAAGCGGAGTTGTTTTGGGAATCAGCTACAAATTCTAACTCACTTGATTTTTTATTAAATGCTGTTTACCGATGCTTCATAACTATCAAGGTTTTTAGCGACTCTAGAGTTAATGAAATCCATAACTCGAGAAAAATCGAAACTTTGCTCGTTATGAGATTTGGACCCAGCACTTATCAGTTTTAGAATGGCCACCTTGGCCACTTGGTCACCTGTAGGGTTTTTATATGTTTTTGTTAGTTATAAAATTGTTCCCGCTATATTTATAAAAAGTAACGAAGTCAGTCATTTTAAATGAAGGGCGTTAGCAGCAAATTGCATTTGTTTGTTAATTTATAATCATTAAATAAATAAATTCTTTCGTTCGTTTTATTTCAATTTTGTTAATTTTTCACTGCTTTTTTTATGCAATTAACATCTGCTAACGTTTATGGTGTTTGGTGTTCCTCAACTTATCAATCTTACGGCAAATCTCCTACGGCAAAACCTGAATATTTCGAATTGTTAAGCCATTCTATTTACAGTGGAATAAACTAGATTATCTCCTGTTTTCCCATCTTCGAGATTCTTTTAACATTTTTTTTTCCAATATCGTGTCGGGGTTAATCTTCATACTTGGCTGAAGGATGCAATTGTGTATGTTGTTCATATTAAGCATACTTTGTATTATAAACGTGGATGTAAACCCAAGTAATAATTCACAATAAAGTTATTAAAACAGATACTAAAAGTCACCTGGAGGCATTAGTCAGGTTGCAGACTAAAGCCACGGGACAGGCTCTCGACTTTATGCCGATCCGGTAGAGTTTCTGAAGGTTATGGGCACTTTTGTCTTATTTAGACCTCTACCATCGTGTTTTAGCAATATTTTCGTTAATTTTTCTATTTTCTTTTATTCATTTGTGGGACGATATTCAGGCGGTAAATTTAAATACAGCTTTTTCTGGAAGAAGTTTAAGTTTTAAGAGGAATTCATAAATATAATCAGAATTTCATTTTTGTCGTTGAGACTAGAGAGTGATTAGACTAAAGAGTTATCAGATAGAACTGACCAGTACTCTAACAATTTTTGAATTTTAATTAATTTTAGGCTCTTTTTTTGAAGATATGTTAATATATTGATATGGTTCAATGGGTCTTCATTCATCAGTGTAAATTTGGGTGCGATATTTGATGAATATTCGTTTTGAAATACTATGCTTAGAGTATGAATGTTATGTTTTATCTATTTTTAAAAAAATATATTTAAGTTAGGATAGTTAAGATAAGAAATTGATAAATGTAAAATAAGATTTGTCAAAGTATTTAATACTTTAATATATATTGATAATTATATATGTATCTACAACAAAAGAAGTAGAGAAATAAGTATTTAAACAAAGTTTAATAAACTCTAATTTTTGTTGTCATATTAGTGGTTGAATTGTATCCAATTTTTGTTGTAATGATTTAATTTATTGGCTTTTAGTTGTATAATTTGGAAATCTGTTCTTTATTGATTTGGGGGCATCCATTAATTACATGAGGCTTTTATAGGGGAGGGAGTGTTGAACAAAATCTCACTCTATCTCACATGGGGGACAGGATGGTCTCGGTAAATATCACGTAATTTTTTAAATTGTTTTTTTAAATAAATCTAATGTAATCGAAGTACAGATTAATTCATTTACATTGTAAATACTTAATTTAAAAAATCGAGATATTAGGGGAGGGGATAAAATAAAACCGCACGAAATCTTACCAAGGGGGGGAGGGTCGAAAAATAGCTAAAATTTAGTCAAGCAATTTTAATACATGCCCCCTCTTTTGCTGTTATTTAGCGACTCTAGGGTTGATAAAAATCCGTAAATCAAGAAATATCGAAAATTTGCTCGATATGAGACTCGAACCTAGCATCTACCAGTTTTGGAATGATCACCTGAACCACTGGGCCACTAGTAGGTTCACTATTCATTGATTTAAGCATATTGTTTTTATAATACCGAATCTCCAATGTTATTGTCTTTATGGTGCAACAGTATACTATTTTTACGTATTTTGTCCAAACATTTTGTCGTTATTTATTCATAACTAAGGTTAAAAACTTGGAAAATATCTGATCAATCAAGGTGACTTAGATGTCTAGGGAAAAAACAATATATTCTGTTTTATAAGGAGTGTACCTAACGAAACCGACGCTTAGGGTAAGCATCAATGTTGCATCCCTCTGTCATAGTAAAAAGTAACATTTTTTAATAATAAATAAAATGTTATAAGATGAGAAAAATATTTTCTTTAAAAACTAAATTATAAGAATGCATTTTCAAGTGAGTCGAGTAAATTTATCGAATAAGTGAATCGAGTATTACAAACGAGTAAATGAGATTAGTGTTTTAGTCGAGTGATTTACTTTTATAAATAAATAGACGTTGAAGTGATAGACGTGAAGACTAAAAACTGTTACTTTCTATTTAATTCAAATCTTGCATTAATTTTAGAACATCCTTTATGAGTAGACCGTGCATAAATTGTAAAAGAAGAAGAAAATAATAGAAGTGTACACAGTGCCATCTAACTGAGCTACGTTTTTTTTTTGTAACTAAAAACAATAGCTGACGAGTGAGTGCCGATGAGCACTAATTTACGTAAATAAGCGCTGGCATTTTATTTGCTTCAGTTACCCTCACTGACACTTCAACCTCTTCTAGCTAGTCCAACATAAGCAATTTTGCATTATGTGTAGTTCAATCCAGATTTGTGTCAGTATAGGTGGCACTGGCAGTTGTTTACTTACTGGTTTCTTGTTTACTATTCAGTAAACCTTCCCTCAGATCAGTGGTACCAAGTGACAAATTTATACTTGGGAACTAGAGGGCCGACAAATTAACAAAAAAAACATGTTTCGGCTTTCATTTGACATCTTAAAATCTGAAAAAGTTCCATATATGTACAAAAAATGGTTTTAGTATGTAAACCTATCAAAAAATGAAAAACCGATTCATCGAGTAACTTATGATATATTACACATCCTACGAAGATTAAAAGATTACGGTTCACTCTGAACTATAGCACAGAAAGAATATAAATATTAAGTGGAGTAAAATATGTACAACGGACGTTCTTAAAATAAATTGAGAATTATTTTTAATATAAATAGTATATCTACAAACCTACTGGTGGCGGAGTAGTCAATGTGGCAGCTCTAAAACCGGTAGGTGTTGGACTTGAATCTCGTATTGGGCAAACTTTCGATATATCTTGATTTACGGATTTTTATGAATTCTAGAGTCGCTAAAGACCTTCGTAGTTATATAACCACGTTAAATAACAAGAAGACGAAAGTATACCTACAGTAATACTTGTATTTCAACAAGAATGAAGGAAAAGTATAGTGAGGTCATGAAATTAGGTGAGAAAAGTATAAAATTTGAATAAAAAACATACTTGTCACTTTATTTAAATAAATTATGATTTTTGTAAAAAAATATATAGTATGTAGTGCTATAAATTTTAAATAAATTTCAATATTTATATATTTTTCTATCTATGCAGATTTCCTATACTGCTTTTGTAAATCCTTGTCTAATTGCACTTGAATGTCATCAAAAGACTTGCCTTTAGTTTCCGGAACACAAAAACCAATAAAAACCACACTACAAAGACATCCAAAGACATAAACGTAATAGTTCACATACATTCCGCAATAATCAGTAATTACTCCATACAGTTTCGTAGCTGTTGCTTCTAAAACTAATGTATAAAGCTGACCAGCTGGAACAGCAATGGCCTTAACACTTGTCGGAAATATTTCTCCAATAATGACGTATACTTGACTGGTTAATCCAATATTCATGAAAAATACGTAAAGTAAAAGACTAACTAAGATGAGATTTGATATGATTTCATTGTTATAGTTGTACAGTTCGGTTAACATGAGATTGATCCCAGTTATAAAAAGACATATAAGAGATCCTAGCGTTGAAATAATTAGAAGTAAACGTCTGCCAAATCGATCGGAAACGAATGCCGTGCCTGAACAGGCTACCACTTGGAAAACTCCAAACACTAAAAATAAAACCAATTTTTAGAAACTTGATTTTTGGTTGGAATCGTAGACCATACTATGCTACATGGATTGCTCAACTATTGGTTCACGCATAGAAGAAACTTTAATAAAGAGTATACCTAATGATGCAACTAGGAGGTCGCTATTGCTGAGCAATATGCAATTAAGTGCAATCGGAATACGTAGATGAACATCGTATGAGCCCAATGAGATCATTGTTTTCGATGATTTTCTATGTTGATGAGCAATCCATGTAGGTACTGTACGGTACAAGATTCTATTAGCTTTCCTAATAGTAATTACCAATTGTTGATATTCGGTAATCTATTTGTCCTCCTGTTTTTTCGAAAATAAACTCAATGTAACTTAATATCGCTCCAATTCCAGCTATTTGCTGGCAAGTCATTAAACCGAAAGAGATTATCATAGCATTACGACTAGTTTTTTTCGTTATTAAAGACTTGAAGGATTCCTTATTGGTCATGTCGGCCAAAACACTTGCGTGCATTTCCGCTGTGATTTCATCGACATCACTTCGACCACGTAAAGTTCTTAAGCTCGATTTTGCTTGCTCGGTTTTATTTTTCATTAGATAGTAGTAAGGTGATTCAGGAATAAATAAACATAGAACCAGATTCAAAAGAGGCACGCTTAAAGATATCAAGGAGAGGTTTTTAAACGTGACATAGGGTCCAACCGCATATTCGAATAGTATTCCAACTCCAAGCATGATTTCCAAAAGAGATCCCATAGCACCACGAATAGAATCTTCAGACACCTCTCCAGTATACATTGGAGTAATGGAAAATGAGGCACCAACGCTCAGTCCTCCTATGAAGCTGAGAAAAGTTGTTATGAGGAGACAGGAAATAATCACCGTTCATTGGTATACCGTGCCAAATACAGCATTGAAAGTGAATTGGCAAAATAAAGCAATAGCCAGCCAATTATGCTTGGTATTGTGAAAAGTAGAATACAGCTTTTGCGTCCGATTCGATCGACTAGTACAATTGTCACACAACAACCAATGATTCCCGTGTACATGACCAGAGATGCAAGCCAGGATTCATCCTCGGAAGTGATGGGAATTGAATTTTCCTCTTTTAAGACCATTAGAGCGGGCGAAGGCCAACCATATAACATTCCCGTTGTCATAACGCATAAATTTGCTTAAAAGATATTATGATTTAAGTAATTATTGTCAATTTATTGATGATTAAAGAAATAAATTAAAGAGTCACGTATAATTGAAAATATCTAAAAGTAATTTTATCTAAAGTTAAAAAAATCAATTGTTTTACAATTAAGATTAATTTTTATTTCAAAAGAATTGTGATTAATTTTACAGGCTAGCAAGATAATACTCCAAAAAGCGCGACGGCCAGACCTTTGTCATTTTATAAAAGCTGAAAATTTATTTGTGCATGTTCCTAACTATGATGATTAGCGCCTATGGAGATTGGATGGTGGTTACTTTGGCAGATAACAGGTAACAAAAGTGTATAAAATAAAAGCTTAGTTTCGTCTAAGTATAAAGGTCAGTTTTTTATATTTTCTTCGGAATAATATTAAAAATCATATCCTCCTTTGCCAGAAACTTAGCACGGTTTCAACCCCCTGCCAGACATTCCTTAACTTAATAAGTTTATATGATAATAGGCAAATAGCTAGTGACAAGACAGACCAAAAATTGAGAAAGTGAAAACCAAATATAACTGATAAACACAACTGACAAATATAATTGATACAATATTGACATCAGGGAGTATAGATACCAAGAGTCCGAACGCAAAGTTAAAAAATGGCATCAATTTGAGGTCCAGTACCGGTAGAGCGCGCAACACTTCCCAGAGTACGCGTTTGAATCATTACACAGGAAATGTTATTTTATGATGTGATTTCTAATATAATTCCTAAGAAAGTATAAAAAACTGACGTTTATACTTCGACAAAAGTAAGCATTTATTTTATACACTTTTGCTACCTGTTACCTGCTAAAGTTACCACCGTCCAATCTCTATAGGCGCTGATCATACTTACCTGTATTAAGGACATAACACTGTATTATGACAGTATAGGACAGTAAATGAAATTTAAGCAATGATATAATTATAATGTGATTATTACATAAAATCAATTTCGAGTCGTAAAATTAATGATTAGATATTTTAAAAAATCTATTAGTACTGTTGGTAAAACTTGAATATTTAGTTTGTTGTTTACTGTGACTGCTTTAAGATATTAATAATTATAGAGTTTATAAAAAATTATTCACTGGCAAATTTTGAAATTATTCGCTCATCACGAGATTGGAACTAAGTTCAAAGCAGTTTTCTGAATGGAATTTTATGTTCAAAACTAGAGGTTCGCTTCTGCTAGAATTCAAAACGAGATCTAATTGTTTTTGATTTGCGTTATTGCACTGGCAGAAGCAGCTGTTTTCCAACTGCGCATGCTCAACTAATTCAATAGCGACTAAAATTTGGTTTGAGCTCCTGCAGAAACGGACCTAATATCTCATTGCTTGAGAATATCAATAAAATATTATATCAATTAAATATTACATAATTTAAAAACACTATCAACAAAAATATTATTTCCATTGGTTTATCGATTTATAATTTAAATGAAAATAGTATTAATATTTACAAAAGGAATTTATTTTGTCCAAATACCTGCAAATCCTGAGATATATTGCCACAGTCTACTTCCATTTCTGTCATTCTTTGACGAATTGATCGAACTCATTGTTTGATTATTACGCACAAAAAGTGTATGCTGATATTAATTTATCTACTAAACTAATGCTTTTTCAAATACTTTAAATATTCTACTTAAGTACTTAGGCAAAATTATACTCTTTTATGTTTGATAAAAGTTATAATAAAAACTTATCCGATTACTTAAACTTCTCACTAGATAACTAATAGTAAAACAAATTATTTTTATAACCGTTTTATCGTTTTATATGCGTAAGTGTACAAAAAATGATATAATAAGATAACTTATCAGAATATTTTTCAACTACGATAGATAGATTTCCAAAAAACATTAAGAAGATTGATTGGTAATTTGTGATTGGATTAATATTTTTATATTACTGAGATAATAATCCATAGTTGAGTAAATAAAAGAGGCATCTCCGTAAATCTTATTATAGATCAAAGTACATTGAAAATATTTTTACGATAAAATAGGTTAAAAATAAAGATTTTTACATTTCTTAAATATTGTACTTTATTGCTGTATAAGTACATACTAAAACAATAGTACTGATTTCATAAATATGTATAAGGTATTGTAAAATGTTTTAAATTTGAAACGTTTTACAATTATAATTATATAGAGTGTTCCAAACTTGCAATGCATGATGGGAAATATGTCATAATGTGGCGCCGCCACAAGTGTGTCTGGAGTATTAACAGATTCAATGCGCTGAGAGAAACAATACTATATCTGAAATTTATATTTGTAAAGCTACTGAATAGTTTGTTGTCAATTTTCTGTACCCAATCAAAACCATTTATTTAAAATAGTAAATTATGGTTTAAAAAGTTATGGTTTATTGTTATATGGCAGTTATTGTTACTGCATTTAATGTTCAGTAATGAATTTTCTTACTCTCAGCAACCAAGAAATGATAAAAAATTTAAACAATAAGATATTAAGGGAGAAATTGGTACCAAATCCATGTCAGATAGTCGAAGAGCTGTCAAATATTCTCAATTAATTTTGGTCAACCAATCAAATAACCAAAAGTGTCCAAGAAATATAAACAGGGAAAATTATATTCTGCAAAAGAAAATCCCAGGAAAAAATTAATAAATTAAGGGGGGGGGGGTGTTCTTGTCTTATCCACCATAAATGATCAAAGTTGTTCCATCGGATGTCTATTTATTTCAATTGCTACAACATTTACTTAAAAAATTTAAAATTTAAATGATGTTTGAATTGTCACAAATTTTTCTTAATAATTTATTGATTTTATGTTTGGAATTGTGAAGAATATATCAGGATGTGGTAGACCAAACAAATTAGCAGCGTTGTAACGTTTCGTTGGTCTTATTCCTACTTCACCAGGCAACTTGTAAATATTAGATAAAAACACATAGTCCCATGATTAAAAACAAATTCATACATAAGAATGTTTTAACCATAGCTATTGGTAACTGACACACCAATTCTTTATTTTAACTCCGGTGTATTTCACCAACAAGTCTGGCGTATGCATTTCTTTTAAGTTATGGGCCTGTGTTTTTATCTAATATTTACAAGTTGCCTGATGAAGTAGGAACAACACCAACGAAACGTTGCAATTGAAATAATTTAAGTAAAACACTGCTACTTTGTTTGGTCTACCACATCTTGATATATCTTTCACATTATAAATCGATTTAGACCTGAAAAAATGGAAATATTTGGAATTAATTATTTACACGCTATAAGCCGAATGGTTAATAATATTAAGGCTAATTATATTTTGTCTTTTAATTTTATATTAAAAAATAACATTCTTTTCCGGACTAATTTTCTTTTCCTAATTTATTAAAGTAACGTATACCGAATTATTTTCTCTTTTATTTTTCCCACAAGGATTTTTACTCATTTGAAACCAAAATTTTGATTTTATTCATGAAAAAAAATATTTAAAATATTTCATTTGGAGAATTTCAAATGTTCAATTACCTTATTAACTCTCATGCATATTAAAATAATACAAATACTTGTAATAATTTATATAATATTAATTTATTTGTATATAAAATGAAACTACTGAAGTTTTTTTTCAAAGGATGTACACCATTCTTAGTATTACAATTAAGATCCTTTATTGTAGCGATTTCTTTTAATAGACAAGGTTTTTTTTTGTTAATTTCCTTTGTTCATTTATGGGCACAAAACGCATATTAATAAATGGACTTGAAACAAGACATTGATCGATTAAATGTATAAAAACTGACAGTAAATTGCTCACTTAAACACATTGTGCGACACAATGCGTCTATATGAAATAATTATAATAATTTTCAGGAAAATGAATACAAAATTATTTATCTACAATTAGTCGTTGGTACATAAACAAAAACGTCTAATATAGGTACACATTTTCCTTATTCTCATTTCGATCAATGACAAATTCCTTTTTTAAATCACAATGACAGTGACGTGATTGTTCTAGCCCGTTTCAATTTATTAGAACTGTCGTGAAGTCATACATTTCTACCGTAAAAGAAAGCGAAAATAATCAATTTTTATTCTGGAAACAATCAATTTAGCGTTTAAATTAAGCATTGTACTTAACTAAAATTATAATTTTTTCGTACGATAAGCAACTGTATAATTATCTACGTTTTGGATTTGTGTCAATGATAAATTAACGAAATTCGATTGGGAAATTTTCCGAAAAATTATTTCGAATTGAAATTGGATAGTTACGATTATGATTTGTGGAATTAAAGAAGGCGATGATGAGTAATTTGAGGCCTATTTTTTTTTGGAATTAATAAGGCGTAGGTAACGGGGCCCTTTATTAAGAGAAGATCGAATTTCGTATACAAATGAAAATGAAAATAAAAATTGAAATTTTGAGGACAAGGCCAACAATTTGATAGGATAAAATTACACTTAGATAATTTGATATTCGTTCATTGTAATATTATATGTTATGTGCATTCGATTTTTACTATTAGGCATTATTTTATTTTCAAACATAACATTGGTAGCACTTATTATGAAAAAAATGAATTATGCAAGTTTGAAAACACACATAATGTGCAATAAATTCCTAAAAAGAATTTAAATTACACGGATTTAAAATAATTATAGATTTGGGAAGAACCAACTTTATCTATGATTTAATTACAATAATTTTTAATATTTCCAATTGCTACCTTGAAACCATTGCAAGGCTATGTAAATCACGCAATTTTATAACAACGTCTATTTATAATATTTGCAAAAGATATGTGATGTACCCAAAGAGATGAAATGATTATTTAATTACTAATTTTCATTTTTGTTAATAATAAGCACAGTTGGTTTATTAATCTAATCGAAAGATGGCACTGTTTTCATGACAGTGTTGTAAATGGGTCTAAAAATGAATGTCGCTAAGACCAAATTTATGATATTCAGTTCCCAACCGCATCCCGATTCTTCCCTACACCTAGATCGATTAAACACCCAATTCAAATATATTGAATGCTTCTCCATAAAACAACTAAATCTATATAAAGATATTAAATACAGAATTGAAATAGTTCGTACAATTTTTCTGAAAATGATGTTCTTCTACAACGATAATTTATATCTAAAATTTCGCTAAAGAATAAGTAAATGTTAAATTTGGTTTGTGTTTCTTTACGGAGCTGAAATCTGGATTATTAAAGTTACTACAATCAGTAGTCCGGAGGCGTTTTCGATATGTGGTTGCATAGAAGAATGCTTCAATTATTTTAAACAGCTATGCAGACCAACGAAGCAGTTTTAAAGAGAGCAAATTCTATTCTGGACATTGATATGTATATATGGATAGACTGGGTAAATGGCGTCAAATTTGAAAAAAACTAGTGTACGAAGCGCCGCCTACATGGGTACAGTATTTATGGTAACTAAAATTAACGACTGGTAATTCCGCTAACAAATAAGCGCTTGAAACAAGCGGTTGTATTTTACTTGCTTCGATTGCTTCAGTTGCCCATAATACAGAAGAGAGACTTCTATATATAGGTCTCTTTTCTAACGCTTCTAGCACAGGCGCAGTTGCATTTTGCTTAGTTCACTCCAAATTTGTACCCACGTAGATGGCGCTAGCGGTTACTTCTAGTGCGACTGTTATTTACTGTAGAGTGCGTTATCCATTGATACAGATGAGTCGCTCTGGAATTATTTACCTACAATATATCTAAAAGACAAAGAAGATATCGTACCTAGGGCAGAGACAGATTAGATGTCGAGAACGCTCTAGTAGCCTTATCGGTGCCCATCTAGCGGTTATGTATTATAAATTTTAACTATTACTAGTACCTAGTAATAATTACTTAATACCTAGGTATATAGGTATAATTTTTTTAATATTGTAGTTGATGTTCCCCTTTATTTTTCTTTTGTAATGGTGTCTCCCTGTTTTGATCATAACAATTGGTTGTAAGCCTACTGGTGGCCGAGTGGCCGGACCGCTCCAAAACTGGTAGGTTTTGGGTTCAATCTTCATTTTAAGTAAATTTTCGATTACGGTTTTTTATTAACCCTAGAGTCGCTAAAGACCTTAGTTGTTATAAAGCAACGGTAAATAATTTAAAAAAATAGATAGTAGTAAAATATTCATTCATCAAAATCAGTTGAGTTGTTTTGGTGTCAAAAGAAGGTATATACATAAACAGGCGCTGAATTTTTTGTATTATATTATTACAAATTTTTTGTTTTAATTAAACTTTGAGTCATGAATAGAAAATATTGAGTTACGGTTTATTTTATATATTTTTTCAGGATAGTTATACTCCTATGTTTTTAAAAAAAATATCTAAAACCCTTATTTATGTTTCCTTAAGATAAATGCAAAAAAAAGGCAATTTTCCTTCGTTTCATTTTTATAAGGATTAAGCTAATTATACAGCTAATTTATAATTACTGAGATTATAAACAATGTTTTTGTTCTGTAGCACTTAAAAATTATGGATATAAAAATTATTAGTCAATTTTAAAATTCGGACCTGGTCCTATTGATCGTCAATCCCCTACACCATTATGTGGAGATAGGTCTTTGTATTCTTACATTCTTTATAACTGCTATAAAAATTTGAATAATAGTCATATCCTGAAATAACAAAATAATGGCGTAACCTAGAAGATCATCATGAACAACTTTTTAAGTCATTTAAATTGAGTAATAGAAATTATAAGAAATTTAAGTATTTGTAAAAAATATAATGCCAATTGGAAAAGATCTTGAAAAAATAAATTGATGAAAAAGTGCCTTGGTTTTTTATTTGAAAAAATCCATTTAAAAATCAATTAACGCTTAGACTGCGATTAAAAAAATATATAAATAAAATTGTAGTTATTAGATACTATTTTCATAAAGAAAAATAAAACACAAAATTATGTGTATTTTCAATTTTAATTAATAATAAGCTTATGAATCATTCATATATTTATAACTCATACTCGAGCAATTGTCGAAGAATTTCCCAAGCGACCTTTAATTCCTAATTAAAATATTTCAACCTCTTAATAACGATTTAAAATATAATTCTTCTTGGAAAAAAAGAACTGTGTAGGTATATTAAAATATTATATAAATTGTTTTACCGAAGAAGAAGCATGAAAAGTAAAACTGAAATGAAAATGCAAAAAACTTCTAAGAATAGAATGGTCTCGGAAAATGCCTATTACGCATGCAATATTAAATGTAAGGCAATAATAAAAGTTATTACAGTAATAATAATTTTTAAATTTCCCACAGCATAAACAATCAGGTACGAAAGAATTGTAAAAGAAGAAAAATTTCGTAATATCCTCCTTCGGTCTCTCTATCTAATGTAATAGTGGAGTGTTTAATTGTTAAATGTTGGATTATTATCGCTAATTACGCTCTCTTTCCATGTTTGTTTTGTAAATTAATATTTTTAGAATAAACTTTCATTTTGAAACATAACTAATTAACAGGTTTCAACAAATTTTGAATTTTGATTACATATATCCTAAGTTTTACGAATAACGCGATGTTAATTATCCAAAGTTCTACGAATAATGCGAGGTTAATTAATTTAATATATAACGCATTAAATTCATCGATAAAAGAATGCTTAAAGTGAATTCTTATCGAAAATTAGCTTCATCTAAGCATAAAATTTAATTATACTACGATAAAGTTGAAATTGTTGAAATGCACAAACTACCGGCTAGAATAATTTTAATTTTTGTTTTGGTTTATATCTTGGATAAGTTTTATCTTTATTACCTTTATTACTTGACTTATAATAAGACAATATAATTTGATTAAAAAAAGTTTAATACAACAATCACAAAGTATAGATAAAAGAAAAAGAGCGTAAAGAAACTTTCTAAATAGGTAGTTTAAACTTTAAGGAACTAATTTTGCATAAGATTATTTGATTTCACAGTACGGTTTTTAAGAAACATATTAAAAACAGACCGAAAATGTGGTTTATACTTGATAAATTTAGAAGTGTATAAGAAAGTGCGGCAACACTGTCGTCAGCTAATACGTACCGTATTGTATAATATATAATACAAGCTGTGTCAGTACATTTGGTTAGATAAAAATTAAACGCATAATTTATCTTTGTCACACTCATGAGTACACAATATAAAGCACAAAAGGATGAAATATGTTAAATAATTTCTGTTCAATATGTTGAGTATGTCACGCATGCTCATTCACATCATTTGAGAGACACATATTAACGTTACCAACCTTTAAATTCGACAACATTATCACGGTTTCATTATTTTATATAATTATTGTTGAATTATTCATTTAATTTTTATTTTTAGTTATAATTGTCTTAAAAACATGGTATTTTAATATTTTATTTATGATTTAATCATATGTAAAAATTCTACATTCATAAGTTATGAGTATCATATCAATAAACTTTTGTTTTTAAAGTTGGATTCAAGGTATATTCAGTTCCAAAAGTTAATTATCCGTTTTCTATATTTTTTGTTTTTTCGTATTTTGTTTAAAATTTTTGGTGAAATTTTATATTTTTTCTTAAACTTTAAACAATATTTTAAGTATCGATGTATTTATTCGTCTCATGGTACGTTAAACGATGTAATTATTCACAAATTTCTATTTTTATGTATTTTTGTCTATGATTGTATCTCCATAACATCCTTAAATATTAATTAACAACTGATGGTGACTGTTACTTTATTGTCGATCATTTTAGTGGTTTCACCTATCGAAACACAAAAAAACATGTGCTAGCGATCGACTCGGTCAACTTGACTGCTTTTTAAGTACTATTAAAATCGCTCAGCTTCGGTCTAAAGTCGCTCGCATACCGTTTGCAAGCAATGCCCTACTATAGTGACGGCGTCATCTTTTATTAAAAATTCAGTCTGATCAGTAGACATTGGATAATATGCAGTATCAATATGCCAAAATATGCATGCAAATATGCACTAAAAAAGGCGAAATATGCACAAAATATCCACAATTAAAAAACATTTATTATTAAAATTTACGTTTATTTTCACATAATATTTATTTTCATAAATAAAATTCATCTATACGTGGGTACCGGGCTGAACTCCTTCTAAGCCGCCGGACCTATTCTGCAGAAATTTTCTGTGTATATTTGAGTGAGATCCTGAATGGTTCAAATTCACAATTGGACCATATAGGCGAAAAAGGAATAAAGCAGAAAATGACCTTTCGACGTCAACTAACGTTATCGGATAGAACTTGAAATCTGGCGGAATTTTCAAAGATCTCTTTAGGATCTCTTCAGGCAAAGTTTGTCCGGTGCCGTTGATATTTGCGTCAATTTTCTTTATTCGTTCAAAATCAGGGTTTTTATACAAAACTGCTATTAATTTGCCACGAACCTTTTGCGATAGTAAACTCGGAAGTACAGAGGGAAAATTTCTAGTTTCTCAATAGCGTCGAGCATATTGCTGAAATATGCAGGGATAAAGCTTTTTTTTTTAATTAAAGAAACCTCAAATGCTAGCTGGCTTGATTGATTTCAATGGCATCTGATTAGTCAAATTTTTCAACTGCGTCTTTTATGGCTTTGAAATCCCTTGCATAAAACACTACAGCTTTCTGTCAAGTTCCCCACCGTGTTAATATTGGTTCTGGGGGTAAAGCTGCGTTTGATAGTTGTTTTTTATATGCTTGTACTCGCGATGGGGCGCTTTTAATAATATTTTTTTATAGAAGAAATCAATTTATTTACTATCTTGAACTCTGTATACAATATATAGAATATATTGCGGTCCAATTTATGTAGTATAATTTAATATAATAATATATAGAAATCATACCATAAACATAAATTTGAACAGAAGTTCAAACAAAAATATTCGTGACGTATTGCCCAGATACGTATTTGGATGGTCAAGCAACCTTCCTCAGTGGTCATCAAGTAGTTTGGATCACTCTGGATTCAATTGGATCACTCACACTGGATGTACGGAGTGATCCAAACTACTTGATGACCACTGAGGAAGGTTGCTTGCCAATCGAAATACGTATCTGGGAAATACGTCACGAATATTTTTGTTTGAACTTCTGTTCAAATTTATGTTTATGGTATGATTTTTATATATTATTATATTAAATTATACTACATAAATTGGACCGCAATATATTCTATATATTGTATACACAGTATAACTGTTCAAAGTCAGCGAAAAAAATTTATTTTGATCATATCCTGAACTCGTTTCGGATCTTTTCCGCAACTCGATGTAATCCGTGGGCTAGATAGGGCTAGATAGGGCTAGATAGGTAACGTGAAGCAATTTTGTATAAAATACTTTCAGAGCTTGACGTAAGGTGACGTGTCGACGGTGTAATACAACACGCTTAATACGTATAATTACTGAAATAACCATTGTCAATGAAAAAGTACCAAAATATGCAAAAACGTTATAAAAATAGATTTATATGCAAACATGCAAATGCATATAATCCGATGTCTACTGACCAGGTTTTCATAACACCGACTAAGTATAACTTCAAAAAGCTACTTCTGTATTGAAAAATATAGGTGTCACTAGTCGAAAGTAAATTCTGTTTTAGTTTTTCCCTTTTAGATATTTTCATGAGAAAACTTAATTAAGCAATTGTTTCTGTTGTTCGGAATACTTAAAGATATGATTTCAATTTTTATAATTGGATATGGATCGAAAGAGCTGTAAAGAGTTTTTCTTCGAATTTTTCATTATTGAGTATTTTTATTGTGAGAAAAATTCATCAGGATTTGTTATTAGTTAATTTTGTAAATATAAGAATTGCCTACTTATTGTTGGAAAGGTTTTTATTTTTATTTAATTTCGGTTCATGTATTACATTATCACTTTTCTGTAATGAGTGCAAATGATAAGACATTATGCGGGTAATGCTCCAGATATCTAATTCTCGTAAAAACGTTAACGAAGCATGAAGTGATACCTATTCGAAAATTAATTTTTATTTTCTTTTTGGTTTTAGAATGTGTTTGAATCTAACGCACGAGATCGCAGCAACGACGAACACGTTTGCGATTTGAGTCTGTTCTCGTCGGGCGAAACTATTTCGATTTCGTTAGCGAGTCAACGATGCCGTTGACAGTGCGGGTTTCATCTTCGACACGAGTGCCCCGGCATGGTACCGTTAGAACAACGCCTCCGTTAATTAGCGTGCAAAACGGAGATATATTCTTCAGCCGTGGCGGCGGAGATCTGGCGAAGGAGCGATCCAGCATCATCCCGTCGCCGGCGATTCCATACAAGCAAGATGTCGTCACGCCCAACATCTACTCCTGTCCGAAGCGCTTCGATACGATCACCACGTTCAATGCAGCCCAGTTCCAACAGTTGCGACAATCGAAGGATATGTCTTCGGTGACGAAACGGATCTTGTTGCGGCGATATAACTCGCACGAGTCGACTGTTTTCGATGGAGCTACGCCGCCAATGTCCAACAAAAGCACCAACTCGATGTCATCGAACAACACGATCGAGCATGGTCACGTCACGACAGGAACGACGGTCAGCACTGGCAGTGCTGGTCGCACACATCGTCCAGAATTCGAACTGCGCGACTTCCTGGAGCGATACTCTTTGCCGCGCGTCGTCAAAATCGTCCACGACGGTCGTCCGCTTTTGTTATACAAATTTCTGGATGACTATGTCAATCTTGTCGCAAGAGGATTGGCGATCAAAAAGAAAAAAGACCAACAAATTTGCGAAACTGAAATGCTTTACTTCCCTGAAATGTATCAAGGTGAGAAAAACAATTATTTCTCTTTATTAATGACCTTACTACTCTCAACAATAATTTAGTCTCATATCAAAAGATTGGCGTTGACTAAACTGGACGTTTTTGGTGTGAAATAGCTTTAGGAAACTGTTCACCTTCAGTAACTTACATTCTGTAGAACTAAGTTTCGATCAAGTATTGAACTTGTAGGTGTTTGTGTACAATAGCAAACATTTCACAGAAGTATGTTTCAAAGACTAATATCCGATTAGTGTAGGATTAGGACATGAAGCAATGTCGAATGCAGCTACCAACAAAATTGAATACAACCACACTCGTCAGGTCCCTTTCCCTTTTCAGACACTATAAATTACTTTTCATATTGTTATTTCTTTCTCTTTATTTTCCTATGGTTTGTTCGGAGTTTTTCCATCTTCTTGAATAAAAGGTGCACCGGAAAAAAATGTCGTTTTTCAACCAATAGTCATTCAATTGCCATTTATCTGCTTATGAGTTATTTCAAAGTGGTGCTAAAAATATTTTATGATTAGAGTAATTTATCACTTAAGTAAAAGTTAGAAAATATTTTTTATTCCGAAATTTATATTGAAATGGTACGACCAAAAACCCGAAAGAATATAAATTCGGTATTGTATGCTCTTCAAGTTTCACAGGATAGCAATGCAAAGTTGTTACTAAAAGCATTTTCAATGTTTATCTAAGTGCATTAGAAGTTCATTAATGTCAAATGATTTTTTTTTAAGTTCAATTTCGATAATTTTCATTTCTCCAACTAGTACTAACGAAATATGATAAAAAATTTAATCAATAAAAAGTTAAGGGAGAAATTACGCTAAATGTATTCCAGAAAGTCAAAGAGCTACCAAATAATCCCAATTAATCTTAATCGATCGACAAAATACCCAAAAGTGTCCAAAAATTATTAACAGATAAAATTCTATACTGCAACACGATAATGCAAGACCCCTCTGCAGAAGAAAAGCCCTGGAAAGAACTAATTAATTAGGGAGGAGATGATGTTGCCGTACCCACTACAATCGTCCAAAGTTATTTCATCTGTTTTCTATTTATTTCAATTGTTACCACATTTACTAAGTGTATAAACTATAAAGTGTATAAAAAAGTAAAATAATTGAAAACTTAAATGATGTTCAAAATGTATTTTTTGATATTTTCCTTGCTTAACAATTGATTTTTACTAATATTGCATTAAAAATTTGCACACTTAATGTCAAAACGTTGATATTATTGAGGCTGATTATATCATTGATCTAAAAGTAGTTGTAACAAAATTTTGTGTTTTAATTGTATATTGCAAAAACGACATTCTTTTCCGGTACACCTATTATAAGTCAAAATTTAAATTTTATGGTGTTTGTCATTTTATGGAATTGGCACTTTTGTACTCCAATCCAATAATAAATTTGTTTGTTAAAAAATTGGTAATAGTGATTCCAAATAAATAATTTGACTTTTAATTAATTATGCATCGATAAAACAAATTGATTACTCAAAATGGCTGATTATAGTAATTAATCAATGAAATTAGGTATTGGCGTAAATCTAAATTCTCTTAGAATATAGTACGTATCTCCATTGTTGCAGGTCTAAATATATGTATAATAGAAAAATGATTCAGGATATCGCAGACCAAATTTGTCAATGTTTTCTTTTATTTATTTTAAGTCGCGACGTTTCATCAGTGGTATTCCGACTTCATTGTCGCGACTTAAAATAAATAAAAGAAAACATTGACTAATTTGGTCTACGATATCCTGAATTATTTTTTATTACAGTAAGTAGGCAAACCTAAACTTATATTGTTAATTTTGATTGTTTAGTTTTCTTGAGACTTTTTGGTGAAGACATGGAAGTTTCTGTTCAAATGAGCAAAGAAATTCTTGCATCTCATACATCAATTCCAAGTGAAAACAGGAAATCCATTTTGAGTGTAGTGCAATTAAAATAAAAACTGGCAAAAATCCGCTATGAAATTTGCATGTTGCCCGTTTTGCCGTAAATTTTCAGCTGGTTCATTACAATAATTACATAATTAACAGATTTGGACTGATTAATATCGTCCGTAAAAGGCCTCGCTTTGATGTCATAACATTTTAATTACACATACTTAAAGAACAATAGCGTGGAATAATAGTAACGCAAAGAAACGCGGCCCTCAATCACTGCCCATAAATTATGCTAGTTGATTTCGCCATTTATCACGGTAAACCACAAATTTGGCTCTTTGGAGGAAAAACGCGAAATTTCAAAACGAGCTGATTTGCCTCGACTCAATGCCACTTGCCAACAAATTCAGTAATGATTTCGAGGGAATTTCTAGGATTTGATTTTGCTGTGGGTATTAATTGTTGCTAATTAGTTTCACATACTTTACTAGAACTTGCTATAGAGCGACTGGTTTAATCCAACTGATTTCCATTGGAGATAAATGAATTTTCGCTTTGTTTTTCCAACCCTCCAAGTTAAGAGAAACAAAGAGAAACGCGACAACATTTACTATGAATTGTGACAATGAAATTTGTGCAATTCTTGGTATTTTTTTTTTCAAAATTTCTTACTTTGGCATTTCTTCATAATGACTCAAGACTTTTAGTGACTAATTGTGAGTCAAAAATTGGAAATGCCTTAATTTAACTTAGAGATTTATTTTGAAATTTTTGAAATTATCTACTTTTTCCAAGTTCTTTGTTTGAATTATCCGTCCATGACGAATTTCTCTTTTTCATTTCTGATTAACAAATATTATACTTTAATTAGTGTTAATCGTTCTATAAAACACTAAAATGATATTTATAAGATTTACTTCTTTAGAATTTCAAATTCATAATTTTCTCATTTTTTATGTTATTTTTATTTAAAAACTAGTCCACTTTCAAACATATTCGAATTCATTTCATTTACTACAGGTAAATTGGAAAATTTATTGTTTAGGTTGGTTTTCGTTAACGAACGATCGGTCGTTGGGAACGGCTGTCGCCTACACTTCCATCGTGCAGTTGGTTCAAGAACAAGTTTGCACATTCTTGTGCACATCTTCTTTGGTTGGATATGTGGTCAACACCAACGAAAATGACACAAGTGGTGGTTACGTGCGATGCACCCGGGAACCTGGGGTCGTTTATACTCTACGAGGAATCTTCCAACACAATCCCAGAGAAAATCATTCCCATCCAGTGGACCGGGGTCGTGATCTGGCCAACCGATACGCACAGTTGATTGATTCAAAACGACAAGTAAATGAATATTATTTTTTTAAGTGTTTCGAATTTCACTTGAAATATTAATGGAACCCTTAGTAGTCCTTCGTCTGCCAAAAAAATTAAAAATAAAATTAATATCCCAAAAAGTATAAAAGTAGCTCATTTCTAAATTAAAATAAAAAAATAAATCCTTTTGCAATTAAAATTCAGTGTTTTTAAAATAAAGGTCACTCAAAATTAGAATATTCATATAATAACTTGTACTACCCGTGGAATGCCCACAACTCAACACTGGCACACTACAGAAATTGGCAATTGAAAGAAATCGAAATGATAGTTGAAACAAATGACAACAATCAGTTGTCTCAAATTTGAACTAACTGATTGTTGTCATGATTTCAACTATCATTTTGATTTTATTCAATTGTCAATTTTTATCATTTGCCAGTTGTATCAATGTTTGACTGTGAATATTCACGGGAATTCACTAGTCAATAAAATAATAGATTAATGTATGTCGGCATAGAAAGGGAACAAATTGAATTTAAGCACATACGTGTGAGTGAAAAAAAAACCTTTGAATGAAAACCAACTACAATAATCATTTTTAACATTGATAAATATTACTTGATGATGGCAAAGACTGTTGAAACGCATCGTAGTCAATAAAGAAATTGAAACATAGGACAAACATAATTATTCAATAATTTACAATAATCATTATCTCAAATTTGAATTTACTGATTGTTGTCATTTGTTTCAATTGCCATTTCGATTTTTTGTCAATTGTAATGTCAGTCTTGGCTATGAATACTTCACGGATAGCTAACAGTTGATAATATTTTTAAGAAATTATAGTCAAAGTCGTATTTAATACTGTGAGGACATAGTGATAATTCGGTAGAGGGAGATATGAGTGATATAACACACATAACAACTGACAAATGACAAAAATTGCCATTTTAATGAAATTGAAATGACAGTTGAAACAAATGACAATGTTCAGTTAATTCTACTTTGAGAGTGATTATTATACTTGGATTTCATTCACATTTTTTTTCTCACACGTATGTATATAATATATTATACTTTCTTCGTTTTCTGGCTTTGCCGACATTCATATATAAACTTTTGCTTATTATTATTTTGGTATATTAATAATTTTGTCACTTTCGATACTCGTTTTCCAAGCAGATAGAAGAATACAAAATTTTGAATGACGATGAAGTAATTATGGGACGATTCCACTATCCCGAATCACTGAATTTTGATTGGTTGAAGAAAACATGTTTTTTTTAAATACATTTTTATTATTTTTTTTTAGGAGCTTTTCGTTCCATTAACCGCGAAAGGTTGCTTTTATGAAATCGGAACAGCTCGTGTAAAAACCCCAATGCCTGGACAGGCAAAAGATCCTGCCCGGAACCCACTTTTCATTGACAAGGACTGCATTTATCGTTTGAGTTATCTTCTAAAAAAATGCTCGCTACCGTTAACTGTGAAACTTATTGCAGGACCTCTTCCTCAGTCATTTAGAAAAAACAATATAGGTAAGTGAAAGGCAAAAATAAAAAGATTTCTATTATTAACTAAAATTTGGATTTTAGATACGTTTAAGATTGAGAACAAGATTAATGAGTCGGTTCTCATAGCGTGTCTCTTACCGACGAATACTGAGGAAACTTACCAAATGAAATACATGAATTACGAAACGGAAATTAGATTCTCGCGAACGTTGCTGGGTTTCGACTCTGAAAATCGTTTGCTTAAGTCAAGTCGGTTGCAGAATGCGTTTACTTTCTGCCGCACCAATGGAGACTTGTTCTGTTCGCGTGTCCGAACGCAGGAAGAGTGGAATGAGTTTCAGGTCTTATTAAAGAATCATAATTTCCAACCTTTAAATAGTCCTGATTCAAACCAAAGTACATTGAATGGATCTCATCGACCGCTAAGCCGATTAAAATGGTTGCAAAAGTTGCGAATTCCGACCCCATTGTCGCGAGGAGACTCTCTCAAAGACGCTTCGGTTGATGTCGTGGACAAACTTAAATCCTTGGATCGATACAAAGATATGTCTAAATTAATCGAAGATAAATTTGGAAGACACCAGTCGAATCCTGTTAGAAAATCGGCCTCGTTTATGTTTGCATCGAAACGGGACCTCGAACGAACAAATCCTGAAGAAAATGTTAACGAAACCGAAACTAAGACAAATTCAATCGAGAAAAAGATTGCAGAAAAAGTTGAAGAGAATCGAGTTGAAAATGCAAAGAATCAAAGGAATTCGGTTCAACCAGATCTAATTCCTTGCGACGATCGAGTTTCTGTGTCGAATTCTTTATCAAATTTGCAAAAGAATCGGGAACCATATCGCCTTTTGAATAGCTCCCACGATAATGTGGCGCTTAACGAGAGTTATAGATTAAAAAATTCTTTTATAACAGACCGATTGTGTTCGGAGTTTCATGTTAAAACAAAGAACGTCTCAAAGCCACGAAAAGCAACGGTGACATCGAGGAATGTTAAAGTCGAACGTGTCGTTAATGCAACCGACGAACCAAGTCCGATTGAAAAATTGCAAAGTCGGGCATTGCCGGTTATTGAAGATTTGCCGTATGCACGAGCCTTGGATGCTTTAGAGACACCATTAGCTGGTTCCAAATCGGTGATTGAAAATATTTATGTAGAGATTGCCGATGTTAAGCCGAAGATGTGTGGATGTGGACAACGGCAGGTTAATGGGGCCAGTAAATGCTCGAAATGTAACACCGAATATGCTTATGTTAAGTTGGATTCGAATGACGATGCTATATATAGTACTTTAAGATAGTATTTGAAGAAGTACTAAGTTTATAGTACTCGAAAATATTTAAAAAAGTTAAACCTCTGTAATTTTTGCAAAGGCAAATATTTATCTGTAAAGGAGATTTTCATGGAAACGCTAAGAAAAAAAAAACAAATTTCCAAATTGAAATAAGAAAAAAATATAAAAATTGTTTTATCAAAACAAACTGTGATACAAAACGAAGGGAGATTATTATTTTGAAAATAAGAATATTCTGCTTATGTTTTATTTTCTATATTGAAATAATTGGCGTTATTTTAACAATGTTAAAAACTGGTACTATTTTTTTTGTTATTTACCTCCACTTTATAACTACTAACATCTTTAGCAATTCTAGAGTCAATGAAAATTCGTATATCCAAAAATATCAAAAATTTGCTCAATACGAGATTCAAATTTAAGACTCACTAGTTTGAAGTGGCCACCTAGACCACTCGGCCACCATAAGCACTGGTACCATTATGTTATAAATAGTTTTTCTTTTTGTAAAACTAAGATTTTAAAGTTTTTCTATTAATCTGGTTCTTTTATTATTATACAAACGCAATAACGCAATTCAATTTGTTTTTGAACGGTTAGCGAATTAATTTAAAAGTGAAATATTGGATGCTTTCGATATATTGTTTTGGATAGGTATTTGTGCGAAAAAGGGATTTTTTTTCGCGTAAAATAATCTGATGAAAGTGTTAATGTTTTTACCAATAATGCTTATAAATCGTAAAAAACTCTAACATAGATATCGTCAGCATTGTATATGACAAAAAAAAAATGAATTCCAACAAGTGAAATTTTCTATTATAAAACTTATTGTTGAAGCTAAATACATTATTTTACTATTATCATGATTAAGTAATAGGCTAGAGTGGATTACATCTCACTTAAATCTTTACTATAGGAAATATTCTTTAGTGTCTCTTTAACTATTAATACAATCTTTTATATTGTGATTCGGATTAATAACTTAATTTCTTTATATTAAAAGAAATATGAAAAGAGAAAAGGCGTCAAAGATATAAATTCAATACGCGCCATTTATCGTTTTACCTCAATAAGCACTATCAAAATAAATCTATATACAGTTTATATGGGAAACCACATGGGAAAGAATGGATTTATGTAGGAAACCACAAAAAAGGATGGACTTATGTGGATTTATATGAGAAGTAAAAAAAGTGAGAGCTAGAGATTGCATCTTCAGTTAGTGGACAATAAAAGAACATAAGCCTATTTGCAAATTAAAGTTTAGATATATCTGTCATCCTCCTACGCGAGATTGCAAGATATGCACTAATGTTTTATTTTTCCCATCGATGCCATAAACTTGCATATACTTACATAGTTTCAAAAGGAATATTTACGTTGGAAACCATATTTGTGTTATTTTTCATTGTTTTAAATAGGCTTTTAATTTTTATTGAAGGCAACATAATATATATGACGGAGGTGAAAAACGACGTTATATCCTTTGCAACGTCAAGTCGGTAAAGTAACAGTGGAGGATAAACTTAATTTTACATTTCGTAACTTAATATATGACCATAAATACATGACTAAAAATATTTTCAGGTAAGCAGTTTACAGTGGTGTCTTGTACATTTTTATGGGAAAATACTGTAAAAAGACATGTAGAAATAATTTGATAAAGAATCTGCAAAATGTAGGAATCCACATTGGAAGCCTACTGGTAGCGGAGTGTTCAAAGTGACCGCTTCAAAACCGGCAGGTATTGGGTACGATCCTTGATTACAGCAAATTTTTGATATTTCTTGAATACGGATTTTTATTAACCCTAGAGTCATTAAAGACCTTAATAGCTTTATAGCGACGGTAAAAACATTTAAAAGGAAAACACATGGGAGTCCATTCGAAAACACCACATAGGAATTCACAAAGATTTCTATATGAATTTTTTTTTGATAGGGCATCTACAGAAATTTTGCAAACAAAACGTTACAGTTTATGTAAAATATGAATTTAGCACTACAGCATTTTCGTGTAAACTTTTGCGAAATTTTCTTTCAGCTTAAGTAAAGTTCAAGCTTAAATATATTGTTTTCCATAAACTTCTTTACAGTAAACTTTTCTAAGTATGGTTTTTGAAAAAATGAGACAATTTTTTGTTACATCAACGAATGTAAAATAGTTTATTTTTTCATCTAACGCCTCATTGTCTCTGTTTTGTACCGGCCCTGATTTTTACATCTATCATTTTATCCTTGCAAAAATACAAGTTTATAAAAAAATCAACACAAGTTGTGCAATTTTGATTTTTGTTTGTGAAAATTGTTAACGGAAAAGAAACAACTATAGTTTAAGGAAAAAATGGTGCTGCACAATTAGAAAAAAACACACTTAAGATATTATATTAGTCATAATTCTATTCAAATATCTTGTAGCTAATTTCTTTATTTACCTATTTTGTACATAAAATTATATTACTGACTAAAAAATACATCAATAAATATAAATATTACTATAATGAAAAGCTGGCAGTACGTCTTTTTAATTAGTTATGATTTTTTACAGTAATAAGGAAAATGAAATTTGAGAGAAATACCTGAACAAATTAAGTATGTACATTTATTTGTAACAATAATTTCAGTAATTGAAATATGTGTGGGCATTAGACCAAGAATAGCTGGTTTCTAACTAATCACAAATTCAATTAATCACTTTCTATTTTTTGAAACAGCAATTTATCTTAAATCTCTAGCAAATTAATTTCTCTGTCATTTATTTAATTTATGATTTATGTCTTTACGTTCAAATATAAAGACTACTGAATTATATCGACTGTTCAAATCCATGCCCAAAGTGGCAAACATACTCGTATTACAATAAAACAGTTGTTAATAGTTGTTAATTTTAATTATTTTCTTTATTATTTACATATTCCTAATGCTCATTAAAATCTTTACTAATTGCTCATTGATTTGTAATCCTGCTATTTTTCTCGTAAGTGTTTCGAAATCTGCACGTTCGACCTAAAATTTAAACAAAATAAACTTAGCTATTTTAGTTGCAAAAATTAAAAAATCGAATTTAAACCTCGTACGGAGGGTCTTCGGTTTTGTCTTTCATTTTTGAGCAAAATTCGGAGGCTAAAAGTCGTTCACAAAGAGCACAAATTCCGGCCCAGGTTCGGAAGTCAATTTGGTCGTTATCATTCCACTGAAGCAATGTATGTAGAAAGTCCTTTTGCTTTTCGTTTAAGGGTTTGCCCATTATTTCCCCTAGACCAACGGTAATAGTCTACAAATATAGAAAAGTATTTTATTATATTTTTACTTGTAATCTAATATTATCAAAAGAAAATTTTTATGAGAAAAATAGAATTATAGAATATATTGAAAATTATATAACATATTCGTATAGGATTTTGTTTACTTCTTTGTGTTTCACTTCCTTAACGTAACAGTGAACTCAGGCTGATTAAACCTTTTTTTTTTTGGTTAAAGCAATATACTTGTAAATTTTGGGTAGTTTGAAATTTATTATTTTTCAACTGTTTTTTATTTTTTATTTTCGAAATACCCCGAATCCACTTTGTATTCTCCACTTTACTACTACTAAAAAAATATCAGAATAAAAAAAAGAAATAAATTAATACCGAAAACTTGGATTAAGGATAAAAAAATATAAAACAAAAATAATATTTTACGAGATGAGTTTTTAAACGAGATTTATATTTAAATTTTACCTTGAATTTATTTGAATTCATTAGAATCCTTATATTAGTATAGTCTTATAATAAAAATAGTTGATTTTGATTTTTTGCCACTATTCAAAAAGAGGAAATCAAAATTTAAAAATTGAAGACAATTATTTCATGTTTGGAACGATTTTAAAAATAATTAGGTGTTAAGCTTTAAATCCATAATTTTTATCATATTTGCTTTTTCACGTAAGGCTACTTAAATTTGGGTACATTAAATTTGTAATGACAATAATATATTGGGGAGAAATCTGGCATGTATTTATTAATTGTTGTATATTTTTAGAAAATTTATAAAAATATTATTGAGTAGAATGTCATATTTAACATTTACAATTTTAAAAGTTATGACCGCCATGACCTATGACCTTTTGACCAATGTTTTATTAAGACAACTTATACCTCATCAAAAAATAGGAATGCATCCACATAGGAAAGCATAGATTCATTTAGAATTCCATATAGTAAAGTGTGGATTTATATAAGAGCTCAAGTAGGAAACTATGATGATTAGAATTACCACATATTTTTTTTTTCTAAAAGCATAAAAAATAGTTTTAATTTATGTGTGTACCTAATACATCTAATACACGTATTCTTAATATAATTTAAATGTTTTTAAAATTTTCTAAACTAATATCAAAAAATACCGTAGCTGTTACTTTTTGACTTTATTTGATAAAATCTTAGAAATATCCATTTCTAAATGCAAAAAACATCATTAAATTCAATGTCTAAAACGAGTTTCTATTGAATCGATATTAATATGACGTCACAGTACAGAAATTTCAAAATATCACGGAGGTTTTCCAAAGATCAATGTATTTAAAGACTGATGGTAAGGTTGTTTAAATCATTCAAACTAAATGTAAATGATTGAAACTATTTACAGAATGTGAAATGTAGTTTAGTCAGGTATATTTTATTACATTTTGTAATTTTTGAAATTAAAAGTATATTAAATTACCCTTTTGAAATCACTTTACAATTAATCATCTAAGCAGAGAAGAAGAGAAATCATCTACTTCAAAAAGTTGTAATGAAGATTAGAGGCTGTTATTTTTTCTGAAAATAGCCTTTATATATTTTCATAATATTTTCAAATTTTAATCAAATTGGTTCACTCACTGTTGAGCTTTTTTTGCTAATTTGCCATTTTTTTCGATTTATTTGTAAATAAATAGACATAGAAGGCTGAATCTTAGAGTATAAACGTATAATTAAAGCACCAGCATACTTTCCAAAAATAGTCTCTCAAATACCTCTCTGGGGCCAATTTTTCCTTAATTAAAATTTTTGAACTATTGCAAAATTGTTTATTATATTTTTCTCCAAATTTAATGAATTGCGAAAATAAAGTTTTCCTTAAAAACTTATTATAAATCCATAAACAATGATACATGTTTTTTAAAACAATAAAAATAATTGTCCTTATTTTCTAGCCTACGTAATATTTTTATATCTTTAAAGAATTATTCACTGGATCTTGATTTAAACTATAATTTTAGTTTGATCGATTGGAAAAATAGTTTTTTTTAACTTTTATTAAAAGATTCAGAAATGATTAATGAAAAGCTTAGTTTTAAATACTCTAAGCAAAATTAGCCTCTATTTCACAGAAAAAATAAGTGTAATTTGTAGGACAAAAAAATGTTTTCCGTGGCGGGAAATGTAAAAAATTGTGTAAAGTACTATTGTTTTATGATAACCGTTCAATGATCTGTTTATATCTTGGTTTCAGTATATGGACATTGACGTCACAGAAGATCCATAAGCGCTCTTATCGTGTTCGGATTCACGTTTGCTCAATAAAATTAACACTTGTTTCCGCTAAAATATAAATTTTCAGAATTAAAAATTGATTTTTCCTCTGCTTAATAATGTCTTTAATGGAATAAAAAAATGTGCAAATATCTTTTCTCCATTTTTTACACGATTTTTTGGGAACGTATCGTGAAAAAAGAGAATAGGTGTAAATACGCTAATATCTATACAAATCCTTTACACCAATATATACAATTCTAACGTTCTCCTGTACAATTAAAATTTTTAATTTTTGAATGAATTTTTATGGTAAATATTTTTTTCAAGATGTCTTTGTTCCAAATTTACTAGATTTTATCATGCTATTATATTTTGAAAACGAATTCACACCACAAAATTTAAATAACATATTTCTATCTGGTTTTTCATTGCATGTGGTTCCTTAAAACTTAAAATCTAAAAATTACCTTTCCCAACATAAATCGTTCGTCTTCTTCATCCAAATTCTCTTCTTTGTGTCGATTAAATACAAAGTTAAACAGTAATTTTCTTGTGTTGCAAATACTGACATGATTTTTCACATACATCATGGGCGTCAAATCTTAAATTTATAAATTATATTTCTTTATGAAAAAAAATATTTTATTTAATTGATTTTACTTTCAAGTTCCTCGATTTCCAAAGGGAGATCAAACCAGACACTCGACCGAGAAAATTCTCTGGGTAGATTTAACCATTGGTCTAGGTCAGTTGCTGGAGAAGACCATTGTAAATTTCTCCAGGAAGCCACCTTTTTGTTTCCGGTTATGCAGCGATAAGCCTCTTGCAAAGCTAGTTTACGCTAAAGTTTTAATACATGTTACTTGATTTTAGTAAATTTTAAAAACGGAAATATTTAACTTTATAATCAAATTCATTTTCGATGTCTTCCCTATTTAGTTCTCGTTGCAACACCTTAAGAACTGCTGGTTCTAGATAAGAATCGAACGATTCCAATGGATCCTTAATTACAACATCAGGCACTTGAATGGTAACAGCTCCAGTGTCCTCATTTACACTAACGCCAATTCCTTCATCTATAACAAAGACGGAGGAAAAGAACTTATTTCTTGATATTTTTTTTCTAATTTACCATCTGCTTGTAAATCCAAGCCCATTGCTTCTACTTGAGTCTCCGGATCTTTATCTGCTGTTTTCAGAGCGGTACTAACTCGTGTCTTTTGTTTTTTCTTTTTTCCTCTGCGACGCGGAATGTCTTCATCACTCTCTGGATCTTTATTTGAGTCAGCAATATTTTCTTCTATAAATGGGGTTGTTTCAACTTTGACCAATTCACTCGATTGCTGCCGAGGAGTTTTCTTTTGAATTTTTGGCCGTGGAGTTACGACTGGAGAGGGTTGAATTATTGACTTCGACGGAGCTGGTAGAGACGCTTCAAAGGACGTTTTTGAGGAGGTTTGGGAGCTTCTTGGAGAATCTCCTGTGAAAGGGCGCCCATGTTCTGAATGAACCGTCCAGGACAAAGTTTCCTAAGATATTAAAGCTATTTTTATTACAATAAAAAATCAAAAAATTAATTCTTCATTATTGCATTATTTCAAGTGTTTTAATCTGCTATTAACTACAACTTATATCAAGTACTTATATCAAATAGATTTTTAATTTTTCTATGTTTTTCAACAATCAAATTTTTCAAAATATTATTTTGTAGACCTGGTACATATATGTGATAGACTATAAACCTGGAGCATTATCAATTAAAATATAATACCTTCCATGCTAACTTTTCTTCTATATTTAACACAATTTGAAAACCAATTATTGTTTTTGAAAATAAATAAAATATTCGAATTAACTTCCACGCTTTCCATCTATTTCCAACAAATTTGTATGCACAACGTCCAAATGTGTGAAATCGAATAGCTTTTTAGTCATGATAATCAAAATAAAGATGGTCATAATTTTTTTCGTTTTACATTGTAAATATTTTCAATACTTATAAGTGCACGTTTGTGTTGATGAACGGATTGGAAAGTCTTTTCCTTACACGATGCAGATATATTATAAGAAAGGGTATTTGAAAATTCCTCCCCTAAAAGAGTAAAAATGGTGGCAAAGTTTGTACGAGATAACGTCTAATAAACAATCGAAATTTCAAATTTTATAATCAAAGTCCCTAAAGTCGCTAAAGACATAACGTTATTATCGTTTAATATAAAACAAAGTTGGTTTATTAACAGAAACAAAAACTAAGGAACTGCATAAAAATTTGAACTCTGATAGATATATCTAAAAAAGGTTAAGCTAAGTTTATAAGTGAGCATTAAGTGTTTTGGCTTTCACATATTATAAACCTGAAAATCCGAAATATGTATTCACAAATAAATACATTAGTGAGCGAGTACCCCTTGAAATTCGGTGAACTAAGAGAAAATATTTACCGGCATTTTTGTGAACTAAAGTTAGTGGCTCCTATCGACAGAGAAAGAATAGTAAATTTAAAGGGGATGGGGAGTGTTTTAAATGTTAAATATACGGTAAGTCACAATGACAAAAGAAATTTAAAATGCTCTTCCAGAGCAAAAGGCATTCGTCAATTGTGTATGCTGAACTCGAAACTATCCAATATGGTTTAGTTGTATAGTTGAAATTCAGATATTTTAATAATAAGTATATTGTGATACGATGGTTATGCTTGATACTGGAGGAACTGGATTTCGTGCAATTGTCAAAATTTTAGTTTCGTGGTAGTGTTGTATATTGCAGGAAGGTAATAGTTTTGAGAAAAGGTTCATTCGGAAATCGACACAGTGAGATGGGATTTTTACTAATATTCAAAAATTTTGACCCTTAATTTCTGATATTTTAACGAAAGTATTTTGAAAACTTTTGATTGTTTTAAGTTATAATTAAGACCGACTTTAATGAACTTGACGGTATTTTTTATTTATGAATAGATATTGATTGATTTATGGATTATTTGGTTCACGTTATATCTACCGTAGGTAGACGCAATAGACGATACTCATTATATATATTCATAAATATTTTTTGAAAATTAATTGATCATTACAATCAACTATTTTACTCAGCAACAGTTTATGAAATGTGTCTTTTTAAAGTCGACAAATAGTGTTGTTAAGTATGATTATGTTTTTCGTAAAAAAAAATAAGAAAAATAAAAATTTCCATTTACCAGTACGAACAGCTAATCTAGAAAGAAAATATAACTAACACCTAAGTTACGCAGACGAAGTCTCGGGTATCAGTTAGTTGTATAAAAAATTGAAAAAAAAATTCTTTTTGAAATCGTATCTTCTATGTCACTATAAATGTCTAAGTAGGTAACGAATTATTCTATACTTGCTAATTGGCTTAAAAAGTTTTTCAATTATTAAGATCAATATCAATCATTTATAGAGTAAATCAATGGGTTGCAATAAGCTATCATAATTTAAAAAAAATACATATTTTTGGATTTTTATATCTCTCCAAAAGCTTATTACATTCAGCGTTTTTTTTTTGTAATAAAATCGAAAACTATTCTTAGCAGGAATTTTTGATCGTTCAAATAGTGAACATAGAAATTCTTCATATTTTTGCAATTAAATGATCATAGAAAGATATAATAGTCTACCTAGATCTATGTTTTCATAGAAGCAGGGAGGTACAGTAAGATTCAAAAATCATAGTAGCAGCTACTAGAAGGGCTAAAATTGCATTACAAAATGTTCTTTTATTATTGTTTTCATTTAATTCGAAATGCTTACTATTGTGGATACTATTTTGAGAATTTATAAAGTTATATACTTGACTATGAGTTCTTCGGAGGTCTACGACAAGTTTTGGTCGCTGAGTTGGTTGAGGAGTGACGCACCTTCGCGGTGCACTTGCAGTAGCAGCACTCCATACTGTCGGGGTTGGGGTGAGAGGACGAGAATCTGTTTCAGTATATCGACGAAACAGTTCTTCTGGAACCGAACTGTTTTGCTGCATTTGGGCTTCAATATCTGATTCGGTAAGACTTCCCTCATTGTATCCCGTATAAGGAATAACATGAATTCCATCTAAAAAAAATATTAACACATTGAAATTTAGTTACAAATGGAATTTATTAAAATTACTACCTTTATTTTTAATTATTGGCGCCGGAAGAGCTGGAGTTGGATGGTTGCAAAATAGCGAGCAAGCGTTTGAATATGGATTATAAAACCCGGCTGTTGGTTTTAAACAAAACGGAGCTGGTCGGGCAATCGTTTGAAGGTTTGGATATTTATCCTAAAAATAAAAAAAAATGATTCAACAAATTATTTTCTTTTCTTTTCTTTTGTATTGTTTGATTTTTTTCTTCAATTTTCACTATTTCCTTACTTCCACACTACTTTCTTATTTTCATGTAACTTTGGTGACGATTTTATAATAAATTTGTTAAAATTAAATTAAATTAATAATATTTACCACTACATTACGGTGAACTGGTCGTGTAACCCCTGCAATCAACCCTGTGCGACTTAAAAGTCCCATTTTCAAAAGTTGAAAAGAAAACCCAACTTCCTACCAAAACTTTCAAACTTTATTGCGAGTTACATAAATAATAGTCTTTATTGATTATCAAGTAAACTTGACTTGGATGTTGGCATGGAAACGTTTCGGAAAATTTAAGGGAAATGTATTTGTAAATAAATAGGAACTAATACGTGAAGCCCACGGAAGCAACTAATGTCCCCTTTTTGTTATTCCTTCTTGTTTCGTAAGTAATTTTGTTGTCCAAATTACCTTTGGTGGAATGATGGAAGTACTTATCGGTGGGATATCATCGCCCCAGAAACAGGGTTTTGTGGTAAATTTCTCGGTCGTTAGGGGGTGGTTCGATAATGTTGATGTAATCAGTTTTGCATGTATGTATGTACTTCTAAATTTAAATACAATTTTTATTCTAAATAGTTTGTTTTACGATTAAACTTTCGAATTAATAAAAGAGACAAGATCTTTTCGTTAAAATTTGCTACTATAAATTTATTTAAAACTCATTCTTCATTTTCTTTTTAAAATTAATATATTTGAAGGCTCTAGATTCTAGATACTAACCGATTAGCTATATTATTTACTTTTTTATAATTATTTTTTTATTTTTAATGAGCATTTTTTTTTTAGTGAAGGGGTTGTATTAGACATCACATAGGAAATCCACTTCCTACAATAAAAATCGAAACTACAAAGTGAATCAAAAGAAGTATAACCACCAAAAATGAATAATGAAGAGAGAACTAGGGAAAGGACTGAGTATATAGAAGAAGATTTCAAATCAATTGAATTCCATGGATTTATTTGAAAAAGTACAACTTAAAGTCCAATATACCAACAAACATAATAAGCAAAAATCATGGCAACGCCTTATAATATCATTTAAAACTAATATTGAGCTCGAAATGATATGCTAAAGCATTAAATAGATAAATAAAAGA
This sequence comes from Sisyra terminalis, assembly GCA_958496175.1. Classification (NCBI taxonomy): domain Eukaryota; kingdom Metazoa; phylum Arthropoda; class Insecta; order Neuroptera; family Sisyridae; genus Sisyra; species Sisyra terminalis. The sequence continues at coordinate 26,145,862 of OY292279.1, forward strand.
AGTCAACCAATTATTATAAACTTAAGCATTTAAAATAAGGAATATTAGGATATAAATAAGGCCTAAAAACTGCAGAGAAAATCGTTCCCTTCACAAATTATTATTCCAACAAATTAAATTTCAACTAAAAGTTTCACTAGTTCAAAAACAAAGAAGAAAAATTTTCTTCTTAGGCCCCATTTAGGTCGGTCAATATCTGGCAACGTTACATTTTTAACTTTGTTTTTATTATTTTCGTGATTTTTTTGATAATTCAATTCTAATATGACAAATTTTTCTATTTTGTGACTAAATTTTTATTATGAACCGTTTTATTTGCGAATTAAATCAAAAACTAAGTAGAAAATGCAACGTTGCCAGATATTAACCGACCTATAAGAGATATAAGTCAGAATCCTCATTAATCGAAACAAAGGGAAAAAGACCCCTACAAAACAGAAGTAATAAATGGGGAGATTAACTTTTTTATCGAGAAGAAACTTTTGTTCCACATAACATTCACCTTAACAAGTTTTCACATATTAAAACTTTTAAAAAAATAAAGGTTTGTGGACAAATATCAGAGAGTTAAGTATAAACAACCCTCATTCCAATCTTCAAATCAGGGAAAAGCGATGCTAATGCGACTAATGCCCCTAATGAACTACGTTGACAAAACAATGGAATGAATATTCAAGAATTCGTCATCATTCTAAAGAAAATTTTAAAATTGTCCATCATTATTGGATTTTTATAGTTTAAAACAGCCCGTGATAATATGTAAGAGTTCATTTTCACGCTTAAAGTTTAGGTAATTACCCTTAAAAATTCGAGAACAAACTAAAAATCACTTTAAATTTCAAAAGTATGTAAAACAACGAAAATTTCCTCATTTGTTCATATCGTTCATATTAATAGTGAAACTTCCACGTATTCATAAACGTATGGCTAGTTGCATAACTAACCCTTACAAAACAAATGATCTTTAAATTGGTTTTTCTAAATAAAAGAGGATACTTTACCGTATAACCAAATAAAATTCGTAATTATGGTATATAAATTTGGGATCCAATTTTTTTCTGCAAAAGCTGAAATCAAGTTTCTGAAAACTTGAGATGATACCTACATTTTAAGTAATTTAATGTTATTGACAAAAAAAATTGCATTATTTGATTTGTTCAAGTCAAGTTTAGATAATTGACATTCTGAAATTATTTTGTCATTTAGATGTACGAAAAAATCAATAAGTAAACAATTCCATTTTTTATTTTATCACCTTCTTTATCGTTTGAAAATATACCGTTGTTACCATTGACTTATGGTCAATCAAAAGACTTGAAGCTTTCTAATTTGTACAAAGCTTAGTTTAAGATTATTAAATTATATTGTTAAAATGTTAATTTGTACGATTTCAAAATCTTAGTCCTAAATTTTGAGGCAACAAAGCTCTATTCAACTTTTCCACGTGCGCGCATGATCACTTCAAAACTTATCCCAGATTGAGGCAAAACAACCAAATTCTGATGTTATTTTCTAAAATTTGTATATATATTATAATTATTTAAGAAGATATATTCACTTTTTTTAACAAAGAATCCCATCTAGATTAAAGACCAGTTGAAAAAAAAATTAGAATGCAAAGTAAAATTTATGTGTTTACCATGATTTTAAACAAACAAACTAGCAGAGAATGGAAATGTTGGCATAGTGAAATTTGCCAATATTATAAAGTAATGTAAAAGTCTTGCAAAACACAAAGAACTTAGATTATTTTCGTATAATCTAAACGTTTGTAGCTCCAATGTAACGTTACAAGCGACGCCATAGCACTACCAAGCGTCTTGGTATTGATTTGAAATTTGAAAACTTAAATGTCAATTTTTCAAACCAAATCTGTAATTTATGTAGAAAAATTTTATTTTTCATAATTTATTTTCGAACTTGAAAGGATAAGAGCCTACTGGTAACCGAGTGACTTAGGTGACCGCCCCAAAACTGGTTGATTTTGGGTTCGATTTTCGTATCGACCAAATATTCGATATTTTTCGATTTCAGTTTTTTTGAACCCAAGAGTCTCTAAAGACTATGGTAGTTATACAATTATTATTGATTTCATATAATTATTATTGATTCCGATCCTGTAGTTTATCTTCAATTTGTTGTAATTCCGAGGATTTTTGAAAATCTTTTATTTTTAGATAATTTACACTTTGTTATTTTTGCATAACCTTTCGCAGTTTATTATTGTTTTTACAAGATGTTATAATTAAAATAATAATAAAATAATAAAATAATAAAATGTGAAAAAAATAAGTTTTTAACAAAATGTCATTTATAAACTTCAACGAATACATCATTTATAAACTTTAATAAATGACATTTTGTTAATAATTTTTCTTTATACATTTCACTTTTATTTATAATCGCTCGAAAAAGCAGTAATAAAGTACGAAACGTTGCTTAAAAATAACAAAAAATAAATTATTTAAAAATAAAAAATCCTCAAAAATTATCGAAACTATAATAAAACAAGTTGAAAATTATCTCGCGTAATTGGATTGTTTCATATTTTATATATAACAGAGCTACCCGATTGTGCACATGCGCAGTTGCAATTTGTTTGATTCATTTCAAATTTATGTTCAGTTCAGTAGACGTATGAGTCCAAATCAATTTCCGTAACTGATGTCCGTTACAAAATTTGAAACATCATTTATTTTTTCCATCTCATGGTGTGCCTTAAGAAGTATAATTTCAAAAAATCGGTTTTTATTTTCTAGGAGGATTATTTTGCATTATTTTTTAAATTAGTAAGTGAATTTAAGAAAAAACTTATTAGTGAGTTGCAATAGATAATCCAAAAAAAAATTAAGCAAGTAGAATTAAGTCATTGATTAAATTAAATGAAGTTCTATTGAAGATTCGGTATTGAGTATTTAATATTTATGTGGGTACATTAAATCCAAAAAGGTTGTATTCTTCACAATTTATATTTTGGAAAAATATTTTATTTCCAAATATATTTTTGGATTATAATATTGATGCATAGCATTGAGAAGGCTTTAAAATGAAAAAAAAAACACTCAATGATCTTCATATACCTACATTGAGGGCATAAAAAATATTGATGGCAAAAGAAAACAATGGTTCTTTAAATTAAGTGACTTAAATAAATTATCTTAAGGGCGTTCAACTATTCAACGATATACATATTAGTACACAGAACAAACTGTTATTATTGCTCAAGCCATTTACATTTACGATTTAATCGTGGTTGGTTCCAATATATATTTTAAATAGCGATTGTGAAATAAATGATTAATTTACTATTGAACTTAAATGAACATTTTTCTCCTCTGCTCAGTGTTGTGACATTATTTTGATTCAAGTTTAAATAAAAACTATTCGAATTTCCCACACATTTTTAAACTTTTAAATTAACTCTGTTTACCGCTTTATTTTCTTCCTATACAAATATTTTAAAATTTTTTTATTGCCAAGGCATCGGCCTACAACTAACTTGCTTAACAATTGGATTATTAAATGTCATTGCTTATTTGTTTTTCTTTAGGGCACTAATTTTCATAACAGTTAGAAATAATCGGAGAATGTAAATATATTTCAATGGCTATTGGTTCGTTCGGGCGTAACAATTCAAATGTGCGATTGTTGAGAATATTATCAATCTGGATAATGCAAAAAAGAAATCGTTTAACGGAGTTTATGTCATAATAATATTTGTAACGCTAGCCCATGATTGTATAATTACAATTTAAAAAATATTGAGAAAGACACCACATGACTTACCGGACCCTTGGTAAACTACATGCTACACTGCATTTATATATTTATTTTGTCAACCTTAGACGACTTGTGTTTATGGAAAACTTTGTAAAATAGAACTGGATTTGACTCCTTTGAATTATTTCAGATATAGTCGAAATTTAAATCAGAAAACGACTCAAGTCCCTTTTAGTACAATCAAATCTGGCAACATTGCATTTTCTACTTTGTTTTTAATTTAATAATTCGTGAACAAATCAGCTCAAAATGAAAATTTACCAATAAAAGAGAAAATTGTTCGGTATTAGAATTGAATTAACAAAAAAATCATGAATGAAACAAAAAACAAAGTAGAAAATGCTACGTTGTCAGATATTGACTGACCTTAAAGGGACATAAGCCGAACATGAAACCATTAAATCGCTACAAGAAAGTTAATTGTTTTGCTCTTTTAAAAGCCCCAAAAATTTAATATTCGTATCGAATAATTGGAAATAATTTTATCCCCGTAACCATAATAAATAACTACTGTTCTATTAGATGATTGAGCTTCCGGAAAGGTGGAAATTAAAAGAAGAGCTAGATAGGGCTGGATTCTGTCCCCCAAAATTTATACGAAAAAAAATCTGCATCTATTATCCTTTATTATCTATATATATATATATATATTTAATATTTTCCTTACCAATTCTAAAATATATTAGAATATATTACGACGACAATTCTAATATTTATCTATATATTAGAAGAATTATTAGAATATATATTATATTTTTTTATATTTTAAATAATTTTTTAATAATAACTTTCAATTTGGAAAATTGAAAGTGTGTACTAAAAATTCAACAGACAATGCAACTAAAGTTTAAAATTAAACACACATTTATTTTGCAACAGATGTTACCGATTCCCAAATAGTGCTTCTAAAACTTCCTTCTATTCATTCGGTCTTTAAGGGGTTTCATGGGTTTCGTGGTCTTAAAAAATCGTTTTTTTTAAATTATCTCATTAATTCTACAATATCTCTAAAATATTGCACTTAATTTTCAAGTTGATTTGAGTAATAGTTTCATAGATAAAGTCTTGGGAAGCTTAGCGCGCCACAGGTGCAGCTGCTCATCTATTGTCGCGTTTTCCTCGAGAACAACTTAACCGATTTTGATGAAATTTTACACAGGTCTTCGAGATACATTTAATAAGGACTGGGATGATAATTTTTTTTCAATTAAAACTATTGAGGTAAATTTGAGAGAAATTTGCATTTTTTTGTAAAAATGTTTATCCAAAACCCATTTTTCGCTTTCTTTCTCTTCGTCCAAGTTCTAGTTTATGGTCTTAATAAGTCTTCACTAAAATACATTTTTTTCACTACTTTTTTCTTTATTTTCACGGATGATCCTGTAATGAATACTATCAATCAACGCGAACACACCTTTTTTCCAAAGTCACCGGAAATGACGTCGCAATGACGGAGTTTTAAATATTTTTCTACGAAAATCTCAGAATTTTTTTGTTAAATGCTAATGTTTAAGACAATAAAAAGTTTAAATAACTTTTTTTTTTTATATAAAAAAAATGTTTAAAATAGGCCGTTTTCCCCCAATTATACCCATGTAACTCGTGAAATATGTATTTACTTTTAACCCATTTTTCGAAGTCGATCGCGTGTACATTAGAAAAATTATTATTGATCATACCAAGATTAAGTTCAAGGGCGGATTCAGAATTGTTTCTGGGGGGGACACAATATCATTTTTCATTTGCAAGAGCGTGAAAGGGATCACGAAAAAAAATCGCAATTCCTAAAAATCCCTAATAATCCCCTCTAAATCCGCCCTTGATTAAGTTTGTCCACTCCTGATCTAGATACTTTCCAAAAGTATCTTTTATAGTTCTGAGGATGGGAATGCGTAATGATGGCTAAACAGATGAGGAACTACATGTGAGCCGGGATAAGGGAACACCACAAGAAACAGTGCCTTGTGTAGACCTCTTTTTTATTCTGGAGCTAAGACATTGATCCCGAAAGCGGATGAACTCACCAGGAATAGCCAGCGATATATGAAGCCAGAAAGCAATGGGAAACTAATGCATTTATGGCTGTTTGGAGTATCCTTTGTATATTGTTATAATGGCGTTGTTTGCCATGATTATCGATCATTTTCAGCGTTGAAGAGGAACAAGAAGAAGAAGGAAATCAATAAAAAAATGAATCTAAAATAAAATTAGGAAGGTACATTCTTTTATCTGCACTATTGAATACTTGGAAAGAAGGCAGATATTTTTAAGGTACGTATATGTAATCATTACGATTTTCTTTTTATAGTAAGTAAAAATTAAAATATCTTGTTCAGGCAATGTAGGTATATGTATTTGATCAAAGAATTATAATATTGAAATGTGACACACGCCAAGTGAGTTTAATTTAACTCAATAAATAATTCATTTCATCCCACAAATGTTATGCAACAGTGTAATAGAATTTTACATTATTATCTAAATTTCCATTTTCCAAATAAAAGAAAAGAAAAAAAACGCTTTTATTTGAATTGACGCAAGTATTAAATATGTTCAAACGGTGTTTGAATCCTACTTGAAAACCTGTGGATACCAATGTACTCGTGGATGATGGCATTCTGTTCAATTTGTAGGCGCTAGTTAATTGAACTTATCCGAAAACTAACATGGAATTAGCGTGTCACCAAAAATGATATATAACTAATAAAGCCCAATGGTCTCACTCTAAATAATTTATTCTCCAATAAACAAATTGGTCAGTTATATTTCTCATGAGACAGTCCACAACTTGTAGTTTTTTTTTTTTTAATAATTTCAATGTTGCGGAATGGAATTAGTGTCTCTGCTAATAAAATCGTTCATTTTTGATTTCAAAAGAGAAATGTTGACAACTTTTTGCGCCAATACTATCAAATTTAGGATATTAATTTCAAGGATTTTATTCAAACTTTTATTATACCTACTCGAGAATCTAGTTTGATATTTAAAATCGTTTTAAAATTGCATTTTTTTGTTGTTCTTCTTTGATTGCGAAGACGCGATAAAGTTGAGCAAATGGCGAATCGCGAATTACAAGCTGTTTATTATGGGTCGAACATAAATAATACTTTTGTCGTTTTTCTCGATTAATTATATTTTATTTTGGCAAAGGTAGATATTTCCATTTGCATACGTTTTCGTCGTTGCACAATAAATTTTCGACTCGATACCTTGGGTGAAATATTGAGTCACAAGAGCATTCAGGTAAGTTTTGTGGATAAAACAACACAATTTGCTAATGACATCGAAAAGTTATGGGTTCTATTAATGGGGAAATCAATTTCAGACGATAAAAAAGGAATATTTAATTAATTGTTAAATTTTTCGAAAGAAATAATAAGATAATAGTGAGATTCAACAAAATTTCAAAAAAGCTTTCCAGTTAAGATAGTCTACTTTGCTAGACGTTTAAGTTTTGGAAGATTTCGCTCTAGAATTTTTACTTGCGACTAAGTTAACTGGGAATTTAAGCAGATGGGATGTTAAGAAGTACAGAAAATTTAATGCTAAAAAGAATATATGTCCGAAGAGTAGAATCAAAATAAACGAACCAATTTTTATCACCGTAGTTATTAGCAGTTATCCCAAGCCAAATTTAGCAAAATATCTCCTGTAGACTTTTTATGGAAATAGCTTCTGATGAATTGAAGCCAAAAAAAATGGAACTTTATTTTTTACTCCTAATGTAATAAAATATGTTGCCGACAGGGGAGCTAAAGGAAAAAGCATGACATATAGTTTGCAAGGCGAGTGGTAAAAAATTTTCCTGTAGTACCGCTTAAAACCATTGCTTCTCTTGAAAAGTATATTTATCGCAATTTCCAACAAAGTTTCTACATCCAACAAATATTACCGAACAATTTTCTTAGATAAATGTAACCATCTTCAATATATATCCTATTAGATAAAAAAGTGTGAATATACTGATGGGTTTTTGTTATATTTGCTATATTTATTTGTAAAAGCAAAGTTTTTTTTTTGAAGTTATACTTCTTTAGCGTTGTTATGAAAAATTATCAGACTGAATTTTTATGAATGAATGACGCTACAGTAGGAAGTTGCTCGCAAACAGTTAGCGATAAACTTCAAGTGGGTGAAAGTTGAACGATTTTTGGAAGCGATTTGCATAGTATTAAAAACGCAATCAAGTCGACCGAGTAGACCACTAGCTCAGGTTTTTTGTCATTGGGTAGGGGAAACCACCTGAAATGATCGACGACAAAGCTAAAAAGTGTCAAGAAGAGGTAACCAATCACAATAGGCACCGCCAGTTGTTATTTTATATTTGAAAAATCGATATTGTCGAACTTAACATTTTCAATTTTAGTTTGAATCATATCAATATTAATACATAATAGATTAAATAAATTTAAAAGAAAGGTATTTTTTTGAAATTATTTAATGCAACATGCGAAATAATGCAAGAAAAGTCGATTAATATATTATATTGCATTATGTATTTTTTATATTTGAATTAAAAATCAGTTTCAATGCGTAAATATAAATGATAATAAAATTGAACAATTACTATCGTATTAATTTAATTTTTACTTTGTCACTATTTGTACCTGATGTAGGTACACATAATTCACTATTTGGACAATTTGTATCTATATATAGTTGACTACTTATTCATACTTATACATGATAGTTTATGACTAAAATCCACTTCTTTATAATAAATGTTTTCAATAAGTCTTCTTCGAATAAGTTACCCATGCTATATTGATAAACAGTTAATTTATTTATGTAAGATACAAACCTCTATAAGTCGTCAATTGTGCAAAGTATTGAGAAATACTATATAGTTTGTATAAATAATCAATTTGGCTCATGTCCTTTTTAGCGATATCAATATTTGGCAACGAAAGCTTTCTTTTTAAATTGATTTTCGAATAAATCAGATCATAATGAAAATTTGCCTACTAAAGATCAAATTATACAATTTTAAAATTAAGTTAACAAAAAAATCGCGAATTAAATTAAAAAAAAAGTAGAAAATGCAACGTCGCTAGATATTGATGTTGCTAAAAGAAACATGAGCCACCAATTTAATCTGTTATTTGAAAACTAGTAACTTTCTGGAGAATATTCACAGCCCAACACTGACAAAACTGACAAAACTGACAAATGGAAAAAAATGGCTATTGAATGAAAATGAAATGACAGTTGAAATCAATGACAACAATCAGTTAGTTCAAAATTGAGACAATAATTATTAAACTGCATTACATTTCCATGTATGTGTTTACATTTTGTGTTCTCTGTCTTTGCCATCATACATACATTTGCCTATTATTTGACATAAAAAGCTGAAATTATGTTTAAGGATGTTATGGAGATACAATCGGAAACAAAAGTACATAAAAATAGAAATTTGTGAATAACTATAGCGTATAGCGTATTATGAACTTTTTTTTATATTAACAACCCTATGATTATTAAATTTAAAATTTCGATTGTTGATTAACTCTACATTATCTCATATTAAACATTTTATTAAGATAAAACCTTTAGTTACGAATGCAACGGGCAACTACTAGTAATAAAATAAAAGGGCAAAAATTTCAATATTTTTGTCAGGAAGCCTTGACTAATAACATGTAAGTATTATACAGACTTGGAAAGTTGTTAAGTCGACTAAACGTTTTTACATCTCAATTTCGTTTCGGACGTGAGAACAAATTGTAACAATAATAAAATAAATCGATTTATTACAATAATCAAATCAGCATAATTATACATTGCGTCAGTAATAAGTGAATTCATTTCTTCCTCGTTTCGTTTCAACGGCAAAAACTCCAATTATAACTTATCCACTGACAGAGTTTTCAAATGAAAATTTCCCCGTGTGAATGCAAATCTATTGCTATCTGTTGCTAGAAGGTTAGATCCATAGAAATGAGCAGCTGATCAATATGCAAGTGCTGATCGACGCGGGTTCAATAGATTGCCGATGAAACTCGCTAATGAGAGATTTGAAAAGTAAAATCCGAGTGCTCCGGCGAAAACGAGATGGAACGAGAAGTAGGAGTTGGGGTCTCTGTTGGATTGGATTGGAATCGGACTTGGTGAGGTGAGGAGAATTTCTTCGACTTCTTTAGTGATAATTTTTTTTGCATTAACGGAGACTGAAGGTGAACGTGGAGGCTGCTTGCAACCGCTCGATCAGTGTTGTCGAACTCCTCGGTTCTATTTGACGGAATTTACAATATTTACCTATCCAAGTCCATCGAAGACTAATTCGAACAATTCAAAGAAAAATTACTACTCATACTGATTTCGGTATAATCAAGTTTGGTCAGTGAATAATTCAGTGACTTGTTATATAAGTGACATCTTCCCAGGATTTGTTTTTCTCGGTTTTTTCTGTGATTTTTTAAAATTACTTCGGTACGTATTACACTTATATGTTAACTTTAATTTATAATACAATAAGAATCAAGTCAAAGCTCCAACAACTATATTAATCTGACAATAAGGCGGCAATATAATCAAGGAGACATTCAAATGCGAACAAATAACTATAATTAGAAATTTTATTCAACAAACTTCATAAACTTACCTCTCTATCGTATACTCTAAATGTATTTAATGTTTTTTTTTCAAATCAAATTTTTATACAATAAGCGACTAATGTAATAATAGAACCATTGTTGGCACCTTTTATCCAATTGGATTAGTTGAAATTTTGCAGATTAATTCGTATTAAAAAATGCTTTGCTATTTATTCAAGTGAGCAAATATTTTATTAGGAAATTTATTTGAGCGTTAATTCGTCGAAATGTTTTCTATAAAAGTCTTGTTGTGTCTCAACTCACGTATTTTCAAATGATAAAATTTTAATCTAATTAGATTTGACAGACGAATTCATTGGTAAAATTTCCAGTCTCTAGACCCTTTTTACGAATGATATTTGAAAGCATAAATTGAGAGATAAAATTTCAACTTAATTTTTATAAAAGAATTATATAATACAACGAAATGAAAACCAGTTGATAAACGATGATAGAAATATATTTTTAAAGTGTATTTTTAGGCGACTTTTTTCTATTAATTATTAATAGACAGACCCATATTCTTCAAATACATATTTAGTAGATAAAAATTTATCTGTTAGATAAATCCTATGCAATTCACTATTCTTAAATGATAATACGCATGTTTTGTCTATCTTCTCGATAAAATTTTATCTGGCAGATAGATGTCACTGTCTAGAAGTGCAAATATTGGCGCTTGACGACTTTTTACATTCTATGAATCACAATTTCGAAAATTTAAATTTTCAGTGATTATTTTAAATAAAATTTGCAGTTTAAATATTTTTAACTACCTATACAATTAAAAAATAATAATTTTAGTGATTAGGTGATTCTTACGCATGTTTTCTCTATCCTTCGGATAAAATTTTATCTGGCAGATAGATGTCACTGTGTAAATATCGGTACTTGATGTCTTTTTGCATTCTATTAATTACAATTCCGAAAATTAAAATTTGCAGTGATTATTCTGAATTGAATTTTCATCTAAATATTTTTAATCGCCTATACAAATAAAAACAAATGTGATTAGATGGGTGGTGATTCTAACAGGTGACTGAATTTTTATTGAGGTAAAATTCATGTATCTGATAAAAAAGAAAATTAAAAAAGTTAAAACAAATGTCGAGACGAGAAATGTATAATGTAAGAAAAATAAATCCAACTTGTGCAGAAGATTCAATTGCAGGTTAATAATTATCTGCTGGATTACTCAATCATAGATTCCTAAGACAACTTTTTGAAAAAATATAATATTAAAAGAAAAAAATAGAAGCATATTTAAAATTTATTAATCAAGGAAAAAAATAATTAAAAAAAAAGATTTTGAAAACCTCGCTTCTATTGATAAAATACACTAAAAAGGTAAAAAATAAATTTATGAACTAAAGCTTAGTACCGATTGCTCTATCATATTGTCATTTTATCATCGATATGAAAGTGATATTATCCAATTAATGAGAGTCATAAGCTATCTAGTTGTGCATCTAAGTGAGGGGTGCAATTTTGTTTACAATTTAATAATATGGAACACTCTTCGCTTTGATGTCCAACTAGATAGCTTACGATTCTCATTAATTGGCTAATATCGCCTTAATAACCTTTACCTTTTTAGTGCATTTTAACAATACAAGCGAGGTTTTTAAAATCTGTAAGCTCTGTTTGATGACTGTTCGGAGGTGTAAAATTTACCATGAGAACACGCGATAGCTGAATTTGCGACACTTAAGTACGAACTCTTCACTATTGACTGTTATAAGGTTTGGATTACATATTTTCAATTCGCCGGGTTCAAGAGATCTTGATTTTTCGGTATACGAATAGCCCATACATACGTTATTCAAATATATTTTGCAATGTATGTGGTTAGGTATACTTTATTTTTTAAGGTTTCTTTTGTACGCATTTTTATTTTAAAATCTTCTTAATTCGTTCCAAAAGTCTGATTAAAGTCATGGTGAAGTGTATAATGTGTCTTCTACAATATTGTGTTTACTACAATGCACTTGTGATAAATACTAATCTATGCCAAAATGTTTTAAATGTTATTTAGATGTATTAGAGGACACAGCGAATTTCGTACCACGTTAAATTGATTTGCTGCATTTTTAATTATACATATGAACATAAATAAATACATACACTTATGATTGATTAGTACAAATTTAATGCATTTTTTAAGTATCTTAGTAGTAATAGGCAAACACATGTATGCATGTCAGCAAAGACAGAGAACAAATATTATTAACACTTACCTGTGAGTGGAAACTAAATAACATTATCATTTATCAATTATCATTGTCTCAAATTTGAATCAACTGATTCTTGTCATTTGTTTCAATTGTCATTTTGATTTCATTCAAATACCAATTTTTACAATTTTTCAGTTGTGTCAGTTTTGGGCTGTGAACATTGATATGTGAACATGATGGTGTAATCACACCATGCATATGGCGTCAAATAGAACTATGAAAAATCTAGTTTGAACTATGACGTATAAAGCGCCATCTACGTAGATGTCATCTAAAAAATGGTAAACCTTCCATAGGGTCCGGACAACAACTCCTATAAATTTCATTGAAATCGGTTGAACAATTCAGGAATGTATAAAGGACAAACATACAGACAGACTTATTATGTTTATAAGTATAGATTAGTGAATAACCTCAATAAGCTACAATAAGCTCCATCTAAACCGAAAAATTCGTTAATTTATTTTCATTTGAGAAATAAATATAATTTTACCAACCGTTTTTATTGTTTTTACAAAAGCAATTTTTTGTTTTTAAAAAATAATCATTTTCCATCAGCTGCTTTAACTACAATGAAATGCAATTTTGGTTGAAAATAGTGAGTAAGCGAAATCTGTTGAGCTTAGTAGTTCAAATATAATGTTAGCAGTAAACACCAACTTAATTAATTATATGGATTCAAAAGAAAACTAAAAATGATCGTAATTTTTGAATCTTTAAAGCTTCTACTGATTATATTCGTGGTATACAAAATCATCAGCTAATTCGCTCAGTATTTATTTGTATCAGGGATTATAAATTTGATTTTTGATGGACTATTTATAACACCTAAAAATATAAGTCAAGTGGATGGACACTGCTATGTCATTAGTGTAAAAATCAGTATTTGCGTTTAAAATCTTTAAAAACTAAAATGAAAACATGATCAAGATACCGTAATTTGTGTTATAGTTCAGTAAAAATCTAAAAAAAATAATTTAAAAACCAAATTTAAGAATAATTTGTTTTCATTCTTTTCAAATTTATTATTTAATTCCAATTTCAAAGAACTCTTGACCCAAATGGTGTCAAAAATTAAAATAATGCTAATCTCTAACTCTTAATGAAGTTGGTCAAGTGTTATAAGATTATATAGGGTTATACAAGTCTGAAAAATTTTATTCAATTAGCGATTCTATTATGAGTTTTTTTTTTAATAAATCAAATTATTTTATTATAATATTTTGATCAAAATATGGAGTGGATATTGAAACAATAAATATTTTTTGATTTTTAAGTATTGAAAGAAAATATTAAGTTTTATGTTTATTTTTGTCTCTGTAGAATTGGCAATAAATCCAGAAGATGAATCAGTATTCACTTAAGTGTTATTTATATTGAACTATATTATTTACCCAGACATTTTTAACTGGCAATGAGACTTTGTATCTTGACTTAAAAAATTAAAATTTAAAGATATAAAAAAAAGTTAATGCCTAATTGGGTTCAAGCCAATCTTGGTGGTAGCCTTGATTCCACTTTTCTTCACTTATGTACCTATGTGTCACTTATGAATCGAAACCTTTTTTAAAAATCAATTGAAACAATAAGAATTCGAACAAGCCCCATTAAAATTTTTATGTAAGTAGTCAAGATATTTTTTTTATTCATTAAATTGAATTATTAGTGTCATGGCTATTTAAAAAAGATAGCGATTTGCAAAAAACTTGTATAGGTCTCCCTTATGGTAGGTACTACATTCCGGTGTTAAAAATATAAGTTACTATCAAAATTGAGATTGATTTTTAAAGTTAAGGGGTTACGCTTAGTTGTAAGTTTCAAAAAACATTTTTTTTCCGGATTTTTGTGAAAAAATATGCTTTAAGGATGTTATGGAGATACAATCGGAGACAAAAGTATATAAAAAGAAATAGAAACTCGTGAATAATTACGCCGTATAGCATACCATAAGGCGAATAAATTGGTCGATATTTTAAAGGATGCATATAGTTTACGAGAAAATTGGAAATTTCACCAAAAATTTTAATCAAAAAAAAAAAAAATAAAATAAAATAAAATAAAAAATAGACAATTTTAACTCACTTTTGGGTCAGAATATGCTTTGATTTCAACTTAACAAATCAAAATATTAATTATTTGATGCTCATAAATAAGCAAAAATGTAGAATATCTTAATATGATTAAATCATAAATAAAACATTAAATTTGTATATTTTTAAGACAATTATAACTAAAAAAATTCAACATTATATTAAATAATGAAAACGTGATAACGCTGTTGAATTTATAGATTCGTAGCGTTGAAAATGTTAGTATGTCTCTCTCACATGATGTGAGTGAGCATGCGCGACATTCTCAACATTTTGAAAATAAATTATTTGACATATTTCATCCTTTTCCTTTTTTTATTGTGTACTCATGAATGTGACGAAGATAAATTATGCATTTCATTTTTATCTAACCAAATATACTACCACTGATTGTATTATATACAAGATGGTATGTCTCAGCTGATGACAGTGTTGCCGCACTTCCTTATAGACTTATTAATCAATTAAGTAAAAATCACATTTTCGGGCTGTTTATAATTTATTTCTTAAGAATCATGTAGTGAATTCAAATAAAGTTATACAAAATTAGTTCCCTAAACCTAAAGTATAAACTCCATATTTTGAAAGTTTGGAATGCCTGGCAGTATTTTTTTTTTTGCGAATAAAAATAAATTTAGTCTTTTCGATCACCGAATCTTCATAAGATTACGTGTTAAATCATAGTATTTTTAAATTGTAATAACTTTTAAACAACGTAGTAAATCGTTTTAAAACTTTTACTGGTACTTAAACGTTAAATAAGGCATGTTATTCAAAATTTTCAGTTGTGCTATTGGGTACTATTTTGATATACCTCCATAACATCCTTAAGATCCCGTATTTCGTTTTTAAAAATATTTAGTTTTCCTTCTCCTATAGACCCATATCCTGATGAGTTTTCACAAAATGGTGTTTGGCGATGAGGAAAATATATCTGGGGTAAAAAATCTGAAATGAAAAAATTCAAACGATTTATTTTAAGGGTAGATGCATACAGGTAATGAACGAAGTAATAGTCAAAATGGAGTCTCTCCAAACAATTTCGATTTTTCAAAAAATTAACACTTTAAAGTGGCTTGAAAAAATGGAAATTATTGATAAAAACCTTATTTCTTCGTTGATTATCCGAGGAAAGTATTTAAAAAGAGTGTATTTCATTTTGAGGATGATCGATTCAGCCACTTCGGAGAAATTTCTTTAACAACTCTGAAATGTCTGAAAACATTGTTTCCAGAAAAAAGCATTAAAAATTGTTAAATTTGTAAGAAACATTCACTTAAATTTTCATTTAGTTATTTTTTTTTTTACTTACGACAAATCATCTTTTCAAAAGCCACAAGAGTTTACGGTACGAGGGTTGCATTTACCCAGTAGGTATCTATTATAGTTTTAAAACCAAGTCCCTATTGCTATGTTCCAAACTATATGTTTCTATGGTACATTACACGTTTTACACTGTAACATATCCACTTATAGAGATGCAAAACATTGAATAAAATTTTCCATTTTCCGGATCAACTTCAAATTTTCAGAGCATATACTTAAATATACCTACGTGTACATTCGAAAAACGTAACAAAAAAAACGATTTTTTGAAAACTATAACTAGGTATAACCCCTTAAAATACAAAAAAGGTTAATGTTGTTTTTTAAAAGAAAATTTTAATTTATGCAAAACAGTGGCGATAAAAAGCATTTCTTGGTCCAATTTGCAAAATAGACTACATGCCTATTATTTTTAATTTATTTAATCGATAAAGGATATTATTAATATGGGGAAAACCATTTTTTTGGTATAAATAACTTGTACAGAGTGGTTCATTTAAAATGTGGAATTTAATTTGGTTATAAATCAGAATTTAATTCAGATTATTTTAAATTTTCTATTTTAAAGAGCTCAAATATTGTTTTTATTAACGAAAAACAATTTCGTTTAAATGACTGCCACGAGTTGCTTTACAGTACTCCATTCTATGCGAAAACAATAAGTGTGCTTATGAGTCTTCTGTAACGTCACAGTACGCATTAGTAGGTACGCATATTGAAACCGAGATATGAACCGTATATATGGTATATCGAGATATAAATATATTAAGCGATTACCATTGAAGCAATAATAATTAACACAATTTTTGGCATTTTTACAATTTTTCGCCATAAAAACATTTTTACACTTTAAAAATTACTATCAATCTTTTCCGACGAAATAGATGTTATATAGATAGAAATGGTTTAATATTAGCATAATTCATTCATATAGTGATTAAATAATTTAAACAATCTTCCCTTTGTGTTTAAGTTCATTTTTTGTCATTTGTCATAGGAAAACGTCCGTGGAATTTTGAAGTTTCGTATTGTGACGTCATTTTAATGCCGGGCCAATAGGAGCTCGTTTTAGACATTTTGAATAAAGGTTTTTTTCATTTGTAAATTAATATTTCTTAGATTTTATCAAGTAAAATTTAAAATTAACAGCTACATTATGTTTTCATATAAGTTTAGAAATTTTTTTAAGGATTTAAAATTATTTTTAGACCATGTGTTGGGTTTATAAGTAGTAAGTATATAATATCGCAAGTCCAATGTAGTTAGTACTGTTGGTTTGCAAATTTTTCCAAGTATTTTACGATTTAATCAATTTATTATTACAATTTCTACTAAATTTGAATCTTCAAACCACTTATACCTTAAATCTCATAAAATTCAACTAAAATGCATGCAATTTTATATGTAAGGATATAAATTAAATATGTTATATTTTTGGTAAAAAATAAAATAAGAGCAAAAAATTTAAGTAAATATCCAAAATTATTAATTAAAAATTGTGTGATTTTATTCAAACAAATAATACATGGAATAATCAAGTTGGAAAATCGATAGAATATTAATTTTCGTTTTTCAAACAAAATAAGGATAAATATTATAAATAAAAATTATAAATCTTTTAAAAATGCAGAAATATAATCTTTCAATTGTTCTGAATTTTTGAAGAAGTGAACTTTTAAATTTTTTATTTATTTTTTATTTACTATTTCTTTTAGTATTCTAAAAATTATTAAAGTTCACATTGGTTTTAATATTGCTATAATTAACCATATTTATATTTAATTTTGACGTATTTATTTACAACAAAAGCATAACGTTACGAAATTTCGGCCACTATTAGCGCTGGAATCGGTTCAGTAGTCCCCAGCATGACTTGTAGCGACCGTGCCTTGTAGGCTTTATTAAGATAAATCTTAAAAAAGACCTTTTAAAGCCCAATTTAATTATTAGTTGTTTCATAATGTATAATTTATTTTTAGAAAATCCACTTTTGAGATTTTTGTTTGACTTTATAGTGAAATTCTGGAACAGAAATAGTTGAAAAACACCTACATAGTACGTCGATTGCTGAGGTTTGCCCAGCTACTCGATCTCAACTAGGTAAAATAGGGACCCAGGAAAGACAATAAGTCCTGTGGCTGTAGTGTTCATCCTGAAAAACCGAAATAAGTTTTAAAAGAACATAGTCAAATTAATAGTTCTTTTAAAACCGATCTTTTACCCTTTAAATAGCAAATTTTATGTAGTTTAACCGGCCGATTTGTCCATCTTTTTCTCCTTTAAATTATTCACTACTATATTTACATAAATTTTAAAGTAGCAAAAAAATGTTAAAAATAATATACCTACGTATACTTATTTTGCTAAAAATACTTTTCGTTTTATTTTTCTGGTCTCTAAGAAGCTTTAGAGTTAAAAATATCTTGAATTCAATAATTATATATTTTTGTTGGTTGTTCATTATTATGAATATTTCGATTTAGTGATTATTATGTACGCAAACACACATTACAAGTACAATGTATAAGACATTGGTACTTCAAAGATGCGCCTGTTAAGTAAGCCTGGTATGCTTCTTACACTTAAAGTTAATGCCGTTAGAAATTTATTTTTTGTGGTTTATGTTCTTTTATATAATACTTTATTTGTTCCGTTATATTCACTTAGCGTAAGTATGCACTATAAGCAAATTACACAACCCTAATGAGTCGATAAACTTCTCACTTTATAGCGTCAAGTTTCACCATTTAACAAACAAGTAAATTTTGAAATTTTATTATTTTTTTTTTGGTTAAAAACTTAAAAATATTTATTTTCTCACTTTCAAATAATCACGCTATTTGGAAATAATTTTCAAGACATATCTCTTGAGTTGTTAAAAGCCAAAAATTTGTTTTCAATTTGTTTTATTGAAAGTGGAAATTGACTAAATTTCCTACAAACAAACCAACATGGGAAACATGTCATTTAGAAAAACGCAATTAAAATAAAGAATCTAATAACAGAAAAAATCAAAATAATATTGCATTTTTTTGGAAACCATAAGTAATTTTGGGAAAATTTTTAAGCAATAAGTACAAAGAATCTTTCCAAGAACTGCAATTCAAATTATTGGTCAAAACTATCTATGAATTATCATAACATCATTAATCAATAATTTTAAAGTTCCAAAACAATTTTAAAACTCGTAAGTCGCAGCCATTTTAATGAGAGGACCATATTAAAAGGGACCGTTTTAGTAATGCTGATTTTTTAACACAAAATTTTAAGCGATTTTTATTTTGTATTCAAATTATAATAACTTTCAATATCATTAATCGTTTCATATTTAGTGTGTAAATTTTTAATGGCAAATTAGTAAAAATCTATTGAGCGACATATCTGAAAATTATATTTTGACCATCATTTAAGTTTTCAATTTTTGGACCCCTCAGAAAATGATGTGTTATTAAAATAAATAGAAATCCGAAAAATTTATTTAAACACATACGTGTGAGTGGAAACCAAATATAATAAACATTGTCTCAAAGAATTAACTGATAGTTGTCATTTGTTTCAACTGTCATTTTTGATTACATTCAATAGAACATATGCACGTTTCTTTAATCGATAAAGGAAACTAAGAATATGAGAAAAAAACATTTTTTTGTTATGGAAAACTTTTCAGTTAGGTAGAAGAAAAGGTTTTAATTTTAATCAGCAAATGAAAGTCCAAAAACAGTAAGTGTGCTTATGGGTCTTCTGTGACGTCATAGTACGCATTAGTTCGCGTATTGAACCGAGATATAAACAGATCGTTGAGCGGTTATCATATAAACACAAATAATTTACACAATTTTTGACAGTTTTCACAATTTTTCCCCATGGAAAACATTTTTATACCGTAAAAACTACTATCATTTTTTTTCTGTGGGAATAGGGGTTGGGTAGATTGTAAATGGTTTAAATCAATAAAATAATGTTTAAAGGATTAAAAAAACCTAGTTTATATGTACATTTGTCTTAAGAAAACGTCCATGGAATTTTGAAGTTTCCTATTGTGACGTCATTTTAATGCCGAGCCAATAAGAGCTCGTTTTAGACATTTTGAATTAAACGATTTTTTTCATTTTCAAATAAATATTTCTTAAACTTTATTAAGTCAAGTTAAAAGGAAACAGGTACATTATGCTTTGAGATTTAGTCAGAACATTTTTAAAGCATTTACAATTATTTTTAGATCATATGCATTAAATCTATTGAATAAAAATTAAAAAAAACATATTTAAACTATTTCATACAGTTTGATATAATGAAATATAGTTTAATTTAATATGATTTAACAGCATAATTTAATTAATATTATTTTTTATCTTTAAATACGACAGCGTTATCACGTTTTCATTATTTTATATAATGATGAATTATTATTAATTCAACCTTTATTTTTTAGTTATAATTGTCTTAAAAATGCTAACTTAATGTTTTAATTGTGATTTAATCATTGTAAAATATTCTACATTCATAACCTATGAGCATCAAATCAATAATATTTTGATTTTCATAGTTGAAATCAAGACATATTCAGTCCCAAAAGTTAGTTAAAAATTTATTTATTTTTTGGTGTTTCTTGTTTTGCTTATAATTTTTGGTAAAATTTTCGATTTTCTCTTAAACTGTATACAGTTTTTTAAGTATCAACCTTTTTATTTGCCTCATGATTCACTATACGACGTAATTATTCACGAATTTCTATTTCTATGTACATTTGTCTCCGATTGTATCTCCAAAACATTCTTAAAAAAATAACTAAACAGATTATACTATAGCGATTCTTGTAAAATAATAATCAGGTAGCTATATTATTTCAGAGTATTTATTTTGGATATTTATCACTTTTATTAAGTACTGCTAATTGAGATAACTACCTTTTTAGCTTTAAAATATGTTTCTAGATTAAAAAAGGCGTTTCCAAGTCAAAAATGGTTTGTATACGTTGTATACGTATTTTTTAAATTTAAGAAAACGCATATTTTTCTTACGTGATACGACTTAAGATTACCTACTACAAAGTTGCTAACAATAAACTTTTTAATAATTCAATAAAATTTCCTTTGCGGCAATAAATTTTATGTGTTGACGTAGCCTTAAAATATATAGCACTAGTTAACAAAGTCTTGTACTCACGATCCAACTACTTATGATATTTTCCGTAATTTTTCCGGAATCGAAAAGATGAATATTAATATTCCTATTAGGAATTTCATAAAAAAGGGGCTTGTTGGGTCTTTCGAATGGTCAAAGCGTGTTAGAAGCTTGTTAGTGACTTGGTCTTTTAAATGTTAGAACTGTTGGGTGTTTTGTGGCTAAATTAAAATCTTGTTAGTCCGACCGTGTAGAGGTCAAGGTGACCTTCTTCTGAGGCCATACTGCACGTTTTTCAAATTACGAATATATCTGTCAACGAATCATGAATATTCAAAAAAAAAAGTCAAATAAAAAACGAGTTTTTTCAAATCTGAATTTTTTCAGCATTGTATTTGCCGAGCGAAAACAATTCGTATATGTTTTGATAGGATTCTCATGCCCATGTTTTGTCGTGTACTTAAACGTGACGGCACTATAAATTTTGCGATTGAAATTTTGAATTTTTAAATTCATATAGGGACGATTGTGGTTTTAGTGAGTTCAAAATGAGCACAGTTCGTTAACTTGTGGGAACACTGTTGGGCTATTTTCATGCGAACATTTTTTGTATCGATCGTATATCGATTAATCGGATAATGAAATAATTGCCGGATATTAGTTTGACGGACATACTATACAATGTATTTAAGTTTTTTTGATTCATTCGGGACAAATTAGCATAATTGCTTTGATTCGATTTATTGATATCGACTAATTCGTCATTGTCAATTGAATCGTTTAAAGAGGAAATGAAAACAATTAGTCGTGCAATTTTCCTTTTTTCCAAGTACATTATGAACAATATGCAATCGGTAAGTATACTTATATATATATATTTTTTAATTCTCACAGCAAAAAAATCAATGAAAAATAATATTGTTTTCTTGTAATTAAGCATAAATATTGAGGCTCATCAGGGTTTCACTGAAAAAAATAGTAGAACTTTAGATTTTCTAAATCTATCCAAAAAATATAACTAAGTAAATTATGATTTGTTATTTATCAAAGTAAAAAAAATAATAACTTTATATGGAAATTTCGTATTTATGTTTCTGGGAAAAATTGTGAAAATACAAATGATGGATGAATAGAATGATGTAATGGACCTTTAAAATCTTTTGTACACATTTACTGAATAATTAATAATATTATAGGAAAGATATATTTTTAAACGTTAAATATAATTTTTTCATATGAAACCCAAAACTTATATAAATATTAAAAAAATCAGTAACATACTGGAGATTTAGTGGTCAAGATAGTCGCTTCAAAACTGGTAGGTGTTGGGTTAGATTCTCGTATCGAGTAAATTTTCGATATTGCGATTTCGATAATCGTTTTTTTTCTCGATATACGAATATTTCTTAATCCTAGAGCCGCTAAAGACCTTGGTAGTTATAATATGACGGTAAAGAAAATATGAGTATATAAAATATAAATTCGTTTTACATTTCTTTAGGTGCTCCGTCAAGAGCGCCCTGATATAAGCGCTATCGACAATTGCGCTTCCCGACAAAAACGCTCTAGAAAATAAAAAATTATATATATAAAGTAAATATATTATAAACATATCCTGAATCTAAGCATTCACCAACTGGTTATTTAAATAAATTAAAAAAGAAAAAATTAAGAGTTAATTTTTAAAATTTAAAGTAATACGTTTTTCTCTGAACAAGTCGAAACACCGATGAAACATGTACAAAAAAAGAAGAAAATCCAAAACAAAGAGGATATAAAGAATTAAAATTTTAAGTCGTATCAACTGTTACAATAATAATTAAGTGACATTAAATGTAATTCATAGTTGATATGATGTTATTGAAAATTGTTACAGTACCTGAAGAAGTCGGGAAACTACCGAAAGATCATATAAAAATAAATAAATTTCCCAAAACAAGAGAATCTAGATACTATCTAACCTAATCTAATCTAATAGTCACTTTATAACTATTAAGGTCGTTAGCGACTCCAGCGTTAAATAAAAATCCGTAAATCGAGAAATATCGAAAATTTGTTCGATACCAAAATTGATCCCAACACATTTGGAGTATGATATTTTACTTTATTAGACTAATTAATTTTTGTACGATTAAGTTGGGTTCGAATCTTGTATCGAGTAAATTTTTGATATTTCTCAATTTCGGAATTTTTATTAATCCTAGAGTCACTAAAAATTTTGGTACTTTTTAAGAGATGAAAAGCTACAATAAAAATATCAGTGTTTTTTTATCTTACTCTAGAGTTAATAAAAATCCGTAAATCAAGAAATAATGAAAATTTGCTCAATGCAAGGGTCGAACCTAGCACCTACCAGTTTTGGAGCGGTCACCTAAACCACTCGGCCACTAGAATGCTTCTTTTTTACGTTTTATTATTGTATAATATTTCACTAAATTAGTGTAATTAATTTTTGTTTGAATTTCATATTGAGTAATTTTTTCGATATTTCTCTTAATATTTCAGTTTCATTCAACAGCCAATTTTTGCCATTTGCCAGTTGTTTCAGTGTTGACGGTGAATATTTCACGGGTAGTTACTAGTGTAATAATATTGAGCAATTGCAGAATAGACGTTAAGACATAAGGATCTTGCATTAGTCTTGTCGAATTTACGAATTTTTCTAAATTCTTGCGTCGCTAAAGACTTTGGTAGTTATAAAGAGACGAAAAATAACAATAAAAAATCAGTGATGATCAGTGGTATAAAGACAAAATAGTATGTTAATTAAGTAGGTGTAAAAATAGTAAGTAAGTAGTTATTTTTATAATTCTGTTAAAATTATAAGTATAGAAAAACCTGTTAAAAATATTTTAAGATTTAAAAAACACCTGTTGACATCGACTTATTTGAGATTTGCATATAATTTCATTGAATATGTGAATGGGATTGTTGAAATTAATATTCCAAATAGTTTTTGAAGTCAACATTTTTTAAATTGAACCCTTTTGCTAGAGATGGCGCCAATTTTTGAGATCAACAAGATTTAAAATTGACAACTGTTCATACCCGCGACATTGTCTGCGTGACTCAGCATATATTGGTAAGGTTTTCTTTTTAGAATAAGCATCAACCTTGGTGCATAGGGATTTTTATGTTCTTTCTATGAAAAACGTAACCATTTCCTAAAACTAATAATTTAATAACTTTTTAGAAAGATGCATCTCATGAATTGTTGATTTAAATAAAAATCATTGGTAATATAAATTTTAAAAAATATCCGATTATACTTCACACGAATATGTAAGTTGGTAATTTGTATTCCTAATTTTATCATTCGCGAATCAATCCGATATATATAAATAAAGAAATATACTCAAGATGAATAAATGTAGTTCGTCTTCAATTGAAATGCGACTTAACAAAGACTAATAAACTTCATAATACTGACATATAAGGGAAGATATTTCGGTAAAAGAATTGTTAACTAATACTCAATCTGTTTATTTTCTTTCTTATTATTTTACATACAAGTATTCCTTAAATTGTAGTTTTTTGGTTTGTTAATTAATTAATTAATACTAATAACTTTGTTCATGCGGATACTGTGACGGGTAGCAACTAGTACTTATTCTATGCTGAAGCAGTGGGTATCAGAAAAAATGCAATGGAGATTAAAAAACCACATACGATTTTGTGATGAAAATCAATTAATTTTATAAATAGTTATAATAATATTAATGAAAGGAGGATCTGAAATTGTTAGTTTTATAATTATATATTTGTCAACTCTCCTTAAACCGATGATATACGTAAATGTGTCAAAATTTCAATATGTGCATGCAGGTTGATAGGCGTTAATTTTGGTCGATTCACATTATTAATTTTCTATTAGGTAAGTACCTACTATTTAAGCACCTTACCTCATAAACGCACACCTATAAAAACCTAGGCTTTTGCCTTGAAATTCAGTTGAAAAAAAAATGTATTCATTCTATATAAATTCATTATGGCATTTTTGAATTGCTTTGATTGCTTCATGAAAATGTCTTCTTGATAAACTTCTCAGAAGAAAATGTCTAATACAATCGCTAACGGCTACTGTGGGGCAAAAAACGGTCCATTATAACATACGTGAGGAGCAAATTAATCTTTATGTGGGCGAGCAAGTTTATTCTACTACTTATATAGGTGTTCATATATTTAATATGTTTTCTATTTCTTAATTTGAAAATTTATATAATATTTTATACAGACATAAATCAAGAATTTTCTGTTGAGGGAAAAATATCCTGGAGTAAACGATGCGCAATGATAGAAGAATTTTAGATTTGCAACTTTGAATTTCCTATTATAATCTCTTTTACAAAAAATGTCTTAAGATTGTTCATGTTAAAATAAAAATTTAAATTTTTAATAGATATTTGTATTTGGGTATTCCTGTGAATCAAGCACGTTAGTGTGGATCAGAACCATTAAGGATCAATTTATTCGCAAATTATAATAAAAAAAAAATAGTAGAAATTGCAATTTTACCAGATGTTAACGTCTCTAAAAGGAACATGAACTGATTTTACTGTATTTGCTGTGAATTTTGATTAAAGTTTCGCGAATATCGAATCTATGGATCTATGGAATATCGATCTATGGAAATACCAATATTTTTAAATAATTAAAGTTTTAAGCTAAATTAGAAATTATATTTTGGTTTATTATTTGTTTTTCATATATTGATTGTTTTTTTTTTTTAATAGAATTGCTTGATGCAAAAAACTTAGCTTTCTCATCAACCCACATCTTCGTCTTGGTTATCGTCTTAGATTTTACGAATAACAGTTAAACTACTTTCTGAATCAATTTCGCGATTATTTGCATTATTGTAGTTTGTATTTTTAACGATGACTTCATTTATTCAAAGTAGGAAGGCTGATTTTTTTTCGTCTATGTATTTTCAATTTAAACTTCGTGCTAATGGGCCACCCAGTTTTGGAAGGGTGTGTTTTGGAATATGACAAAAAAAAAATTAACTCATCAATAATTAAATATTATTTTAAATATAGATAATATTTATTAATTATTTTCTGTATTTAAAAAAAGGAAAAATACGAAAAATATGAAAAATAAATTTTAAATTATGTATTTAGAATTAATTATCATTATTGAAAGAAGTGGCAGGGAAATGACGTTTAAAGGTATTTTAGTGTTCAAAAAAATCTATTAAAAGTCGTTCAAAGTTATTAGCGGTATTTTTAATGTAATGATTTCCAAAATGCCTTAAAATTAGGAATGCGACATCGCTCATGAAAATATCGATGTTTATGAACGATATATCGATTATGTTAACATTGATGTTTCACTTTTAAAAATATCGATATATATATATATATATATATATATATATATTAAAATTTACAAAGCGAACGAGATGCTAAATAGAAAAATCTGCGCTTGTCACTGAGAGTGGTATCTATTTGTGCGTATAGCTGTAGTTCACGAATAGGGCGAAAGTTGGCGCTACCATAAAACATCGCTCATAAAGAATGATATATCACCCAAGGTTTATAAACTACACAGGTTGCCCCATTAGAAAAAAAAATGACGCCATACGAAGAATTTTGAAATTTGAATCAGTCTGAAAATATTTACGAATTTCTTCTGGATACGTCACGGGCGCATGAGACCACCTGTGTATTTTATAAACCTTGTATATCATCGATGTTTTGGGTTTATGAACGATATATCGATGTTTGAAAAACATCGATATATCGTTTGTATCCCTACTCAAAATGCACATTGGAGTGTTTCTTTTTTTGGTCATTTTCCAAATTTTACCCCCTATATTCCAAAGATATTTAATATGAAATAAATAAAACATTGCTAATTCATATTTTTTTTTTTTTTTTTTTTTTGATAACTATAACAATTGGCTTTAATAGGTACTTGAATAAACATATAAACAAATAAATAAATATCAATTAATATTAGAGGCTGTTTTTTTGTAACATAAAGTCTGAAGAATAATTTAATTTATATCTATAATTTAAATTAGGGTTATTTTTGAGTGAACACGTTTTTGTAAGCAATTTGGAAATGTATGATTTTATTACGAGAAGTCTTCCAACCTCCATTTTTATATATTTTAAATTAAAAATACATAAAAAATCAACTAAATATAATTTCATACTAATTTTCTTCGATCTTTCCACAAAACCAAATCAATTTGCCGCGCATTTGTTATGATCTTTGGTATAATTATTTAATTTTCAATAACTGCTATATAATTTTGTTGGTTTATTGAAGCTATCAAAAAATTCGAGGATTTCAACTTAAAAAAAATGTTTTACTTTTAAGTGGTTAATAATAAATTATGTAATTACTGTTATTACCTGTTATTATATCCAAATTCAAACCATTTTCAAATGTGATGAAATAATAAGATATCGTTTAAGAAAGTAAATAGGTGTGAGTTTTAAATAATACAGTGAGGAATATTTTTTTTATAAAAATTTCTTTAATTTATATACTGTTTTTGAATTACTCATTGAAGGTAATATTAACTTTTTTATCCTAGTACATGTACATTATCCGCTTGCATACTACTGAATCTGCTTAAATTGACATATTTAAAAGATTATTGTATAATGTAAATATTACAATTATGCTAACAAAAACATTCTAATGGCACGTAATATTTTAAGTATATATTAGAGGAAAGTGACAAAATATTGAATAATATACTAATTAGTAAAGTATATTGTGGTCATATTTATGTAATATAATTTACAAAAGTAAACTATACAAATTAATTTGAACAAAACTTTAAACAAATGCATTATTGACGTATTGCCCAGATACGTATTTCGATTGCCAAGCAACCTTCAAGTAGGTTTCAAGTAGTAATAGATTGCTCCAAAACTACTATGTGAAAAATAATTAAATTCTAAAGCTAATCGAAATTATTCGAAGTAAATAAATAACGTTTATAAAAAAAAAAAATTAGTGTAACGAAATTGTTACCGCCACCTGGTGAGTTTTGAACATAACTTTTTAAGAACATAACAGAGTGTATTTGAACGGGAGTTGTGAGATCAGCTGTGTTATTAAACGTGGCAAAATAAAAATTCAATTGAGATCTATTTCGTTTTTAGATCTATTAGCGGTTTTAAAATTAATAAAATCTTAATTACGTTATTATTTATAAAGTTGTATTTTCGATGTTGTAGCAAAGTAAAAAATACTTAAATATACCCTATGAAGTTGAATAGAACATGTGGAAACGTATATATGCCTATGGTGACAAATATGCAAATGATGTGTTGCATTTCGTAGCCCATCTGAGCACCGGCCATATTATGTCTCTGTTCTTTTTTGTTTCGTATATATCAGCTATTCTATCACTTATTTACTATCGAATTTCTTAGAATGCCACCCATTATAAAAAATCTTTAAAAAAATTATTAGTGGCATTTAAAAACATTAAATTTTAAATGCTTTTTTAACGGGGGGAGGAGTTCTACCACGGGTTACTAATGTTTTGGTCAAATTTAAAAAAAATCAATGAATACGTAAGTAATTTTGTTTGCTTCCTGGTTGTTTCCATAAATATTTTTGATATTTATTTCGTTTGAATAAAATAAAAAATCTTTTCTTATATGCAATCAATTTCAACCTTGAAACAATTCCAAGATCAAGTTTTTTCCAAAGTAATTTCATTTAAAATTAGATTGACAAATTTAATTTTGTTTATGTGTGTATATGGATATGGATATGTATGATTTTTTTCCTTTTATGGGAAGCAATTTCAAAAGTAGTCCAACTTTTGGACTTTTGGAATTATGCAAGGTGTTTCCAGTCTCGAGGTTCTACGCCACTCACGAAACAAAAGCCTATCGTTTTATTGTTGGCGAATATTATTTGTTACTTGCAATGAACTTTAAACTTTGTGACATTGATTGGGGCTGGTTTTTCGGCTGATCGGAACAAAATCAATTAATCGATATCTAAAGCGATCATTGTAGATCGAATCAGAAAAAATCATTAAATAATCGATTACCAAATAAACGTTAACGCTCAGTCGCGACAGAAAGTGAAAGTCTCGATTGTTAATTACACGAACATATGGTCGCACGATTGGCATCGAAATCATTAAAAACGAAACAATACAATATTTGTTAATTCATTTTTTTTTTCAAATTCAAATATCGTAGAAAATCTTTTAATTAATGTAAATTTTTGATATCATTCCGTCCTTGAAATGTACGACAAAATGAAAAATTCCATATGCCCGAAACGATAATATAGTGGCGAGCAGGTTGAACGTTGTGCATTTGAATTTACCGCCACCCAACCACCGCCTACTTGTATTCTCGATTGTCGACTATAGCATGACCATGAAGCAAACTCATTTCATTTTCATTGATATTTTCATTGTTTAATTAATTACTTGCATTAAATAATGCATTCTCTCTTCTTGAGTTGTGTACAAAGTCATACAATACACACATAATACAATGAGATTTGCATGTATTTCTAAAACAAATTGCAAAAAAAAAAACAAAAAAATTTTTTTTTTCGTAAAAGGAAATCGAACTTTTCCCACAGATCGATCGTTTTTAATATATATTTTTTAAATTAAAGGTTTGTTTCTTATAAGATGCATTTGTAACGTTTTTATGTCGTAATATCTTAATTTATAACACCGTAACTCCTATTTAAGAAAAAAATGATTTATTAGGTGCTTATATATAAAAATGTGTAATTGAACAGAAGATTATTGGGTAAATGAACAATCTTTTTATGGATTTGTATCAATGATTGTTTTTTTATATATATTTGGATATCTATGTCCCTAGAAGAAATTGAGGTTTTCATTTATTAATTATGAACTAAAATAAAGAAACTATTTATATTTTTCACACCCATATTAATAATAATTTAAGTTATCAATTCGATTAGAAACAGAATTGTGATGTGTTTTTGTTTCATCATCCTTTTGTATTCAGCTATATTAACAATCAGTTCAACAAAATTTGCTAGGTTGCTAAGGTGCTAGGTTTGGGACTTTAATTACATTTTACAATTTGAAATAATGTTATATTTTGTATTTCAATTTTAATAAAATAAATAAAATTTAATTTTCAATCCAATTTTCGTTAGTATATTTTAAATATTTCAGGAATAAATTAAATTTGAAAGGAATAAATTAAATTTGAATTTGGCGCATCAAATTGGTTAAAAGTAGTTATCGTTATTATCGGCTATGCTACACTAGCGTCCTCAGTAAATGACTCCCAGAAGATAGCCATTTGGAGGAACACAAAATTAACATTGAGCTAGCCTCCCCTGGTTTGGGTACCATAAACATGTAGGTATCCTCTTCGTAGACGATGTCAGGCCCCTGTTCGGGCACCATAAATATGTGGTAACAGTTATAATATATAAAGAAACCAAAACATTAAATTAACTTAAACTATAGTTTGCGTCTTACAACCTAATTGAATAAAAATTATGAATTTGTTTTAATTTGAACCTTAATACTTTATACTGGTAATACTTAATTACAATAGTCTAGGCATAATTTTTTTCTTGTTTACAATAATCAAATGGATTTGCTCCAAGAAAAAGCCCAAGGAAATGTTACAATTGTCGGTGGTAACAACATCAGTGGTGACAAAAACCTTGAAACCTTGAATGCAGTTGAGGAATAACGAAAGATCCTTCTCAAAATCTAACTGCTGAAATACTAAATTGAAGTAGATCTCAGGCCAAATTGGTGACGAACCCCATAACAGGTCACTGTGGCCTGAGATACATATCATCTTCATACTATTGGGGTACACTTGAATCTTCTGATATGCGGATTCTGTAAGACAAAGAGTGAAACTACTTTTCACTTTCTATTTTCGAGGGTCTCCGATTCTAGTACTAAAGTAATTTCAGTAATGAACAGTATAGTAGTAATGAACAGTATTTCGACGGTCACTGAAATTCGCTCGGCTTCTCGACTTACAGTAGGAGATCTAAGGAATACAATAAGCCTAAGGCAGCAGTATTGAAACTCTTCATACCTCGTCCTGGATAACGTCCTGGATATCCTTGAACAGGATAGGAAATACTGGTATGATGACGAAAGCCTTTTTCAAACAACTGTAGTATACTTTTAGTGTACTTTTAACTTGGATTATCTTCGTAGAAGTTTTTTAATACTGGACCCATTTACATGTTCCCATCTTTTTCCCAGGCTTTCTTCACTTTCCTTTACTGATAAAGTTGAATTTATTATTTTAACTGATTTTTTTTTAAATTATAAATTTAAACTGAAAATAAGCCATTTTGTGTTATTTATACATATACAATGAAAAAATTTTCTTTGAGGTGGATTTACGCAAAAGTTATTAGACATAATGGGATAGTAAACAATCGAAGCAGATAGGTACATTCTTAGATGGTTCTAGGCTATTTAATTATTGTATTCTATAAACATTTTTTTTCGTTATAGAATACATGCTTTTGTAGTTTTATGTACGTAAATTATCATTGTTGCCACTTTATACATTCATGGCGCAGTGGTAATATCTACGCTCTGTAAATAGCAATGACAGAGAACAAAGATTGTAAGCATTTATATATGAGTGAAAACGAATTTTAATAATCAATGTTATTCGTTTCAACTGTCATTTTAATTCCATTCAATAGGATATTTCACTAATTTTGGAAAATTGTTTTAAATTATTCTGTTTATTTCATTATAAACAAAGTACATCGCTACTTTCGGGAAATCAACTGTATCATCAATAAAAATCGATCTTAAAGTTCAAAGTTCTAAAAACGCTATTTCTGTAATGGTGGCGACATGTGACGTCATTTGCAAGTATATAAGTTAACCCAATTCGCCTAAAGCGTATAAATAGTATAAATACGTCAGTAAAAACTCCATATAAATTGTTATTTTCTACTCCAACGAATCCTAAAAAATATTATTTTAAAGTTTTGTCATCATAACCTAAAATGAGATTTTAAAAAATTATTGAATGACCATATAAACGTTTATAAATAAATAATTCTTTATCTATCTTCTGTCTTTCTCAGGTTATAAGTTACTGTTATCAGCTTGCACAAAATTTGACTCTATTTAAAGGTTCAAAATGAATACTCTCACACTAGTAATAAAATTTTATAAGAAAATAATCATAAAACAAAATATAGTAGCTCAAAAATGGAATATTACCCTCAGAAAATAAAATATGTGCAACAGTCAATCAAGGAAGGCATGATTACTGGTATATGACGTCATCGGAGTTGTAACCAATCTCAAGTGGCTCTCGATCTGGTGGAAATTTAAAAAATTGTCTTATTTTTTCGTGGAATTTGTAAAAATTATACATATTTTTTTATGTTAATATATAATAGAATTACAGCAATTAGTATTATATATTCTACGTTATCAAATAACCGATTGTCAATTTTTGTAATTTCTTAGTTGTTGACTGTACACCTGTACACTGTATACCACAGTATTGGTGAATGAATTGTTTTGTAATAAACGAAACTGAAATTAGTTTTTTTCGGCCGAAATCGGGGACTCAAAGCCAACCATTTATTCTGTATTAAAGTGATATTAATTACCGTACTTCTCACTACGAGCGCTGACGTCGTTTTGTTTTCCATTGGTAGGTGAAACGAATCGATACGAAATTTAACATTAAGAGCGAGATAACAGCAATCGTTAGTTATTTGAAAAAAATACTGTTACTCCACTATTGCAACAATTGCTATTATCTCGTTCTCAATTTTAAACTTTGTATCGGTTTGTTTCTCCTACCGACGGAAGATAAAACGACCCCAGCGCTCGTAGTGAGAGGTCCGGTACTACCATTTTCGATACAGAAAAGACGGTTGACTTGAGCCCTCGGTTTCGGTCGGACTCTAATTATAGGTTCTAATGTATTGAAAACCTATTCTTTTAATGCTAAACTCGAATTAGAAACTTTGATTTTTCTTTAGAGGGGGAAAAAAATAAACAAAATAAAATAAAGGATCTCATATTATTTTCTTTGTCTTTAACTTGTTATTCAATAATAAAGCAGACTATTCACGCTCCGACTTGCAGTCCTAGTAGTGGTCCGACTTTCGAAGTTGGATCTAAAGTCGGACCGTGAATGGTATTGTTTGAAGTTAGAGATCTAATCGGACTAGAAGGATCATTTAGCCAATCCAACTAGACGATCCAACTAGTAGTTCGACTATAGTTGAACTGCAAGTTGGAGCGTGAATGGCCTGCATAACTAACAATAGTAAATTGAAGGCAATTAGGAAAAAAATAATTTCGAAAGAATGATCGAAGAAAACTTATGAAGCCGGAGGATTGTATTGTTGTTGGTTAATTTATTTATTTTTTGTTTTTGAGGTATCTTTCTTTACTTAATTAGATCAAAACTTTTATGAAACTAAAAATTTAGTTGCTTTTGATAATCAACAAGTGGGTAAAATTTTGTTAAACCAAAAGAATTGATATTTTTTAAAGTAAAATAGTTATTTTTTGAAAATACATATTTATTTAATTTTAATATCTTCAATAATTTACAGTAATATAAATTACTTAATGCCTATCACTAGTACAATTATAACAAAAGTGACGGGTAGTTACTAGTTAATTTTACACAAAGCAAACTTATAATTTAGCATATTTTTTAAATTTCATTTTTTAATCTTATTTCAACACAAATAAACATTTGGTTCACGATTTTTTTTCTATTACACTAAATTTCGTAAATGAATTTATATTTTTATTATCTTTTATATACTATTCTATTTCACAATAGAATGTTTAACGTTCGACTGTAAATGATTTTATCATTTTATATTAGATTTAACGATTTAAAAAAAAATAAAACACAAAGAAAAATGTTTTTATGTGCGAGAAAAATCCATGTTTTGCTGTTTAAATATGATGGTTAATAAAATTGTCATCATCATCGTTTCATGGCCAGAACAATATCTTCTACTAAACATACATTCACACCTTCTATTGCGACGCAACCATTTACTAAAAATGAATTTATCTTGGACAGCTTTTCGATTTTTTGTGGAAAAAGTTTTTTCAATGAAAATTTTTGTGTTAATAGTTTGAAACTTTTGAGTGGAGCACTTGGGAGAAGGCGGAGATAATTTATTCCATTGAAAATACAAACAGGTGTTTAATGTGATTTTTTTTTTGAAATGGTCGAGTTGTTGGCAGAATAGAAAATTGTATGAATAATTATAGATAATGTTGAATGGAAACGATGCGATTAAGTCAGAAATGATTGGAACTATTTGCGTACATATATATGTATAGATAATTGTTTTGATAGAAAAGTGAGTATTGAATAATTTTTTGGAATAATTTAGGCCAATTTCGGGTCCCTAATGCTGGTGGCTTGGTTTCGAGATCGCGGTTTCCGCTAAGATTGCGCCTCTTGATGTTTGTGGCGAGGAAATTGCGACTTGGTTTCGTATCAATGCAAGCGTTCTCAATGTGTTGGACGGTGCGGCTGGTGGAAGAACCTGAAGAAGTGCGGAGGTTGTAAAATGTTGGACATGAATAATCAGGAGTTGGCGACGAATGACACTACGTCAGCAACACCTTTTTCGAAAATTTCCCCGACCGAACCAGAAGCAAATGGGCCGCAAACCGTAACCAAACCTCGGGTATCCTTCAATAGAGACGTCCATGTTAAGCGAATCGGTACGATTTTCCAAATCAAAATTTTTCAAATAACTCCAACTAAACGCAACTAAATTATCTTAACAATCTTAATTTACCACATTAAGTTGTACATAGATTTTATTAATAAACTAAGAAAACATTAATCAAGAATAATACATTAATTTTTAATTCCATTCGCGATATCAACGCCAAGAAGAAATAAATCGGCAAAAGAAATTTAGTGATTTTATCCAAGTTTTTAGTGTTTATAGTGTTAACCGAAAATGTATTTCGTGAAAAGTTAATTGGTATGATCAGTGGAAATATAAGTTGAAAACGATCAACATACCAAAAGCTGTTTTCTATAAAGTTTTAATCTTACTTAGAGTGTTTATATTAAATATATTTTTCTCGGGTCTATGAAAGTTTAAGCCACAAAACTATAAAAATAGGAAATTTGCTTCTAGAAATTTCTGCTAATATTACATGTGAGTATTACGATGTGCTTTGCTCGTAATAATAAATTACATTTCCATAAGGACTCTTCTTATAACGAGGATTCAGGTCCTTAATTTTCAATACTTTTTTTTTTAAAAAAAATCTTTTATTCCTTGAAACCAATTCGGCAATCTTTGACCCGCGGGTCACCGAGTGACCCATTTTCTAATTTCAAGTTACTGACTTTAGTTTTGAAAAAAATATAATATTTAAAAATAAATTATAAAGCACAAATAAAAAACGAATATTTTACGAATATAAAAAATAAAAATAGATATTTTGTTTTTGCTTGAAAGTCAATTTTGTCCCTTGCGTCTCCCCACTTATAACATATGCCGTTTTTATACTAGATAATAATTAAAAATTAAAGTTTGGGAAAGATTGTTGTATTTAAAATTCTATTACTATCATTTCTTTTTAAATCTTTCATTTTGAATTTTAAAATTCACACAAAAAAAGTCCAAAACAAGCGAAATAGTTTACATGCTAGTTTTCATTAAATTTTGAAAATATAATCAAAAAATTATGTGAAATTATTATGTGAATTATATCAAAGAATAAATTATGTGAATTCCTATCTTTATTACTTGTGATTTAAAAAAAAATGTAAAATATAGTTTGGAAAAACAGATCAAGTTCATATAAGTGAATTATAATTATTGTGTTAAGAGTGTTATGGAGATACAATCGGAAATAAAAGTACATAAAAAAAGAAATTCGTGAATAATAACGTTGTATAGCATACCATAAGGCAAATAAATAGATCAACTTTTAAAGAAACTGTATATAGTTTAAGAGAATATCGAAAATTTCACCCAAAGTCTTAACAAAATAAGAAAAAACAAAAAATATGGAAATTTTTTAACTATCTTTTGGACTGAAAATGCCTTGATTTCAATTAGCAAATCAAAATATTATTGATTTCAGGCTCATAAGTTATGAATGAAGAATTTCTTAATATGTTTAAATCGTAATTAAAACGTTAAATTTTTAAGACAATTTTAACTAAAAAAAAAGTAAATTAATAATTCAATATTATATAAAATAAAAAAAACGTGATCACGCGATCGAATTTATAGGTTGACAACGTTGGCAACTTTAATATATTTCTCTCATATGATGTGAGTAAGCATGCGCGACATGCTCAACATTTTGAAAATAAATTAATTGAAATATTTCCCAGTTGCATGTTGTTTAGTTCAATCTAAAATCATGCACTGTTTAGTCAACGTAACAGCATAAGTTAACTTCCATAACTCACATCCGTAATAGCAAACTTATTTTGCCCTCTAATGCTGCATTTAAGAAAGTATAACTTCAATAGTTATTGAGTTGTTTATAACAATATGGTAAGTAGACCTCTGGTATGTTTTTCAATAATTTGTTGAATAGTGAATGAAAATTTTGGTACTCCAATTATAAATTTTTACTATTTTTATGTACAGCAAATTAATGCTAGTGGATTTGAAAAAAATAGTCAGCTTGTAGTTTTGAGCATCAAAAATTTGCAGTTTTGGCAAAAGATTTTTAAAGTCTGATTATTTTTTAAAGATAAATTCAATTTTCCATTGTATTTTCAGCTATGACCCAAAAACCGTCTAGAAACTAATCAAAATGGTCAATATAAATGTTCAAAAATAATAAATTTGATAAATTTGTCGACCGTTTTGGTATCATTTAAAAAAACGGATAGAAAAACTATTTTTTTGTGATTTTTTTTTCTTGGAATTGACAAAAAGCCGATAGTTTTTGGAAATTATTTTTCTATTAGTCATGTGATTTTTAACGATAGATGACGCTGACATATTCTCGGGTGTCAAATTTTGTTGTTCGAAACCATATAGAGCGAACTTATGGTGTCATAAAAGGTGTGATTCACATCTTATTTATTGGGGAAGCATTCCACTAGAGGAACATTATTTTATTTTGTTAACTCCCTAAAATTAAAAATTTTTAAAACAAAATTAGAATTATTTTGCAAATAATAAATATTTTAGGGACAAATAAGCATTTGTAGTTACATTGATTCATACCTGAGGAATATAATCAACGTTTAATGAAAAACGATTCATATTTCCCGATCATCATTTGTTCAGTATGGGATTAGTAATAATCCCCACTGATGACTAAATTAGCATTTGTGTTCAGTATCTATGTACGTTCTAAGTTTTATCAAAATCCTTTCGAATTCTGCCTCCACTTTTCTAGTTAAACCTGTCTAATATCCATTGTCTTATCTGTTTAATAGTTATGTTTATAAATGTGTGCCAAATCAACTTTGATTAAATTTAATCAACTTTGCGCGAAAGAATTTCTTAGCTGTTTAATTTTCACCGTTTCACCGGTTGATGTCCACAACAATATGTCTATATTACGATCTATACAACACTATGTCTGTATTACAAAATTAGAGGTAATTTTCTTATTTATTTATTCACGGTGTTGTTCACTTTTGACGAATGGAATAACACCGTGAAGGATCAAATCGACTCCTAGTTACGGTCGAGTGTGGTAGCATTAAAACCTATTTATTTAATACTTACTGGAAGTAATTTTAATTTTTGAAAAAATCCAAAATTAAGACAAA
Source organism: Sisyra terminalis (assembly GCA_958496175.1). NCBI lineage: Eukaryota > Metazoa > Arthropoda > Insecta > Neuroptera > Sisyridae > Sisyra > Sisyra terminalis. The sequence continues at coordinate 26,183,763 of OY292279.1, forward strand.
ATTAAATTGTGAAATGTAGTAGTTTTTGGTTGGTTACCATTTTACTTAAATATATTGTAATCTTTAGTATTGATAGAGATTACCTTTTGCTGTTGTTAACTATATACATAGGGTAAATAAGTAAAGCTAAGAGAAATATTTGTATTATAATAATGTTTTCGTTTTATGAAAATTAAAGAACTTTACACTAAAGAAATAGACATAATGACTGTAATTAAAGATTACTAAGATCTTGTATTTATTTAATAAAACTTGAATCAGGGAATACAAAACATGCACTGGTATTTTTATTAGCAGCGGAATTGATAATTATTTTGATATAATAAAACTTTAAACTACGATGATCTTTCATGATATGCTGAACATCAACCAAAACGAATGACGTCATAGTTACATAATGTATTGGAACAAGGCGAACCAAACTTACCAGACGTAATGTGATGGTGGGGATAGCTTAGTAAGGAGACCTGATATAATTACCGTTTGCATTACTATTTTTTAAGTTTGAACAAAAAAGTTTGGTAAACAAAAAATGTCCTCAACTTTATATACATTCCAAGAAAATATTTATGCAGCTTTTCGTTAGAGTGAAAATGTCTGCACAGTGGAATTTGTTAACATTATAGGGAAATGGTGGAGCATTACAAAATACAAAGAAACTGTTATTTGGCAAATTTAAAACGAATTCATTTGGAATTCCCTTTCGATGCACTGTTGATGAAAGAATAAGTTTTTTTTAAATAATAATTTCGTGTTCTGGCATAAAATTAGAAGAAATTGTGTGAAAATGGAAGTGAGCATTTTTTGAGTAAAGATACCTCAAACGCATTTCTTAATACTACGATAGGTTTAATTAAATAGGTTTAATTGAAATATTGAAATTTCCAATACATTTGGGTTTTTTATTGATGAGTTATCACATTGAAGGACACTCCTCTTATATACTTTTGAATCATATTTAATAGCATAAAATATCAAAATTATTCAATGAACATATTATACAATACGAGTGACGTCAAAAGTGACATATTATACAAAAGTGACGTCACAAGCGACGCCATGACACTTCCTTGCGTTTTGGCGTGAATTTTAAATTTAAAAACTAAAGCGCCAATTGTTCCTACTAAATCAATAATTTATGCAGAAAAATAATAATTTTCGTAAATAAAATATATATCAATATAATAATAGGCAAATGTATGTATGTTGGCAAAGATAGAGAACAAGGAATGTATACACATACGTGTGAGTGAAAACTAAATATTACCAGCATTGTCGCAAATTTCAATTAACTAATTGTTGTATTTGTTTCCATTCAATAAACAAGACGGCATTAAACTAAAATCAATAAAATTTTGGGCTCATGTCCCTTTTAGATCGGTCAATATTGGTCAATGTCGGCAACGTTGCATTTCCCACTTTGTTTTTGACTTAACTCGCGAATAAATCGGCCCAAAATGAAAATTAAGCCACAAAAGAGAAAATTTTACGACATTAAAATTGAATTTACCAAAAAATTGTGAATCGTGAATCATCACAAAGCAGTCACGAAGCGATCCAAACAACTTGATGACCACTGAGGAAGATTGTTTGGCAATCGAAATACGTATCTGAGTCAAACGTCACAAATATTTTTGTTTGAATTTCTGTTCAAATTTATGTTTATGATATGTTTTATTATATTATATTATATATTAAATTATACTACATAATTTGGACCAGAATATATTTTATATATTGTATAAACAGTATAACTGTTCAAAGTCAGGAAAAAAATCTAATTTGAAAAAAGAAAGTAGAAAATGCAACGTTCCCAGATATAAACCGATCTAAAAGGAACCTGAGGTAAATTTTTAATTTGTTTATTAAAACTATAGTCAAGGAATACGAAATAAGGATTTATTTTTTCGTTTAGAGTGAAAGTGATTAGTGTTTTGATAATAAAGAGTGTTTCAATAAAAGTGCAAGATTTCAGTGTTCAAAACATGGTTTTCTGAAGCAAAATATTGTAATAATTATGGATTAAGGAAATATACATTTGAGAATTATGTATGATACATAACATTACTAAACTTGATTGATATGAATGTAACCTGTGTTACTACCTATAATTACCTAAATAAACGCTTATCTGATCGAATTTAACTTTTTTTGAATTCTTTTATGAATATTATTTTTCTTCTTCTAAATATATGAAAATTTCGAAGTCGCGGTAAATCCAGGGTCACGTTATATTCGAGCTAATAGATACGGTAAATCGTTCATTAATTAAGCAATTAATGAATCTGCTTTTTATTTTTTGACAGAACAATCATGACGTCACAAGCGACGTCATAATACTTTCAAGCGTTATGGCGTTACTCTAATTTTCAAAATTAAAATGTATTTTTTTAATTAGGTAAACCTGTTATTTTACAAAAAATATGTTCTTTTTCATAAATATTATAGTTTTATACTTTTGGAGATTATAGGATAGTAGTCATCTTGTCTTTTGCCAATTTTTGCCATTTGTTAGTTTTTGTGCTAGTGTTGGCTGTGAATATTTCACGGGTAACTACTAGAACTCGCATATTATAGGGTAGTTTCTTTTTTAAATTTGTCAAAGTAAAAGTGTTATAATTTTTGTTTTAGTATTTAGAGACTTACCTGTATATTTACCGATGATATGAACATGAAAATTCGCTTCAAAATTCAATTTAAAATTCATCTCAAAATGAATGTCAATATTTTAATCAAAATTCAAATACAATTTACAAAAATCATGCTTTAAATATTGAAACCAATCGTTTTTTTTTCATAGAAAATCAGGTGCTTTATCAAAGCATAGATAATTGTAAAGTCTAAGCTTTTCTGCCTTATGATTTCTTCGTTTTATATTGAGTAGATTTTCCAGTGAGAGTAGGAAAAATTATTTTATGTTATAGAACAAAATTATGACCATTTATCATTTTTTTGGTATTGAATTATTTTAAGCCTCGTTATATTATAAATTAACCGAGACCATATCGAATGGAAAACCCGGTGAAATACATTTTCGTTGAATGGACCGAATCACTTTTCCTCTTGCATCTCTGATGATTGATTTGAGTGCAATTCTGTCGGTCCCCGGTGGCGTGGGTCTCTGAGAATCAACCTTGGAAATGAGAAAAATCGATCTAAGTATCAAATAGTTTCAACAAATAGTTCTAACTAACCAAATGTAAACATTTACCTACTCAAATTACTCAAGAAAATACGTCTCAGATTTGTCGGTTTGTGGTAGGCGCACGTTTCTCGAAACGGTCGCAACAAATAAAAGAATCAGTAATTTTTCCACTTGGAAATCGTATGGCGGTCGATTCTTCTTTTTGCTCTAACAGCTCTCCAACAACGCGCCTAAGTGTTTTTGGTGATTGAGTTTCCAAAAAAAGTTAACAATCTTTTTATTTTATTTTTCTTGAAAATATTTACCCGTCAATTATATCGGTAAGACAATATTTGCTTAAGCGCTCAAATCAATTTCGTTAAAAACCCATTTAACTTCATTTTTCAATTCAAATTTCATTTTCACCTTGAAGTTTTTTATAACTTCTTTAAGTTACTTAACAAATATAAATTTTCATCTTTTATTTTTTCAATACAAAAAGAAAACTTAGCAGTTAATTTCTTCTTTGTATTTTTGAATTAGTTATCCTAAGTCGATTTTTAAATAAAAAAAAAAAACTTTTCGGACAATTGATCCTGGAAATAATGTCAGTAATCCAGTATAGAATCAATTTCTTCTAAGCTTAAACTTTCCATAATGTGACTTTCTACTATAAAACACTAAGATGATTCCACTCAATTCAATTGGAACATTTAAAATTAAGTTTTGAAAATAAAAAAAAAAAAATTTTCAACTTTTCCATAATTCCAGTCATTTTGAATATAAATCGATTTTTGCTAAGACTACGGTTGTTCCCTCTTCACGATTTAAAAACGGATTCTTATTTATCTTATCGAAATAAAACGAAAAGAAAGAATATTTTTCCCAATATATCGCTTAGTTAACGAAATATCAATACATAAAAATTTAAAAAAAAAAATTAAGTTATATTTCTTTAGGATGGGAAGAAAAGGAAAAGGAATAAAAAAATAAAGTTCCAGATATCGGTTACGAAAGTTAAGGATGTTATGGAGGTATGTCGAAATGCTACCAAATAACTAAATATTAAGTAAAATGTTCCTTATTTAATGCTAAAGCGTCTTTGAAAATTTTAAAGCGATATTCAAAGTCGTTAAAAAGTTATTACAATTTAATAATACTATGATTTTACACGTAATCTTATGCAGATTCGGTAATCGAACATAGTATTTATTTTTCTATTAGCAAAAGGGATGCTACCAGGCATCCCAAACTTTCAAAACATGTAATTTAAACTTTCGGGAACTAATTTTGCATAAACTTATTAGAATTTATTTCATTTTATTTTGTGTTTATTAAAAAGTGCGATAACACTGTCGTCAGCTGAGACGTACTATCTTGTATATAATGCAGGCTATGTTAGTACATGAAACGCGTAATTTATCTTTGTAAAACTCATGAATACAGAGTATAAAACGGAAAAGGATGAAATATATCAAATAATTTATTTTCAAAATGTTGAGTATGTCGCGCATGCTCATTCACATCATGTGAGAGAGACATACTAAAGTTGCCGACGCTGTCAACCTATGAATTCGACAAAGTTATTTAATTTTCATTATTTTTTATAATGTTGAATTATCAATTTCATTTTAGTTTTTTAGTTATTATAGTCTTAAAACATGCTAATTTTATTTATGATTCAATCGTATTAAAAATTTTTGCAATCATAACTTTTGAGCATCAAATCAATAATATTTTGATTTGTTAAGTTGAAATCCTGGCAAATTCAGTCCCAAAAGTAAGTTAACAATTTTTTATATTTTTTTTTAATTTTGTTTAAATTTGTTGGTGTAATTTCCGATTTTCACTTAAACTATAAAGCTTTTCAAGTATCGAGCTATTTATTCGCCTCATGATGCGCAATACGACGAATTATTCACGAACTTCTATTTTTATTTACTTTTGTCTCCGATTGTATCTTCATAACATCCTTAATTTGGGCTGTTACGTCCACTGAACAATACATAAATCAGAATTGAACAAAACAAAATACAACCCAATCAGGTAACTTCTATTATATATAATATATGAATCATACCAACTATGCGAGAAAATTAGCGGGTAATTCTCATGAACTATCTAAATTCGTATCCTTTTAGTTTGGACAAAAATCTAAGCGACCTATGATAATGACTTTTTTTCCTTGAAAAGAACATTATTTGGGGCCAGTGGTTTTGCTTATAATTTTTGAACAATTAGAATAGCTCAATCGAATAATAAATCAATAATATCCTGATAATCATTCTTTCACTATGTTCCAAACTTAAGATAAGCAAATTTTTGACCATCTAAATCAAAAAAATTCCTTGTAACTCTGTTACATATTATGAGAATGAAACGTTTTACCGAATTAACAGATTGGGTCACATGTTCGAAAAATGCTTATCGAAAACATTTACCATATAGAAATATATAATTGCCATTAAATATCATGTATAGATATGTATAAACAATCCTAAATAGCGACGTTTTAAAAATTATATTAATACAATTGTAATTGTATATTTTATTTACTCATTGATATCTATGTATTGAAACTGATTTTTATAGAAAAATATAATTTAATATAATGTATCAATCGACTTCCTTTTATTATTTTAAATAATGCATTGAATAATTTCAGAAAAATATCTTATTTTTAAATGCATTTTAATTTTCGAAATAATAACAATAATAGGCAAACATATATAACTAATATGTATGCATATGTCAGCAAAAACAGAGAACAAATATTGTAAACAAATACGTGCGAATGAAATACAATCATTGTCTCAAATTTGAACTGAATGATTGTCGCTATGGTTTCATCAGTCATTTTGATTTCATTCAATTAATTGTCAATTTTCACTGTTATGTTAGTTATGTCAGTATTGGGCGGTGAATATTTTACGGAAAATTACTAGATATGTATTAATATGGATATTGTTTGTATTGATTGGTCTGTAAAATTCGAAATTATTTAGTTCAACGATATCTATCTTCTCCATGTTCCAAAGGTTCTAACCGTGTTGACTGTTTCTAACTGTTCGCTAGCTATAACTTCGTATATGTTTCGGGATTGTTCGAGATGATCGAGTCCTCTCTTTTTGAGTCCCCCGGTATACGAAAAACATATGCCAACATGCGAGTGCTGGCTTAAGTTAATCGATGCGATAGAGTATTTAGTCGTTTTACTGCTATGCATATCGCTCCCAAAAATCGGCCAGATTTCGCCCGCTTGAACCGTTTTTTCTCGCTAACCGTTTGCGAGCAACTTCATACTGTCACGACAAAGCGTCATTTTTTTAAGAATTCACTCTCATTAATTTTTTTTTAAAACGCCGGTAAAGAAGTATAACTTCAAAAAACATATGACAAATTTGAGTTTTTTTTTTTTGATGGAATTTTTTAAGGTGGATTGTGAAATACTTAAGAGTCTAAGGGCCTTGTCTTTCCTTTTTTAATAAATGCAAGGCCAAATCTTTTATATGTTCTACGAAAATTATTAATATATTGAATTTTTCATCTTTCGGTTTGTGCTTTTGTTGAGAGGCTGCGATTGATGATTGATTTTTTGCAAACCTGATTGGATTGGTAAAGATCGATAATTATCGATGTGCGATGGGTCTTAGTTGAGGCGCTTATTCATGGAGCTGTCGGCTCCTCGAACACGGCATGTAGGCGCATTCATTCGCTCTGAATGTGGGAGATTTTTGCCCAATGTAACGACCTTTACCTTAAAGAGAAACTGGACACATCCACAATAAAAGAGATCTGCAATATATACAACTCCTACGTGAGCATAATGTCTCGGCCTACAACGATATTTCAACCACGAATCTCTTTGAATATATTTAACGAAAAATTTTCGTAATACTCACCGCACAGTCGTCGTGGTGTCTCCTCTAAACCACATCATTTCTAAAAATATCACTGTACTAACCTCCCTACAGCCATGGTGACATTATTCTAGGCTCATTTTTTGAAAATTTAAGGATTTCACAGTTTTCTTTGCCGCTTATTGTTGTGTTAGTTGAATGTTGCATGTTGTGATTTTGATCGAGTGATATTAATTGTTGTCTTCATCTGGATCGTTAACAGGACCGCGTGACTCACCCGTGATTGTATCAGCTTTAACGGGAATTGGGAACTCAGTAAACACCAATAGTCGACTGCTAGTGACTCCTTTGCGACGCCAAAAACTGGGCCACTTGTCACGAAAACAACTTGCGGAGGAAGTGGCCAAAGTATTGCAACAGGCAGATCGAGTGCAATGCACAACTAAAGGTAAATAAATCATTAGATACTCTAATTATAAATAAGTAAAACAATCACTAAAGATTGATTAATTAATGAATAGTTATTTATGTCATATGACTCAACATCTTTATTTTTGTTTTATTAAAAACAACCTGTTCAGCAGTCTTTGGCTATCATCAGCAGGTATCATCAGGTGTTTTATTGTGTCAACTGTAAACAAATTTCGACTCATATCCCTTTTAGTAACGTCAAATCTGCCAATGTTGCATTTTAAACTTTGTTTTTTATTCTATTCGCCATCTTTTTTTGTTAATTCAATTCTAATTTGGTATAATTTTTTTCTTTTGGGGCTAAATTCTCTTATGGACCGATTTATTCGTGAATTAATTCAAAAATTAATTAAAAACTGCAACGTTACCAGATTTGAAGTTTCTGAAAGGGATATGAGTCCAAATTTCACATAAGATGTTTGTTTGGAATAATTTGTCGTTGAGGATATTAGTTGGATTCTGTTTGTGTATTTTATATTATTCCAGAGTGTACACACATGACCCTTTCTAACAAATATGCAGAAGTTTGAAGTTGGTTTCAAAATTTATGTATTTATGATTTCGTTGTATAGGTAGATGTTATATATAATTTGAAGATGTTGTTGAACCAGGTTTTCTGGGTTTACAGATAAGTATGCTCTGTAATGCTCCTTGGATCTAATCCCGAAAAATCTACCGGTTTGGCCTACATACAATTTTTCGTAAGATCCACATTTAATTGATACATTCCGGGTTTATTATCCATTGTAATTTGGTTGTTCTAAGAATTTTTAAAATGTTATTCTTAGTCGAAAGTAAAATTTTAATATTATTTTTGTTTAGGAAGTTGGTGAAACTTGGTTTTATATACTCCTCATTTTTTTATAGAATTAGATGAATTGATTTTTTAATATATTTCGATATTATTTTATCTACGATTGAGCTGGAATGGAACTATACATTTTTTAGACACAAAATTCACTATCGAAAATTGAAAGTTGTCATAAAATGTTTACAGGAAACCCATAATTACGAACACAAGCATTAACAATACATCATTCCATCCAAGAAATTAAAAAATGGCAGCTTGCAACAGTGTTGTATACAAAGTGATCAAATTTGTTCTTAATGCCAAATCACGTGAAGATTTCAACATAATTAAACATATAGCTGTAACCAACGGATACAACAGATTAATTGTAAATAAAATAATATCGAAATATTCTAAAAAATCAATTCTTCCAATTCTACTAAAGAAAAAAAGAAATATAAAAAATCAAGTTTCATAATATATATTATGATGATTCTACAACTCCCAACTTCTTAAAGAAAATACAACTAACATTGCATTTTCAACAAATCTCATTATGAAAATTCTTAAATCAAATTACTATAGAAAATAAAACCGAAATTTTATAAAATTAAATGTGGTTCATGTGAAAACTTCTACATTGGCCAAACTGGTTGATTTTTCGGTATTAGATCCAAGAAGCATACAATCTAGAGAACCTGATCCAATAACATCTTCAAATTTTACGAAACATCTTTACGGCGAAAATCAGACTACATAAATTTCAAAACTAACTTTAAACCGCCAAATATTTGCAAGAAAGGGTCACATATCTCTGGATGAATATGAAATACTTATAAAAAGCCCACAAAAAGGATCTAACTAATATCCTTAACGAAAAATTAATCAAATCAAACACTTTGTATGAAATTTATTTACAATAGACACAATAAAACATTACCTGACGTGGACAGTCAAAGACTGTTGAAACGGGATGCATTTTATAAAGAAAAAAGTAAAGAAATTGAGTCATACGACATAAGTATTTGACCATTGATTCATTAATTTGACTCGGAAATAATAAAACAAAATGTTTATCAATGTTAAACTAGATATTAATTTCGAAGTATGATAAAATTTCTTAACTATACAAAAAATTAGATAGTCCAAATGGGATGCATGAATCATTCTTCACCCAATACATACTTAATACATTTAATAATATAGTAACGGTACAAAGAATAAAGAAAAAGTGGGAAAAAACTGTTTTTATTATTTGCAATTATAAGGGTTTACATGTAGCAAATGTATGTTATCAATTTTACATCAAAAATTTGCTCCAAAAATTTTGAAATTTAGTTTCATATTATTAAATTATTTGTTTTCTTCAATTTTGTCATGTAAATAGAAAACCCTATTTTTACTGAAATATTATGTTGTAATCTATCGTCGCTTTATAGCTGCCACGGTTTTAGGAGACTCTAGGATTAATAAAAAAACGTTAATTGATAAATATTGAAAATATGCTCGATGCAAAGATCGAACCCAGCACTTACCAGTTTTGTGGCGACCACCTTAACCACTCGACCACCAGTAGGCTCAATGGAATATTTTTTTTTTGATATCTAAGCTTGAATAATATTGACAGAAATCATCGCAAGTTTAGATTCATTTAGGATAACTTAAATGAATTGGCTACCAAAAGGAAATGCTTTCGAAGTTTTTGGGAATCTAAATTTTTATTATAAATGCCTAATTATTACATACTTGCAATGAATATTTCATAGTTTTTATTAAATAACTGCAATTAATAGTTACAGTCAATTTAGTTAAATTTGTTTAAGTTTTATTCAACCTCTTTTTATCAAAAAATAATAAAAGTATTTTTTTTAAATAAGTTGGCACGCGTTAATATTCCCGAGTAAAATATGAATTTGTATAAATATCTTATGTAATTTTTATTTTATCAGTTACCTGACAAAAAACATTCGTAATTTATTTTGGTTGATATATTATTTACTTTATTTAACAGCGGAAAAAAAAAATATACTGCCTGTATATACAATTTAAATTAGCCAAGTTAATTTTGTTCAAATTGAGTTTATATGATTACTAGGCAGGGCCGTATTCACAGGTTAGACTGAGTAGGCTGCAGCCTACAGATCCTCAGTGGTTTGGGTCCTCCATTACTAATTTTTTTAATAAAACCAAAAAAGGTTATGAAATGTTACCATTGATATAGAATCTCGATAAAATTTAAAATATCAATGTTAGAAAATCTAGTGATAACTATACGAAACTACAATATTTAAAAATTAAATTCAGTTTTCCGTGCTGAATACGATGCCATGAGAAATCAATATACTATGTAGTAATAATTTTTTGATTATCATGTTAATAAAAAAAAATTGCAGTTAATTGTATAAGTAATTCTATTTTTTTTTAGAAAACCTAGTTTCCACTGCCGTGGATAACCCTTATTAACCCCCAAAATGTTGTAATCCATCCTCCTACTAGACTTAAAGTTATTATAAAAATGACAGAATTTTAATAAATTTTAAGTGATCTGAGTTTAAAGGATAATCAGAAGGTAGTTTTAATATCCAGTTTTTGGTCCATTTTACTACGGTTGTTTTATGAAGCTAAACAAAATTTAGCTTTATCGCTACTTTTTTCAGATAACGTCCATGTTACATTTTAATAATGTGATCACATTTGTCGTTAGAAACCAGCAATTAGCGACAGCATAAAAAATGTTCCTTAAGCAGGCCATTCACCCTCCGACTTGCAGTCCAACTAGTCGAACAACTAGTTGGATCGCCTAAATGATCCGCTAGACATCCAACTTTCAACAACATTATTCATGGTCCGACTTTAGATCCAACTTCGAAAGTCGGACCACTAGTTGGACTGCAAGTCGGAGTGTGAAAGGCATACTTTAATGTTTACGTTTGATATGTGTCGAACTAATTATAATTTTATCCCTTTTATCGGTAGAAAAACTTTTTTCCAAGCTTCTTCCTAACAATAGAAAAACACCTTTTTCCGTACAGATATAGATTTAAGTCTCCTTCGGAGATATCTTTGTGATATGCACACTATTGCAAAAAGAACACTGTGTTCCACGTAGGTTACAAATTTTATCAAAATCGGTTCATTCATTCTTGAGTTAACGGATACCAAATAGACAAATTCTCTAAAATTTAAAATAAGGATATCGTAATCTAGAAGATGGATAAAAAAGTGTAACGTATAGGTAGATTATAGAATTTGATATTGTAATATAGATTTAAGTTAATTATTATTAATATATTTTTTTTCTTATACAGGTTCTTATCCGGAAAAGTTCTATTCTTTGCCTTCTCGGAAAAAAAATCGTGTCGTTTTTCAAGAGTCGGCATCTTCTGACATTGTCGATTCCTCTGCACACAATTTGCGGCGTCGACGTCGTAGTGAAGAATTAGGTGTTACATCAGCATCTCCATTATTTTCTGAAACTGTTACACCCCCAAAAAAGCCGCCTCGCAGTTTTTTGCATCGGTCTCAGAGTGATTTAACCCCAACCCGTCCCAAACGATCAAAGCATCGAACAACCCTTAAGAATTTCTTAAAAATAAAACCAAAGTCCAAACTTAGACGAAGCAAAAGTGATGTAACCAGATCATACCATTCTGCTCCCCGTTTCTCAGTGAATATCAATCGTAGTTACAGTGACGTTAGTGACAAAAAATCAAAATCCACTCGATCACTTCGCAAACGACCAGGACAATTGGGTGAAGACTTATTTAACGCTAATAAAAAATCACAGCTTTCCCCAATCATCGAGGTTTCGCCTGCCGTAGAGCAATCCCCCAAAGCTGATTACTTCACCCCCAAACCAGTGCAGGAAACCACATTAAGTGACTCGGAAAAAGAAAATATCTCAAACATTCCTGCTACAGTTGAACTAAAACCGCCCGAAAGAAAAAAGACGAAAAAACTTAAGAAAACCAACGAAGTAGATGGTAAAATTCAAGTCACCAAACCTACATTGGTAATAATTGATGTTGAAAACGCGAAGAATATTCCATCGTACAAAAATCCTTTGCGAAAATCATTTGAAGATCGATTTAACAGTACGATCAGATCATTAACGAAACGGAGGAATTTCAAAAATTTGGACAACAAATCAAAAGTCAAAAATAATGAGAAAAATTTAGTGAACAATGAAGACCATTTAAAGCAGTTTAAGTCGCTGATTAAAAAGTTTGAAGAAGAAATTTCCGAAAACAATATGATACATAGTAGCCAAAAATTTGAGAAGCTTCCCTTGACCAAAGGGAAGAAAGTGGATAATTTAGTAAGACGACTAAGTACGGAGAACTATTCACCGCCACCCAAAACTCCAAATGTGCTAATAACGCCTACAATTGGAATGCAACACAACAATAACCAGCCGTTTAGCTATACAAAATCGTTAAGCCCAACGATGGATATATTGAATCGCGGTAATTCATCTCCTAGTCCAAATCTCTTCCAGTCCGACTATCGCACGAAAAGTCCAATTTTCAAGAACTCATACTCCTCTAAATTGGCCACCGAAACGCGTTTTGGTTCGACCAGCCCCTATCGGGCAGCTAGTCCCAAAGTTGGAACTACTTTCGATGAAGTCGATAGAAATTACGATCCAAGCGTTCCGGGTCAATTAATCTATGCTCAAGTGGTCTGTGGATCAGATAATGCTGACCAGAAACAAACCATTCATCGCTCCTACGACGCTAAGAAACCTTTCTTGCAAAATTCCGATTCGGACGAAGGTCTTGGGTATGAGGAAAATCGGGACAAAGTCGCAAACGAAGACAACTTAATTTCCCCTAAATACCAGAGCTGCTTAAAGCACGATTACTCGTCCAACTTGCTGGATAGCTCGATACTGCGAGGCCGAGCTGATGGCATGGATTCCAAACGACGAGGTAGTCTAACGGATAACGATATATCGATATCGAAAATAAACGAACGAACTGATCTGAGTTCTCGACGCGAATTGTTAGAATCTCGAATCAATTCTCGAAACAAACTACTAAATAGCTACATTTCGCCCATTTCTTCAAAATATGAAGCACCAAAACTTACCCGAAATGGATCAATAAGTCCTATTGGTTTTTCGGAAAGATATACAAGTGAATCTTATACAGATGAAAACATTAAAAGGTATACTGATCAAAGTGTGAGTCATTCACCGTCGAGTCCCAGTTACCTAAACGGAAAAGATTTCTACCAATCAACTCCGGAATTGTTAAGCCATAAAAGATACGAAAAACCGTATACTTCCAAAGTTGAAACAACAAAATATTCTAGTTTCCACGATTCATTAAAACGTAACACTCCAAAAAGTCAGATTTACGCAAATGATTCTAACCGCCATAAGTTTAGTTCTGACGAAATTCAGTCAAGTCGCATTGGACCTGAATCGGAAGACGAGGGATTCCAAAGCTCGTTGCTTATATCGACGGAGAAGCACAACTCGGACGAATTTCCAAGTCGAAAACTCGAGTATTCCGAGTATCAGAAGAGGGAAACATACAACCATCGTTATTACAAAAATGACGAATTGCGAAAGGACGTTGAAAATGAATCTGATAGGGAATATCGGGTAAAGAGTCCCGACCGTAAAACGGAAAGTAGCACACTTAGGAAGAAGAAACAAATCGAGTATGTGCCCAGGGAACGAAGCATCGATGATGGATCACACTTTGATCCAAGGATCGACAAGGATTTCGATCGAACAAAACTCGAAAAAAAACCGCCGAAAGTCGAGAAAAAGATGAGCCATTTGGAAAAGGTAAGATAATAGTTTCTGTATAAGGTACTTATGGTCTTACTGACCATTTAGACTTAGAGCCAATATCCCTTTCGTTTTTGCTAAAAGTATCATAAGTTACACTACTTCCTTAAAAACGCGTCTACAGATTTTTCAATTTTCGTTCCCCAAAACGAAAGATAATACATTTAAAAAGAAAAAATATTTTACACCTCTATCTTATGTTTTCGTCGTGTTTTGTAGCGTTGTATTCGAGCTCGTAATAAAGTCATTTGAAGATTATTAATTTTCAAGAAAAAATCATTAGAAATCGTTTAAAGTTATTTGAGGTATTTTAAATCTAAGTTTATCAAAGTGTCTTTTTAACAGGGTTTGGAAACAAAAATAAAATCTAGTCAATTAAATAATGGCCCTAATGCATATATATTAACAATAATTTAAATAAATTTAAAAATGCAAAAAAAAATGTTAAATTTAATATGCTGAAAAAGAGCTCCTATTGGGTCGGCATTAAAATGACGTCACAGTACAGAGACTTTAAAACCCCAGTAAGGTTGTTTAAATAGTTCAAACTAAATGCTACAGATTGAAAACCATTAGAATATTTGAAATTTAGTGAAGCCAGGTAAATTTTGCTGTACTTCGTAAATATTTTAAAGAAAACGCATGTTAATTTACCTATAGAAATCACTTTACAATTACTCATTTGGGCAGAGAAGTAGAGAATTCTTCTGCTTCAAATAGTTATAATAAAAATTAAAGACTATTATTTTTCTGAGAATTGCCTTTATATACTATCATAATATGTCTAGAAGGAAAATATTTTCCTATTTATTGTTTTTTTTTTTCGATTTATTCAAAAATAAAAAGCCGTAGAAAGGTGAAACTTGGAGTATGAACGTCATGAACGTATCTTTTTAGTACCAACATATCCCTCAAAAATGGTCCCAATACCTTTCCGATGCTGATTTTTCATTGTTATTATCCTTTTGCATTTTTTACATTTTTGGATTTAGCCTACATTTTTGGCATATAGAAAAGTTCTTTTTTAACTTTTCTCCAAATTTTAGATACTATTTGATTAATCGCAAAAATAAAGTTTTCCCTGAAAACTTGTTATAAATTCAAACACAATTATACTTTTAAAAAAAAATCCTTATTTTCCAGTTTAGTCAATATTTGTTAAATCTTTAGGAAATTATTCACCGGATTGTGCTTCAAATTTCAATTATGGTTTGATAGTTTGGAACAGTTTTTCTTACTTGCAGTAAAAGACTCAATATTGAAATAATTAATGAAAAGCTTAAGTCTTACACACAACAAATATAATTAACCTGTATAGCACAGAAAAAAATGAGAATTTTTAGGATAGAAAAATATTTTTCGTGGTGGAAAATGGGAAAAATTGTGTAAACTATTATTGTTTCAAGATAACTGTTCAATAATCAGTTTATATCTTGGTTTCAATAAATGGACTGTGACGTCACCGAAGACCCATAAATATACCCATCATTTTCAGACTTTCATTGGCTGATTAAAATTATAACTTTTTGCTGCCAATATGTAATTTTCTCTGAACTAAAAATTGATTTTTCTTTACTTTAATAATGTCCTTTATCGATTACGGATTGTGCATTTGATCTATTAATGCAAATTTGAAAAAAAATCAGCAAAAAAACTTTCAGCAATATCGACAAGTGATCAATTTGACTGCTCCATTAAAAGAATTTTAAATTTTATTTGTTTTCTTAATTTTAGGTGAAAAATTTATTTGTTGGAAAGAAAAATAAAGAACGGCGATCAAAGACAAGCAGTCAATTAATGGTTGGTGAGGAAGAGATGCGATCTCGTTATAGTGAATATAAAGGCAGTACCGAACATTTGGATAGTAAAACTCGGGTAAGTTAGTTTTTATTTTTTAAATTATTATTTACTGTCATTTTATATAACTATTAAGGTCTTTAGTGACTCTAGGGTTAATAAAAAGCGTTATCGAGAAAGTATCGACAATTTGCTCGATACAGGGATCGAATCCAAAATCAACCAGTTTTGAAGCGGTCACCTAGACCGCTCGGTCACCAGTAGGCTAACTTGATTTTTATTGCAATAAAAACTTAGTTTTCAGTGATACTTTGTAAATATAACCAATTGAAAAGAATTCGGCTTAAAATCCATTAAAAATTCACATAGAAAACTTCATGGAACAATTTCATTACAAATGCAAAAAAAAAAACAATAGAATTCAAAATATCAAAACCGAATGGTAAATTTGAATATTGATTTATATTTCAATCAATTGACACTCACACAAAATGAATCAATTAATATTGCTATTGAATAACGTTCTTTCTACACGTTTTTTCCATTTATAATTTCATTTCCCTTTGTTTCTTTTCGGCATTCAATTTCCGTGTTTTTTAAAGTTTTTATAATTTGTTATATCTACTTGTTTGTTATACAATTGGTTTTGCATGTTATACAATTATTATTTTTTCACGAACAATAGTTTCTAAAGATCGTACAAATAGTGAAAGAAATTAATTGATTTTATCAACAAAAGGTTTCGATTTTAATTGACAATCAATAGTTAATTGTTATTTTAAATATCAAAAGCCAATATATTGACTATTTTAAATTATTATGTCACTTGTCACAGCATCAGAATTAAAATCTTCAAAGCAAAGATAAAAAGGTTTTATTTTCTAACCATATATAGGTATTCCTCTCTATACTGTATGAGATTATTATTATATTACCTACAAGGTATATACTAAGGTTTCCTAAACTTTTGGTGTGGGAACGCCATAGTATTTACAAAAAATTTCCAATGAGCATTGATATATAGATCCAATAAGCATAGCAATAAGTGTGTGTGTACTTATGGTTATACTTCTTTGCAAAAGCCTATAACTAAAACAAAAGTTTTATAACTAAAGTTCTTAACAGAATTTGCATCATTATAATTATAAATTACTGATGAATTATTCACGGATATATCACTAATATTTGGAACATATAATTCTATATGAGACCCACGGAATAATATATTTCCATAGTGGTCTGTAAGATTATTTGAGTTGACCACTCCTGATTTATAACTTGATACTAGAAAGCTCCTAAGACAAAACAATAAATCACAATGAATTTGCAACAAATTTTATGGTTAACAATCAAGTGAAGCGAGTTAATAAACAGGCTTTGCACATCAATAAAAGCAATTATAGCCTCTTTCGTACAAGGTTTATAAAATACACAGGTGGCCTCATGCGCCCGTGACGTATCCAGAAGAAATTCGTATATATCTTCAGACTAATTCAAATTTCAAAATTCTTCGTATGACGTCATTTTTTTTTCTAATGTGGCAACCTGTGTAATTTATAAACCTTGTCTTTCGTACGCTTAACTTATATAATGACCAAAGTTAAAACTTTTCGAATGATTTATTGCCTCTACAATTAACTCCAACGTTTAAGGGCTAAAACATTCCAATTCCATTGTAGGGACCCTTATTTTTAGGGAAACTAGACCCACTTGATTCATTCCTAGATCGGCTCTGCGATTATCTACTACTTTTTGTCCTAGTTATTAAGATTAAAAAAGTTTGTGTGTATTTATGGACGTATGGAAGAAGTTATACATACTTCTCTGTAAAAGTCCATTTTTTTCTGGGAATAAATTTCAACCGTTCTTGTTTTATATTTAAAGTTCTTAACGGGATTTGCATCAATATAAGTATAAAATACTAATAGCTACTCGTGAGATATTCACTGTCAACACTAACGCAATAGAAAATTGACGAAAATTGAATAAAATCGAAATGACAGTTGAAACAAGTGACAACAATCAGTTAGTTCAAATATTCTTTATTCTTGCTATAGTTTTTGTTCAGTTTATTATTATTTTAACTGTTATAACTCAAAAAAAAAAATAGATAAAATTTAAGCCAATAGTTTGTTTCGTTGCTAGGAAACGAAGAAATAATTTACAAAATTAAGAAACATAAACTTTCAAACTTGAGTTTAAAAAAATACATACATTATCTCGCGTAATTAGCTTGGTTATTATTTACAGAGGAGTTCTTAATATCTGCGGCGTTGCGATTTACGAACGGATTATGATAGAAGAAGCAAAAATAAATTGCTGCTCACTGACGCCGACCATTAGTACTATCGCAGAACTGTTTTGTACAGTTCCGTATAGTGCTGGATTACTTTGTCAGTTATTGTTGATATAAAAATCGTTAATATAAAAATTATAAATATTACCCAAGAGTATCGACAATAAAAAATAATTGACCTACTTCTCCTTTTTTTATCCTCTGTGATCGCACCAATATATCAATATCGATACTTGAAAAAATTGTTGATACGAAACTTATTGATATTTTTTGGCTTTTCTCATTTACAAAGATATGTAATTTAAATTTCTTTCTTAATAATTAAATGATTGCTATCAAAACACAAAACAATGCTTGTGAGAAGGGAAGTGAACAAATAATCGATTATGGAAAAAATCGATAGGAATTAAGAATCGATTATTTGGTTCACTGTCGTTTTTCACGTCCGCAACCCTCCCGAGTCCAGACAGAAGTCCGAAGCGATAAGGAGTGGTAAAAGTACTTTTTCCATGAATTATGGTAATTATTAATAATGATAGATAATTGTACGCAATTTTCAATTCATTGCAGTTACCGTAACATATACAGAAGAATAAAAAAACAGGTATTCTTGTAAATAATAGAATAAATTTTGCCAGATCGATTATTACTGAAAAGTGAAAGAACGATTTTTTTTTCTTAATACCACATGCTTACTTATGAGTGATTACTGATCACTCTTGAATTCCTACCGAAAGCTAACCATTGGGCAACGAATATTCTTAGTGGACAACTTGTAAAAGGTATTTTAAAGAAGATAGTTTAGTTTATGAAATAGTCACCAATTAGAATTGCATACTTTTCTAATATTTATAAGATCAAGGACCTTGTAAAAACTTGAATCTATTGATAAAACGACTGTCAACAACTTTCCAAACCATTATTCCAACTATTTGTAAAGGATCCACAAAATTTTCTACACTTTGATATTTGCAGTGACATTTACTCCGTTTCTTGCTCTTTTTTCGAATTTGAAGACCTGTTTTGTTGGCTCGATAAATGCGACGAGAACTTAGTGATTCTGGACATAGATGCGGATAGCCTTGAAGCCGGTTTAACAACAACATTTTATAATCCACTCTAACGGGATTTTGATAGTAAAAATATCTCGGCTAGGTCACAATCAAAATCGCTTCTTTATCAAAAAAAAAAAAGAAGTTTTCAATTTGGACTTCTTGGCTTCTTGGCTCAAGTGTTTGGAGAGTAAAAAGACAAAGGTAATTAGGTACATGGTTTTGGACAAATCGATTTTTAGATGGAAATAATCGTTTTTTGGAAGTTTTCAAGTTTTAATTGGGTGCTTTGATAAGTGTTTCGAAATGGGAGGTTGCGGCAAATGAAATGAAATCGAAAAAATAATTAGCCAAATTTTTTTCAATGGATTCATAACGATTGCCTATTTTTATCGATTTAAATAACCAGTCGTGTTGCGTTTATGGCAACACCGATTGCGGGCACTTCACCGATTTACCATAAATGGAAAAACCATCTGTTGTCCAGCATATTTCTCATTGTTTACAGCGAAACACGTCATTTGTGCCAAATACTAAACGACGACGTCACAGCAAATATAAAACCACAACCAATCGTCATGAATTTAGTTCAATTATTGCTAAATAATTAGCAAGTGCTTATCCTAGCTCCTATATCGAAACATGTTTATTTATTTCAAAATTTAAAGATTTTTCCTTGTAAAATAATAATTAACTGGTTGTCGCCGAGTGAAAGTGATATATCAATCTGGAGACATACTCATAAATGGCATTAAACAAACACCTCATTGGTATATATAGATACTTACGATACAAAAGCCAGGAAAAGAACAAGTTGTCGGAAAAATGAGAGGCTAAAGAAATTCTTTTCTTTACTATCGTCAGTAATATATTGGTCATTAGAACATTGTTTCGTTTGATTTTTTTTTTTGCTGAAGCAAACCTTTTATGGATAAGAATTCCGAAACCGTTTCCAATAAAGTAAGAATTATCTATATTTAAAACTTGTTCTTTTGAAAAACGGTTTGCTTTGAAAAGTTTTAAGGCATTTTTTTTATTGAACTTGTTTTTCGTTTTACGAGGGAAACATTGATAAGTTACCTTTTGTATAAAACAATAAATATTTGATTTGAATAATTTCAATTCGAAGATTTGAAATTACCGCTTTTGCTTGTTTTCTGATATTCTTGAGTGCCAATTAATCATCTATTTTTGTGGTTCTTGAGAAAGTACTTTGGTGGCAAGTGTTACTTTGAGAAAGTATTTAGATATAAGACGTAAGTTACTTTTTTAAAAAGTATCTGAAGTTACTTTGGATATCTACTCTTAAAAAAAGGAACTTAAATACTTGTATAATACTTATTATTGATTCCGATCCTGTATATTATCTTCAAATTGTTACATGTAGTTCCGAGTTTTTTTTTTATTTTTTGTGCAACGTTTCGCAATTTATTACTGCTTTTTAAGCGAATATAAATGACCATAAATGACATTAAATTGTATAAAGAATAAGTTTTTAACAAAATGTCATTTCTGTTGATATAATAATAAATTGTTATGGTATTTAGGTAAATTTAAATTATTTTATATATTATGTTTATTTATAAACTAATAGTTTAAGTAATTTTTACTACCACCTTTTGAACAAACTTACAAAAGACTTAAAAAAGACTTACACTATCAAAAAATCTTATATTTAACTTAATTTAAATTACTATAATTAAACATAATATATAAAACTATTTACCAAAACATCATACCAATTTATTATTATATCAACGTAAATGACGTTTTCTTTAAAATTTATTCTTTACTAGCTGATGCCTGTGACTTTGTATGGGTAACGTAGGTGTTGGTTATATTTTCTTTTTAGATTTGCTATTTGTAAAGGAAATATTTTGGTATATGGAAATTTTCATTTTTCTTATTTCCTTTACGAAATACATAATCATATCTACTGTGAACCAAAAAATCCGTAAATCAATCAGCATTTATACATAACCAAAAAATATCGTCAAGTTCAATAAAAACGGTCTTAAGTTGAGTTATGACTTAAAACAGGCGAAAGTTATCAAGATACTCGCGTTAAAATATCAAATGTTAAGGGTCTAGATTTTGAATATTAATAGGAGTCCCATCTGAATTCCTGAATAAACCTTTTTCCCAAAACTAATACACTACTGCAATGTACAACACTACCGCGAAATTGAAATTTGTACAATTTCACGAAACCCAATTCTTCCATAATCAAGTATAACCATTGTATATCTATACACTTATTAAAATATCTGAATTTCAACTATATAATTAAACCATATTGGATAATCTCAAGTTCACCATAGATAATTTGGCGTAAGCCTTTTGCTCTAGAAGATCATTTCAAATTTCATTTATCATTATGACTTATCGTACATTTGACATTTAATACACAATGAAATTTAATCCCCCCCCCTTTCAATAGTATTTTTTCTGTCGATAGGAGCCAGCCCCTAACTTTTGTTCATCAAAATGCTGATAAATATTTTCTTTTAGTTTGTCGAATTTCAGAGGGTACTCGCTCACTAATGTATTTATTAGTGAATACGAATTTCGGATTTTCAGGTTTACAATATCTGAAAGCCAAAAAACTTAATACTCACTTTTAAACTTAACCTTTTTCAGATATATCTATCAGAGTTTAAATTTTTCAGCAGACCCGAAGTTTTTGTTTCTTATAATAAACCAACTTTGTTTTCCATTAAGCGGGATAAAATTTCGTTTATAACGGCATTTTGAGTATGAAACTTGGAATTTCGATTGTTTATTAGACGTTATCCTATACAAACTTTGCTACCATTTTGCACTATTTTAGGGAAGGAATTTTTAAAACCCTTTTTTATAATATATCTGCATCGTATAAGAAAAACACTCTCCAAATTTCATCGACTCAAACGTGGACTTATATTTGAAAATTTAATGTAAAACGAAAAAAACTATGACCTTTTTTATTTTGATTATCGTGACTAAAAAGCTAATTGATTTCGCACATTTGGACGTTGAACATATAAAATTGTTGAAAATAGGCGGAAAGCATGGAAAAAATTCGAATGTTTTATTTATTTTCAATAACAATAATTAGTTTTCAAATTGTTGTAAATACCGAAGAAAAGTTAGTATGGAAGATTTGTTTTTTATTTGATAATGAAGTATACAAAAAATTGCTCTTTTAATGCTTTTCAGCAGAATATATAATTGCTCCAGGTCCATCGTTGTTTCATAAAAAAATAGATTTTGAAAAGCTTGATTGTTGAAAAACGAAAAAAAATCAAAAATCGTCTATTTGGTATAAGTACTACATATTAAACTTTCATACTTATTTAGTGAAATGACGTTATTTAAAATGTTCTTAAATTGATATTAAAAAAAACAGACACTTATATTTTATTTCTAAATGTAAACACAGATGAACTTTGTTTTATATTAAAGTGTTATAAAGTTTCTTCTTTAACAGCACTTTGATTATTTAATTTAAAATTTCGATTGTTGATTAACTCTACACGTTATCTCACACAAACTTAGTCACCCGTTTTCACTCTTTTAGGAAAGGAATTTTCAAAAAAAAAACTTATTAACTACTTCTCATAAGGAATACACCAATTATACGAATTTCATCACTCAGAGGGGTATATAAATACTCGATTTTATATATGCACGGTTTTAAAAACGTATTTACTATAAGCTTTAGTACTATTACTTTTTCTTTAATATTTCCTTATTGAGCAACCCTTAGGGTCTATTTACCCAGTGATCATTAAATAGTATTGGATCTCTCCGTAACTACTATATGACACATCACTATGTACTGTGATAATGAAGTTTACTTGGCAATTGAAATGCGTATCTGGGCAAGACAACAAATACATATTTGTTTCAGTTTTTGTTCAAATGTATGTTCATAGTTTTCTTTTTTAAATTATATTCCATCAAAAAAGATCACAATATATTGTATAAAATGAATAAATGTTCAAAGTCAACAAAAAAAAATCTAATGTGATCATTATTCAGGTATTATCAGCTATACTGATTCTTTCAAAAGTTATGTATTATCCTCGTAACCGAAATTTTTTAAATTATATACTAAATTCTTTGGTTTTTAGTTCCATATTCAAGTCTCAAGTCTCCCGCGTAATCTTACTAAGTAATCTAAATCCATATACGTTTGAATTTGAAAAAAAAATGTTTTTTTGATTCAATATACTTTGCAACTTTTATTATTTCTTTTAATAAATTTCGAAAACTTCAGATTTCAATCTAGCAAAAAATAAACCTTGAAAAAAGCGAATAAAGTTGAGATTCATAAAAACAGAAGTAATAAAACCAATTTTTATCTTAAAGAAATACTTTAAATTCTTCAAACTTCCCATATTGCGACTCGTTTGTGCAATTTTCTCAAGTATTTTTCAGCAGTTATGCTCGTAATTGTGTTTATGTGGCTGTATAATCGTAAAAAAGATCAAAGACCAACGATTCAAGTGAAAGTAATTTAATTTCAATTACAAACCAAAGCCATAAACCAGATTTAACATAGACATAAACTAATATAGACCATGGCAAAGTACAATAAGAATTTATATTTTATATGTTTCAATATTATATAAGTAAACGTTATCTTTCGATGATGTTAACCTTTCATTTCATAACACGCTGCCAAACCTTTTCAACTTGTTATACTTTCAGGATTTCGACTACAGTAAACGCAAAAAATTAACCACACCTCGATCCAGTCGCAGTCCAAGTCCTCATCATAAAGAAATTCGATCAACAAGCACTTTTTCGCGGCCTCAGTCCACCACCAATAATTGGTTCAAATCGCTCGATCGCTTAACTCGAAGAAATAAGAACAAATCGACAAACGTAACGTCTTTGTCCGATACAGCTAAAGTAAGTTCGAAAAATGTTTTCTCAAACTTTTTAAAAGTGTGTGTCATTATGGCCGCACTTAAGAAGTTATACATCTTCGTAAAAGTTAAATTTTTTTCAAGAAATAAGTTTCGATCGTCATTGTTTTACAATTAAGGTTCTTAACAGTATTTGCATCATTATAACTATAAAATACTAGTACCTACCCGTGAAACATTCACACTAAAATCAGTTAATTCGTATTTGAGACAATTGATTATTATATTTGGCTTTCCCTCTCGGGCCCCACTTTGGCAATATGTAAAGATTCTGTAGCCATTTGATGCTCATATATTGACAATTTATTGGATTGATTTTCGACATCTTGTGGCTCATAAACGCCTAAGTTCACGACTCGTAATCGATTTTAGCTTTCGTATTTAGCTTTTATAAATAATTATGTGTATTAATCACTTGTGTAATAAAAGTATTATATAATTGATGATCAAATATTAACTGATACAACAATATGTGCAAATTTAAAAAAAATTTATACTTTACTGTGGGCTTTTACTACAGTGGGTCCACAAAGAGTGTGCTTATGTTGATATATGGTTTTGAGATAAAATTGAAACATTGAGACCAGTCAAAGTTTGCAAAAAAAAAATGACAATTTTAGATTTGAAACCTTATATATGACTTCAAGGGTACTGCCAAATGATATAATTAATACAGCTTAGCTATAAACGATTCCCAGACAAGGGGTAGGGTTGAAAGTTTATTTGGATTAACTTAAATTGTTTCAATAATCTTTATTCTATTAAAATAAAAGGATTTTTAATAATTGTTAATATCTTTGATTTCTTATAAAACATACTGGTGTTTTAAAGAATCGGAAGATAATGTGAGTAGTCCTAATTCAATGGCCAGAGACTGTACATTATTTCGCGTAGTTGACTTGGTTAATATTTTACATATAGTAGAAGTTACCGGTTTGGGTATGTGCGGAATTACAGTTGTTTCTAACGCGACTTCTTGTTATTTGCTCTCCAGTGCACTGTCCATATATAAAGTTACTTAAAATACATACTTTCTACATACCTTAATAGAGAATCAAGACAAAAATTGCGTCAAAATTCGGAGAAATTTGGTTGCGAATTTTTGATTTTGGGTAAGTAAACATTGTCGCATTGATTGTAACATATGCGATTAATATCAAAAAACGTATTAAATCTGTTTTGATTTAATTTTGGCACACATTTACAATTGATTGCCAGGCCTGGCCCATGGATATCATTTGGGTATTAAGCCAGCCTTGGGCTAGACTTTGGGGATATTTGGGCAAGTTTTGACCCAGATCTGGGTTAATTATAAGTTCCTATCTGGGTAATCTTGTTAGTAACAGCTTTAGGTATGGCAAGGGTTCTAGGACCTGTAAAAACTATCGTAAGGATTCCACGATAGTTCCACGGGTTCCCAAGTTTGGGAAACCCTCTATGTTACTATCCAATATATAATTAAGTAAATTCTACTATTTTTAGATATCCGAGACAGACGTTTCCGAGCCAGACTACCCTTCGAAGCCACAAAAAAATCTGAGATTCTTCGGTGATACGGATAATGATTCAAACAATGAAAGTGTAAAGCCGATTAAGAACCGTACATCATCTTCCACATTGAACCGTTCGCAATCTTATAACCGAAGTCGGAATGACTACAATAGCGATTTGGACTCATATCAGCGATATAAATCGACAAAACCACCGGTTTTGCCTTCGTACGAGCGAAAAGTTGAGTCGCGACAAGTGAACAGTCGAAATACTATCTACGGGGGTGGAAAGAAGTTGAAACGGAACGATAGTGTAGCGGAATCCAGCACTGAAGGAGACAGCAGTCAGCAATCGCAAAGAAGTGTGGTTTACCTGCATGCAGCTACAGGTAAATGACAGATATTCTTCCCAACTGGTTACCTATAGGGAATTATTCCTATTATTTCCGTATAAGTTATACTTCACTTCGTCATTCCTTCACCGTCATTCCCTCATTTCAAATTACAACGAGGGAATGACAATACACGAGGTAATGGCTTTTAAACTAGTTAAACTAGACTTTTTTATTTCTTTACTTATTTAATCCTTAAATTCACTGTTTTTCTTGTTTAAAGTTGAGAATATCATTCATTTTAATTTTGGTGAAAATTATTGCTGTAAGTAGAATGCAAAGATACAAGTATTTCACTTTGGCGGGGTAAGACACCAAATAACACTTTACAGAGGAATATTATAATTACGTAACAATAATACTGTTTGGGCCAAACATTTTGCTCTCTATCAAACAATAACAGACACAATTCAATGGCGGTATGACCTATTAAAACCATTCCCTAACTTTTAAAATTATAAATCGTTCTAATAATTGGGCTTAAATGTTTTTTTTTCTGGTAACTACTATATGGGTTTAATCTAGACATACAAATATTAGAAAATTTACCAAAAAAAAAATCAAATTAATTATTAAAAATATTTTTTAATAATATTTTTTTCTACCTAATTTCGTAATTTGATGAGATCTACCCATATAATTATATTATATACTGGCGATAATATTCATCTTTTAAAGTTTTCATATAAAGTGGAATTATTTGATTGTTGATATATCTTATTTCTATCATTTTAGATTAAGTAAACATGAGACATTTTCTTTTGATTTCTAGTTGGAGATATTCCCGGACGTGTGAATTACGGTTCGTCCCGTTTAGGACGCCAGGCCTCTTCGAGGGAGGAATTGAACTCCATATATTCAACAGGTCGCGTTCAACCCCAAGTGAAAACGTTATCCCGTTCATTTTCAGTGTTGGCACCGTGGAAACCTCGACACCGTCACGAGGGTTACGACATCGATTATTCAAAACAGTCGCTATCTCGTCCGAAAACCTCATCAATAAAATCGAAAATTGAATCGAAATCTCGCAACAGCTCTAACAGCACTTCAACACTAAATCGTCGAACTAAATCGAAAGACAACATATCATCGATATCATTAAATAGCCGTAAAACAAAGTCGAGGGACGACTTATCTAACACTGAATATAAAAACGGCTCGACGTCCACTTTAAATCGTAAATCAAAAGAACCAATCAATGGAACAAGTTTGGATCGTAAATTCAGATCAAAAGACAACCTTTCGTCATTGAGCAGAAACAAGACTAAGCATGAAAGTACCTCAACGCTTTATAAGAAAAATAACGAGAAAAAATTCCCCGGGTATAGCGACAAAAGTATGTCAATGGAATCCCTGGGCGACAAGCCTAAATCCCGATCAGAGTTGACAACAAATCGGGATCGAGTTTCTCGATCCGTTTCCATGCCGAAAGATAAATCAGCCGGATGGTTCGGGAAACGATCCAAAAACTAAACCTGTTAATCAAATAAGTCTCAATTACGAAATTTTTTAGCTTTTCAAGCACATTTAACATAATACCCAAAGACTAAAATACGACCCAAAAGCTCCATTTTAATACACATTATTTTATAATTTCGTTCTCTCTGAATTTAATAACTAATTAAATTGTCGTCCCGAGATGAACGCATTGACACATTCCATGAAAATAGTTTAATCAAATGAAGAACTAATCTTTATTGAAATTAATATAATATCAACTTTGAATTTAGTCGCTTAAATTTTTTTCTCAACAATTCAATAATCTTAATGTTGAGTATACGTATTCATATGTTAGTGGGGATTAATGAGACAAAATATTCAAGTTTGATAATGCAAATCGGTTTGATTTGTGGGTGCTATTGGAGGGACGTTTTGTCGATTTGTTATAAATATTGAATAGAAGGATTTGGTTGAACAATGTAGTACGAAAACCAAATGATGATTTATTTATAACAATATCTTGTTGCAACTTTGTATTGTAATTGTATTAATAATAATTATTGTGTTTAAGTTTTTTACTGCGTTAACAATATGCTAAAACTATCTAAATAAAACCATTTCATGTTAAATTTATGATTTATTTACACCTTATCTTATTTTTTTTTATACGGAATTCTTAACCAAAAATGATTCAATTTGTAAAAGAAAGTGAAATTAATATAAATTTTACAGAAGACATAAATTGAAATTACACTAACCATCGGAAATTCAATCATATAATGGTACCATGGTATCATCGAGCAGTAATTACAAATGCTGGATCCGGATAGACATTTTTTAAATTCAAATCAAAGCAAAATTTCATTCTTAAACATATTAAATTCTGTCCTAAAATACAAAGGTTCACATTGCGCGGTTTTGTATTGTGCGCTATTTTCGGGGAGTAGAACTAACGTGTAATTGGAGAAATTGTGTACCTTTGCATGTATACCTTCTTAGTTAATTTGTGGGCATAAGTCCCTTTTAGAACAGTCAGATCTGGCAACATTGCATTGTCCATTTTTTTATTTTCGCTATTTTTTGTTAATTCAATTCTAAAATGGTATACTTTTCTCCTTTGGGGCTAAATTTTCATTATGGGTCAATTTATTAGAGAATTAAATTAAAAACAATGTAAAAAATGCAACGTTCCCAGATATGATTGTTCTAAAAGGGATTTAAGCTAATTTATGTACTAAATTTCGTAACGTATTAGGTAAAGTTCTTAGGTAATTAGATAATGTATTTATGGTATTTATTATCTTTATTATTGAAGGAAAAAGGAAAGCATGTATCAAGCCCCTGAAAACACAAAATACTTCAAAAAAATTGATAAAAGATTAATATAAGAGAAATAAATTGAATCATGTAGATATGAAACGAAATAAAATAATAAAAATATAATCTCTCGGTATCTAGGTCTAAGTTACTTTTCGCTATCTTAGAAACTTTTAAGCTGCAAGATACAGTTGCTTTAAAAAAAGTATCCAAGATACTCATTACTTTTAGCCAAAAAAGAATATGTAATGCATGTAATGTATCTAACGTAAGTTAAAACGGAGAATTAATTAAAAAAAATGATATTTATAACGGTTAGCTGGTAATGAATGGGTAATGTTAACAAAGAAAATGTGGAAAAACAGCGGTAAATTTTGAATAGTAAAATTAAAATTAAGTTATGGAGAAAGACCAGTGGCGTAGCGTTTTTCTCGTCCCATATTTTAGTTATTCGTCAAGAAAATTTGTAGGAAGTCAAATTCTTAAAGTATTTAAAAATGTACTCTTCGTGTTATGGAATTATCAATATCAATATACCACCCCATTTCCACATGCCGTCCAGGGTCGCGGCCCATCCTGCACCTACTACGCTACACTACTGAAAAAGGAAATATCATTGAAAAGAATAAGAATATTTTGGTTTATATATTGGTTTATAAAACAAACATTATGCCAATTTTTCAAATCACATTATTATTTTTGGATATTTGAAGTTATAATTACATACTGATTTGCTTATTTGAACTTGATTTGTACACATATATCTACACATCGATTATAAGGGTTGTAGAATAAAAGTTGCCGATTTCTTCTTTTTTGGGTATTTATGTGCAAACTCTAGTATACATATTATATTTAAACTTTCTAGAACTTCGGAAAATAAACTATTTTAAATTACTGAATTGTACTCCACTATTGACTTGGAGGCTGAAAGGGTAAAATTTATAGATTTCATAATTTTTTTAGAGATTGTAAATTCTAGCCGGTATACTAAATTTTTATCTTCTAGGATTTCGGAAAGTTCCCTAAAAGTTTTGATGAATGAGTGACAAAATCAATATAAGTAAAATTTTTTGGAGCTGAAGTTAGTATAAACTTAGATGAATCTGACTCATTTAATTTTGGTTACCCAAAAATAAATATTTTATCCCGACATCGGTTCCTCCAGAATTTTCTGACTCCATAGCTAGGAGTTGTCTCGACTCCCTAGTTGTCCTTAAGGTATATATGTTGCTTTAGTTGTTCTTAAGGTAATATAAAAGAAGGTATTCCAACCTTGCAATGTATGATGGGAAATGTGTCAAGATGTGGCGCCGCCACAAGTGTGTCTGGCGTACTAACTAAACAAAACTATATACTTGAAATTAAATTTGAATTAAAAGTTAGTACTCTAGACACATTTGTGGTGGCGTTACATTTTGACACATTTCCCATCATACATTGCAGGATTAGAACACCTTTTATATTTGACCTTAGTTGTCCTTACTTCTAGTAGTGACATCTATTACGAAAATGATCACTTTGATCATTGTTTATTATGAATAGAAAAAGTTATGATTCTAAGAATAAAATTTACAACAACTTAGATTATAAAATAACAACACAAAAATCATTTAAAATTTTTAATCATTAGTTCATGAAACATTTGACTTAAAACTTAACCGAAATCCCATAAACAATTAACAAAAAATTAAGTTTAAGTTTAAATTCGTTTTTTCAATTGACCAATAAGAAACCATGTTTTAACAAGGCTGTGCATAATTTACCACAGAGATAAAGTATAGAGTGCTCATGTTATTCATGTTTATATAACCAATGCTTGGTTTTCTTCATGGCTCAACATTTCAGTTCAAGTATCGGAAGTTCTATCTCTGTCCACCTAAGTTGATCATGCGCATAATGACGATAACTATTTCAACCGAATTCGTTGAAGTAAAAAAACAGTTGAAGAGAGATAGAATCTCCAAATCGAATACGAAGTCAAAAAAAGTTAAACATGAGTCCTCCATAGTCTATACCGTCTATACTACACCTCTGTGTAATTTATACCGCCATATTTTTTTTTTCAGAAAATATTCTTACTACGAAAATAAAAATTCTTAATTTTAACATTTTTTAAAATTTATCTATATATTAAATACAATTGGCATTTCAGTCTTAAAATATTTCATTCCATTTATTATTTGAATTGTAACTATAAAATAAAAAATAGCTCTAAAAATCTATAAGTACTTGAATATGAATAACTCACTTTCTAATTAGATTAACTCGATTAACTTCATAAAACAGAAGAGTGAGAAAACTGACGAGTACCACTTGTGTTATGTGGATCATTACTTTTATAAAAATTCAAAATATTGGGATTTAGTGCTTTAATTGGATTTATGTTAGAAGAGAATTGTTAAATTTAATTACACTTCTAATTATTATTTCACTGCATCATAGATTGAAACTAGGGCACATTAACAACTTTGGAGTATTGAAGAACACCTATATCCTATATATTACGTACATTTAAAGATAAAACTAGCAAGTGAATTATTCATTGAAAGTTGTAAAATAAAACTTCTTAATAGTAATAATGTTTAAAACATTTCTCATTTTAAAATAAAGGAATTAAAGAACATCATCGATTTTGGCAAAATAATGTTGTTGGAGCTCTTCAGCCGTTGCTCGTTCTTTAGGATCGTACTGGAAACATCGATCCAAAAATTCCTGGCCTTCTTCACTAAGTCTACTAGGTATTTCCGGTAAAGTTCCTGTCCCGACTACATACATTATTTGATAATTGGAATCGTATTGATGCCATGGCCTCTTCCCTGTAGCCATTTCAATAACGACACAACCCACCGACCATATATCAGCGGCTCGTCCATGTCCCTCCGCATTCATTTTCATGAAAACCTCTGGAGCCATATACGCTAAAAAAATAAAGCAAAAGCTTTAGGTCTATTTTTTTAATAAGTTTTCAATAAAAACCTTGTGTTCCCACAAATCCTAATAGTTCTCCGGGCATTGTTGTGTGGGCTTTAATTTTAGCAGCCGATCCAAAATCGCCGAGTTTTAAACAATTGCCTTCATTAGTTAAGAATATATTGGCACTTTTAATGTCGCGATGAACGACAGAATGTTGGTGTAATGCTGCTACCGCACTTAATAGTTGGCACGTGTATCGTCGAATTAAAGTCTCGGGTAAGCCACCTTCGATGGCGGCCACTAAACTTTCCAATGTTCCCTCATTGCAAAATTCCATAAAAATTAACATTTCATCCTATAAAAAGACTTCTTTATACTATGCAAACTTATTTTTTTCAATCTACTTACTCGATGAATTTCTACTCCATAATATCGAATCAAATGCTTATGTTGAATTCCCTCAAACAATTTTATTTCCTCAGCAACACGTTTAATCATTTTATGATCGTTAGGTTGTAAGGCGATTTCTTTCATCGCTAACAATTCACCCGTTTTATTATTGACAGCCGTATAAACTTTCCCAAAACTTCCCTGTCCTATAAATTATGCAACAAGGAAATTAATTTCATTCAAAAAAAATCTGAAATATAATCTACCAATTTTAATTCCTCGCTGCCAACTAAAAGTTACCAAACGCGACTTTATATAAATTCGATCGGTTGAATGTGTAGCTGTTACACGTCCAATTAAATCATTTGATCGTAACTTTTCATCCAAAGACGCATCTAAACGTGTTACTGCTTCTAAAACCCGTTCTGGTTGAGATTTTGTCGCAATTTCTAAAAAGAAAAATTAGGATTAAGTTTTTCCATCACTGTTAATATTTTCATAGCAAATCTTGTTAGAAAAGTTTAACAATGAAACTTACGGTTGGACGGAATTGTTAAGCTGTTGCTTTTTCGTCCGGTATAAAATGAAGCTTTACTGTTAAGAAGCAAATGTTAGCACCAAAAAATATATAAACATTAGTAACACTTAAATACCTGCTTAAATCGGCCGGATTTGCAACATCTGGTTGATCTATTCCGTCTTTATTCGAGCGTGAAGTAGTCCGCAGCCTAGGCTGTGGTGATGAGCCTCGAGAACGTGGAAATGAGTTAGCATTGGCCAAACGAGCAGCCGAAGAATAGACAATGTCGATCGTCGGCGTATTTGCTTCACCAATTATATGGTCAACGCATGCCTTAACAAGTGAATGAAACTCTTGAAATTCTTTCGACGATAGATGTTTACTGTAGTAGGGTTCAAGCATGAGAGCCAAAAAATCAAGACCTTGATTTGGCCACCGAGGACGATGTCCACGTCCACGTTCACACCTCGTCAAAACGAAATTGATCCACAATTTGGCGAAATGCAACATATCGCACGCTAAATAATGAAAAAAATGATCCGGCAGCGATATTTGTTCTTTAGCATACTAAAAGCGAAAAAATAGAAGAATTATGAACAATAGAATAACTAGGGGATAGAGAAGTAATTTTCAGGATGATGAGATCTAAGACATAACTTTAATCGTTATTGGACAAAACAGAAAACCACTAAAAGATCTCGAAGTACGCATGTCGTGGAATTTAGAATTTCACAAATTAAGAATATAAACTTTGGAGTTACTTATATTGTAAATGAAATTAAATTTATTAAAAAGTCTACATACGGTAAGAAATTCTGTTTTATCTTTATTCTGTTTTGTCATACAACCAATTTCGACGTCAATATATGATTGTTAAAATAAGTTTTAGTGGACTAGAGTGATTGCAGCAAGAAACTGTTCATAATTTTTCTGATTACAGAAGTTTATTTAAAAAAATAATTAAAAGTTAATTAGCAGAAAATAATTTTGTAGTAATTTCCTAGAGAAAAGAGATTTATATAGCTTTAATTCAAATGGAAGGCAAAAACGTGATATAGCGTTACTAAAATAAATCAATAGATGGCATTGCCATGCAAAATATTGGGGAGGTTTAGTCGACTGGCCAACCACAAAATAAGTCAGGATTGTGAGACACGGGGTAACCTAGGAACGGAGATTGATAGAAAAAAGAGGATAGTAGATTTTTGTTTTAATAACGAAAAAACCATTAAAATATATTTTAATAATTTTAATTTGACATAACAAATAAAATAAAGTCGCCACCAAGCTGAATCACCGGAATATATAAATATTAGTGGTAATAGGCAATTATACCACAATATCATTTTGCATTGTATTTAGGCGGAATATAGTCTCCTCTCTTGTTAAAAACATTTATTTCGACTATAGAACAACAAAATACTAGCGAGAATTGATAATCCTATAATGGCATAATTTATACTAATAACCATTATTTTTGATATATTTATTGGAAAATACCAATTTAGCAATTTATAATTTACTTGCTATGTATGGTAGTGATAGCGCAGATATACATATCATATTTTCACTTGAGGATACAAACTACAGACCTCTAAATTATTTTATAATATAATAAATCAATAATATAAATACATTTTTTTTTTTTTGATAACTTGAATTTAAAATAACAACCATTTATTTGCATTAGATGTTAGTTTCATTCTTGATTAAAACCATAATTTAATGTTGAAATTTTTTTCAAATTTAAATTCCCCCCTATATCTACGCATGAGCTTTGAAAATTAAGGTATGACCAAGCCTGATTTTGTACTGCGCCATCTAGGTGCCGGTTCCCGGAAGCTTTGATCACATGGTCTTCCCAAACGCTAAGTCTCTCTTCTCTGTTAATAAGAAACCAAAATTTTGTACAACGCCAACTAGAGGCCGGTTTATAGAAGTTCTAAGCACGTGGCTTTCCCAAATGCCAAAACTTTTAACACAGATTTGAACTTGTAACTTCTATATAAGTTTTTCTTTTTTGAATAGAAGTAAATTTTATGCTAAAATGGGAACGAAGTTTGGGCTAACTTGACGTTAAATCTCAGAGGATCTGTTAGCCGACCGCTGACTACTGTCGCTGTACAAAATTAATCTTTGCCAGCGCCATTAAATTTTAAAGCCCATGCGTAGATGAAGAAGGAAATTAAAGTTTGAAACGATTTTTTTAATTTCATCATTAAATTATGATAAATATTTTATTTTATTATTTCTGTCACAATTTATGAAGTAATGAATAATTATTTATGTCGTATGACTCAACTTCTTTATTAATCGATGTCATACGACATAATTGATTACTCATTAATTAAATTATGGTATTAATGAAGAATAAATAAACATCTATTGTAGATAAATTCTTATCAGTATAAATTGTGTATTTATGTTACATCAAGTATAAAATTATAAATTGTTGGTATTATTAAGAATTTTTATAGTTAAAATGTTATTAATCTTTCCCTTAGGGTGTTAAAAATAGAACGTATGATACGGTATTTACTACAAGATTTAAAAAAAATATTTAAAATTCTAAAATATTTGAATGTTTACAAATATTATTTTAACTGATCATAGTTTAAGTTGAAATGCATCAATTATTATCGTTATTATAATTATATTTATGAAATTACGGTGTGGAGCGCACCTATCCCTAGAGACTAAGGTAATAATCTATAAAGTGTTCCTCCGGGATACAACTTTGGAGAACTGCCAGTAGCTCTAATATTGAAACAATGTAGAGGTTTCAGTCTAAAACACTGCGTCTTATCGTTGATGCCCCATGGTATATCACGAACTACGACATCCATAAAGATTTAGGCATTGTGACTGTTAAAGAAGAGGCATCCAGATTCAGCGCTAAATATCTTGGGTGCTTAAATGATCATCCGAGCCATCTGGCTATGAACCTACTGCCAAACAACGAGGAATTGTTAGACTGAAGAGTCTAACATTCCTGGAGCTGCTCTATGGCAGTAACGTTAGTAGATGTCACCCCAAGTTGGGTACCCTATCTTCTCGTTCAATAGATTCACTTATTGTCTTGAGACAGATGGTGAAACATCACAAATTATAAAAAAATATGAGAAATAACTGTTTACTTGAGTATTCCTGTCACAATCTCTGAAGTTAAATATCTCAGCTGACTCCATCTATGTTTACTAAGAGAAAGAAACATACTGAGAAGCAAAATGAATGTCCCTTGTAATTAATGCGTATGATGCAAAGGAAGGAAAATTGATTCATAGGTACACAAAAATACACATGTTTGAATGTATTGCCTTATCTTAAAAATCCTAAACCACATTTTTGTGTCCCATTTGTGTTTAACTTCTATATCGGTCTCTCTTTTCTGGTATTACCATCATTATTTAATTATTGAATAAATTAAAGATTCTACATTGAAAAAAGTAACAAATTACTTTAAGAAACAAAAAAAAAATGAAATTACGAGGCTGTGATTTGGAGAAAAAATAACTTCAAAAAATTGTAAAAATTTGAAAAAGTTACGAAAGATAACTCTAAATTTTAATATATTTAAAAAAATAGTCTTTGGGTGTTGCGGAGAACTTATATTTTTAAAATTCATTGATTAATTCAATCTTAAGACTTTAAATTGTTTTAAATTTGTTCGTTTTCAATCGATTCAATTGGCATTAAGTATACATTAAGCTATTTCAAATGAATATGAACTATTCGATACTAATTTATCTACATAGTGAATTATTTTTATTTCACGGAATTTTCAATTGTTAACATAAAAAAACCAAACTTACCTCATTTAAATCAATTTGATGCATCATATAAATATCAAATCCAAATTTGAATGCCTGATGAAGAATTTCTCGACACCGCGTTTTCAAATGCACCCATTCGTTTTCATCTAAATCCATATTTGTTTTTGAAATATCACACATTTTATCCACTTGTTTTATTACAGCCGTTAATTGCTCACGAAGACTAATAATTCCATCCTTCAATTATAAAAAAAATGGAGTTGGTTGAAATAAAATTAGATAATTTCACTAACTTTGAATAATTTACACTGTATTACATACAAAAATATATATAGTTATCAAATAAAGTTAACCAGTAACTTAATTCATATTTACGAATTATCACGTTTAAAAATACATGATTATTACTACAGAAGATTGCTGGGGAATCGAGATAATTAAATAAAACAATATGTTAGAAACACTTTTGGACTCTTATATATCTGTTTAAAGTTAAGTTTTAATAAAATACCCACACTGGGTATTAATGGCATCACAATACATTTTTGTATATTTACAGAGGAACCAATATGTTTTTAATTTTTGAATCAATACCTTTAACACAGAAAATGAATCTCTTATTTGAGTCTTCGCATTTTCATCAGTACCAAAATTAGAACTTCGTAAATCTTTTCGTAACGTTTTCGAAAAAGCAATTGCTTTCAGACTGCTTTCTCGTTCTTCATTAATTACTCGTTGCAATTCTCGACACACCAACAACATGGAATATCTAAAAGATAAGGTTTTATTAAATACATTAATTAAAATCTTTCGATCGTTTCTAGAAACTGGGCGATATATCAGGAATGACAACATTCTGCGGGACCTTAACTTCGAGGATGTCATTTATATCATTAAGGAGCTCACAATACGATACTTAAAAGGGGTGGAAGATCACCCAAACAAGTTGCCCTTGGGAACACTAAATGGCCCCCTCCCCACAAGAGACTACAAAGAGGGCACATTTATGGTTTTTTGTAATGTAATGAATTTTAACCAATTTTAGAAGAATAATTGTAAAGTTTAGTTCCGATAATATTGATACTAAATTTAAAAATTATTTTACATTTCATTCACATATATAATCCATAAATTTTTCCAGACTTCGAGTTTGATTTTTGATAAATGATATCCGAAGCTTATGGTAATTGAAATATGAAATAAATACTTTTGCTTCGATTTGATCAATAAATATATCTTTGAGATACTGCGTCAATTACGGTTTTTAATCTTGTTATTGTTGTAATACGAATGCTGCACTTTATTAAATAAATTTGGTGTCTAGAAACATTAACATTAAAATCTCCACTTAAAATCAATGGAATTTTATCTTGTTAAGAAATTACAATACTTTGGGTGTGTATTTTATTAAATTTTCGTGAATGAAACTTTTGTGGTCTTTTTAATCTTATTTTCCTTTTTGTTTTATTGATAATCTCGATAATATTTTGCATTCGTTTATGGTATACTTTAAAAGCGTTTTAATTAAAATAATGAAATGTTTATGCAAGCAATATACTATTCACCAAGGTTAATAGGACTACTATTCCCAAGTAGAGTAATACGCATGTGCACACATATATAGGAAATACTGCTATGTTTTTATCTCGTTCTCTCGTTCATTAAATTCAATAGATTTATATGTTTATCTCTTTTAACTGTCGCTTTTTCGTTTCATGAAATTTCAAGTCTCAACGATACTTAAGACGTTTTCACCTCAAAAATGGGAATCCTAAATGAATATTAAAATGGATGCTTTACAAGTTTAAACAAGGCAACTATAAGTAACAATAAGGTAAGACTGGTTGCATAAGCAATCGGGATTAAAAAAATAGGAGGAAAGGTTGTGGTGAATAGTACAGTATTATGAGAATGAATAAGAAGTACGTAGAAAAATGTGGAAAGCATAAATGAAGGAGTGAAAGAAAAATCTAAGAAGAAATTTAGAGATTACGTGAACGATTTAAAAGTTATAAAGTTTACAAAGCAGAAGGGGCCAGCCATAAATTACGTCCCTCGTGCAGAGGGGGGAGGAAGTCAACAAAATATGACATAATGTGACAAGGGCCCGAGGAGGTCAAAAGCTTTGTGACGTCATATGTTTTAAAATATTAAAGTCCATGGACTCAAGATTATTAAGAGTTGCATCTTTCAATAATATAATCAACTGTCTATTTTTACTTAATTAATCTTTTGTTCCGTCTATTATTTAAAATATTTGATACTTATGTTGAGATTAAATATTCAATTATTTAATGGAAATCAAAGAAAAATTGAAACTGCTGTTTCATTTTAATTATTTCTAGTTATAAAAATAAAAAATATATGACGTCATACCAAGAAGGAAGGGGTTCCAAAAAAATGACCACCTATGATAAGGACGGAAGAGGTAGGGGGGGGGGATAAATTGTAAAATTTATGTGATATCATTTATGGATGGTTTCGAATATTTAGACAACTCTCCAGAAAATACGACTCCTAGCACAACTCAGTGCTCCTAACATAAAAGAAGAAACTAAAACCTAGTTATGATTGAATAACATATAGGAAGATTCCGATTAACACTCCCCCGCTCAAAACTGTTTCAGTATTACGCGGTAGTACAGGGCTTCCCCAAATTACAGTTTTGCGATGTACAATCAAGTTATAGTATTAGTTTCAATTCAAAACTACCGCGTCAACTAATATATGGAAATATTAAAAGAAAAGAGTTGCAAAGCTAACTGAAAATACGAGAAAGAGAGCTTTAAGCTATAACTATAGACATTATGGTAAAATTTCAGATCCTTGGTGTTAACAGATTAATACAAATTCTCAGAGGACTAGTATCAAAAATAAGCAGTTAAAACTTGATTTTTACTCGCGATGTTTCGACTCCTTTAGGAAGGCTCAATAAAGGGGCCGAAACGTCGCGAGTAAAAATCAAGTTTTAACTGCTTATTTATGATACTAGTTCTCTGAAAATTTGTATTAATAACCATAGACCTTTGTTGGTTGTATAGTAGTAGATGGTACCAGTTATATTCCTTTTTTCCTACGGTAGTATATTTTACTTCTAAAGTATCATGCGTTTTTACTACTCATTCTCTTATAATATCTCTATGGTAAAATAGGTTTGACTAATTCATTTATCGTTTCCATAAATTGTATTTTTATGCTAAGAAAATTTTAAAAATATTTTACCGTTCATCGGAATCATCTTCAGCAGCAATACTGGAATGTATACTAGCATCCAATTCTTGCACTCGGAATTGTAATGTTTTACCAATATTCGTCAACATTGTTCCAACCAAGGAACAAAATTTTTGACCAATAAAAGCGTGCGTGTTTGGAATATGATTGGAAATTGACCGTACAAAACTCCATTCATCCTCTAGCATACTCTTCTGGAACGATTCGTGCTGAATCATCAACGACCACTGTTCCAAGTAATCCAAGTACATCTAAACATTAAAATTAGATTAGATAGGAAAAATGATTTTAATAATTACGAACCTCTAATACAGCTTTAACGGTTTGATCAAAGTCTGCAATTTTTTCATGGTATTTTCCACGTTCGTTTTCATTTAAGGTGGTGTTAATGTAGAGTATAATACGTTCCCGATGTGAAATAGCAATTTTCAATCCTTCCTTCAACTCTCGCATCGATTGGCGAATACTCAATGGTGACAAGCGACTCGGTTTGTGTTCCAACCGCATTTTCATAAATTCATGTATTATATGCAGTGGAATCAAAGAGAGAAATAAAAATGCTGCTCGATATGAAGGTAAATTTAGCTCTTGTGCTTCGGGACTGCAGCACCCATAACGCCGTAATTCACATTCGTCAATCTCATCCGCCCCATCTGTTTCCTTCAATTGGCATTTATTTTTGCAAAATATTTCAAACGGTTCATCAAGTGGTGGTTTTTCTAGCGTTTTATGGACTTTTCGCAAAATAGTTCGCTGAAGATTTTCTAGCAGATTAATCGCTTTGCGTAGTTCTCGTGTTTTCAGTACGCTTTCAATATACTTTCTGCGATCCAAAAATTGAATAAATTAAAAATGTTGTTTAAAAGATTCAGTTAGATTAAATACCGAAAAAGACTTCCGTCTTGGGAGGACACTTTTTCTAGATTGTTAATCACTTCGATGTTGAATAAATTGATGCTGGCCATGAAGTGGACGTCGTCATCAACAAAACCGCTGGAAGCGGTAGAATTGTTGCTATCTGATGGACTCGAAGAATCAAAATCAAAATTAAGTGGTTGATGGTTACGATGATGATGGTGTCGCCGATGATGAGAATTACGACGAACATTCTCTTTACTATCAGAAGACATTCTTCTAAAATGAACAGAACATATAAATAAATTTGTTTTCAAATTTGGAATACTGGCGTTTAAATAGTGCCGTCGTCAATTATAAAATAAATACTGCTAAAAAATGAAAGTATTGCAATTCATATTCTTACCTATCCAAATCAAAGTGATGAATACCTTCTGGTGTAGGAGAATCAAGGTCTAAAGGACAATTTGGCTGATCGCAACGATTTTGTAAAGTTATCAATTTGCTTAAAATAATCAACTTGAATCGCTGATGCTTCATTAAATTATACCACAAACACATTGCCTAAGTACAATTCAAAATACATAAACATAGTTTCAATTTAAGTTCTTAATCGAAAGCTTACTTTTACACGACCGACGAATTTTTCGCTTTTGTAAATTGGATAGGACAAGGCGAAAGCTTTACTTGATGGAAACAAAGCTTCGGCAGTCTCCAATTGTTCCAGCATGGCTTCGACTTCTCGTAAGGCATGATTCTGGGCCGTCATGCAATGACTACAAAACAAGGATAGGCATCCCCAACAATTTACCGGTAATGCTACAAAGGAAAACTATACACAGTCATAATAAACAATTTCCACGGAAAATAAACGGAACGAACCTTTTTCTGTTTTGATTAAGGATGTCTCATTATCGGTGATTTCAGCATTAGCGTTTGTTTCTACACCGCTATCACTGCTCGTTGTCGAAACACTGGACGAAAATTTTGGAGATGGTCGCTCAAATCTGAAAAGAAATAATACAAAGTAATTATACAAAATAGAAACATTTCTTCTGGTTTTTATCCTTCTCCTTTCCCATAAAAACGGATATTTATTGTAGTTGCGGCACTATTTGCCAATCATTTTGATCAATTAAAGATAAAAAATTCCATTCTTTGTTTTTCTATTACCAAATTATTTATATCTTTGTTGAATTTGTAAAACCACAGTGCAACATTATTCCAACTATTTTACGTTACTTTCACATTCTCTATTACAAAAAATATCACACATAAAAGTTTTGTAGTTTTGAATATATCATAAAGTCTCTTGAGTTCATACCATTTAAAAAAAATAATCTAAAATAGTTTGAGTAATTAAAATCAACAAAATATCATTTTCATTAGGCGGAGATCAAGACACACCCCCGACTTGTATGACTAATGTATAAATATACATAGATATACTATGTATAAATATACAAATATCTATGATTTGAATTTGAAAAAAATATTTTATTTTTCTAATTAAGAAGGGTTCGGTGAATGCGCACATAAAATTGGTGGAGATCAGTACCTTTAACTTACGGTTAAGAACCACTGATCTGGATATTAGGTAAGTTACTTTTTTAAGAAAATGAACTTAAATATTTGTCTTAACTTATCTTGAGTTATCTATCTATTATTATAAAGAGGAAAGATTTGATTGTTTGTTTGCTTTGAATAGTCTCCGAAATTACTTGACCGATTTGAAAACTTCTTTCACTGTTGGGAAGCTACACTATTTCCGGTGAACATGGGCTATATTAAATTTTTAAAAAAGTTAAGGATCCATACTAAAACTCCAATAATATAACCCAAGGTCTGCAAAAATTACTAAAAAACATTCTTTTATCGCGTGCGCTGCGAAAACTATTGGTTTTAGAACGAAATAATGTACTACGATTTTGCAGAACATATCATTATCTACAAAAAATAAAGCGACAGCATATGTCTAGCTATTATAGTTATGTCACAATAAGTGTTTTTTCATTTTAAAAAATATGTATAATTGGCACCGTTATAAAAGCTTTTTTATTTATACTTTGGGATTAATCCTTATCAAAATCAATGACTTCATATTTAAGTTTGCTTCAATACCATTATATAACTTTTTGAGTTACTCAATTTGAACATTCCATTCGAAAGATATCACAAGTTTTAAAATGTTAGTTATTTGAAAAATGTCGCATGGTCACCCCATTTTACTTATAATTAAGACCAACTTTATTGAACTTGGCGATATTTTTTATTTATGTATAAATACTGATTGATTTACAGATTATTTGGTCTACGATAGGTATACCTACCGTAGCTATACGCAATAGACATACTCTTTTTAGATATTTATAAATATTTTTTGAAAATTAATTGATTATTACATAGAACAATTTTATTCTTTGTAACAGTTTATTAAATGTGTTGTTTTAAAGTTGACGAAATAGTGTTTTAAGTATGATTATGTTTTTCGTAAACGAAATAAGAAAAATAAAAATGTTCATATACTACAACAAATAGCAAAGCTAAAAAGAAAATATAATCTACACCTACGTTACGCAGACGAAGTTGCGGGGATCAGCTAGTACTTAATATTTTGAGAAACTTAAAAAAAAACTTTTACTAAAGCTTTACTAAGTTAGATACTTTAAAGTAACTAAGATATTTTTTCTGATGTCTCTATAAGGTTTCCAGGGTTCTGAGTTCTTTAGGGAATGTATCGAATGTATCGATCAGAACGGTAGCCATCTTCATGATATTATTTTTAAAAAGCAAAGAAAAAACTTCAAATTTACCGCTATGTAAATAGAGCTATTATAAAAAACTATGATAGTTACTATGAAGTAACTTAGTTACTTCAAAATATCTAAGTTACTCTCTCTTAGTTCCTTTATTTTTGGATCAGACATAACTAGTATCTTAGAAACTTTTTAAAAAGAACTGTATCTTGTAACTGAAAAAGGTACTTAAGATACCGAAAAGTATCAAACATAACTAAAAATAAAGAATGCAGTAGCCAAAAAATGGCCAACTTGATTACTTGGTTGTACAAAATATTTATTTTAATTTTTTTGTTTGGCAACTTTCAATTGTTTTCAACTTTTCAGTTGTTTAAATATGTTTTAAGGATTTTATACATTTTTTTTTTCACAAAGTTTTATTTTGCTTTGGTCGCTAAGGTTCAATATACACCTCTTACATTAATCTTTCATCATTTTTAAAGTGTGTTGTGTTTACAGGGGTTTATACCAACATACTTTCCTCATCCTAAATTAATAAAGGAAAGAAATACATTATCTAGTTACCCAACAACTTTACATAATACGTTACGAAATTAGTACCTACATAGTATACATAGTAAGTAAAAATGTATCTTCTAAGTATCTTAAAAAGTAACTAACGATAAGTTTTGAAGTTCATTTTTCTTAAAAGTAAGTAGATACCTAAAGTAACTTCGGATACTTTTTAAAAAAGTAACTTATCTAGTATCTAGATTCTAGATACTTTCCAAAAGTATCTTTAATAGCTCTATATGTAAAAAAGAAATATAACCTATTTATACACTATTAACAGATAGATACTGTAGTAGCTAATCAAAATTAATATAAAATATTCCGGAAAATAGATAATATTTTTATTTTTTTTTATCGATAAAGGACATTATTAATATGAGAAAAAAGGCAAATAAAAAAAAATATTGAGAAAATGAGAGTTCCAAAACAATGAGTGCGCCTATGGATCTTCTGTGACGTCACAGTACGTATCAGTGAGCGTATTGAAGCCGATATATAAACTAATCATTGAGCGGTTACAATAGAAACAATAATTAATAAACACGATTTTTGACATTGATTACAATTTTTGGTCATGGAAAACATTTTCATACCTTAAAAATGACCATCATTTTTTTCCATAGGAATAGAGGTTGCGTAAATTATAAATAGTTTAAATCATTAACATAATATTTAAATGATTTTACTAACTTTTCTCTTTGTGTTTAATTATATTTGTCATAGGAAAACGTCCGTGGGATTTTGAAGTTTCGTATTCTGACGTAATTTATCGCAGTTTTTGCATTTTCTAATGGATATTTCTTAAATTTTATCAAGTAAAGTTAAAAATGAACCGCTACATTATATTTTGACATTAGTTTTGAACATTTTTGAAGCACTTAAAATTATTTTTAGATCATGTGCATTAGATTTATAACAAATGCAATATTTAAGTGCCTTATGGACAATTTTCCTTCGGACAATATACTGTTTCGAATATAAAATTTGCCAAAAAAGTATGAATTTTCATTTGAAAAGGTAATTTTAAAAATATATTCAAAATTATTTTTTGA
Source organism: Sisyra terminalis (assembly GCA_958496175.1). Classification (NCBI taxonomy): domain Eukaryota; kingdom Metazoa; phylum Arthropoda; class Insecta; order Neuroptera; family Sisyridae; genus Sisyra; species Sisyra terminalis. The sequence goes on from OY292279.1 coordinate 26,228,559, forward strand.
TTATTCTTTTATACCTTCAATATACGTAAGTATTTCTGAGCTTTTTCCCACCTATTGAACGAAATACAGACGAAAATGCTTTTTTCTCACCTTTTTTTTTACTTTTGTTTTGTTCTGTCATGTTCTCTTTTGGAAAGTTCTGAACTGTACGGTAACGATAATAAAAACACTAAAACCGCATGGAATCAAAGGCTAAAAATGCAGATGTTCGTTTTTTTTTCTTCAATTGTTATTTATTGTTGCTTATAACTATTTTTAGCGAATATAAGATAAATAAAAATTCATAAATCGAGCTATGCTAAAATTTGTTTGTTGTGAAATTCGATTCCAGTACCTGTCAGTTTTAGAGGGGTCACCAAGGATATTCAGTCATCAACAGGCCTAGTGACCGGTTTTAAAATTCATTAATTGGTGACTTTTTCTGCTTTTGCATATAAACAATTTGGGTGCTTTCGTTCAAGTTCGTGCATTGTTGGCGCCTAATATATGCCTTTGGCTTGGCTGAAGTTGTAGGTAGCCGAAGTTCGACTCTAGTATTTCTAGATTTTAGTAACAAATATTGCTCCAAATGAACTAAAAAATACATTTCTTATTGGTAAGAATATATTAAAATCATTCATCGAAATTTTAATTTTTTTTTTTTGAAAATTTACTACAATTTTTGAACAACTATGATCTTCAAAGTTCCAAAACACACCTCCTTACACAGCAATTTTAGTTCTGAAAATAAACCTTAAACATTGAAAAATGCATCCAATAATATACTATCGGGTTATGATCTTTCTCTGATATCGTATTGGAAATATAATAATAACATTTCATCCGGGTCAAACAGCAATGGCATTATAATGAAAATACCAAACAATTCAAACCAAAACAGAGCCACCGTAATGAGTACAGTGATAAGAAATTAAGGTCATTTACGTCTCTTACAGCTTCATTTTTTCCTATTCACTCTTATGCAATTAAAAAATACGTATGAAGTATACATAGAAAAAATCCAAGACTAAATAATAATAAACATATCACTTATGATATTTATATACAATTTATTAATTTGGTCGTTAAAACATATATGTTTCATAAACAATGTATTAAAAAGATTCTTGAGGGTTATCTCTGCATTTGCCTCGAGTCCAATAAATACTATCTTTATTGCTTATTCGATTTACAAACATAAATAATGGAAAAAGATTGTTATGTTTCAGTAATATTTTATGGCTGTAGATTTTTGCGCACCAAAAAAAAATTCTATAAAAAAATCCCTATTTTTTTGCAATGTTGATTTTTAGTTTTTCATTGCAATAGAAATTTTGTATACGTATATTGACGTCAAAACCAAATTAACTTCAATTAAAATTCTATTTTTTAGTAAAAACATTTTTACCGACAGGCTTATGAATTTCGTTCGTCTTAGATTTTCCAATGGCGAATTAGGTCGATACGTTTTCGAAATTCAATTCAAAGTTGACATTTTCTTGGCTTTTTTGTAACCCACATTCGATATTTCATCAGCTGTAGTACAGGTGAATAGAGTAATACGTTTAAAAATAATTTCGTGACATCAATCACAATACATCAAATTATGTCGGTGAATCATCGCATCGTTGACGGGAATTGAAAGAATTTTTCTTTTTTTTTTCAAATACAAAGTGCAAACGAATCATCTAATTATTTACATTCTTACAATGAAAAATATGTTCGTAATTAAAGTAAAGAAAAATTACGTGGCTACTTCCACCTATCATTTGTGCCATACACGTGGAACTTTTCCATATCTTTGTTGATATGTCGGCTTTTCGTATTATTATCCTTTTGTAAAAGGATGAATTAAAGATAAAAATTTAGTATATAAGAATAATGCAAATAAGCCTACTGGTAGCCGAGTGGTCAAGGTGACCGCTCCAAAACCGGTAAGAAATGGGTTCAAATTTCGTAACAGGCAAATTTTCAATATTTCTGAATTTACAAATTTTTATAAACCCTAGAGTCGCTAAATACCTTAGAAGTTAAAAAAGATAATAATTTCAAAAAACCGGTATCTAATTTGATATATCTATGGAATAGCTTCTAAACCTATATAGACAAAATTTTATTTTTGCTTAGCTTGAGTAAAAAAAATGACAATCAATTACTTTTATAGCGAAAAAATATAACACTGATAATCTTTTACTAAACAAGAAATTAACTAAATATTTTACCATTTTTATTTATAATAAATAGGAAATTATATTTTATAGCCAAAACATACTTTTTTTTATTTGCACATATTGACTAACCATACTCAACAGTGTTAAATATTATTCTTGCCCAATTTCGAAAAAAGGTTTTAAGGTTTGATTTTGGTTGAAGTCGACAAGGAACTTTTTATTTTTATTTATTTAATCAAAACACCTTCAAGTTCAAACAATAAAAAATAATTACCAATAGCGAATAATAAAATTTCTGAAAACTAATGACAATTTATGATGTACATTAGCACGGAGTACTAATAGATATAAGAAGTCCAAACGTAATGTTAAAAAAATGGCATCAATTTAAGGTCCAGTACCGTTAGTGCTATTCTTTACAAAGTATGAGTTTGAATCATTATGCCGTAAATGTTGTTTTATTAGAAACTGTAAACTCCAATTCTTCTTCAAGATGGAAAATGTGTCAAGATGTGGCTCCACCACATGGATGTCTGAAGTACTAACTTATATTACCTTAGTTACCTAAGCTCCGTGTATATTAAACTGGGCCGAAATTCAACTATTTTATTTTAAAAAGTATATAAAAAAATATCACTCAGAATAACAAATAAAAAAAAATATATTGTGGAATTTTGAGTCCTTAGTATTGACATTAAGAGGTCTACCATCGTAATTTTCGATTTTTCAATTCAAAAAGCAATTTTTCTCAAAACTTTTGAATCGTCAACTAAAAGAATCAAAGAACATATATTCTGGAAGGTAATTAAATTTTCTACAAAAAATGCACAATTTGAATTTTCCTTAGACCAACCGATTCCATATAATCGAGTTTAGAACATTGAACTATTTTTCTGATTTGATTTTTAATTTTGGAATTTTGTAACTAATGAACGAAGTATTATTTAAAGCAAATTTGGGCTCAAACCTCTTTTAGAACAGTCAAATCTGGTAACGTTGCATTTTCGACTTTATTTTTTATTCTTTTATTCGTTTTTTGTGGCTTAATTTTCATAATGGACCGATTTATTCCCAAATTAAATTAAAAACAAAGTAGAAAACGTTACCAGATTTGACTGTTCTAAAAGGGACTTGAGGCCAAATTTGTATATATTCGTCAAGGAAACTAAATGTTCTATAAAAAAGATCACTTAGCATTTTTTGATTTTACTTCCCTCCAAGTTATTGAAGGCCAATTATCCAACTTTAACCTTTGTAACATTGAATTAAGTAAATTTATCAAAAAATGTTACGATAATTTTTTTGTAGAGCATTTGGTTTCCTTCAAGAAATAAAAAAAATATTTTAAAGAATAATTCGTTCATTAGTTACGAATTCCAAGGTTAAAAAATCGAATCTGAAAAAAATCCACTTACTCAGTTAACTCAGTTTATCCCTATAATTTCGAAATGCTTTCTCAAACCACAGCGCCTGCTAATAAACCAACCAGCATTTTGATATCTTTCCTAGGCTCAAAAGTCTTTTAGTTAGATCTTTCAGAGATTTTTTTATCATAACCTTTGAGTATTTGCCTTCTAAGTAGTTGTTTCAGGAATTTATTTGCTTATTTTGAGTCCATTCACCTATTTAGTGTTGTGTACATCGGTACACCAATATTCGGTTCTGGACCCGTAAATGGTATATTTGAGTCTGCCTTTGCAAGCCTATCTGCTTTTTCGTTATATTTGACACCAGAATGTCTTGGTACCCAAGCAAGTGTTACTTTGGTAGATGCCACCTATTAGGTGAATGCATTTAGAAGAGTCATGCTTTTCCTATACTATATGTGCAATACCCAGATTTGCGCTGAATGGAAGGACATAATATAGTACGGTAGTCTCCTAAAATAACGCATTTAATTGTGCTCTTTTGATGAAGAACTGATTTGTTAATCAACTGTTTTATTAATGCATTAAACTTTGTAAAATTCAATGATTCCGTATCAACTATTGAACTTCAAAATGTTTAAGTTTAGATCATTGCTCAAAAGGGAGGTGGATTTAAATATTCCATCCATAAATACGATATTAACCGATCCAAGTTTGTTTTACTTTATAGACTTTGAACAAATATAATTGACTCAATATCAATAATTCCTCATGCATAACATATGATTGTCGATTAAACAATAAAACAATAATGTCTTTATCAGAAAATAATTTTTCTAGAATAAGTCTATTTTGTTGTTGAAAGATAAAATTTAAACTTCCTAGGAAATAACTACAAAAAACACACATTTTTTCTACGTTTCTTCACTGTTTTCATTTGTCAGTAATGTATAATTACGATTCATCATTTTAACAAATAAAGCATTTTTTTTTTCATTCGAAACAATAAAATATCTACTGATAACAAACACAATGGCACGCGGTTTTCATCGTTCGCCTTGAATCCGCCAATTTTATTGTCCTAGGTTATTAATTTCCATACACACATTCCTCACTTTAATTTTTATTTAAATTTTATTAGCTTTATTACTCATACAATTGCGAAAAACAATTTAAGTAAGAAATTTTCTAGAAAAAGAAAAATAGATAGCCCACACGTACAAAAAATTAGATAAAAGAAAAAATTACCAAATACTTTCTTTGTTAGTCATTTTTAAATATATGACTAATGGTAAGACAAAGTGTTTTCTTCAAAAATGAAACGTAATTGATTGTTCGTTTTATCTTTTTAAAATTTATTTAAATTTATGCAGAGTAAAAATTTAAACATTTCTTTAAATTCAAAAATGACAGGTCGAGGCAGTGCCATCTGTTATGAAACATAAAAACTACGAAAACATATAGCTGTAATTGCCATAATTGCAATGTAATTTCTTATGTAAGAAAAAATAAAATTTTCAATAATTGTGTTACTTTATCAATAATATCCACTTCAACTTTTAACATTTAAATTTATAATTCATTGATAAATTTTTACCAATTAAATAGATAGTAATTATCTTTAAAAATTACGCCTCATAAAAACTATCAAAGTACCTACCTAGACAGCAAATAGTTTTAAGTCGGGTAGATTTTAATTAAAGCTTTGTAAAATTCTAATCTCATAAAAAAGTAGATAATTTCTACGATAAAGAAAGGTCAAATGAATTGTGTAAAAAAGGAGGGATATCAAACAAGCGTGAGGTTGGTGTATAAATTGATATCCAATAGTTCACTTACATACTCAATTGAACCATTACATGTACTTTATGAATATTACCAAAGTACTTAAGAATTTTTGGAATTATACATTTTCTGAATAAACTGCGTAGTCCTGAAAGTTATTGTTGCAATCATACCAATGTTTACTTGATTTTTGATTTTTTTCACATTAAGAAAACCGATAGGAAATTTTTAAATACTAAACTAAAAATTATAACAATATTACAAAATTGGTTAGACCCTATGATAGGAATGGTGACAAATTTTGAAAAACTATCCTATAATATTTGTAAATTTATATTATTTACGAAAAGTAACATTTTTTTGCCAAATTACAGGTTTAGTAGGAAAAATTGACATTTTAGTTTTCAAATTTAAAATCAACGCCAAAAAGCTTGGAAGTGTCATTGCGTCGCTTGTGACGTCATGATTGTAAATCAAACGTAGGTATACATCCTTGATACTCATTGAATAATTGTGTTATTAAAAATGAGTGGTGATGAAAAAAGAGTGGTAATACATAAATAAAAACTCCAAATAAATTAACTTCAATAATTCAATTAAACCTATCGTGGTTTTAAAGAGATGCATTCAAAGTATATTTATTCCAAAAAATGCTAACTTCTTCCTTCACACAATTTCATCCAACCTCTAAGTCAGGACACAAAGTTCCTATTTCAAAAATCTTATTCTCTTATCGACGATGGATCGAAAAAAATCCGTATAAAAATATATAAAACAAATCCGTATGGATTTGTTTTATTTTTGGCCAATAAAATGCTCTTTTTATTTTTCAAGGTTCCCCATTTCCTTATTTTTTTGAGATATATAAAAAACAGAAAACATTTTTTACTTATTACATGTACTTGGTTATATGTTCCAAATGTAAAAAAATGAAATAATAATACAAACTGTAATCATATCAGGTTTCTTGACTGAACTATTCTCACCACTAGTCTCCCGCTTGGTAACTATCGTTCGTCTTGTTCCAATGCATTTGCTTACTAAATTATGACGTCATTCGCTCTAATTGGTGTTCAGCATATCATAGCGGAACGCCATCATAAATCAATAAAACGTTAAAGTTATTCTTGTTTAATTATTATAATTTATCAAGATATAAATTTTTAAATAGTTCCATTAAAAATATTTTATTAAAACGGAAAAACTAACGACAGTCCGGCAATTTTGCATACCTATATGCAAAACAACAAATGAATTCAACTTTTATATATAAAAGTCTTCCATTAACTCACTTTATTATTAGTTTGTAAGGTACAGAACTTATTATCTCATTTTTCACCTACTTTCCACCACTTTATCGTGCTGAATTTTGGTACACCTGCTTACTCTAGATGACAACGCATGCATTCATCGTAAAATTTATAACCATTATTTCTACTTTAATTAAATATTTAACTTCGAATAACATTTCGGTTGCCTACCTTTATAGACGCATGTAAAACGGAATATATTTTAATTGCTTGATGAAGCTAGCATGTTTAGTATAATTTATGGTGCAAATAGCAGTTAATAATAATTTATAGGAAATGCCCGTGAAATATTCACAGCCAACATAACTGATAAATGGTAAAAATTGACAATGGAATGAAAGCGAAATGACAACAATCAATTAGTTCAAATTTAAGGCAATGATAGAATTGATAGTAAAAATAGAGAGAAAAATTAAAAAGGAGAAAATAAATATTTGAAACAAAATTTTAAAAACTTGCTTCTATTAATAAAATTCACTAAAAAGTAAAAAATAATTTTATAGACAGAGTCTTAGTATCGATTGCACTATCGATACTGAGACGATATATTAGTCAAAATTCAGGCATTATAATCATAGCGATTAATGAGAATCGTAAGCTATCTAGTTATGCATCAAAGCGAGGGGTGAAAGTTTGATAATAATTTGGTAAAATGGAACATCTCTCGCTTTGATGTACAAATAGATAGCTTAATTCTTATTAATTGGATAACATCGCCTTAATATTGATGGTGCAATCCGTGCAATCGGTACTAAAATTCAGTTCAAAAATATATTTTTTACCTTTTTAGTGAATTTTATCAATAGAAGGGAGGTTTTAAAAATCAATTTTAAAATGTTTTTATGGTAGATAAATTGCATAAGGTTCAGAGTCAAAAGTTAATTTTGACAAAAAATTATTTAAGAATCGAAATGGATAATTTTTAAATGAAATTTTCAGCACATGTGTATTAAATTATTGCTACTAATATACGAAAATTTCATAAAAAACCAAATTTAAAAAATAACTATACAAACTATTTAATGTTTAACTTCAACTGCGTTTTTGCCGACTTACGTATCTCTTACATGAAATTTAACAATTTGCGAATTTCGAAACCCTCAACATTCATAAGTACTTCGAATTTACTAGAAGTATTCTACTTGGTCAGGTGAGTTACTTACGGAAAGTTACAGTGACGAATTTATTCAGATAAAAAATTGTTTTTTTTTAATTATTACAATTATATCTAATCGCACAAAAGTAATTCAATGGTTCTGAAGTGATTTATGAAATTTATTACACATTTTCAAAAAGACTAGTTAACTGATTGATTATTAGTATTATGATTAGATTATCCTACACAATAAAATTCTTTATACTACCTGTGGTATTTCATTAAAGTCTTTCTGTAGATTAAAATATTGATTTTATGAATTAATCAAGTATTCAGAATAATTTTTTTTATAAAAAAAATTAATCATTGAGAATACTTTGATTAATTTTATTGTTGTTCTTTCTTGTTTGTTTGCTAAATGTTTTTAGTAAATGCAATATTGTAATTTATCATTGCTTTATCGTAACAAAACGTTATAAAGTGTACATTGATCATTTTTTTTTCATATCTCATATCTCAACTTTTTATCAATATGGAAAAAATTATAATTGATTACCAATTTGCAAAAAAAAAGAAGAACTATAAAATTAAGTTTGGGTTTCAATTAGTGAAAAATAGACTTCTACTGATCATAAGTACCTATTTACCGACTTCTGGCGTCAGATATCTTTGATTCTATTAAATAATTAATATATAGATACAATTCTCACGAGCTGATATACAAATTCTAGTGATCTTGAATGGAGAAAAAGCTTCACGTGCCTTAGAAGTTTTCTACAAACATATATTTGATTAAAACCATACAAAGATACACGTTTTTCTTTGCAAATATGTTTCCTTCACGTGTCTTCCTCCGGTCATCAATCATCGTTGCAGTATTCAAACAACGAATAGTTACAATTGCGACCAAATAAATTAACTCAAGTTGAACAAACTGTGAATATTTGTCAGTCTTTTAAAGCAATTATCCAAATTGTTCGGTGAGTCACAATGCAATTCTTCATTAATTTAACCTTGACCAATCAAAATTACCATATACCTATACAATATCAGAAAAATAAAAACGCATATTATATAGTATAAGAGAGTAAGATCTGATGAATGTTTATGGTATACTTATGAGTTAGTTTTTAACGACATTTATTGAAGAAAATTTTCTAAAGTGCAGAAGTTAGAGGAACAGAATATGATGCATATTTTTTTCCACCGGCAAATATGGCATTGATAATATCTTTTTACAATGGCTACGTCAAATGATTCATAAATTGTTTGAGATTTAATTTTTATTATGTTATGAATAGTTTTGGTCGGTATCAATGGTTTATAACTAATAGTGAATCGCATGCACTTGGACATACAATATTTTGTGGGAAATGTGTAAGATTTTTAATCATTTCAGAATTTTCGAGACATCTACAGCATAAGCCAACTTAAATTGCAATATTTTTTTAACGACATAGTGACAAATTTTCAAAGGTTCTTTAGCATTAAATAAGGAACATTCTCCAAACTTCTTAGTAGTCTGATAGCATTTTAATATACCTCAATAACATCCTTATTAGAATTTGTTTACTTATAAATCTGTGAAATATTCACAGAAATACTGACACAATTGATAATTAAATGTAATCGAAATGATAGTTGGAACAAATGACAACAATCAGTGAAATCAAATTTAGGACTAAGATTATTGTACCTGGTTTCCGCTCACACGTGAATGTTTATATATATTTTATAAATAGGTATATACTTTTTTGTATATAGGTATTATACTTATGTCAGTATTTCTGTAAATATTTCACGGATTTATAAGTAAACAAATTCTGTTAAGGATGTTATGGAGGTATATCAAAATGCTACCAGACAACTTCAAATTTAAAAGAATGTTCTTTATTCTATTCTAAAGCAGCTCTGCAAATTATAAAGCGATTCACTAAGTCGTTAAAAAGTAATTGCAATTTAAAAATACAATGATTTTATACATAATCTAAAGACTAAATAGGTAAGTTTAGAAGTTGAACTATTCCTTTGTGAAAGATTTTTTCTGAGAATAAGTTTCCACCGTTCTTGTTTTATAACTAAAGTTTTTAACAGAATTTGCATCATTATAATTATGAAATACTAGTAGTTACCCGTAAAAGACTCACAGCCAACACGGACACAGCTGACAAATGACAAAAATTGAATGAAGTCGAAATGACAGTTGAAGCAAACGACAACATTCAGTTAGTTCAAATTTGAGATAATTATTATTGTATTTAATTTTCACTCACAAGTATGTGTTTCCATTCTGTGTTCTGTCTTTGTCGACATATATACCAACATTTTCCTATTATTATATCGATTTAAAATATTTATTATACTTTAGCTTAGTTAAACATTCAGAAAAAATGGTTAAACATTAAACGAATAGTTTTTTTTTCGTCGCTAGGAAACGAGAAAATAATTTAAACTTTCGGTTTTAAAAAGCACATATGCTACTCGTGTAGCTGGCTTGATTAATATTTTACATATAGTAGAAGTTACTCGTTTGGGCACATGCGCAGTTGCATTTTGTTTAGTTTAATCCAGATTTATGCCAGCAGAGTAGAACGAGTAGTTAGTTTGGGCCGTTTATTATTTTCCTTTTAACTAGCATTTTTGTTAATATCTCAACGTTCATAGTATGCCCCTAATAGGCAATGTATTTCGTTAATTGATGTTTTTTTCACATTTTAGGTATAAAGCCATTGGTGGAGAACCATGTAAAAAAATCGAATTTCTCACATTTCACTATAACTACATGTTGTTTAAATTTTCCAATTTTCAATAAACAAACATCTTATGAGCCACAATGGTAAAATACGATTGTAAAAATCGAATTATATTTATTTGTATTTTATCAAGTTCGGTAGACCAAATTGAATCTAAAATAACACAACAAAATTAATAGGAAAAATAATAAGTAAATATTTGGTTCGTTTTTAGGGCTGCAAACCCAAAAATGAAACTTTCTCCACATCAGTTATTATGAAAAAATAATACTTTGTATATACAAATCTTCAGTTACTGAGCTCCTCCTAAACCACTGGACCGATTTTGACATTTTCTGTGTGTAATTGAGTGGGGCCGTGAATGACTGAGATTCACCTCTAGATCATGTTGATGGTGCTACAGACGATAGGGTTTGCGAAAAAAAAATATTTTGTATTTGTAGTGTTTTTCAATTTTTCGAAGACCATATTATAACTTATTAAAGAAAGCAAAAACTTACTTATTATTTTTTTAATAAATGAAAAACAATTGATATGCACAATAGCTGACAATTTCTTTGCGATGTTTTGACGTTTCAATTTTTCTGTATACTGTGTTATAAATAAAAAATATACGGTAAGTTGCTCTTTTGATAACTCTGGGGAGACTTTGGGTATTTGGTTGATCGACCAATATTAATTAGAAACATTTGAGAGCTCTTCAACTGTCTGGCATGGATTTGGTATCACTTCCTCCCTTAACATCTTATTGTTTAAATTTTTTATTATCTTGATTGGTACGGGTGGGAGAACTCAAAATTATGGGATTTGAACTTTAAAAAACTCATTTGGCATTAACGAACAAATAATGTACGTGGATAAATACTAAAATTGTTTTTCGTAGCAACTTTTCATTACTACTCTGTGAAACTCGAAGAGCAAATAATAGCGAGCATATAATTTGTATTCCTTTGGGCATTTGTTTAACTATTTTAGTATAAATTTCAGAATAATAAATATTTTTTGATCTTGAATGAGTAAATAAGTCATTCTAATCGTAAAATATTTTCAGTGCGATTTTGCACTTATAAGTCGGGTAACGGCAAGTAAATGTCTATAGGTTCAGAAACGACATTACTTTACGGTCCCCTAATATTATAACATTCAATTTCAACCACTGTAAAATATACTGATTAGAGACAAAGCATTCTTTAAAACGTTAAAACCGATAATAAAGAGCTAATAAACATAAAAGGAATTTAATGAACAATTTTCTTCCAATAGTTCTATTAATTCAACATTCGAAGAATTAGAAGAAAAAGATCAAAACACGGAAATGAGTAATATAGACATTGAAAGTATTGTAAACAACGAATTTCAGAGAAATGCAAATTCTATCATTGATTCTCCAGATGTAATGATGTTATCACAAAATAATTAATTTGTTATACTGTATTTAATTTCATGTTTTGTCTAATCTTTTAATCGGATTAAATTTTAATGTATTTATTTATCTTATTCAGATATAGCAATTGTTAATTATTGACAAAATATTTTGTATATAATTATTTTGACAAGTTTGGAATTCGTAACATTTTGTCATCCACTAATTGGAGTTAACAATAAATTTGAAATTTTGATGCTTTTATAACTTATTTGTTTTATTGCTGAAATTATACCAATTATGCCAATGAACCCAATAGCCAAACGAAAAGCTGTTTGGAGAAGGACAATGTGAACCGAATCTGCCATAATTTTTTTATATTTCCCAAAAAATATACTATAGAATAAGATTTCAAAATTTAAAGGCGTTTTTTTTTTATCATAATTCCATGTTGACTGGGTTAGTAAAATTTGAAAAAAATATATTTAAGAGTTTGGATATGAAAGGAACCGATTTCATACGACAGGTGAATAAAATCCCTGATTTTCCAGACGCAAAAAATCCCAAATTTACATACAATTTTAACATAGAAACAAAAGAAACGTACATAGAACAGTGTGCATTTTGAGATAAATTTTATAGATTGTCATAAATATGTTTTTGTCGATACAAGGACCATTAAATAGATGGTGAAAAATTCGAAAAATACGATGTTGGGTACTCTAACTGATATATTACGAAGCTCAACTTTGGAAAAGACTTATCTTATATTCAAAAGACAGCATGTTTTCCTTTAACTAACATATTGAAAAAAATCAACAAATATTCAAATATTTGAATTATATTGCATTTTCACAGATAAAATATGTACATCAAATAACATATCAGAAAATGACAGATCGAGTCTTTAATGTATTGTATAACATATATTGGTTACGGTTTATAATCTTTTGGCATATCATCATAAAATCACTTACTTTTACTAATAAATATTTATTTAAAATATCGAATTTACTTTCGTTTCGAATTTCAACATTCATCGTTCGTTTTATTAAAAAGAAAATCCAACATATTCAAATTAGAGGGATTTCCAAAGAATGTTTAATGAATTTCAAAAAAGGAGTACCTAATCTATTCTACAATAATTTTTTTGTGGAAAACTTACGATACTTTGTTATGCAATAAATTTCATATGTCACTGGAAAATAGCGAAATTACTTCTAGATATTATTCATAATTTTGTAATAAATTATGTATGCTTTATTGTTATGAATAAAAAGCACTTTCAAAAGTATTTTTTGCGTTGGTTTAGTATGTTACTTTTTTGTGACGCATTCTTTGCATATTGTGGTGATAATGCAAACCCGCGTATCGTCATTTCGTAAATACCACGTAAACGTATTTTAAAAACAAATCCAGGGATCAAATGAAACCATTTCACTTATGTTTTGTTGATCAATCTATTTTGTCAATTTTAACTAGAAAATGTATCCCAATTCAAATTAGGCATGTAAGATGGAGGAGAAAAAATCGATTAATTAAAAATCAATTATTCACTTTTCAATAATAATCGATTTTTTTCTGCTATTTGAAAGAATGCTGACTTTTGTTTTCTCTTTACATGCTACGGTAAGTGTAATGATTTGCAAATAATTAATAAATATTTATAATTTTCTCATTATTAATAAATCCAAAAGTCGTGGAAAAAGTAAGAAAGTACTTTAACCACTCCGGTACTTCTTACCGCTCTACAAGATTCTTGTCTGGAGAGGGGAGGGTTGCAGACGTAAAAATCGACAGAGAACAAAAAAACTGATTATTTTTTTTTCCTTTGATCTGGGGGCCACTCCTGCGAGTTCCTCTGCGCTGCGTCCTAAAAGGACTATTGCGCCCCAGTTTAATTTTGTTGGAATATTCAAAAATAAAATTAAGAGACCTTTGTATAAATGTTTTATGGATATATATAATTGCTAAATTCTAGTTAGCTTATCCATTGGTTGTTAATGGATGTTTATTTATAACAAAAAATAACAGATGAAAATATAAAATCTGCTGGTCAGACGTGTTTATTGTATCAACCAAATTCGCCATCAATAAAATCGTTCAATAAATAATAACTAAACCAATCGTTCGTTTTTCTTGAAACCAAGCGCAATTCCTAACAGGTTATGGGCCCAGTTTACGCAAACATGGAAGTTTCAAGAAATCGAAATATTAAACCATTTGATGGAACTCGGTATGGTGTATGGAAATTTAGGATCATGAAACTCCTAACGGAATTGAATGTTGCTCATGTAATTTCTAATGAAACTCCCGAAATGATGTCCGAAGATTGGATGAAAGCCGAGAAAACTGCCATTAATGTTATAACGGAATGCTTGGACGATACATTTCTGAATTATGGTTCAAACGTAAATTGTTATTTCTGTGGGCGTAAAGGGCATAAGAAGAACCAATGCTTCTTTTACAAAAAGCATTTGAAGAATCCTACGAACAAGAAGATTTTGCAAATGATAAGTTCGAAGCCAAATACTGAAAACCAAGGAACTGAAAACCAAGGATTTGCTTTTATGATTGGAGCTCAAAATTTAAAACCTAAAACTTATGACAACCAAATTACTTTTATTTTAGATTCCGGAGCTTCTGATCATATTATAAATAGGAAAGACTTAGCCAGTAAATTTATGGATTTGGATCAAGAAATCAAAATTAGCATTGCAAAAAATGGAGAATTCATCACCTCCAGCAAAAGAGGAACGTTGGATGTTATTAGCAATACTGGCTGTAGTGGTGTATTGGAAGACGTTCTGTTTTGTCCCGATGTGCCGTACAATATTTTGTCTGTCACCAAAATGCAGCGAACTGGAATGACTATTATATTTGGTAAAAATGGTACTGAAATCATTAAAAATGGTAAAGTTGTTATGACTGGTGAGCATGCTAACAGTTTTACTATGGCTAATTTTTACATAAATGTTAACCTAGTTAATTTTGCAAAAAGTAGTACTAGTAAAATTAATAATTTTGATTTATGGCATAAACGGCTAGGTCACATTAGCAAAAACAAATATCTAGAACTGAGAAATAAAGGAATGATCGAGGATTTTGAGCAGATTAGTAAAATATTTCCTGATAATTATCTTTGTGAAGCTTGTATAAAAGGAAAACAAGCACGGTTACCGTATAACAAAACTAAAAACAAAGATTATGTAAAAAGACCATTATTTATTGTACATTCAGATGTATGTGGTCCGATCACTCTACGATTAATTGCAAAAATTATTTTGTCATTTTTGTTGACGAGTTTACTCATTATTGTGTGACATATTTAATATCATATAAATCAGACGTATTTTCAGTTTTCAAAGATTACATTGCCAAGAGTGAAAATCATTTTAATTTAAAATTAGTACATTTATACTGTGATAATGGTAGAGAATATTTGTCAAATGAGATGAAGGCCTTTTGTGTAGCGAAAGGTATAAGTTTTCATTTAACAGTTCCACGATCCCCACAATTAAATGGTGTATCTGAAAGAATGATTAGAACAATTGTTGAAAAATCTCGTTCAATGATAATTTGTGCAGGTTTAGAACAGGTATTTTGGGGTGAAGCAGTTTTAACTGCTACATATTTAGTTAATCGTACTCCAACAAAAGCATTAAATGTAGATAAAACACCATATGAAATGTGGCATAGCAAAAAGCCACTTGTCAAGTATTTAAAAGTATTTGGTTCAACAGTTTATGTACATAATAAAACCAGTAAAACAAAATTTGAAGCTAAAGCTTGGAAAGGAATACTGGTAGGGTATGAACCAAATGGCTATAAGGTGTGGAATGTGGAAAATAATAAATTTGTTATAGCTAGGGATGTTATTTTTGATGAAACTGATTTTTTTGAAATCTAGGCCTGTAGATCAAAGTTACGATGAACGTAACAATGTTGAAAAATCGGTTGGCAAAACCGATGAAGGTATATCGGTCGGCGAAACCGATAGTAATGCAAAATCGGTAGACAAAACCGATGAAGGTATATCGGTGGGCGAAACCGATAGTTATGCAAAATCGGTAGGCAAAACCGATGAAGGTATATCGGTGGGCGAAACCGATAGTTATGCAAAATCGGTAGGCAAAACCGATGAAGGTATATCGGTGGGCGAAACCGATAGTTATGCAAAATCGGTAGGCAAAACCGATGAAGGTATATCGGTCGGCGAAACCGATAGTTATGCAAAATCGGTAGGCAAAACCGATGAAGGTATATCGGTGGGCGAAACCGATAGTTATGCAAAATCGGTAGGCAAAACCGATGTAGGTATATCGGTGGGCGAAACCGATAGTAATGCAAAATCGGTAGGCAAAACCGATAAGAAAGAAAAATCAGTAGGTAAAACTGATAACAGTTGTGATAAGGGATTGATATTAAAACTGCCAGGGTTACAGTATAAATATAAAAACGATATTAATGAAACAAAAATTGAATGCAGGAGGAGTGAAAGAATCAAAAACAAAATTTCTAATTTCAGTAATACTCAAATTTGGAACGATTCTTTAATGTGTGCTCAATCGATCATTTCTGATATTCCTCACTCATACTATGAAATTAAATTTAGGTCGGATAGAAATAATTGGGAAAATGCTATACAAGATGAAATAAACTCATTAATGATTAACAATACTTGGACCATTGTGACAAAACCGAAAAATAGAAATATAATAGATAGTCGGTGGGTATTTTCAGTTAAAAATGACGAATATGGAAATCCAATAAAGTATAAAGCTCGTCTAGTAGCAAAAGGATTTCGTCAAGAATATTTGGTAGATTATAATGAAACGTTTGCTCCAGTAGCAAGAATTTCTAGTTTCCGACTAATACTTGCTTTTGCCAATCAATTTAAATTGTTAGTTCATCATATGGATGTTAAAACAGCATTTTTAAATGGTCATTTAAAAGAGGAAATTTTTATGAAAATTCCAGAAGGCATAAAAGGTGAATACAACGAAGTATGTAAATTAAATAAATCTTTGTATGGATTAAAACAAGCAGCTAGATGCTGGTATGAAGCTTTCGATCGAACGTTGAAAGAAATAGGTTGTAAAAGTTCACCAGTTGATCCATGCATTTTTATCTTAGATAAAGAAAATATTAATAAAAATATTTATTTAGTACTATACGTTGATGATCTTATAATTGCAACCGCAAGTATCGAGTTAATGAAAAGTTTTAAAGACTATTTAACTAATAAATTTTCGATGGTAGATTTGAATGAAGTTAAATTGTTTTTAGGTATAAGGATAATTAGAAACAATGATAGTATAAGATTAAATCAAAGTGTATACATTAAATCAATACTAGCAAAATTTAACATGAAAGAATGTAATCCCGTTAGCACACCATTAGAAAATAAGTTAAATTTTTTAGCTTTAAATTCAGAAGAAAAATGTGATGCACCATGTCGAAATTTAATAGGATGTATTATGTACTTGATGATTTGTACTCGACCAGACTTATGTGCTGCAATTAATATACTTAGTAGATACATGAATAAAAATAATAAAGAATTATGGCAATGTTTGAAACGAACTTTACGTTATCTTAAAGGCACAATCAATCTCGACTTACATTATAGTCGCTGTGATTATACAAATATTTTAAGTGGTTATGTTGATTCTGATTGGGGTGGAGACGAAAATGATAGAAAAAGTACCACTGGTTATTTGTTTTAATTATTTGACAAAAACACAATATGCTGGGGTACAAAAAGACAAACCTCTGTAGCAGCTTCATCTACAGAAGCTGAATACATGGCACTTTTTGAAGGTGTAAAAGAGGCATTATGGTTAAAATCATTAATGGATAGTATTAGTTTTGAAATATCAGAACCAATCAAACATTGCTAGTAATCAAACAAATCATAAAAGATCAAAACATATCGATATAAAGTATCATTTTTCGAGGGAACAAATTGTTAATAATATTATAAAATTGCAGCATATTTCTACTGAGTTTCAGCAAGCCGATATGATGACAAAACCGCTACCATCTGTAAAGTATTTGCAACTGAGGAAGAAAATAGGTCTTCTGGAAATGAAGATGAATAATTAAATAATACTATTTTTCAATGTTTATTTTTGTGTATGTATTTTTATGGTTTGATTAGGTTTTACTGGGTTTCCCTAATCCTTGCAACAAATGTTGAACCATTATATATCCCCAGATGATGTTGACAAAGGTGGTTGATTCGATTGATTCATTTAGTTTTAAATAATTTTATTTTTGAGGGGGAATGTTGGAATATTCAAAAATAAAATTAAGAGACCTTTGTATAAATGTTTTATGGATATATATAATTGCTAAATTCTAGTTAGCTTATCCATTGGTTGTTAATGGATGTTTATTTATAACAAAAAATAACAGATGAAAATATAAAATCTGCTGGTCAGACGTGTTTATTGTATCAACCAAATTCGCCATCAATAAAATCGTTCAATAAATAATAACTAAACCAATCGTTCGTTTTTCTTGAAACCAAGCGCAATTCCTAACAAATTTCAGTTCCAGTTGGTCAGGTCTGCTTCTGATATGAATCTCAGCAGACAGTCAACTGGATCTCTGTGTATGTTTCCCAGCTCATGTCCGGGTGGACCAAGTGAGTTGAGACGACTTTGAGTCATGGCTGGGCAGTCAAATAGTACGTGGGAGGCAGTTTCATCTTCCACGCCACATTTTCTGCAAGCTGCTGACTCTGTGTTCTTCCCTATAGTTTGGAGATGTTTCCTAAAATTGCAGTGTCCTGTTAATAGGCCTACCAGCGTTTTGATGTCTTTCCTTCTTAGATTTAGAAGTCTTTTGTTATGTTCTTTCAAAGGTTTCTTTATCATGACCTTTGAGAACTTGCCTCCTGCATAGTTATTCCAGGATTTTATTTGTTCATTCTGCGTCCAATCGGCTATTCTACTCAGTGTTATGCTCTTTGGTAGGGCTATAGCCGACTCTGGACCCATGAATGACAATCTTGAATCCGCCTTTGCGAGTTCGTCTGCCTCTTCGTTGCCTTTGATACCAGAGTGCCCCGGCACCAAGCAAGTGTAACCCTGTTGGATGTCGCCAACTGGCGATATAAAAAATGATTCTTAATTAATCGATTTTTATAGAAGAAATAATCGATTTTTCCATAATCGTTTTTTTGTTTTGTTTCTTGTATTGTTAATGTCGTTTTATGACGAAAATCATGTACAATAGCAAGAATGATACTTTGATAGGAAAAAAACGAAAACTCCGAAAACGATTGCAAAAGAACTATGTGTAGAGTGTCCACTATATGCACTGTACCCATCAAAACCATGGATACGCAGGAAACAAGAAAAGAAGTATTTGGAAAGTTCTGACACATAGTGTCATAGAAAAACGAAAAAATCGAATTGCATATATAAACATTATTTAGATATGAACAACTCACAAGGAAGAAAATCACCGAAGCGGTAATAAGAAGAAATGTTAACTTCGATCAGTCGAGAATCTTCCAACATTGAGTTTTCTCATAAAAGTTCTAAAAATAAAATGTAATTAAAAGTACATGGTTTAAGAGGAAAAGCTTTATGGCAAAAAATCGGACTTTTTGTATAAATACACACTTTAGATAATTACGGAAATTATGGGCAATTAAATCTAGCAAATTACATTATAGTTATCAATTATTAAACTGTTTTTTACAGTTTTATGCCTGCCCGCAGTTTCAGTTTCTCGCATGGTAGAATTCTTCCCTTTAGCGTCGTTTATCATTTCTCTCATTTTAAATCGAGATAGTTTATTTCTTTTTTTAATAAGTTTAGAATTTTAATTCATCTTCTTCCTTTTCACTTGGAGTCTTCCAGTTTCCCTAAAACACGAAGAATAAATCCTTTTCCCTTCAGATTATTAATTATTATTAGAAATATTTATATTAAAATCTAATTTATTTGCCTTCATTGAAAAATTTCGTTTTTTTTCGGAATCAAAATAATAGCCACGATAACTAGAAAAAACTAAAGCTTTGTTTTCATTTACTAAAAATTCAGGCAAGGAACAACACACGCATTTATTTTTTTATTAGAAACGAGTTTCATTGTTATTTCGATAATTATTTGATAATTGATTATTATTATATTATGACGTCATAATTGAGTAAGTGAATACATTGGACAAAAATGAATTATACTTCTTAGGTGGGAGTTAGCATTACTACTTCATTCTATTTCACGTTCGGAACGTACCAAAAAGTATGTTTGATACGCAAACAATGTCTTCTGCTTTCAATATATTCCAGGAAAATATTTATGCAACTTAACCTAAGAATGGTAATGTTTGCACAACGGAATTTGTCAATAATATAAGGAAATATTACTAATTGTACAATATAAAGAACTTGCATGACCTAAACTAATTACTGAATACGTTTAGTACTCAAACATGACGTCATAAACGACACCATGAAACTTGCAGCTATTTTGGCATGGAATTTAAATTTAAAAATTAAAATGTCAATTTTTCTTAGAAAAATATTATTTTACGTAAGTAATTATAGGATTGTTATGTTTTTTAATTTGCTATCATGTCTATGTAAAATGAAGTATATTCTATTTGATCAAAATAGCCATCAAAGTAAACGTTGTTATTTCACTGTAGTTTACTAAAAAATATCATAGATTAGCAGAAAGTTGTGTGATAAGATTTAGGACGTCTCCTGAATCTGAAGTCCACAGTGTGAAATATATTTAATAATTAATTAATGAGGTGTTGATTAAATATCCAATTTATTTCATTAGATAATCAATCATTTTTTTATAAGTTGAAGTTCATAAAATCCATTTATTCCCACTTTACCACACGAAGTATCCCTGTTGTAGAAGATAAAAAATTGAATTTTTCTATGCAATAATAGTTTTTGTTTATTACCATGGCAAGTATCATTTTTCTTAGACTTATATATCATAACAATCTTCTTCCGGAGAAAAATGGACTTCCATTTGATGTTGTTAAAGTAAAATTAGGGGACCCCAAAAAAAAAAAAAGAAGAAGAAGAATTAGGATTTTAGATCGGTTGAAAAGAAAAATGAACAATCTTTTCTGTTGAAGGAACATGCAAAGTTCAGTAAAACAAGAAGAAGTAAGAATTCAACCATGCGGGAAACAAAACTTGCCATTTTTGTAACTATATGCAAAGTGTTTATAAACTATTCATAATATGCGGATTTACATTTTTACAGGTATTTCGATTAAAATCATTTTTATTAAGCAAAATTTACAATTTACAAAAAAATAAAAATCGTCATGCGATCGTAATGGTTACGGGGTCATCCATAAATTACATCACACAAATTTCATGATTTTTGAACTCTTCCCCAGTTGATCATTTTCTTAACATTTTTGGTTAGTGTTGCAATTTAGAATTATACACGGAAAATTTCTGCTGTATTATATTAGAGTGCAGAATCTGAACTACCGCCTTATACTTTTTACAGTAGCGCATCGTAAATTTCATTTGACAAGGATTAATGCTTGAAATAACACAGTTCATAAATATTACGATGTTGAAATAAGAAATACGTTAGTCAATATAGTAACATTTCTCTTATTCGACAAAGTAAAAATTACACATTGGCAAAATATAAAAATATATTTTTATTCCATTATATAGATAAGATCTATTTATTTATTTTTTTAATCTAGAAAATATTTTTAAAAACAATGTGACAAAGTAGTTATTGTAAATCTTTATCAATATTTATACATCGCAATAGATTATCATATTATATCAATAGTTTTCTTACTATGACCAAGCTCAATAGTACAGACCTACGATTTTGCATACTTGAGATGGTATATTTTCATTGTTAAAATATTTAAAATTGAAATAGATCTATAAAAACGATAAAACATTTGATAAATTTTTAAAACTATATATGTATTCATCTTAAATGTATGATTTATTCAATGCATTTATGTACGTTAATATATGAAGATAATGTGTTTGAGACACGTGTTGAAAATAAATTCAACAATGAAAAGAATAACAATGAAAATAAAAGAAAAACAATAGTTTTATCATGAAAATAATATATTTTAATATACTTACGTCTATTTTCATGATTTGAGATATCACTGTCCCTTTACAACTTATACCGATGATTTTAAATAATTATTTTTTGTTTTGGTTGCCCTATCCGTAATAAGTGTAACCACGCATATATAATTTTTAACAGATTAAAAACTTCTACAAACGTTGCGTAGTAGTATGTATGAGTCGGCTAACAAGCCAGAAAGCTCTATCTCTTTTATTTGAATACGGTACGGGTACATACTCACAAGAAAGAAACACAACGTAATTTTGGTTATTTACATTACACCCTTTCCTAGGAAGCACTGTCATATTTGATTTCTTTTAATGTAAAGATAACAAAGAAATATTGAATTTAATATGATTTTAAGATAATATTGTTATGTGACGTCTGAAAACTGTATTGAGATAGCGTTTATTCGTTCTTTTAATTTTTTTTTGGAAATAAATAATCACTTTTTTTATTACACTTGTATACACTTTTTATTATACAATCACACTTGTCAAAACTATCACTTAAATGACAACAATCACTTTTAATTCAAATCACACTAAAAATCGCTTTGTTGTAACGGAAATTCACAACTGAATTTCTACACAGAACTGTCTCTGGGCTTGAGCTGAGCAACTTATATACCCGCAATCCAACATTCTAGAATATACTCCAATATTCGCCAACGTTCCACCACCTACTAGATGTTTCCTGAACAATCTATCTTTACATTCGCTTTGGTGGGAGAGATATAGAAGTCACTCAGCCAATCGCGTGCCGGCATGGCACAAAGAGAGAGACAGACTTTATCCCTTTCTATTACAATATTTTCATTGTTATTATTTTTTACGATTTAACATCGTTTTTTTATGGTATTTATTACAGATAATTATTGTTTTAATAAGGATTTTATGACGTAAATAATAAATTTTAAATAGAATATTGTAAGGAATAAGATAATGAAAATCTGATTCTATATAACGATTAGTTCTATTGAAGTTTTTAATATATTTTTTCCGTATAACTATACATTAAACGTGAGAAACTTATCACTTATAACTTTTTACGGGGCATCACATTTTGTAACCCTCCCCCTCACCCCTTTAAATGTGTGACATAATTTATAATAAATGGCTCCGTTAAGCAAAGTACAAATACAAAAATTAAAAAAAATATTATTACAAACATTAAAAAAAAATAACCAGTATAATCGTGAAATAAAATATTGTGACGAATAAATAATTCATTTATAATAATTAATTTGTCTCATTATTTGTAGCCCATATTATGAGTAATTCGTAGATTTTAGAAGAAAAGAAATAATTGTCGAATAGTAGAAACTCTTCTTTATCGACTAATGTAAATATTTCTCATTGGGACATGGTAAAACTTATAGAATTGAATAGGACTGTTTGCAGCTTCTAGTAGTCGTCTTTGTAAAATGCAATTTACGATGCGGTATTCCAAAAAGTACTAAGCGTTAGTTCAGGCCCTGCACTCAAATATAATACAGCAGAATATACGATATTATTATTATAATTATTGATATAAGTTCTTTTTCCGTGTATGGGTATAAATATTTTTTATCAAAAACCTACACTGGACTATCTCCATATTTTAAAATAAGGCTGTAAGTCTGTTAAATTTGTATTAAAAAATCAATACCTTATCAATTAACTACAAAGTCAAAAGATTTTTCATTAAATAAAGTTAAATAATAATAAAACAAAGAGAACGCAGAGAACAACAATTATTTTTATCTAAAATTTATGTTAAATGTCAATTGATGACGTCAATCTGAAGAAAAAAATAATAAGTTTTTGATAAGAGCTAACTGAAAATCAAATAGTAATTTCCATTGTTGAAGAAATGATAACCGAAAGTCAATTTTATTGTAGCTTATTTCCAATGTGCTTTTGGACTTTCTTTTTCTCAAACAGTGCCCGACCAATGATTATCTAACAACGTATGCTTATATTGTACCTATTTATTACGATATAAAACGTGCAAAATCTGTACAAAAACGATAAAACCTTCAAAACGATAATGCAAATTAATTATGAAATCTCTAAACATTTCCGCATGGAAAAAAATCTGAAAAAAATAACGTGAGAGAATCAAAAATTTTCTATCAGAAAAAACGATAAGTCACATTAAATTTCAAAAGTTTTCCTTGTGTAACCAAAAAAAAAACCGTTTAAATTTTTTGTTCTAACATTATCTTATCAAAAAAATACAAGGACATTAATGTAAAATTGTATTTTCTAATTTCACAACGAAGATTGATTATCATTTGACTTGTCTTGGATATGGTTCGTCTTAGCTAGATATATACTTAAGATATAGATACTACGGATAGTATAATTTACAACATAAAAAAGATCAATTTTTTACAAAGTTTATTAGTTGGAATAATTTTTTCTTCTTTTAAAATTAAAATGTGGAAGTATTTTTTCTAATGTCCGACTGAACTTTCGGTTTCGGCCAAAAAACGAGTTTCGGCTGTCGTCAAGCCGAAACTAAGACCGAAACCGAAACTGAATTCGTGAGATAAAAATGCTACAAAATTATTATTTTTCACTTCTTATTTGATTCTTCAATTATGAACACAGATAACTATCAGTTCATTAAGACTTTGTTTAATATATATTATCTTTAATATTTTTTTTTTCAATTCGAAAGAAAACTGACCCAAGCTTAAAAGAAATTATTTTGTTTTTGAGATATAAGAAAGAGTACTTTCTATTTTATGTACCTAAGCATATAGGATAAAAAGTAATTTTGTTTTGTTACTTTTTTTAACTTTTTTATGTTATTCGTAACTAATATTAAAAAGAAATATTTGGTGCATTTCTTTCAAATCAACCCCTTATTTCAGCATAAATAATTTATTTGAAATAAGAAGTGATAATAATACATTATGTTCCTGATCCTCAAGTATTAGGGTCTAAATGATTAATAAATACCTATTGGATTTAAAAGTAAAGACTGACTAATTATGATTATTTTTTTTTCTACGAAAACATGACCTTATATGGAAGTTTCGGTTCCGGCCGAAACTGAGACCGACGTCGAAATTCGGTTTTGGTTTCGACCATAAAAACTAGTTTCGGTCGGACACTATTTTTTTCATATTCATGTTTTTGACTGACGACGCTAGAAAATATTAATAGAAAAATACATTGATTTTTGATAACACTTTGGTTTCCAAAGATTCTACTTGAATTAGTAAAAATATCTTTAACTAGAGAAGAAAAGTTCAAATAACATATTCATTACATAAGTACTAGTAACTACCCGTGAAGTATTGACAGCAAACACTGACAAATGACAAAAATCGGCAAACCACTTAAATTCATTCATTCTCAAGTGGTCGTGGTTGATATGAATTTCGAATTTAGGAAAAAAAATGGTTTTGCACTTATGAACGTGCGTAAGGCGTTATATTTCTTTGTACAAATCTTGTTTTTTTTTCTAGGAATAAGTTTGTATCGTTCTTGTTTTATAACCAGAGTTTGCACAGCAATAATAATAAAATACTATAATAGTTGCTACCCGTGAAATATTCAAAACCAACACTGACAAAAATTGAACATTAACTGAAATCGAAAAGACAGTTGAAACAAATGACAACAATCAGTTAGCTCAAATATGAGATAATGATTATTATATTCGGTTTTCACTCACACGTATGTTTAAAAAGCCAAAGATGTGAACCTCTAAAAAAAGCGTCCGTTAAAAGTCGATAATTCAAGATTTCAAAAACCATTTCAGAAAGTTACTAATCATGAAAGGGATCATCCATAAAAGACGTCCACATTTTTCAGGATTTTTTGACTCTTCCTCCCTTGACCGATACTGCAACACTTTGAAGACCCTCCCAAAAATAAAAATTTGGTTTATAAAATACACAAATTTATCAAAAAAATCGGATATTCTCGTGGATTCGAACCATTACGGCCCAATTAACTAGCGAATTAAAGTAAAACCAATGTAGAAAAGGCAACATTATCAGATATTGGCGTCCCTATAAAGGACATGAGCCAATTTTATTGAATTTGCATTCTTTTTATTGTATTTTTGGGAATAAATTGGGCCATAATGGGTCTGATCCCTACTGTTGTGCCTGATCCACGGCAATACCAAAATATTTATACAATTTTTTTTCCATTCCCACCTTGGAAAGTGGATGTCCGGTTTTCAAAAGTCCTCCCTGCCACCCTGATGTTCCAATATACCGTACTTTCGAGAACCTTAAATTGTCTTTCATGTCAAAAGTCTATTATGGATGATACCTAGCGTTACGTAAGGTGGAATTAAAAAATAACTTTTCGTAAATCGAAATTATTTCGGCTTTTCTACTTGCAGTAAAGTAATATATAGGAAGAAATTTTGATTCTAAAATGCATGATGGGAAATGTGTCAAGATGTGGCACCCCCACAAGTGTGTCTAAAGTACTGATTTTAACCATAAGCATAAAAGTACATAGAGAACATAGTTTCGTTGAGTTAGTACTCTCGACATACTTGTGGCGGCGCTACATCTTGACACATTTCCCATCGTACATTGCAGGATAGGAATACCTTCTTTCATATTACCTTAACTTGGAATATTGACAGTAGCACCGATTAATTATAA
The DNA here is from genome assembly GCA_958496175.1 of Sisyra terminalis. Lineage (NCBI taxonomy): Eukaryota > Metazoa > Arthropoda > Insecta > Neuroptera > Sisyridae > Sisyra > Sisyra terminalis. Next base: position 26,255,113 of record OY292279.1, read on the forward strand.
TAGTAAATACTGTAAAATATTTCAAAAAGTAATAAAAGGATTAGGGAATAGTGTGTATTTAAAATAGAGATAGTATAGATAAATAAAATTTTAAATCCCATGCTTCGTTTTTTTTTTAATTTTAGTTACTGGCACACATACCTAATATATTATATTATAAATTAAATTTAATAATTTCGGAAATTGCATAAGTAGATACACCAAACTGGTGACCGTACATATAATAATACGTATTTTATTTAAAATTGACAAGATTTTATTGTTTATGTTTTTTATAATTGTACCTATATTTCTTATCAATTTCGTTATGTTATTATACTAATATAATGTTAAATTTTTATTTAATTCAGACTTATCTTTTACTGATTTTAATTTTTCAAACGGAATAAATTTAGACCCCAAAAACCTTGAAATAAAACTTCAATAGAAAATACAGCACTAAATAAAATTGGACGTAAAAAGAAAATCCATTAATTAAATTAAGTTTTTTATTATAATCATGAGTTACGTCGAAATTGACCATATAATGGGAATCTTAGGGGTTAAGACGACATCATTTTTAAAAGTAAATATATTAATGACCAAAGTTAAAATCGAACGGTTAAGTACTCTAGTGCTACGGAAAAATAAAAAACTATTCATAAAGCATTATAAGTTTTGTATAAGTATACGTTATATTTATTTATTGTTTTTATAAATTTTAGGACACTTTTAAAGACAGTTCTTAACTTTAAAGAACTAGCGATTCAATTATGATAAATCTTGGCTGAATTGCAATAAAAATATATTAAGAATCTAAAGTAGTTTAGATATGCTGATGTTAATAAAATGTAATTTGAACATTTCTTATGAAAAAAAATGAACCAAAATTTACAAATTCGGAAAGAACAAACTTCTTGTGGTTACAAGAGAAATTATTTCATTTTTTCTTATTTTGCAAACCGTTATAAACGATTAGTACATGTACGTATAAACGCCATAAACACTACGTAATACAAGCACCAATAAGAAAAAATAAATCATGAATGGTTTATTGATCTTTTCTTCGTAGTTCTTCATCGTAGAGAACTTCCTTAAGAGGGATATAAGAGTAGAAATTTCAAAAATTCAATTTTTTTCTTCTTCGTAAAATTTGCAAAAAAATTAAAAGTATAATCTTAAAATTCAAGTTGATATTGCAACTCGTTCAAAAGATATAAACGCGATTAAGCAGCTCAATCGACAGTATTAAAGCTCGAAAAATTAAGTTGCAAGCTGAAAACGAAACATATGAAGCTAACAAAAAATAGCAATATGGTGCTGGAATCGCTAATTAAGCAGTAAGTTACTTTAATTAAATCATTACTACTATACATTAATATTTTCTACCACTTTCTTTTAAACGCGTTTTTTTTCGAAAGTACTTTTTTCGAATTGGTATACATTCTAGTCCGCAGAGTTCGGGATCAAGCCTTATGTTTACTACACATTTTCTTCATACATACGCTCTTTTTGAACTTCAAAAATAACAATATCTTTATTTTTATAAGTATTAAGTTTTCCCCCCTATTTTGACTTAATATCGAAAAGACACCCTAATTTTCAATCGAAAATTCTCGCACAAAATATCTGCTTCTTCAAAAAATCTTTATAGTAGCTTTATGCTACATGAAATCACTACTTTCGATGATATAAAAAAAATATACATTACTATGGTAAATATTCTCAGAAATTGCAGAGAAACGAAGCAATTTTGTAAGAAAGTTTTAGAATTTCTTTCAATTATATGCGTAGATGCCTATTTATTGCTATTTTAAGATAACTTATATACTTGTGTGACCTATTTCTGAGAACATTTACCATAGTAATGTATATTTTTTTTATATCATCGAAAGTAGTGATTTCATCTAGCTTAAAGCTAGTATAAAGATTTTTTTAAAAAAGCAGATATTTTGATGCGAGAATTTTCGATTGAAAATTAGGATGCCTTTTCGATATTAAATCAAAATAGGGGTAAAAAGTTAGTATTTTAAATTAAAAAAAAATAAGTATGCTTGGGACATAAAAAAGTAAGTTTTCACCAAATTTCAAACAAAAAAATTTTTTTTTGCAAAAAGATAAAAATATATTCTTGGTTATTTGATTTTTTCACATAAATTTTATGGTTATGTAAAAAAGTGTTAATACCAAAGTTTTAGTTCTTTTTATTACCTACAACTTTGCTATTTAACTTTTTTCCATAGGACTTGTAGTTTTGCCGGAAATCGATATAAACCGTTTTTTACCCTTAAAAACTCGCCCCCACCCCCGTTACCAGACGTCAGATCACCCGTAAATTATTTTTTCTTTCATTTTTGTTATATTCTCTTCCTTTTCCGATGGGTTTCATCTTACTATAATTTAATTTTTCCAAAAATCATCCACATTGGTATATACCAGGCCTTCTTAAACTATGGGTTGCGACCCCAAAAGAGGTTGCGTAGCAAAATTCTGGGGTCGTGGGAGATTTTAATGGCAAATATTTAAACAAGCACATCCTTCTCATTAAATTTTCTCCTTTAATTTTAATTTAATACTTACCACTCAACGCCTGCGTTCGAATATATTCGAACGAACTAAGACAGTCGGAATTCCCTTTTATTTATGTTTGTGCAAAAATAACAAAAGTGCAATTTTGATGAACAACAGGGCATATAATTTTTGTAAATATAATAAATTCAGTTTTACAACTTTTTGTGCAATTTTTAATTTTAGATTTTAGTATTTTTAAACGAATTCTAAAACTATATATTTTCATATGTATATGTATATTGTTACTTAATAAATAAATAATCAAAAATATTTATTTATCTTCCTTTTATATTTACAGTATTGAGTATGTTGGTTATATTTATAAACATAGGTTATATTTACAGTTTATAGATTTTGTAAGACCTGAAGTAAGAGCTGTTTTATTTTGAGTTCATATTTTTGATTGGGTACAACTTTTCTGTACAAATTTTATTTATTACGCTTATTATTCACTAGCGTGACTAAAAATCATAGTTACTTAAAAATAAAGTTTTACCATCACATTAATTAAACATCTTCTTAATTATGGCGAGCCGAATTGTTTAATATTTAATTGCAAGTCCGTTTTCTGATATTTAAGTTCCCATTCTGCGCAGTATGTTGTCTATGTAAGACAATACCGTCTGCTGTATTTTGGATGATGATTCCATACGTGAATATTTTTTCTAAGGGCTATTTTTCTGTTGTGACCACTTCTTTGGCTACTTTTTTCTTCAGGAACTTCCACATATTTTCAGTGGTTTTGAAATCAAGCCTATTATCCTAAAGTAGGGTAATAGGGATAATAAACAAGGTTTTACCCTTACCCAGAAAATATATTTTTTAAAAATCAATACAACTTTTAATAATGTAAAAAGTAAACGATATTAAATTTAATTTAGTAGGATATGTACATTTTGTATCAAATTTTAAGTGCGTCTAATAATATGGCTAGGGATTGTGTATGGGGTCGCCAGGAAACTTGTAATCGTAAACGGGGTCGTGAATGAAAAAAGTTTAAGAAGCCCTGGTGTATATACGTTTAAAACAGGTCAATGAATACTAGCGTTAGTATTTTTTCAGCCAAAATGAAGTTAAAAAATTTGGAAAATATTTACTATAATAATGGAACGAGTTTGTTTTTGTAGCGTATATATTACTTGTAATATATTAATTTATAAATTGGCCAATGTTTTCATGAGGAAAATGGAAAACTGCCAAGCGTAAATACGCGGTTAACGCACGAAAGTGTTTTATCAAATGATTTCGAACCGGATTTAGAAATTTTAATTTTCCCCAATCTGTTTTGATGTTTTGGCTAGCTAAACTTGAATTTGTGACAAATAAATTGATCCGTGTCAAAGATCCAAAGTAATTAAATAAAAAAAAATAATAAAAAAACATATGAATGAATACACATTTGTCGTTTGTTTCAGACTCGGAAATCGTCGCACGAGTTCGTCGCGATCGTATCCCCATTTAAGTGATTGGTGTGAGGAAATTTTCATCATTCACGAATCGCAATTGCTATTCAACGGATAGGATTTATTCAAATTTCGCGCTCTACTCGTTAAGCGGACTTACGTAAAGATTTCACCAGCCTTATACGGCTTTTAGAGTTTCGTGTTTTTTTATTTGTTATACTTATAAACTGTTGAGCGTTTTGTGTGCATTATTGAAGGTTTTAGTGAAACTTAGTGATTTTCTGGAAGAAAACTTAAATATGCCGTGTAGTTTTGGGTCGGAAGCTGCCGGTGGAGACGTGGTGACCGTCACCAAATGCGGTCCGGCCACGGAAAACCTCCATGCCGACAAAAAGCCGACCGGCTTTTACAAGAACAACCAAGTGAACAGTGACAATTTCATCGTACACGGCGATAAATTGCCCTATTTCCAAGACCGAAACGTCGGCGAATATTTACTCGAACAAATCGACTCCCATGGTCAACTTGTTGCTCAGGTAAAAAATTTTCTCCCGAGACAATTTCATCATTTCACCTCTTAGTCGCGTCTTCTCCGAAATAAAATTTCCACCAACTCACCAACGACAATACCAATACACCAAAAAATCATTTCAACTAACATTTTCTAAATAAAAAACTCATCAATAATTCATCAGTCAAACAGAGAAAATGTAAATTTTGCCATTAAATTTTTTCAAGACAAATTGCAAACTTTTTAACAAAATTCAATTCTTCTCTGATCGCATCACAAATAACATATCTTTTTCTACAAATAGTCAGTTTGTACCAATACCATATTACTTAATAACAACAATATAATATATTGAAAAGAGAAGACGAAAATTTCACTTTTCATGCTAGGTTCGATTTTGCTTTCACGAATCTCAAGAATTTATTTCATTCTTCATTTAATTACAAGAGAGAGAAATTCAAATTCTTTCAATATCGTTCCAATATAACGCCTCCTCGACAGTCCCTTTCAATTCAATGACCCCAATTGCATACAAACAATGTATATATACGAATGCTGTAACTGAGGTAAATGTTCTCATTATGAGCCATCACTCTCTTTGTAGATCGAATCTCAGTAATATTAACCTTTATCTATCTTCATGTCAATCAACAACTCTATGAAGTTGCCAACACATATTAAACTATCTCCTGTAATGCACATTTCACATCAAGAGGATCTAAAACAGTCAAGATCAGAGGTAATGAACCCGGTGGGCCACATAAGGCTCGCTTTGACCATTTTCTGGCCTGCAGGATTAATCACACTTTTATAAAATATTTTAAAAGGGTCAAAGTGGTGAAAACCAATATATTAAAATGTTTAAAATTTACCTAATATCTAAAGCTTAAATGCAGAATTGGAAATATATAATTCAATATGTGGTCCGCGGAGTTATGGTGCATTTACAAAATGGTCCACAAAATCAATTGGATTGGCCACCCCTGGTCTAGATATTACTTGATGATGTGTCGATCTGTTTGGCTAATTTGAGCTTATGTGGTGTAAAATAGAGTTTCCCATAAAGATTACAGTGAAAAAGTCCCGTTTCACACCTCAAAGCTTTTATTTAGTTCAGGGGTGTCCAACATAATTTTGTAGAGAACCATATTTAAGATTTTTATTTCCGTAGCGAGTCAAAGGAAATATGTAATAGACGAATAGCGTCTTATCTTTTCTAAAAAAATGACTAAACATTCTTTTTTGGCAATTTCACGTAAAAACGTAAAATAGTAGTCAGTTTTCTATGGACTTTACAATGTACCCACAAGTACAAATATTTCTACTCCTTCACCAAATTTAAACTTGATATGACCATAAATATGGGATGAGATATGGGACCCTTTTAGAAGTCTCAATATGTTGTGTCAATACCAACTATTGTTTTCGGATATCTAGGGAGTTAAACTAAAATACAATTAAAAGCTGGTATTATCACGTATCTGATTATATATCCTACATATCCTTTTAGATATATCTTACATGTTGTTTTAAACATATCATCATTCTTAGGTCAAAATACGCATCTTTTCTATATCTTCAGATAAAATGTTATAAGAAAGATAAATGCCATTATCTATATTATCTGAAGTATATAGATAGTGAAATAATAAATTTTAACTTAAAATGTAGTATATAATAAGTTTTTTTTGTTATTTATCGTCACTTTATAACTACCAGCGTCTTTAACGACTCTAGTTACTAAAAAATCGTTTGGAGAAATACTAAAAATTTACTCGATACGAGAATCGAACCTAGCCTCTACTAGTTTTGGCGCGGCCATCTTAACCACTCGTCCACCAATTTATAAGCTTATATATTATGACAATCGCTTACTCAGGCAAGAATTGTAGCCCTCAAGAAAATGGGAACCCTTTGCTATAGCTAGTGTAGCATAGACGTAAATCCAGCACTGTTATTGTACCAATATCTTAAATTTTCCCTTCTCTTATTATTCACATCCTTATATGTAAAATATACTTTGTGTAGTTTTTCTAATTATTGCAATGACAAGTAAAATAATTTTGCACTATTGACCGATATTTCACAAGTACAAAGCCTACTTTTTGTGATTTATTTTAAAAACATTTTTTCGGTTTGACAAATATTGATTTCGATTAGTATTGCAAAATTTTGTGCAATAGTAATAAAAGTGAAATACAATTTGTATATACCCATATGTACTCTTAGATAATAATTTTTGAATTTTTTCCATCTTTTTTGAATTGAAATTATGAAAGATTTATTCATTACAGATGAATTATTGGTTAGATGCGCGACCTTCATTTCATAATTATTACTTATGTGGATTTTCTCTTTTCTAAATAGAATGTAAAAGGTACACATCTAATGTGTAATGGATGCTATTTTTATTCCAACTTTATAAACTAAACATTAATTGTGAGTGTTCTACACTATTATTCTTTACAAATTAGAGGTCAGGAATAATTTTCATTTGTCATATTGTTTTGCATATAGATTATAATTTTCTATATTAAGGCCTTAATACTCGCAAATACTCTATGATTATACTATAGGTACTTCTTAATGAGCCATACAAAAATAACTCTATGGTTATTTTGAAATTATAAATTCAAAGAAATATTATAAATCTTACAAATAATAAACATATTTACACGTCAAAAGTTTATAATTTGGTTTACCTATATTTTGATAAAACTAAAATTTTTAGAATTTTTTTCATAAAGAAAAACAATTTTTGGTGAACCTTCATTTTAATGTAGGAAAATGCTTGATTGAAATTAACTGGAAAAACCAAACAAGAAAATATTTTATTGTTTGATTATATTTTTTAATTGTAGAGAAAAAAAATTGGAAAAACCATCTTTTGCTGATTTTAAGAGGAAATATAATCAAGCAATTAAGTAGGAAATAAAAAATTAATTCATTTTATTACTCAATTCAAAAGAAATAAATTTTAAACGATGTATATTTATGTTATTCTATTAATTCTTAATTTTGTTGTAAAAAAAAAATTTTAGGTCAAATACAATGACCTTTCGATTTCAATTTGGTCACGAACTCGAAATTATATAACTTTTTTTTAAATTTAATATTTTTCTTTCCTTCAAAAATTGACCCATATATTTGCTTTTTTTTCAAGCTAAGAAATTATTTTATGAATATATAATTACGTTTTATCATATCTTTTTTTTTTTTTGATAACATTTATCAAAAAAATTAGATAAAAATTGTATTGCTACCAATAGAAAAAAAAACCTCTGTATCCTTAAGCCTTGAAAAAATTAAACTTAAGTGATGTAATACATAAATTTTGCTTTATAACTCTTTTATATTCTCGTAATGTTTTATATTTTTATAAATTTTGGATTAACTAAGTGAGCAATGAACTTTTATAACAATTTGATAAAAAAAAGCAACTTCGTCCTTCTTGCAATTTATGATTGATGTAAATTAGGTATAGGGGAAAGTAGTACGAGTTGATCCTTTAGGGTAAGATGATCCTTTGCGATTGTGCTGAAACTACTAACGCTAACTAGTTTATTTCACTGGTATAACATAGCACTGGTAAAACACCCTAGACCACCCCCATCTCCCACTCCACAAGATTTGAGCAATATATGAATTTTGACGAGAAAAGCATAAAAATTGTTCACGGCTGATCTAAGGTAAATATAACTTTGAGCTTATATTACTTTTATTCAAACAATGTTAAATGTAATTACTGTTTGTTGGAGGCTTTTTATTATGCTTAATTTTAGTATTTAGGCCACGTGAATATAGTCACGTGCTAAAAAGTTATGTTAGCAAATTCTATCTATAGGATCATCTTGTCCATAGGGGTGTACAAGATTATCACTTTGTAAGGTTTTAAAGAAAAGGAAATATTTCAATGAAACCTCAATTATTTTCTGGTTTTGAATATTATGAAGTTTGGATAGATAAATATACTAGTAGTAATCGCCTTTATTTTAAGTTTACCTTGAATAATATATATTTTACAGCGATTTCCGTCTAAGGGGATCATCTCGTACTACCTTCCCCTACTTAAGTTAAAATAAAACAAAAATCTATAAAAATAAACTTGTAAAAAAAAGAAAAAAGGAGAACATGGTGGTAGTTGGTTTACCAAAAATCAAAAATTTACTATTTGTAGGTGTGTTACTCTTTCACCAAAAAATTTGTAAACAAATTTAGACAAAACCTATTGGTGGCCAAGTGGTCACAAAAGCTTTGTGACGTCACATGTTAAAATTTAAAATACTAAAACACGAAATTTATTTGTGAATAAAAAATTTAAAAAAAATTCGAACTTGATCTATATTTTTAATAATTTAGCACTCTCGCTATGAGATTGAATTTTTTTCTTTTGATTATTTTATAATACATGCATAAGTTTGAAAAATGTGTGACGTCCCATCAGAGGGGGGGGGGTTTAAAAGTTCAAAAATTCGTGTGACGTAATTTATGGATGGCCCCTAAGCAATTAAAAAAATTAAAACAAATTGACTTTTCGATAGTATTTTTATTTATTTCTTTTTTCTTTAAAAAAAGTTTAAAAAATCTTCTAGAGCATAAAATAATTAGTTTATATTATATTTCAAGTAAAAAAATGAGGAAAAATTTAAACATTTTGTTTATAAATATTTTTAATAACAATTTTTTTAATTACATTATTTTCACTTTTTTTTTAAATAACAAACTTCAAACAGTTCAATATAAATTAGTTTATGAATTTTCAATCGTTCGGTGATTCCTGTGATCGTAAAGCCATATAAATATTTAGTTAATACCATCAAAGGCAGCTGTTTTCAATCATGTTTGTAAAAAATAATATATAACTAGTTAAAATTTTCATGGAAAAATATTTACTAGTTTCTAATATAAAGAATTTCGAGTTTCCAAAATAATGAACAGAAAATTTTTATTGTCATTTTAATGATATTTATTAACACAGATGAGATAAGGTTCTATTCTAAATATGCAAATTGAATAGTTAATGCATACAAATTTTGTGCTATAAAGATAACTGAAATTACAAAAAAATAATGATTCATCCTATAAATATTATAAAAAAAATATTGTATTTCCTGATGAGGTCAAGAATTTCGTAGCGAAATTTTGAATTCTAAGAAATAGTTCTTAAAATGTATTTCTATGAATCATCGTATAGTTATGTAAAAAATTTGAGAACTGTTAGGTTATATAGTAAATAAATCGTAGGTTATTTGTAATCTTGTGATCTTCTTTTGTTTATATCATTAACAATTGAAATACTATTTTACATCATTCATATGATGCATGAAGGTAAGCATAGGTGTAAATGATCAAATAATTTAAATATAATAATGATGATAAGACAAAAATGGTTCGTAAAAAAATATTGAAATTATATTCCACGACAATTACTTTGTTTCAACATTACTTTTTTTCGTATAATTTATTGTTTTATAATTACTGAAAATGGGTTTTTGTTTCTTCGGTTTTTCGGTACGTTGTAAAAGGCAAATGACCTACCCTTGACTTATTTGGATGTTGAAAACTTTTTCAACATTTTTCTACACACGTGGAAAATTTACGGAAGTCACAAATAGAATCTTGCTGATATAAAATTATTTATTATACAACTGTCCATTTTTTTTGTAGGTAATGTGGTAAATTTTGTATCATAAAGAAATTCAAGGCTAAATATCAAACGAAAAGTATTCGCCAAAAAATCTATAACTTGTAAAGGATGGTATGCAATGGTGTTTTTTTTTTAAACTGCAAAGACCTCAATCATGAAGAATTGAGGAAAACGGGCGATTTATTTTTTATTTGTTGAAAATAGTCAATTTAAGTTGAGGCCAATTGCCTTTTTGAAGCATATGAATTGTATAAGTGTGCATTAATTGGTAATATAGCATGCACAAGGTTGGCATTTTTCTTTCCTTCGGTTTTACTTCCATTGTTGGATGTTGCCAGAGTTGATTTTCTGTTGGACCATCGACATCGTTACGTTTACTTTACAAGTCTATAAATAGACAAAACCAGTTTTACATAAATGTAACCACCAGCAAACATAATACTGTTACTGATATAAAACTATACCACGTAAGATTCAGTTGAGACATGTTTTAATCAGAAAATTAATTTTCAAAGAAAAAAAAAACAGCCCGAATTTGAAAAGTTATAAAATTTTCCAAAACCAGTTTTTAAATACCTCCACAGCTGATGTAATAGGAGATTAAAGCAAATTAGTCTTTTTGGCACCAAAATTTACATTTTCAATTTCATTGAGAAATTTTACATGAATTTAATCTGCTAATTTATTCATATACTAATATAAGAAAATTTCGATATTTAATATACGCAGATAATATTTTTCTAAAGTATTATAATTTATTTAAATTTCAAGTTTTAAATTAGTGTCAGTAAAACAGTTGACTGGCATTTTTTCGCTGTAGTAAAACAAAAAACAATCAAGTTGATTGGGGCATAAATTTATGAAAAAAAATCCATAACTTACATAAATTTAATCAAGATTACAAACTATGCCAATTTCAATCCATCAAAATTATCTTTTGTCGACATATAAATTTATTATTTTAATGAATTTCCTCTCAATCAATGTCAATCCTGTCAAATCAATTTTTTTGTGGATCTCAATTGTTAAATTTTTAAATCGATATCCTTAATTGTAAGTTGACTGGACTAAATAATATAATTTAAAATACATTTTTACCTCATTCGGTATTGCCTTCAAAGCAGTTTTATGAAATATGATCAGTAATCACTGTTATATAATTATACACAAATACGGTATTATTGGATAAAACTTTCTCATATTACAATAAAATGTAATACTTAACAGACTTAACATACATAATAATAATATATCTTAAGTAGAAGAACAGATGTCGCAGCTCATAAATTTGAATTTAATGTGTTGGTCACAATTCAAAATTTAAATATTTTACTTTGAAGGTCCATTTAATAAAATACGGACTAATATTTTTCAGTTTATAATAAACATTGATTTAGTAAGGCCGATACACACTATAGCAGAGTTTTACAACCTAAGATACCGGCACTTCTGGAGGTGCGGGAGAAGCCCCAAATCATATAAATTATGAAAATTTTGATAATAAATTTCGCACAAAATGTATTTTTCTAAACTATAAAATGCAAACAATTTCAATGCGGTGCAAAGACCTATTTTCAAGTTTAAAGGGGTGCGGTTCACTTGTAAAGTTAATAAACACTGCACTATAGAGAAAAAAATTCGTAAATACATTCTTTAAAACAAAAATTGATAAAACGATGAAACTTTTTTTTTTGTAGATCGCTTTTTATTAAAGCAACTATAAAAATGGAAAAATGGGTATATATTTTTAAAATTACTACATCTTTCGTAAGTTATTATATACCTATTGGATGGTTGTCGCAACGACACGAAATCAGCACACCATGTATAAATTTCATTCAATTTGCACATGGTGTGCTGATTTCGAGTCGTAGTGGCATTTATTTCCCAGATAAAATTGTATCCAGAGGATAGAGAAAACATGTATTTTCACCTAAAAATAGTAATATATGTAGGATTATCTAACAGATAAGTTTTGATCCTTTAAGGGTCAGTTTTTTCACTCATGGATAGTTAGACCATATCCTTAAGATAGTTATTTAATAGACGCAAAATCTGTTACGTGAATTATATACATATTACTTTCTTAGGTGAAAAAAAAAATGTTTTCTCTATTCTCCGGATAAAATTTTATATATAAGATAAATCTCATCATTTAGATGTGAAAATTTCGGTTCTTAAAATTTTAAGTATTATTGTAAACAAAAATGTTCATAATTTATTAATCTGAAAAGATTAAAATGAAAGGGTTTGTTTAAGAAAATAGCCGCTGGAGTTTTAATAGGTTTGGAGGCATTGAACTATTCTACTCATATATAAGATTTTTTACGAAAGAAACAAAAATATTAATATTTTTGATTTTTCTTTGTAATTTTATTAAAATGTTCAAAATTGGGAGAAATCGCGTTTTGTTTCAGGTAACTATACAATGTAAGCAAATAAGATTTATAAAATGTTCAAAATTTATGCATTTTTTTACTTGTAAATGGGAGAATTTTATAAGAAGTTATATTCGATTGAAGTTGACGAAACGTCTTAAATTTAACTCTTGATAACTTTTAGCTTATTTAGGATTATATGATTTTTGTGTATTATTTTATTGCATCAACTTGATTTTTTTCAAATTTTTAATGTTTTATAAAATATTTGTATCACGTATTTTATGTACAAAACTTCAATGTACCTCCAAATAGTGTAGCAAATAGAAAAGGGAATTATTTTTTTCTCAATTGTTATTTACTACTTCTTTATAACAACAAGCGACTTAAGCGGATTTAGGGTAAATAAAAATCCTTAATCGAGAAATATCGAAAATTTCCTCGATACAAGGATCAAACCCAACATCTACCAGCTTTGGAGCAACCACCTAGACCACTTGGTTAACAGAAGGCTAGGGATTTATTGTTTAAAGGTATTTTTATCTTTTAAGTTGGTGCAATGAACCAAGACCGTTTCTAGGGTTTTTGACACTCTGAACAAAACAAGCTTTGGCGTCCTTTTATGCCACAATATACATTTTTTTATCGTTATTTACCATCTCCTTATAACAATTAAAGTCTTTAGCGACTCTAAGATGAATAAAACCCGTAAATCAAGAAATATCGAATATTTGCTAGAAGCAAGATTCGTTTTGAAGCGGTCACCTAAACCACTCGGCCACCAGTAGGTTTAACACACAAGTTTATTACAAAAAAAGAAAACTTGTATTTTTTATTCGGTACTCCAGGCAATCGCCCGGCTTGTCCAACCCACTTTGCACTCCTAATATGAATTATCGAACTTTAAGTGAGCATATAAAACTATTTATAGCTTTAACCAAAATATGCATCATTTGTTCCAATTCGCTTTTCCCAAGGAGATTCTCAAAAGAAATTTTGATTTTTAGAATTAATAAACTCTAGTGGTTATAGAATTTTTCAGAATGTCTTGTTTTTGATACTGTTTAACTGCTAAAAACTATTCTAAATGGTATTCTTTAAATTTTTTAGACATTTGAAAACAGTCTTCAGGAATAAACAGTATGAAAAAAAGAAAACATTCCAAAAAATTATAAATCAAAGTTTATTGATTTTAAAGATCAGAGTTTCTTTGAATTAAAATTTACAGTTGGCATAAGTATACAGGATAAAATGGAGCATATTTTGATTAAATAAGATAGGTATTTATTAATTTAGCATTTAATAATTGAACCTACTAGAATTAGGAAGTTGGAGAAAAATGTTTGAAAAACTCTTAAAGATATATTATCGTATTAAAAATAACTCTGAATTATTTTATTGAATGAAGTGTTTGAATAGCACGTTGAGACCTTCAACATAATAAATCGATCAAATCTCCCTTCTATTTGAATGGTCAACCTTGCACACCTTGATCCATTTAAAAGTTTATTATTATGAAGTCATTAAATTTCGAGATGATAATATGAGAAATGCGTTAATCATAAACAAAAGGCCTACGTGCTAAACCGAACCTATACACCTAGATTAGCTTCCGGACCACGTAGCCGCCATCGGCGCTTGCCTTGACAAATCCACATGACTAAAAGATCATCTCTTCTGTTCCTCGACAACACACATTCTTGGCATTGCTTTTGTTTATCAAATGGAAACATTTTTTCTTTTAATTTGTTTACGAATCGTCGCAGCTAGAACTACAGCCAATTAGAGGAGGTCAGAGAACATGGGGGCTCGTTTGATATCTGAAAACGTGACTTATTTGATTCTTGTCTCCCACAATTACACTTAGCTTTTGCTAGTAAAGAACATAGAGATGCTCATATACAATGTGATGCAAATAGATTTTGATATAACAAACAAATTGGAGTCTATTGCTGCCATGTTGCAAGTGACATTGATTTTATCGCTTATTAATTATTGACTTATTAATTATAAGCCAATAAGGAATAAATGTTGGATATGTAACTTTTTGCTTTTGCGTTTTTTTTTTTCGCTCAATGCTCACATCAACAGTTGCGACGTTTAATTGAGTCAATAACAAACATATCATAAACATATTGTTGACCATGTTAATATTTCGCTTCCTACGCCAAAGTTAATTGAATCGCAATGCATTGCGCCACATATCGAAATTAAAATTAGACAATTGCGTCTCGACAAACATCAACAAAAACAACTACACATCGCAAAAAAAATTTTCAACTACCTAAATATTTTGATATAGAAATACATTTACCAGAGCAACCTTTGAAACTTTCGGTCAATTTTTAGTTTCAATATTACTTCTTTGTTACGATTAATCGATGCGCTTATCTACTTTTAAAAACTGTAAAACTACTAAAAACTTACTAAGAAAAGCAAAATGGATATAACAATCATAAACAAATCTATAGTTATGACAAGATAACTGTAGGTAATTTGATTTTTTCTGGAATTTCTTTCGTTGGCTTCAAGTACATAACTCCTTATAAAATTTTCAGGAACAAAAACATGAATAAAATTTGAAGTTCTCACCTGTTTTCACTAAACTGCTTCTGCTTTAACTATAGTTTCGGTCTTACAGGATTTAAGCTTTTGCTGAATCTAAGAGACTACTGTTTGGTTTATTTATGTCAAGATTTGTATGAATATTAGCAATTGCTGTAATAACATCTCTTGGGGCTTGCCATAAAAATTAGATAATAATAACTAAGAAAAACTATTGCCGTTATGTAGGTAATGTGTATAATATGTTAAATTATTTTTTGTATTTTATTTAGTTTTATAAGTTTTAGTGATAAGTATTCCAGACCATGTACAGGTAATATAGCTACCTCTATGCTATTACATCATTTGTAAATCAAATGTATGTAATTTTGTAATAAATTGAATACAAGAGTTCAAAATGATTTCTGGTTGCTTTTGCATTAGTTGATCACGCGCTCTTGTAAATTAGCTATTTTTTATCGATCTTGTATTAAAATTTGGAACCAAAATTACAAATTCGATCAAATTTGTTGTTTCTAAAACTTAATTTGTAGTACTATCAAGCTAGGGAAATAAAATTCTAAATTCCATGTCATTTAGGAAAGTTAAGAGATATTATAAAATTCAGTTAAACCATTAACTAAAATTTATTTAATAGTAAAATATTTTTTAAACTATATTTTTTATTATTGAAATTTCATGTAAATTTACCTTTGTCTTGCAATAGCACAAAAACGTTTTACTAAAGTTGAATACTTTAGGGAAATCCCTTCGAACTAGTTACAGAAATATTTTAGTTTTTTTAGCATTTTTTTAATACAAAAATGCAAATATTTTAAAGTTGGAGAGTTTATTTGGTTTAATAAGGGATTTTAAGGAACAAATATTAATTAATATGACTTCGTTTAAAACGTTGTAAATGGCCTGCTGATAGAATTCATAACAGAGCTATTAACGTATGTAAATCTAAATCGCAGAGCTAATTCGGAATTTCTAATACTTGGATCAATGGATCATGGACATAGTTCAAATTAATGAATTTGAATTTCTTGTAAGAAGGAACCTTAGCTTTATGACTAAGTATAATAAAACTCAATTTTTAGACCTATCGTCTAATATTTTCATGATTTGGAGAAAACAATACCTAGGCATATCCAAGTGATAATAAAAAAAAATAATTAAAAAATTGGTTATGTAATTTTCAAACTTTTTGAATTTATTTGTTCGGATTCTGATAGATGAACATTTGAAATGTAGAAACAAAAAGTATGAATTCTTATCAACGCACGTAAAAAAATATAATTCTTTATAATTTTTTTTTCTGGGAATAAGATTCAACCGTTCTTGCTTCATAACCAGCGTTTTTAAGAGAATTTGCATCCTTATAATTATGAAATAATAGTAGATACCCGTGAGATATTCACAACCAACACTAACACAATTGACAAACGACAAAAATTGACAATTGCATGAAGTCACGATGACAGTTGAAGCAAATGGCAACAATCAGTTAGTTCAAATTTGAAACATTGATTATATTTTGTTTTCACTCTCACGCATGAGATTAAATATATTATTTGTTCATTTGTCATTTCCGTAACGTACACCAACATTGACCTACTTTATATTGATTTAAAATATTTTAATATCATTTTTAACTCAGTTTTAAATTCAAAAATTAAAAAAATTAAAAACAGTAGTTGGCATGGCTTATATTTCACATTTAAGAGAAGTTACCCGACCTGATTGGGCACATGCGCAACTGCATTTTGTTTAGTTCAATCCAGATTTGTTATGTTGTGATATTGTTCAGTTAACGTAACACCATTTATTTTTCCCTCTCATGGTGCGCGTCTACAGAAGTATAATTTTGAAAGAAATGGTTTCTAACTCTAATTGATAAATTAGAACTCTCAATTACTCCAACGATGTTTGATATCACGATATTCACGATATTCATTGATTGAAGTGTTCTCCCGATCTAATCAGAGTTAAGTAAAAAGTATTAATTAAAATTTGGGTGAAGAAAGTAACTAAGGTGATTAGGCTATAGATTTGTATTTCAAAACGAAGTTCCTAATCGTACGTTACACATTGCAGAAACTGAAATAACTTATAATATAAAAGTTAGGCTAAAGACAGTAAAGTTTCAACGGCTTCAAGCGTCACGACACTTTGAATTTAGTACACATCCAGGAATTTAATGCAGTGCAGTAATATTTGTCATAAAATGTATTACATGTTTGTGTTTTTTAGAAATATATGGCTATAGTTAATGGATATTACAAATATAACGTACATAACGTATATATGTGTTGCTTAAGATATAAAGAAGAGGGCGCCACAGGCTAGAAGAACCAAAATAGTATATTCAAAATCTGCTGGTTTAAGAAAAATATTATTTACAATTTTATTACCATTCCTTCATTAATTTGTTATTTATTACTATTATTATTATTATTTTTAATTAATTACTTTCAAATTTTATAAATTTATTTTTTTCTGCGTATTATTTAATACAAATTATACAGCAAGAGAAACTTTGTACTATTCGGGGAACTCACAATACTTTCAATTTTTTTTTATAAATTTTTGTTTTTTTGACACATTTCTTTGTTCTCTTATATTGATAATAAACTTTGAGAAAGAATTAATAGATTCCATTTACAAAAAAGAAAAAAATATATTTGTTAATGCTATAGTTTAAGTAAACCTTTTAATGAAAAATGAATAATTTGTTTATTATGTCTAACTTTGTCGCTTAAATTATCCTAAATTGTTGTTGTATTGACCAGTATTTATACTATTCATCGTAAAGTATAAAAAAACATGAAAATTTAAGAGAATTAACAGAAACGTTGTTATTAAAGATAATTTTTGTTTGCCAAGTCTTTTCGTTTAATTAAAAAATTAGTAATATTTTATCTCCGTAACAATTTATCACCTTGAACATTTTTTTTATTTATATTTGTCAGCTACCCAATATCGAATAATATTTAAAAATTATAAATTTCTGCTTAACAATAATTTAATTACAAAAATTACTTGGTAAATATCTACAATTCAAGGTTACCGTAATATGAAACACTTAACAACAAATCATTGTTATATAATTATCAATTCTCCATTTACAAAAATCACAAAGAAAATCATTTAAATTTCTTCCCGTTTTAATTTTCTTTTTCTTAATTTTTCTAATTGACATCTCATTAACGCTTCTAATTGTATCTTAATTGTTTACTAATTATGTTTTATCTTATATTTTTAGATTGATCCATTAACGGGCGAATTTACCACATACAATGATATATTGATTCAAAGTATTCGATGTGCACGAGGTTTACGTAAACGTGGAATTAACGACGGCGATGTTATAGCAATTTGTAGTCACAATAATTTAGATGTAAGCCTTCCGATTTTGGGAGGTCTTTACATTGGTGCAATCATTGCTCCTCTACATCCCACCTTATGTCGACGTAAGTACCTATTTTTTTTTAAATTTTACAAAAAAAAAGTAATAATTTTTTTCTTTTAGCGGACCTCAAACATTTGTTGTCGTTAACCAAACCAAAATTAATATTCTGTGATCAAGACTCAATCGAGAAAATTCGTAAATCGTTGGAGGAGTTAAAGTTGTCGATTGATCTAGTCATTTTCGGAGAAACCAAAGCACATACGTCATTCGAGTCGTTTACAGAATGCAGCCGTGATGATGAAGCCGAGGAAAGTTTGAAAATGTTTATTCCCTTTTCATTCACTGATGCCTACAATCGAATCGCATTTATAGTTCCCACAAGTGGTACACATAATAAACCTCGAGGAGTCAGTATAAGTCACGGAAATTTACTGCATCACTTACAAACATATTGGTAAGTACAGTTTCGGAATGATTTTGGCCGAAGCCGATTTTTCGACCCTAACCGTGAACTATTGCCTTATCTATATTCCTAATTTTCATGCCTTTCATGCTATCCTTTTTATTCATCTTATTTTCTATTAGGTTTTCAATTTAAATGCAATGAGTTAATTGTTAACGGGAAACACTTCGCCAAGATAATGAACTAATAGATGTAAAATGCCATCATAATAATAATGCAATCGGGCATATATATATAAAATATTCATATTTTGCTCTCGTCCAATGTTTAATATATCTATAAAACAAATATGTTTCATATAAAAAAACTTACAGAGCAAATTTATTTCCAGGTGTTCTAATTGGAAAGGATCAGCTTTATTAAATTTGTCAACCATATCAACAATTATAGGAATTAAATCAATCTTAACGTGTCTAGACCATGGTGCCATTAATATAATACCTCCAAAATTTAATTTAGAAAATTGGATACAAATTATGAACCAATGGAGAGTAAGTTTTTTCGATATTGAATTTAAAAAAAATATACTGATTATTTTTTATTCTTTTAGGGGAATATGATAGTGATAACAACGACACCGTATTTCAATCAATTAGTCAACTATAATAATATTGAGCAATTCAATTTTTCAAGTGTGAAAATGTTGCTAATTCATGGGAAAAATGTAACAGAAACACAGCTGAAGGCCGGTGAAAAGATTTTTCCATCGGCAGATATAATTTTGGGTTACGGCACAACGGAGACGACAGGAATGATTTGTACGTCGGTCGAAAATAAACGGTTATCGATTGGCATTCCCGATCCTGATATGGAGATCAAAGTGATTCATGAAGAAACAGGAAAGACACTCGGACCGAACGTTTGTGGGGAAATTTTAGTCCGTGGAAGGCGCATCATGATGGGATACTACAACGATTTGGCTGCCACCTCGGAGGCGATTGACCGCGATGGCTGGTTTCACACGGGCGATATTGGATATTTTGATCAAGACTTGTGTTTCTACATCAAAGGACCAGTACAAGAAAAGTTTGTTTATCGTAGTTGTGAAATAATGCCGTTTGAAATCGAAGAAGTGTTATTGGAACATCCGGAAATTAAAGAAGTATGCATCATTGGTGTGCGGCATCCAATCGACGGTGCGCGAGCCAAGGCTTTTATTGTAAGACATGAAAATTCAACGATATCAGATTCAAGAATTCGAAGATATTTAGAAGGTAAAATCAAAAATTTCGAAAAACAATTGTACAAAAATTCAACTATTTATTTTTAATTTTAGGACGTGTATCACCTAGTAAACAACTACATGGAGGAATTATTTTTATGGATAAGCTACCTTTAACACCGTCTGGAAAAATAAATCGCAGACGTCTATTAAAATTAGTTTAGTTATTTTGCATTTTTATTTATTTATAAGCATATTTTTTTAATTGTGATATTTAATTTAAGTCAAATAATTGTGATACTTTATAAGATGAAAGATAAAATTAGTAATTGAAACAAAGTTTCATTTTCTTCAATATTAATAAAACTCCATTTAAAACAGTGGTAATAACGAGTAATATATTATTTCCTCTATTTTTTTCAATCTATAAACAAGATTAGTGCCAACTACTACTAAAGATTTCAATCTTAGGACCACGAAGTATAGATACAAGGAGTTCGAACGTAAAGTTCAAAAATGGCATCAGTTTGAGGTCTGGTACCAGGAGAGCACGCTATACTTCACAAAGTGTAGCGCGTAGATTTGAATCAGTATGCTGGTTGTTATCATTAACAATTGTGAATTTCAATCTTCTGCACAATGGAAAATGTGCCAAGATATGCCGCCTCCACAAGAAAGCCTGGTGTACTAACTTATGTTACCTTAGTTACCTTACACAAGTTGCGATTTAAGTTAGTATTGCAAACACACTAATGGCAGCGCCACATTTCTCATCATGCATTGTCTATACTTTGGGCTTAGAAACAAGGACCATTATAGCATTATAAATCCTCGCTAGTATTTGGTAGTTCTATAATCAAAATAAGTGTTTTTAAGTAGATAGGAGAGGCTACGCTCCACCTCAATACCGTGCAAAATGATATTTTGTATGGCAATGCCATCTATTACATTATTTTAGAAACGCTAGATAACGTTTTTGCCTTGCATTTGAATTTAAGTTCTATAAAAGTCTCTTCTCTGACGAAAAGTACATTTTTAAATATTTAAAGGAACACTAGGTTCTCGTTTTATACAGTAGATACGTTCTACAGGAAAACGCATAAAAACACACAAAAATACTAGACACAAGTGTAAAAATAGAAGATACGTTCCATAATTAATGGATATTATTATCCATTAATTTATTGTGACTCGGAAATAAATAAAATACTTATCAATGTTATACGTTCCATAATCTTTTAAAACCGTATAAAACTAAATTAATTAGTTACAAAATATCGAAAATCACATAAACAAGAGTTAATAAATTTCAGAAAAATAATAAGTCATTCTAAAATATTTATTCATATTTTCATAAAAACGTTAACAATCATAAAAACAATTATTAAATATTTCGTCTAAAATTATATATACAAATTTTACATAAAAGGATCATCCTTTTTCACATTTTCTTCTTTAAAATTATCGTCGCTATATAAAAGTGTTCAGCATAATTTGCGAAACTGTTTCCCTTTTAACTTATTAAAATATGCTTGTTGAATTATAAACCTCCTAATTTAAAAAAGGCAGAAGAGTAGTATGCATAAAAAGAGAACCGAGTATGTTTGGCTTTTGACTAATTTTTTTCCACTAATGATGAAAATAGGGGGCGACCAATTTCCGGTCAGCTCTGGACAACGAAAGCACACGTTATGCCGCTGTTTTAATCAAAACATGCATAATTTTACGGTGCAGCATTTATATTGCTGTGATTTGTCTTTATTATCCATATACAACGATTTTGCGATTTTGAATAGCAATAAGAGCCTACTGGTGGCCAAGTGGTCTAAATGCGCGTTCGAAAACTGGTAGGTGTTGGGTTCGAATCTCAAATCGAGCAAATCTTCGATATTTCTCGAATTATGGGTTTTATTAATCCTAAAGTCGCAAAAAACCGTTAAGTTTAAAGCAACAGAATTGCGATAGCTATAAAGCGACATAATAAGAATAAAAAAAATCAATAAGAAAAATTCCAATTATTCCAGGACTAGAATTATTCTATCTATCCAAAACTTAGAACTCAAACTTTTGAGTGATACTATTCGTAAAAATTATTCATTTTAATTAAAACAAAAAAAAAGAATCTCAATTGGGTATTTTAAAAGGTTTTATTAGCTTTATTTATTATTTGATGTTTCTTTGTTTTTATAAGGTATATAGTTATTCGGGCAAAGTTTAATTTTTATCAAAAAAGTATTTTATTTTCTCTCTTTTAATACGAATGATGGGCAAGCCGGGCAAGCGATACGAACTACGAGTAAAATGGGTTGCCTATACATGTGTATATTTAAAAGTCAATGTTAAAGATATTTATCTTCTTTAAGTGTGGAATGTTTTTATTTTATACATTGTTTTAACACTTTTCAAAGATTTATATATGTTTTTATGTGTATATAAAATTAATTAAGGAGAATTAAATCAAAATAAAAACACTCGATAAAATTAGAATCCCAAAAAAGGAAAATAAATAATTTATGTTAAATTTGTTTGTCTCATCTTTGCAAAAATGTTTTTAAAATTTATTATTCTTAATTGTAAAGATTTTATTTAATTAACTGCAATTAAATCAAAACAATCTTCTTTTTAGATAGATAATAACTCAACTAAGGATTAAAAATAATATTTTACACTTCATCAAAAGTCCAAAAATTTTATTGAAATCTTTTTAAGAAATCAAAATTAAGAAGAAATGCTTGTGATTCTTGTTATCTTTGGTAAATTATATAAAATTATTTATTTAAGGACTTAATCAGCAATTTCATTAAAAAGTTTTCCTTTCAAATATATGTTTCTCAACAATACTACTCCAGAGTAATTTTCATTTTTGTTGTTGATTTATTTATTGGTTCACTAATACTTTAGAGTCTAGACTTATTGGCCAAGTGAAATCAACGCAAACTTAAAAAATTATCCTATGAATCAACGCCTTAATTTTTATAAGAATTCAAGATAAGAAAACTGATTCATTGCATTGTAAATTAAGTCGTTTGAATTGGATGAGATAAATTTTGTTTGGCACTTACCGATATTTCATAATGTCTAGAAGCAAGGTTTTGACGTTTTCGCGTTCGGCGCATAGATATGAGTCTTGTTCGGTAAGAGTTCGGTCCGATTTGCGGGCTTGAAGTTCGAGCCAAATCAAATCTTGGATTTTATTTTGCCACATATTGTCCTCTTGACTATCCTAAAAACATTAAAAAGAAAACAATTAAAATTGACCAGGTAGTTCAAATAAATTACCCACATGTTCCGTAACTGGACAAAACAGAACATTAAAAACCGAACGACAATAAAAAATACTCAAAGTACATATGTTGAGAGACATACCGGAAAACGAAAGTGATTCAACTTAAACAGCCTAAATGATATGTTCTGTTTTGTCGGTGTTCTACTATGTTATTCAACTGCCATACCTTCCGTACGAGACCCTTTTCGCCCAGACCAGTTCTTAATAAACTCCAAATTTGTTTATAGATCGTAACACGATCTTCGGGACAGTCTAAACTTTCGCTAGTTTCATCTGAACGACTGAAGCATTTGCTTTTTTCCTTCCATCGACACAAAACAGGCTTCGACGTCAAACTCATGAAACGGTTGCATGTTTCAATCTAAAAATTTACAATAAAAAAATTAAAGCTAATTTATCTTTTTTGTATTGAAGTACTTACCAAAGTTGGAGTCCGAAAAACGTGATATTGGGGCACAAAATTCGGCATACTGTCGGCTCGATTTTCCCTCAAATCAACGCGAGATGAAAGTGATGGTTGTAAAGATATCGGTCGATGATCAACATGGTGACCCAACTTTAGGTCCCGCTCACTTTCCCGAAGTAATTTTTTATTTTTCTTATCGACACGTCGAAGTTGAATGTCTGTTCAATAAAAACAAAAAAATTAAAAGATAAAATACTGTCACAATAACCAAAGAGCGAGAGCAAAAAATCTTTCGACTTCATTTTTTAGTATTATCGTTATTATAAAAGTCTCCCAAAATAAGCAAAAAGCAATAAAAAAAAAGAATTGAAAAACTCTTCCAACTTTCATCGATGCTTTGTAACCGCTTTCAAATGCAAATTGCGCAGCACCTGACAATTTGGTGACTGGTCTTAATATGCACTGTATATAGTTCAAAAATATCAAATGGGAACGTCGCTATATGACGTCACTATCATCGCTTGTATGTTTAACCGACAAATGACAGATTTTAAACAGTACATGTATCTAAGAAATTAATCTATCAAAGTATAACCAATCATTCGACAAGCTTTATTCTCTACTGCAGAATTCTTCAATTTGCATCGTTTATGAAAATATATTGAAACATTGTTTAAACAATATAAGACATATATTGTGGTCTTATTTTGTAATATAATTTACATAAGTAAACTATAAACATATATTTAAACAAAACTTCAAACAAATGAATTACTGACGTATTGCCTAGATACGTATTTCGATTGCCAAACAATTTTCATCAGAGG
This sequence comes from Sisyra terminalis, assembly GCA_958496175.1. Taxonomy (NCBI): domain Eukaryota; kingdom Metazoa; phylum Arthropoda; class Insecta; order Neuroptera; family Sisyridae; genus Sisyra; species Sisyra terminalis. Next base: position 26,279,705 of record OY292279.1, read on the forward strand.
TCATCAAGTAGTATTGGATCGCTCCGTAATTACTATATGATGAGCTATGGGTGATGGTATATGAGTCATTGCTATGTGATGGTGACCTAGGGGATGCAACTCCCATTTGACCAATGAAAGCCAATAACCGCCATCAATAAACATTCTAGAAAAAAAGCTATTGAAGCTATTTTTGAGCGGTAGAATTAAATTTAAAAATACAACTGACAGTAACTATTGAATATTTTTAACCGTATACGTTTCAACATATTCTATTCTATTTCATAGCGTATATTTAAGTCATTTTTATTTCGCTGTAACATCAAAAATACAATTTTATAAATGTATTTATAAATAATAACGTATTTACGATTCATTCTATTAATTTCAAAACAACCAAAAATTTTGAGAACATGTACTAATAATTTTTTAAGATTTAAAAATGGGCTTCAATTGAATTTGTATTTTGCCACCTTTAATAACATAGCTGGTCCCACGACTCCTCCTTCAAATTGATTCTGATATGTTCTTTCCAAAAATCACCAGGTGACGATAATAATTTCATAACATCAATTGGTTTAGTTTTTGATAAACGTGTTTTATTTACTTTGAATAACTTCAATTAGCTTTAGAATTAAATTATTTAAAAGTATTGTTTATAATTTTAATAACTGGGTGCGCACACTAAATGATTTTTGAAAATATAAAATGGATGTTAATTGAATTTGTATTTTGCCGCCAATAACGGCTTCAGAAAGTTCCGCTTTCGAAACATCAAATTGACAATTCCTGATAGAGTATAACAAAGACAACTTATACCTCTGCCTCATGATTTATTAGCGTTCATTCAATATTACAATCGCATTTTGATGTAGCGAAATAGCATTTAAAGACATTTTAATGTTCAAAACAACCATTAGAAATCGTTTAAAGTTATAAGAGGCATTTATAAGGTAATGTGACAATTTTAGAAGAGCTTACAAAAATTCAAACGGTACTGATGACAAGCCTCCACTAATCGCCTTGCAAGCTATGAGCTATACCTTCCTATGTCTTCGTCATTTCATAATCATGGCAAAAAAAGAAGTCATGATTTTTTTCTCATCGGTTCTGAGAATATGTAGTTACCATACCTTGATCAGAAGAATTTCCATCGGCTTTCTGTATCAGTTCATCAATGTAAAGTGTGTCGATTGTATTTCTTCGGCTGAATTTTAACATACCCAGACCGCGGCATTTTGGACTATTATTGTCGCGTTGTTTCCTTTCGCGAAGTCGTCGAGAAATTCGAGTCCGCGGAGGCGTCGTTCCCAACTCATCATATTGAGCTAAAGTTTCATCAAAATACGAGCTACTTTCAACACTCGAGGCCATTTCCGAGCCCTTCAAACAACCCTTTGGATTTTCCGTAACTACTTTCGGTGACCTAAAAGTTATTCTTTACTGAACAGAGATACTTTTACAACTAAATTAATAAAAAAATGCAATTATCTAGATCGAAGCCGGCAAAGACTGCGAATGAATAAAAAGATTATATGGAATTTTTACAATATTTTGAAATTAAAAAAAAAAGAGGTGGGTTATTAAAAGGGTATTGACTTTCGTTTTAGTGTGTTTCAACTTACGTTTTTTTTTCATCATCCGAATCGTAATTGATTTTAAATCCAACTCTCGTTTTCCAACCATCGTCGGCCATTTGTTATTATTCGTTTGAAACAAAAAATAGTTCAAAACAAAAACAAATCGTATACTTGTTTAACGTCAAATTGATTCAAATCAAAAACAAATGCAAACTGTAACGTCACTTTCGATAAAAAATCACAATTAAACAAAAAAAAAAGATTATTAAGCATTATATTTATAAAAAACAAATCTTTGCTCTTTGCTTCTCAGCGAACATAAAACCATATTAAATCATTTCAACGAACTATACGAATAATATTCAAAATATAACCTCAAAAAATTTCGCATAAAACAAAAACGTAGCGCCTATGACACCTGTTTTTACCTGCGCTCAAAAACGGTTTATTAATATTAAGTCTGTAAAGTATTTGATTTGATTATGGTATCAGCGAAATATTTCTATTTTTCAATCACGATATCCTTATCACTAGAAACGGGGGGTTTTATTTTTCACTATAGTACAACGAAAAGACTTTGTTGTTTGCACAATAATTAGAGCTAATCTATTTAAACATTATTAAATTGTGAAGAAAAACTATTCAGGAGAGTGTTTGAGTGGCTTGGATTTGACTTCTGAGTCTTACGAACTAACTGATATAAAAATTAATTTATTAAAATTATTATGTAATTTTTTCTATTTACGTATGCTTTTTTTTAAATTAATTCATGCTACTTGATTTGCATACTAGTTGCTTGAAATATCTAGGCTATTTAACATCCGTCCGGCACTGGAAGAGAAAGAAAAGTTTAATTTTATTTATTTTTAATCAGTTCTAAGTGGTTTATTAACCCAGTTCAATAAATTAATAAAAAACTACCCTTATAATTAAAAATGACAAGTAGAAGTCTGACTCGCGCACTGAAAGTTCCGTAAAACAATAGATATTCCTATTAAGCTGGACCAAAGAAAAGCGGCTATTTTTCTTAAAAAAGATATATCAAAAATATTACTTAGGATGGCAAAAAAATAAATATTAGATATTAAGAAGTCTATCATCACTATTTTCGATTTTTCAATCCAAATTACATTTTATTCTCAAAAGTTTTGAAAATTAAATTTTCTTTAAAAAATATTCAATTTAGGGCTTTAGTGCAAGAACCAGGTAAATCCAAAGTGGTAAACTTTTCATAAGAGCCAAATAAACCAAAATAAGATATCAGGTAAGGCCAGGTAACATTCAATAAACGTAATAAGTAAACTTAATCAAATTATTATTATTTATCTTGCATATTAAACAAGGTTTAATAATTACTTAATACAAAAAAAAATGCAAAAATAAAATAATCATTTCTAAAAATGTTTCTAACATCATATCATTCTGCAAAGCACGCTTCGTTGCTGTTGATGATTCTTTATTTTCGAATCAATATTTCTGTAAAATTCGAATTCTATTATTGGCAAATGTCAGTAGGTAAGATGTCTTTCAATTTGGCATCTTTCAGCCTCAATTTTCTAAAGTACAATGGGTAAGTTTCTAAGTTAGGAAAGGAAATCATGGTGTTGGATTTCCTCTTCATGAAAAAATCAACAGAACTAATACCTGAAGTATTATTAGGTGTTATTACTCCGTCCAAAAAAGATCTTTTAAACCTCAAAATGCTGTATTTGCTGATCATAAACGTTTTTGCACCAACGTATAACAGAGTTTTAGTAGCAAACGATGTTGCCTTTTCTACATTATTTGCCATACATGAGAGTGCAGATGATACATTTGTGCCTGATTTTTGCACCAATCGAAAGAGTTATATTGTCTACAGTAAAAAATGCAATAAAAACAAAATTTAAAAATTTGAACTTGACTGGTTCTTGCAAGAAGGCTCTCAATTGTAAATTTTCGGCAGACCAACCGTTGTCTTACAACCGAAACTTGAGCATTGATCTGCTTTTAAAGTTTCATTTGTTAATTTTGGAATTTTATAAATTAATATTCAAAGAAAAAAGTTTTTATATATTCTGAAAGGAAATCAAATGTTCTACAAAAAAGTTATAGTAGTATTCAAATCCAATTATTTAACTTTGACCTGAAGTAACTTTGAATGAAATGAATTTATCAAAAAATGGTACAAGATTTTTTTGATAAATTTTACTTCAAATAATATTATGTTCATAAGTTACAAATTTCCAAAGTTAAAAAATCAAATCATAAACACAATGTACAAGGTTCGATAATAAGAAAACGGTTGGTTCGGTTGGCCTGACCAAAATTTACAATTAGACATTTTTTGTAGAACATTTAATTTCTTTTTAGAATATATGTTGTGTAATTCTTATATTGTAATGGTTCAAATTTTTTGAGGAAAAAAAATGCGATTTGGATTGATAAATCGAACATGGTGATGATAGACATCTTAATATCATTATTAAGGGTTCAAATTCCACAATACTTTCTTTTTGTCATCCTGATTAATATTTATAATATATCTTAAAAAAAAGTAGTAGATTTCGGACCATCCTAATACACGGACGTACACTTGGTTCTCTTTTTGTACGGTTTTGATGTTATGCGGTTTATATTTTAAAAATGTACACAACCTAGGAATCAGAATCGCCACGGTATGATCGTAGAGGCTGGTGAACCATACCTAACTATGCGTCGCCAACTCCAAATCCTGAAATATAGCCTAAAACCCAAAAGCCTGTCCCACCATCCAAACCATCAGTTGTGTAAATATTATCCCCAATGAAAGATGTTCCTGACCAAAATTAATAAACCGAAACCTCTCCTTATACAGGCCATTATCCTGGAAAAGGCACGTAGCATAAAAAATCTATACTCCATAAATGAAGAAGGACTCAACAATAATGCCAAAACTGTTGCAAAAATAATTATAGAAACGTGGCAAAAAAAGTGGGACAAGACACAAACTCACCTTAGACAGATTAAAGATAAAGTTGGGAAAACATATTATAAAGGGAACATGAGCAGAACGGATCAAGTCACCCTGACTCGCCTAAGAACGGGGCACACCAGGGAAACCCATGGCTGGATCCTAAGAGCCAAAGAACAAAAATCTTGTTCCATATGTGGGAGCGTCCTGGATGTCAACCATATTCTGGTTGGATGTAACGGAGCTCTATCCAGAAATGGGACGCTGAGATGGGAAGACCTCAGACCACCGTCGCCCATCGCCCTGGATATTTTACAGTCCCTGAAAAAAAAAATATCAAAATATAATCTGTGATAAGTGAAAAATTTAATCTGTTGTGTAAATCCATTATGCTCACATATTATTTATATCTCAAATTTATAGTTTTACTCTAATTTTAATAATTTTAGCTAAATTTCAATGTTCATAGATAAATACCATTACATATAATCTATACTTAATGTAGAAAACTCACCTATGTAAATATATCTAAAGTGCATATGGCCTAAGTTGCTGAGCACCAAAATTTTAAATAAAAGAAAAATATTTTAAAAGTTTTTTTTAACAATAATTATTGTAGATTATTTTGTGATATTAAAAAGACAAGGATTTCGTAAATTATGTCGAACACTCTTATATAGCGACGATAATTCTAAAAAAAAAATGAAAAAAAAAAAAATTATTTTGTAAAATTTTTATTTATAATTTTTGATGTAATATGTACAGACCATACATTTCTCTAATTTAATAAAATTTTCTATAATTTTTAACGTTTTTCTAAAAAATATGAATAAAAATTTTCTAGAAGGAATATAGTCAAACAAGTAAGACTAATTATTTTTGCGATTTTTTATGCGTTTTCCAATGGAACGTATATACCGCATAATAAGAGAAGCAAGTTTACATATAAATAATAAATATAATATTAATGGATCGTAAATCCATCTAGAAACGCGATATTGAATAAGAAATTTGCATCACAGAAATTGTTTATCTGTTGTTTATTTATTCTTGTTTATTTATTTAATTAACACTGCACACTTAATTATTTACCAATCGAGAATGAAATTAGCATTTGTCGATAGCGATTTATTTGAACCCTTAACTGTTTTTGAACTGTGTTGTTACTTGTCGCTCTAGTTATCATTACCAATCGTCTTATATACTAATTTGGCTGGAGTCTAGAAACTTTTAGAAAGGTCTATATATGTTCTTTCTCTCATAAAATTTACTCGAATATCTTTTATCTCATTTTTTTTCTTGTTTGATTTTTTTAATGCCCTAAATCCGCAACAATTTGTGCCATAGTTCTTAAAAGATAGATACAAAATAGATATAAAATTTTTATGATACCAAAACATGTCTCTTTTGGAATATTTTACTTTTACAATTGTCCTACTGCATCTTTAAGTATTCATTGTTTTAAACGCAGTATTTTGGTGCAACTGGTGTGTAGATAGTTTTCGAAAATACGGTCAAAGATAGAATATTGTCCGTTTTTTTTCCGAGTAGTATGTATTGAGTTTTTGCTCAAAAATAACCCCAATATGAATAATATGATATACCCCTATATGAATTCTTCGAAAAAAGTCAAAAAGTAAAATAACTGCAAATATATTTGCGACTTAAGTTATTAATCCAAATAAGATTTTTTCGCTGACTTTGAACAGTTATACTGTGTATACAATATTTAAAATATATTGCAGTTCAATTTATGTAGTATAATTTAACACAATAATATACAAAATCAATACAATAATATACAAATTTAATATAATAATATACAAATTTAATATAATAATATATAAACTCAATATAATAATATTTAAAAAATCATACCTCCAACATAAATTTGAACAGAAGTTCAAACAAAAATATTCGTGACGTATTACCCAGATACGTATTTCGATTGCCAAGCAATTTTCATCAGTGGTCATCGAGTAGCTTGGATCACTCCGTAACTTCTATGTGATGATTCACAAAATAATCACGGATTGACCTCAATTTATATGTCGTGCCTTTCTCTTTTTGCGATGTGGTTATGGAGGGGGGTGTGTTCCCAAATTTCTTTACTTTCACCAAATCCTTCGTAAGCAACCCGAAAAATGCACTGGAAACAGGGCATACATTTGCAGAAGTTAGACTTCTAAAAAATGTTCACCGCACAAACAGATTGGATGCACTCGAAAGCATAGAAATTGTTAAGAGAAAGGGAAAGGTACTAAATTGGGAGAATGGTCCAATTCAAAATTCGGCACTTTTCGGGTTGCTTACGAAGGATTTGGTGAAAGTAAAGAAATTTGGGAACACACCCCCCTCCATAACCACATCGCAAAAAGAGAAAGGCACGACATATAAATTGAGGTCAATCCGTGATTATTTTGTGAATCATCACATAGAAGTTACGGAGTGATCCAAGCTACTCGATGACCACTGATGAAAATTGCTTGGCAATCGAAATACGTATCTGGGTAATACGTCACGAATATTTTTGTTTGAACTTCTGTTCAAATTTATGTTGGAGGTATGATTTTTTAAATATTATTATATTGAGTTTATATATTATTATATTAAATTTGTATATTATTATATTAAATTTGTATATTATTGTATTGATTTTGTATATTATTGTGTTAAATTATACTACATAAATTGAACTGCAATATATTTTAAATATTGTATACACATTAAGTTATTAAGTTTTATTTTTTAAGAAAGCAAAGAAATTTTTCTGTACAAATCTTATCGAGGAATTCAAATTGTATTGCGTGTTCATGTCTACAAAAACGATGCCTAAAGTATTATGAAATAGTGATTGCTTAATCAAGTCGAAAATTTTTTGATTAGTTCGCTATTAATTCAATTCCATTTTTTTAAGTTATCTGTTGATTCTTAAACTTCAAAATTTCTTTCCTTTATGGAATCATAAGTGCGCATGTTTGATCGATGAATTTAATATCAAAATATATATAAAAGTATATTCAAATTTTTTAATTAGATTTAAATAATTATTCCAATTGCTATTGGTATTTTCAACAATGCATAGTAAAATTTTTACGACATCTCTGAGGAAATTTATGAACCCTATGAACTCGTAGCAAATATTTAAACCATATGGTTTTAACCATTTTAACGGTCAAGATATGATCATTGTTATCGATTCTTATTAAGCAATGTTGGTTTTTATCGTTTTTATACGTAGACGTCGAAAGGATTACTATCGATGAAGTGGATCTGCATCTACAGGATCATACAGAACGTACTATTCTATCCATACTACCAACGGTACATGTCGCTTGTACCTAAAAACGTCAAAATCTGTCAATGTATCACGTGCAATCACATTTCACTTTAAATTTTGTTTTTAATTTAATTTATTTTAATAAATCTAATCATAATGTAAATTTAGCAATAAAGAGGAAATTATACGAGTCATAAGATATCAAAATTGAATTACTAAAAAAATCGAGAATCAAATTAAAAGCAAAGGATAACATACACTGTTACCAGATATAAACGCTTTTAAAAGGTACTTGTACTATAATATCATTTATAGATAATAATTATTCACAAAATTATTCACCGAATAAATTTAATATCAAAACAAAATCTTTGTTGTAATTTGAATACACGTTAAATTTTTGTTCCGACAGTAACTAAATAGATAAAAATAAACTTAATCTTTTCTATATATGTATTTTTCATATTGTCTATTCCGACAGGTAGGTACAAGTGCACTCCTATGCACCTTGCTATCAGATCTCATGGTTTTAAATATTATTCTTAGTATTATATAAATTGCAAACTAAAATAAATTAAAGTTAAAATCTTTTTTTTTTAATATTGAGACTGAATTCTCAATATTTTCTTAATTTATTAATTAGAACAAAGACTAATTGGTAATTGGTAATCCTCCTTTTTCACAATCTTAAATTTAAAATTACGCTTTACTTACCTCTTGCAACATAAATTTTATGAGATAAGTGTTCTAAGAGTATTTTAGTGATTTTAGTTGAGTAAGTGATTCAGTGGTTTTGAAACTTTTTTGGTTTTGATCAAATTAATTTGTGTTCATGTACGCATTAGGGTGTCCGTTATTTCCCAAATTGATTTTTTTACAGCGATCGCCCCCTGAATTTTTAGTTTAAGACACAAAAAAATTATCCAATACAATTAAGCTCTTAATTTCTTTATTGAACCGTGCCGGAATAATGTTACTTTTACCATTTAAGTAACATGGGATTGTTTGACTTTTTACTTTTAATTTTTTTTCTCAGAAACAAATGGATGAAAAGATTTAAGATTAAATTATTATGACGTAAAATTTAACGCTCTACAAAAAACGTCTCTTATGAATTTTCGATTAAATCATTCCATTGAAAGTTATTCAACATTTAACTTGAATTAATTTGTTTAATTTGTATTTTGTAATTTATTCAACATTTAATTTGTTGACTACAAGTTCTAAGAAATTTCTCATAGATGACGTCAGGTGAAATGGTAAAAATTCGAATAATAATTGAACTTTTGTCGATAGTCTCATTAATTAGTAAGAAATTCACTTCGTAGGTACAAAATATTGATTAAAGTACGAAAATTTATCCTGGATAAATTGAATTGCACGACTATAGCGAATTCGGATCTTATGTCACCGGTTTTAATTGTCAAAAAATGATTTTTTTTGTTTAATTTTCTGTTCAAGCCATAAAATTAACACAAATAATCACTGGCGCTCTAATGATAATAATTATTATCTTCTCTTCCAATGATTTTATAGTTAAAAAAAGTAAAAATGAGCAAAAAGTTGAAAATATTGCAAGATTTATATTATACACAAGTTAAATGTTGAATAACTTTTAATGGAGTGATTTAATAGAAAATTCATAAGAGACCTTTTTTGTAGAGCGTTAAATTTTACGTCATAATAATTTAATCTTAAATCTTTTTATCCATTTGTTTCTGAGAAAAAAAATGAAAAGTAAAAAGTCAAACAATCCCATGTTATTTAAATGGTAAAAGTAACATGATTCTGGCACGGTTTAATAAAGAAATTAAGAGCTTAATTGTATTGGATAATTTTTTTTGTGTCTTAAACTAAAAATTCAGGGGGCGATCGCTGTAAAAAAATCAATTTGGGAAATAACGGACACCCTAGTACGCATGCACCACCAGTGGCTCTGTATTAAAAGATTTAAGTATAAGGAGACAAAAGACAGAGATATGAGAGTTAGCTAATAGAAGAAGAAAAAGAAAGAAACAGACAAAAAATTTTTAAGATTGAGTAAAAAAAATGAGTTGAGGAATATAGATTTACAATATTCTCAACCTGTAATATCGATACCATAAGCGGTACGTGGAATAAAGGTCAATGGTATCCTAGTGATGATTATTTGAATTTAAGGAAGTAAGATGCTATACAACTGAAAATATCGTAATATAAGCTCCCCTTTTTGGTATCCTTGACAACGTTTCACACATTTTTTTTCTGAGACTCAAATATATTCAATGTTATTGGATAAAGTTAGCTTTAAAAGTTTCTTAACTACTTTCCTTACCCAACTAAATAAATTTGAACTGATACAAATTTTGCTAATGTCCCACATATCAGAAATTACAATTTCAACTCTATTTCAACGCCGATTTAGAGCGGAAAGAATATATTTTGTAGAAATATGCTGTCGAAAGGAAACGAGGACTCGATAAATTGAAGGAAAATAACAATTTGAAACAACAAATTTAACATTAGACTTATAGGACACGTTCGCTCTAGTCTACAACTCAGTGGTAACGTATAAAGTACTTACCTATGTAAGTGGAGTGGATGAGTCATTTGATTTGGTGATGTAGACGAGTAAATTAATCGAGTAAGTAAATCGAAAATAGAAATTTAGGTGAGATGTTTTTCAAAGCACCGTTTTTATAAAAATTTGAAAATGATATGGCTGAAGTAATGATTATTTATAAAAAAATCAAATTTACTTAATTAAACTATTACAACTGTTTAACTTCTTTTAAAAAAAAAACATAACATAAAATGGAAAATACTTTATATTTTGGAATCGATCTGAAAAATATAACGCAGCAGCATTTTCTGCCGATTTTGTCACTAAAAATAATCGCTGAAATAAGCTTAAACCAATTTCTTGGAAAATCAAAGTAGAACTATCCGTGGTAAGTAACAGATTCTTAACAATTTGTAAGTTGTACTCCCAGGGCCATTACATAGCGTTTTACCATTAAAAGTGGCCAAGAAATTTCACTTTGCTTACCCAAAATCATTGTCATGATATTTTAAATTCACAAAATTCTTTATTTTTCACCATTACTATTATTTTTTTCCAATTTTACTTGATCCTTTTTTATGAACTTAAGAAATGCCATTTGATAAACGAAAAGTAGCGCTACAGCTGGATATAATTAACCAAGGTATACACTATAATGTATCGAAACATTAGACTTTTAATTTTTCCTCCATGATTTCTAGTAACCCAAAGATTATGAAAAGTACCATAAAATGAAAAGAGTCATGAATGCATTTAAAAGGGATTTATTTGACTTAGAAAAGGTATGGCTAGTGACTTTTGACTTGAACAAACTTGAACAAATCCCCCTGAAAATTCTACATTTTATTAAAAGATTTCGATAGATCGTAAAAGAATTAGATTATTAACAAAACATCGTTGTAGCTTTGGTTGCCTATACTGCACAACCAGAGTTTTTTAACTCATTTTTTTTATTTCAAGGAAATAAGTTATTGCGGAAATATCAACAATAACATGAATGTTTATTTGGACATTTATGCTACAATATTGTAACTATAAACACACTAAACTTAATAATTAATGATTGATCCTTTTTTTGTTTCATCCTATAATTTAATTTTGCAAAAATATTATGATGTTTTTATTTATTTTACCCTCTCTTTCATTTGTAAAGCTGAACGCTGGATATTTTTTTTATTTCTTAACTTTCCTGAACAAATTCCTATTTATTCAAGGAATTTCCTCAACATATGTTTTTAATGAGTAAAAGAACAAACGAAAAGTGGTAAAAAATAATAGATGATCTAAGGTAGATACATATTTTTTTCTGTATTTTTTCCTGCATAGAAAATTATTAGAATAATGATAAGAACATTTCAATTGTTGATCCTATTGTAGAACATAAAAAAATGAAATAAACTTTACCTGCAATAGGTTGTTTTGAAAAGTTATAAATTAGAATTTTGACGGAATAAATTAAAAAAAATATAATTTTTGTAATCGAAGATATATCAATCACTAATGAAATAGTACCTATGTTTTTATTTTTGATTTGGGGTCATAAGCGGTGAAAAAAAAAAATCTTGCTTAAAAGTTCAAATAAACATGTTGTTTCGTGTTGTTTTTGATACTTCCGTCATCACCTATTTCCTAGAAATAAAAACATGATTAAATTTGAAAATATCATCGTTTAAGCTACTAGGGCTACTTTATAATAAAAATGATCAAACTCTATAACATCCATAGTATACATTGGTACTTGCTACATGTGCTATATAATAACGGTTCTCCTCATGGTACCTATTGGGAAAAAACATCAATTTTTCCAAAATATTTGTATCAGAACAGATGCTAACATCGATTTTTTCAAACATTGATATATCGTTCATAAACATAAACTATTGAAACCCAAAACCTCGATGATACATCGTTTTTCATGAGCGATGCTTTATGAACAATATTTTATCATAGCGCTATCTTCCATCCCGTTCATACCGACAGCTCCTCACATAAGTAGGTACCTATCTCAGTCGCAAGCGTAGATTTGTGAACTTCGTCAGATTATAATATAACGCGTGTGAATATAAACTAACGGTAGGCTGGATTAGGTTAGATTTTAATCTTATGACGTTACACTGAAACTGACGCAGTTTACAATTTTTTGGTATTGTATATTATTGCTTACGAAATATTTTAAATAAATATATTTAAATGATAGTAAAAACCATCGATGTTCTAATATCGATATTTTTATGAGCAATGTTATATCCCTAATCAAATAACGAGTATTTGAAAACAAAAGTCGTCAAATTTCTTAAAGAACCATAATCTTATTTTGATTGAATTCAAAATACATATTTTTTTTTGAGGAAGTAATATACTAAGTGTGTTAATACAAAATCAAAATTCAGCAATAATTGAGGGTGACGGCCAATAGAGGATCTGACAAACCATGCCATTGAAGCATATTTTTTGTTTGATGATTGATCAAGGTTTGTATGTCACAAAAGTGTAAATTTCCTACGACTTCTACCTTTTTAATAGCATTGCACATATCGAGCTTTGTGCTTAAAAAGTACGATTCGCGGACAACATTGATTTTCCATTATATTACTAGTTAAACAAAAACTACGCAACCGCATTGAATAATTGTGGAGGCTTCCGTTGAGCATGCTCTTAGGAAATCTCAGTGTTTTAAGGGGTTTCAAAAAATTGAAAAGGGCGATATCGGCGTGGAGAACGAAGAACGTAGAAAACCACCGAAAAAGTTTGAAGACATCGAGTTGTAAGAGTTGTTGGTTAAGAATAGTAGTCAAATGCAACACCAATTTGCAATAGAAGATTTGATTCATGCTTTAGTGCAAAAAACGGTCAAAATAGGTAATACAAAGTAATCTTACTGTATGATAATTTCCCTGGCCACGCAGAAAAGCGAGTGAAGAATATGATGAAGGGTTCTATGATAGCTGATTGCTTAAAAATTCCTCAAAAAAAAAATCCCCCAAAAAGTTGTGGACTAGGATTATTCCTCACATAGAAATTTACTCACATTGAAAATTTCACACACAGAAATTAATGCAGAATGATATATCCTCCCATGGAAATTATTCCACAGGAAAAAAAAAATATTTTATTCATTATTTAACTAATTGTTACGTCATTATAGTATTGTTATGCACTACAAACCAAGTTAAAAAGAAAATCATGCTTTTTGAAAAAGTTAAATAAGAACTCAGGTCCTTTTTAATGACGTCAATATTTGGCTACGTTTCAGTTTCTACTTTGACTTAAATTTATTTCGCGAATTTTTTTTAGTTGAATTTTAATAGTGTAATATATTGTTATACTAACAATACTAATTATAAAAAAAATATTTTTTGTGGGTTAATTTCCATATGAGAATACAATTGTGTGTTAATTTATGTGTAAGGAATTTCCAATTTGAGTAAAGGCTAAAGTAGTGTTTGTATGGGAAAACTGCCCTCGCGGCTTTTTTTTTTTTTTGATTCAAACTCAGGGAATCATTTAAATACTGCTTAAAAATTTTTTGGCCAAATTTTTTATCCCAAACGGTTTTCGAGTATTTAAAAAAAATGGGCTCAAATCTCACAGTAACCACTTTTTTTGTTAGTAAATTTTTGTACGTAAACCCTGAGGATTGCTCAATAAGATGATATTAACAATTTTTTTTTTTTTTTTTTTTGAAGAATTCTACTCGAAGAGAGTGAAAAGGGATAGCTAAGTTTGTATGAATAAAAATTTAAACTCTGATAGATATATCTGAAAACGGTTAGGTTAAGTTTATAAGTGAGCATTAAGTTTTTTGTCTTTCGCAAATTGTAAACCAAAAAATACGAAATACGTATTCACAAATAATTGAGTCAAAGGACATATATTATTATTCATTATTTGGCAGTAGTGTTGTACATTCCAGGTAATAGTTTTGAAAGAAAGGTTCATTCGGGAATCAAGACGGTGAGATGGATTTCTACTAATATTCAAAAATCTAGATCCTGAACTTTTGATATTTTAATGAGAGTATTTGGACACTTTTAACTGTTTTAAGTTATAATTCATCTTAGGACCGCTTTATTAAACTTGACGATATTTTTTATTTATGTATAGATGCTGATTGATATCCGGATTATTTGGTTCACGACCACGATAGGAATACCTACCGTAGGTATATGCAATAGACCATACTCATTAAATATATTTATAAATATTTTTTGAATATTAATTGTATTTAAATAATTAATTGGTTATTAAATACAACTATTTTATTCTAAGAAACTATTTTATTCCATATACCACTACAAATAGCAAATCTAAAAAGAAAATATATTCAACATCTACGTTACGGAGATGAAGTCGTGGACATCAGCAAATTTCTAAGTAATACTCAAAAAAATAACTTTAGTTTTGTTTCAGTCCTTAAAAATCGGCATTTCACCATAGTAAAAATAGTTTCTAATGCCTTTTACTCCTAAGAATAAGAAAAAAAATCGAAGGTCATAAATTTTAAATTTGACCCACGCCTCAAAAAGGTTCACTATCCCTGGCGTAAAGTTAGGAAATAATTTAGCAAATGGTTTCCTCCCCAGATTATTACTTATTTGCGTTGATGGTGCACGCAATTGCTGGGTAGTACTTCATATCTTACGAAGATCTACAAAAATTAGGTGATGGCGGGTTTTGCTCAAAAGATGAACAATTTTTTTGGCATGATATCCAAAAATTGTAGGAAATATAATGAAAATGTTAGTAGAGGAAGTTATTCCGAAACTAAGTATTTTTATGAAGAAATAATGAAAGTTTATTATTAGAGATGCCACGAATATTCGGCCCCTATTCGGTATTCGGACTATTCGGCTACTTTTTTTAATATTCGGTATTCGGCCGAATATTGCTTACTTATTCGGCCGAATACCGAATACTAAATCATCAAAAAAAAAAAAAAAACGCATACTTTACTCAAAAACGTAAATAAGGAATTGAAAAGCAATGTCGTTTTCTTAACATAAAATTAAAACACAAAAATTTTACACAAGCTTCAATTTCGAAGCATATAATTCCGAATTTGTATTTCCTTGGGAATTCATTTAACTATTTCAATATACAGCATAGAATAATAAATATTTTTAATCTTTTGTGAGTTAACTAGTCACGCTAATCAGAAAATGTCTTTAGGTATGACTTTGAAATTACTAATAAATCGATAAATGGCAATTGTTTAGTTAAATAATATCGATAGGTTCAGTAATGACATTACTTTCCGATCCTCTTAATATTTATTTTTATCACAAATTACTACACTTATTATAAAATAAAAATCAATCTGTGGAACGTTGTGATGGGTAAAAATTAGAAATGAAACTAATATTCGAAAACTATTCGGTGTTCAGCAATTCATACCGAACAGTAAATTAGGGAAAACAATGCATACTGTTACTCAGAAAGGCTTTTATTTCACCAATAGCTTTTAACTTATAAATTTATTTTACCATATCATATTTGTTGGAATATTCAAAAATAAAATTAAGAGACCTTTGTATAAATGTTTTATGGAAATATATAATTGCTAAATTCTAGTTAGCTTATCCATTGGTTGTTAATGGATGTTTATTTATAACAAAAACATAATAGATGAAAATATAAATTCTGCTGGTCAGACGTGTTTATTGAATCAACCAAATTCTCCATCAATAAAATCGTTCAATAAATAATAACTAAACCAATCGTTCGTTTTTCTTGAAACCAAGCGCAATTCCTAACAGGTTATGGGCCCAGTTTACGCAAACATGGAAGTTTCAAGAAATCGAAATATTAAACCATTTGATGGAACTCGGTATGGTGTATGGAAATTTAGGATCATGAAACTCCTAACGGAATTGAATGTTGCTCATGTAATTTCTAATGAAACTCCCGAAATGATGTCCGAAGATTGGATGAAAGCCGAGAAAACTGCCATTAATGTTATAACGGAATGCTTGGACGATACATTTCTGAATTATGGTTCAAACGTAAATTGTTATTTCTGTGGGCGTAAAGGGCATAAGAAGAACCAATGCTTCTTTTACAAAAAGCATTTGAAGAATCCTACGAACAAGAAGATTTTGCAAATGATAAGTTCGAAGCCAAATACTGAAAACCAAGGAACTGAAAACCAAGGATTTGCTTTTATGATTGGAGCTCAAAATTTAAAACCTAAAACTTATGACAACCAAATTACTTTTATTTTAGATTCCGGAGCTTCTGATCATATTATAAATAGGAAAGACTTAGCCAGTAAATTTATGGATTTGGATCAAGAAATCAAAATTAGCATTGCAAAAAATGGAGAATTCATCACCTCCAGCAAAAGAGGAACGTTGGATGTTATTAGCAATACTGGCTGTAGTGGTGTATTGGAAGACGTTCTGTTTTGTCCCGATGTGCCGTACAATATTTTGTCTGTCACCAAAATGCAGCGAACTGGAATGACTATTATATTTGGTAAAAATGGTACTGAAATCATTAAAAATGGTAAAGTTGTTATGACTGGTGAGCATGCTAACAGTTTTACTATGGCTAATTTTTACATAAATGTTAACCTAGTTAATTTTGCAAAAAGTAGTACTAGTAAAATGAATAATTTTGATTTATGGCATAAACGGCTAGGTCACATTAGCAAAAACAAATATCTAGAACTGAGAAATAAAGGAATGATCGAGGATTTTGAGCAGATTAGTAAAATATTTCCTGATAATTATCTTTGTGAAGCTTGTATAAAAGGAAAACAAGCACGGTTACCGTATAACAAAACTAAAAAACAAAGATTATGTAAAAAGACCATTATTTATTGTACATTCAGATGTATGTGGTCCGATCACTCTACGATTAATTGCAAAAATTATTTTGTCATTTTTGTTGACGAGTTTACTCATTATTGTGTGACATATTTAATATCATATAAATCAGACGTATTTTCAGTTTTCAAAGATTATATTGCCAAGAGTGAAAATCATTTTAATTTAAAATTAGTACATTTATACTGTGATAATGGTAGAGAATATTTGTCAAATGAGATGAAGGCCTTTTGTGTAGCGAAAGGTATAAGTTTTCATTTAACAGTTCCACGATCCCCACAATTAAATGGTGTATCTGAAAGAATGATTAGAACAATTGTTGAAAAATCTCGTTCAATGATAATTTGTGCAGGTTTAGAACAGGTATTTTGGGGTGAAGCAGTTTTAACTGCTACATATTTAGTTAATCGTACTCCAACAAAAGCATTAAATGTAGATAAAACACCATATGAAATGTGGCATAGCAAAAAGCCACTTGTCAAGTATTTAAAAGTATTTGGTTCAACAGTTTATGTACATAATAAAACCAGTAAAACAAAATTTGAAGCTAAAGCTTGGAAAGGAATACTGGTAGGGTATGAACCAAATGGCTATAAGGTGTGGAATGTGGAAAATAATAAATTTGTTATAGCTAGGGATGTTATTTTTGATGAAACTGATTTTTTGAAATCTAGGCCTGTAGATCAAAGTTACGATGAACGTAACAATGTTGAAAAATCGGTTGGCAAAACCGATGAAGGTATATCGGTCGGCGAAACCGATAGTAATGCAAAATCGGTAGACAAAACCGATGAAGGTATATCGGTGGGCGAAACCGATAGTTATGCAAAATCGGTAGGCAAAACCGATGAAGGTATATCGGTGGGCGAAACCGATAGTTATGCAAAATCGGTAGGCAAAACCGATGAAGGTATATCGGTGGGCGAAACCGATAGTTATGCAAAATCGGTAGGCAAAACCGATGAAGGTATATCGGTCGGCGAAACCGATAGTTATGCAAAATCGGTAGGCAAAACCGATGAAGGTATATCGGTGGGCGAAACCGATAGTTATGCAAAATCGGTAGGCAAAACCGATGTAGGTATATCGGTGGGCGAAACCGATAGTAATGCAAAATCGGTAGGCAAAACCGATAAGAAAGAAAAATCAGTAGGTAAAACTGATAACAGTTGTGATAAGGGATTGATATTAAAACTGCCAGGGTTACAGTATAAATATAAAAACGATATTAATGAAACAAAAATTGAATGCAGGAGGAGTGAAAGAATCAAAAACAAAATTTCTAATTTCAGTAATACTCAAATTTGGAACGATTCTTTAATGTGTGCTCAATCGATCATTTCTGATATTCCTCACTCATACTATGAAATTAAATTTAGGTCGGATAGAAATAATTGGGAAAATGCTATACAAGATGAAATAAACTCATTAATGATTAACAATACTTGGACCATTGTGACAAAACCGAAAAATAGAAATATAATAGATAGTCGGTGGGTATTTTCAGTTAAAAATGACGAATATGGAAATCCAATAAAGTATAAAGCTCGTCTAGTAGCAAAAGGATTTCGTCAAGAATATTTGGTAGATTATAATGAAACGTTTGCTCCAGTAGCAAGAATTTCTAGTTTCCGACTAATACTTGCTTTTGCCAATCAATTTAAATTGTTAGTTCATCATATGGATGTTAAAACAGCATTTTTAAATGGTCATTTAAAAGAGGAAATTTTTATGAAAATTCCAGAAGGCATAAAAGGTGAATACAACGAAGTATGTAAATTAAATAAATCTTTGTATGGATTAAAACAAGCAGCTAGATGCTGGTATGAAGCTTTCGATCGAACGTTGAAAGAAATAGGTTTTAAAAGTTCAGCAGTTGATCCATGCATTTTTGTCTTAGATAAAAAAAAATATTAATAAAAATATTTATTTAGTACTATACGTTGATGATCTTATAATTGCAACCGCAAGTATCGAGTTAATGAAAAGTTTTAAAGACTATTTAACTAATAAATTTTCGATGGTAGATTTGAATGAAGTTAAATTGTTTTTAGGTATAAGGATAATTAGAAACAATGACAGTATAAGATTAAATCAAAGTGTATACATTAAATCAATACTAGCAAAATTTAACATGAAAGAATCCCGTTAGCACACCATTAGAAAATAAGTTAAATTTTTTAGCTTTAAATTCAGAAGAAAAATATGATGCACCATGTCGAAATTTAATAGGATGTATTATGTACTTGATGATTTGTACTCGACCAGACTTATGTGCTGCAATTAATATACTTAGTAGATACATGAATAAAAATAATAAAGAATTATGGCAATGTTTGAAACGAACTTTACGCTATCTTAAAGGCACAATCAATCTCGACTTACATTATAGTCGCTGTGATTATACAAATATTTTAAGTGGTTATGTTGATTCTGATTGTGGCGGAGACGAAAATGATAAAAAGTACCACTGGTTATTTGTTTAAATTATTTGACAAAAACACAATATGCTGGGGTACAAAAAGACAAACCTCTGTAGCAGCTTCATCTACAGAAGCTGAATACATGGCACTTTTTGAAGGTGTAAAAGAGGCATTATGGTTGAAATGATTAATGGATAGTATTAGTTTTGAAATATCAGAACCAACCATAATTTACGAAGACAACCAAAGTTGTATAAACATTGCTAGTAATCAAACAAATCATAAAAGATCAAAACATATCGATATAAAGTATCATTTTTCGAGGGAACAAATTGTTAATAATATTATAAAATTGCAGCATATTTCTACTGAGTTTCAGCAAGCCGATATGATGACAAAACCGCTACCATCTGTAAAGTATTTGCAACTGAGGAAGAAAATAGGTCTTCTGGAAATGAAGATGAATAATTAAATAATACTATTTTTCAATGTTTATTTTTGTGTATGTATTTTTATGGTTTGATTAGGTTTTACTGGGTTTCCCTAATCCTTGCAACAAATGTTGAACCATTATATATCCCCAGATGATGTTGACAAAGGTGGTTGATTCGATTGATTCATTTAGTTTTAAATAATTTTATTTTTGAGGGGGAATGTTGGAATATTCAAAAATAAAATTAAGAGACCTTTGTATAAATGTTTTATGGAAATATATAATTGCTAAATTCTAGTTAGCTTATCCATTGGTTGTTAATGGATGTTTATTTATAACAAAAACATAATAGATGAAAATATAAATTCTGCTGGTCAGACGTGTTTATTGAATCAACCAAATTCTCCATCAATAAAATCGTTCAATAAATAATAACTAAACCAATCGTTCGTTTTTCTTGAAACCAAGCGCAATTCCTAACAATATTAATACTTAAAATCTACCAGTGATAAGTTATGATGAATGAAAACAAATTTTTCAGCGTTTGTTGATAGCAAACGATTTCGCTTTTCCTCATAAATTATAAAGTAGGTTTAAATCTTAAACCTCACTCGATAACGGTACTAAGTGTCGCCGAATATTCGGCGCTTCAGCCAAAAGACCCGCCGAATATTCGGTATTCGGCCAAATCATTATTCGTGGCATCTCTATTTATTATACAGAAAAAAGAACGGGTTCTTAACACACCAAGTTCCTTATGAAAATTTCAGAAAAATCGAAAAAGTTTGGATTCAAAATGATTAATCCTCCGTGGTGTACAAAAATATAGTTTGATTTTTTCAAAAACTCTAGACCAAAAATTCTATGACTTTTCAGGTTTCTAGGTATTACGCGCACCTTGTTTAAGCAATTTGACTATACTTTATAAATAAAATGTACATGTATTGATGATCATTGAAAAATGAGGATGCGTATGCGTAGGAAAAGTTTAGTACTTACTTAGGTTGTATATGTATTTTATCTAATTTGTTACACCAAAGCAATAAAATAATTTACGGATTAATATTAAAAAATTGTTTACATGACAATTATTCTCAAAGTACTAGTTACTTTTTTCGCTAAGTAAACTATGTCGTAATTCATGCGTCACTCAAATATAAATTGCTTGAAAAGTCGTTAAAACCAATATTCAAATCATCTTATTAAATTAGTTGCAAGTCTCATGTCTCCAACATAAACCTACCTAGCGTCCCCCCTGCAAAGATCTACCTGTATAGCTACAGAGTTTTGCATAAGTTAAATCAAAAAAGCCTACATTTCATAATAATTTTGTGTAGTTTGTACTTAATAGTTAACCTTATTGACACACTTCTAGGAAATTGTCTGTGCGCAATCATTTACTGATTTATGATATTAATTAATAATAAATCGCTTGCAAATTTGTAGCTTAAAATTTTTGGGAAAATCTTAATCATGTGAAAAAATTTGATTAATCTTTGATCGGCCATTAAATATTTTTTCTCGCAAAACATTTGATTGATTTTTCATCAGAAATCAAATAAAAAAACAAACTTAATGACTTGATTTTTGGAATGATTAAAAATGAATTTTGGATATTGTTTTTGTTCAGCAATAAAAGGAAGGCCAAATCAAGAAAGGTCAGGATTCCTATTGATTTTTTATAATTTCTTTAAACTTGCTTTTTATTTTTAATGATTTCCAAGTTTAAAAGTATTCGTATCCAATTCTTCGCTTTATTTTATTTTTTTGGTTTTTTATTTTCTGAAGACCTTTTTACGACTTCCGTTCTCATTTAGTCCAGCTTCAAGGATCCTTTGGTTTGTTTGTGTACGTAACAAAATTAACGCCAACCTACACCTTAAGACCTTTGGAATTTCAAGTGTAAGTAAAAACTAACTGCATAACTACTTGCTTTATGATTTACGTATAATGAAAAGTAAAATTGTATTTTCCTAAAAGGACATTACTGATAATAAGTGTGTGCTGTTAACGATCATCATTTTTTACATAAAAAAAAACTATTCATAAGGCAATATTGTAGTATGTAATTTGGTTATTACCTCATTATCTCATTGAATATCTCATAAATTTCAATTCCTTCTAATTAAGGATATAGATATGTAGGTATATATGATATATACACATCATAAGACTACCTGAAAGCTTACATTTTTTCGATGCTGTTATCTAATGAATATCTCTATAAAAACCTACTATTTACTATGAAAGCATTAAATCAAATATGTTTTTGAATTGTTATAAGAAAAGGTTGAACAATGATTAATAAATATTCATTCAATAAATTGTGATTTTGTATTTCTTTTTTAAGGGTATATGTGATAAATATTTTATGAATAAATATTAATCTTATTACTTTACATCTAAATTGATAAAAATTAGTTCAAAATGATCCTGAGACTCTTGACTTCGTCAAAATAGAGTAATTTACCAAAAGTATTCATTTTTCGTTTATTTTTACTTCAAATTATGAAAAAAAAACATTCACTTATTCCCTTTTACCTAAAAGCCATCACCGGCCAATGTTTAATTGTTACTTTTAAATTATGATAATATTCGATCCAGAAATAATAAAGTTTACTTTAAACTGATGTTTCATTAAAAAAATTAGCGCATGGTTTGTTCTTAAAGTTGTATTAGTTTGGAATAATTATAAAAATAAAAATTAAAAAATTATTAAATCTTATTTAAATATATTATGGAGCAAAAGCGGTATTATAATAAGTAATAAAGTAACATAAAAATAAGTAAAAAATAATTAATCATCGTCAAGAAATTTTTCACATTCATAATGATTTTTTTCGAATCTTTGTTGTTGTTTATTCGAATAAATGAATATATTCGAATATAAAACATATAAAAAATAAATAAGGGTCTAAGGTGGATTTACCCCACTGTACTTTACTAAATATATATAAGATGCATAATCTGTATGAACATTTCAAATTTCACAAATATGTATAGTAAATAATTATTAATTTTTCGTATATAATAAAAAAAAGCATGCCACATATTCTCATTTGCATCAAATGAAGTATTATCTAATGATTGTTTCTTTAATTAATTAATAAGCCATCATTGTTTTAATAATATATTTAGCTGTTTATTTTTTTACTATCATTGTTTTCTTTGTGAGCGTTTCATGAATACTATTTGTCACAATTCTGGAAAAACAAATAACTGAAATTAAAAGATTTACAATTAAACATTTTTCTGTGTAGAGCAAATGTTTCCAAATTGAAGGGCCTGGTCCTCTAGGAGGAGGGGCGAGACTATTGAAAGGCGGGCGCGTTTCAAGTGTTGTCTTCAGCGTTCGTCAAAGTTAATATTCCTTATAATAAATATTAGATGTATATTCACTTGTAAATAATTTGTTTTAACATTTTTATCCAATCAAATAAATAAAAATATCAGGTGAGTATATAAAATTAAGGGAGGTGTAACTATTTTTGAAAAATAGAGAGGTTCAAGTACAAAAAGTTTGCAAACTACAGGTGAAGTACAGAAAAGTTATTTCTGGGCTAGTATTTTCTTTTTTATTATTTGCTTTAATAAAAGTTAATAAACTTAAAATAATATATTTAAAAGAGTTTTCCAACGATATACCTCATAATTATGTAGATTACTTTTTTTGGATGATACGAAGTCTTCCTTTAGACTAGATCAATTTTCTAACGACTCTTTTATTTACTGACTTGGCCTATTTTAAACGACACGTCTCTTGAGTGTCTAACATCGAGGATGTTTATTACGCTGAAGTCAACCCTTTCTGAATAATACGGCAAGTTTATAAATCATCCACTATCGCTTTATTGGAATTTCTGAATTGCAATAATTTTTAATCATATAAACCCAACGATTTGAAGACAAATGACTTAAAGCACTTCTAAAACATCCCTTCTATCTGCGGGGTTTTGTGGTTAGAGGACTCGTCGACGTGTTATGTTAGTTATACAATAAACAAGAGAAGCAATTGCCAACACCATCTACGTGGGCACAAATTCTGACTGAACTAAATAAAATACAGTAGCGCCTGTGTTGAAAAAGATACTTTTATCACACTTCAACTAGAATAGTGAACTAATTCAAAAAAAAATATTTTACAGGCTAAGACAATTTACGGTCAAAAAACATTCATATTTTTACTGTAAAAAGTTTCTGGTGCGAAATATTGAATTTTTCTTTGTTTAAAATATATATTTTTAAGTATTTGTTTGCTTCTGAAAGGTATTGAAATTGTTACGCCAACAGAGACGTAAATTGGTTAAACCACTGTAGATGTTTTAAAAATATTTATAAGTTCTATTAGCAATTGAAAAACAAATTGAAATTCATTGAAAATTCTGTTTACATTATGAGTTTGAAAAATGTATTTTTTTTCGCCACTTTCTCGAAATGATGAATTTTGAAATGATTGAATTTTGCTTTAAGTCACTCTTCTAGTAAGGGTACGATATATAGAAGTCTCTCTTCTCTGTTGTGGGTAACTGAAGTAAGCGAAGCAAGCGCTCATGTGTGCAGGCTGGCGCTCATCGGCAGTCAATTACCAGCTGTTGTTTTTATTTATCATAAAAACTATGCCTCGTAGATGGCGCTTCGTACGCCATACTAGATTTTCCTTATTTTTTTCACGCCATTTGCACGGTCTGTCCATATATACATATACATGGTCCTTTCTAACAACTTACTTTATAGTATGGATACACGATGTACGATCTGATGACTATTTCGATCTTAAACCTTATCATGTATTACACTTATTCTTAGTTAACTCACACTGTATGTCTTTACAAAAAGAGCTTCGCTTTAAGAAGGTGTGTTTGGCTATTCCAATGCATTTGTTTATACAAAAATGACGTATGTTGAAGTTTATTTTATCAAAATTATTATCAAATTCGCTCTAATAAAAAACAAATTCGTGCTTTGTATTATCTCCAGTTTGATTGAATAAATACGAGATTTTAGAGAACTTTCGTTAATGTTATCATTACTATCAGACCGAACTTTCGGTTTCGGCTTAGTTTTGGCCCAAAAAACGAGTTTTGACTTAGGTTCGGTTTCGGCTGTTGTCAAGCTGAAATTACGACCGAAACTATTGTTTCTCACTTATAATATAGGATTCTATAATTATGAGTACCGATAATTATCAGTCCTTGGAAATTACTTTTAATACATAGTTGTATCATGTAGCTTTTTAATATTTAGTTTCAGCTAGAAAGAAAATAGACCAAAGTTGAGAAGAAATTATTATGTTTTTAAAATGTAAGAAAAACTATTTTTTATTTTACGTACCTAAACATATTAGGTAACAATAATTTTGTTTAGTATTTTTTTTCCATTGTTATTTACTTTCTCTTTATAATTGCCAAGGTTTTTATTAACTCTAGCGTTTCTAACTTTTTTAGTAACTCTAGCGACCATCCGAACTTCTGGATGATTCAAGAGTACATGAAAACCAAATTTAGTTTTGAAATGCCTTTCGAGATCGAGATAAGTCAAAGAGACGATTGGCAGAAGAAAAACAAAATAATCCCAAGTGACATAGTATGGTTCACTGACGGATCAAAGACAAATGATGGCGTAGACGCTGGAATATGGGGGGCAAATCCCAGGAAACGAATATTTGTAGGCCTGGGTAAAATGCCTACAGTATTCCAAGCAGAAGTCTATGCCATAATCATCTGTCTTCAAGAAAATATGAGAAGAAATTATTACAATAAAAACATAAGAATCTTCTCAGACAGCCAAGCCGCAATTAAAGCGATCGAAAATTACCAGACTAGCTCTAAGCTGGTCTGGGAATGTAAAACACTCCTCACCCAGTTGGCGACATCCAACAGGGTTACACTTGCTTGGGCACCGGGGCACTCTGGTATCAAAGGCAACGAAGAGGCAGACGAACTCGCAAAGGCGGATTCAAGAATGTCATTCATGGGTCCAGAGCTGGCTATAGGCCTACCAAAGTGCATAACACTGGGTAGAATAGCTGAATGGACGCAGAATGAACAAATAAAATCCTAGAATAACTATGCAGGAGGCAAGTTCTCAAAGGTCATGATAAAGAAACCTTTGAAAGAACATAACAAAAGACTTCTAAATCTAAGAAGGAAGGACATCAAAACGCTGGTAGGCATATTAACAGGACACTGCAATTTGAGGAAACATCTCCAAACTATAGGGAAGAACACAGAGTCAGCAGCTTGC
Source organism: Sisyra terminalis (assembly GCA_958496175.1). Taxonomy (NCBI): domain Eukaryota; kingdom Metazoa; phylum Arthropoda; class Insecta; order Neuroptera; family Sisyridae; genus Sisyra; species Sisyra terminalis. The sequence goes on from OY292279.1 coordinate 26,305,944, forward strand.
AGGAAATGTGGCGTGGAAGATGAAACTGCCTCCCACGTACTATTTGACTGCCCAGCCATGACTCAAAGTCGTCTCAACTCGCTTGGTCCACCCGGACATGAGCTGGGAAACATACACAGAGATCCAGTTGACTGTCTGCTGAGGTTCATATGAGAAGCAGACCTGACCAACTGGAACTGAAATTAAACTGGGGCGCAATAGCCCTTTAAAGACGCAGCGCAGAGGAACTCTCATGAGAGGCCCCCAGATCATAGGAAAAAAAAAACCTCTAGCGTTAATAAAAATCTGTAAGTCGAGAAATATCCAAATTTTGCACGATACAAGATTCGACCCAAAACCTACCAGTTTTGGAGAGGCCACCTTGACCACTCGACCAGTAGGCTACTTTTCTTTTATTTATATTATTCGTGACTAATTTTCTTTCCAATCAACCCCTTGTTTTAAGAAGCATAAATAATGGAAATAAGAAGTGATATGAGCTCAAATATCAAAGACTAATAGAATAATAGGCTCATGTGTACTTTAGCACACCCACAATCTGGCAATGTTGCATTTTCGACTTTGTTTTTAATTTAATTCGCGATTAAATCGGTCCATAATGAAAATTTAGCCACAACAGTGAGAATTATACCATATTAGAATTGAATTAACAAAAATATCGCGAATTAAATTAAAAACAAAGTCGAAAATGTAACGTTGCCAGATTGTGGGTGTGCTAAAGTGCACTTGAGCCGAATAATAAATACCTTTAGAATTTAAAAGTAAAGACTAGCTTATTATGATTAACATGTTTCCTACAAAAATATGACCTTTTATGGAAGTGTCGGTTTCGATCGAATCTGAGACTGGACCCGAAATTCGGTTTGAGCCGTAAAATCTCGTTTCAGTCGAACACTAGTTATTATGCCTATTATCATAAAATTTTAATCATTTCGGTGTTGAATCTATGAAATACCATAGTTCTTTTTAGGAAATAGTTGGCAATTTGAATATATATTTGAAAAATATAGTAGGTTTATACTCATACTTATTATTATATAGTATATTGACAATGTTCCATTGATCTTAAAGGGAATAAAGTATTTCAAATAAAATTGGGTAACAAAAAATTTTAAAGACCAAACAAGAAAAAAAAGAAGCAAAGTTGAGGTCGTGTAAGTACACGTGTTTGTGAAAATAAGAGAGGGAAAAACAGATAAGTACACGCATAAAAATGATTATATATTTTATGTAATTTGCCTTAGCGAGTAATTAAACGTTTCTAATTACGTCTTTATAAATTTACTTAACTTAATATGAACATACAATGAAAAATGTACGTTAAAAGAGATGAGCAAAATGCAACTTTATTGCCAACAAACAAAATAATATTGTGCATAATTTTTTCGTGGCCATAAGAAAATAGATTCAAGGCGTTTCGGTGCAAAGTTGTAAAAATATTGCAAAGACATTTACAAAATAGTTGCAATTACTCTAATCATTACCTACTAATGTTTTTATGTGGATATGTACCTAAGTATAATTTATTGAGAAAAAAGTAGGAAAAACGAAACTAATTAACTAATTTATTCCAAGCTTAAAAACGCCTACCTAAAGACCAAAGCAAATAAAATGTATTCAGGAAGTTTATACGTCGCGTTTTTCTTTCTTCATTGAATCAATCGAACTAATGAAATATGAATATCAAAACTCACAGTATACAAAAAAAAAAGAAAAGAAGTTCTATCACGTTTTAAAATCACACTCTTATTTAATTCTCTCACTGATGTACTTTCCTTAGTTCTTTTTTTTAATAGAAAAAAAAATCGCAATAAAAAAAACCCTATGCAAATTGTTCAGCGCTAAAAAGGCCTTAGTTAATGCCTATTTTTTCATTTGTCTCTCCATCTAAGTTTGCCGCATTTTTTCTTCCCCGATAATTATCTACATTGGAATGAAATGATATGTGAATCACTCTGCGTTATGCTAATTTTCTCATTACTTACGTGTTTTCATGGAGGAATTTTATTTTTTGACTTTTAACAGAGAAAGAAACGAGGAAATTTAACTAGAAAATCACAACACCATGCAAAAAACAGTTGAAAATTTAAAACGTAATTTCAATGCAAAATTCCGCCTTGGTATAAAAGTCATCGCTTAAAAAAGGATATTCTTAATTCACAGTTGTTTCTATAGAAATATCGAATGAATACCTATATTTAATGTACTTAGCTTTATAGGTTTTTTATTGAAATTATATTTCCTTAGGCGCAGCATGAGAAGGAAAAAATATTTTTTTTAACGGAAATTGGTTACGGAAGTTAATTTTGGTCGCTACTTTCAAGAACAGCCTACGATTCTAGATTAAATTAAACAAAGTGCAACTGTGCATATGTTCAATAGACTAACTTCTTTTATTACTCAAAATATGAATCATGTCAACTACGCGAGATAACAAATACGCTTTTTAAAACTTTAAAGTTTGGAAAATTAGTTTTTTGTTTCCTTCCGACGAATAAAATATTCATTTAATTATTACATTAACAAATTTTTTGAATTTAAAACAATTGAAATAAAAATTAATTTGTTTAAATCGACAAATAGAACTGATATAAAAAATATTCTATTTACTTTAAAGTAACTAAACTACTCTAAAGTATTTAAGATACTTAATTTCTGGCAAAAGTAAATAATATCTTGTAACTCAAAAAGTATCTTAAATATTGAGAGATTAACTACATAGATTTACATAGAGATGTCACGAATTTCGGCCACTATTCGGTATTCGGCCTATTCGGCTACTTTTTTTAAAATACTACATCATCAAAAAAAAAAAAACGCATACTTTACTCAAAAACGTATATAAAGAATTAAAAGCAATGTCGTTTTCTTAACATAAAATTAAAACACAAAATTTTTACACAAGCTTTAATTTCAAAGCATATAATACCGAATTTGTATTTCCTTGGGAATTTATTTAACCATTTCAGTATACAGCATAGAATAATAAATATTTGTAATCTTTTGTGAGTTAACTAGTCACGCTAATCAGAAAATGTCTTTAGGTACGACTTTGAAATTACTTATAAACCGATAAATGGCAATTGTTTAATTAAATAATATCGATAGGTTCAGTAATGACATTACTTTCCGATCCACTTAATATTTATTTTTATCACAAATTACTACACTTATTACAAAATAAAAATCAATCTGTGGATCGTTGTAATGGGTAAAAATTAGAAATGAAACTAATATTCGAAAACTATTCGGTGTTCGGCTATTCACACCGAACAGTAAATTAGCGAAAACAATGCAAAATATTACTCAGAAAAGCTTTTATTTCACCAATAGCTTCTAACTTAAAAATTTATTTCACCATAGCATATTAATACTTAGAATCTATCAGTGGTAAGTTGTAATGAATGAAAACAAATTTTTCAGCGTTTGTTGATAGCAAACGATTTCGCTTTTCCTCATAAATTATAATGTAGGTTTAAACTTTAAACCTCACTCGCTAATGGTACTAAGTGTCGCCGAATATTCAGTATTCGGTATTCGGCCAAATTACTATTCGTGGTATATCTAGCTTTATGTTATTTTGTTCAATAAAATTTATCTTATACCTATTATTTCTTATCAATTTTCAATCGTTGTGTTTAAAGTAAAGTGTGTTATGTTTACGGAATTTAGCCATTCAAATTTCTTTTTTCCAAAATTAGTAAGGATTAGAAAAACATACCTAAAACGTTACGAAACGAAGTATATATATATAATGTACAAATTAACCAAAAAAGTATCATTTTAAGAATTTTCAAAGTATTTTCAGGTAAGTATTTAAGTAGCTATATTTTAAGAGTAACTAGATACTCAAAGTAACTTTCGATACTATTTAAAAAAGTAACTTATCTATCTAGTATCTAGAAATACTTTTCAAAAGTATCTTGCATAGCTATGTCGACAAAGACAGATAACAAAGAGTGTACACACATACGTTTAAGTGAAAACCAAACATTAGATGTACCGGAAAATGATTTCGTTTTTAAACCTATATTCATTCAACTGCTATTTATCTGCTTATAAATTATTATAAACGACGTTTCAACGTGATACTAAAGAAATTTTATGATTAGAGTCACTGATTAATTTATAAAAAATCAGAAAATATTTTTTATTCCAAAATTTATAAGAAAATAGTAAGACAAAAAACCCGAAAGAATACAAATTCGGTATTCTATACTCTTCGAGTTTCACAGGGTAGCAACGCAAAGTTGTCATTAAAAACATTTTCAATGTTTATCTAGTGTTTTAGATGTTCATTAATGCCAAATAATTTTTTTTAGTTCAAATTCGATAATTATAATGGTAAAAAATGGTACATATGGTCACAAAGAATGGTAAAAAATTTAGCTAATAAAAAGTTAAGGAAGGTAATGGTGCCAAATATATGCCAGGTAGTCGAAAAGCTCTCAAATATTCCTAATCAATTTTGGTCGACCAACCAAATGCCTAAAGGTGGCCAAGAACTCTTAACAGAAAAAATTATACGCTGCAATACGATAATACAAGACTCTTGTAAAGATGAAAAGCCCTGAAAAAAACATAAAGTTAAGTTTCTTTAAAAGTATATAATATCCCAAAAATAACAGAAGATATGGAATGTAAATAAAAATACAAAATAATTCAATAGTTGTCAAAAAAAAGCATTTTACTTATAGTATTTAGAACCTGAAAATTAAAAAAAATAATTTATAAATGTACCTTCTTTACTTACTAATTATAAAAAAAAATACAAAACGTACAATTTTTACAAAAGTTTGCTATTCTTCGAGTTTTTGATCTGATTGATAAAACTAGAGTTGTGGTATTACTTACTTTTGTATTCTAACCACAAAGGTACCTCTGTGCTTCATACTGCAGTTATCTTTTGAGTTCTTTAATTAATTTTCTATTCAATCGTCGGGAATTTATTAAATTAATATTATTTTTTCCTGTTGGTATTTTTACAATTCACAACATAACTCTGATAACGTATCATTAATAATAACCTCCATCAATAAATAACTATGAGAAATATAAATTTTCAAATTTAGCCAAAAAATGGCCTTATATGGTCTTATGTTAGGTAGACGGAAAAGTAATTTCGTTTTTCAAGCTATAGTCAATCAATTGCCATTTATCGGTTTACAAGTTATTTCAGAATAATTTAACTGTATATTTATAAAGCAATATAGCGGATTTTCAGAAATTTATTAGCCATTATGAAAAAATGGCGCTTCAAAGCAAATTCATATTTTTATTTCATTATTCATTTACATTGGTCAAATGGATTAAAACTGATAACAAATATATAAAATTCATTATTTAAAATTAAATCAACAATTACGGGTACACGTTAAATTATACTTATGCGCACAATTTTTCTGCGCAAATAGCGTATAATAAATAGCAGCAGTATTTTAACCATATATTTATCCAACTAATTAGCCAGTTACTTAACCTTTCACATCATTATTTTAAAGTGGTACTAAAGATATTTTATGATTAGAGTGATTTATCAACTTATTAAAAATTACAAAAAAAAATTATTCTGAAATCCATATTGAAATGGTAAATTAAAAACGTGAAGAAATACAAATTCGGAATTGTATGCTCAGCGAGTTTTATAGAGTAGTAACGCAAAGTAATTACTAAAAACATTTTCAATGTGTATCTAAGTGCATTAGAAGTTTATTAATACCAAATGAGTTTTTTAAAGTTTCAATTCGATAATTTTTAGCTCCTCAACTGGTACCAACGAAGAATGAAAAAAAATAATCAATAAGATATTAAGGGAGAAAGTGGTACCAAATCATTGTTAGACAGTTGAAGAACAGTCAAATATTCCAAACCAATTTTAGTCAATCAACCAAATACCCAAAAGTGCTCATGAATTGTTAACAGAGAAAATTATATGCCGTAACACGGTAATGTAAGACTCTTCTGTAGACGAAAAGCCATGGGAAAAACTTATAAATTAAGGGGATGTGATATTGGTGTATCCACTATAATCATCCAAAGTTATTCCATTGGATTTCTATTTATGTCAATCGCTACAACAATTACTAAGAGATAAAAGAATTGAAAGCTTAAGTGATGTTCAAAATAAAATTTATTGATATTGTCCTTAGTTATCAATTGATGTTAACTCATTTGGCACTAAAAAATTGGACGCTATTTATCGAAAGGTTGATATTATTGAGGCTGATTATATCATTGATTTAAAACCAAAAGTAGTAACAAAATTTTGTGTTTTAATTGTATATTAAAAAAACGACATTACCTTCCGGTCCCCCAAATATATGGCCGTTTAAACGATTTTCGATGAATTTCTGGGAAAATATTGAAAATAGTATTCAAAATACTTTTTGGAAATCCTTCAGAACATTCAGTTTTCCATCAACAATTTTGTACAAAAATTGCTTGAAACGATATTTTTTTACGGTTGTGATTACGGAGTATAGTTACAAGGAGTCCAAACGCAATGTTTAAAAATGACATCAATTTGAGGTTCAGTACCAGTAGAGCGCGCTACACATCACAAAGTACGCATTTGAATCATTACGTGGGTAGTGTTCACGGGCTGTTAACTCTCTAAGAGTAACCCAACTTGATAGGATAATTGTGGAATAGCTGTATAGAGTATTTGCTGCAGGTAGAAAGAGATAGACTCTATACAGCTATTCCACAATTATCCTATCCAGTTTGGCTATCCTTGTCTCGTTTTTGAGAGTTAACAGCCCGTGGTAGTGTTGTTGTTATTAGAAACGATGGGAAATGTGCCAGATATGGCGCTGACTCAAGAGGGTCTGAAGTACTAACTTATGATACCATAGTTACCTTACATACGGTATCTACATAATTTCGATTTAAGTTAGTACTACAAATACACTATCGGCGGCGCTACGTCTTGACACATTTCCCTTTATGCATTATACGATAGGAATACCCGGAATACCTTCTTAAAACCTTAGTGACCTTTGGTACGTTCTAAATACTTGCGTTGTAAGTGACAGAAAAGAGAATTATGATCTGTACATGAATATTGAGAAAAACCTATATCGGTTTGGACTCTTTATATCTATAGATATTCCTTGGTTGTGATAATAAATCATTCAACGCCTATTTCTCTGCTCTTTGGAGACGATTTGAATATTTTTAATTAAAATGAGATCAACTTCAATGTGTACCCCTACTAAATAAAATAGAACTATTAAAACCGGAAAATTCTAGCGGATCATACATAAAAAAAAAGTTTTCATATTCAGGACCTCAATTCCTCATCGTTAAAAACTTAAATCCACCTCAACCAAGGCTATTCAATTGCGTTTAACACATTTATTTTCTTTTTTTGTAATAAAAATTATTTTCCTAGTAAAATGTTGTATATATTTGGTAAAATACATTATTGGTTGAAGATTTTTAGTGACAAAAGTATTGGTAACAAAAGAAAAATCGAGCAAAATTTACTATAAATAATAAATAGTGCAAATTTGACTCATATCGATGTTATGCAATTAAATTACCTACTTTTATTTTATTTACATTCACGTTTTTCGTCGCAGCCTTGTGCATTTTCCTTTTGTGTCCCAGGGTCGGAATTGGGGTCAATTTCGATGCCCTATTTTTATATTGACGGAAAAAACAGGAAATTGTCTTATAATGATACATATACATATATGCATACATGCATATTGGCGGTCAAAGGTGCCTCAATCAACTGACCGTGCATTTGAAAATCGTTCAGATACATTTTAATCTAATTATGTACATATCTAGTTTTAAATGATAGCTATCGAGATAAAAATAGAGCTTTCAACTGTGTTTTTTTCCCAAGTGTATACAGTTATTAAATTTTATGTTAATTTTGTGATAATGTGATTGGTTCCATTTAATGCGAAACAAATGACGCATCATCGTTTTTATTGGTCAGGTTTGAATTTCATCTTTTGTTTTTCGTTAAAGCTTATGCTTTCTATATTGGTATATTGCGAAGAAGATCAAGGTGATATTCAAATGTTTTATGAAACCCCTTTTTTGTCGCCAGATTTATACTGTACTAACTAATATTATATTAGTCATAGTACGTCAGTCATTCTTTTCATATATCAGCTCATTGTTTTAAGTGTTTAATTTTCCTTAAGAGTGTGAAAGTTCGGCGCGTGTTCGTAACGATTGAAAGAGATTTATAGTAATAGGTTATTAATAATTTTATTAGGCAATAAAACCTATGGTGCTAAAATAACTATCGTAGATAAACACAATCCAACAAGTGTGGAAGTGGTTATGCATTCTCGTTAAACACTTCTTGCCTTTAAAATGCTTGTTTTCATATTTTATGCGTTATTACATGTACAGTTTCTGGCTATATTATTAGATGCACTTGAGAGTTTATACAAAATGTGCATATTCTACTAAATTAAATTTAATATTGTTTACTTTTTACATTATTTAAAGATGCAGTGATTTTTAAGAAATAAATTTTCTGGGTAAGGGTAAAACTTTGTTTATTATCCCTATTACCCTATTTTAGGATAATAGCCTTGATTTGAAACCCATTGAAAATATGTGGAAATTGCTGAAGAAAAAAGTAACTAAAGAGGTGGTCACAACAGAAAAATAGCCTTTAGGGGCCATCCATAAATTACGTCACACTTTAATGTGGGGGAGGGTATCACCGTAATGTGATATAGTGTGACAAGGGGCAGGGGGGGATAAAAGCTTTGTGACGTCACATGTTAAAATTTAAAATACTAAAACACGAAATTTATATGTGAATAAAAAATGTTCGAACTTGATCTATTCTTTGATCTAATTCTTTGTTTGATGAATGATGACGATGCTTTTTGGATGGAAGAAAACGATGTCGACACTAAGGATGTTCTTGACGTTCAAATTCAGAATGAAAATGAAGTGCCTGATTTACCAGTAATAGGATACCAGTAATATAATAAGGAGTGGGTCCAAAGTCCATGAATACAAGATTATTAAGTCGAGATTATTAGTCGCTTTTTGTTTCCTAACTAGTCGTTTTTTCTTTCTGTTATCTTAAATATATGACTTAAGTTGATTTTATTGAAGATTGTTTAATAAAAATAAGAAAAAAATGAAAACTACGTTTTTCTTTTGGTTATTTTTAAATACATGCATAAGTTTGAAAAATGTGTGACGTTACATCAGGGGGAGGGGATTCTAAAAATGTGGCAATCTATGACAAGGACGGGGGAGGGATTTAAAAGTTCTAAAATTCGTGTGACGTAATTTATGGATGGCCCCTTAGAAAAAATATTCACGTATGAAATCATCATCCACAAATACACCATTCTGCGCAGAATGGGAACTATCATTAACTATCATTAATCGAGCTTTCAATTAAATATTAAACAATTCAGTTCGCCATAATTAAGAAGATGTTTAGTTAATTTGATGCTAAAAATGTATTTTTAGTAAGTATGATTTTTGGTCACGCCAGTTGGTAATAAGCATAATAAATAAAATTTGTACAGGAAAGTAAACCCAATCAAAAATATGGACCGAAAATAAATAGCTCTTACTTCAGGTTTTATTTAAAACCTATAGCGCATCTATTAATATGACCAGGGAATGTATTCCATTTCAAAGTTGCATAATTAGATAACAAAATAAAAAGTTCACTTATATGATTTAATCTTATTATATATCTACATTGATGTAACATCTCATAATAACTAACATCTGAACTCTAACTATGTAATATTTATTGATATTTATCTCAGTGATTTCAGCCTAGGAAAATTTTCCTTGTTATTTTAACAGAAAAACTAAGTTTATTACTATCAGATTAGTATACAAGGATAATACAAATAATTTTAAGGAAGGAATAAAAATAAATATAAAGCACTATTCTTTTTCTGAGCCTACAGAAGAGCAAGTAATTAATTTTAAGTTTCTAGTAAAAATGAAGACGTATTTTTCAACATTCATATAACAAAGCCATTTTAAGCGAAAATTATTCACGCTATAGAAGAGAACATATTTGACTGCTATTGGAAGATAACCCTGTTTTATTTTTTACATCAGATACAGATTACAGTAATATTTTTAGAAAATTATTTTATTTACGATAAAATTACTATTAGAGTTTGATTTAAAAAAAGTACGTGCTCTATGGCAATTTTCCTCATGACGCGGGTCAGGTGACGTCACACAAAAGTAAACAACAAGCAACTGAAAGCACGTTTATATAACTACTAGCTGATGCCCACGACTTCGTCTGCGTAACGTAGGTGTTGATTATATTTTCTTCATAGATTTGCTATTTGTATATGGAAATTTTTATTTTTCTCACTTCTTTACGAAAAACATAGTCATCCTTACACTATTTAATCGACTTTAAAAAGACTTATCTAATAAAATGTTCTTTAGAATAAAATAGTTATTGGTGATATTCAATTAATTTTCAAAGAATATTTAAAAACATATATAATTAGTATGGTCTATTGCGTATGCCTACGGTAGGTATACCAACCGTGAACCAAATAATCTGTAAATCAATCAGCATCTATGCAGAAATAAAAAATATAAGTTCAATAAATTCGTTCTTAATTACGACTTAAAACAGTCATAAGTTTTCAAAATACTCGCGTCAAAATAACAGAAGTTAAGGGTCTAGATTTTTGAATATTAGTAGAAATCCCATCTCACTGCCTCGATTCCCGAATGAAACCTTTTCCCAAAACTATTACCTTTCTGCAATGTACAACACTACCGCGAAATTAAAATTTGTGTACAATTACATGAAACTCAGTTCCTCCATAATCAAGTATAATCATTGTGCAACTATACACTTATTAAAATATCTGAATTTTAACTATACAATTAAATCATATTGGATAGTCTCGAGTTCACCATATACGATTTGATGTATGCCTTTTGCACTGGAAGAGCATTTTAAATTTCTTATATCATTATGACTTACCATTTGTTTAACATTCAAAACACACCTCCCCTCCTTTAAATTGTCATTCTTTCTCTGTCGATAGGAGCCACTACCTTTAGTTCACAAAAATTGCGATAAGTATTTTCTTTTAGTTTGCCGAATTTCAGAGGGTACTTGCTCACTAATGTATTTATTTGTGAATAAGTATTTCGGTTTTTCAGGTTTACAATTTCTGAGAGCCAAAAAATGTTATGCTAACTTATAAACTTGACTTAACCTTTTTCAGATATAACTATCAGAGCTTAAATTTTCAAGCAGACCCTAAGTTTTTGTTTCTAATAATATACCAACTTTGTTTTATATTAAGCGGTCATAACATTTCATCCTTAACGGCACTTTGATTATGAAATGTGAATAATTTTTCACCCATTTAGGGTAGGAATTTTAAAAAAAAAATTCTTATCATATGCCTAATTCTTAACGGAATACACCGATTATATGAATTGTATGTCAGAGGGGGTATACACGATTTTATATATGAACGAATTTAAAAACGTTTTTACTATAAGCATTATTACACAATTACTTTTTTCGTTAATATTTTCTTATTGAGCAACCCTCGGGTTCAAAAATCTTATGTTTTTTTGAATATAAAATGTTTATATTTCAATGAAACGATTTTTTATACTTTAAAATGAAGTAACTGTGCTAGTTATTAGTTCAAATAAACAGATTAATAAAAAATATTTTCTTACTTTTAAATACCTTTCCATCGATATATAACTCGCCTGTCTAAAGTAATTTTTTTTCATCCCTCAGTTTTTACGTAGAGAATACATTCCTATATTATTTTTAAGGAATGATAAATAGCCTACTGTGAGTGGGTAATTGTGTTGTATCTTAGCACCAAATTTCATTATATTCGGTTGTTTCGCTCTATTATAAAGACACACAGTCAAAAATTTTAGAAATGTTAAATTTGGAATAAGGGCCTCTAGGAACAACTATTTACCCTTAAATTTGGTTCAAAACTAAAATGAACAGACAAACGTAAGAATTTTATGTATTATGTAGTATAGATTGGAATTCGTTGCACTAATAATGATTTACAAGTAATGCATAGTATTATAATGTACAAGTACATCGACAAAATCCTCGAAAAAGCTGTTAGTTCCTGTTTCAATTAATCTAGAAATCCCAAAAAGTGGTCAAATTTAGCTGGTTGAGATTCTAACGGCCTAACGGTAAAGCAAATAATTCCAATGTATATATGGTATGTGAGAATATCAATTTGATGTAATTTTATTTGAAATATATTACAGTAATGTAGTTATTGGATTTTTCCAAGAATTAGTAAATTATTAGTCGTATACATAGTATATGCAATATGCATTCACTAAATAGATCTATAGATCGGATGATATGATTTGTTTATTTTCAGTATATCAGTACTAATATATATATATAAATATATATATATATATATATATATATATATATATATATATATATATATATATATTTATATATATATATATATATATATATATATATATATATATAACATATATATAATATTCTAAAGTCTTTCTGTACATTTAAATTTGTAATCCCATTTTAGAGAGAGTTATTGTTTTAAGATGTCCTTATTTCCAATTTAACATTTTTAAATCAATTTACTACTTTACGACATAGCACAACTACTTACAATTTACTACTTTCTTAACATTTTATTGTATCAATTGACGATATAATGACTAAATAATTAATTTTTCGTAACAATTTAATTACTACTAAACTTTTAGGTCACAAACAAAACGATTTCTTTTACATACCTCTGCGAATGATTTCCCATAATTCAAACTAAAAATTTTTGTTAGCTAATTGATATAGACTATAGAGTGGTTCGGTTAGTCAGTCTTACGGGTTCGGTGGAGGATAAGACACATCCCCGACTCATGTAACTTACGTACCATTATATACCTATGTTTTGATTTGAAAAAATCATATTATTTTATTTTTCCAGTTAAGAAGGGTTCGACGGATGCACATATGATGCTGGTGCGGGTCAATACCTTCGACAAGGTTAAGAACCACTGTTCTTCCGAAATTTTTAGGGACTCTATTTTTTCTTTTATAAATGACCACGAATAAAAGAAAGAAAAATAATAATTCATTAATAAATATTATCAATGGAATCTAAGTAGGATGTTTGCGTAAGTTCTATAAAAATATTTTCAATCAAGTACACATAAATGGCGCAATTAAAATCTATAAAAAGAAGTGAGATTTTCATAAAGTCTTCGACCAGAAATAAATGGGTTTAATGACTGTCTTTTTACAAAAATAACAACACGTAGGTATTGATTTTTAGAGTTCTGAAAGGGAAGTAAAGACAAAATTTATGTTCATCCAAATTATTAGGGATGGAGAGTTGTTCTTCGGATTCTCATTCGAAATATTGATTTTTTTTACTATAGTTTCTAATTATTTTTGGGATTTTGATAAAAGATGTGGTTCAAATCGTTTTGATATAATAATTATTTTTTGCAAATGATATTTATTTTGATATTAATACTAATTTTAATTTTGTTTTTCTTTATTTTCAATAACCAAGGTTATCGAATTAATCATACCGTGAGTTCATGCTACAGCTGTGATGGTATAACTCTAATTAAAAAATTGCCCTAAGTAAAAATAATTTCTGACTTAATAAACTTACTTGCTTTGCGGCAAATTCGTGGATATATAATACTACGAAATTACCGATAAATTTAGCATTTTAAAGAGAGATTTTATGTAACTACTTCATCTAAATGGATAATCTGTGGGCACGGTAGTGTCTCCGCAAGGTGACCCAAAACCGAGGAGGACTTTACAGTATACATATATAATATTTTCGAAATATTTCGTCGTATTTTCTGACCTTCATAACTTTGGTCTGCATTAGAGACTAGAGGGTTCAAATTATCATGAAAAAAAATAAAAATTCCAAACTTATGAAATTTTAAATTTCTAATTTTTATACTTAAGATTTTATTAATACCTGAAATACATTGATTTTGCCACTCAGTTTTTAAAACCTTTAGGGTACTTTTCGAAGTCCTAGAAGACTGAAATTTGGTATGCACACTAAGATTTGCAAGCAAATAATTGAAAAATTCAGAAATCGGTAATTTGTTTTGCAACCCCCATAAAGAAGTGTGTAGGTCTAAAAAACGAAATTAAATTATTTCCCGAGGTTATAGAAACTTAAAATTTAGTATACAGCTTAGGATTTATTCATAAACAATAAAAACATAAGAAATCTATAACTTTTGCTCCTCAACATCTATAACTGTCTTTGTCTTGATCAATAATTCTATGGGTTGGTGTGCAACAGATTGCTCTAGATCTTCTAATGCTTTCCGCAGAACTGATAAAGATTCACGAGTGATCTCCACCGGGTAACTGAACCGAAGTTTTTCACAAAAGAAATCTTCAACATTGATATTGAGCATGTCCCTGAGACCTTTAGTGCGGTGGTTTCTCCTTTGCCTTTCGCATCCTAAGCCGTTGACTCTTGAAGAATTCCTCCATCATTGGGGATACTTTTGCTATCCCAAGGGCAAAAAAGTAAAGTGACGTTCGATTATTCTGGGATTCACTCGTTCCCCTGTCTATTTCGGTCATTACACATTTTTATCTTCATCATAGGAAAGTAAAGACTGAGGAGTTTTCACGTTATTGAATCTAAGATCTCGCAGCGTTTTTCATCTCCTCAGCTACTTTAGAAGACGGTGGAGGTCTTAAACAAACTCCTTCATTTAATTAAATAACCACAATTTCAAATATTCAAAATTAATACCAGAAATAACAATTACATATATTTAAACAATGTATGCAAAATTTGTTTTCTTTATTAATATTGTTTGTTTTCGAGAAAACGGAGAAAAACCTTTGGACCTACCGGGTCCAAAACTATAAAGAAATTATAGGTCCAACGAACTTGTACCCTGAACTAAAAACTGTTGTTAATTTTTTTTTAGTATAGAACCTAGTTGCACAAAACTAGGATTTTCTTGAAAAATATTATGGATTTTTTTTTTTGAAAAACGTATTGAAAAATAATTAGAAAAAAGCTGTTGAATGGTCCTTAGACTCATGTGTACTTTAGCACACCCACAATCTGGCAATGTTGCATTTTCGACTATGTTTTTAATTTAATTCGCGATTAAATCGGTCCATAATGAAAATTTAGCCACAAAAGAGGGAATTATACCATATTAGAATGGAAATAACAAAAATATCGCGAATTTAATTAAAAACAAAGTCGACAATGCAACATTGCCAGATTGTGGGTGGGTTAAAGTACACTTGAGCCGTTCCTTATATTATATGTTAAGAACTTATTAACTTGACTAAACTAAAAAGCATGCATAGTGCACGAGCTGTCATCTAGCGACTCTTTTGCAAACTAAAACATACTCAGATTCCTCATTAACATTTTTTTATACATGTAAGCACAAAAATCCAATTTCTTTCCCTAGAATACTCTAATTGTGTCTAGTCAGCCCATTGTTTTTATTTTGGTAGATTTTAGAAGCTAACTGTTGACCTACTGATGGCCGAGGGGCCAAGGGAGCCGCTCCAAAACTGGTAGATGTCGGGTTCGAATCTCGTATCGAGCAAATTTTTGATATTTCTTGATTTATGGATTTTTATTAAGTCTAGAGTCACTAAAGATCAAGTAATTATAAGGCGACAGTAAATAACAATAAAAAGCTCACTTTTCATAAGAAGAAAATAACCTAATAAATAGCCTACATATTGTAAATTGTTGCAATTTAAATTGAAATCTGAACTCATAATCCTACTTTTTTTGATTTTTTTGAATGAAGCAAGACATTATCCTTAAAAATAATGAATATTGGTCTTACGGGCCTTTTAAAATGAATGAATGATTTAAAAACGTTTCCATATTGGGTTTGCAAGTCCATAGAAGTAAAAAGTTAATAGGTAGGTTGAAGATTAGTAGATAAACATCTCCAGTTCCTTAGTGTATGTAGAGAATATGCATAAAAGCCGTAACTAAAAATCACTAAAACCGTCTATTTTTCTAATAAAATTTGAGTCATACAAAATACGTAACTATTTTTTTAAGAAGAACGAGATTGATAACTATTTTGGTAAACTAATACTACAAAGTGCAGCTATCCGCCATAATATGCTGAAGATTAATCAAAGTGAATGACGTCATAGTTGTATAAAAGATTGCATTAGAACAAAACGAGCGATACTTTCTTAATGGGAGTGTAGTGGTGATGAAAGCTGAGTTAAGAGGCCTGATATCATTATCATTTGCATTATTAATTCATTCTTTTTAACGTTAGAATGTACAAAAAAGTATATTTGATAAGACAAAAAAGGTTTTCATCTTTCAAAAGTTATATCTCAAGGAAATATTTTTACAACTTTAGTTGAGAAAGGAAATGTCAGCACAGCGGAATTAGTCAATAATATGAAGAAATGGTGGAGGATTGCAAAACACAGAGTATCTTTCACTTGCAAAAAAAACAAATCCATACAGACTTCCTTTTGAATCCATCGTGGATGAGAGAATACGATTTTTGAATAGAAGTTTTATATCTTGGCTTCAAATTGAAAGAAATTATAAGAAGGTAAAAGTGATAATGTTTCAGTAAAGATATTTTAAATGCTCTTCCTAAGATTTCTTAATTCTTGAAATTTTCAATCAGTGACGTTTCTACAGGAAGGCAACTGGAAGCAATCCTATCGGGCCCCCGGTTCTAGAGAGACCCTTTAAAAATTGATTGATTTATTATTGATTTACAAAAAAATGTATGCAATAAACACTTTTTATTGAAAAATGACTCAACTAAACTATTTAATATAATAGTACATAAACTCATAATGACAATATTTCCGGTAAGTCGAGATTTTTTTACTTCGTGAGATTATGAACAGATTTATGAAAAATAGAATTTGTTGTTTCATACTTCTTTTGGTTTATTTATATTTTGTTGTAAATTTAAGTTAAAAATAATTTTTCTTAGTGAAAACAGTTGAAATGTAGTAGGGGTCCAGTAGTTTTAGTTTACTCATGGGCTTAAAAAATCTAGTAACGCCACTGTTTTCAATAACTCATTTGAAGTTTTTATTGATGTATTATCACGCTGAAAGATAGTGCACACCTCTTGTACACTTTTGAATTAATATTTAATGACAAAATAACAAAATTATTCAATGAGCATCTAATGTGTATATGCTTGGTTTACAGCAATGACGTCACAAGCGACGCCATAACACTTCCAAGCGTTTTGGTGTGAGTTTTAAATTTGAAAACTGCGATGTTAATTTTCTTACTAAGCCTATAATTTTTGTAGGAAAATGTTATTTTACGTAAAAAATATATATTTCCGATCATTATAGTATATTTTTTCAATATTTATCATCATGGCAATTCGGGAAACAATTTATAACATAATTCACTATTTATTTGAGTGTTTTTGATATTTTGATATTTTTATTAGCCAAGTTGAAATAAAGATCATCAGTATAATTGAAAGTAAATAATGAAAGAAAACCTTTAACTCATTTTTGGTTACGTTTGACCAATTTTAGCGTTGAATTCGAGTTCGAATTCGAGCGTTGAACGCGGGTAAATATTGAATACTCAAAAAACACATTTCAAGAGTTTAATTATAATTCGAATTATAAAAGAAGTTAATTATAATTATAAGTTTTAATAGGACGGCGATAGAAAAGAATGCAGAAAATAATTAATAACCGAGATAACAAAAATTGAAATATTGTAAAAACTCAAAAAATAAAAAATATTAATTGATGAGATGACACAAGCTAGCAGAATGTTTCATTTTCCGATTAGAAATAAGATAATTTTGAATGTTGGGGAAGTAAAGTCGAAATTCTATTTAAAATACGAGTTTTATGGTTCAAAGGATTTTTCCAGGGTCAGGCTATGTTTAAAGGGGTTCAATCGTTTGATAGAAAAACAATAATAACAAGTTTACTTATAGAGCTGCGATATTTATAGATATTCTTCCACCTAGGTTCAAAAATTAAATTTTTCGATAAGGGATTGCATAAAAGTAAATACAAAATTTATCATTCCATTTACTTTATAAACGCTACGCTTATTTATATTTTTATTAATTATGTATCAACTTGTGGTTTTATTTGGACGATTTAAACAATTGATATTCTGCACGTCGCTATATTTTGTAGCAATCGGAGAGCTGCGAACGGAAAACACCGCCATATTGATCGCTAAAAACACTTGAAAGAAAAATGGGACAATTTAAATAAATTTCTTCATGGAAATCAAACAAACAAAACAAGTGAGGAACACTTTATGTGAATCAATGTGATTTTATTTTTAAAACTCCCAACTATTCAATTATTATCAGAACAATTGAGTAAATCATAATGAGTAACAAAAATTGAGTAAATCATATTGGGGATATTAGTTCAATGGTAATGTAATTTATTCTTTATAAAATAAAATAGAAAATGTTTCCAATTTTTTAATTGGTATAGGTAATCTTAATTGAAATTTAAATACGTTTTACTCAAAAGTTCGACATTCATTGAGTCACGTAGAATGGATGATCATTTAATTTCTTTCGGCAATTAGTTAACTAATTAATGTTTTTATAGAATCGAAATTCAAATTAAATACTCCTCAATTATGAATAATAATAATCGATGTTTTATCGATTATTATCGAAATTAAGTGGTAAAGAAAAAAAAAATATTTTGGATAGACATAAATCTTAGAAATGGATAAGCAAAAATTTAAGTTGATCAACTTTCATTAAATTTATATATATTTTATTATATTTACATATATTCAAGTTAAATAATTATTAATTATTATTCCAAGGCTTAGTTTTAAAGGAAATGTAATATAAAGTTTTTTTCTACCTACGCATTATATCAGGCGAACATATTCTTTGTTTTCTACTCACCGCAATCGGGGTTGTAAATCCTCTTTTCAACATATCCAACATTCCAATCCTTGCTCCATTCTACTTACTATTTTTTTGGTTCTTCTAGTGTTCGTTATACAGTACCTATTATGAGCCATTTTCCTATACGAAATTAATCTTTCTTAATCTTTCTTTTTTCAATTACTCCCTTTATACTTCCTCGTTTGTGAAAGCTTCTTCATTTCTTCCATTTAGTTTTCTCAACTCTTATTCAATACCTCAATTCAAAACTCTAGTAAAATATATTCTACTCATAAATATACAGATAAGTAACATATATTCTAGTAATGAAAATCATATAAAGTGATTTTTTTGCTTTCTATCTTAAGCTTATTGTTAACTGGCTAACTCTGTTACACTCGCGACTTCATTTGTGTACCGTAATAATGTACCATTGCTTACCATTTATACAAAATTTCAAAACACATTATGGAGGAAAAATCTCCACCACTCTTTTAGCGAGCTATGAGTCATGCTTTCCCCTCTATATCATCGTATTTTTAGAGGTAGTAAAAATGACGTGGACTTAATTTTAATTAAAAACTTAATTAACTTAAACTTAATTAAAAACAAGTATTTTAAAGTTAATAATATTTGAATGCTTTTAATAGATTTTTTGAATTTTTTTTATAGTAGGTTGCATTGTTTGGAAGCACAATAAGCCTTAATAATAAGCCTTGAGGCTCAACTAACGTCATCCTAGAAAACCCAACTTAATAAAAAAAAGGTTGCGTTGTATCAAAGCTGATAGAGAAATAAGTGATAGAAAATCTGATATGCATGTAACAAAAAAGGACAAAAACATAAATATAGCCGATGTTCAGCCACGCTACGAAATACTACGATATAATGCTTATATTTTACCATCAAGTTCTATACTTGTTATTCTTAATATTTTTATACTTTTTATTTTATTTTCTATGCTTTTATATATCTTACGTTCAGATCAACGTACAGATGTACGAAGAAGGGAAGACGCAAATTGGCCATCATGCGTCTTGCCTCTCATCAAGGTATTTTTAAAATCCTGGTGCTCCTCCCCCGTGGTATTTAAATTTTATTACTCAAAATTTTACGGTTATTCACCTGAAGTAAGCTTTAAAGGCCATTAACTTGGTCTCTAAATAAGCTTCCAAAGAATAAGTCATCCATGAAAGAAAAAAAGAAAAAAATGAAAGAACAAGAAAAGACAAGAAAATATTGCTATGCCCCACCGTTGGGGCCTGCGCCCCGTGTTGGCAATGACGTCTATATTTTGAATGGCGAAATTTTGAATTACTAGTCCAGATAATTTAGACCAGTTGTTCTTTACCTTGTAAGAGGTGCTGAATTCCTCCAGTTTCATTTGCGCATTCATCGAACGCTTCTCAGTTGAAAAAATAAAATATTATAAAAATATATAAAAAAATAATATAAAATACATCACATTTGATAAGTATATATTTATCCATGGGAGCACAAAATAAACAAAACCATTAAGAACAAAATCGCCGAACCCGCGAGACTGACTCATCGAATCCCTGGGATTCGATTGAATTCAGTTCAAAAACGTTCAATGAACGTTAGGGGCAACATTATAATAAAATTATGAAAAGTTCCCATCGATCTCATGTGTGCAAAAAATCTATTCAGTAGCAAAGTTCGCAAATATGTATTTAACTTTTTATTTTTTTTGAAAGTAAATTTTGGAATTGCTTTCATTAGAAATGGTTAATGTTATAAAAAAAGTATAATAACAAATTCACAATTATTGTGGAAAATTTCATGATTTACAATTTTTGACTAAAATATTTTTACGGTAAAACTAACCGTTACGCTGAAAAATCCAAAAATGCATTCTGCTAACTTTGACCTGATAAAAAAAAGTGACAAAGAAACAATGTTAAAACGTAAGCTGACTAGCCATATATCTAGTGGGTCAATATTCAAAAAATGAGCTTCTTGTTAATCCTATGAAAAAATATTTTTAACTTTTACATCGATTTTTCCAACCATTTTTCCGATACAGCATAAAAGCCATTGAGAAACCTATCAGATGAGAGGATATGCTATATCAGATAAATCCTTACTTACCTCTTCGGCAATGTGAGACCCTTCGTACGGGCAAAAAGAGACAGACAGACGACAAGGCTAAGAAAAATTGTAAAATGACAAACTTCTATATGGATGATTCCATTAAAAATTAAATTAAACATGACAGATATTTGTTTGTTTGGTTAGTTTTCACAATATAATACGGAATAGTAAAATTGGACCTTTAAACACTTCTCACTCTACTTGAAGCCCTCTCCCGAAGAGTCCTTATATTAAGCCCTTCATGTATTTTGAATCTTTTTTTATTTACAAACTTTGTTTTTGCACTCTCTGACTCTTTGTAATAATTGCAGTATGTCATACTTACAACACTCGTGGGTTAGTTGTGTCCAATGACACAATTAACATTAAAAATTATAGCTAAACAACATTAATAATATTCTAAATACAATTATAGTATAAATAGTATTCTTAAATATAATAAAACTAACAACTAATATCACTAAAATCGGTCTGTCAGGTCAAGTATCGACACTCTTTTGAGGCGCTTAACATCCGCACTGTTATCAAACAGATTAAAGGCAAGGTAGTTTGGTTGATCATTAAGTCTAGCTTGATAAACCCGCGCTCTTCAAGTGATCACATCTTTCACATGTTCCAGCTCTAGGTCATCGTGGATTCTTACATTATTTATGTACCATGGTGCACCGATTATTATCCGCAGAACTTTGGATTGAAATCTTTGTATTATTTCCACGTTTGAGTTGGATGTTGTGCCCCAAAGTTCCACTCCATAGGTCCAAATTAGTTTTATTATTGATTTGTACAGAACCAATTTGTTTTCTATGGTCAACTGTAACCAATCAGCCAATACAACTTTCCGTATTTCTTGTTAAGCTGCTTTCTTTTTTCTTTTATGTGTTTTGCCCAAGTTAACCGTCTATCCAGGTTCATTCCCAAACATTTGACATGATCCGTTTGGGGTACCTCTGTATTATTGTGCATGTATTACTGGCGGGAAGGTATTTTAAACCTAAAAAGAAAGTTAGACAGTGTCTTATTTTCGGAAAAAGACGGTAATAAAAGATACAAGAAAAAGGGTGTTAGGGAAAAGAAGATTTTTTTGTTTTATGTAGAAGAATTTATTATAGAGGTAGAATCATTCGAAAATCGAAAAAATGTGTATTATTTTTGTCAGTATTAGGTAATGCGATATTTTTGTTAATTTTATAGCTGGATTTCGCATAAATACATAAAGCAGATGCACTGTTGAAAAAATCCACGGGGATTCACGTGATCACATTTAGTCGATTGATGACGCAAATCCGATCGATGCTAACGGGGGATGTTTTAGATCAGCAAAATAAAATTTTAATACTAAGTAGGTAGAGATGTCAGCTGAAAGAATTTGCGATAAAATGAAAACATAATATTGTATATTTGTCATGTTTTAATTTTATGACAAAAAAAGTTTTATAGTCACTTTCTAAATTTGGATAAAATAAATCTTTTAACGACCGAATAAAAATAAGAATTCGTGTTTCACACCAAATGGAAGGAAGGAGATTTAATAAATCTTTAAAAATTAGTCTTTTGCTTTTTCTTAGCAACGAAACCTAAAGGTTTATGGACCTAAAGGTTTATAGACCTAATCCAACCATGATTGAAAATTTATTAATTGTTTGTTTTTTTCTTCCGCAAACTCCAAAGTAACGTTTCTGGGTGTTTCGGCCAACCTTATAATTTTAAAGATGACGAAAAAATAAGTAGTTACATGTATGAAATTTTTTGCGACCGACGAGAGTTGAAGCACGTTTTGAAAATTGGTATTTCCAAAGTTCCAATGTTAACATTTAAGCAGATATTATTATTATAGCAGGATTTGATTTATTGAGTTCATCAAGGTTTATTTTTATATTTTTTGACTTTTGAAAATTTCCACTAGAAAAAAGTATGATTTGATCTTAAATACGAAAATTTGAATATTTAATTTTCAACTTTCAGAGTTCAACAAAATGAACAAGGGTATACCCAAATTAGATAATTACCATTTGCTTGTCTATAAATATCCAGTCATTTTAATCGCCAGAAAAAAGTGGTAAGCTATACCTAATTGAAATTTCTTTACAATTTGCATTTATAATGAAAGAATTTTAAAAAAGAATACTCACATTTTTTGTACATATAGAATAAAGATTATAGATATATACTATTATCGCATATTTATTAATTTTTTTTAAACAAAAATATCAACAATTACACGGAAAAAAACCATATCAAAAATAGCAAAAAAAGTATCATAAAAACTGCTGTATTATATTAAAGTAGAGGTCCTGAACTAACGTTTTATACTCTTTACAAAATCGCATCGTAAATGTCATTTGACAGAGATTAGTACTTAAAGCAGCAAACAGTCCTATTCTCTTTCATAAATTTTACGATTTTCTAATAAGAAATGTAACAGTAGTCGGTAAAGAAGAGTTTGTCCTATTCGACAATTTCTTTTTATTCTACATTCTTATATATTCTTATATTTTTATTATAATAATGAGACAAATTAGTTATTATAAAACAATTACTTATTCATCACAATATTTTCTTTCACGATTATAATGGTTATTTTTTAATGTATGTAATAAAATAAACCAGGTTTTTATGCTAAAAAAAATGATCAATTTTTAATTATTGCAGGTTGTGTGTTTGAGACAATGTGTAGAAAATATTTTCAATAATGATAAAAGTACAAATAATCATACATAAAAATATTATTATATTGAAACATATTTACATCTATTTCTAACAAGAACTGAAGTTTTGTTCCTAATTTTGTATCATCGTTACTTTAAAACGTTTAGCGTTATTGATTCATTTGTTCGAAACGCTTATAGAAATAGTTCATATATAAGCTCATACATACTAAAAATATAATAATTCAGGGAATTTTTAGTTTAATGCAAATAACTTAAGACCTGTGAAAAATTTCAAAAACTTTTATTGAGATAAGTTATAGGAAAAAAAGTGCTCTACAAAATATATCCTATAAAATTTTCTCATAAAATTGATGGTTACGTCAAAAAATTGAAAAAATATTAAAATTTCTCTTTAGTTCAACTTTGACCTCGAATAACTTTTGAAGGAATAAATACATCAAAAACTTGTACGAGGCCTTTTTTGTAGATCGTTCAATTTTCTACAAGAATATACCTTAGTCATTCCGAAATATTGCTACCAACGTGAGCTATAAAATTCCAAAGTGCACGGGAATATTGTTCCCATGTTATTTAAATTTGCGATGCGGCACCTTTTAATATTAATATGAAGAGCTTAAACTTTCACAGGATTTTTTTTATCATTCCCAACAATATTTTCGATATAATTAAGAGAAAAAAAATCATCATTTTTTTTGAATCAGTCTAATATGGATGTATTCATAGAGAAGTCAGAGGGTAGGGATAGACAGTAAAAGGGTAATAGTAGTTTAGTTTCTTTCCCTTATATATATTATCTATGTATATTCATTTCCATTCACAGAAAATATTAACAATATAAAATCATAATTTTTGAAATGTAACTTTTTACAGAAAACTGTTATAGTAGTTACGATGTTAAAACGTCAAAAATTCAAATATAAATAGAAAATTTCAAATAAAATCTTGTAAAGAATAAGAAAATGAAAGTCTGGTCCTAGATTACAATGTTACTATCGTTATTTTTATTTTTTTCCGAGTACAAATATTTCGCTACTAGCAAAAATAGTTTCGCTTTTCATATTACAACATTAAAAGAAGATTAGAATAACATTTTTAATTAACTGTTTTATTAACAATTAAAATAAATTTTAAGGCTTGTTTTAAAAAAGTTCATATCATAACGTAGCTTTCAAAATGACACTAATCAGATGACGTAACCCCAAAGTAAACAACAAGCGACTGAAAACTTTTTGATATAATAATTGTAAATTGTTGCCCTAATAATTGTTTATAAGTGATGCATAGTACCACAAAGTACAATCGACAATCAATCGACCAAAAACCCGGAAAAACAATTTGTTCCTGTTTTAATGAATCCTAAAAACCAAAAAAAAATGGTTAAGTTTAGCTTATCGGGACCCTAATAGTACATCAGAAAATTCAAAAGAACAAATGTATAAATGTGAGAAGATTATTTTTATCTAACCATAACTATTGTTTCTAATCCATAACAGTAATGTTACTAGATAGATAGATTAATTGTTCTGTCGTTTTTACATTCTAAAGTTCTACTGTACAAAAATTGTGATTATTTTTGAAAAATTGACCAACCATCAGTAAGCCAACTTTAGATAGATTTCTCCTTTCAGCTTGCACAAATGTTTTCTCCATTTCGGTTCCCAAAACTACATAAATAATTATCTAATTTTGAAATTTGCCAGACCATAGAGAAACATTATTAGTAACTAATACTTAAACCAATCGATTAACAGTATATGTAGAAGAACCTTTGTTTACTTATATGGGACGCCACAGAGTTGCAACCAATCACGAAATTTTTCTTAAAAATTAAAGATTTTATTCACAATTTTCATACAAAAAAATAAACTTATTTTATTAAGCTTACTGGTGACCGAGTGGTCTAGTTGACCGCTTCAAACTGGTGTTAGGTTCGAAGTTCGTATCGAGCAAATTTTCGATATTATTTGATCTACGAAATGTTATTATCCCTAGTGTCGCTAAAGACTTTGGTTGTTATAAAGCAACGGTAAATAACAACTAAAAAAATATTTCATTATGAAAATTAATAAAAAAAGTTTTTCAAAAGCTTTTTCTATACATTCTATTTGAATGACATCAATTCGTACCATATTTAAATATAATAAAAAAATCTATTGGATTTTGATGATTTAAAATCATGGGTTAAGCTAGGTTACCATAAGCGTTCCCAGCGTTCAGTTTAAGCGTTAAAGTAGGCTATTATTATTGAAATTGTAAGCAAATGTACGTGAGAATTTTAAATGTGTATTATTTTAATAAATATAACGTAAATAAGATAGCAAAACTGTTGTGTTGTGGATTATAAAAATACCAGTAGGAAAAATTAGAGTAAAGTGTATAAATTTTTGATGACCAAATGGAAAATAAATCAAAGGAAAACTTCAGTTAGAAGGAGAAATTAAATAATTTCATTACCTTAATTTTTTTTTTTTTGGATAACAATTCGGAGATAAGTAAACCTTTGTAAAATTTGTAAGTTTTGTAATAATTTAGAAAATTTTTGATGTTAGTACCTAATTAAATAAATTAAATTTTTAAAAACTTGTATTATTTTTTTTTAATTTTCAAATTTTAATTTATAGTAGAAACAAAATTTTTTTACGAACAATTTAGTAATATTTTTAAATTTTTATTCCTTGCCTTCTATTGTTTTTGGGATTTTATAAATACAACAAGAAATACAAGATAGTTTACGATTCTCATTAACTGGTTAATATCGCCTTTATATCGACGATAAAATCGATACTAAGATTTTGTTCATACATTTATTTTTTACTTCTTAGTGCATTTTATCAATGCAAGCGAGGATTTTAAAATCTTTTTTAAAATACATTTTTTTCTCCTTGTTAGTCTTTCAACATATTTTAATATTAATTTTGTCACTGTCTCAAATTTGAATTAACTGGTTGTTGCCATTTGTTTCAACTGTCATATCGATTTCATTCTATTGCTGATTTTTTCATTTATCAGTTATGTTGGCTGTGTATTTATTTCACGGATAATTACTACAAGATAATATTAACTTCTATTTGCACCATAAAGTATAATAAACATACTAAATTCATCAAGCATTTCAACAAATTTTTATTTTTTTGGTGCAATTTATCAATACAAGCGAGGTTTTTAAATATTTTTTAATAGTTATTCGTACGTGTTTTTGGTTAAATTAACTTAAAAAAACTACAACCAATATAATTTGTCACATATTTTTATAGGGATTTTTATAACTATTTATAACAAATGCTTTTTATTCTGAAAATTCCTATTAACATGCATATGGAAACATATTCTAACAGCCCACTGTAGGCTATATCTCAGGGTGGCTAAACTTAATATTGGTATGATCGTCAATAATTTTTCTTATTTTTTGCGATTGACTTCGAAAAAGGGGTTAAATTAAAAACAAATACAAATTTAAGAAAAGAATGAGTAGAAGGGAGTATTAGCAGTACTATTTGGGAATCGGTTGTAGAATAGAAGAGTGTTTAATTTTAAATTCAATTTTCATTGCCTGCTAAATTTTAAGTACACATTTACAATTAAAAGATTTGAAATTTGCCTAACAAATTATTTAAAATAGCGGCAATTGATTGTCGACTGGTTCGCAATCGACCATTTGCCCACCTCTGTTATATCTTGTATGGCACTGCAGTCACCCACACAGCTAATATGTATTTACAGTAAACTCCCGATTATTCGGGCTAATGTTGGGAAAAGATGGCACGGATTGTCGAATAACACGGATAATCCGAACTATAATTATATATTTCTAAAATACATAATATATTTTAGTCTTATTTATGTAATATAATTTACCAAAGAACGTATAAACATAAATTTGAACATAAGTTCAAACAAATTAATTTTTGCTGCTTTGCCCTGATACGTATTTCAATTGCCAAGCAATTTTCCTCAGTAATGGTCCAGTCGTTTTTGATGTATGTTTTTGACTTATTTTTGAAATATTGCCTAAATGCCTAGATACGTATTTCGATTGCCAAGCATCTTCCTCAGTGGTGGTCAAGTAGTTTTGGATCGCTACGTTATTGCTATATAGTGGTTCATCATAACGTGTAACTTATCACTTAGATGTTACGAAATGATCCAATACTGCTTGGTCACCACTGAGGAATATTGCGTGGCAATCAAAATACGTGTCTAGGCAATATATCAAAAATAAATTTGTTTGAACTTGATCGTCATTGAGGAAGATTGCTTGGCAATCGAAATATATATCTGACCAATACATCAAAGTACATTTTTTTGGACTTTTGTTCTAATGTCTACGGTAAAATAGTTTTAACATGACAATGGTCTTACTTATTAGAGAAATCTATGATTCCACCCCAAATATTTAAGAAATCAAGCATGTATAACCCACAAACCGGATAATCCGCACACGGATAATTGAGAGTTTACTGTAGTTGAATAACCTATTTTATTATAACTTAGTTTTTATGAAGTCCAGAATTTCATTCTTCCTCCTTTCATTATTTTTTTTCATTTACTATTTGCACCGTATATGCTTTCCATTGACTACAATTCTGGGATTTATTTAGGCATCCGTACAATAATGTGCTAATGGTCTTTTGAAAATTGTTAGTCCATTAAGTTGGTGAACGCCCTTTGGATTTCCGTCCGTCTATGTTTTCTGAGTCATTCCAAACTTCCAAATTTTGATCATTCGAGAAGGTTCGTGAAGAAGATCTATTCCGGATCTCCTCCGGAGAGAATCTATTCCAAATTTTCGATTTTCTCAAGACTATCTTCGGGTTTCAGATATTTTTTTTTCGGGATTTTCCAATTTTCCTTGTCCAAAATCAAGCATGAATAATTTTTGACATAGCAAAAATAAATTTTGAAGGAAACAAGAATAGAAATTGTTGAAATGAATAGATCGTGACTGCTCCTTCATACTTCATAAAAATGTATTGAAAAAAATCAAAATCCTTCCAAGGTTTTAATGTAAATAAAGAAGAGACTAAGCAAAAACATAATGAATTCATTAGAAGAAAAAAAATTTCCTCAAATCATTTCCAAGCAATTACTTGTTGTCTGTGAAACGTATGAAACACATTGTAAAGCCGCAATATTAAATTTATTTAAATAAACTTTTTTTCGCATTCAATTTTCAAATGCTAACATTAATAATTTAAAAAATGCGTTTTTTTTTTTTTTTTTTTGGAGGCGGAAAAAGGTGTACATAATATTTGTAGTGTCTTTGATTTATAGTACTGACGTCATAACGTATCTTCAAAAAAAATCGTATCTTTTTCGGCGACCAAAACTTGAAATTTCGCTCGACAGAATTAACGATTTATTTTCACATTTTATTCAAGTAAATACGGAAAGATAAAAAGAAATTGTAGGTAATATATTTTTCTTTGACTCTTTCACTTAAGTGTTGGTGTTTTAAGCAGTGCACGAACCTCTAATGAGGTTTCAGGCCAAAAATCATATCGGGGTTCTAATTATGCAATATTTGTGTCTTTTTTTCTATTTTCCAGACAACTTTTAATTGGTCAATTTCATAATATTTGCGATACGACAACGAAATATAATTCGATTTAAATCAGCCATTAATTATGTAAAGTATTCAGTTCAAAAATTTGACGATAGAGGGGGAAAACGATTTCCTCAGTTGTTATATAATAAAAGAAGTGATTTTCTGATATAATGTTAATTTATCCAAAGTAATTTCATTATTGGTAATAAAGTAATTGAGTACATTTCTTTTATCATCTGCTGTGTACATGATTCTCTAAATGCCGAACAAATCAATTCAATATTGAATGTCAATCATTTGCCATATAGTAGGGAAAAAAGCCACTACTATAAACCCCCACCGTAGCGATTTTTCAGGGGTCCTTCGAACCACTTTTCTAGATGTAGGAGTAGGGAGAAGATCCGTCGTATTGAGTGGAGATTTCGCACCAATTTGATTTTTTTCTTTTGTCTATTTATTGAATAAGAAAAGGAATTCTTATATGTCCCCCCACTATACGATATCAGCATCATCACCATCAGTATCAATGATTATAAAATTTAAATAATCTAATGCCACATTATAAGTGCATTTATATATATATATATAAATGTTTAGAAAATTGTTTATTTTTGCTTACATTTTTGAACGTAGCGCGGCGTCGGTTGACCACCGGTTATTCAGACGAAGAAAATAAATATAAAAGGTGATAACTGGAAGATAGTTCAATCATTCGACGTTTGTTTAACTAATTGGTCATTTTTTTATTATTAATTAATTTTCGGTTTTATCTCAATTATATTAGCCGCGCTTGCTTTTGTTTTACTATCAACAATTGACGTTCATTTTTTTTTAAAATTCGTGCTTTAAAGAAAAGTTCGTGATTTGATTTTCTTTCTTATTAAGTGCATCTCAAATTAAATTTCAAAAATGGTATTGAAACATCATCAAAGTATTCGTAAGTTATATTTTTTTTTTAATTTTAATTATTAACAAATGAACCAAGCAAATCTTTAAAAATTCATATTAGCATAATGTAGTTACCCGACCCTTCAATTATCTATAAATTGAAGTATATAAAAAATTCATATTTCAAATAAAATTGCAAAAGCTAACGGATTTTTAATATAAAGACACTCACGTAACACTCAAATATTTTAATCAGTTAATTTATTAACTGATTAATACAACTGAGTTATTTTTTTTTAAATTCCAAGCAGTGGATTATAATTTATTTTGTCTAATATTATAATTTTTATTCTATAATATAAATATAAACAATTTTCAATAATGAATAATTTTTTTCTCATTTTTTTTTTTGCTTTCATAAGATATAAAGACTTAAGTTATGAATATAATGACCCCACATTGGACCGTGCGCTTTATATGCTTTACAATGTTGTTTTCCATGCTTTTATCATTTAAGCAGAAGACAGAAAAAGAACAAAAATGTTAGTCATCAGTCACAAAGAGTGATTAATGAAGAAGATGAACTCAAGAAAGTTAATTCAAGAGTCAGATCAAAGTCAGCATTGATAATTTCACTGATATTGATAGTAGGGCCTTGAAATGAAAAATCATTACTGGGAAAAAAGGAAAACTTTGTTCATTTCCTTCCTGTTTTCAAAACTATATAATCAAAACTATCGTCTTGATTTTTACACCAACAAAAAATAATCAATTTTCCTAACAAAGTATTTAATATATAAAATCTATTTCTGTATCAATGAAGCCATTTATTGTTTTAAAATATATAAAATATTTTATGATGACTCATCACACAACAGTTACAGAGCGATCCATTGCTACTTGGTGACAACTGAGAAACATTGCTTGGAAATCGAACTACGTATCTGGGCAATACGTCAAAAATAAACTTGTTTGAGCTTTTACCTTTACTTCTGTAAATTACATTATATAAATTAGACCACACTATACTATATACATTGCTTAAACCACTGGTTCTTAACCTGGGTTCTGTCGAACTCTAAGAGATCGATGATTCAGTTTTGCGGATTCGTCGGGTTCTTAATGATTTTTTTCATTTTACGTACTATGTATAAATATATACCTATGTTTTGAATTTAAAAAAAATATATTTGGCTCATATTTTGTAGTTCTTCTGGTTCTATGAACAGGTGTAACGCACCTCTATAGAATTTCCACCAGAAGTAAAAAGAATAAATAAATAAATAAATAAATAAAATAAATATTTCTTTAAGAATCGTCAAATCTGGCAATGCTGTATTTTTGACTTTGTCTTTTATTCTATTCGCAATTTTTTGGTTGATGCTATTAATTTTTAATTCTAGTATAGTATAATTTTCTCTTTTGTGTCTAAATTTTCATTATGCGACGATTTACTCGCGAATTAAATTAAAAACAGTAGAAAATGCAACGTTGCCAGATTTTACGGTTCTAAAAAGGACATGAGCCATATATTTTATTTTTTTTAATTATGAAGGGGTCGATAATTGCACTAATAAAATTTGAAAAATATTTTTCTAATTAATGAATAATAATTATAAATCGTATGACTCTATTTCTTTATGAAATACAACTCAGTCTTTGGTTTTATCATCAGGTAAAATATTAGTCATTAATTTATTAATGAGACTCGGAAACAATAAATAAAATGTTTATTATTTTCCTAATTAAGAAGGGTTCGGTAAATGTGTATATGAAACTATTAGGGGTCAGTACCTACCTCCAACACGGTTAAGAAATTCTGGTTTAAACAGTATTATAATTGTTCAATGTCAGCAAAAAAGCCTAATTTGAAAGCCATTTATAACTTTAAGATATTCAGATTAAAAATATTTGATCTTTTGTCATAAAAACTAAGACAAAATTTACTAAATCTATACAAAAATAATAATGACATGTAAATCTATAAAAAACGGACAACAAAAATACAACTATATCGCCAATAATCTCAAAATGTAAACGGAAAAATTTAAGGATTTTAATATAATTATTTGCGGCAAAAATAAGCTTAAATTCGATATCTATTTAAGCATTTATTATGTATGAGTTACCATTAAGCCAAACTACAAAATAAATTTCTACTTGATGACGAACGATGAAAGTTGCTTGGCAACCGAAAAACGTAAGTTAACTGGCGACAAAACATCAACGACGGACCTTCAATTGTACAAAATTCAACATTTAAGTTTTGTTTGATTTTGGTAAATTATATTATTTAAAACAATGAAATTACCAAAAAAATTTAGTATTAAATATAAAATTGACATAATATTTCAAAGATTTGAAAAGATTTTGTCCAAAAAAAAAAAACACATTCTTTTACGTTCCGTATATTTTTTGTGCATGTTTTGTAAACTTGCAAATTATTTTTCATTTAGAAAAGCATATATAAGTAATTTAATATCTAAAAAATGACAACTTTTTTTGTAAACAACACATTAGTAAATCCAATGACAAATGATCATTTCTTCGAATGATTATATTTCTGAACTTTATCCACAAATTTTATTAGTTATGAGAATTGAGGATTTTATTATTAAGAAATAGATTTTCCCTAAATATCTTATTTATAGTTGTTGAACTCATGATAAATTCCATTTAATAATTCTAAAGTATATTTCATCTTCCTCTTATGAATCTAATTCCGTATCCGTATCAAATTCAGTTTTCAACATTTTTAATTCGCTTGGCTCGGAAAACTCTGGTTCACTCAATGTACGTAAATAAACGCAATTCGGGTTATTCATAACATATTTGGCAAGTAAGTGTGCTACAAAAAAGTACTACTTATCACATTGAAATTTCATAGTAGTGTTAGTATAGTGTCATAAAACTGGGATCTCACAAATTACATGAAAAAGCGTCAATATTTTTTTTTGGTTTCGTTTTATTGGAATTTATGCAAAGTTGAAATCATGAATTATAATATTATTTTTTTTAAAAAAAAAGTTGCACATGTACACAATTATCATACAGACTTTCCTATAATTCACGTTGTTCACGTTATTCACGCCTATTTACATTGGCAATGGTTGATGGCAACATTTCTTTAATAATATCAATTTTTTTATTTAATTTTTTGTTTTTTGATGGCTTACACACGTGGTTAGCACGAACAACATAGTACTGATAGAAATTTTTCCTAGGAGTCACATTTTTTACATTTTAAAACAGCGAACAGTATCTTCTTTCCTATATGTTCCCATGGGATAATTATGACGAAGTATATGTTTTATTTAGAATAATATATCTTCAGCCGGTTTTAACTATGATTACTGATCTTATTATCAGTTATCAGATCGTTAAAATTATTTTTAATACATAGTTGTAACTTCATGAAGCTCTTTAATATATTTTTTTCAGTTAGATAGAAAATTAACCATTAAGAAATTATTTGGTTTTTATGATGCAAGGAAGAGTATTTTCTATTTTGTGTACCTTAACATATAGATAAAAAGTAGTTTTGATTTCTTACTCTTTTTAACTATTGTTATTTACGCCGTTTATAACTTTCAAAGTCTTTAGTGACTTTAAGCTTAATAAAAATCCGTTAATTAAGAAATATTAAAAATTTGCTCGATACGAAATTCAAATCCAACACATAATAGTTTTGGAGTTTTGGAGTGGCCACCTTGACCACTCGGCCACCAGTAGACTATTTTTTATTTATTTTATATTATTCGTAAAGCAGACCATTTACACTCCGACTTGCAGTACTGCTAGTCGGACTACTAGTTGGATCGCCTTAATGTTCCGACTAGTCCGAGTAGACATCCAACTTCCAACAACACCTTTCACGGTCCGACTTTTGATCCAACTTCGAAAATCGGACCACAAGTTGAACTGCAAGTCGGAGCGTGAATGGCCTGCTTTAACAACTTTCTTTCAAATCAACCCCTTGGTTTAAAAAACATAAATAATTGAAATAAAAAGTGATATTAGCTCAAATATCAGAGACTAAATGGATAATAATTATTTACGGGATTTAAAAGTAAAGACTGGCTAATTATGATTAATTTGTTTTTCCTACAAAAATATAACTTTTTATGCAAGTTTCGGTTTCGATCTTGGCCGAATCTGAGATTGATGCCAAAATTCGGTTTCGGCGGTAAAATCTAGTTTCAGTCAAACACTAATATCAATATATCATTAACTAGAATCTTCTAAATAGAACCAAAAATCAAAATACACAATATTATTGTTTGAGATTGCTAGGACTAAAATAAATGAGATAAGATATCATTTGAAATTTTTGTATTATTTGCACAAACTAATTTCTTTAAATAGAAAAATCTTGGAATGTTATCAAACTAATTTTGACATAAAGATAATATCAAAAAGTCATTAAGAACCGATAAAATTTTAAATTGATCTCTTAATGCCTTCATTATACCTATTAAAGGTGTAAATTTTATTGGTACCAGTTTTGGATACCATTTTTGATTCAAATTCACTTTCATTTGTTTGAAACTTTTGTTTGTTTTTTGAATTAAGTGTTTTGTTTTTTCCACAGAACAGTTGATCAAAGTAATAGTAATAAAGTTAAATCGATCGAGCATCAATCATTCAAGTATTTTCTGTAAGAATATTGTCATGAATATTAATTTTTTGTCGACTTTTTCTTTCGCTAGCAATTAGCTCGTCATTCAAAGCTTCTTATTCTGGTTTTTTTCTTTTATTGTCCGCCATTTTTTTTTTTTTTTTTTTGGTACAAAAAAGGCAATGTTATATAAATTGTGTATTAAATGTGTGCAGGGAGTTTTGAAAATGACAGAAGAAATACATTTAGTTGAGATAAAAGTGCATGCGAACTTGTAAGCTATGCAAATTTTCCACATGGATTTTCCCTTAGTTTCCGCATCCATTTGCGATGCAAACGGGGCCCAGCAACAATGTTGATTTACATAGATTGTATGCTCATTTTTTTCGACAATTTTATCCCCATAAATTTCTTTTGGTTTATCGGAAAACAATGACGTCACACCGTTTGATGCATTTTCACACTTTGTATTGCTTGTGTTTAATTGCATAATATAGGTATAATTCACCAACATAACATTGCGTAATTTAAAAGAGTTTTTCACGAAAAAAAATTTACGACCCGCAACAAATCAAGGTTTTCAATCATTCGATGGAAAAATTTTGAAACATTTTCCAGATTTTCTGGATGTTGTAACAAGTGTCATGTGTCATTTCCATGAACTTTTTTCGTTTGGTTTTTCACTTTTATGATCGAAAATACAAACCTAAAAAAAACATTGTAAATAACAAAGACAAGTACAATTAGTGTCTTAATACAAGTATTGCGTTATGCCATATACCGGTCCATTAAAATCGACTTTTCCTCTAAAAGTCATTGTAAAGTAGATCAATTTCGATAACAATATATGGCGCTGCTACTGAAAATAGCTGCCACAGGTCTTTCGGGTCATTCAGCGGGTCATTCATCAGGTCAAAACGCCACACTTATTTCATCGCATATCGACGAAAAAAACAGTTAAAAATTAAAACAACGATAATTTTATAAATACTTATAATTAAGAAAAAAACCAACAACTAGAACAAGTTTTTGTATTATCTTTCATAATAAGTTCTCCTCTTATCTCCGTGAACTACAAATTGGCTTAGTTATTTAGTAGTAAACACTTTGTCAATGTTTCGATCTAATTACTTAAGAAATAAGTCCATTTCTGGAAAGTTCGATTGTCTTATCGTATCATTTGGTGGATGAAGCCTCATTAGGCTTTCATTTCGTTATCATTACATCGTACCTATCAATGAAATTATGCAATAAATAGGAAGACTATTTTGCGGACTCGGCGTTTATCGTCTATTTAAAGATTACAGAAATAAAAGAAATATTTACACCATATCTCCCCAATCAAGGATGCAATGTTCAGCAGATCCAATAATAGAAATTAAATAAATTAAAGATTTATATGATTCTTGAAAGAATTATAATTAAACGCACAATTATCACTTGAAAAGATCACTGGTATGTGGGATGTGGTTGTTATT
Source organism: Sisyra terminalis (assembly GCA_958496175.1). Classification (NCBI taxonomy): domain Eukaryota; kingdom Metazoa; phylum Arthropoda; class Insecta; order Neuroptera; family Sisyridae; genus Sisyra; species Sisyra terminalis. The sequence goes on from OY292279.1 coordinate 26,342,166, forward strand.
TCCAACTACATATTTATTTTCATGGGCTTAAAATAAACTAAAATTCACATTGTTGCATAACTTTAATATTCAATTTTCCAAGTTTAATTTATATATAAGACAAATTATGATGAATCGGACGAAAATTATAAAATAAATTAGTCAAAGTAGTAAAATCAAATTAGATTTTTGATGATGATGATGATGTGATAGATATTTATGAAATATAACTAACAAAATTTAACTATAAATATAAATTTGAACAAAAGCTCAAATAAATGTACTTTTGACGAATTGCCCAGATACGTATTTCGATTGCCAAATAATTTTCCTCAGTGGTTATCAAACAGTATTGGCACTCATATGACTCATCACATAGCAGTTACGGAGCGATTTAATACTACTTTGTGATCACTGAGGAGGATTGCTTGGCATTCAAAATACGTATCAGAGCAATACAGTAAAAATACATATGTTTGAACTTTTGTTTGAAATTTATGTTTATAGTTTGCTAAGACCACAATATAGTTTATATATTGTAGAAACAGTCAAAGTAGTAAGTTAAAGTATCGGTTCACATCGAAACTAATATTTTGGTAAAATCCTTTAATTTTTAACCAGCAATATAATAAAAGGCAAAAATATGTAATTTGTATAACAGTAAAGATAGATAACAAAGATTGTAAGCACATAGGTGTGAGTGAAATATAATCATTGTCCAAATTTTGTTGAACTGTGAATATTTCACGGAAAGTTACAAGTTTTAGTATTTGAATAAAAAAAAAATTGAAGTCTACGGTTCAAAAAATTTAGTTTTTGTTCAACATATTTACATAACAAAAATAAAATTAAACCTACTTATTTGGCTTCTTTAATCAACCCTTAATGAACCTATTCTTAGGATTGTAGTTTGTTATATGCTTATAATAAGAGTCTTTTTTTTGTTTACTTATTTAACCAATAATTTTTAACGCACAGATATTATAAAGAAACACCACAAAAACGATTATTTTGTCCCCAATTTGTTTCGGGTCAAAAAAAAAACAGGGTAACTCTTTAAAGATAAAAACGTAATTCAGTAATGCCATTACAGTTTAACCGATTTTGTTTCTTAACCCACAAAAATCTTTCAATTTTTTGTGCTTTTAATTGATTAATTTTGATAGAAAAAAACAGCTTTATTTAAAAAGACAGAAATGTTTCCTATAAAAATATAGAGTTTGAAAAACGAAAGCTCGTCAACCTCTTAGATTCGTCATAATAAAACATTGAAAATGGCGTTTATTTAAGCTTTGACCTTAAGATAATTATTGAAATAATATTTATTTTTCATTTTTTACTAGATATAATGAGTTGAATAATGAATTCCAATAGATTGAATTTTTGTTAAACTTTTTAGCATTACTTATTATGACTTATTCAGTATCAAGCTAATCTTGAAATTTCATTGTTTTTTATTGATATATAATTTTTTATACGGATTTATACTATCATAAGAAAATTCTTTATGCATGATTTTGAGCACACTTCACATAAAAACTATTGAAAGGATTTTAATGAGCCTTTTTCAAACTATCGTTAAGATCATGGTGCTTCTTTAGAATGTTGCAAATAATTAATTATTGTTTATTTTTGGTTTAGAAATAATTGTTCAACTGAATAATTTTTATTGTATTCTATATATACCTATATGAAATCGTTTGTCCCGACTGACTGACTGATGAATCAACACCCAGCCTAAATCCCTGATTGAAGCGACGTGAAATTTGGAGGGTGTATTCCTTATATGATATAAGCGTTTGATAAGAAAATATTTTTGAAAATTCCTCCCCTAAAAAGGATAAAAGAAATTATATAGTTTCTATATGATAACACGTGGCCTAATCAACAATCAAAGTTTCAAATTTAATGACCAAGTACCGTTAAATATAAAAATAAAATGATTATAAAAATTCAATAACTTTTTCGGATTAAAAATGATTAAATGATTTTGAAATACAAACAAAAATATTGCCGCTATAAACGTAAAAAATGCTAATGAACCTTTATTGATGTCATTTGAAGGGTCAAAATACCGGTAATAATCTATGGAAACTTTGGTACATATGGGTGATGCTAGAAACTATTCTAAGGAGTTCCTTAATACGCTTAATTCATTTGGTCTTCCGTCTTATACAATTATCCTGCAAATGGGTGCTCCATTAATGCTACTGCGAAATGCGTCGAAGTTAAGCAATGGAACCTAGTTACGTGTGAAAGTCTTGCATAGAAACATGGTAGAGGTCGCTATATTTACTGGGGGCTTTTGAAATGAATCAGTGTTTATACCACGAATATCACTTATACCGTACCCGAATATTCGAGTTAAAAATACTGCAGTTTCCCCTTAATCAAAAGTAAGCTCACCTAGGGACCTGGTGTTGTTAGGACCTGAAGGGAAAACTTAGAATGTCGTATTTAAAGCGCTACTTTAAATGAGTACTTCTTTATATTAGGATACTTTAATGAATATTTCTTTATTTGCTGCATCAAAACCAACTTTGAAACTACGTAGATTATTAGCTATAATAAGTATAAGAACAAGAAAAATATGTAAATATTATTTTTATTCTGTAGAAGTTATTTAACAAACAATTTTTTTAAGAAAAAATCTATTAAACTCTTCGTATATCTTATACACTAAAAGAAATATTCCAATCATATTTATGTTAAGTCCAGAGTTTATAATTCGTCCAGCGAAGCGGACGGGGGACGGTTAGTTTATAATTAGATATTACATATTACATTTTCAAATAAATTTTATTGGTGAAAAGTCACTAAAGTTATTTATTTTATTGCATGCATGAATAACAGTCGTTAAAAAATCATCCGATATTTGTTTCTTATACAAACTTATTCATTGATAAAAAATAAGAAAAATATGTACAAATCATTCTTTCAATAACAAGTCCATTCCACCGTCATAGTACGTTTTTCAGTTACGTTATAGAAATTTATTAAAAAACTATTATTTGGAAGATAATTGGGGAACTGATTTCCGTAAAACGAATAACGAAATTCTACGTTTTATAATATATATGAAGATAAAAAATATTTTTCAATTTTTTGCCCTTTAGAAAATATTATTATCAGGCCACTGATAAAATATAAATCAAAAATAAAAATACAAGTTTACTATTAAACAACTATTTTAATAATATGAAAATCAGAGGAAATCAATTAAGGGATTTAGGTGACCGCTTCGAATTTGGTACGAATTTTTCAGGTAGGCTTAGGTTCCTTTTAGGTCTGTCAATATCTGGCAACGTTGCATTTTCTACTTTGTTTTTTATTCTATTCACGATTTTTTTATTAATTCAATTCTAATAGAGTATAAGTTTCTCTTTTGTGGCTACATTTTCTTTATGGCCGATTTATTCGCGAATTAAATTAAAACCATAGTAGAAAATGCAACGTTGCCAGATAATGACCAACCTAAAAGGGACTTCAGTCAAAAGGTATTCCAATCTTGTAATACATAATGAAAAATGTGTCAAGATATGGTGCCAAATGTGCATACTATCTAATCGAAACTGTGTATTTTATATGCTAACGGTTAATGTTAGTACTCTAGACACACTAATGGTGGCGCCATATATTGATACATATCCCATCATGCATTGTAGGATTAGAATACCTTCTAACATATTACTTTCAAATCTTATAACCAGCAATTTTTTAATACTTTTCAAGTTACGGATTCTTAAACCTTGATCACTAAATATCATATAAGTGATTCGGCGACTAAAAAAATACGGAAATTAAAAAAAATCAATATTTAGCCTTTAAAACGAATTTAAATTGAACTAGTTTGATATTCACAATACGGTTTTCCGAAATTTGGTCGTAAAAAATGGTTTTATAAATTTTGAAGTTTTAACTAAGACAAAGCTTACAAGCTAGTAATAGCAATCATTTTCATTTATAAAATTGAATCAATTCATAAATCTTATAAATGTAGGCGTATATTTTATCAGTTAAAATTAAAACAATTGAACATTGACATTTCCACAGCATCTATAAATACTATAATTAAATTAAAAGAGAAAGAAATATATCTTTCTTTGATACATAGATAACCCTGGTTTAGGATAAAAAACTTGTCTTTATCTTCGAAAAATTGATGAAAATCCATAGAATAATTAGAGTGCGCTGTAGAAATAATCCCAAAGTAGCCAAGCATTCATCAGTGCTTACAACCACCATAAAAATGATTTTCTTTTGAAAAGGGTCCAATTGTAAATTTTAGAAAAAATGGTTTTCCTCTCTCAAAAGTGTAGTGCATAAATTAAATATTATATAAACCTCTTTGGGAAACATGACTCCAAAGGGATGTAATCGTAAGCCAAATTTAAAAAGTTGCCATAAATAGGTTTCTTCTGAAATCATTGGTAAGGTTTTACTGGTCCTGAGAGGTCCTACTTTATCCTGAGGGTCGTAAAAATTTTAATAAAACTTCAGCATGACCTTTAAACTCAAATTGAACCCTAGACCAGTGATGGCGAACCTATGGCCCGTGGGTCAGATACTGACCCACGATGGCTAGACAATCTTTTATTTGTTATGTTTGTAGAAAGAGACTCTCTGTTTTACTTTGTGGGTCGCTAATGAGTGCCATGCACATTAGTGACCCACGAGCTAGTGTAAAAAAAGATATGAACAAAATTTTACACAAAAAAAATCGCTATCCCTGCGCTAAACCTTTATTTCGTATTCAGATAGTGACACATCATTGAGATTAAAATTCATCCCAAAGATAGAGAAAATAAACGTATTTCCTCCTAAGAAGAGTGATATGTGTAGGGGTTATCCAAAAGATAACTTATTACCAATTAAATAACTACTTTGAGGATATGAATAGTGTGGTCACTAGAATATGGATAGAAAATCCCAGAAGACAAACTATCGTAAGCCTGGAGAAAATTCTCACAATATTTCAATCAAAAGTCTACACCTTCATCATGTGCCTACAGGAAAATGTGAGAAGAAAATATCATGATAAAATTATAAGAATCTTTTCACCATATCTCCTCAGATGAACTCAAAACTAATTTGGGAATGCATAACACTCTTCACTCAGAACTATAAATATGTATTCTTATAATACTTAATATACTATGGTCTTATTTATGTAGTATAATTAATTAACCTAAGTAATGTTTAAATGAAAATTTGAATAAAAGTTGAAACAAATATATTTTTGACGTATTTTTCAAATACATATTTTGATTGCCAAACAATCTTCTGAGTCACCCATTTATATAAAGTGACTCATCACTGAATCCTGCTTTGTCACCACTGTGGAAGATTACTTGGCAATCGAAATATGTATCTGGGCAATACATCAAAAATACATTTGTTTGAACTTTTGTTCTAATTTATGTTAGTTTACTTTGTTAAATTATATTTCATAAGTAAGACCACAATATAATTTATATATTGTATAAACAGCTTAACTGTTCTAAGTCAACGAGAAAATCTAATTTGATTCTAAAATACAATATATATATATATATATATTACACATTTCTAAGACAGACATATGTATAGCATACATAATGTACTTAATTATTAAGAAAATCTGTGATTCTCGCTCAAATATTTAAAAGATCATGCTGTACTTAGGATCGATATGTTCACATCTAGATAGTAACATTTAACTTTCAAACAAAATTTTATCCGGAGGATAGAGAAAACATACGTAGTTTCTCCTAATGATTTGTATTGATAATAAATTGATAATAAATGTGTAGAATTTATTAAACAAATAAATATTTATCTTAAGGAAATGGTCTATCTATCCACAAGTGAAAATACCGGCTATCATTTAATATAATTTTGCATTTTAGGGCCGTGTTTTTACTCATGGATAGATAAACCATATTACTAGGCATTTATTAAATAGATGAAAATGGGTCTGTTAGATAAATTCTACATTTATCCTTCAAATATCACTATTTGTAGGTGAAAATATGGATCCTTTGCTTCTCTTCCGGATAAAATTTTATCAGGAAGATAAATGTTACTATCTATATGTGAAAATAGCGGTCCTTGGTATGATAAGTAAACATTTCTATTTGCATAAAGTTGGGCACAAAATGACCAATTAGTCCATCCACTTCAATGTCCTGAAAATGCAGGAAAATGTAGACCTGTGGTTTTTCCGAAAAAAGACTATGAAAGCACCTAAATATTCCAACTCTAATCGTTCTTAAATCTTCATTAAATTCCGTCGTTGATTAAGTATAAGTTGATATTTAAGTGGGTATGACCAAGTATATACATAAAATAAAAATTCTTGACACATAGTTTTCTAGAGATGGACTTGAAAAAAAATATAAATGTCATTGTGGCCAAGATCAATGTCATAGTGGTAGTTACGTAAAATTTTGTCCGTTTTTGAATAAAAAATAAATAAAATTAATTATGTGGTATGATGGCCCCGTTATACTCGAAAATAAGTCACAAATCTTGAGTCGTCTATAATGCCCTTAACCGAGCTAAGATAGTTGACGTATATTGAATATACATATTGTGGGTCATCTCCAAGGCGACATTTTCAAGATTTTCCATTCATCAGCTGGTTCAAGAGCCACATCACAGTTATCACACATATGCAAGCCAATGACCCTTTTTTCTATAATGCACCAACAATCTATTATTAATATTAATTTCACATCATTTTGATTAGATAATTAAGAGAAAAAAAAATATTTTCCAGCTACCGGTGAAGAGGTTATCGGATTTATCGTTTTTTTCTTCAATTTTCAGGTTTGCTTGTTTATGGCTTCTTGGGCGCAATTTGCATGTGTGCTTCGTATTTGATTTTTCGACATGACCCACTAGGCCAATTTATTGATAGTGTAAGTATTTTTTTTTTTGTAAAAAAAATTGTTATTTTCTAAGTATTTATTTTCAATTTTTTTATAGCAATTAAAATTGGGAAATTCCACGATCGCTTTTTGGCTATGGAAACAACCACCTCTGGAAGTCTATCTTCGAGTCTTTGCCTTTAACTACACCAATATGGATCGTTTTATTAGTGGCGAAGACAATAAGTTAAAAGTTCAAGAGTTGGGACCTTTTGTCTATCAGTAAGTCAAAGTTTTTTTAAGGGGTTACATGGGTTTAATCGGGGAAAAAAGTCCTATTTTTAACATGTTTTTTTCCATATGAAAATAAAATATTTTATTTCAACTTTTTACTGTCTTAAACATAAACATTTGATAAAAAAAATATGCAATTCTCGTAGAAAAATATTTATAACTTTGCCATTGCGACGTCATTTCTGCTGACCCTTGGAAAAAAGATGCTTTATTTTGTCACGAAAATCGTCAAATTTTAAGAGTGATTTTTTATTATGCCAATCGATAGCGCAAATGCACCTGCACGTACTGAACAAATTTTCCTTTATTTTTTTTTCAAATAGTTGTAATTAAAAAATATTGTTCAAGTCCTTGTCAATTGTATCACGAAGACCTGTGTAAAATTTCATCAAAATCGGTTGAGTAGTTCTTGACAAATCTTAACAACCGATTTTAAAATCACAGTTTCGAGAAAAACGCGACAATAGACGAGCAGAAACTGAGCTTCCAGTGGCTGTAACTCCGTAACTATTACTCGGATCAACTTGAAAATTTGAAATAATATCCTAGAAATGAAAAATTTAATTAAATAGTGAAAAAAAACATATGTGCAAATCACACGCGATAGAAGTGGAAACTTCAAAATTGTGAGTTTCAAGAAAAAATTTAAGGATTAGGATAATTGTAGGGTTTCACTATGATAAGCATAGAGGTAATATTGATTATAGAGGACTCATGTTTAATTGGTTCAAAAATCCTATCTCTCTCTGTCATTTAAATTTGGATATATATAGAAAGACCGTGCATATGGCGTCAAATAGAATTAAAACAAATCTAGTGAGGTGTACGAAGCGTCATCTACGTAGGCACAGATTTTATAGTAACTAAAAACAATAGCTAGCGATTGAATGACGATGAGCGCCAACCTACACAAATAAGCGCTTAAAATAAGCTCTCGCATTTTACTTATTTCGATTGCTTCAGTTTACCACATCAGAAAAGAGAGACAAGTATATAAGTCTCTCTTCTAACGTTTCCAACACGGTTTTTTGTTTACTGTACAGTACGCTATCCATTACAAACACTGTATAATTTTTTTTCTCATTCTCTCGCACAATAAATTTTATTGGTTTGTGTATTTGTCTCTTTTTACTGTCGCTTTTTCGTTTCATCAAATTTCAAATCACAACGATGCTAAAGAAGTTTTCACTTCAAAAATTGATTTTTTGAGACCCATATAACCTCTTAAATCAGAAAAATGAATCAAAGATTTTTTTTCTTTTTGCAGGGAATATTTGGAGAATAAAAATGCTCGATTTCTGGACAATGGAACGTTATACTTTGAACCTCATCGTCAGGTGGTATTTCGCCCCGAGCGTTCGGTAGCTGATCCCGAGGATCTTTTCGTAACAGTTCCAAATGTAGCACTCTTGGTAAATACATATTTTCTTATTTTTTCTTCCTTAGAAAAAAAAAATAATTACAATTAATCATAACTTCGAAAAATCGCGTAGACCATGCTAATTATACGGGAAAGGTATTTTATATCAAAACAAATCAATGACGTATCTGCTTACGCACCAAACCAAATTACTACTCAATAGTTCCAAAAAATTGATTATGAAATATAATAAAAAGATAATTAACGGTTGTGAGGCCTTTACCTTGATTCTCTATCCAAATGGACGTAACAAGGAAGACGTGCCAAAACCTCAATTCCTCGAAACACGAAACGGCCCAATATTTTCATAATTTAATTACTTATACTTCTTTTAATCGAAAACCGGTTCATTTGATATTAATTTTTTTATCCAAAAATGGGAAAATACGTTCTTCATTTAATTCTTTGAATACCTATAAAAAAAAAACATGCAAATGTTGTCATATTCTTTTGATTGAGGCTAAATCAAATCCTTGCCCCTGGAATTTATTTTTTGGACTTTTGATTTCTAGTCAAATTAAAAAAACAAAACAAAACTAATCTGGGGGGGTTTTATTTTGTATCCTAGCACCAGGGGCATTTATTTGATTGCTATTTAAGTAAAAATGATAATGCTATGAAATTGATTTTAATTATAATTTTATTGGAAACCAGTTACGATTTATTTGAATATTTTTTTTATGAGCTCGTGAATGGCTACTGGCCATTACCTTCGACACCATACTTAAAATTGTGACAAAAAGGATATAAAAAATATTTTCCTTTAAGCTAAATTAAAAAAAAAATGTACTGGAAGAAAAGAATTTACTATTGAAAGATATTTTTTTTTAATTTTCCCACTTACTTGCTTTAAGTTGGTTTCCCCATCTTTTTTACCGTTATTGGCACAAAACTGTTTAGCTTTGTTTTTGAGGTACCGTTACTAAACGATATAAACAAAAGTTCTGTAACTTTTTGATGCTCTTTCGTTTACCTTTATATAGTACCATTTCTTGAATCTCCCTCCCGTACCTACGCTTAAGTAGTCAATACATACTACCTTACATAATACGTATAATTAATGCAAAGTTCATCAAAATCGGTTCAGTGGCTCCAAAAAAGTGGGACAGATTTTGGAATATTTTCATAATACATTATAAAAATAGAAACTTTATAATATATATATCTTAATGCAATATAATTTTTTTCCGTACTTTAAATATCTCTTCAAGTATAAGAGAGGGAGTTCATATTTTCGGTATTCTTCCCTACAACATGTACACATAGAAAAAAATCATAATAGAAACAAAACACGAAAAGTATCCCGCACAATGAAATAATTTATCAAAAAATCTATCGTAAATTTAGCAATTCAATTAAACATCCGTTAGTAAAGAGTATTTTTGCGCATGCGTTAGTTGTGTATTCTTTTCATCATACGCAACAGTTACAAGACAGCCTCGCTTCGTTCCTCTTTCTCATACATATATGCCGTGAGTAAGCTTGCGTGGTAGACGAAATCACCTAAGAAATTTAATTTCGGAGATTGCGATAGGTATACTCAAATTAGCTATTATTTCTTAGTAATACAGTTAATGGTAATTATAAAAACGATAATAATTGATGCATTTCAACTTAAACTATGGTTAGTTGAAACAATATTTATAAACATTAACAAATTTCAGAATTTTAATCATTTTTTCCAATGATTTAGTAAATACGTATCACCATATCGTACGTTCTATTTTTAGCACCGTAATGGGGAGGATATAGAACAGTGGGGTTATAACATAGATACATCAGTACTCATAAATATGTGATCGATAGATAAGTCATGAAAAATGGTTACAAAGATTCAAAATAATCCTTTTATTTAAACCAATAGTTGAAAAGTATTTTTTCTTCAACTTTTCAGCGGTTGATTATTATGGCAAAAGTGGAAAATTCTAAAAAAAATCAAGTAGTTACTTACAATAGGTAAAATTAATCAATATGACTTCCTAATACTTTTAACGAAAGATGATTTGAATATTCAATAAGACACTGAATGTAATTTTTGACTAACGGAATATTTTCCGTTACCGTTTTTTTTAACAATAGAAATAACTTTGTTATTTGAAAAGTTATTGAGAAATACTATAAATAATCAGATATTTTTGCGTAAATATTTTAATCTAATTAAACTCTCCATAATCACTGGATATTTCATCATAATGAAAGCAGTTTTTAGCGAATATTTTTCTTCACTGCAGGCATTTAACCGGATTTTTTAAATTTATTGATATTGCAAAGTAGTTAATCGTTTGTAAATATAAAAATGTAACGACTTATCGGAATTAAATATGAAAGGGAAAAAGAATAGAAAGAATTTAAGATTTAGAAATTACAACATTGGGTATTGGTTCGAAAAGTAATTTATGTGGTTCATAAATATTTTCATACCTTACCAAAAGATCACATTTTAAGAACCAATCGATAATTTTTTTACAATAAATAAGGGAGAATAGAAATATGATTTCCATTGAATCTGGAATGTATCTTATATTTAAACTTGAGTTACACAAAAATATTTTTTGTACATAATTGTTTACATTTAATAAGTGGGCAAAACAAATGACCTTAAAAAAGGAACAAAACTAAGGACTGCTTTTCTCGGGAACCACTAAACGGATTTTGATAAAATTTAAAGCATTTACTTGTTACATCATCTTTTCAATTTCCAGAAACATAATTGTTGAAAAATTTTGACCTGTTTTGATACCTACAGTATGTGTTTAAAAAAAATAACCCAGTTTTTCAACATTTCCTCTTCATTTGAGAATGGTTTAATTATAAAAATCCTTGATTAGTACTAGAAATATATCCTAATAAGTAGAATTAATGCAAAGTTCATAAAAATCAGGTCAGTGGCTCTAAAAAAGTGGCCTATCAAAAAAAAAAAAATCGTTCCGAAAAAAGTCTTGGAGTCTCATATATTTTAACGTAATATAGCTTTTTTCTTTAATTTTATACTATTATTAATAAAATTTTAAAAATAAAAAAACCCTACTGGTAGTCAAGTGGTATGGGTGACGGCTCTAAAACTGATAAGTATTAGGTTCGAATCTCGTACCAAGAAAATTTTCGATATTTCTCGATTTACGAATTTTCATTAACCCTAGAGTCGCTACAGATCGTAGTTGTTATAGAACGACGGTAAATATCAATTACAATAATAGAAAAAAAGAAACAGCTAAAGTGTCTTTTCTCGGTAATAGAATAGTTTCTTTCTTTTGTCGTTATTTATCATCGCTTTATACCTGCCAAGGTTTTTAGCGGTTTTAAGGGTGATCGAAAACCGTAAATCGAGATATGTTAAAAATTTGTTCGATACGCGGATCGAATGTAGCACCTTCCAGTTTTGGAGCGGTCACCTTCACCACTCGGCCACCATTAGACTGAATAGTACCTTAATACTTGCTTAATTTACTACTGAAGTATTAAAATAAAATATTTAGCGTTTAAATTCCAGGTATGAATTAGACTTAGATTATTGCAGATAGATCCCAAGAATTAACTTTTAAATAAAACACTATTTGATAACGTGTTATTCGCGAATTTAACTAAGCTAATACAAAATAGAGAAATACGGCGTTGCTAGATACTGCCTTGTATAAACGCTACTTCTATAACTTCCGACCTTTTAAGCTCCACTCTTGGATAATGGCCTATTTCATTTCTCTCCATTCTTCTTGGTCGCTTAATAGCTGAATTTATAACTTCTTAAGCCTAGTTGAATTTATTAAATATTTTGATATAGTTAAGAAAAGTTTGCAAAATCATAAAAATAGAACAAGTGTACGGTATAAGTATCAAGACAAAACGTAACATTGTATGATCGTCTTTTTTTTCTTCTTTTTTTTTTGATTATTCATACTTGAGATAAATAGTGATTTTTTTTATATTGTTTTTTACATTCTATTACTAATGTTCTGTTTTGTCCAGTTAAGTTAAAATATTATTTCTGTTACGAATCACAAAATTCTTAATTTCAAAATACAACAAAGTGACTTATATTTTATTTTAGTAAATTTGAACTACACATATCACAGAAATTTTGAGATTATACTCCTTTTTAAAAATTTCTTGTGATATTATTGAACTTAATCATTTTCTGTAACTGAGCTTAATAACTTAACCTTATAATTCTTGTTTAAACTCCTATTTCGTATAAATATTTTAAATAATAGCCAACAGATGGCTAGAGTTACATAAACCTTATTAGTTGGCTTGTGTCTTACTCGAGCATTGAAATCACTCGATTAAGTGAATTTGGTTGATTTCAAATGAAAAAAAAAGATTTATCATTAGTATTTTGGGAATAATGTTTATACATAAAGAAATCTGTGAACATTTCATGAAATATAAAATTTGAAGAAGGAAACTAATTCAAAATCAAAAAATATTAAGAAATAAGGGGTTAATTTGAAAAAAATGTTACGAATAACGTAAAATAATAATAATAATAATTTACAAAACAAAACTATTTTTTACCTAATATGTTTAGGGATATAAATTAGAAAGTATTCTTTCTCATATCTTAAAAATAAAATAGTTTCTTCTGAAAATTGTTCAGTTTTCTTTGGAACGGAACAAAATATTAAAGATAATATTAACAAAATTTTAATGAACTGATAGTTATCATTATTGATAATTGAAGAAGCAAATAATAAGTGAAAAACAATAGTTTTGTAACATTTTTATCTCACGAATTCGTGAGAATTCGGCCTGACGACAGTCGAAACTAGGCCGAAACCTAAACCGAAAGTTCGGTGTTTAATCAAAATTTGAAGAGAACGTGCTTCTTTACATGTATTATACAATATAAAATACCTAAATTTTCGGTATAAGCTTGGATCAGGAACGTCGAAATTTGAGAATTGTTTTTGAATGGTTTCGATAATATTCCTGTAAGTATTGTTCACTCGAATGCAATTTGTACGTAAATTTTGACATGTCAGAAATAAAGTAGTGATTGTTATTTTCAAATATGTATTTATATTGTATTATGTAAAATTAAATTTTCTAAATAAAGTCTACTTTGGGCAAGTCCACTTCAACACACCCACAATTTGGCAACGTTGCATTTTCGACTTTGTTTTAATTTAATTCGCGATTAAATCGGGTCATAATAAAAATAACCGTCGCTTCTTCATTTCTGGCTTGTCAAAGTTTACGTAAAAATTGCATTCGAGTGAACAATACATACCCATTCGGAATAGTTATCTACAGTTCGGAATACCTCGACGTTCCTGATCCAAGCTTATACCAAATATTCTAGAAGTAGGAAATATAAACTTTTTTTTTCATTCATCATCAGTTTTAAACCTATTATGCACAGAAAATATTCTAAAGTAATTTCAATATTTTTTGTTAAGCTAGTGACTACGTGACAAATTAAACTCCAATCGAAACAATATTGAATTAAGTCGTAAATAAAATGACTATTTTACTCCGTTGTGCTTGATTACAATTATAAAAAAAATAGTGGAAATTATTTAGTCAGATTTATTCAATCGATTTTATTATCTTGTCTAACAAGATTTGAAAATTATTGTTGAAAAAAAAATAATGTGACCTGAGCCTAAAAGCTATAAATATACCAATTCAATCTAAATGTGTCCTTTCAATCGAATTATGATCGTTTATTTCAATAAATAATCGATTCGTATGTAGACTATTAAGTTTTTATTGCGTTTTAACTAGTCAAAGGTGAAAAATGTTTCAAATTACTTCCTAATTTTAAATTTTACAAATTGTTGATTTTGAAAACTGTAATCAATTCTTAAGGATATTTTTATCGATGAGTTAAAAGTTCATTCCATTGAAGTTGAAACGGAAGCGTTTGTTGCTTTTTTCTGTTTTTAGATAATCACATAAAAGAAGATTAATGAGTTGAAACTTCTTTTTGCGTTATATCATTAACATTGTTGATATCCCATTGTGTGATTTACTATGCATATGTGTCAGTGTTCGAACGTTCCTTTTGTATTGATTGCTTTTATCGATCAATTTCTGCATATATAATTAGAGAAATAATTGATTCATTGATTCATAAACCTAAAATGTATTATTTAAATCAGCGTTCATAGGTTTGAGATTTTCATTTTCTTGGCAATAGGTGTCACAATTTAAGCGCCGAAATTTTTTTCTTCGTTCATTCTTCTAAAATATGGAAATTTATTAGGAAACTCATTTGCTTATTGTTAACGGCTCGCTGAAACATTAATGAAATCGTCGTTGAAATTAAAATAAAAATGAATAATTCAGTACATTAGGCTTTTACGGTTTTCTTACTGAAGGGAACATTTAGTTTTTTTATCAGTTTTGACCGGTGACCAGACACTTGTCCGCTAAAAAAATTCTCACACGAAAGTTATCCACATGGAAATTTACTCACATGAAAAATTGCTCACTCAGAAATTAATGCACAATGATATATCCTGATTTAAAAAAAATATTTATTTTATTTATTATTAAGTTAACTATTATTTTACTTCAAGTATTTTAATGGTATTGTTAGTAAAACGACATTATACGATATTAAAATTGATTTAAGAAAAAAAAAACGCGAATTAAATTAAACATAAAGTGGAAACTAAACGTTGCCAGATATTGACGTCACTTAATGGAGTATGAGCCCTTTTTTTTAAGTTTATAACTTTATAAAAAACAAGATTTTTTTTAGGATGTTATGGAGATACAATCGGTGACAAAAGTACATAAAAATAAAAATTCGTGAATAATTACGTCGTATAGTGTATCATAAACCGTGTAATGAATTCAAATAAACTTATTCAAAATTAGTTTTCTGAAGTTTAAACTACATATTTGAAAATTTGGGATGCCTGGTAGCATTTTTTTTTTGCTATTAAAAATTAATTTTGTCTGTACGATCATCGAATATCCATAAGATTACTTGTAAAATCATAATATTTTTAAGTTCAATTACGTTTTAACGACCTAGTGAATCAATTCATAACGTTCCCAGGTTTATTATACCTCGATAACATAGGTAAGTAGTGTATAACAGTATTAATAGCAAAATAACAATTAATAAATAAAATAAATATTTTATACTGAGGGTCAATTTCCATGTGAAGATATATCATTGTGCGTTAATTTCTATGGTGGCAACTTTCGTGTGACCAATAATGGTAGAGCACAACTTTTTGTGGGCAATTTTTATGTAAGGAATTTTCTAGTGGGCAACTATCATAGAACCATTTTGATAATTCTTTTCAATACTCATTTTTGGAGTTATACTTCCGTAAATGACGATTTGGAAGTTGGTTGTGGAAGTTTGTTTGAACTGTTTCGTTTACTGAACAGCATTGCGCACATGTTCAATCGGGTAACTTCTATTACAAGTAAAGTAGAAACCAAGGGACCTACGCAAAATGATGTATTTGTTTTTTAAAACTAAAGAAGCTTTTGTGTTAATAAAATTTTGTAAATTAGTTTTCTGTTTACTAGCAACGATTAAACTATTCCCTTAAATTAATCAAAGTCTTTCAATTTATAACTAAGTTAAAACAGTAATAAAATATTTGAAATCAATAAAGATAAAGTTGGTATAATGTCGGCAAATACAGAAAACCAAGAACATATTTAAACACATAAGTGTGACTGAAAACCAATTATAAATTATTTTCGCAAATTTGAACTAATTGATTATTGTCATTTGTTTCAACTGGCATTCCGATTTCATTGAATTGTCAGTTGTGTCAGTTTGAGTTATGAATATTTTACAGCTATCCGCTAGTATTTTATAATTATATTGTTACAAATTCTGGTAAGAAGTCTAGTTATAAAGTAAACAGGTTGAAATTTATTCCTCGAAAAAACTTTAGTTTTCAAAGAAATATAACTTCTTACATGCTTTCATCAATACCCACATTTTTTTTAAATAGAAGCATTTTGAATGGAAATTGTGTTACTCTAAATTAAGTAAAATCCATTCGATTATGTTAATAAAGGGATTTAAGAGATTATGAGAAAAATTGATTTCCACAAACGATGAAAATACAAATGTGAAAAACTTATGTAATGTTATGAAAAATGACAAAATACGTATTTTTTAATAACTAAAAACAGGTTGTTCTTATATTAATATTAGCTTTATCGATTTAAAATATAAAAAAATAAGATTCTTTTGATTTATAATTCGATGTTTTACATAATTTTCCTTGAAAAAAAATATAAAATAATTACAAAATTAAGTCATTTTTGTTATATATCCCACCTGAAGTTAATTACAATTTCAATGATGTAATCTGTAAGGAACAGTTTGGATTTATTTTTTGATTCCTTAATTAAATCTAGGAAATGCTATACTGAATTGTTTTACTTTTATAATTGCAAAGAGCATTATCTAAATATCAAAAATCATTAAAATCAGTTCCATAGTTTGGAGCCAAAAAAAGGCAGACAAACTGATAAAAGTTATAAAAATAGTAAATTTTGAAAACAATAATTTATCTTAACTTAAGGTCAAAAATTGAAATGTTTGTACACTAGAAAGTATAGAAGTATTAGTATAGATTATCCAACGCCATAGATAAATTATTCATCTAATATAATTCCAAATATCGATTATATTACGTATCTAATTTTGAATAGGGTAGAGATGGGGTACATGGTCAATCCAGTTTGCATACTCATTATTATTATATAAGTATTGATTGACTTAATACTATTTAAAAAAAAGTAATATAGAAATTCCACATTTTACAAAATCTTACGTTAAAAGTATTGCAAAATAATATCGCACGTGTAAAGTTCATCAAAGGCCTGGGTAAAAATGAACATAAATTTTTGCATAAGTTTAATTCAATGTTTCCCTACATACCCAGCTACGATTTACATGCATAAAGAGCTCTTTAAATTTTCCTCAGTTTTTTTTGATAATTTTAGATACTCATTACTCATATTTAAACATTTTTAATTTGCTGCGATTGGAAAACTGCTCAACTTAATATAGGTATTATATTACATTCCTAAAAACCATTCGATTTTTTTTCTAGACAATTATTTTTTATTTATTTTTAACCACTTACTCTTTTGTTCTGGAAATCAATATAGAAATAGGCAAATGTATATATGTACATAGGGGAAAACAAAGAACAAAGAATATATTTAAAAATTTGTGTGAGTGAAAACCAAATATAATAATCAGTGGTAGCTACATTTGAAATATTAACAGCCCACACTGATACAACTGATAAAAATTGAAATGACAGTTGAAACAAATAACAACAATCAGTTGATTCAAATTTGAGATAATAATGATTATATTTGATTTTCTCTCTCATCTCTCTCCACAAAAAAAATTGGCACCAACTTCTTATTCTTACTTGTACTCGAATGCCCAGTCAGTTGCACTCGAGACTAGACTAAAGATTTTCAGATTCTGCGCTCATTTACTGGGGACAACCGAATGGTAAAATATATTTATACTAATAGCTACCTAAGAAATATTCACAGCCAACACTAACTATAACAACTAACGAATGGCAACAATTGGCAATTGAATGAAATTGAAATGTCAACTGTCATTTTAAAACAATTTAAATATTAGACACGAAAAATAATTAATAGGAAAACGAACAAAATGGGTAAATTGATAGTTCTGTGGCCTCATAAATTCAGATATGGCTTAGTTATTTTTTCGGCCACTAGCAGCGCAATGTCGCGGAAAACATGACGAACTTGGTGTACTAAATTATTATTGGTGGTTCGCTTCTTTTTTTTTTTGTTTAAACTGAAGCCAAAAGTATCAAAAAAATAATTAATGTTCTTTATAAATTTTAATTTAACATTAATTCATAATTATTTAATTAGCCTACTGGTAGCCGAGTGGTCTAGGTGACCACTCCAAAACTAGTAGGTAGTGGGTTCGATCCTCGTATCGTGCAAATTTTCAATATTTCTCGATAACAGATTTAATTAACTTTAGAGTCGCTAAAGGACCTTAGTATTTATAAAGCGACAATAAATAACAATAAAAAAATTATTAACTTTTCTTATATTTAGAGAACAATGTTCCGTTACCTGCAATACTTTAAATCCCTAATGAATTATATGAAAATGTTTTTCGCACTTATATTCAAACTTATTATAATACTAGCAGTAGAGCCCTCTACATTGTACCCTCATTTTGTGGACGACTTTGCAATATAATGTTCGATCTATTGTCATTTATATTTTGTAGTATTAAGTTTAAAAGTTTTTGATAATAAATATTTCTTTTAACAAAAATTTGATTTCTAACAATGATTCTTCTAGTTTATGTTTCTTATGAAAACAATACTTTCTTTTATTTCTCTTATACCCAAAAATCCCATTCTAATTTTTGAGCTTTTTGGCGCTGTTCCAATCCTAGATATATAACAAAAGTGTTGAAGCTTACTATTGTTATTTTCTTAATAATAATTCTCCATCGTATAAAAACCAAATAGGAAATGTTTAATAAAAATCTTATCCAACTTCTGAACTTTGTACTGAAATTAGCAACATTGTTGGTTAATTTAAAAAATAAATTTATTTCTAATGCATTAGTGCATTACTAATGTAACACTTAATCGAAAATAAATAAATAAAAAAATGTAAAGATAAAAGCAATAAAAACCTAATCTCTTAACTAGGAAATTCCATTCAGATTTACATTAGAAACTGATGGAATTAAAAAGCTTCAATATTACGATTAGAGTAATTTATTAAGAAAAACAACCTTGGCTAATTAAAAAAAAAATGTTTAACCCCCTTTTCTATCAACTTCACAACCTTCCTATACACACGTATTCTTTTTTCTTTCTAGGATCGCCTATCTAATTGTCGCCAATTAACGTGTAAATTGACAAAGTCATTAATTGAGGCAATTTTTTCCAAAGAGAATAATTTCATTCAAAAATAATTATCCCCTCGATAACGAGACTTGTGGCGAGCCTCTCTTCAATTATGTAATATATAATATGTTTTTTATTGCACTAAAAAAATAGGAAAAATAAAAATAAGAGGCAGCCTAAGTGATAATTAGATTTTTTTTCGAACTAGGTTAATCGCGTTTGTTAATTATTCTCATAAATGTTCGTTTAACAATTTTTTTTTCATTTGATTTGTCTTATTGCATAAACAATAGGATTAAAAGGAAAAAAGTCTTTCATTTATATTATCTGCTAATTTTCTTCAATTATTTTCAATTAACAATACGTTTTGATTGATTCATAAAGGTTTGCTAATTGTTTCTTTGTTCTACAGGGTATTTCTTCAGCACTGTCCGAATCTTCGATGTTCCTAAATTTGGCTGTGAGTCAATTGTCGACTTATTTGGACACAAAAACCATGCTAAATTTAACTTTGCAACAATATCTCTGGGGTTATGATGATCCTCTCGTGAAACTTGCCAGCAACGTTTTGCCGTCGTGGATCCATTTTCCTCGACTCGGACTTCTCGATCGGGTAACTACTATTTTTTTTTTTTTGATTAGAAAAAATATTATGTCATTTAGGAAAGGATTTGCATCAGGAATCCTTGTAAGATTATGAAATCATAATAATGATGCAATAAATCTAATATTTATTCATGAATAATATGCATACGTGTATATATCATCATTCGCTTTTTTTTTGGTATTATAAGTTATAAGTTGACGAGGTTACTTCTTATCAGAATAAATCAGATAAAAATTTAGAAAAAACCTATAGTTCATTCACTACTTATTATCGCCATTCATAATTGACCAACACTCAAATTGGAAAGGAATTTCTCGAATTTCTGGTAAGAAATTTAAATATATGTAATGAGATATTCCCAGCAAATTAGACTTCTTATACCTTTTTGAAAATTGTTTCGAAAATTCGACATTTACTGTTTTTCATCTACGAAAGATAGTCAATGATTTTTATCCCAGTGGAACGCATCCATAAACTTGTAAATTTTATATTTTGCTTTATTAGCAATTAAAATCTTATTCCGACTTGTGTTGATACTATGTTAACACAATCGTGTTAATGACACGAATTTTTCGTTATATAGCAAATATTTTCTTACAATTGTTTTCGAAAACTTTATTTTAACTTAAGGTAGTCTTCTATGGTACAGAAGGGCGAGGAAAGAGGAACCATAGGAGAACAGTTCATAAACTATTTCACATTCAAAACTATACTGTGCCATGGAAAGTTTTTGTCAACCACAATAGATTATAACTATTAAGGACGATATTTTCATATCAAGATGATAGAATTTATTTAGAAGATAAAATGTTATCCCGAAAATAGAAAAAAACATGCGTATTTTCACCTAAAAATACGGGCATGTTTAGGGTAAATGTGTAAGATTTATTTGACAGATAAATTTCTATCTATTAAATAGCTACCTTGGGGCTGGTAGGAAATGATCTATATCTATCCATGAAGGAAAATACGAATCCTTAATGGATAGTAATTTATCTCCTAGATAAATCCTACACTTATCACTATTCTAAGGACCGGCATTTTTCTCAATGGATAGATAAACCATATTCTTAAAGGCCGGTAATTTCCCATCTAGATAATGATACTTATCTTCCAAACAATTGTTTTCTAGAGAATATAGACAATATTCGTATTTTTGCCAAAAGTTAATTATATAAATAGGATAAATGTGAAGGATTTATTTAACCGATTTGGTTATGTGGTCAATTTACTCATAAGTGAAAATACCAGTTCATAAAATTTATCTAAGTAGAATTTATCTAACAGATAAAGTATTATCCATTAAGAATCAGTGTTTTTACCAAGGATAGATAGATTATTTCCATATGATAACTATTTAATAGACAAACACTTTTCTGTTTGAAAAATCTTAAATATTTATCCTACGCATATAACTATTCTTAAGTGAAAATACCCAAAGTGTTCTCTATTTGCCGGATAAAATTTTATCTTGAACATAAATGCCAACATCAAGATATGAAAATATCACCTTTTTATGATGGTAAAACAATTTTAATATTATTAAAATAATAAAATTTATATTTTATGCACCAACTATCATAAATATATAAGATATAAACTTCATATCTTCATATTAGAATAAATATCATAAGGGTCGGTATTTTCACGTTTAGATAGTTACATTTGTTTTCCTGACAAAATTTCATCTGGAGAATAGAGAAAAAATGCGAATTTCTATCTAAGAATAGTGATTTATATAGGAATTATCTAAAAGGTAAATGTTATCTCTTAAATAGCTATCTTAAGGATAAGAAGTACATAATCATGCGGTAAAATACAGGCCTTAAATGCATTTTCATCGATATGTTTTTTTGTATTATTGACCTAATGCACATGATCTAAGAATAATTTTTATTGATTTAAAAAAATAATAATTTAGCTATAATGTAGCTATTAATTTTTACCATTATTTGGTAAAATTTAAGAAATATTCATTAAAAAATGTAAACAAAAAATCGTTATATTCAAAATGCTTTTAAAAATTGGGTTTCCTTCTTATTAATAATATACTGAATCGATTAAAAAAATACAAATAATGTGCATTTGGTCTACTGTGCCATTAATTCCTGAATTTAGAGATCATCCTTCACTTTTCATGAATAATCATTAGTTAGGAGTATTATTATTTATTCACAAAACTATTTTCACACTCAGGTACTTGGAAAATACGAACCAAATTTATAGAAAAAAAATTTCATGTTCATTTTATATGGACGCAGATAGGATATTTGCCGGGGGGGGCACAAAGAAGGGAAGAAAAAATATTAAATATTAATAAAATATTCGTAAATATTTTGAAATTTCCAAATTAAAAAGTTAAAAAAGCTCTGTTGTACACTAAAAAATTCGGTAAAGTTAGTAGGTATACATAGATATATTATACATTGGTATGTACCATAATACTAAAAAGAATTAGTGAATGGTTTTTCGACAAATCAATGAAATAATAAAATATGAGAATTAATAAAATTCTTCTCTTGACTCAATTTATTTTCGTTATCAATGTAATAATTTCACTTTTCTTTCTATTGACCAACTAGCACTGACCTTTATCAAATTTCATTAGTGGAATTTGCATGCAATCTCTTTTATATGTATCTGCAATTATATTGGTGTCAAAAAAACAACTTATAAAGGAATGGACTGACGTCTGTTGCAAATCATAATTTAATAAATAATTTCCGCATTGGAGTTATTAAGTTTCTCAATAATTTGTGTACTTAATCGATACATATTTATAATAATTACCAAATACAAGATAATAATGGATTACTTTTTAGGTAACTGATCAAATTTCATATTGAACTTTTACCTATGGCAAAAACTAAATTGACCTTAGCAGTAAAATTTCGTATAAATGTACAAGGTTAACAAATATTAGATAATCACACCCAAACATCTATTATTTATTGATTTCAAAATGAAAAAAAATTGTCATTATATGGCTATAAAATACAATTTATTATTCTTAATTTTTATGGTATTTACTTATTTATTTATTTTTTGATTCAGTTATTTGATGAGGGATTTAATCGTGTTACAATCACTGTCGATAATGACGTAAATCCTTCGCTGAATCCTTTACTGACGAAAGAAGAAAGAGCTTTACCGTATGGGGTACGGGAATGGAATGAGTCACCGGGTCTTGGACAATGGGGTTATACCAATGTTGAACCCAACGAAACAGATGCATCGTAAGTATTAAATTAATCAAATTAGAATATTGATCAAAATTTCTAATTTTTCCCCCCAAATCAAGTTCTTCAAAATAAAAAAATGCTTTGTACATTATGATCATATTATAATCAGAAACCTTTACCCTAGTTACGTACATCCTCTTATCTATTGATTAAAATGACCAAATAATTATCTTTTTGTATATATAATTGGAGCTTTTAGCTTAGATTATGGATAACACTTTATTTAAATATTTTTTAATTTACAATTAATGATTTTAATTAGTCCAGTGTTACTGTGTGATATTGTGACTAGTCAATATAAGATTTTTTCGCTGACTGAACAGTTATACTGTGTATACAATATATAGGATATATTGCGGTCCAATTTATGTAGTATGATTTAATATAATAATATATAAAAATCATACCATAAACATAAATTTGACCAGGAGTTCAAACAAAAATAATTGTGACATGTTGCCCAGATACGTATTTCGATTACCAAGCGATGTGTGAAAGTGATGATTCATCACAAACTAGTTACGGAGTGATCCAAACTACTTGATGACCACTGAGGAAGATTGCTTGGCAATCTAAATATGTATCTGGGCAATACGTCACGAATACTTTTGTTTGAACTTCTGTTCAAATTTATGTTTATGGTATGATTTTTATATATTATTATATTAAATCATACTACATAAATTGAACCGCAATATATCCTA
This sequence comes from Sisyra terminalis, assembly GCA_958496175.1. Lineage (NCBI taxonomy): Eukaryota > Metazoa > Arthropoda > Insecta > Neuroptera > Sisyridae > Sisyra > Sisyra terminalis. Next base: position 26,366,128 of record OY292279.1, read on the forward strand.
TATATTGTATACACTGTTACTAGTGTTACTGTTCGATCTTCCCCAATTTAACCGTAATTAACGGCGCTATTGAAGTGCCATCTCTATGATTCTTCACACTTGCATTAAGTTTCTGATCCCTAATGGAAGATTAATTACTTTACCGACCTAGATGATTGCGCACGGCCCTTATTTATACATTGAGACGGGTAGTTGTTCGCGAGCAATACTTGAAGTGATCCCATAATAGTTATAATACAATAAATCTATTTCTTACCGAACCAATCTTTGTCTATTTCCATTAAATAAGAATTCTCGTTTCAGTCTTAAGGAAATATTTTTCATATTTGCTGAGATTAAGGCCCTTGAAATATATTCAACTTGTGAAGTTCCTGCTAAAGAAGAACATTTAAAAACAAAAAGTTTTGGAATTTTTTTAATATGTTTAATGCAATAAATCTCTTCCTTTTCGAACTAGTCTACTTCCATTAAATAAGAATTCTCGTGTCAAATAATCCTAAGGATATATTTTTTATATTTGCTGAGATCTAGGTACCTAAGCGACATACACAGCTGAGCATATATACACAAAAAGTTACTATTAACGAAAAAATAAAAAAATAGGAACATTTTTAATTCGTTTTTTGAACCTTTTTAGAATTATTGTGGTACAACTTCAAGAATATAATTTAAAAATTATAATTTAGTTCATATTTTGATAGTTCTTATCGATAGTTAGTTTATAGTTATTAATATTATTTTTGGGACTTTTTTTTGTATAACACGTTTCATCAGTGATTCAAGTTTCACACTTCTTCAGCTACTTATATAGTTTCTAATAACTAAAAGTAAAAATTATATCAAGTAGAAAATAAAAAATTCCCGAAAAATAAAATATAAATAATTATGATAACTAAGGTTTTAATTAATTTCAAAACAGCTAATATACATAAATAAATGTGTCAAATTTTAAAACAGATCTAAATATAATTTGTATCTTTTCATATTTAAAAACACAACTGGTCTCATGACTCCTCCTTCATACAGATTCAGATATGTTCGCTGGGAACCCCAATAGATGACGATAGCGATTTCGTAGCATTTTTTTTAGTTTTTGATAAACTCCTTTTATTTACTTATTCCAATTACTTCGGTTAGTTATCCCTATTAAAAAGGGGTATAAAGGCATTTTAAGTGTTCAAAAAAACCCATTAGAAATCGTTTGAAGACATTAAAAGCATTTTAAAGGTTATGGTTTCAAAATGTACCTAAATGCCTTCTTTAACAGGGAATGAATTAAATAGTTATTATTTATATCAAGGGCGGATTCAGGATTTTTTTCTAGGGGGGCACAATGTCATCTTTCATTTGCAAGAGCGTGAAAGGGATCACGAAAAAAATTCGCAATTCCAGCCAGAAATAGACTAAAGTTTCACTAATGTTCTTTCTGTTACTTTATTCATATATTTTCGCAACTTTAATAATTTGATTTGCTTCTAAGTATGTACTGTTATGGAATCTCCACAGTACACAAAAATACCCTAAATTCGCCCTTGATTAATATTATATAAATATTAAATGATAATATTAAATTATTTGAAATAATCTGTGAAACTCGATGCGCACACTAAATGATTTTCAAATATATAAAATGATTAGTTGAATTTGTATTTTACCACCATTAATGACTTCATCCAATTACGCCTTCTAACAAGCAAATCAGTAATTCCTGATAGAGCATAACAAAGAAAACGAATATCTCTATCTCATGTCTGGTGGCTTTTAATCAACTATAGTGCTGAATTCGAATAAATGGGTAAAAATAAACTTAAAAAAAATAATTCTCCCAAAAACGCAAAGCAAATTGTTTACAATTATTCGAAATGCCTTTGATTTAAATGTTTTGAAAAAAATTTAAACTTCTTGTTAGTAAAGCTCAAATTGTTTGCATGGTTTGTTTCAAAGTTATATACCTACCGACTTACGTATATTCTGGTTGTACATTCGGAAAATATTTTTTACATTCAAAAAGTCCTAGTTTATTATAAAATATTGTCAGTTAGAAAGTAAATACTAATATAAGAAAATGGGAAAGAAATTCGAAAATTTGATCAAAAATTTTAGACAACAGTTTTAGTAAATGCAATTACTTTTTAGGAATACAAAGTGCAATTTATTGGAGGGCGCCTATGACGGAACGATATTTCCACGTAATTTGGACCCAAAAATGCAACTTCGTCTATACCGTAAAGCTTTTTGCCGCACACTTTCCATCAACGTTAACCGCACGGGAATTACGGAAGACGGCTACGAGGCGCTATTCTACAAAATGGCCAACAATTCATTCGAATATAACGAAAACAATAAGTGCTATTGTCGAAAAGGACCAAACTGCTTGCCCAGAGGCCTTAGTGACCTGACCCCTTGCTATTACGGTGAGATATTTTATGAAATTATGCCGTAAAAGTTGGTGTTTTGAAACCTTGACTTGGTCCATTTTTTGTTGCTGTTATGAAATGATTGCAACAAAATAAATGTCAATAACGGATATAAATAATATGAGAGATGTTTGTTTGCAGGTATTACGATGGCCGTATCGCAGCCGCATTTTTTGAAAGGTGACCCCGCGCTTTTTGAACGAATCGAGGGACTCACCCCAAACGAATATGAGCATGACACGACCATTGCCATTCATCCGGTAAGAATTTTCCGCGTTTTTTACGCGCGATCAACACATGCAAGTAGTAGTAAGAAAAAAAATACGAAAAAAAGTGAAAATTAACACGGGTAATTAATTCCGAGTAGATGAAGATGGAGAAGTCGAAAGGGGAGAATGAATTGATATCAAAACGGTGTTTTTTTATTCTCCAATTATTTCTCATTGGGAATATAATTAAAATAGTTCATAAATTATCGGACTAATACGTGTCATAAAACGTGTTTGATTTTTTTCGTTTTTTCCTTGCGTGTTTTCTTTGCTTATTTTTTTTTTGTGGGAAATAATTTTTTGAAAAAAAATAATAATTCTTCTTTCCAGACGGTCGGAGTTCCTCTGTTTGCCCAGTCTCGTGTTCAAACCAACTTGGTTGTACGATCTACAAAATATAATAGTCGAACGAAACCATTTAACGACATGATTATGCCATTATTTTGGATGGAACTGGTATGTTTATATAGTAACTATAAAGAAAATTATAAAAACTCCTAAAAAATCGGGAACAAACGGTTCCAAACCGAAAACTAAAATTCATAAACAAAAAATCCCAACCGAAAGTTCAATGATCAAAAGTTCCAAATTCATGTTGCCTCCACTTTCACAGCAATCATAATGGAATAATCCTTTGGTACAAAAATTATTTGAGACCAAAGTGACATTGGCACTCTTGAGATACAAAGTTCCCAAAATCAAACGAACATATAATATTTCTCAATTTATACTTCAGCTACTATAGAAATTTCTTTTTGCTTTATAGCTGTCAGCTTAAAAAAATTGCAATACAAAAAACTGGTTATCTTACATGTACCTAATCTTATAAAAAATATCACCAAATAGATTTATTTGTTTGCCGAATAAATTAATTTATTTGCAAAAAAATTTAAATGATTTTGACTTTGTAAAATCAATATCTACAATATTTGACACTCGACACTCGAACTTACCAAAAACCTGGTATTCATTCTTAAGGTGCGATTTTATGCTAACGCATGACGCTGGTTTTCAGCGTCAAATTTGAATATGTCGTATGATTTTAACCAATGCGCCATCTGGATAACAGGCAGTGATAAAGCTAAAAATATGTAAATTTAAAAATGAATACCATTAATTTTAAGCCGAAAATATGAAATTTAAGTCGGTAACAGTTGATATAAAGAAGCAATTTCAAAGCGGTTAAAACAACTATAACTATGTATTGTTACTCCAAAAAGTTGTTCCAAAATGCTCAAAATTCATGCTGTTTTTCATCTAGATGGCGCTACGATCAAAATTGTACCACGTGGCCAAATTTAACGCTGAAAATCAGCGTCAAGCGTCAGCATAAGTCTTTATATTTACTTACCACCAAATATTCGATAGTAAAATATGAGATACTTAAACATGACCGAATATAACACTTAAACACTAAGCTACCTTACGTTTCATATTATATTTTTTAGGGACTTAATTTTGAATTCTTTTTTGATCGTGACTTCTGTATAAAAAATATAGTAAATTAAAATAAAATTAATTTGAAGAAATTTTAACTTGCATATGTATATATCTTTTTGTAGTTCAAATTTCAGAACTTCTGTTAGCCCATCCCTAGATGTCACTGTACAAAATTATGTTTGGCCAAAACTGATATTGTACGGCAATAACATGTAAGCTAAGAGAAGCTCTGAGATTTACCGACATATTAGTTCAAACTTCGTTCATATTTTTAACATAGAATTAAACTTCTATATTAGCCTCTCTAAAATAATATACAAGAAGGTATTCCAAACTTGTAATGCATGATGGGAATTGTCTCAAGATGTAGCGCCACTACAAGAGTGTCTACTGAACTAACTTTAACCGTTAGCAGAGATGTACATAGTTTCGGTTAAAGTTATTACTCCAAATACACTTGTGGGGGCGCTACGTCTTGACCCATATCCCATCATGCATTCCACAATTGAAATACCTTCTTCTATAATACCTTAAGTCTCTCTTCTCTGTCATTGTTTCAAATCTAACTGATCATTGTCATTTGTTTCAATTATCATTTCGCTTTGTTGTCAGTCTTGTTGTCAGAGTTGGCTGTGAATATTTCACGGGTAGTAACTAGCATATATATTTGCCTAGTGTTATATTGATAGTAAAAGGTCAACCAAATATTTTTTTAAGAAGAGTGTACAAATTGTATAAATAGATTATTCTTTCTTTTGAACTTTCGACGTGAGGCTCCTAAGAGTAGCCAGACTTTAATAATCTTCTTTTTTCAATTTAAGTTCAACGATAATTTATCAATTATAGATCAAATATTGAAAGGAAAAATAAATCACATCAATGATCTTCCTGAAATGATTACATGATGAAGATAAATAAGAAAATTTATGGGAAAAACGTTTGCCTTTTTGAAAATGCAAAACGTTTTTCTCGTTAACTGTAATTATTGCAATGTTTTAATTAGAATAATTAAGAGAATGACCTCAGTTGTTATAGCTAATGCAATTAATTAATTTTATTTTCTTTCACCAGCTAATCGAACGCGTTCCAACGATAATTGTGGTGTTATTAACCGTGGTGACGATCGCTCCCTACATCCAAATCGCTATCGTCGTTTTGCTGGCCGTTGGTGGTTTTTGCCTCTTCATCTACTCATTGCTAAAAGTGTTTAAGACCTCTGAAAAGTACGAACAAAATTTGGAAGGTAAAATCTCTGAATTCGCATCGCTACACATTGACTACGCGCCGGTTAAAGTGATTCCGATCAAAACGTACGAATTTATTGATCGCGAATCGATTTGTTGAAGCTTGGTTTCATTGTGGAGAAACCAAAAACAAAAAACTTTGATGCAAACTTTCGTCCAGTGTTCCAAATGATGAAGAGGAAGTGAAACATCACGCGCAGTATTCAAGTCATTAGATTTATGTTATCTAAACTAAGTGATAAGTTTTAGGGATCTTTGCAGGAAGTTTTTTAAAATTTAAGGACAACTATGGTTTATTTTATGATTAGTGATTTGTTTTCTTTTTATCAATTGTACGTCGTTAGTAATTTGTACTTTATTATTATTATTTTTTTAATTTTGCCGTATTCCATTTTAATTCTTGCCATTATACGAAGCAGATCTTTCTGGGAAAGATTCTGCCAATATATACAATAACAATGTGTTGGTGGGTTAACTAAATGCCTTAGGGACTAGCACATGTGATGCTTGGAGACTTGCAGGTGCAAGTGATGATTAAATCCACCAAGCAAACGTTGTAGGACATCAAGCATTGGATGCGCTAGATTTTAATTAAGACGTGTAATTTTTATGAAAAAGCTCATTTGATTAAGACTGATTTGCTTAGGATGAAACTATGTTATAAATTGTAAATTGGTCTATGTAACAAAGTATGAAACTTTGAACGATTTCTGAAAACATTTGGCTTATTGTCTACGTTTTTGGGTACTATACCATAAACGATAGATAGCGGTCAAAATTTATCAAAATTTTAACAAAAACTTGTCAATTTATTTACTTTATTAATTGTTTTGAATTTAAAAATATTTTATGTTCTGTCTTCTTTTTTTCAATTTTTATTATAATAAAAAAATTTATATATTTTTCTTTTTATAAAAATATCTCAAAGGATTTATTCATTTTTTTTTTTTTGAGTCGATTTTAATCACAGAAATAATGCTAATATCATCACGTTGTTGTGTTTCCTTGAATTTTTGATTTAATCCATGGAAGGTAATAGGATAGTCGGGTGTATATATCGGGGTAGCCTGGTTGGGCGCATCCTGACCCAAATGACGTAATCCCGACCAAGTGCCAACGACCGTCTTCCAAACTGCATTGTAATGGTCCACCAGAATCTCCCTAAAATTAAAAAAATAATCATATGAAAACTTTAACGTGAAAATATTTTCCAAGGCTTGAAAATCTAATACTGGTTTTTATATGATTAACAAGGTCATTTTCCATGATTTACATCATTTACAATCTTTGGTTTTAAATCGCTTATCGAAAATTTCTATCTATGTCTATATATAATATTTTAATTGCAAATATTCATAATGTATCGTTGTTTCTTGGTGTCTGTCTTATTTGCATAAGGTAGTCATAAAAATGGCTAAAATTTATTATTGATGAAAGCTTTTACATATTTATAAAGGTATTTAATTCCAATCGTTCGATTTCCCTAGGATTGGAAAGTTTTTTTTTTATTGGAAACCCATTAAAAGTCTTTTTTCTCACTCTCATGAAGTTTTTCTTTAAAGACAATAAACTTTTTTAACTATCAATTTGCCTTTACGATTATCGTGTTTTAATTCGCCCAAATATTCATTCAAGAGGTCAAAACTACATGTAATTTTAAAGAAGAATCTTTCAATAAGGAAAAAGGAGCTGGGACTCGAGAAACAGTCGCTAATCTCTTAATAGAAGAGTATTTAATGGATCAAAATAAGAAATCCCAAGAAATAAAGAAAGAAGTATTCAAACACTGTGGGATGTAGAGATGCAAGAAGTTCATAAATTTTTTAAACATCGATGTTTTAACATCAATGTTGAATCCCAAAACATCGATGATACATCGTTCTTCATGAACGATATTTTACCATAACGCCATCTACCGTCCCGTTCATGATCAACCGCTATACACATACACAGATACCAAGGTTTGTAAATTACACAGGTTACTCCATTAGAAAAAAAATGACGTCATACGAAGAATTTTGAAATTGAATCAGTCTGAAGATATGTACGAATTTCTTCTGGATACGTCACGTATCCATCACGTAGCCACCATGAGGCCACCTGTGTATTTTATAAACCTTGCACAGATACCTCTCTTAATCAAAAGCGTAGATTTTGAAATTCCATTACTTTATAATAAAACGCAGGAGATTTCAAACCACGGGCTGTTAACTCTCTAAGACAAGACAAGGATAGCCCAACTGGGTAATGGGTAATTGTGGAATAGCTACCATAAAAAGCTACAAATAACTAAGAATAGCTACCATGGAAGAGCTAAAATTTCTACCTTCAGAAAAAAACTGCCAGGAATTATTAGTCAATCATAAATAATACAATATATTAAAAGCCTACTGGTGGCCGAGTGGTCAAGGTGACCGCTCCAAAATTAGTAGGTGTTGATTTCGATCCTTGTGTCGAGCAAATTTTCGATATTTCTCGATTACGGATTTTTATAAACCCTAGAATCGCTAAAGACCTTAGTAGTTATAAAACGACAGTAAATATCTTTTAAAAATAAGAAAACAATATTTTGAAATTAAATTGAGATGGCTTCATTAGAAATTGTAGTATTAGATGGATTTGGCGTTGGTAATTTTAAAAGTGACTAAGCTAGCTGTAACGATAGAGTATTGTTACATATTGGGTTTTACATCCAGACGGTTCCCTACTGCGTGAGCCATAATAGTAAATTGAACAATGAGATAAAAAAATGATTGAGAAGTTTCTAGGGAGGTTTCTAAAATAAAAAGGATAATAAAGAATTATAAAACCAAACCATAAAAAGTGTTCTAGAATGATATCGAAAGATCGAAAATGTTGGAAGATCTAAACCACTATGAAAAGGGCTCGATCCTGAGTAAAGCAAGGCAAATAAAAACAGACAGCCAGATATACACCGTCAATGATAAACAATCGTAACTATATAAACTTTATAATTGTAATATAAAACAGTTTCGTAACTATAAAATTGGTGTATCACTACTTGACGATCACTGAGGAAGCTTCCTTGACAATCGAAATACGTATTTGAGTAATACGCAAAATATATTTGTTTGAAATTTTGTTCGAATTTATGCATATAGTTAACTTTTGTAAATTATATAACATAAATAAGACCCCAATATATTTTATAAAAGCTGTATAACTGTTTAAATTCAGCAACAAAATCTGACTTGGGCTTATTAGAATTTTTTCTAAATTTGGAATAGAAAGAAGAAAAATAGGGTTAGTTAAAAATTTTAATTTACTTAAAACTTTTGAATGCATTTTGTGTTATTTTAATAGGATATCTGAAGTTGGTAATGTTTATTATTGATATAGAAAAAAACGTTGTCAAAGTTGAATGATCTATGGTTTATTATTGTGTTTTTAGATATTTTTTTCTTGAAGTTCTGTAATCTTTCTTGAGAAAGGAGAGAGGATTAAAATTGGTATTTAGAAGGACAAATCGCTAGGAGTCGGCAACCTTGTAGTAAAGATCGTCAGAGACAAATTGCTTAGCAGCCAAAAAAGACCTAAGAAACGTTGGTATGATGAATTTTGAATTAAAAAAACAGTAGTCATGTTTAATTTTTTTTTAAAAATTAAACTTTTTGAATATAGAATCGTTTAAATGGCAATTTATTATTGGAGATTGAAAAATAAATAAATAATTTATTGTCTTCATGTTCCAAATTAGCAAGGCTAAATATTCAGCAGTTACATTGAACGTGGGCAATATTTTATTCTCGTGGACTGTCTCAAGACCAACTTTGCAATAATTCACCGTAAAATTACATTTTGTTTATTTCTCAAAAAGAGCATATTTTTTGAAATGCTTGGTGCTTACAATGCAAGTTCCTGTCGAGCCGTTTAAGTGTCCTGCACACAAATGCCCGTTTTTGATAACCACTGATGTTCGGTATTTGTCGCGACATACTTTATTGTCGTGAATGGGAATCGACGTCTCTTGAAGCCGGGATACAAGACCTCCATCAGGAGTGTGTCGACCCCATCCTGTCGCAATGCACGGCGTCGTCGAATTCAATACCAAATTCTTAACATTCGGCAAACAAACCGTACGAATTCGTGTATTTTGTCCTGATGTAACTACTGGCCGGGACAATTTCATCATAGCTACAACAAAAGATTCTATCATTTACATTCAAAAATAGAAGTATAATAAATTATTCAAACATATGTTTTTCTTTTTTACATTTTAATCACGTGAACATTGGCATTCAATGTATTAGCAAATTCAAAAAAATGTCTCACCGATATCGTTTTGATAATTGTGAAAACGTTCATGAATCACAATTTCCTCGATTTGAATGCGACTCTCGGTGTTCTCCTCGACGTCGCGATCCCAATCGCCAAGAACTGCTGTCCACAGTGGTGGTAACGGTAAATTAAATATATCACTGAAAATACAAAAGCTTGTAAGTTACATAAAATCCAAGAAACTAGTTGCCAAAAATCTTTACAATCTTGTAAAATTTAACTATATATTTTTATCGGTCAGATTTTCATTTCCAGGAAAAAATAGCACCTTACGTATCGTACCTATAAATAATCCAAAGTGGATCTAAAAAGGATTTGCAAAGAAAAACCTCATGAAACGAAAAATGTTCAAAAATATTATTGCGATCATAGGACATTTAACAAACTACACAATGAAAATAGAATGCAATAAAAGATGTTCGGGCATATTCTATTAATGCGATTGAATATGCGAGAAGCATCTGGGAGATTCCAGACTTGGACCAAATTTGTATATAAGGGGTTATACATAATTTAGGTTTACAATATGTGTAAGCCAAAAAACTTAATGCTCATTTATAAACTTAACTTAACCTTTTTCAGATATAACTATCAAAGTTTAAACTTTTAAACAGACCCTAAGTTTTTGTTACTAATAATAAATCAACTTTATATTGTGCGATTATTTTATATTAAGCGATAATAACATTTTGTCTTGGCACTTTGATTATGAAATTTGAAATTTCGATTGTTTATTACAAGGAGTATAGATACCAGGAATCCGACATAATGTTAAAAAAATTACATAAATTTGGGTCCAGTACGGTAGAAAGCGCAACACTTCTTAGAGTACGAGTTTGAATCATTACACGGGATGTGTTTTTATAACTGCTAAAAAATTATTTAAAAAAACGATAATTTCGGGAATTTTAAGAGATAATCTGCAAAGTCAACAAAATATGAGAGTATGTAATAAAAAATATACTAATATCAACACGGAACCAGACAATTTTATTAAAAAAAAAATGAATTAATAAAAGAATTAATTTGTAAATTTATTTTTATTTTTTATAAGTAAATTTTTTGATTTTTTTTCGTAAAAGTTGACTAGTTAAAAATTTCTAAAAATATCAGATCAAACAAATTAATCGTTAAGTGTTAATTACTAAGCGTCGCCACATCTTGACACATTTCCCATCATGCATTGCAAGATTTAAATATCTTCTTAAAACCTTTGGGACCTTTGGTACGTTAAGCACCCTTGCGCTATAAGTAACAGAAAAGAGAACTATGATCTGGGTCGGTTTTTGTGTAAATGAATTTGTTGAAAAAACCTTTCTGTTCAAGCTCCTGGTATGTATATTCCGTGGTTTATTAGACATTCTCCCATACAAACTTTGCCACAAATTTTTACTCTTTTAGGGTAATAACTTTTAAAAACCCTTTCCTATTATACATCTACATCGTGTAAGGAAAACACTTTTCAAATTCATCGACACAAATGAGCACTTATCTTTGAAAATATAACGAAAAAATGAAATAAAAGGAAAAAATTATGATCTTCTTTATTTTGATTATCATGACTAAAAAGCTATTCGATTTCACACATTTGGACGTTGTACATACAAAATTGTTGAAAATAGGTGGAAAACGTGGAAATAAATTCGAATATATTGTATTTATTTTCAATAACAATAATTGGTTTTCAAATCGTTTTAATTGCCGAAGAAAAGTTAGTTAGAGTTAGTTAACTTTTTAATTGATAATGAAATAAATGATAAAAAATTGCTACCTTAATGCTTTTCAGCAGAATATATAATTGCTCCAGATCAAAATCATTAGTTCATAAAAAAATAGATTTTAAAAAGTTTTAAAAAGTTTGATGGTTGAAAAACAACTAATATTAAAAATCGCCTATTTGGTATAAGTACTACATAAACTTTCACACTATTTAAGTGAAATGACGTTTTTTAAAATGTTGTTATTAAAATGATATAACAAAAACAGACACATATCTCACTTCTAAATAAAAATATAGATGAACTTTGTTTTGTATTAAGCGGTAATAATGTTTCGGCTTTAATAGCACTTTGATTATTAAATTTAAAATTTCGATTGTTGAGTAACTATACACAATCTCATACAAACTTAGCCCAACCCCTTTTCACTCTTTTAGGGTAAGAATTTTGAAAAAAAAAATCTTATCACATGTCTACTTCTACTTCTTATAAGGAATACACCGATAATACGAATTTCATTAATCAGATAGAGTATATAAATACACGTTTTTACATATACACGGCTTTTAAAACGAATTTACTATAAGCTTTGTTACTATTACTTTTTTCGTAAATATTTTGTTATTGAGCAACCCTCACGGTCAATTTACAATAATTTTTTTAAAAAAAAGATGACTGTAGGATTTGAACCCACGGCTCTTTAATAATGAGCATCAGATATGTAAACCAATGCGCTATTAATATATCTATGAATCTTATTTTAATTTGTATATAAAAATCTTTATATTTCAAAGAATCGAATTTTTGTATTTTAAATTGAATTTACTGTGCTAGTTATTAATTCAACTAAAAAGATGAATACAAAATTATTTTCTAACTTTTCAATGCCTGCTCAACGATATAAAACTCGCTTGTCTAAAGTAAAAAAAAAAAAAAATATCCTTCAGTTTTTACGTAGGGGTAACCATCCCTTATTATTTTTATGGAATGATAGACAGCCTATTGTGAGTGGGTAGTTGTGTTGTATCTTAATATAAAATTTCATTAAATTCAGTTGTTCTGTTCTTTAGTTATAGAGACACACAGACAGACAGACAAAAAATTTAAAAATGTTAAATTTGGAATAAAAGCATCTTAAAACAAGTATTTATCTTAAAATTAGGTTCAAAATTAAATTGTAGAGAAAGATGTAAGAATTTTATATAATTATATAATAGAATGTTAATTATTTTGTAGCCAAATAAGCAAATTACAATATCAGGTGAGTATTTATTAAAGAAATTAGCTCATAATGAAAATTTAAGTTTCATTTTTTTATAATATTCAAAATGAAGTGCTGATCTAAAGATTGAAAACCGCTAAATTACTACATTGATCTTAAGGATATCGCCAAGCTTTAGAAAAATGTATACAACCACGCCAGAAATTGACTCTGTTATATAGCAGAAAAAAATTATACTACAAAACAATCAATACCAACTCCAGTTTCAACATAGGAAAAGTTTATAGAATCGTCACCAGAAAAACGCGTTAGATTTGGCATTATAAGCAAAATACCGTATTTTTCCGAAAATAAGACATTCCCCAAAAATAAGCTCTTGCGTGATTTTTGGAATTTTTTGAAATACAAGCCCTCTCCTGAAAATAAGCCCGTGTTTAAATAATGTGAAAAACATAATTCGTTAAAAATACTGTTAAGTTTATTAGGTATCTTTAGCTGCTCTAATATTTCAGAGAATTGAATAAAAGGTAATTGGTACAAAATTCTTGGGATAAAATAACTAAAAGTTGTGTTTCCAATGCACTACGAACAGGCTACTTAGACAATAAGTATTCATTTAACTATAGCTATATTGTAATACATGAGAGATTCGGACCCATGATTCTACGGGAAATGGGTTTGGGGGAAAACCAGAACGGAATTCACAATTTCATAACTTATGGCAATGTTCCAGAAGAAGATGACAAGACTGTTATTGGATAAATTTAATATTCTGAATAAAATATAAAATATAAAATCTACTTATTATACTTAAAGCCCTCTCCCGTAAGTAAGTCCTGCACGTATTTTGAACCAAAAAGAAAATAAGACAGTGTCTTGTTTTCAGAAAAAGACGGTATAATGCAATATTTTTTCTTTTCAAAAATCAGAATATTATTTAATTCTAAGTACTTATGAATGCAATGAGCCGCCGTTAGGATCCATTCGGAAGATATGAGTACAGCGCCACACCAGTGGCCGATAAAGCCCAGTTTTGGATGCAACAATTGCAGCGAAACCTGCAACAACACCGGAAAAAAAACACATTAATCGAACAAAACAGCGAGTGAATGCTAAAAAGAAATTATATCCAAAGGGAAAGTCACGATAATTGTGGGAATTGTCGCTGATAATCATTATGATAATCGTCACAGCTGATTAATCAAACGAAATGCTTTTCTTGTGTAGATATAGTATGCCAATTTTCAACGTACCTGCCAGGGCCATGCACCACGTGCACTTTGTCGTCCACTGATAATTCGTCCTGTCGAAACTGAATTACCCTCATGAAAATAATTTCCAAAATAGTTGCGAGGTTGCCGCGATCGACGAATCGCCCGACCACATTCTGCAAAAGAAAATTTTACTTTCATAAACGCATTCATTATAGAACAATCAATCTTTCCGAGTCTCACCAAGTTAATTTACAACTTTCAATATTCATCTGATGAACGCATAATAATTATCTTGGAATTCACAGATTTTTTATGTCATAGAGTTTAGAGTCGTATTATAATTAGCTTCTAATTCAAACAAACTTTCATTGTACCTAAACTGCTAGCGTTTGTAACTGGGTCTAATGGAAGAGAAAACTTTTGAGCAAATTGCGGAAAACCAAGCAAATTATCCGAAGAAATCAGTGGCAAAAATAAAATTTGGGAAATAATTAAATAAAGGAAACCGAACAAGTAAGAGGTAAACAGATATTTATTACTTCAATGACTCAACCAATTTTGGATCAATTACTTTGTAGAAAAATAATGAAAAAGTACCAGTTGGTACATTCTTGGTTTGGACTTGCTTTAAAATCTATAGAGCTGTGGATATTTGAAAAAATAATACAGATAAAAGGATTTTCTTAAGGATGTTATTGAGGTATTTCAAAATGCTACCAGACAACTAAAAGTTTAATAAAATGTTCCTTATTTAATGCTAAAGTACTTCTAAAAATTTTAACATGATTCACTGAGTCGATCAAAAGTTATTATAATTTAAAAATACTATAATTTTACACGTAACCTTAAGGAAATTTAGTGATCGTACAGACTAAATTTATTTTTTTTAGCATAAAAAATGCTACTAGGCTTCCCAAACTTTTAAATTATGTAGTTTAAACTTTAGGGACCTAATTTTGTATTTATTTGAATTTCCTACACGATTTTTATGAAACAAATTAAAAACAGAACTTCGCTCGAAATTGTACCATGTGGCCAAATTTAACGCTGGAAACCAGCGATAAGCGTCATCATAAAATCGCGTCCTTAAAGTTGATTACGTGATACAATTTCGAGTAAAGCGCCATCTAAATGAAAACAGTATCAAGTTTAAGCATTAAATTGCGACGGATTTTTTATCAGACAATATACAAGTTTATTATTTATTTACTTATACATGTATATTCTTTTAGATTAAGTAAGTTATAGGTATTTAACAATTGCAATGTTTTGAAGATTGGATGTGCTACAAAATCAGTGATTATTTTACAGAATGTTTGTTAATTAACATTTGATTCTGCTTACCTACTACTCATCAGTTTACTTTATTCTGTGAAATTATTTCTGCTCTTTTTGTGTTATATGTAATGCAATGAAATTGCATTAAGCGTAACCTATGATATGAATCTATTCGAAATTAAGGTCTTTAATTATCGATATCTCGAAAACTATGAACTATATACGAATTAATTTGTATTGATTATTTTCGTATCATTTCGGACTAATTTCGAAACTACATGGTCAAATTGTGAAGCTACAGAAATTTTACTATTCTTTTATCATTGAAACTTAAGTTTAAATTACTTAACAATATTTTGATGGTTCTTTTCCATAGTTAAATTATTATGATGTATATTCTCTTGTTTTAGGAATTTTTAATGGTCATAAATATTTATAATATAACCTGAAGGAGTCGAAAACCCGATGAAACGTGTTGCACAAAAATAAAAAAATAAAAAATAGAAGATATAAATTTTTATAACTACTTGTCTACATTTAATTTTTGTGACGTTATTAATATTGAAAAAGCTAATATTGTCAAAAAACGTAATTTATTAATAGAAAAAAATATTTAAGAAGATACTAGCAAAGGTATTAATTAGTTTTTGCCAAAAACTAAAAGAACTAAGTTACAGTAATTTAGTTTCTTTAAAGTAACTAAGTTATTTAGTAAAGTAAGTAAGGTACCTTTTCAGACAGCTCTGTTCATACATGTATCTTGAATCACATATTTTCAAATTAATTGTTAAATTAAAAATAAATTAAATTTCGAGAGATCATTAACATCAATATGCAGGAGTATTTAGTTATTCTTAAGAAAAAAGAATTTAAATACTTATATTTAAAATATTATGGAGATACAATCGGAGACAAAAGTACATAAAAATAGAAATTGGTAAATAATTACGATTGATAGGCGAATAAATTGGTCGATACTTAGAAAAACATATATGGTTTAAGGGAAAATCGGAAATTTCACAAAAAATTTTAAACAAGATAAGAAAAAACAATCAAAATAAGATTTTTTTTCTCGCTGACTTTGAACAGTTATACTGTGTATACAATATATATATATATATATATATATATGATATACTGCGGTCCAATTTATGTAGTATAATTCAATATAATAATATATAAAAATCATACCATAAACATGAATTTGAACAGAAGTTCAAACAAAAATATTCGTGACGTATTGCCCAGATACGTATTTCGATTGCCAAGCAATCTTCCTCAGTGGTCATCAAGTAGTTTGGATCACTCCGTAATTGCTTTGTGATGATTCAAATTTATGTTTATTGTATGATTTTTATTTATTACTATATTTAATTATACTACATAGATTGGGCCGCAATATATCATATATATTGTATACACAGTATAACTGTTCAAAGTCAGCGAGAAAAAAAAATCTTATTTTAATTGTTTTTTCTCATTTTGTTTAAAATTTTTGGTGATATTTCCGATTTTCTCTTAAACCATATATGTTTTTCTAAGTATCGATCAATTTATTCGCCTGTCAATCGTAATTTTTTACCAATTTCTATTTTTATGTACTTTTGTCTCCGATTGTATCTCCATAATATTTTAAAGATAAGTATTTAAATTCTTTTTTCTTAAAAATAACTAAATACTCCTGCATATTGATGTTAATGATCTCTCGAAATTTAATTTATTTTTAATTTTACAATTAATTTGAAAATATGTGATTCAAGATAGATGTGATTCAAGATCTTGTGTATACACACGAAAAAACAAAGAGTATAAAAAAAAAAATCTTTTGGGATTGAATATGCCTTGATTTCATGTGAACAAATTAAAATACTATTGATTTGATGCTCATAAGTTATTAATGTAAATTTTTAAACACGATTAGATCATAAATAAAACATTAAATTTACATGTTTTTAAGGCAATTAAAATTTAAAAATTATAACTAAAGTAATAATTCAAAATTATATAAAATAATGAAAACGTGATAACGCTGTCGAATTTATAGGTTGACAGTGTTGGTAACTTTAGTATGTCTCTCTCACATAATGAGAGTGAGCAAGCGCGATATGAACAAAATTTTGAAAATTAATTTTTGACATTTCATTGTTTTGCGCTTTCCACTGTGTACTCATGAGTGTGGCAAAGATAAATTATGAGTTTCATTTTTATCTAACCAAAGGTACTAGCACAACTTGTATTACATACAAGACGATACGCCTCTGCTAACGACAGTGTTGCCGCACTTTCTTATACAGTTATTAATTTATCAAATAAAAACCACATTTTTGGTCTGTTTTTAATTTGTTTCTTAAAAACCGTTTACAGAATTCAATGAAACTTATCAAAATTTGTTTTTCAAAGTTTTAAGTACATTTTTTGAAAGTTTGGGATGCCTGATAGTATTTTTTTTGCTAATAAAAATAAATTTAGTCGTTTCGATTGCCGAATCTCCATAAGGTTACGTGTAAAATCAAAGTATTTTTAAATAGCAATAACTTTTGAACGATTCAGTGAATCGTTTAAAATTTTATCTGGTACTTTAGAATTAAATAAGGAACATTCTCTTAAATATTTAGTTGTCTGGTAGCATTTTGACATACCTCCATAACATTTTGCAACGTGTTAGATATAGTTATTAGGTAATAAGATGTATTTCATATTTTTATTAATTTTGGAAAAAGGAGTATGTTATGTATATCTAATCTAGTAAGCACAACCCACTTTAAAAACGATAGAAGAGTCATATGAGAGTTATAAATTTAATCTTATAGATCAAAATAAAAACAAAACTTTGTATCTAATCTTTCGGGATCACGGTATATAAGTTACTTTTTGGTACCCAAGATACTTTTTAAGTTACATGGTATTGTTCCTTTTAGAAAGTGTCTAAGAAACTAGTTACTTTTTAATCAAATAAGATTTTTCCGCTGACTTCGAACAGTTATGTTGTTTATACAATATATAAAATATATTTTGGTCCAATTTATGTAGTAAAATTTAGTATAATAATATATAGTATAATATAATAAAGCAAACCATAAATATAACTTTGAACAGAAATTTAATCAAAAATATTTGTGACGTATTACCCAGATATGTATTTTGAGTGCCAAGCAATCTTCCTCAGTGGTCATCAATTAGTTTGGATCGCTCCGTGACTGCTTTGGGATGATTCACTAAGTTGTTAAAAAGTTATAGCAATTTAAAAGTACTGTGATTTTACATGTGATGATTCTCAAAGCAATCACGGAGCGATCCAAACTACTTGATGAAGACTGAGGAAGATTACTTGGCAATCGAAATACGTATCTGGGCAATACATCACAAATTTTTTTTTGAACTTCTGTTCAAATTTATGTTTATAGTATGTTTTATTATATTATATATTATTTTACTTAATTATACTACATAAATTGGACCACAATATATTTTATATATTGTATAAATAATTACTTTTTGTCAAAAAGTAAAGGAACTAAGGTTATCTTAGATGTTTTTTTTTTCTGGCAGCTTTGTGTGTAGTCTTCAATATTTCTAACTAATACAGAGAAAAATATTAAAAAGTTTGGAAGAAAATAACACAGTAACATAATTATTAGTTTGAGTAGAAATTGTTGTAGAAAATATTGTTTTGAAGATTTGGGTTCAATCTTTGTGGCTTACGATAATTAAGAGAAGAAACTAATGTTGCATTGCCTAAAATTTTCAATTTCCATTCACCTACTGATAAATTGAAATTGAACTTTCACGCACACACCACAAATTTTTGGAGAAAAATCATTTACGAAAAACTCACCTTTGGATGTGTAGTCGAAGACTTGAAACGTTGCGCTTATGTCGGTTATTTGTAACAGGAAAATCGTGCACAGAACAAACCGGCGGCGTTTACATTCGGAAAAATAAATTTTCATATTCAACTTTGGTATAGAAAACGAAAACGGCGAATTCGATTTACTTGGAATGTTTGATGTTACACATTATGGGTGTGGAATGATTCAAGTTGTGGAAGTAATGAATGTGATCGATCAAAATCGTCTTCATCACCACTAGCAACAATCAATTTTGTCTATCTATTGAGGCGACATTGAGTTCGATTGCAACAAAGAATGAAAGGCCGAAAGAAAGTGAACGATATTCCATTTCTTCTTGTTGTTGGTTTGCCTCCCACTTTCTCCCTCGACCGGAGACCTTTCCTCGGAGAGTGAAAATAAATTACTATACTTATTGTGCTAGGGAAATGATTTCGAGATTTTTTTTTCTTACTATATCTTCTTTGAATTTAGTGTGGAAAGTATTTGGGAAAAAAATGGCTTTTATTATCGCCGAAGAATTAAACTCAAGTTGAGAGATTTTACTCCTTTTATCCGATAATTTAATCGTTTTGATGAATTGAATTCTTTAGAATTTTTACGACGATAATAAATTGATAGAAAGTGTGAGTTGTGAGTGGGACATTTTTGATTCTACGACATTTCAGTGTCAGTGTCAGTGTCGAATTTTTTCGTTGAAAATGAGTTGAAGTTTGCGGTTGGTGTTACCGCGAAAATATTCAAGTCACATCGCCAATGTTGCTAATTAAAATTCTTTATCAATATCACTATTGAGTTAACCCATATTTATGAGGAATTCTTTCCTCTTCTTCGACATGTAATTCGTTTTCTAGGTGAACGTGCACTAGAATTGACTTTCTGGCTCACAGATTGTCTTTGTATGGGATAAATAAACGAAAGAATCATTCGAAATCGTGACCACGACCAGTATATTTCGAGAAAAACATTTTAATACAAAATTATTTTCCTTAGTCGAATAAAGAACTATTTTTTTTCCGAAGAATTTTGCAAAGAATTGAAAATTGAACACTTTCTCTCGAAACTATCTAGCAAATGTGAGAGGCTTTATCGAAGGTGCATGTTTTTTTAGATTGATTTTTATTCACATTTTATTTTGGTATTATTAATCAAATGAAAACGAATTAACTACGAAAAAAAATGATCAATGGAGAAGTTTCTTTAGAGTCTAGACATATTTATTTATATGCATTAATATGAAAAATTTAATCTTGGAAATTCATTTGAAATTTTTTTTTAATTATCTTGAAATTTTCTTTACATCACTCAAGTTGATCAATGGAAACATTTAAATTTCAACATAAACTATTGATCATTGATAAAGATCTAAAATTAACTAAAATTGAAAAAACGAACTTGTTTAATTGAGGCAGCTTTTTTAATAAAAAAGAAAATATTTATGAAAATATCATTTTGGATTTAGAAAATTTCATTCCATTTTAATGGTTAGTTTTTTGCATTCGTTGTGATTACATTCGTGTATTTTTGTTTGCCTAAACTAGTCGTAAACAAGCGAGCTTTTCACATATGAAAGCTTCTAGTTATATTCTTTGCTATTGTAAAGTCTTGATTTCAATAATTCTTTTATTTTCTAGGTAAACTATTTAATAAAAAGGTAAATATATGTTTCATCTTTGGTATATTCAGAGATTATCAATTTGAACAATATAAAAAATTTAAACTACTCGTGAAATCTGCGCTGGATTTATACTAAGGGCAGTCGCGGCTGGTATCCAAGACTGTCAATTTTTCAGGGCGGCAAAGTTTGGAGAGTAAAAAAAATTTTTTTTAGTTTTATCAAAAATGCTTAACATAATTAATTGATTCTCTTCATTAATCGTTTTTTATTTAATGGATAATTCTAGGAATTCCATTCATGCATTAATCGTAAAATCGATGTTTTGTAAATTATGACTTGGGCACTTTTAGTTAAAATTAATTATCAATATAAATTAATTAATGTATTTTCTTGAAGATTTAAATCAATAATATTTGATTTTCTTATTTTCTAAAGGTAAAAAAAATATTTGGATTTCATTTAAAAAAATAAAAATAGTCTACTGGTGGCCGAGTGGTTTATGTGACCGCTCCGAAACTAGTAGGTGTTGGGTTCAATCCTCGTATCGGGCAAATTTTCAATATTTCTCGATTACGAATTTTTATTAACGCTAGAGTCACTAAAGACTTTAGTAGTTATAAAGCGACGGTCAATAAAAATTGAAAAAAAAAATTTTGAGTTATTTAACGTATTACAAACAAATCATTGAGTGATTATTATAGAAACAGTGATAATTTACACAATGGAATCATGAAAAATATTTGTATACCCTAAAAACTACTAAAAAATTTATTCCTTAGAAGTATAGGTTGCGTGGAATATATGGCTTAAATCATTAACACCATGTGTAACGATTTAAGCAACATTTCCCTTTGTATTAAGTGAACCGGAAAAGAATGTCGTTTTTAAACTAATAGTCATTCAATTGCCATTTATCTGCTTATAAGTTATTCCAAAGTGGTACTAAAGATATTTTATGATTAGAGTAATTTATCAACTTACTAAAAATTACAAAATATTTTTTATTCTGAAATCTATATTGATACGGTAAGACCAAATACCCGGAAGAGTACAAATTTGGAATTGTATGCTCATCGAGTTTCACAGAGTAACAACGCAAAGTTGTTACTAAAACATTTTCAATGTTTATCTAAGTGAATTAGATGTTCATTAATGCTAAATGAATTATTTTAAGATCAAATTTGAAAATTTTCATTTTTCTAACTGGTACCAACAAAACATGACAAAAAATTTAGCTAATAAAAATTTAAGGGGGGAAATGTATACCAGATGCCAAATGCCAAATGTATACCAGAAAGTCGAAGAGTTGTCAAATAATCCTAATCAATCTTAATCGATCGGCCAAATATCCAAAAGTGTCCAAAAGCTGTCAACAGATAAAATTCTATGATGCAACATGGTAATTCAAGACCCCTCTGCAGAAGAAAAACCCTATAAATTTTTTTTACTAACCATGAAAATATTTATTTAAAATCAATAGTTGTACATACATTTTTGTTTTAATTGTATGTTGAAAAAACGACATTCTTTTCTGGTACATCTATTATTAAAGTACATTTGTCAGAGGAAAAGGTTAATGGAATTTTGAAGTTTCATATTGTGGTGTCATTTCAATGTTGAGCCATTAGTAAATCATTTTTGACATAAAAATTTAAATTTAACGATTTTTTTGCTTTTTAAATGAATATTCCTTAGATTTCATCAAATAAAGTTAAAAATTAATAGCTGCATCATGTTTTGATACTAGTTAAGAACATTTTTAATTCATTAAAAATTATTTTTAAAAATTAGATATGCATTAAACCTATTGGACATTTATTGATCATTTCCTT
The DNA here is from genome assembly GCA_958496175.1 of Sisyra terminalis. NCBI lineage: Eukaryota > Metazoa > Arthropoda > Insecta > Neuroptera > Sisyridae > Sisyra > Sisyra terminalis. Next base: position 26,388,527 of record OY292279.1, read on the forward strand.
CTTTTTTCTAGGAAAACACAACACAAGCAGTTGCCCATTTATTCAATTGAAAAGATTGATTATGTTGTTTATTTGTAAATCAGAACCGTACTGCGTTTTGCCTAATAAATCCAATCTAAACGAATAGGTACCAAAGAAGAGATATAAGCGATGTATCTTCATTGTAAGACTGTAGGTATTTGTTTTTAGCAAAGTTGACTCTATTTTTAAATTGTTAATTGAAATATGAATAATACCAAAACGCAATTTTTCGTTTCGATCTCAAAGAAAATAAGTTCTTACTGTTAAAACGTCAGTATGATTTCTTATGGGAAATATGCAAAATTCACGTTTTAGTATTCTTCAATAATTCGATTTATTTTTGCTTCTTCTACAATAATCCGTTTTTAAATTTTGACGCTGAACATCCCCTAGAAAACTAACAAAAATTAAATTTCATCGAGACAAAATTCTTGAAAATCCGAATTTTGATTTTTGATATTGTTGCATGCCTAAGCTTTAAACGTGCTTGCGCATAGGCCTTGCATCTAGCGTCCTGCTGTGTGCTCTCCAAACTATGAAAATACTTAAAAGGGAAGCGATCGACACAGTTGGATGAAAGATGCTCTAGATGTTTCTCAGAGGATTTTGATTTAAGAGAAAAATCGATAGACAATAAAAATTAGGGTCGAATATGCCAGGGATGGAACAATCTAAAAGTTAGAATCTTCTGAAGTACTATGTCTGAGCCACTATACAAAAGGAAAATACCGCAGGTGGAACACATTCAGTTATAAATTAGTTGGTGAATCAGTCTATTGAGAACAATTAGTTACAAGTTAAATCGTGTGATAAACGATTGAAGTAAGTGTGAAGAGTGAAATAAATAAACGTCTGTGTAATAAAATAATTTTGTAAATGTTGTATTTTCTAAAACACAAATCCAAATGAAACCGCCAATAAAAATAAGATTTAAAAAATAACTTAGTAATAAATAACAACCAAACATTATTAGAAGGATTGAAAAGTTTTATTTAAAATTATGGAAAATTACAACAAAAAAAAAACGTTATTACGTTGTTTTTTTTTAGTATCTTAAAACTCTAATTTGTTATTTGAGCTTCCATTTGTAGTAGGCAATTAAAACAAAATCTGTTATTGTTTATTTTTTCTGCTTTCAATTGTCATAACCATTCAGGATATTTTGAAAGTTGTTAACAATTCTATTTATCCAATCCGTGTAGCAAGAAACCTAAAATTTATTATTTTTTAATCTTTGACAAAATATTTTTTATAAGAAAGGAGTCTTACTTGGGTATAGACTCCTGGAAAACTGGGACGTCCGCAACCAACCCCCCAACTTACAATTCCACAGAGATAATAGCGATTTTCTGGATCCTTGCACATTAATGGTCCTCCCGAATCACCCTAAAAACATTTCAATATAAAAAACAACGGAAAAAGTTTCATTTAATTAAATTCAGGTACTTGACACGAGTCTTCACCACCTTTCCGACTTCCCGCACAAATTTGGCATTCGTTTATGAATTGAGTGTAGCCCCTACGTCGGTACAAATTATGGCAAAAGTTTTGCGAAATCAAAGGTACTGCCACACGTCGCAACGTTAGCGGCATTGCTCCATTTTCGGTCAACTTGCCCCAGCCGGATATTATTCCCGATCCTGAGAAGTTCGTGTAACTGCTAGGAACGCAAATTGGAGCGACAGTCTTCCCGTTGAGTATCAGGGACTCGTTTAGTCTTATTAATGCAATGTCGTGGGAGAAAGTTTTCCGTTCGAAGCCGTTTGAAATGATCTGGCTAACTCCACGAATTTGTTCTGGGCCTGATGAATTTATAATATATTGTGATGGTTCTTTTCCATAGTTAATAACTATCAAGATTCTCATGTTATTGGGAATTTTATTTATTTTTAAAGTTATACTAAAGTTATACATCTTTAGCGGCGCTATAAAAAAATAATCATATTGAATTTTTAATAAAATGACGCCATGACGCTACAGTAGGAAGTTGCTCGCAAACGGTTAGCGAGAAACTTTAAGCGGGTGAAAGCTGAACGATTTTCATAATACTAAAAAGCACAATCTAGTCGACCGAGTTGACCGCTAGCACAGGTTTTTTTATTATTCAGTAGGAGAAACTAAGTGAAATGATCGATGTCAAAATTAAAAAGTGCCAAGAAGAGATAACAGTCACAACAAACACCATCAGATGTTATTTTATATTTAAAACATCGATATCGATATTTACAGTTTTTAATTTCAATAGTTTAAACCATATCCATATTAATACATATAAATACATTTAAAAAATTTTTTTTTTTTTTTTGGTAAAAATTTAATGTAATATGGAAAATTATGCAAGAAAAGCCGATTGATACATTATATTGCATTATGTAATTTTTTATATATGAATTAAAAATAAGTTTCAATACATAAATATAAATGGCTAATAAAATTAAACAATTACTATTGCATTAATTTAATTTTTACCCCGTCGATATTTGAACATGCTGTAGGTACATGTAATTGACTATTTAGACTAGCTGTACATGTCTATATACAATTGACTGTTTATTTATCTATACATGATTATGACTACAATCCACTTTATGGTAAATGTTATCGATAACTATTTTCCAAACAAGTGATTCATGCTGTATTCATAAATAGTTAACTTATTCATATATGAAAAATACACATTTTTGTAAAATATTGTGAAATACTATACAGTCTATACAAATAGCCAACTTTGGATACAGTACGTATCAAGAGCCAATTTGGCGCATAAATCATTTAGAGTTATCAGTATCTGGTAACGTTGCGTTTTCCACTCTTTTTTAAATTGATTCGTGAGTAAATCAGATCACAATGGAAATTTACCCACAAAAGAGCAAATCATACGATATTAGAATTGAATTAACTAAAAACCCTAAATGAGTCATGCGCCAAATTGGCTCTTGATACGTACTATATGTATACAAAGTTGGCTATTTGTACATACTGTATAGTATTTCACTATATTATACACAAATGTATATCTTACATATATGAATAAATTAACTATTTATTAATACAGCATGGATCGCTTCTTTGAAAAATAGTTATCAAAACCATTTACCATATAGAGGCGGATTGTAGACATAAACTATTATATATAGATATATAAACAGGCAATTGTATATAGATACAGTTTGTCTAAATAGTTAATTGCTTGTACCTACGACATGTACAAATAGTGACGGAGTAAAAATTAAATTAATGCAATAGTAATTGTTTAATTTTATTGTTGCTTTATTTTTTTCGTTGTCAGATATTGATGTTGGTAAAAGGAACATGAGTCCCCAATTTATTCTATTATTTGAAAACTTGTAATTTTCAGAGAAATATTCACAGCCCAACATTGATGAAACTGACAAACAGCAAAAATTGGCAATTGAATAAATGAAATGACAGTTGAAACCAATGACAACAATCAGTTAGTTCAAAATTGAAATGATAATTATTATATCTCTCATGTATGTGTTTACATTCTTTGGTCTCTATCTTTGCCGACATGCATACATTTACCGATTATATTAACATTAAAAGTAAAAAGTTCTTTAAACTTGGTGTCATATTTTAGTTATCACAAACTAATGTACCATTTTCGGTACTACCGGAATATACTATAGCAGTGTATTAAAAGCATATTTTTTATTACGAAAAATAAATATAACTTCTCACGCGCGTACATTAGTACATACACCTTTTTATTTTTGTACAATGTTTCGTCGTTTTTGTCAACTTCTTCAGGTGCTGTAATAATTTTTTACTAACAGGATAGTATTAAAAATTATCAAAGTACCTGAAGAAGTCGGGAAATCGATGAAACGTTGTACAAAATGAAAAGTAAAAAAGAGAATCTAAATAGTTATTAATGATATATCGTATGTTAGTAGAGTTTTACGCGACTCAAAAGTTTTACCTTCATCTTTATACAGTTCATATTCGCCAGCGACAATAATTATAGAGTTAATCGGCATTTTTTCGACGCAATGTGCTGCCGTTGCGACCCAGTTTGGATGAATCACAGTACCACCACAAAAATGACGATAACTTCTCGGGTTGACTTTATACTGCACCGAAACGATCCAGGGAAACTCTCCAGGTTCCGCTAAGCTTCCACCGACAATTCGATTGTACTCAAACCCCTTACGAACTCCACAGGGTGTGTTAAAGTCCAACGTCAATCTCATTGTTTCTTTAAAAACCAGTTAAAAAAAACAGACTATAACAAGTTTAATATATATCACTAACCTGCTGCCGTGATGTTAGGATTAAAATATATCCCAGGACTTTTAATCAACTCCTCGCCAATTCCCTCCTGGACAAAAATAAGTAGTACTAGCAAAATGGACCGCATTTTAAACTGAACAAAACTTATGAAATTATTTGACTATTTCTTCGTAAATTAATCGTCTGTATTGGTTTGTTGAAACCCAAATGGCATTATAATTAATTTTTTATCGGTGCAACACTTGAATTTTGAATCGGCAAAAGTGCCCAGAGCTAGGCCCAATTTCGGCCGGAAAAGATTAAGAAATTACGCTTTTAATTCGGCCACACCAAATGGTATTTTGATTTGGTCTAGTTTTAGATTTGAAGAAATATTAATTTGCTTACTCATTTTTCAGGTTTTCTTCAAGAAGCAAGAGTTGACATTGAAAATCAAACATTATTCCATAATTTTCTTACAAATATAGAGGTCTTGATATTAGTTTTTTTTTTAATCTTTTTATTAATGATTTATAAATTGACATAGATCAGCAAAACCAATAAGTACAGGACCGGACATAATACTATATGGTAGAGGGCGCCAAAATTTTTTAATCACCGACTTCTGCATAATTTTTAAAATTCCCCATAAAAAAAAATCCAGTTCATTAAAAAAAAATCTATCAGTATTTGTACAATTATTCATGATTTTAAGCATTTATAAAATGTACCTCATTTAAGTAGGGTATATCACAAATATCTTAGTATGTTCATATATATTAAGATTGCTGATCGGTGAGATGTTTTTGTTGGTGTTGAGAAATGAATTCAATGCAATTCGTCGTCATAACAAGCATTGCGTGATATGGTATGAGACGTTCTATTCTCTCTCACCCCATCCGCATCTATTCCATGCATATTACAATTTACGTACTATTTAAACAACTAAGCTCAACAGATCTCGCTCACTCAATCTTATCCACCAAAATTGCATTTTATTGTAATTAAAGTAACAAATGGAAATTTATCATTTTTTAAAAACTAAAAATTGTTTTTTTAAAAACAATAAAAACGGTAAGTAAAATTATATTTATATTTGAAAATACAAATGAAAATAAATGTACGAATTTTTCCGTTAGATTGGAATCTAACGGATACCATTTCTTTATCATACAATTGCATACGCGGTGAGGATTGAGCCATTTGCATATTAAGAACTGTTTTTCCTTTGACCTTTTATATCAGGGGACCCTCAAATAGTGTTAAATCGACCCCAAGGGCCTATAACATTATGAAAGGGTCTATAATATGATGAACCTATAACCCAATGGGTAGGCAACCATTGGTTTCTTTAATTTGTAGAAAGAGACTTCCGTAGCGCTTCGTAGCATGTCTGATCACCGGTCATATTTAAGTTTATGTCTTTTTTTGTTGTATGCACATCAGATTTCCTTTCACTTCTTTCTCTATCAACCTGGTAAGAATCCATCCTATTTTTAAATATGTTAAAAAGATATGAAAGGTATTTAAAAACTATTTAACTGGGAATGTTTTGTTTTAACTGAGTGGTGTATATAGTTTAAACGTTTATTGTTTAGGTAGCCAAGAACCTTAGGAACTATTCAGAATTTGGAATTCATCTACTGATATGTAATTTAATTCTTAATTAATTGATTTTCTTAATTTAATTTCTGCACTTTTTTTCTACTGTAGAATTAGCAAAAACCATAACAATCATAACGAAATTTATTTTTTTAATTTTACTCGACGTTGAATAATTTGAGTTCACTTCGTTTTTGAGTTTGGAAATTTATATTTAATAAAATGACCATTTAGCGAAGTTATTTTTAATTTGATTTGATAACAATTTACCGAATGAAACGTAACGCCATCTTCACGGTAATCATGAAAGGTAATAAATTTTTAGCTAGTATTTTTACCAATTTATCTTAGTTATCTTCATTGTTGAATTTTTAATTAAAACGACTAAAACGATACTTTAATTATATAATATTGGAGGCACTTAACTGTTAGTGATTAATCAAAAAAATTCATCCTCCAAAAAATAAAACTGTGTACATACAGGAAATATTAAATGAATTTTATTAATAATTTACTATATATTTGCCTTTTATCTATAATTTCTGTCCTCAACGACTTATCATTTTAAATTTGTAAAATACAAGTTTAATCCTTAAAAAAATATTTGATTTATTTTATTAATTATATCCGTTTAAACGATTAAATCGCTTTCTTAATTTTTTATTTTCGATGCATGCTAAATCACTTTGCTGATTTAAGGGAAAAAAAGTTGTATAGAATTGCGGAAAGGTGATTGAATTTCACATTAGTTGCAAATAGTTTGGAATTATGTAAAATTCTGTCGAGGTGTTCATTATTTCCGTCATAATTTTCAATCGAAAATATGTGCAATAATATCATCGAATTCCAGAGTTCAACATCGAGTTGCAACTCGTTCCGATTTATTAGTTGTTTTCACTTTATATATTCAATGCCCTAAAATGTCCTCTCGAACAAACTGTGACCGAAATTTGGCAATTTTAAAGGAAGTGGCCGAAAATGGTGATGAAATTCCTTTGGGTGAAACTAGAAATTCCGGCCAAACGGTTGTCGATATCGAAAATTCCGACAATTCAAGTAAGTGGTTATACCAGCAGTTTAATTAAATAAAACGATTGATTTTTTTTTTATTTCTAGATTCAAACTATGAAAATTTCATGAACAAATGCTTGCAAGGTTGTTGTGTATTTATTAAATCTTTCCTGGAAAAAACATCCTCGTTTTTTAGAAAGTTTTGGAAATTGATTGCATTAGCAATTGCCTTGGCAATTATCCTTTACATTATCTATCAGCGTTTTATTATAGTGCATCTTTATGACTATAGTAAGTCAATTTTACGAATCACCTAAAAACTATCACTAAAATCATATATTTTTTCAGCTGCTACTACCCAGTACGACGAAAATACTTGGACTCGCATATCCAACCCCGACATCATAATAACTGAAACAATTCCTCGTGTAAATCCTGGAATACTAAGCAAAAAACTTGACCCAATTCGCAAAAAACGTTCGAAGTTAAGTGACAATTTTCTATCGTTTTTCGAATTTGATTCATCTTCTGCCGAACAGATTAAGCGATGTAAAAAAGACAACTGGGAATCAGAAAAATGCGAGGCATTGCTTGATATGCTATACCAAATGAATAACAAAATTGATCATCTGAATACAAAATTCGATCATCAATTCCCTCAAAATAAAACCCTAATCAAACTATTTCGTCCAAAATTGGCGATAGAGGATACGAAAGCAAGAAAAGGAAAAATGATGAGTGAAGCAAAAAGTTCCAAGATTTCAATTCTTCTGGATAATATTTCGACAGAAGTTCCAATTGAGTTAACGAAAAATACTTCGGAAACCAATTTGCATTCAGCCAAAACTACCGATAGTACAACTGTAAAAATTCTAAAAACTACGAAAACATTTGGAGATAATATTGATTTTAGAAGTGTGGAAAATTTAGATAGTTCAATAACGCATAACGTTAATATGGCTACTACAAAAATTGAAGAATCGACGACTGATGGAACATCAAAAGCAAAAAAAGGAAAAATGATTAGTGAAGAAAAAAATTCCAAGATTTCAGTTCTTCAGGATAATATCTCACCAGAAGTTCCAATAGAATTAACGGAAAATACTTCGGAAATCGATTTGAATCCGACAAAAACCACCGATAGTACAACTGTAGAAATTGAAAAAACCACAAAAAATTTTGGAGATAATATTGATTTCAGAAACGTTGAAAATTCAGATGCTTCAACAACGCAAAACGTTGATATGACTTCTACAAAAATTGAAGAGTCTGCCACTGATGGAACATCAAAAACAAAAAGTTCCAAGATTTCAGTTCTTCAGGATAATATCTCACCAGAAGTTCCAATTGAATTAACGGAAAGTACTTCGGAAATAAATTCAGATCCGACAAAAGCTACCGATATTACAACTGTAAAAATTGTAAGAACTACAGAATCGTTTGGAAATAATATTGATTTTAGAAACGTGGTAAATTTAGATGTTTTAACAACGCAAAACGTTGATATGACTTCAACAAAAATTGAAGCATCTTCGACTGATGGATTATCAAACAATTTTCAATTTAAAACAGTTTCAACTGGGGTTTTCGATGATAAAGAAATAACTTCGGAAGGTACCACTATAGGAAAATTCATAGATCTAATTTCCACACCTAGTCAAGCCAGAGAAAATTTCCCAACGACTTCCGAAGATTTTACCACTACTGAAAAATTGACATCAGAAACTACTACTTTCCAAACGGATAGAACTCCCATTCCTAATGAAGCCAGAGAAAATATAAACACTCTTGAAACGAATTTCAATGATTTTATTTCCACAGAAAGATTTACTTCGGAAACTTTTACTACTGTAGAACAAACTGAGTCAACTTCTTCTCCGACTAAAATTGACGAAAATGACTCAGAAATATCACCGCCGGTAATTACAGAAACAGTAAGTGAAAGCATCCAAAGAAAATCTTTCGTAGAAGATGAAACCGAATCTTTCCAAGCATTTCCATCAACAGTCACTGAAAAAAGACAAACATTTTCTCAAGAAAATACTCCAACCAACTTTATGCGAAATCTAGAACGAACCACCTTTGCCTTTCTATCAAAAACGTCTCAATTTCCAATTGATGAGTCACTGAAAACAACCACCACTGCTTCTGCTGAAAATCGACAAGAAAACTCAATTGAAGAGGAATTTCAAACTTCTACTGTTACTACAGTATCCACAGAAAATTCTCTTGGAGATCCAACGTTTGAAAGTACATCCTTAAACCTCCGCCTCAACACTTTGCTAGATTCCCGTGAGAATCTTTCAATGTCTCAAACAACGACCGAACTTTCGGATGATATCATTTTGGCCCAAAGTCGCCTCGTCGATGACTCATTTTCTCCAATCAGTGAAACAATTAAAGCCAGTCAACAGCTTAAATTCAATCCTGGTAATTTCGACTCGAAACCAATTTGTTTTTATCGACCCAACTTCGACCCAAGTATCAACAACGAACATTTCTTTTCGCCATCACAAGCAGTGGCTCGACTCGAAACTCCAACTAACTATCCTGGTTATCCATTCTACGGATATAACGGGTACAACTATCCACTTCAAGGATATAATCCTATTCCATACTCTTATCCATATGGGGGATATTTTAACGCAGATTCTATTCCAAAATACCAGTTTAATCCATATCAGCCAGCAGTACCATATTATTGTTCATCTCCGCAACTTGGTTTTACCAATTCTGATTTGGCTAAATTGGCAGAACACGGTTTTCTAGCAAAAACCGAAAATAGAGGAAAAACAGCAAGTTTTCGCTCATTTGATTCACCATTAATGTAAGATCTAAGAAAGTACTTAATTTTAAATTTTAATTCGTTGTGTTTTTGTAGGGAAGATATCAGAGAAACCAATTTGGAATGCCCAGAAGGGTCCAAAGCCTGTGCTGATGGGTCAAGCTGTATCAAAGCTGGAAAATGGTGCGATGGAGAAACCGATTGTCCAGATATTAGTGATGAAATCGGTTGTTCATGTAAAAATCGAGTTGACGTAGCTCGCTTATGTGATGGATATTTCGACTGCCCAAATGGAGAAGATGAGTTGGGATGTTTTGGTATGAAATTTCCGGCTCATATCCCTTTTAGCGGCATCAATATTTGGCAATGTTGCATTTTTTACTTTGCTTTTAATTTAATTAATTTAATTCATGAATAAATTAGTCCATAATGAAAAGGGTATAGCAGGGTTTGTTTTAGAAAACTGACCCCGCGGCTTTTTCCCATACAAACCCTGCTATATCATTTAGCCAAATGAGAAAATTGTACCTTATTAGAAATGATTTATCAAAATAATCGCGAATAGAATAAAAACAAAGTATAAATCGCCACGTTCCCAAATATTGTTTTGGCTAAATGGTGCCTTAGCCAAATTATCTACTTAATTCCTTAATAATAATTTCTTTTATATAAATTTCTCTTTACTTTCTAGGGTGTCCATTGTCTAAGTTTAGTTGCAACGACTGGTCCAACGATCGTAAAGAACGTGCCACTTGTGTACCATTGAACCAACGTTGTGATGGCACTTTTGATTGTCCCAACGGCCAAGACGAAGCCGAATGTTCTAGTTTGATGCCAATCATCTCGCAACACCAAATTTTCCACGTGTCTTACTCAAGTGGATTTCTTCATCGTAATTTTCGTGGTCAATGGTTCCCTGTGTGTTTTGATTCCCGACCGAATCATCGATGGGCATTGGAAGCATGTGGCAATGAAGTTGGTCCCGAAACAATGTAAAACTTTTTTACTACTTAGCCAAATTACTTAATACTATCAGGTTTTAATAATTTATTTTGTAGGAGTCCTATTTATAAGACGTTACAAGTTCCTGCAACTTATACAGATCCGTTTGTACATCAAATGGTGCAAGGAGATGTGTCGGTGATCCCTTCATGTTTAAGTGCATTACACGTACAATGTCCTATGGTTGTTTGTGGCACTCGCTTAAATTCCTGGGAACGACCAAGAATGTCTTATTTTGAATCAGAAGATTTACGATTGAAGAGATCATTGAAAAATGTGCAAGATGACATTTTAGGTGAAGGTCGAGTCGTGGGTGGAATAGCAAGTAAACCGGCCGCATGGCCATGGGTTATTGCTTTGTATCGGAACGGGCTTTTCCATTGTGGCGGAGTTTTAATTAGCGACTCATGGATCTTAACAGCAGCGCATTGTGTCTTCAAATATTGGCAACATTACTACGAAGTTCAAGCCGGAATGTTACGTCGCTTTTCTTTCTCTCCAATGGAGCAAATTCGTCCCGTTTCTTTTGTCGTAATCCATGAAAATTACGACCGATCGAGCATGAAAAACGATTTAGCGCTTCTTAAACTACAAAGCCCGCTACTTTTCAACCGATGGGTTCGTCCGGTGTGTCTACCATCGCAAGTTACTGCAGGAAATTCATGGCTTTGGGGACCTGATCCAGAAACGATGTGTACGGCAGTTGGATGGGGAGCAACTGTAGAACATGGACCTGATCGTAAGTATAAAAAGAAAAAACCAAAAATTGGAAGTTTACAAACATTATTTTAGCCGACCATATGCGTCAAGTGGAAGTTCCAATTTTGTCTAAATGTAAGCATCGGGAAGATCAAGAAGGTGCGGAGATTTGTGCCGGTTTCGAAGAAGGTGGACGTGATGCGTGCCAAGGTGATAGTGGTGGACCTTTATTGTGCCCGAATCCCAAATCACCGAAACAATGGTATGTCGCAGGAATTGTGAGCCATGGGGAAGGCTGTGCCCGACCAGACGAACCTGGAGTCTACACCCGAGTTAGCCTTTATCTAAACTGGATTTCCAAAAACACCGGTCAGTTAAATCAACCGATATCTGAACCTTGAAACACAAACTTAAATAATCTTATTCCAGATGAATCTTCCATGGTGCCAGGAAAACGTCCCCTTTCTACTTGTCCAGGTCTGACTTGTGCCTCAAACGGGGGCAAATGTATTCCTCGACGTCAAAAATGTGACAATACAATTCACTGTTTAATGGCTGAAGACGAAATAAACTGCCAAAATGTGAAAAAAATGCCTGACTTAATTCGAGAAACTCTCAATTCTCTGTTAATGGCCAAAAACTCAGCCACGATGCGAATGCCTATTGAACGAGTGGCAAAAAATGAAACAACTACCACAAATATCTCAACCCCATCTTCCGATATCATTAAAAATATTACAGTAGAAGATAAAATGGATGAAATACTAACAAATATTACGAAAGAATTTGAAACAACTAACAGTTTAGGACCAGATCAAGAATCTTCCACTAACAACAATGTAAACTTTAAAACACCATCCGTTCCAGAGTCTACTATACTACCTGATTTTATGCAAACATCTACAATGGATTCAGATGCATCAACATTGGAGGATAATCATTTTACTGAAAACTCTGAAGTAGTTGTAACTTCTACAGTTAACACTGAAGTGGCGGAGAATGTTACTGAAATCACTTCAACTTCGACCACAATGAACACAAGGACAACAGAACGAATACTAGTGATTCCAGTGTGGCCGGAAGACTTACATTTTTCTAATGAAGACAATATTGAAGCTCCAATCAAAATTGCGCTACCCGAACTTCATGATTTCACATGCACCAAGTAAGTCACATTTACAAAGTTATTTATAAATATAACGTGATTACGGTACGATTAATTTCATTTAATTATTTTCAATCAAGAAATAAACGACATTGAAAACTTCGTATGGTTGTGTAATATAAGAAATTAGAAATGAATTGATAGATTGAAGAAACAAAGAAAAATACACTTACACGATTTTACTTAATAGAGGCACATAAAAATTGAATTATTGGTTAGGCAATTGTATGTACATAAAAGCTAGAATGGTTGCATATCCTATCCAAACATGATGATATTTTTGTAAACTAGCTGATATCCGCATCGTCTGCGTTGTGAAGGTGTTAGTTATATTTTTTTTTTAAATTTCATGTTTGTCATGGTTAATGGAAAATTTTATTTTCACATTCTTCTAACGAAAAACTTTTTCCTACCTAAAAAACGCCTTTCAACGTCTTTAAAAGACACATCTTACAAATTGTAGCTTTAAATAAAAAAGCCGTTGATAGTGTTCATAATCACGTAAATTGTTTGTTTTTACCCCTATTGAATACATAGTAATGAGTAAAATATCTTTAAAATCGATAAAGTCGGTCTTAAGTTGAAATATTACTTAAAACAGATAAAAATTTAACAAATATCAACATTTTAATTGGATGATGACCAGACCTTGCCCACAGACAGGTGCCCACTAACATTAGTGCTCACACGAAAGTTGTTCAGATAGAAATTTACTCACATAGATACATAGATACATAGATCACATAGATATATCTTCACTTGAAAATTAATCCCTAGGAAAAAATTATTTTATGTAATATTTAATTATTTATAATTTAAATCCATTATTTATATTTTATTATTATTATGACGCCACTAAAAAGGACATGAGTTCTTAATTTTTTTTTAAATTTATAGCTTTTTACAATAAACAAGATTTTTTTTCAAATATTTTAGTAGTGTATTACAATACTAATAATAAAATAATAAGTAACTAAATTATAAATAAAATAAATATTTTTTCCTGTGGATTAATTTCCTTGTGAGTAAATTTCTCTGTGGGTAACTTTCGGGTAAGCTCTAATGCTAGTGCGCAACTTTTTGTGGACAATTTTCGTGTGAGGAGTTCTCTAATGGGCAACATTCATAGAACCTAAATTGATATAGAATCAATTAATTTCAAATCGCCCAGGCAATATATCTCAACACTTTTTATTTTCCTGTTTTTTTTTTAGTTCGTTGTAGGTAGATAATCCCAAAAAACTTTTTGAAAATATTGGAAAGAAAGGAAAAAGGTTCATTCGGGAATTGTGACAATGACTGGGATTCTTACTAATATTCAAAAATCTAAACCCTGAACTGTTGAAAGTTGAACTCAATTTCATTATAGACTTATCTATTGCGAGATAATATAGGTTCGATCCATTTCAAATCATCCAGGAAATGTTGCTCAATATTTTTTATTTTTCTAATTCTTTTTATGAGTTCCTCGTAAGTAGACAGTCCCAAAAAATTTTGGGAAAAAATTAATAAGCTATTTTTTTTTCTGGCAATCATTTTTAAAAATGGTGGACTGTTAAAAAACAGTCAAATTATTTTTGCAAAAATATCTAAAAAATCCTAAAATTGTTAGTTTTAATTAGTTTTAATTAATAAATTTTAATGAAGAAATAGAGACTCACTAATGTTTTTTTTGTTGTGTTAAATACCATTATATAAATCTGTAGTAGAAGTTTTAGTCCTGAGAATACACTCCTTTTTTATAGAGCTTTACAAAAATAGTCGAAATCCTTCAAACATCAATTTTCTCTTTATAGTCAATTTTCTTACATAAACAATTTTCGTATATAACATATATAAACACAAACGTGTTAATGAAACAAGAAAGAAAAATATGGGAATGAAAACCAAATAAAATAATCAATATCTCAAATTTGAATTAAATGATTGTTGTTATTTATTTCAACTATCATACCGATTTCATTCAATTGATAATTTTTGTCATTTGTCAGTGTTGGCTCATGGCTGTGGATATTTTACGAGTAGTTACTAGTAGCTTAATGTTTTTTTTTTAATATCTATTTTTTATCTGAAGTTCTCAAATTTCATGGAGATACATACATATGTATATCAGCAGAAAACCTATCTGCAACACAACTTTACCTCTAGAAAACTTTATTGAGAACTTTTTATTTCTCTAGAATTAAAAATGTAAAATTTTCAAGTCAACTATAGTTTGTAAAGTTATACAATTTAAAATTTCTGTTTTCAAAATTTGTGCTGTAATCGGTGAAATATATAAAGAAATCTATTAATTTTTCCATAATTTATATAATTAAATAATTATTTTTTTTAGAATTCATCAAAGAATTCCCATACAGTTGCGATGCGATAAAAAATTCGATTGTGAAGATGGCACCGATGAGCTAAATTGTATGTGCAAGGAAATACTGCAAAAGACACATCCAAATTTAATATGCGATGGATATTTGGATTGTCTCGATCATTCCGACGAAGAAAATTGCTGTAAGAAAAATAAATATAAGGTCTGCTCTCACCTCATAAAATTTCTGAAAAATTTGAACTATATGTTATTTTTTTTCTATTTCACAAGTCTATATATCGATATTTTTGCTTGATAATCAAATTACCAATCAAAAACAAGTGATACATAAAAAAGGTAACATAAGAATACTTTATGAGGTGGGAATATACTGTTACTCAAAATAATTATTTAGGTTAATAAAATCAAGGAAATACATAATTTTATTATGAAAAAATGGGGTTTAGTTGTATCACAGCAGGGGTAGATAAATGGGCGGGCAGGCCGGGTGACTGTCTGGGGCGCCAAATTGAAAGAGCACCGAATCAAAAATAATATGTTATTTTTTTCGCTATTTATCGTTTAATTTGTAGCAAATTTATATATTGTTAGGTAAAAGGGTGCCAAAATTTGTTTTGTCCGGGACGCTGAAAATCCTAGAACCAACGTTCCGGCGAACCGGTGGTACCACAGACACGGCCGAGTGTTGTACGTGAATACGTGTTCGTAACGGATAGATAATCGGATTAATAACTTTCTAATTAAATATAAAATACGCTATTTTATGTTCAGCCATCTTATTCTTTTAAGTTCCCAGCACTGCTTCACTCGGTCATATGGTGTTTTATTGGTATCATTTGATCGCTTTTGAGAAGTCCTTTTCAATCGTATACCATTTCTGTACTTAGATTTGGCTTTTTGATGCAACATTGATAAATATTTTATTTTACTATTCCCGAGTTCCAATTACGAATTTAATGAATAATTGTTTACATCGTATGACTTAATTTCCTTATAACAACGGGTTTTAACAGTTTTAACCATCATCGTCAGGTAATGTTATTTATTAACAAAAAAAAAACATTACCACATGATACATATTCATTGAAAATATTTAAAGCTATTTTTACTCTATATCGATTTGCCAACAAAATTTGAAAAAATAATTTTAATTTTAATCCAAATTTTTTTCTTGCCAATCGATGGGAAATCGTAGAGGTGAAAGAGGTTTGTGGGAAAAGGTGAAAGGTGAAAAGGTTTGTGAAAGAATCCATTTTGTTTGTGACAAAATAGTTTAATAGTAATTAATTAATTACGAAAAATAAATTATTCAGTCATTGATATAGTAAAGTGTTAAGAAAATAGGTTTTTAGCGACATATAATAAAAATATAATAACAAAAATTTAGAAAACCATTGTTTAAAAACTAATAAAAAATAAAAATTAAGGGAAGTTTAGCAGAACCCCACCCACCACAAAAAAAAACTGTAGAAAAAAAATAGAATTATGAAAAAAAATCCCTTAATTATATTTTCACAAAATTTTTATAAACAACAAAACTCGAGATTTAATTAAACACGCTTTTCACACAAATATTTTCATCGTTTGTGAAAATCTATTTCTTCCACAAATGGGTGGAAAATATTTTTCGAATCTCAAAAAACACTTAGTATGTAACTTCGCATATTTATATTCCAAAAGTTTTTGTGGAAAAATTTGTTTTTTCCAAACGATGACAATATTTGTATGAAAAGCGTGTTGAATTATGTTTTGATTTTTGCTGTTTTGGAAAATTTTGTAAAAATATAATTAAGGGAATTTTTTTTTCATAATTGTCTCTCTTTTCTCCAATTTTTTTAGTGGGGGGAAGGTTCTGCTAAATTTTATTTTCTATTAATTTTTAAACAATAGTTTTCTACATTTTTCTTAATTTTTGTTATTATATGTCGCTAAAAACCCTATTTTCTTAACACTTTACCATATCAATGACTGAATAATTTATTTTTCAGAATTAATTACTACTAAACTATTTTGTCACAAATGAAATGGTTTCTGTCACAAACCTCCACGAACGATTTCACATCGATTTGCAAGAAACAATTTTGGAAAATTCAAATTTTAAAATATGGCTGGCTAATCGGTATAAGGTTTATTTTTTATTTATGTAATTGGTCGATTTTGACGAAAGCTGACAATTGAAACTTTAAACGAACGTCGCAGCTTTTCCGAGTCAAAAATAATGTCCAATGAAAATCTCGAAAAATATAGAAAAATAATCTCAAAATGGCAGCGCTTCCCCCTCCACCGCGTGAAATGTATCGCAGTTCAATCTTTGCGCTCCTAAATTTTTTGATCCTTTAGCTATCCTGTAGTATAATTAAATTTTGAATGCAAATGAACTCCAAAGTGTATCCCCCAATAAATTTGCCCACTATTGAAGCAACTTTTGAGACGTTTTCTCGTTAAAATCTCTTTAACATAAAATCATATTAAAAAATGTATCTTTTGATGCTGGGCTACAGACTCACGCCGAGAATCCCCGAAAATCATGAATGTGATCGGTTTTTCACCGTTTCGCTCTCATATTCGCCTGGTCTCCGATCGGTGTCGATTTTTTGCCCGCTTCAAAGGTTTTCTCGGGGAGATCCAGAATACAAATGAAAACATCCTATGATTGTGGATACCTTCTCGGTTCTCGCGCAATATCTCAGCGAGATTTCTCGCGTGAGTCTGTAACCTACATGAAATGTTTAAAATCGATGCTTTAAATTTGGATTTTTTTTAGATAATTGTTCTTCTGAATTTTTCTATTGTCGATTAAGTCAAAAATGTGTCGCACCATCATTGCGATGTGACGGAAAATATGATTGTCGATATAAGGAAGATGAACGTGATTGTTGTAAGATTTATTCATGCCTAAAGACTTACTGTTCTATGGACAACTTGTAATTAATGATTTTTTCATAGACACTTTAACTGATGGAAATGAAGTGCAGATGGACGTTGAAGCTCGACCTAAACTAAGACGTTCAGGAATCATTACTACGAATAAAAATAACTCATGGTTTCCTTTATGCTACGAACATTGGGACCAAGCAGCCGCCACAACAGCAGCAGAAGTTTGTAATTATTTAGGCTATTTGTAAGTACTTAACGTAGATCCCTTTTTATTGAAAGTATTTGGGTAAACAATTTGTTCTCATTGTACGTTTACTGTACATTTAAAATAACCGAATTTTACTAAGAGAATAACGATGCCTATACCCTAAGGACGTTTGGCAAAGGGTTTGGTTCTTCACCTAGGTTCGTAAGTTATCCATAAAGTTCGGGCCATATACTCGTACTTTTTCCTACTTTCTACCTGACGGTAGGTTCTTTCCCGGTGTGGTTGAATTTCTCACTCCAGTATTGTCCCTGGTAAAGCTTTTCTATTTGTGCTAGTCTGTTCCCCCTTTCAAAGAATCCAGGATTTCAATTAATCTTCTATGCTCGTATTATTGTGTAGCCAATTATATACTTGTTTACAATTCAAATATAATATAACCCGATTGTGAGTCAAAACTTTTTGAAATCCAGGTTTTGGCAGAAACAAATAAAATGTATTAGATATATACAAACAATAACTAAATGCACAGTACTCTTCAATAGACTTAATGTAAATGTTCTGAAAATAATTTAAAATGTTCTAAACTAATATCAAAACATAATTTAACTGTTAATTTTTACTTGATAAAATCTAAGAAACATGAAAAAAATCGTTAAATTTCATAATGTCTAAAACGCGCTCCTATTGGCCCGGCATTAAAATGACGTCACAAGAGACAAACTTCAAAATCCCACGAATGTTTTCTTATGATAAATGTATTTAACCAGAAATAGTAACGTTAAATTGTTCTAACGAAATGCCAATGATTTAAACTATATAGAATATTTTAAATTTAGAGAATCCAGGCATACTTTATTACATTTCGAAAAAAAATTTAAGAAAAAGTATGTAATCTACCCGTTAGAAATCACTTTACAATTAATCGTCTGAGCTCAGAAGTGATAAATCATCAGCTTCAAATAGTTAAAATGAAGACTTAAAAGTTATTACCTATATTTTCTGAGTAAAGCTTTTATATACTTTCATAATATGTACAAATTTCAATCAAATTGGTTTCCTTATTGTTGAAAAAAAAAATGTTTTC
Source organism: Sisyra terminalis (assembly GCA_958496175.1). Taxonomy (NCBI): domain Eukaryota; kingdom Metazoa; phylum Arthropoda; class Insecta; order Neuroptera; family Sisyridae; genus Sisyra; species Sisyra terminalis. Next base: position 26,407,537 of record OY292279.1, read on the forward strand.
TGATTTATCATTTTTTTTCGATTTATTCGTAAATAAAAAGGCATACAAAGCTGAAACTTGCAGTATGGACATATCTTTTCAGTATCAACATACCCTCTAAAAATGATCCAAATATCATTCTGGGACCGATTTTCCATCGCTATCATACTATGGCTAATCTACACTTTTCGCATTAGTCAACATTTTAGAACTATCGGAAAATTATTTACTTTATTTTTCACTAAATTTCAGCTATAATTTGTTTGATTTTGAAAATAAAGTTTTCCTTAAATGCTTTTCCTCATTTTCCGGCTTAGACAATATTTTTTTAATCTATAGATAGTTATTCACTGGATTTTGTTTCAAACTGCAACTATAGTTTTATCGTTTGAAAAAACAGTTTTTCTTACGTCTATTGAAAGACTCTGTGTTAAAATGATTAATCAATAGCTTAATTTTTACATACACTAAACACAATCAACATCTATTCCATAGAAAAAAATATAGTAATGTATAGAGCAGAAAAATATTTTCCGTGGCGACAAATTATATAAATTATTATTGTTTTTATAAAAAACGGTTAAATGATATTTTTATATCTTAGTTTGAATGTATGGACTGTGACGTCACAGAAAACCCATAGACGTACCTATTATCTTTAGCCTCTTATTTTCTCATTTAATTTAAAATCAAAACTTTATTTTCTGTCAAAATATAAATTTATCATAACCAAAAATTGGTTTTTCCTCACTTTAATAATATTCTTAATCGATTGAAAAATAAATAAAAAATGTACATTTGATCTATTCCTTGTCTATGCAATAACATCCCAGAAGGCTTCAATGCGAACTTGTATTAGTTGAAACATATTACTCACTAATTTTTCATTAATTCTTAGATCATTTGAATCTCATCAAAAGCAAAAAAGTTCACTGAAAGAATTGAAAGTATTAACGACCGATGAGGAAAATGTAAACCTTACAATGCCTAATGGTACCAACATTGAATGTGACGGCCTATTAGTTTCATGTACTCCAGAAATAATTTCGAAAAAAGAAGATTTTCGGGTGGCAAACATTAGAACCAACGATGGTCTGGATTCGTACGACTGGCCTTGGTTTACAGCAATCTTTCTCGAAGGCGAATTGATATGTTCAGGAATTCTTATTTATCCTCATTGGGTCATCACGTCTAATACTTGCACGGAAAAGATCAAGTTAGTCACCTTAGTCACCAACTCAGATGAACTTATTTATTTTACTCCATTTTATTATCACCATTATTTTTTTAGTATCAAATTTGATTACGTTACCACCATGTTTGGAATGGGGAAGAAAATTTTGCGGGTACCCGGACCATTTGAGCAGATTCGAGTTGTTGATGAAATTATTCGACACGAAAAGGCGGACATTTCTTTGCTACATTTGGCCGATAGTGTGGAGCTTTCGCACCATGTCCAAGTGTTGCCTTTACGAAATATGTATATCTTAAGATTAAACATTTTTGAATTAACGTAAACTTATCAAATTCATTTTATTTGTAGAAATATAGAAGCTGGAAGCAAAGATACTTGCGTTGCAGTTGGAATCGATAAATTTTCATCGTTACAATCCATTCTATTGCAACCAATTTTATCGAACTGCAGTCCAGAAAAGAGGTGCTTTAAACAAATATCCAGAACTGATGCGTGCACCGTAAGTATAATATAATTATCTTTTTTTAAAAAATTTATAGATTACTCAATAAAACGTGCTAGTTTTTAATATGGTTGTATAGACAACTATATTTACGTAACAATAACTCTGTTGCATAATTCATAAACTTATAAATATTTCGCTTTGATTTATTTTTAGTTGGGCTAATACATAAACTTATTACTTAGAGCTGATTTCCTGAATGAACAAAAAAGCATTTAACTAAGGAACTCCTGAAATTTAATGATATTTTTCGGTTCTTACCTGCATTTTAGTAAAACTTCTGTAATTTGCCCGACCTAAATTTTAACAAATTAAATTTTAAAAATCATTGGATTCATTTTTCTCATTAATTTATAACTTTTGAAATTGTATATTGTTTAATTTTTAGAATTCAACACGTTCCTGGAGTGGAGGAATATTCTGTTTATCACCAACAGTTGGATGGTATCCTTCAGTGATTTATTATTCGAATAAAGGAGTTTGTTCGTTTTTAACGACTCGAATGTACACCAGTATCGCTTCAGTTATGAAACAAATTCAAAGCTCAATAAGTAAGTACACAGAGTAAATATTTATTTTGTATATACTTGTGTTGTATATACTTGTGTTGTCGTATGATTTGTGTTGTATTTATTTGTGTTATACTTGTGGTATATAAGATCTGGGGAGAGTCTAGTTTCCTTGGCGACACAATATGACGACGGATTCTTATAAAATCAGTCAAAATAAATCGAAAATACAAAAAATCTCGTTTTCGATTCGTTTACACATAAAAGTGAGTTCTAGAAGTGCAATATATACTACTTGATAAAAATATTATCAAAAATAATTTGAAATAAATGGCGCTGGAAAAGGGAATCATTAAATCTAAGATAACTTAAGCTTCTTATTTTAATGTAATTTGTCAAATCGCTAGTTTTTTTTTTGATGGTCGAATTTTACATTTTTAAGTCAAAATTATTTTTCTAAGACGGTTACAGTAACTAAAATTTCTAAGACAGCCTCTACCACGATAACTAGACTTAATGCCCAAGATCTAATTAAAAGCAAACAGATATTGAAATAATTTTATAAAATACTACTACCCAACCATAATGGACATGATGACAAATTACAAAATATTTGGAAGTATACATTATTTACGAAAAATTACGTTTTCTGTAGGAATAATAGGTTTAGTAAAAAAAACTGTCATTTTAGTTTTCAAACTTAAGACCCATGCCAAAACGCTTGGAAGTGTCATGGCGTCACTTCTTCGTCGCGTTTTTCTCAAAACAATGTTTTCAAAGTCAGTTGTTAAGATTTCTCAAAAACTAACCGATTTTGATGAAATTTTACACAAGTGTGCGAGATGCAATCCACAAAAACTTAGACGAGGGTTTTTTTTCAATTACAATTATTTAATAAAATTTACAGAGCAAATTTAACCGAAATTTGCATTTCTTTGTAAAAATGTTATCCAAAAATCCAATACTCAGTTTTGTTTCTTTCCCTTCGTCTAAATACTAGTTGATGATCTTAACTACATCACGTTTTTTTTTCACTTCTTTTTTACTTTTTTTCACGAATAATTCTTTCATGAGTTTTGCTGACAACGCGGATACTCTTTTTTTTTGGAAGGGTCACCGGAAATGACGCCACAATGGAGGAGTTTTAAATAATTTTCTACGAAAATTTCAGAAATTTTTTGTCGCGTATGTATGTATAAGACAATAAAAAATTGAAATAAAGTATTTTATTTTTTATATGGAAAAAATTGTTAAAAATAAGCCATTATTTTCCGATCGCGTGTAAATAAGAAAAATTATTGTCGATCGTAAGATCGACCAATTTTAAGCTTCCCAACACCTAAATTATCTTCACCACTATTCTTTCGTCTGTTAAGTATCGGTTGCCTTATTCTAATGCATTCACTTATGTAACTATGACGTCATTCACTTTGATTGGTGTTCAACTTATCAAGGCGGATTGCCGTATTTTGAAGTTCTATTTTATCGAAATAACTATCAACCTCACTCTTAATTTAGAAATATATATATATTTTGTATTATCAGAGTCAAGTTTATTATATAAAGTTTTATTAAATAAACTGAAGAATTTTGTGATTTATAGAATACTGTCACCAGGCCCACTTCTCGAGAGGTACAGGGAATTTTAAATTCTGTGATGTCACAAACTTAAAACAAAAAAAAATATATATTCCTATCCAAAAATTAGTTGTTTAATATTTGTCTTATTTTTCTTACAGTCATACTAATGTTTCTTAAATTCAGTAATTTTCTATGAAATATATTAGATTATAGGATTAGGACGAATACCCTAGTGAGACACCACTTAAAATGAGAGTGGACACCAAGGTTTGTAAATTACACAGGTTGCTCCATTAGAAAAAAAAAATGACGTCATACGAAGAATTTTGAAATTGATCAGTCTGAAGATATGTACGAATTTCTTCTGGATACATCACGTATCCATCACGTAGCCACCATGAGGCCACCTGTGTATTTTATAAACCTTGAGTGGACACTAGAAATGTGATATTAAGGGTGGAAGAAGTTTAAAATTTTTCAAATAGGGAGACTAAAGTTGTCGGTTGATTTTTGTTTTGTTACTCCATAAAACATAATAAATTTAAGTATTTAAGAAATATTGCTATCCAATATTTATAAATCTCTCAAGCTTTATGGATTAAAATAGAAACTTGAAATTTACTAGACCTTGATATTACTATAGGTGTTTGATGTAACGGAGTTATTAGTTACATATTTCATTATTTTGTATTTGTTTTAGGGATTCGAGTATTTCATAAAAACACTGCAACGTGTAACGGTTTCCGTTGTGCCCTAGGCAATTGTATTTCGATTCACAAAATTTGCGATGGAAATCCACAGTGTCGCAACCACGAAGATGAAACCAGCGAAAGTTGCTTGAAACGAACGGAAATTTGTTCTCTATCAAACGATTGTGGTAAGAAACATTAAATTACCCTTCCAATTATACAATTTAATAACCAATTTTCAAAAAAAAATTTTTTAGAATGCTTACAAAATCAATTGAGATGTAAGAATGGAAATTGTGTGGACAAATCTCGTTTTTGTGACTTCGTCGACGATTGTGGTGATGGAAGTGATGAACCTGAAATATGTAATTGTGTCGCATACTTGAATCTCACCCGTCCCGAATTGATTTGCGATGGCAAATTGAATTGTGGTGACAAACTGGACGAACTTGATTGTGGATGCGATGAAAGTAGCTTCAAATGTTCAATGTTAGTATTAAGTATTTGGGTTTGTACTAGGATTGCAATACCGGACCAAAAGTTCAATCCCGATATTCGGCATTTTTTGATCGTAATACCGGTTTTAATACCGGTAGTAGGAATTTCAGAAGAAGAAATAAAACAATAGTGTTTTTTTTTTGTTTTATTTGCCAGTACAATTATCATAATGAACATAATGCATTAATTGTATTTTCATTAACCCTAGAATGTAGTTAAATGTAAAAATAACTATTATAAAATTGAACAACTGGCTCAAAATACCGGTATTCGGTATCCCGGTATATCAGTATTGCAATCCCAAGTTTGTATTAAGAAGAAATCTTATTTCGGTAAGCAACAATTTGCAGCAAATTCTCAATTAAATTCTACTTCAACTAATAGCTTTCATTAGTTTCATCTACTCAATCAAAGTAATGCGAGCTAAATCAATTAATTTCCAATTAAAACGTTTAACCACAATTACGTCAATTAGATAAGCTAAGAAATAAACTCATAGAAAGTTTATCATTTTATAATTGCAGTTTTAACACAAATTAGATTTGTTTTCTTTAGTTGCTTTCTTTAAAATTTTTGGAGCAACAAAAATATATACTTTAAGGACTATTACTAAAAGATGGATCAATCCTTTTGACCTACAAATTTCGATAGAAATTGAAAAGATGTTAGTATGTGTTATAAAATTATCAAATGTAAGGGAAGGTAGTACGAGATGATCCCCTTGAAAGCGGGAATCGCTGTAAAACATATATTCTACAAGGTAAACCAAAAATAAAGACAATTACTACTGGTATATCTATCCAATAATTAAAAAAGTAATTCTTACTTCTTACAATGGTTTACCAACCGACCTAAATTAATTTCTTACCTTTGTATTCTATTGCCTTTGTAAATATAGGATCTATGATTTTAAACGTTACTCAGGATTCTGTATGTTTTCGTTCTTTGACACAGGCGGACTCAGAGGAGGTCTGTGGGGTGCTGTGAGGGGGTCTTAACGTCCTGAGTTACCGCATTGGGTGATACTAACCCTAATGACGTCACTGCTTCCAAAGGAACTAACAAATATTAAAAAAGACTCTATTATCCGTTTTTCTCGTTTTCTAATGACTTTTCTATAAGCAACTCTCAAATTTCAGTTACCTGTTAGCAGAGCTGTCTGAAAAAATATCTTAGTTATTCTAAAGTAACTTATCTAAGTTACTGTATTTAGCTCATTTATTTTTTGACAAAAAATAACTAAATGCATAGATACTTTTTAAAAAGAACTATATCCTATATTTTGAAAACTTGTAGATACTAACAAGTATCTTAGACACCAAAAAGAATGTAAGACAATGATTCTTAACTTAACTCGTCATATGACCTATATTTAAATATATACCTATGTTTTGAAAATGAAAAAATTATACTCTATTTTTCCAATTAAGAAGGGTTCGGTGATTGTGTATATGCTACTGGTAGGGTTCATTGGCGACAACAAGGCTAAGAACTATTGATCTAAGATAACAAAAAGTGGCTAAAAATAAAAATATACAATAAAATGGGATACCTAACTAACTATCTGATTGTTCAAAATAATATTTACTTTTTAATTATTTTATTTCGACCAATTTTAACTCTTTTATTTTTTTCAAATTAGCTGAAGGTATATATTTACGTTTTTGAATATTTTTTTACAGAAAATTCTTTAGATTTTTATTTTGCTTAGTTTCTTATGATTCAATATTTATTTCTTATATTAATCTTCTATCACTTTTTAAGTATGTTGTATTTACAAGAATTTACATATACAAACTTTCCTTTCCCTTAAAAGAAAAGAAAAAGATTTAAAAATGCATTATCTAGTCACGTAATAACTTTACCTAATACGATACGAAACTTAGTACATACACAATATACAAAGTATCTTAAAAGTAACTTAAGATAAGTATTTATGTTCCTCTTTTTCGTGAGTAACTAGATACCCACAGTAACTTCGAATACTTTTTAATAAAGTAACTTATCTAATATCTAGAGACTTTCCAAAAGTATCTACGGCAGTTCTGCATGTTAGTTTCAACCATTCAAAACATCGAATATTTAACAATTAACATTTTTTGTTGAAAATAATATTAATGTCGTCAGGCCCAATATATTTTAAAACGATATTATATATTGCAATACTTTCCCTAAATTTATATACGATAATTTACATTTTTTTCATACACAATTTGCTTTTGTTTAGAAAGCTCATAAGCAGGAAGAAGAACATAATTGTTTATATGAAGATTCATTTTTTGTTTCTCTCGTGAACGTAAGCTCACTTAAGTGCCTATATGCCTACGTCATTACATTCTTAATTCGCTGGGGTCGAGAGACTCTGACTCAGTCAATGTACACAATTCTGTATACATAACTACAATTTTTCGTTTAATCGTTATGTACGCATCAGAGAAAATTTCAAAATCTATATTAATTTAGCCGCCCCATTCAGAAAATTTTCCTCCTTTCGTTGTAAAGTATATACTATTGCAGTTTAGTAAACGATTCAGTGCTTGAATTTATTCATTGTTTTCAAAAAATTAAAAAAAAAATATATTGGTGTTAGAAACTGAATATTTTCAAAATTGTCAAAACATCAAATGTAATTTCTACCAAAAAGCCAAAAGCAAGTTTACTCCACTACTTTCTTCTAAAGAAAATGACTCTATTATGATTTTCGTAATTTTTTTTTCCAATACTTGCAAAATGTTTCAATAAAAATGTTACTTTCCATCACACTAAAACTTTTACGAACTGCAAGAATCTAAATTCTTTTGTGATTTTTCTGTAGTGTTTCGGTTAATCAAGGGAAAAGTGTTTAAAAACACTGAAGCAAAAGTAAAAATTTCTAAAATGCTCCAAAAATCAAACTGTCATTAACAAAGTAATAGCATGTAAAGAAAATCTTGAACTTGAAACCGATCTAAACGAGTCAAGGAAACGTTTAAACTCTAATTGTAAAAGTCAATTTAGAACTCCGTTATTATTTAAATTACTTAAATCCAATAACTAGCAATTATTCCGCTACTTCTTAACAATTTCATTAATTGCTGACTCAACAAACTTTTAACTTATTTTTAACATTAGTACAATTATGTTAATTGATTTCATAATCTGGACACTATTTCCAAACTTTTTTGCAATTAAATATTATTAAAATGTTATTTTTAGATCCGGAAAATGCCTTCCAAAATACTTCGTTTGCGACGGAGCCCAAGACTGTCCTGATGGAGAAGATGAAAAACATTGTCTGGGATTGAAAACAGTAAAAAATGAATCGTAAGTAATTTTGTTTTTATAAAGTGGCATCTTATAAAATTTAAAACGATATATTGTGAAAAATGTGAGTTATTTAATGCATACATCTTCAGTGCCAAAAAAGGACAATTACTGTCAAATATTTTCTAAGAGTTTATCCTAAAGACTAGGACGACTAGGACAGATCTAGCGACAAATTCCAGAACCATTAGCTAATCAAGTTTTAAAATTTGAATTTTCCAAATTAAGTTATTGTAAATTGATGGGAAATCGTTTGTGAAAAATCATTTCGTTTGTGATAATTTTTTTAGGGGAATATAATAGGGTCTGTTTAAACAGTAAATAGAAATGTGGTCCAATTTATGTAGTATAATTTAATATAATAATATATAAAAATCATACCAAAAACATAAATTTGAACAGAAGTTCAAACAAAAATAATTGTGACGTATTACCCAGATACGTATTTCGATTACCAAGCGATGTGTGAAAGTGATGATTCAACACAAAGCAGTTACGGAGTGATCCAAACTACTTGATGACCACTGTGAAAGTTTGCTTGGCAATCGAAATACGTATCTGGGCAATACGTCACAAATATTTTTATTTGAACTTCTGTTCAAATTTATGTTATATTAAATTATGCTACGTAAATAATAAAAGTAAATTTAGTCTGTTCGATTACCGAATCTCCATAAGATTGCGTGTAAAATCATAGTATTTTTAAATTGCAATAACTTTTGAACGACTTAGTGAATAGTTTTATAATTTTTACAAGTAGTTTAGCATTAAATAAGAAACATTTTACTAAATTTTCTGTAAGCATTTTGACATACATCCATAACATCCTTAATGTGGAATATACTTCTTTACGCTAAAGTAATATGATAGAATTGTCAAATACCCTACTACTGCTTATAAGATATCAACAAATTACACCCTAATTTATTTTTTGGAATTTTATTTATAATATTTTTTTCCTTTTTATAAAAATATATTCGGCTATTTTAGTTTGATTTCTTATAAGTTTGATAAAATAGTTTTTCATGGAAAATTAAATCCAAACCAATTGTTCTAGGGTTTTTAATTCAAAAAAATATCAATTAATTTTCTTTTTGCTATTTGTAAATTAAGATTCAAATTGAAGAAGTGTATAAATTCACGATATTCTGATGCCTTTTTTGTTTAGAAATAAAAACCGTAAATCAATTTATTGAACAGTTATGACATTTTTATGCAATGGATAGTATTGTATGAACTATGCTGAAAATGGCGATCCCGAATTATGTGCTGTTAATTTTTTTTTTAAAAAGTAAAAGAAAACTGTTTTCTATATATAGATCATGGCAAGGCTATTTATACCAACAATCGTTTGGAATATGGCACGCAAAATGTTTCGCTCATTCGAATTTGACGATGTACGAACGTGAGGATATGTGCACAGGACTTGGCGTCAAAGTGGCCCAAAATGATGTACTTAAAGCTCGACCGGCCTTAGGAGACGAGCTTTTACAGCCGATTGCCGACAAATTCCAACTAGTTCGCATCAATCGATGGAACCAACTACTGATGCGTCCCAGCAATGTATATGTAACAATGAAAAATCGAACCGAACCATGTCTGTTGCTGAAGATGTTATGTTTCTAGAAATATATTGATCTACTTAAAACCTAATTTGTTTCATATTTTTTTCCGTTTGCAAATATGTAAATAGTTATGGGACCTTTATAAGTGGAATAGTATAAGGCTGCAAGGCATTTGGATTTTTTTTTGATCGAAAAGCGACATTGGCAAGTTTAACATTCCAATCGACACCTCACTCCACCGCGAGCCTAATTTGAGTCGACTAACTAGCCAATGTGCACCTGTAAAGGTTTGAACCATGAGCAAACGGTTCTTCCTCTTCGACAGGTCAATGGCCTTCCTAATAACAAAAATAACGCAAATCCATTGATTATATTCACATATATTAATCGGCCACATAATCATCTTTCAGCATATTCCGTTTTCTTTTAGCCTCGCAAATTGGACAATTCAAGAAGTATATATATTTTTTTTGAAAAATGTCTCCAACCAAAAGCCACAAACAAAAATATACCTATTTGATAAATCAGCGTTGAAAATTACTCATACTGACGAATATTCATACTAAAATGAAATAACATGACTTACAAGGAGAAAGACAAAAAAGTAATTTACCGTTTCACTTTAAAATGAAACGAAACGGTATTCATTCAAAAGACCGTACATATCTCTATATAAGTGAAAATATAAATTTTAAATTAACTAAAGGAAAAAATATAAAGTCAATACTTGGAATCATATATGAAGCGTTCCTTACTAATTTAGCCTATTGATGAAATTTTCAATTGCGATACAATTGATATTTGGCAAACTTTTTGATATTCTCTCAAAACCATCCATTAATTGTATTTGTCCATCCAAATGTGAGGTTCTATTTTCGAAAATTTAAAACATATTTTTAAGGGTTTCGTAGCAAATTGGCAAAATCGGAATCCCTATAATTCAGCGGACGGGGAACTTTTTTAATCATTACCCCAAAATATTTTTGCATAAATCGATATTATCCCCCCCCCTCATTCTAAGAAGAAACAATCAATGTAAATTTTAAATAAGCATTATTTATAGAATTAATTTACATTTACATATTACCTGTTATTATTACTTATTACCTAAAAAAAATCATTTTTACCCCATTTGGGGTAATTTACCCCGGCCCCCGAACCTAACCTAAACCCCGAAACTACTATAATTTCATTTGCTAACTATAAAACTAAAAAAATTGATGAAATTTAGAAATAGCTGCTTTCTTTGAACGACTATCCAAATACATATGTTAGAAGAAGGATGGTTACACCACCCGTTCAAAAGCTGGGTAAAGCAAAATTGAATTATGAGGCATTGCTTGGTATTAAAAAATTATGAAGAAATTTAAAATTAATTTTTGTAGTTATACTTCTTTGGGCGCACCATCAGAGGAAAAAATAAATGGTGTTTAGAATTTTGTTATGAAAGTTGGGGTTGTTACGGTCACTGAACAGTGACTAAGGATGTTACGGAGATACAATCAGAGACAAAAGTATATAGTAGAAATTCGTGACTAATTACGTCGTATAGTGCACTACAAGGTGAATAAATAGGTCGATACTTAAAAAAACAGTGTATAATTTAATAGAAAATCAGAAAATTTAACTAAAAATTTGAAACAAAATAAGAAAAAACAAAAAGATGTAGATGTAGATGTAGATGAAGATGTAGATTTCTTTATATAAATAAAATATTAAATAAGTATGTTTTTAACACAATTATAACTAAAAAATAAAAATTAAATTAATAATTCAACATTATATAAAATAATGAAAACGTGATAACGAAGTCGAATTTATAGGTTGACAGTGTTGGCAATTTTAGAATGTTTTTCTCACATGATATAAGTGAGCATGCGTGACATGCTCAACATTTTGAAAATATTTATGTATTTCATTATTAATTGATTTATTATTTTATTTGATGTATTTCATCCGTTTCCGCTTTATACTGTGTAATAACGAGTGTGACAAAGATAAACTATGTTTTTCATTTTATCTTACCAAATATACTAACACACCTTGTATTATATACGAGATGGTACGTCTCAGCTGACGACAATATAATCATACTTTCTTGTACACTTATTAATTGATCAAGTAAGAACCACATTTTCGGTCTATTTTTAATTTGTTTCTTAAAAACCTTTTAGTGAATTCAAATAAACTTATAACAATTAGTTTTCTGAAGTTTAAACTACTTATTTTAAAAATTTGGGATGCCTAGTAATATTTTTTCGCCAATAAAAATAAATTAATTCTCTTCGCTCACCAAATCTCACCAAATCGAGTAAAATCATAGTATTTTAAAATTACAATAACTTTTTAACGACTTAGTAAATCCCTTAAAAATTTTTACAGGTGCTTTAGCATTAAATAAGGAACGTTATCCATAATTTAATTATCTGGTAGGATTTGACTTACCTCCATAACATCTATAAGAAACCGCGCTATAATTTCCACACATAGCGTTTTAGCAACGCCTTTTAAACTTGAAGCTATAAATTTCCAATTAATTATTTTTTTTTTGTTCAATACGATTTCTAGTTTCATTTGTAGACTTTATACCTTTAGTGATGATACTTCCTAATTATTAAAATTGGACCACGTTTTCTGGCTGAATAAAACAGTAAAAAGGAATATTTTGCAGTTTCTCAGTAAAAGATTTTTTGGGCTACATTGGAAGTACCTCATAATTTTGTGAGCATATTAAAACTTTTACCTATTATTTCTTCTCAGGGTATTTCCAAAAATATTACAATTTTTTTTAGGTTTGGTGTAGAAAGATTTTTAAGCTTATCTAAGCTTAAAACTCACTTATCTTAAGACTCACTTATTAGTAACTAGTGGAACATGAACAATATAGCTATAGTTTCAGAGAAAATAAACTGATCTGTAAAAATGAAATCCTCTTTGTTTAATAATTAAATATTTAGAGTAAGCATTTATATTTACTAAAAGACCTTTCTATAAATTACTGTAGGTAACATGGATAACATGAAAAACAGAAAATATATATCGTAAACTGTTTTACTGTCCATGATTCCTTCAACGTTTAAAATTAAAAAAAAATCACAACTATTCCATGAACAACATATAAATGTCAATGCTAAAATATTCAGAACGAAACAATCATTAAATATCCGAATTAACTAAATAAAATTTTCTAGGTTCAGGGGAGAGACTATTAGAATTATTACATTTTATTTTTACACCCCTTAACCAAATCTTAATCGTTTTAAGTCACGTACAAGTTTTACTGCATCCAATAAAGTTATTAGGAAATGTCATAAAAGAATTGGCAATAAGTCTTTAACCGTTTTACAACCTGACTTCTACCAAAGGTCCAACAAATATTTGAACTATTTCCTAAAAGCACCACCTGCATTTTGACGTCGATCAATAGGCCATATTATAAAGATTTATTTTTAATTTTTTTTAATTGACAATGAACATTATTAATATTATTAATAAGGAAAAACCTAATTTTTAGTAATTAAAAATTTATTTTGGCCAAAAACAGTTTTAATTTTAATGAGAAAATGAGAGTCCGGAAAAAAGTGTGTTGAAGGGTTTTCTGTGACGTCACAGTACGCATCAGTACGCGCATTGAAACCCATATATAAACAAACCATTGAGCGATTATCATTGAAACATTAACAATTTACACAATTTTTGACATATTTAACAAATTTTCACCATGTAAAACATTTCCATACCCTTAATATTGCTATCATTTTTTTCTAAGAAATAGAGGTTGTGTTAATTTTAAATGCTTTCAATCTTTAACATTTAGTTTAAACGATTAAAGCAACCTTTTCTTTTGGGTTGAAGTACATTTGTTATAAGAAGACGTCCATGGGATTTTGAAGTTTGTGTCTTGTGACGTCATATTAATGCCGGGTTAATAGGGGCTCGTTTTAGGCATTTTGAATTTAACGATTTCTTTTGTATCTTTAAATGACTATTTCTTAACTTATGTCAAGTAAAGCTGCACCAATTCCCAGCTACATTGTGTTTTGATATCAACTTAGAACATTTTTAAAACATTTTAAATTAGTAGTTAGGACCGCGTCTATTGCACATTGTGATCAATCAGATGAAAACTACCTAAATCCGAAATTTCAATCAATATTTGAAATAAATCTATTTTGTGTCTGGCACTTTCATTATTTTCAGAAAATGTCAAAAAAAAATAATTTTAATATAGTGAATAATGTTATTTTTGTGATATTCAAGGCAGATACTTCTGGCAGAATAGTTTATTTTCAATTCACAACATAATCATGATTTCAGAAGTACGATATAAATTTGGGATAAATTATAAGGTGAGTGGTTTATGACTACAAATATTTCAAAAAGAGTGATTTTATGTAAAAATGTTAAGAGACCTTTTTTGTAGATCATTAAATTCCCTTCAAGAATCTATATTGTTCTTGTTGTTATTAGTTACAAAATTCCAAAATAAAGAAGATAAATCTAAAAATTATATCAATGTTTAAAGCTTGATTATTCGGAAACGGCGTGTCTGGCAAAAATTTTTAAAGAAAAGTTTTTTGTAGGGAATTTAATTTTCTATAAATATATGTGCAGATGATTTTTTTATCTTGATAGTTTGACAGCATTGACGCAAAAATGAAAGCACAAATAAAAAATCGAAATTAAAGATGATAGACCTCTTAATATTAATATTAAGGGCTCAAACCATCCCGATATTTTTTTTTGTCACCTTGAAAAATATTTTCGATATACTTTTCAAAAAAAATAAAATCGATTTTTTTGGCCCAGTCTAATGTATACCCCACGATTTTATCAAGTAATTCATGGTATGGTAATGTTGTGAAGTGATAAAAAGCAAAAAAACTAATCCATTAGAGGCCTCTGCCTCGAATGGCATTTCAAAATAACATGTCTTACTATAGTATATACTCATCAAAGTACCAAATACGAATTGCCCTATATAGTATAATATATTTCACCCACGTTAATATGGCCTACATAAGCTCATCAAATTTTAGTAAAACGGGAGTGGTATACATTAATCGCCTGCTTAAGTTAGTGTTTAAATTGAAACCATCAAAAATAAATCAGCAATTGACAATGACCCATGTTAGTACAATAGTTTTTTGCTTTTCGAATTGATTTAGTACTACCACCTGTTCAAAACGACCAAAATAAGAAGCAAATGCAATGATCAATTTAACCATATAAAAAGATTTTCATGTGTACTTTTATGCATAGTTTGCATTAATTTTATAACGACTAATTACCTAAAAGAACCAAACAAAGCGATCTACTTCATTCAAATATTCAGATTTAAATACTTATACTTAATAGTTAAGCAATTGTTTTTTTTCTTCAATTTTCGAAACTAGCGTTAGTCAATCATTATGTATCAAATTTAATTAAAAAAGAATACTGATTTACTAACGCCTAGTTTTCTAATATTATTATTTATTACAGATTTAATAAGGTAAATTAGATAATTGAGGTCGTTATCGGTTAAGCAAGAAAAAATTGGTCTTATTTATGTAAGTAATTATTTTTTTATGGTTTATAATTGAATTTTACCAAATTCAATGAAAGAATCGCACATATAATATTCATATGGTGACTAATTATTGTTGGAAAGAAATGTTTGATGTACCCACCAATGACCTGGCTTAAGGTGTGAGGGGGGAAATGTGATGATACCTATGGAAGAATAAGATTGGTACAAAAAATTGGAACATAGTTTAGATTCTAGGATTTCAAATTGAATATTGAAGTATCATTATAATTAATACATTAAAAAATGATTAATTCATTTACAAAATTATTTAAAAGGTGATTAAATTATTTTTTAAATTAATGGAACGATATAATTTTGGGAACATTAATCAGGCGTTAAAGAAATTGAGATACCCATAAGTTGATACCTTGTAATACTTAAAACGTTTTATCATGACTTGAGAGTACCTTTTAACAAAAATAAAGAAATATTTTAATATATTATGTTTTTAAAACGAATTAAGATGCATAAAATAATTTCTCTAAACTAGTGGTTCTTATTTTGGATTCAATCAATCTCCAGGCGTTCGGTGAGTCAGTCTTGCGGGTTCGGCAGAAGTCAAGATTTACCCTATGAAGTAATACATGTAATATTTGTTATGAATTTGAAAAATCCTATTTTATTATTCCAATTGAGAAGGGTTTGGTTAATGTGCATATGAAACTAGTGGAGGTTTGTATCGCCAACAGGGTTAAGAACCACTGTTCTAAACAATATGAAAAATGAAAAGTATACAAATTTTTAACTTAATAAGACTAAAACACTTATCGCATCGATCAAGTTAAGTCAGCTTTCTCATATGTTTTTCGTTTATCAGAAGAGGACTCGATCATCCCGAACAATCCCGAACCAGATACGAAGTAATAGCTAGCAAACAGTTAGAAAAAACAGTCAGAACGGTTAGAACCTTTAGAACCTTTAGATGATAGATATGGTTGAACTAAATATTTTCGAATTTTACAGTCTAAACAATATCCATATTAATATCCAGTAATTTCCCGTAAAATATTCACCGTCCAATACTGACGCAATCGACAAATGGTAAAAATTGACAATTGATTGAATGAAATCAAAATGACTGTTAAAACCATAGCAGCCATCATTCAGTTCAAATTTGAAACAATGATTGTATTTCACTCACTCGTATGTGCTTACAATATTTATCTACCTTTGCCGATATATATGCATACATATTACTTACGTTTTCCTATTATTATTATAATGAGAATTAAAATGCATTTAAAAGAAATATATTTTTCTGAAGTTATTCAGAGTAGTATTTAAAATAATTAATAAAAGTCGATTGATACATTATATTTTTCTATATTTGAATTAAAAATCAGTTTCAATACATGATATAAATGGGTTAATAAAATATACAATTACTATTGTATTCATATAATTTTTAGGATGTTCATATTTAGGATTGTTTATACATAATGTCTATACATGATATTTTATGGTAACAATCTACTTCTATATTGTAAAGGTTTTTGATAAGTATCTTTCGAACATGTGACCCAATCTGTTAATGCGGTTAAACGGTTAATTTATATAATACGTAATATACATTTTCCATAAGTAATCAAATGTGTAAACTTATAGTATCTATGTACAGTCAATTTAATCTTTTATTTGAAACCCAATTACATTCCGTAAAATATTCACAGTCCAACATTGACACAACTGACAAATGACTAAAATTAGCAATAGAATGAAATCAAAATGACAGTTGAAACTAATGACATATTTAAAACTTTATATTATTTGTACTTGTCTTTGCCGCAACACATACGTTTTCTTACTATGTATTTTGATATTAAAAATAATTTGTATTTAAAATTGTATCATATTTTAGTAATCACAAACCTTATAACTCTGGTGCCAGTTCAGGCACCACCGGAAAAGGCTGCGGCAGTGGTTAAAACATCTTTTTAACTATACCAAAGAAGTATAACTTCTCACGCGCGTACATAAGTATACACACTGTTTTTTTCTCAAGTAGTATATATTGAAGTTCTAAAGTCCTCTTTGGTGCGTAAACGAATCGAAAATGAGATTTTTTTGTATTTTCGATTTAATTTAACCGATTTTATATGAATCCGTCATCATATTTTGTCACCAAGGAAACTAGACTCTTCCCATATTCAAGGTTTATAAAATACACAGGTTGCCCCATTAGAAAAAAATGACGTCATACGAAGAATTTTGAAATTTGAATTAGTCTGAAGATATGTACGAATTTCTTCTGCATACGTCACGTGGCGCATGAGGCCACCTGTGTATTTTATAAACCTTGCCCCATATCCACTTAACGTGACCATATATCCACCATATATAACTAACGTTACCATACGTCCCGCTTTGGGCGGGACAATCCCGCTTTCGGGCTTTGTGTCCTGCTGTCCCCGAAGAACCTAAAAATACCCCGCTTTGAGAAAAAGAGACCTGTGATAGGAATTAATTCATCACAACCAAAATCAGTATGTAGGTATACTGTATACCGTATACATATACATATACCTATAGTGTAAAACCCATAGGCCATAAACCTATAGTACATGGATAAAAATCATACGTCGTATAGTGAAATCATATGTCGTTATTTTTTTAAATATTTTTTTTTCTAATAAAGAAGCACAGAGTTTTACTATATTTCTAGTGTTGTCATTTTACGCAAAATTATAATAAGGTTTTCCAGTTTTCGTATTAAAATTTACAGGTGTATTAATGGTCACGCCATATATACCACAAGTATAACACAAATAAATACAACATAAATCATATAACTCAAGTATACGTTTGTCCACCCCTGAGGTAGAGTAAGTGTTTATGGAAAATTTTTTAATGTAAAGGAATCGTTTTTTCCAATATTTTACTTGAGCGTCAATGACCAACGTTTTGGTAAAAATATATAAAAAATACAAAGGATTTTTTTTTGGCAAATCAATGATTTTGCTGAAGATTTTTTTAAAGGATCATCTACTATGGATTGTTTGATAATTGAAATCTTTATAAGACTTTGCAATGTAAACATATTTTTTAATTTTTTTTTCATATCCTTTTCCTGATAATTTTTGGCAGATTACCAAAATTCCAAATACCAGAACTTCAAGATAGCAGTATCTCATCCGTATGTCCTTGTCCTTCATGTTTAACATAATCCCCGCTGTTTCTTTCCATCTCAAATCTTCACCGATAATCTTTCTTTTATTGAAATATAAACACACCTGTTACTAATCCTTCCAAACAGGTGGTATGTCTAACATGTTTTTGTACTGTCGAAAAAATTAAAAAAGGATATACTTACCTGCCCACGCCGAAAAATTTCCATAAGGTATTAGTTCTAGCTAGATACAAATGGGTGTAATATACCTAATATAATTTTGTTTTTAGGTTTTCGACTTTCCGTTTGTTCTTCGTGTGGTGAGAAATTCTTTACGAAATGTCCGTATGCTTGGACGGACCAACGAGCCACCGGTAAGGTGGGGTTGGTAGGCAATAGTGGCATTGCAGTCACCGGTTTGAAGAATGTAAATGGACGAAGACAGAGAGGACGATGGTGTTAAGTCGGTGGCGAGAGAAGTACGAAGAGAAAGGTGAAGAATTGAGATGGTCGACGACGTTGTACCTGTCTGGTACGATTGGTAACTTCGCGGTGTTCCAACAAAGAGTCGCGGAGGTAGTTGGGCTTTAGGTAGTGCCACATTAACATCTCACAAGAAGTTGATAACTTTTTCGGGAAAATTAAGTGCCCGTTTTGTGGATTTGGTGTTTAGTGTTTTTAGTGGTAAGGACCAAATTAGTTAAGACTAAGAAGAGTGGATTTTTAAGATATTTTTATATCAGTGCTTCATGTGGATGTTAACTCATAGTTTCACTCAATAAGTCTTTATAAGTGGTGAGTAAATATTTTTCCAAATACCTCTAAATCCAAGCTTTTACATCACACCTTCAATAAGCTCTCCCCAAAAGCCATATAACCATCTCTCGACTTTAGCCTTGAACTCTTGAAATACGATAGCAAAAAACCGATTGAATTACTTGGCATGATGATTAGATACATCCCATCATGCAAATATAATAGTCTAGAATACCTATGAGATTTTTAATTTCAATCAAGCTCACCAGGTGGTTAACCAAAGCTTAATTGCGGCTTCCAATGTAACTCAAGTGGAATTGAGAAAAAATTAATTAAAAAAATTCACGGTTAAATCGATAAAATTGTACTGCGAGGTCATCAACATCAAATTCCTCTTGAGGAACCAACATAAAAATTTCCCCCGAAAAAAAAATGATGATATAATTTAAGAAAATTGGGTCGTTTATGTGATTTCATGTGGGCTCTTCGAAAATGTGCATTGGAAATTAACTTTCTATTGCGTTTTCATGATGGTTACAGTTTTAATTTTTTTTCATGAATAGCTTAAAAATACAGTCGTCTCCCCCGCACCATCCCAATAACGAATCCATTGTCACGTAATATGTGAAATAAGAACTTAATTATATAAAAACGAAATACGAATTCTGAAGTGTTGTTATAAAATCGTTATTTTTTTGAGGTTTTTTGGTTTAGAAAAAAAAAACTTTCACTTGGAAATAGCATGGAAAATTAACGTAATCGTATTGAGCGCTGATTGATTGGACCATACAGTTGTGAGTGTGGAAATTATAGAATTCTTGGAAGGAAAAATATTGTTGCAAAAAAATAAAGAAATAGCAAGAGTTTGGGTAGAAATTTTTTTACAACTTCCGGAAAACCACAAATGGGACTTGTTTGTACTGATTTAAATTTTATGTATTCATATTAAAAGCTAAATTTTATCGTATTTAAGGTTTAATTCAGTGATTTTAGTTCCAAAATTCTACATATATGTCATACACCAATATCCCGTTTCTGGGTAAAACATTTAGAAGCGATTTATAAAAGTGGGGCAAGTAGGTGTCGAGGAGTACGCAGGTATGTGGGGTAACTATGCACATGAAATGTTCAGAAGTTATTCAGAAGGATGGTAAAGGTTCAAAATAAAATATTTATGCAGAAAAATCTCTAATATTATAAAAATAAAGATACCATTAAAAACACAGTGATTTCTAGGTATATATTCTACCGATTAGCCAACAAAATTTTAGGGTTTGAATTTTCCAAAATTTTATTTTGCTAAGCGATGGAAAATCGTTTGTAAAAGTACGTAACTGAATCTGTTTCGTTTGTGACGAAATAGTTTAGTAGTAATTAATTAATTACGAAAAATTAATTATTTAGTCATTGATATTGTAAGATGTTATGAAATTAGGACTTTAGGTGACACATTAAGATAAAAACGCAGAAAAATTTAGAAAAATATTGTTCATTAAAAATAAAATTAAAAAAAATGAATCAAATCTCCTTCTTAACTAAGTTGATTTGGTCGGAAAGTTAGGAAAATATTTTTCGACTGCTCAAAAGCATGTAATGTGTTATTTCACGTATTTATAATCAAAAAGGATATAGGACGATAAGTATAGTGAATAGACCCCAGAAGGGTATTTGGTTCATAATTTCAGGGTATGTTGGTACTATTACGATACATTCATTCGGATCCAAGTTTCAGATCTCTATGTATTACTGTTTCTTCAAAAATCAAAAAAAGGTGGAAATAAAAAAAATACATTTTTTCTCAGAAACTTGGGAATCAATTTATTTGAATTTTGGATATGTTTTAGGGGCTGATTAGATAGAAATTTTAAAAATTTTTTGTTGGATAATTTGACTTTCAAAAACGATGAAAACGTAAGGGTGTAAAATGCTTAGTAAAAGTTGTCTTGATTTTTCTGAATATGGCAAAGCCAGTTGGAAAGTGTGGAAATAATTTTCTGAGTCCTTTGAAAACGTTAATGTGTTATATAATATTTAAATCCAAAAAATTGGAGTGGGAAAAGTAGATTTTCACAAACGTAGAAAATGTATGGGTGAAAAGCGCGTTTAGTGCAGTTTCGATTTTTCTTAATTTGAAAATTTTTGCGGAAATAGTACATACTATGGAAACAAATTCCTTAATTACCTTTTTTTCTCGATTTTTTTTGGAAAGGGCAAGAAATTTTGTTAATTATTGTTGATTTTCTTTTATTATTTTATTATTGGGCACTAATTGTCTTTATTTTTCTGCATTTTTGTTTATATATGTCGTTTAAAACCCTATCTTCTTAACATCTTACTATATCAATGACTAAATAATTAATTTTTCGTAATTAATTGATTATATTAAACTAATTTGTCACAAACAAAACAGATTCTTTCACAAACCTCTACAAATGATTTCCCATCGATTGTGTTGGCTTAAATTATGTTGGCTAATCGGCAGATTAGCCAATGGGTGGTTTCTATAATAGCTGTGTTCATAAAAATAGCATATAACAAAAATGTTGTTATATTTTAAATCCTGTACTTATAACTAATTTCTAAAGATGCCTATGGTTTTTTTTTCAGAATTTTCTATCGTATAACTGAAAAATTAGAAATTTATAACTAAAAATTTGGGACTCAGAAATTGGTTACTCTTGTAGTAGATTCTTATTTATTTTAGGAAGGCAAATAACTTTATAACAGAGAAAATAAAATAAAATATAGTCGTGGAGTTAAAAAAACTGAAACTGATAAAAAAATTAAATATACTTAAAAAGACCTAAGGCAGAGGGAATGTTGGATTTTTTCTAGTTCCAATTGGATAAATTGATTACGCTCAGGTAATCCCGGAGAACTCAAGTGGTTCCAAGCCAGGGATAAGCAGTCAAATAGAACGTAAAAGGCAGTTGTCTTCCTCTTCTCACATTTATGAATTTATGAATTTTCTTGAGTTGGTATTTTTATTCCCATGATGCGTATATGTTTTTTCAGATAGTAATAGGCTTTTAGCGATCTTACAAGCATCCAAATTACCGTCCTTATATAGAATTCTTTTGCTACATTTCTTCAAAGATTTTTTTATCTTAATCCTTAGAAGTCTTCCTCCTGAGTGGTTTCTATTTCCAATTTTAATGTGCACTTTGGCACACTTATAGCCGGTTTTGGACCATGGATGGCATACTGGAACCGCTGGAACCTACCTTTACTAAATGATTGACTTCCTCATTTCCTGTAATGCCAGCATGTCCTGATACCTAGATAAGAATAATCATATTAAAAAATCAGATGTGAAAAATTTTCTTTACAACTTCCGGAAAATTACTAATGGTATATTTTTATACTAATAATATGCGTATGCGGCTAAGAAGAGGAAAGTAAATTGTTTCATAGCTGAATTTATCCATAAAAAATTTACAGGTTATAAAAAATGAAGGCAAAAAAGATAAAATTTCTTACATATCTATACATAGTAAATTTTGTTTAGGTCGGTAATATTCACATATTGAAATAATATGGCTTTAGTTGAATTTATAGAAATAGTGACGGTTAATTGTCATCCATTTGATTTTTAGTATAGAGGAAAATCGGAAGATTTTTTATAACTTCCGGAAAAACCAAAATGGTGTTTATGTATGTTATTCCAATTGTATCCATCGGTATTACTATTTAAGAGCAATGCCAGTTTTTATTCCATATTTGGCCTTTATAGTTCCATGATTACGAGAACATAAGATCTCTTAAATGGAAAGGAGAGAAGGTAATTAAAAATTATTCTGTATTTAAAGAAAAAAAAAATAGAGGGATTTCTTGCTTATCATTCTCTGTATTTTTTAAAAATAGAAGAGGGTTTATAATAGTTAAACTATGTTAGAGATATAATCAATACTTTGTACCTCATGGTGGCTTTTTTAAGGTCAGATTTATAAAAAGTGTTGAGGGATCCTTTTTTTAACCTGATATTAGTTGTTTTTTGTTGCTGTAATCTTATTGGATCAATCTTTGATCTTTTCAAATATAATATTTCGATTAATTTTAATAGGAGGTCGCGATTTGGATTGATTCGTATTTAGATAATTAATCAGACTCCTGAGGAGCTTTTCGGTAATCGTGAAATATAATTCTGGATTATTTCTTAGTTTTACATTAGGAATTTTAAAGTAGGATTCTTCCTTTGATATGATATGTTCCTATTGATTCCTTTGATTCTTCATTAAATGAAATGTATTTAGGTATCTTTATTAATCCTTACAGTACTGAATCCACTAAATACAGTTAAGGATTTAACGAGAAAATTATTCAGAGATCGAAGTACGCTAATTCCAACTCATTCCTACTTATTTTTACGATCGTAAATACCTATATTATACTTCTCTTGTAATAAAAATCGTTTTAAAAATAATTATTGAGTATAAAAAAAATTAATAGGTGTAAGAGAATCTTACATAAAAGTGGTTCGGATATTTCAGTTGAACTTTACAAAAGTCTTTTCCGAAATTTACTGAATTTACTGCACAGTACTGAATGACGTCATAATCGTTGCCATATTGCACAATACCTTACTTCTTTATTAGCAGTAATCACAACAATATGGTAACAGAAAGGAACAACTAGACAATTTTTTGATTAACGGAATACTTACTAGTGTATTTCGGAAGACATCCCATGGAGATAAACCATGCAAAGTTCAAAAAAATATAATGCTAATTGATTTTAGATATCTTGATTTTTTGATGGCTTTTTTTTTTTTTTTTTTTGGTGAGCGAATCACTCGAATACCATAGTATAAATTTCGGCGAACTAGAATTAATATACGTAATTCCAACTACACGAATGTTTTACCGAATTATTCTCCCATACCGTTTCTATATACCTAAATGCAGTATTTATAATATTGTTTTCCAAAACCATACATATCATCAAAAAATTTGTGGTATATGTCACATTGATTCTGGTGTGTTAAAAGAGTTATTAGACCTTTTAAGCAAATGTTTAGAAAGCATTAAGAGTTAGCAAATTATCTGCATCAAAGGATCAAAGCGTGTGTTATTAGTGTGCATTTATATGACATATTATATATTAAGAGTAGCTAAAGAAAAATATGATGAAAAATATTTTAATATATCATCGTTAAATATAGTAGTAGTATATTTTTTTGTATTTTTACATAAATTTGTAGCAAAATAAAGTAAAGCAAAATAATCGATATAATAATTAAAAATAATCCACGTTTTAAAACGATAATATTGCGTTAGTTCAGTGTTTCTTAACCTGGGATGCCCGAACCCCTAGGGGTGCGGGAACATATTTTTTTGGGGTACAGGAGAAGTCCCTTACAATATAAATTATGGAAGTTTTTATTTAATTTTCGCAAAAATATATTTGGCTCATGTGTACTTTAACACACCCACAATCTGGCAATGTTGCATTTTCGACTTTGTTTTTAATTTAATTCGCGATTAAATAGGTCCATAATGAAAATTTACCCACAAAAGAGATAATTATACCATATAAGAATTGAATTAACAAAAATATCGCGAATTAAATTAAAAACAAAGTCGAAAATGCAACATTGCCAGATTGTGGGTGTGCTAAAGTACACTTGAGCCATATATTTTTCTAAACTAAAAAAAAAATAAGATATTTTTTCTATGCAGTCCGAAGACTTACTCGTATTTTCTGATTCAAAGGGGTGCTTTTCACTTAAAAGGTTAAGAAACACTGCATTAGTTTTGGTCTTTTTGCACACATTAATAAAAAGTTTTATTAAGTTTTCATATACCAAATTATCTATAATCTTGTAATTTTTAGTTTTAATTTTCAACAGCAGCGATTTCCAAACAGTGGGACATATATCCCAAGGAGTGGCATGAAACTATTATAAGGGGAGCGCGATTCAATTCACACCTTCCGGGATCGTTAAAATTAATATTATTTATAATTATAATAAGTTTCAATGTATATGTATACATATTATTGTATGTATAATATAGTAACTATAATATTAATCATCATAAAAGACTCGAAAGTCCCTTTTAGAACAGTCAAATCTGGCAACGTTGCATTTTCGACTTTGTTTTTTATTTTTTTCCGTAATTTTTTACTTAATTCAATTCTAATGTAGCGTACTTGTCTCTTTAGTAGCTAAATTTCATTATGGACTGATTTGTTTGCGAACTAAATTTAAAAAAAAGTTGAAATTCAACGTTGCCAGATTTGACTGTTCTTAAAGGGACTAAAGCCTCATAAAATATGAAACTAGATTGTCACAAAAATTAAGGGAGCACATACAATTTTTTACTTGTAAAAGAAAGAGGCGCAAGTACAAAAAGTTTGGAAACCGCTGTTCTTATGATGATATTCTAATGGGATTTCTATCTTTAACAGAACATATAAAAATCAAATGCTTAATGATCATTACTCGTACTTAATGTTAGTTGATATTTGAGGACAAAGTTTTATTTTGTGCTAATAAAGTTGCATCATGAATTAGATTTTATTATATAACTTTTTAAATTACGAATAACTATATTATTAACCGTAACGATGTTTTATTTTACATGCAAAAATTTTACAATGGTTTGTGGAGAGAAAAAATTCCAAATTTGATAAAAGTATCTATAGTACAAAAAATAATTAAAATAAGTCACCGGTCATTAAGAATATGTAAAGTATTCACTTATATAGAATTTTAAAATGTCACTGTGTAGGAAGTTGTAAAATTTATTAAAATCTTGATATTTATTATAAGATTAGAGGTTAAAGTCATTTCATTAAACAAAAATAAAAAATGTAGGTAAGTCACAATTGTAGTAGGATAATAAACGATATACTATGTTTTACTTAGAACTATTCAAGGTGCTTAAATATTTTTTAAAAAGAAATTTACTCCAATATAATATATTGATGTTTTTCCAGTGAACATATAAAACATATATATTATCTTAAGTATACATTTACGGTATAAGGATTCGGACACCATAATAAATCTGTACCTTCTCTATTACAATGTATTTATTAATTCAAGCAACTAATAAAAAAGTGAATTTACAAAAAAAATATAGATATATGAAACTCCTTTTTTGTAGAGCGTTCAATTCCCTTGATTGGCTAACCATAAAAATCATAAAAGATAATTTAATATTTTCCAACGCTACTCTTTTGGGAAATATGTAAATGCGTGATGCTTAGCATTTAATTAAACGAAAATAGAAAAAAATGCCCTTACTAAATGGATACTTGAAATTTAAGGTAAAAATTTTAAAAAATTAAGTTATGTATAGAAAAAAAGGTGAAGAAATAGCTGAAAATTGCTTCCTTTAAATTTTCCATAATCACCCTTATAAAATACCATGCTTTCTTTGTTATTTCCTCGAACCACATTCTCCGAAAAATTGTTTTTCGATATTTGTCAATATACATTTCTTAGTAATTCGATGAACACAGAATTTGGTTTTATTCATTTCTAATTTGCTAGGTCGGGATACCCTACATTATTTAATAAGCATACAACTTATTATCATTTACTGGACTTAATTATTTGATTTACTTCTTGACACAATCACTAGTGTCTACTTGTCTATAATATGCGTAAATTCGTATTTTCTTTACATTTATGTAACTCATAAACTCACTTAAACGTCAATCATTGGACTCAATCATTAGACGTATTCATGAGATTTAATCTCTAAACTTACTCATTCAACAGAATTACTCGACTCAATCGTTCTTATTACTTCTCCTCCTTATGAACCTTCAACGCTGAAGATTGGTGATATATTGGACACCTACTGGTGGCCGAATGGTTAAGGTGGCCGCTCCAAAACTGGTAGATGTTGGGTTCGAATCTTATAAAGAGCAAATTTTCGATATTTCTCGATTTACGAATTTTTATTTACGCTAGAGTCGTTAAAGATATTAGCAGTTATAAAGCAATGATAATGATGGTTAGATATACAAAAAGCCTTGAATTCACTAGTTTCCCGTTGCCTTTTGCACCCTTATGCCGTTTTGCCAAATTTTGCTGATGAGTTCTTCCGCCTTCAAAGTTAATTTCCCAACTCTAGGGTAAAAAGTGTCGTACACCTTACACAAGACACTGGTTCCTATGGTGTTCGCTTATTCCAGCTCAAATTCGACCTCTTATATATTTAACCACCATTACTCGTTCCCATCTCCAACCAGTACCGCAAGGTAAACACTGAGAGCTACAAATTAGGGGTTTTCACTTTATTGAGCTGAAGCAAAAAGGCATTACTCATAACTCTCCACTACTTTTATCACTTACTCAACTTATTTTAGAGTTATTCATATTATACTTTTCATTGTAATATTAACTAAAAGTTGGAAAATATCCTTTAGTGGACTAAAATGAATATTTTTTTTATTTACGGACCTCAAAATTTAAATTAGAATATACTACTTGGTTTTATTTAGTGTAAACAGTAGCGTTGCTTGATGGGTTCCTAGGGGGGAGGCATGCCCTCGGGCGACGTATAAAAATGAGGCGGCATATTGACATTGATAATTCCATCAAATATTTTGCTTTAAGAAAATCACGAAGAAAAATTTTAAAAATAACTAAAGAATTGTAAAGGTACTTGACTTTTTACCAATTTTCTTGACTAATGATGAAAATAGGGAAATACGAAATCGCACGCTACGCCACTGAGTGTAAAGCTATAAGAAACTGAAAAAATACAGTTTCTCGTGAAATTTGCATTTTTAGAGATATTATTAATGTAATTTTAGATTATTGAAAATGCATTGTTATAAATTATGCAAATAAATTAAGTTTTCAAAGAAATAAAATCTTTTCTTACGTTTTCTAAATTTTTCTGCATTTTTGTTATTATATATCGCTAAAAATCCTATATTCTAAACATTTTACTATATCAATCACTAAATAATTAATTTTCCGTAATTAATTAGTTAATACTAAACTATTTTTCCCCAAACAAAACAGTTTTTTTCGCAAACCTTTACAAAATAGAATTTTGAAAAATTCAAACTTTTGTTGGCTAATCGGTTTAGGGTATGAAGTATACCTATGGGAAATGGCACTTAGGATCCGTTCCATTAGGCGCCAACAACGCATACACTATTCCTTTATCCATGGAATATTGTGAGCATTGTGGACTCTTAGTGGATCGTATTCTGGAAGGATTCATTCATAAATGATGTAAGGTACATTTTCCCATTTTTAGACTCCCCTCTATTAGTGAGATCCCACGACTTAGTGATATCCTTTTAATAATTCAGATTTTTAGACTGTGTATACAATATATAAAATATATTGCAGTCCAATTTATGTAGTATAATTTAACATAATAATATACAAATTCAATACAATAATATATAAACTTAATATAATAATATATAAAAAAATCATACCTCCAACATAAATTTGAACAGAATTTCAAACAAAAATATTCGTGACGTATTACCCAGATACGTATTTCGATTGCCAAACAATCTTCATCAGTGGTCATCAAGTAGTTTGGATCACTCCATAACTTCTATGTGATGATTCACATAGAAGTTTGGATCAAACTGGATCCAAACTACTAAATGACCACTGATGAAGATTGTTTGGCAATCGAAATACGTATCTGGGTAATACGTCACGAATATTTTTGTTTGAAATTCTGTTCAAATTTATGTTGGAGGTATGATTTTTTATATATTATTATATTAAGTTTATATATTATTGTATTGAATTTGTATATTATTATGTTAAATTATACTACATAAATTGGACTGCAATATATTTTATATATTGTATACACAGTATAACTGTTCAAAGTCAGCGAAAAAATCTTATTTGGAGATTTTTAGAGTTTTTGAACTAATCAGTATAGGGTATACTCTACAGAAGGTAAAGCCTAAAGTCACTTATTTTTTTTAGAAATCACCAAAAACAATGCGTCATTCATTGTTTTTTGCTTGTTTATATTTTTGTTAGAAGAAAATCTTCTTTTAGTAGGTCGTAACACCCGTAGATACCATAAACCTATGTGGGATAAGTAAATATTGAATTTAACGCAAGAACAATTCACTTCTTCCGCTGTTTTATTACCTCTTTACAACAAAATGGTCAAACATTTGTGTTTTACCTACTTCACCCGCATCATTAACACCGATCAATTCTCCTAGAAAGATTTCTTTTCTCCAATTGTCCAATTGTAAAGTAATATCTATACAGCCGGAACAATATGGTATATTAAGCCTTAACCTTTTAGTGTATAAATGTTTCGATTTATAGGAAATGAATGAATGAAGAAGAAACTCACATGTGACTTAAAAAGGCCGCCTGACCAAATTTCAAATTGGTTGTGTTCCGTACGACAAAAATGAAATAACAGTAATTTATAATTTTTGTGGACGAGGCGACAAACAATGTCACGTGCTACGAAACGATTGGTTGGTAATAAGGAAAAAGAAAATTCAATCATTACATTTCATATTTTATAACGGTTGATTGAATTCCAAGTTTAACTAACTAATATCAAGAAAATAATGAATCGATACCCATACTTACGTACCATTGTAGTACCAAAAAGAGCAAATGTGTTTTTCATTTGTTTTTCAACAAAGTTCGTATTTACGATTGGTCCAGATTCGAACAATTGACTAATCGTAAAGGCCTTGATATTTTATATTTAATTATTTACAAATAACGGAATGTTTTCGTTTGTTTTGTTGATAAAATATCGTTGCAATTTGTTCTTAAGTCTAATTTGTTGGTTAATTGGAGTAGAAGAGATAATATGATTAATTGACGATCGTTGTTGTGGTGAAGAGGTAGGGGGCGTTATGCAATGGAAATATGCAAGAATCGAGCAATGTTCTGCAATTAGGTGGGCATTATTAAGTCGAGGAGGTAGTATGTCTTACATATTTGTAAAATTTCACACGACAAGCAGCAAAGTCGTTGCTGCGTGGAAACGACGAAACGAAGAAATCTTTGGTAAAAGAAGTACCGTTGTTTGTCCTACTATAGGCAGTATGAAAAGTGGATAGAGGTGGCAAACACGTCAATGCCAATGCATTCCATACGTCGAAATGAGGAAACGGCAACGTAGCCTCTTAAGTCTTACACACGTCTAATACTATAATATTAATTGAAGCCAATGACTTTTTATTATTAACTCTTTTTTTTTCTTCTTTCATTTCTCAAATCTGAAAAAAACCAAGAAAGAATAGTAGAAATATCTTAGTTGGCCACGACAGCGCTAAGCCCTCATTGGCAAAACTGTGTCAGTCTTTTTTTTTGCAATTCACTTGTTTTATTTTCAACAATATCCGCTATTCTGTTTTCTTACCGAAAAAAACAATGTTATAGAACGATAAGTGAAGTATGTATTTGAGGTAAAGACATTATTTTTAAATTACGTTGATTTTTTTCTACGCTTTAATGCACTTAAAGTTTAGGCAATAAAATGTATGTTAGCACTTAGGAAATTGAGATGTTTAATTGTTTTGATGTTCGATTGTTTCAACAAAAAGATGATGGAGTTGCGTGGATTACTAAAGGTTAGGTATTTTGGTGATGAATTCAATTCTTGGAATTCTTCTTCGGGAAGGAGGCCAGTCGGTTAGCAGTCGGTTGATGACAATTATATTGAATGGATGATGTTCAGGTGGATTTCAAAAGGAATTTTGGCGACTCAAGGGCATTGTGTGTGTGGTAGAGGAGAGCAAGGAGGGCTGAAATTCGAGTTTTTCTGGTGGAAATATTTTTCAAATTTGAATATTTAAATTGGTTGGAAATTGTTATTTAATAAGCATTGAGTGGGTTTGATAATTTCATTGAGTAATAGATGAGAGGTTTTGTGTTTGAGAAAGTCTACGAGGCGAGAAATTGTTTGCTTAAGGAAATTGATTCCTAGTTTCTCGATGTCATTCGTCAAAGTGGTTTTTAAGTGGTGTTTGCGAAAAGTTTAAATGTCGTCGACAATATACCAAATGTAATTAGGTAGCTATATGTATCTACAGTCGAAGAGATCAAGTTGTGGAAATTAAGGTCTTAAAATCCCCTGATCCATACGGTTGGCAATCTGTAGTTTGTAAGGCGCATGCGGCTCAATACAATCTGAGTGGCTATTGAGCGGTTTAATTTCTCTAAAATTCCTGACGTTACCGTGCATTTATTAGAGTGAAAAATCAACAATTAATTTTCATTTCCGCTATCGAATAATGAATGAAAATAACAAAAGGCTATATTAAACTTTTTTGTGAGGAGTTTTCAAGATTCAACAAAAAATTATATTTATATTTGTTGTCAGAGACTTGGAAAATAATTTAAAAAATTATTTGAATACAACAGGCAAATAATTTTTATATTTTCTATTACAAATACAAAATAGTTTTTCATTTTATACTTTAAATACTAAATGCCAAATACGTATTTCCATAATACTTTATTAAAATAAAATTCTTTTAGTTTATTAAATTTATTTATTTTATTAGACTTTTATTTAAACAGAGCATCAATTATTATTGTTAATCTCACTTCCAGGTAGAGATGCAAACGATATATCGTTCATAAACATCGATGTTGAAACCCTAAACAGATACATCGTTCTTCACAAGCGATGTTTTATGAACGATATTTTACCACCACCCCTCAGTCCCGTTTAAACCGATACTTTTTAGTCCCACGTGAAGATTAAGAAACTCTGTCAGCTTATAATATAACGCGTGAGATTTTAAGCTAACAATAGGTTAGGTTAGGTTAAATTGTAATCTAATGACAGATTTCAAACTGACGAAGTTTACATTTTGACGGTATAGTATTATAATATTTAAGAAATATTTTATATAAGTATATTTAAATTATGGTAAAAACCATCGATTAAAAATCGATATATCGTTCATAAACTTCGATGTTTTTACGGACATAGTTGCATCCCTACTTCCAGCATCCATTTTTATATCTTTAAATAATGTTTTGATGTCATTTAGACGGGAAAACCACTGACATACTACCCATACTATACTTACTATAGTCTTTCTTATACGAACGCCATACATGTCGTATGGCAAACTATTTTTTTAGATTTAGTTGTCTGAAAACAGAACAGTTCAGTTCATTCAGATCTGTATTGCCTTTGGATGCCATAGTGACTTTAAAAAAACAACTATTCTTCACCCCATTAATTTACAGTTGAAAATTTTATCAAAAAATAGTCTCAAGTCTTTATTAGAACAGTCAAATCTGGCAAATTTTCGACTTTTATTTTTCTTTTCGCGTTCTTTTTGTTAATTCAATTCTAATATGGTATATTTTTCTCTTTTGTAGCTAAATTTTCATTATGGACGGATTTATATGCGAGTTAAATCATAAGCAAAGTCGAAAATGTAACGTTGCCAGATTTGATTGTTCTAAAAGGAACCTGAGCCAAATGTGTTTTGCAAATACAAAATATGTCCTTAAAGGAATTTCAAATAAAATACAAAATGGAAATAAGTATTTTGTATTTTACATTCCAAATACTATTTTTTTGAAAATGTCTCATCTCTGTTTATTGTATGGTGATTAACCTCAGATACAAGAAAATATTGTTAATATTTGAGGCTCATGTTTGTAGGAGCGTTGTTTAACGAAGTACTTCTCAAACGAGGGGGGGGGGTACCTTAGGAGGCCCTGAAGCTCTTGCCAGGGTGCTGCGAAATATTTCTATAAAAATAATTAATGGTACATAATTAAAGTACCTACCTACTATGTTTGTTAATTGTTATTTGCCGTCGCTTTATAATTTATAACTACTAAGGTTTTTAGCGACTTTCCGGCTTAAAAACATCCGTAATCGAGAAATATCAAAAATTTATTTCATATAAAGATCGAACTCATCACCTACCAGTATTGGACCGGTCAACTTGACTACTCGGCCACCAGTAAGTTCAAAATTTTGGGAGAAAAAACCTTGATTTTTGTTAGTTAGAGGGCCGTGGTGGAAAAGGTTTGAGAAGCACTGGTTTAAAGTAACGAACAATGATTTTTCTGCTGTCTGGAGTAAACATTATTTTTACTTACCTCATATTTTACTAGACCTATAAAAGTTTAGAGTTAATTAATACCCTCATTTATTCGATAGGCTACTTTAAACTTTTGATAAATTAGTTATTTTTGGATACTAATATGCAGTATCGCATTCGTATATACGACAATTCCGGTTATCACTCTTACTATAAAATTAGCTTTCTAGTAATTGTTTCAATGTGTATTTGAAAGCAAAAATAAAACCCTTATTAAATCATATCAATAAAGAAATGATATCAGAATGCTAAGTAATATTTAACTAGATATATAGTTTTGCTCTGTCATTAGCAGATCTTTCCAGTTCAGCATGAGTACAATTTTTTTCGTATATATCCGAATATTATTTTCGAATATCGCATATTTGTCTTTTTTCTTAATATATGAAATACTAAATATAGGAAACATTTAAGTAACGAAATAGACACCTAAAAATATTTCGTTATTTCGAATCAAACAATATATCTGTTACCAAGTAACGAATTCGTACGATTATTTACAGATCTATGTTTCACTCTTCAAAAAAAAAATTCCTTGGTACCTACTTAAGCTTCCACCAAGTAACTGAAAACCCAGCCTTAATAGGTATTCAGGTATTTAATAGACATTTTTGCGAACAGAACCTCCCAGTAGTAAATCCGGAACTGTGAAATCTATAGTTCTCATTTAGAAAATCTATCCATTATATATTTTAATTGGTTACTTGAACATTTTATTAAAAAAAAAGTTATGTACAAAATAAAAAATTAAAAAAATATATTATCAAAATTTGAGTTTTCCATTTAAAATGTCGTCATATAAATCGGAGGTTAAAGGTACATATCGATTATTTTGGAAAAAGTAGATTTGATCTTTGATTTTATTGACATCATAGCCTTCGATTTGTAAGTCTCGTTTTATGAGTTTAAAAGTGCCTGTCATATGTGCTTGTTGAAGTAGTCGAACGAAAATGGGTCGTGCGTAGGGAGCAAAATGCTCCACAACGATTTTCGCCAACGCATCCAAATCGACCGTGTGATTCGGATCCAAAATCGCCAACATTCCTGCTCGACCCTCAACATTTGGAATCTCAAAAAGAGAACAAAAGATCAGAAATATATAAAAGAAGAACCTCAACTACTTACTTCTACGCCGTAAACGGTAGCATCTTTTAAACCAATATAAGAACTGATTGTGTTTTCGACCTCAGTAGATGCAACATTTTCACCTCTCCATCTTAGAAAAAGAAAACAGTTTAAGGATGTATATTGGATTTCCATCAGTTTAGGTACCTACCGGAAAGTATCTCCGGTTCGATCTCGAAAATAAAAATAGCCGTATTTATCTCGGTAGAGTACATCTCCAGAATTAAAGTAGGCATCACCTGGACAGAATACATTTCGAAGGATTTTCTTTTCGGTTGCGGTTTTGTCAACATAACCAGGAAATTCGTTTATGACTTTGTTGGGCTTAATCAAAGAAGCAAGTAGTCCTGGTTCGTTGATTTCGCATTTCGTGCAGTAGCCGTCCGAATTCCGAATCACTTCGCCAGTGATTTGATCACACCGAAGCAACACGAGTGGGTGCACTGATTGTGCAAATATTGGAATGAAACCTACTGCGCCGACATGGCCTTCAAAGTTAACTGTGAAAAAATGATAATGGAAGAATTTAATTTTCTGAATATAACATATATTAATTGGCAGTAATCAAAATTTCATACTTTCCTTGAACAGGAAAGGTGATTAATAAAAATTTGACGATTTATAGCAAAACTATTTAGAATATTTTAATTCCACTTAGTGCTTAGTTAGTACCGATTAGTATGCTCTGAGGCCTAAGCTTTTAGGGTAAAATCGATTTTGAAACTTTGAAGATTTAGAAAATATTATTCTGGTTAGTATTTTAGAAAAATTAGCTTTTTCGTGAATCCGATATGTATATTACTTATATTAGCATTTCCCTCAGTAGCGCCATAAAACTCGCAAATTCTTCCGATGTTGAAGCGTTCAACAAACTGGGACCAGATTCCAATTCGCAATCCATTACCAATCATAATTCTGATTCGATGTTGCTTCTCTTCGGGTTGTTCAGGTGTATTCAGTAAAAACCGACAAACTTCACCAATATATTGGGCTACCTGCAACCAAATCGATGAGAAAAGTATAAGGGTGTTTAATTTACTAAAATATCATTACTGTGCATTTGTAGGTGACACAATCTTTCCAGAAATTGGACGCAGAGAATTTTTTACGACAAATGACCGTGTTACCATTTATCAGAGCTTGGCCAACGCTCATCATACCACCAGCAGAATGGTATAGGGGTAGTGCACTATAGAAAATGTCATCATTTGAAAAACTACCAGTACACTTAGCAGCATGAGCGACCAGAGTAAAACTATTTAGAAAAAAAAATGTGAATTAATCCGAGCTTAAGTGGGTCGGTTTTTTTGAACGAAATTCTCACCGTGCATGACTAATATTGGCCGCTTTTGGCAAACCAGTTGTACCAGATGTGTAAATGTAAATCAACTTATCCGTCATTGATGATTTGGCCAGTATTTCTTTAGTATTGAGCGGTGAATTGGACGTTTTTGCGATTGCTGGTCGCAGTCGAATAGCCGAACAGTTTTCGCCTTCTTTGCAACTAGCTTCGTCGAAAACATATTGTTTCATGTGCTTCAGATGGTCGCTCAACTCAGCAATAGCTTCGCGCAGTTCATAGCCATAAATAATTGCCGAGCAATTAGCGACGGTAATTGAATGCAACAGTGACTGCTTTCGTTGGTTTGAATTAATAAGTGCAGTAATAACGCCAATTTTTGCCAGTCCAAACCATAAACAGATATATTCCAGTTGGGAGTCCATGAAGAGGGCAACTACGTCACCTTTTTTACATCCCTGATCACGAAAATACCGAGCTACTCGATTTGTGTATGAGTCAAACTAGAACAATTAAATCCAGAACTTAAAGAAACGTTTTTCTAAAGCTTAAAAAAATTTAGAAACTAAAAGATTTAACTCTTATGATTTTCATGACGTAGGTTTTCAACGATGCTCAGAGTATACAGAGAAAGAATCTCCGAAAGAGGTGATTTATTGGGCCATTAAAAAGGGTTCAAACTCCCTTTAATTTTTGTCATTTGTCAACGTTGGTTGTAAATATTTCACGGATAGCTACTAGTATTTTATAATTATAACTAAGCATAATTTGTTAACAATGTTATGTAGGTAGGTCAAAATACTACCAGACAACTAAAAATTTAGAAGAATGTTTCTTATTTAATGCTAAAGCACTTATAAAAATTTTAAACTCGTTATTGCAATTTAGTAGAGTATCAATTTAATAGAAACTCTGATTTTACACGTAATCTTATGGAGATTAGGTAATCAAACAAACTAAATTTATTTTTATTAGCAAAAAATACTATCAGGCATCTCAAAATTTCATAATATGTAGTTTTTATTAACTAATTTTGCCTAAGTTTATTTGAATTCACTGTACGGTTTTTACTAAACAAATTATAAACAGCCCGAAAATGTGGTTTTTACGTGATAAATTAATAAGGGTACAAGAAAATGCGGCAACACGGTCGTCAGCCGATTCGAACCGTCTTATATATAATACAAGCTGTGTTAGTACATTTGGTTAGATAAAAATGAAACGCATAATTTATCTTTATCACACTGATGAGTACACGGTATAAAGTGTAAAAGGATGAAATATGTCAAATAATTTATTTTCAAAATGTCGAGCATGTCGCGCATGCTCACTCACTTCCTGTAAGAGAAACATACTAAAATTACCAATGCTGCCAACCTGTGAATTCGACAGCGTTATCACGTTTTCATTGTTTTATGTAATGTTGAATTTTCAATTTCATTTATATTTTTTAGTTACAGTTGTCTGAATAACATGCTGATTTAATGTTTTATTTATGATTTAATCATATTAAAGAATTCTACATTCATAACTTATGAGCATCAATCAATAATATTTTGAATTGTTAAATTGAAATCAAGGCATATTTAGTCCCCAAAGTTAGTTAAAAATTTTCTATATTTTTTTGTTTTTTCTTATTTTGTTTAAAATTTTTGGTGAAATTGCCTTATGGTGTGCTACACGATGCTATTATTTACGATTTTTTTTATCTCTTATATCTCTTAATCTTTAATCTTCTTATATCTCTTTTATCTCTTAACTCTATACTGTATCACTGTGGCTGGGTCTACAGTTGATTACATCGGAATCATTGATGTCATAGTATCAGCAGCTTTTCTGCCATAATTGAAACTAACGCGAAAACCAAAAGTCTGAATAATAAAAATATGAATAGGCGTAGAATTTTTGAATTTAGAACAAATCCATGGTAAAAACATTTCTTTTGATGAACCATTTTTGAAAGAAAAGTAAAAATATACCCTCTTGAATATGTAAGAGAAATTATAAAAATTAAAAAAAAATACAACTTACCTCGGCAAAAGTCATTTTGGCACCATTGACAAATTGAAACGCCACTTTACCGGGTGTTTTTCGAACATTATCAGCAAAAATCTCACAAATTGATTTTCGTTTTAGAGATCGATTCATATATATAAATAACTTGGCATATCGAAATATTGCCCTTTAAAAAAACTTTTTTTTAAAACGTAAAAATATTAGAGGACCAAAATACCGTAAATCTCTTGGTAGTGTTTTAGAGAAAATGGCGAGGCGTTCCCGGTAGCGTATGATTAATGTAACCAGAAGGCCCAAAGATGCCGCCGTTATCCAGGTACTGCATTTCCCAAAGAAAAGCGCGCTTAAACCTGTCGAAACGGATGCCACTACCATGATGCTTGTAGTCCGTAAACTTTTGTAAACTTAAAAATGAAAAAGAACAATATGTGAAGAGATTTAAAATATTTATTTGAATTTTCCATACACTGATGCCTCCTTATAATTGAATGATAAAAATGAACCTTTTCCGGAGATTAATTAGTAAAACAAAATACTAATTAACTACAAACGGTATGCACGAGTAGTCATTTTCTGCACGTAAAACAAAATAATAGGTTTTAGTTGAATCGTATTTAATTTCGGTTTGGACTTGAGCTAGTCTAACGACTGATATTATTCTAAAGGTCGGAAAATTTATCGTTTATCACTTTCATTATATTAGTCTTATTATCAGTCGTATTCACAGTAGAGACAAATGAAGATCTTTTCTTCTCTCCTTTATTTTTTGCACTCATAACTAATCAGTCGTGCTCCTAAATTTAGATAAGCCTAGACATCACTTCCATTAATATTTTGCTGTTATCACTCTTGAGCAAAGAAGTTGAAATCTCTAATGGGTGATTATTATGAAAATAAATCATTTACATCTCCTACCTGAATGTTTAATTGGACAATAATGAGTTTCTATTATTAAAATATACAAATAACGGAAAGTTAAAACGAAAAAAAAAATATGAAAAATTTAAAATATAATTACTGTAAGAGTACATCATTTGGATTTTTTTTATATATTATTTCTTTGGTCGTTTCGTTACGATTCCGTTAGTTAATGATAGACCAAATTATTATAACGGCATCAGATGAGATAAATAATTAATTTTTCTTCTAGTTACACTTTTTTCAGTGTTGGAAATATTGACTCTTACAATTAAATTTGAACTACAAAATTCACTTTTTACTATATCATATAAATTATTTCCAATCAGTTGTTATCTAATCGCATTGGTATTTACCGTACTCTAGTATATCTGATACAAAATATAAAAAATAACAAAAAATTAAGATTAATAATAACCTCTCAATATTTTTTTCGTATTTTCAAGAGGAAAAATCTGATAAGAACACCACATAACTTCCTTACACCTTTTAGTTATCCAAGTCTTTTTTCCTCTATAGCTATCCCAAGATCAACTATCTCTTGTATATAATGGCTTCTAATATAAATCCCCATTTTATCAACTATGCACCCAGCAATACTAAATTCATTCTAACATTCGTATTACATCGAATTTATACTGATCAAACTACTTACTTTAACGCAAAATTAGTATTATTATACTGATTATTCCAGTGCCTCATATCTTTGGCGAAAATTTACCGATTGGGATACAGTAATACCTCTCATTGCGCAGGCTTACTTTGCGCAGTTTTCTTCTGCGCAAGTTGAATTTTTATTACCAATTTTCGTACTACGTGATTAAAATTTCATATTGCGCGGTTTTTAACGTTTTTACCTTCATGCCTGTCTTAAATTTTGGCAGAAATTTATCATGTACTTTGGCTCCGTATGAAAATATTTTTAAGGAAAGGAATAAAACTGGTAAACAATCCAAAATAATGTTCACATTGCACGGTTTTACGGTTTTGGATTGCGCACTGTTTTTGGGGAACGGAACTACCGCGCAGTTGTAGGGATTACTGTAGTTCATTTCTCTTTTCCAAGGTATGAAAAATCCAAACGGATAAGACGGGAATACATATGTATTGTAACAGAAAAGGACGAAGTCTGTCTCTCTTTGTGCCATGCCGGTACGCGATTGGCTTAGTGACTTCTTTCTCATTCCACCAACAGAGAATATTCTCGAATCGTCCAGAAAACAGGAGAACATTCTAGAACGTTGGGTTGCGGTATATAAGGGGCTAATTTTCGGGTGAGAGTTCAGTTGAGTATTGAAGTTCAGTTTCGAATTTCCGTTTACGCGACAATAAAGCGATTATAAAGCATTGTTATTTTATTGTGGTTTTGACTATAAGTGATTATTGTCATTTGATTGTTGTTTTGACAAGTGTTTATAATAAAATGATTGTGGAGTTTAAAACGACTATTTATTTCCAAAGAAATAAAAGAACTTATATCGCGAACTCAATACAGTTTTGAGACGTCACGTTACAGTATTATTTGGCAGATAAAATTATTTAATGAAGCCAAACTTGTAAATACTTGGGATCAACTGTTCACCGGGATGGTACTTGCTTAAAAGATATAGAAATAAACATAGCGCTGGGGAATATAGACTACTAAAACATTACACGAAATAACACACTTGCCAAAAACAACAACTAACCAATCAAATTATTCTTTTTTGCTGTCTTATTTATGTTAGATAATTTACAAAAGTTAACTTTAAGCATAAATTTGAACAAAACCTCAAACAAATATATTTTTAACGTATTGCACAGATACTTATTTCGATGGCCAAGCAATCTTCCTCAGTGGTCATCAAGTGGTATTGGATCGCTATGTGATGAGTTACTCATTACTTGTCAGTTACGGATTTGCTTGTTGTTTAGCAATCGAAATACGTATCTGGATAAAACGTCAAAAATGCATTTGTTTGAGATTTTATTCAAATTTATATTTATAATTGACTTTTTTAAATTATATAACATAAATAAAACCACAATATGTTTTGTATATTATTTAAACAATAGGCCAATTTTTCAAACTATAATCTAAAACATAGTATGGAGAGGAAATATGACTAATAACAAAGATCATTAGAAAATGCTCATTAGTAACCCATGAACTAGTACTAAAAAAAATATGAACACAAATTTGACCCAGACCTCTCAAACGTCCGCCATCCCTGCTATAGAGGCTCTTTTTTATCCCTTATGAAACTCTAAATGGTAGTTTAGGTGATTACTATATAACCAGTGATTCCTATTATACTAAATATAAAGGATATTTCCTTGTTGACAAACTAATTCATTTTTTAATGTGACAGAAATTGTACTTGGAGATAAGTGGATCAATTTTAGTAGCCTTCCCTTACTATTTTTTTTCTGTGATGTGGTTGAAATGCCGTTTGATAACGTACAGAAACAAAAAAAATCTTGACGAAATAAAACTGGAAATCATAAAGTTTTTATCAATATATTTTTTTTTAGACATTTAGACATACTTTTGCCCTATGTGTTTAATTTTAATGTATCAAAGTTCAAAATATACTAGTAAACATATATTTACATTGTTGATAATAGAGCAATTAAACGATAACTTTTAAGTTAAACTTTCAAATTGATGCCATTTGTTTGTTACGGTTGCCTTGGTGATGAGTGGTGACTAAAGGCATACTGGAGCTGATACTTATTAATTGTTTTTTTAAATGATTCGAATTTGTAAAATTGGAAGGAAAAAGTAGTGAATGTTGTTTCGACAGCTAATTAAATGTCATGACATTTTTAATTTTTACGATTTATCGTTACCAATGTGAAATTTGTTAGTAACGTACAGATAGATGGATCCATATCATACATACATAGATCATCTCACTGTCATAAATCAAGTTTTCGACTTGGAGAAAAGGAAATTGAGAAAGTGATTTTGGCGCAAATAAATGCTCATTTTTTTCTAATTTCATAGCCTCACTATATAAGCATGTAGACAAGTTTCATAAATTACATAGATCTGCAAATGACCTTTTCATTGTTGATTAAATGAAACGAAAAAAAATCTTCTCTGAATTAATTTTCTCTTATGAAAAATATCTTAAAATTTTGGTATTTTGTAAGTCTTGAAAAGCACGGATCTGAATAAATGGATAGC
This sequence comes from Sisyra terminalis, assembly GCA_958496175.1. Taxonomy (NCBI): domain Eukaryota; kingdom Metazoa; phylum Arthropoda; class Insecta; order Neuroptera; family Sisyridae; genus Sisyra; species Sisyra terminalis. Next base: position 26,449,384 of record OY292279.1, read on the forward strand.
ATCTTGTACAGTAAACGACAAACCACAATAGAAACAACTGCCAGCGCCATCTACGTAGGCATAAATTTAGAGTGAACTAAGTAAAACGGCGGTTTAGAGTGTTAACCTGCTAAGTCAATTTTAACATTTTTTACAGGAAAAAGAAAAAAGTGAATGCAAGCTACATAAGTTAGTACAGATATCAGGTTTTTGTTTCATGTTATATTTTGAAATTTTTAGTGATTCACCAGTTTATTATTCGATAGAATTTTGTATTCCCTTCCCAATGGATCAAAAAATAATCATCAAAATGGACTTAGTAAGTTCACATTCTAAGCCGATAAAAATGTAACGACACCTGTGTTGGAAGTATTGGAAGAGAGACTTAAACACTGATGATAGTACATGTGTGGGCAACTGAAACAATTGAATCAATTAAAATGCGCAAGCGCTTATTTGTGTAAGCTGACACTCATCTGCACTCAATTACCACCGATTGTTTTTAGTTACCATAAAACCTGTGCCTACATAGATGGCGCTTCGTACGTCACACTAGATCTTTCTTATTTCCATTTCACGCCATATATCCATATTATACATATTTATATTTAAATACTAATGATTGCATCATATTTCCTGTTACAATTTTTTACTCTTATAGTGAACTATTTTTCTATTCCTGCTTTCATTTCATTGAATGTAACGACCAGCGTAGCATGCAGTTGTATTCCATATATGCATCCCCATATTCCATAGAACCGACATGTTCCGTTATACTAACGTTAAATTTGAAGTTTTTTCTCCTTAATTTACCGAGTCTTTGGTCTTTTTCCACTGTATTTTTCTATAAATTATATTTTCCCCATTCTAAGACGACGCAGAAATAGAAGTAAGGGTATTCACTAAACATCGATGCATCAAATCTATTCGATGTTTACCAAACGATACATCGAATTGATTCGATGTTTTGACAAGGAATTTTTCTATTCGATGCATCGACTTTAAAAAATACTAACTCTGGCTAATAATGACAAAAACTAATGAAAATGTATATTTGAACATTCTAACTCATTTTCATCATAATATTAAGAAATAAATCCTACTGGTGACCGAGTGGTCAAGTTTGGTTAAGGTGGCCGCTCCAAAACTAGTAGGCGTTTGGTTCGATCCTCGTATCGCAAATTTTCGATATTTTTTAATTACGAATTTTATAAAACCTAGAATTGTTAATAACCTTAATAGTAAAGACATTGCATATATTTTTGACCGATTTACGACCAGATTCACTCGAGTCAATTCACTCTAGGTTTCAATTTAGATCAATTTCACTCTAAAGTGAATCCCCTCAACAAAGTCCCCAATCTTTTTGAGAACAGTTCGATTAAATAATCACAAAAAAGCACTGAGTTGCAAAAAAGATAAGAAAGTGGAGGGTTGAAGAGATTCACTTTCTCGTCGACAAATTTATGACTAAATCGACTTTATAGGCAATTCAGGGATTTTCATACCATGCGTAGGTCTCGTCTACTAGATCATGACGAAATGAAAACTCAAATGCAAATTTATAAATTAAATTGAACCCTATACTATATTACTTATACTTAAATTATCCCATACTATATCATCATCTCTATTCTTTTTTGCAAACTTCTAAAGAAAAGTTACAGACATATCTGTTTAGTAATAAATGGACAAAAGTAAAGGTTCAGTTATAAAGCAATAACTTCGAAATAATCTAAATAAATTGTATCGATGCTATAAAATTTCTTCTAAGTTGATAATAAAATAATAATCTTGATATTGTTTCGGTTCAGTAAGCTCTTCTTTTTCTTTTTTTTTTTTTTTTTGAAACCCGTTATACTTATAGAAAAACATTGAGATCAATCTTATTTGTCAATATAATATCAATAACGTAAAGAAGTCTTGGAGAGAACCCAATAGTGAGGAAAGTCAATTATTTTTTTTCTACGAACTACATTTGATAACAAAGAGTAAAGATTCTTAGTTGCCTCTTAGGGGTATCCTTGATTGAAAGATTTACTAGACTAGCGTTTCTCAATCACTTTTGGTTAGGAATCATGGATCATTGAAATCATTTTTATTTTTTAAAATTACTATCAATTTTCTCCTTCCAATATAATGTTTAAACAATGTAAACAACCTTTCCTTTTGTGTTAAAATAAATTTTTCATAGGAAAACGTCCATGGGATTTTGAAGTTTGTGTCTTATGACGTCATTTTAATGCCGGGTCAATAGAAGATCATTTTAGGCATTTTGAATTTAACAATTTTTTTGCATTTTTAAATGAATATTTCTTAAATTTTATCAAGTGAAGTTACAAATGAACAGCTACCTTATCTTTTGATATAAGCTACATAATTTTTTTAAAATTATTTTTAGAACATGTGCATTAGGCCTATTGTTAGTAGGTTTATTGATAGTAGATTTGTTAATATCATAAAACTTTGCTTTTTTCAAAATAGTAGCTTGTTGTTCTAATAGATATTTTACCACTGAATTTTTATAAATGAATTAAAAATGAAGATCGAGTCGAGACTACGTCTTTTATTTGCCGGAAATTCACTTGAACAATTTCCCTATACACACCGGAACAGTTCAGCCACTGGAATTAACTCCAAAACGGAAATATTGATTAACGGAAATTCTCTCTTAGTACAGCAAACCTATTACAATAATCAATCGGTTAAGAAAAAAAAGAGAAGAAATCCGAAGCAGTACCTACCGGGCAATTTTATCCCGACAATTGGTCACTGCACGTAATATGCAAAAATGGTGCAAAAACAATTTTTCCGGTGAATGAAAGCTCAATTGAGCATTAAAAGTCGTCTTTCAACGCTCATTTGAATGTTAATAAATGTCTCAATTGTTGGTACACAATTACGTCACCATTTGGTTGAAGTGGAGCAAGTAATATATTTCCATTGTAATTAGACAATTTCTACATTCATTTTTTTTCTCTTAGCAATTGTTTTTCATCTGTTTAAACAGCGTCGACTTGATTCATTATCTAAAATATTTTAAATGGAAATATTGCAGCTAATTCGATGAATTTAAGCAATTGTTTTATGTATTGTTTTTTTAATAATCATATATTGTTTTGATGTAGTCACTTGTTTCTCATAGTCTTTTCCCATGCTATGCAATTTTACAATGTTTTTAATATATTTTTTTTATTGTTGCAGGGGGTGCGATGCTTATAAGGCACATAGCGGCCGTTTTGGTCGCATTTTTCCTATCATTTTCGCGAACTACATGGTCACAGGTAAGAAAAAATAATAAAAAAAAATTGGCAAATTAAAACGGAGAAAGTTTAACGATATCCTCTTCCTTTAATAAATCAATATTTTTAAGATTATATTTTTTCTCTTTGCAGGATACGACGAATTCGACTGATTTATTTTCATGTCCAAATGGTGAGTTGGAATATTTTTTTCTTTTCAATTCAGGTAGAGAGATTTTTGAGTTGGTGGTTAGAAGATTGAAAAGACTTCCAGGAATTTGAAAAAAAAAATTAACGTTGGACTCAATTATCGAATGAAAGATACGTTTTATATGTTGTTTTTTTGGAAAGCTATTAGTCTTATGTTTGGTTGGAGGATTATCTGACTTAAAAACGATAAAAAGAAATGTTAAAAAAACTTAGATTGATGGTTCGGTGATAGAAGAATTCTGTAGAAGAGATTATTTCAGGTTTGGTTTTATGTTATACAATTTTGAAGGGAGCAAGGTGATTTTTATAGTAAAAGAAAAAAGATTTGAATTTATTCACTAATTTTTTTATTTATAGTGAAGAGGTTATTCCTGAATTAGTTCAATGTTTACCATTTTTTCTCTCTTCAAAAAAAACTACTATAGGGGTAACTTCTTTTCAATAATTTGTATTTTTATTTAATTTATTATTAGGTAAGCTACAGAATCCTATCTTCTAATCGCTTCGCTCCCCAATTCAATAAAATCAAAAAATAACAATTATTGTAAATTATGAAAAATTACAATCTATGTAATTTATATCTCAGATGCAACAGTTGATAACAAACAATTATTTATTTAGATTATATTTTATGACGGAGTATTTGGTTTTATGAAATAAAATATCCTTTGATTGCAACATTTAAGCCTATTGGTGGCCTAGTGGTCAAGGTGGCCGCTTCAAAACTAGTAGAGATTGGGTTCAAACCTCGTAACGGGAAAATTTTCAGTATTTCTCAGCTTAGGGATTTTTATAAACCTTAGAGTTTCTAAAGTTCTAGTTGTTCAAAAATGACAATAAATAAGTGTTAAAAAATTTGTAAAGTGTGAAAATAAATCTTATAAACTCAATAAATCAAAAAAAAATATATATTAGCCTGTATTTCATCAATAAAATAATATAGTTTGGTATTTATTTTGTTTTTTGTCTTGACTTTATAACTTTCATCTTAGCGACTCTAGGGCTAGTAAAAAAACGTAAATCGAGAAATATTGAAAATTCGCTCGATTCGAGAATCGAATCTAGCACCTATCAGCTTTGAAGCGGCCACCTTGACTATTTGGCCACCAGTAAGCTTCAGAACTTCTATTTAATGAACTATTTTAGCTGTGAAGTTCTACATTTTTAATAACTGTTACTTTTTACATAATGGTTGGATAATGGCTGGTTTGTTGATATGAATACTGCAAGTGGATGATCGCCTAAAGAAGCAAGAATAAACTGTGAAACGGCACACTAAATATAGTTTGGTATTTTGTATAGAATGTATACTTACGATACAAAACTTCCGACATTTCTCGGATTCGTAATAATTTAGAATAAATAAAAATATAATTTTAAAATATTTTGGTCATCCTAATCGTTGTTTCAGCTAATTCTTCAAATACAAATATACAGCGGTATTTTTGATTTAGAAGAGTACTTTTTTCGAAAATTTGTAAAATTACAAAAAAAAAATATCTTTCCCTTTAACGGAATATCCTTTTTCACGTATTTTGGTCATAAAAATCAAAAATGAATTATATTTTAACTTCTGAAAATTTGAAACACAAAAATTTACTTTTTTCAGCCATAAATTGCTTTTCGTATCATACAAAATTACAGAATAAAGAGATACATTTAATGTAGGTAGTAAGTTATTCAGGAAGTAGTTTTAGTTCTTAGTGTAAAATAAAGTTTTCAGGGACTCAAATGGCGGATTATTCAACAAATCCAAAGTACACGGAAAAAGAAAAATATAGTATAGATTTCAAAAATAGTATCGCAATTAATGTAATTAATTATTGCAATGTGAGACCTGAAACAGAATTTGTAACTTTTATGATATAGCATCGTAAAGTTTATTTAAAAAAGAGCTCAGGTTCCTTTTACGGATGTCAATATTTGTGAACGTTGCATTTTCTATTTTGTTTGTATTTTAAATCACAAATAATACTGGCCATAATGACAATTTAACAACAAAAGATAAAATTACACAATATTCGAAATGTATAAACAAAAAAATCGTGAATTATATAAAAAAAAACAACGGGGAAAGCCTAACCAAAGATAAATACTTTAAACGGCATACTTATATAATTAAATAAAAATTACGATGTTGGAATAAAAAACATAGTCGGTAAAGTAAAACTCTTCCTTTTCGTCAATTATTGTTTATTCTTAAATCTGTAAAATACTCATAATATGAGCTACAAATAATGAGAGAAATTAATTATTGTTAATCAATTATTTATTTATCACAATTATAATGGTTAGGTTTTTAATGTATGTAATAATCAAAACCAGAGGTTTTTATGTTGGTTAAAAATAAAAATGGTAAAAATCTTCTCTTCTATGGAATTTATGTATATACTCAAGACCATTACACACGATTCAAAAAGATCTGGAAAAAGGAAAAACATTTAATTAATAATAATAATAGTGACTCATCACATAGCGGTTACGGAGCGGTCCAATACTTGATAACCACTAAGAAGATTGCTTGGCAATCGAAATAAGTATCTGGGCAATACATTAAAAAACATTTGTTTGAGCTTTTGTTCAAATTTATGTTTATTGCTTACTTTTATAAACTATATTACATAAATAAAACAACATTATATTTTATATAATGCTTAGCGATGATTTGTTATTGATTCATTTGTTCCTGGAATTCTCGCAGGACTTTGTACAATAAGTGCCCGTTTATGGGCTTATAGAAATATAACTGTTGTATGAGCTCTGAGTGAAGCCATGGTAGGGAAAGTTAATTCGACACAAGCGTTCCGAGTGGTCAGTTTAAGCGTTAGAGTGGACTATTATTAATGAAATTGTTAGCAAATATACGTGAGGATTTTTATTTTGCTTTATTTTAATAAGTATACGAAAATAAGATACCAAACTTGTTATGTTGTGAATTTTAAAAATATCAGCAGGAAAAACGAATGAAAATTTTATAATTATCCAACAGCCAAATGGAAAATAAATAATCCAAATCTTATCAATCGGATCAACAATTCGGAGATTAGTAAACCTTTACAAAACTTTGCAAAAATTAAAAAAAATGGATGTCAGTAATTAAATAATTAAAATTTTTAAATGCCTATTTTTTATATGGATATATATTGAGACTATTTTAATCTTATATTGACTGCATTTTTCATTATTTTTAATAATTACAATTATATGCTTTTGATTAAATTCACTTAAATATACAACTACAATCAATATAATTTGTTACATATTTCTTTATGTGGATATTTTTTTCTACAAATTGCTAGTAACATACATATGGAAACATATTCTAATAGTCCACTATAGTTCATATCTTATATGGCGCTGACGTATGCACTCAAGTGTATGCATATGTTCGTTGAGGAACCAAAGAGTAATAAGGGTAGTAGTAGTTTTGCCTCTTACTTATATATGGTTATTATAATTTATGTGTTCACTTGTACTTACAGAAAAAAAATCCAATGTAACATCGTCATTTTTGAAATACTGTTATTACGGAAAACTGTCGTTATAGTTCCGATATTATGACGTAAAAAATTAAGTGTAAATAGTAAATTTTAAAGAAGAATATTTTAAAGACTGAGATAATGAAAGTTTAGTCCTAGATTACGTTGCTACTATCATATTTTTACCGTGTATTTCATATTATTTGATTATTGTAACTGGTAAATTTAATCTTTTTGATATTTTTTCGCCGTTATACTGTTTCAATTTAATAATGCTTGTATTATTCTAATCATATAAATATATACGTACACAAAATTAAACGAAATTGGTTTCATGAACATCTTAAAAGTATGAAAACTTGACAATCAAATTACTCATTCTTAATCAAAAAAAGTTAATATATAGTTAATAAGAATTTTAAGCTACTACAATCTGAAGTCAAATTATTGATGTATAATAAATTTAAAAAAAAAAACTAGGGAAGAAATTTAACAGTAAATTTTCTGGTTATTTAGAGACAAATTCTTTCAAAAATGGGTGTGTTGACTTCAAGGTTGGTACGGTGTTGATGAATGCATTGAACCGATTACTATTAGTCTATTGATTTTATTTTTCAAAAAAAATTGCAACAATTATTCTAATAATCATCAAGTGCAAGTAATGCAATTTGACTTAATTGTCTTACAAGTCTTACTAATGATAATCGGTACCGTTAATATGATTTACGGTTATGCAATAGCTGGCATAGCAATGGTATGAGAGAGTTACCCAGAGGTGCGTTTATAGTTATTTATATAATGTGCCTGTTTGCATATTATTAAATATTCGAATAAAATCGCTTTTTTTCTTCCGCGACTCGAATATTATAATATTGAGTGGAATGCAGTTTGTTGGCGCGGTTCGGTTCGGTTCTGTTCGGTTCAAGTCAATCCATACCGAATGAGTCATTATAAAAAAAATAACTGGTTCCTATATCTTTGACAGAGATTATTCATATTTTACTATATATCTACATATGAATATGGATGGAGGCTTAAATTATATTTGGTACAGTGCAATTTTTCAATTTTAAACGTTACCTATATCCGGAGGGTTAAAAATACAGTCATAAAGTATAGAGAAACCTCATTTTTCGTTAAGATAACCGAACGAAATTTAACAATTTTTGAATGTATTAATAACTATTGGATTTATCTTAAAAAATTATTCACTTATCAGAGAAGTATTTCATAAAGTTTTTCCTTGCAGCCCAAAAGATTTCTTAGTTTCTGGAAAGTCTAAGAAAAACAGTTATAAAATTTCTTTCAAGTCTTGACGCAATTGACTTTATTTTGCCAAAATTTTTAGTTAAAGTTTTATGTATTTTTTTTACATTTAATTAAATGCAGCTGCGACCACACCTTCGGTTTCGGTAAAAAGTTAACCGAAGGTTGAGTAGAAAACATAGTTTTTTATTAATCACAAAATATAAACGAGCTTTTTGCTGCATCAACTGAATTAAAGCTTTTTTTTGTTTTTGTTATGGATTATGTAAACCAAGGGTGGGCAAACTTAATACTGGTATGATCCAAAATAATTTTTGTTAATTATACTTTGAAAAAAGGGTTAAATTAAAAACAAATACAAATTTAAAGACAGAATCACTAGAAGAAAGTATTAGAAGCACTATTTGGGACTCAGTAATATCCGTTGCTGAATAGATGCGTGTTTAATTTTAAATTTAAGTTTCATTGTCTGATAAATTTTTAGTACAAATTTTCAATTAAAAGAATTGAAATTTACCAAAAAAAAAAAATTTAAATACCTGCGATCGATTGTCGACCTGTTAGCGATCGGCCGTTTGCGCACCCCTGATGTAGACTCTATATAGCGGATTTAAAACTGTGGTATGCGGTATTATGCCTAGTTATATCAGGAAGTAAAGTAAATTTAACAGAAACTACTGATAGTCGTAACATCCTGGAATAACTTCTCAGGAGGCAAATTCCCAAACATTGTCTGAGAAACTTTTGAAAGGCCATAATAAAAGACTTCTAATCCTATAATCCTAAAATGGATATCAGTATACTATTAGGCCTATTACCAGACCACTGAAATTAGAGAAAACATCTCCAAATTATAGAGATAAATTATCAAAAACAAAGTAAACTTGGGGTGGGTGCCAAGCCATTAGGGTATCAAAGGTAATCCCAAATATTCTTCACAGGCCCACGGTCTGTACTTGGCGTTACAAGATCAGCAGTGAAAAATACCATCAAGGAGTGAATTTAAAAAAATCACTGCGTAACATAAAAGAATACCACCAGGATATAAATCTTGATTTCAAAATAATTATCAAACCACCTTAAATAATTGTCGCCAAAACATAATAATATCAAAGCAGGCAATGTAGGTTAAGACCCAACATAATATATAAAATTAAAGAGCTCTCTGTAGAGTGGGCAAAACGCGGAGGTATACTCCTACTCTATTTCTTCTAATAAATTACCTCTAATACCTATATCCATATCCTATATCTTATGACCTAAAATTTTTTGGAAGCATCTTTCCAACGCTTTTACTTCCATTATACATTTTCTTCATAAATAATTTCCACTCATACTCTCCTGGATCATTTCTTTAGATCATAAAATATTTTAGTTTTACTTAATTTATTTCAGTAAGTCAATTTTAAGGGCGTTTGAGCTTTGACCCCGAATTCGAAAAGTCGGAGCATCCGATTGATTTTATGTTTCCAACTTCGAAAATGTTGAATTCAGAAATTAATCAATCGGTGGTAAAGATACTAAGCTTTTTATTAATAAAAGCAATTTGCTACTTTAAAATAATCTGAATTGGTTTATTTTTGTTTTTTCTTTAAATTGTTGTCTTATTGTTTCATATTCTTATATAATTTATATTAGCTGGTCCAAATTTCATGACTATATTTCTATGATTTCCTTAGTCTTTAACATATGTATCTTCGACATTGTATCCGACTTTGAATCCGAAAAATTCAATTTTAAGTCTCCAATTTCGATACACTACCCTAAATCCCCTGTCAAAATCTTAAAGAACGATGAAAATGACGATAATTCATATATACTTGAAAATCTATGACTTAGATGATTACATACTCAAGAGTCTTATTTCTGTAGTTATATAATGTTTAATATTCAATACCTTTTTAATCGTTTCATTGAAATTTTTGTCCAAAACCATGAAATTTATGATTACTTAATCCCAGAAGTTTTCAGCTTGCTGTGTCCACGCCAAATTTTCTATAAATGTAAAAACAATATTTTCAAAAACAATTTTTTTCATATTGATACAAATACGTATTTCGATTGTCGCGTGTATTGATCATTAAGTAGTCTTGAATTTCTTTGTAGCTGTTATGATTTATTACCTGACCATGAAAATATGTACTGAATTAACCCGTCTAATATTTGGACATATTATTTACATATGTGAAAGCTTATTTTCAGGAAAGCACATAGCGTAATTAGTACTGCAGTTTATAATTTTAATGTGTAAAAGGTATGATGACAGTAACTAAAGATTACTTTCATCGCATTTATTTAATAAAACTTGAGTCAGAAAATACAAAACATGCATTTATTTTGTAATACGTAAGAGCGAGATTGATAATTATTCTTTTGACAAATTAAGACTACAAAATAAACCAATTCTCCATGATATGCTGAACACCAATCAGAGCAAATGACGTCATAGTTGTAAAAGCGAATGCATTAGAACAAGGAGAACGATACTTAGCGGTGGAGATAGCTTTTTACTGAACTATCTCTTGATGTCATTACCGTCTGCATTACTATTTCATTCTTTTTTGAGTTTGGAACGTATAAAAAATACATATGATAGGCAAAAAAATTTCTTCATCATTTAATATATCCTAAAATAATATTTATACAACCTCAGTTGAGAATGAAAATGTCGGCACAATGATTAATTCGAATTAATCGAAAAATTGAAACAAATTCTTACGAATGTTCTTTCGACTCATCGTTGATGAATGAGCATGATTTTTGGAGTAGAAATAATTTGGAGTTGTTTAATTGAATTATTGAAGTTTTCAATAATTCATTTGGAGTTTTATTTATGTATTACGTCATTGAAAGACTGCATACCACCTGTACACTTTTGAGTTCAAATTTAATAACACAAAAAAACAATCATTCATAGCATCATTCAGGGCATCTGATGTGTATACGTTTGTTATACAAGCGTGACGTCACAAGCGACGCTATGACACTTCGAAGCGTTTTGGCGTGGATTTTAAATTTGAAATCTAAAATGCCAACTTTTCCTACTAAGTCTGTAGTTTTCACAGAAAATTGTTATATTTCGTAAATAGATATTATAATAGTTTTCAATTAACCTCTTAATTAAGCAATGACATGATTATCAACTAATTTGTCTGTTTCAAAAACGTGGTAACAAGATTGGATACTCATACTTTGAACACATTCATTTTTGCATTAACATAAAATGATTCACACATTTCACGCCAATAATGAAATTTAAACAAAAAAATAATATGACATATTAGTTTTAATGCCACGTAGACGAAGTTGAAGGTATCAGCTATTAATTTTACATATGGTTTACGCAATGTTTTAAGTTGTAGCATATCGAAAATTGTAACCTATGTAAAAATGTTTTATTATACATCATGTATCGTATTGTTTACCGTTATATTGATCTGGCTAATTATAATAGAATATATTGGCTATAAAAACTTATCAAATCCAAAATATATTTTGCTACATCTACGTTCGGCCATCTTTAAAATTCTAGACATATTTTTATTGTTTAATTTCTTGAGTGAAATAATAAAGTTTATTTATGGAAAAAGATTTGACTCATGCATTTTTTTTTATTAGTCATAATCGCCTAAGGTTTACTTATAGAATATTAATTTCCATATCAAAGGTTTCAATTTTAAATTGTTGAAACGATTTGAAAAATTCATACCTCTAAACTGTTACTATAACTTTCTATAGGAAACGGAAATGTTTTGTGCGAAATTATTTTTGTTAATTAAATTAATTTGATGAAGTCGACTATGGAACACTTGTGAAGATGGTATTTGTTATTTGTATTTCTTAAACCACTTGAAACCTTATTTTGCAATTGTTTTAAAGTATAAGTCACTTAATTGATGTTCATGGAAAATTTGACTGTTTAAACTTGATGAGGAACTTTTTAATCAAAGTTTTTAAAGATTTAAAACTTTATTTTTGTTACTATTGAACTTTAATGTTTTGGATTCTTAAAAAAATGTCTTCATGGAAATTTCCGTTGCATTTGACGAAAACGTACTGTACTGTATTGTTTATGTGGATAAAGATCTTGGAAGTTATAGCCTGAACGGAAATCGATTAGGTTTTGTATTTAAGTGTCTATATAGGGAAAATATTTCAGACTAATAATACACAAATTGTTAACAGTTATTTAAAGCGGTATTTGCATTTGGAATTCTCGACGGTGCGGTGTAATTAGGTAGGTGGTATGTATAATAAACAGTTAGAATCTGGTTCACATATGGTCGATAGCTTGAGTTAAATATTTGGATTTTTTGATCAGAAAAAAAAATAATTAAGAAAATATTTTGTTCATTATTGAATTCGATGGATGGAGCGGAGCAGAATAGGTACAGATATAGTGGAATGGAGGTTTATAATAGTGAAAGTTACCAAGAGAATGATGTGGCCGTGGAAGTGTGACCTTTTGAAAAAAGAATTGGTCGACAAATATTTCTTGATACTAACAAACCAAGTACTAGGAGCAATAATATGTGTGGTATTCAAATCTATATAGAGAGGCATTAATGATTATCAGCTAAGTCGATCGAAAACCTTGCCTCAATGTCTTGCCGAAGAAAAGTTTTCAAATTCACAGGAACCTGATAGTTATCATATTTTTTTTTTAAATTATGACACTCGACAATTACATTCAATTTTGAAATTACTTACGAAAATTTTAGATTTCTATCGACGATTTAATATTACTTCTGTAATTCTATTTAAATATAATTATAAATGGAAAATAAATTACGTGTCGTGGAAATTTGCTAATCTTTCTGCAATAGTTTTACGAAAATTTGCCAAAAAATTATTACAGTAAATTAGTAGAAAAAATATACTTTTCTATTTTCTGTGTATGTGACTGCAGCGCCAGACGAGATATGAACTACAGGAGGCTGTTAGAGTATATTTTCATATGCATGTTCATAGCAATTTGTTTTAAACAATTTTAAAAAAGTTTTTTTTATTAACAACAAAATTGCTGTTAATATAAGGTCAAGCTACTTTATATATTATGAATATATAAACATGTCAAAAAAATGGTCAATTTTTGTGTTATAGTGAGCCATTATTGCTGAAATTGTAAGAAAATATACATGAGGATTTTTATTTTGTTTTATCTCAATAAATATAAGGAAAACGGGACACCACAGTTGTGTTGTGAAATATAAAAATACCAGCAGGAAAAATGAATATAAATTTTATATATTATTGCATTTATTAAGCCTACTGGTGGCCGAGTATTCTAGGTGACCGCTTCAAAACTGGTAGGTCCTCGTATTAAGCAAAGTTTCAATATTTCTTGGTTTACGGATTTTTGATAACCCTAGAGTCACTAAAAATCTTAGTAGTTATAAAGCGACGAAATAAAACTCTATTATTTCAAATTTTTTTTACAACAATAGTAATTTGTAGTTCGTAGATTTTAAATTCTGGAGAGAACTTGAAGGCGTTAATTTTTACAAACTTTAAAAATGATGTGAGAATAAAATAATATTCATATAGCCTGAAATAAAATTAGGACAGGGAGAGGAACAAATTTATTATGAGGTTAAATTTTTGAAAACCGAATCCAAAGCCCAGTAGCGTTCTTAGAGAGGAACAACTAGGACACCAATAGAGACGCAAAATTAAAAAAAATATAGTAAAACTCCAGAAGTTAGATTAGCATGAAAGATCAACCATCTAGCATCACGTTTCAGAAGTCAAAAATTTAATTTCATTAAAACTTACAAACTAATTTTGTAAAAGAAATTGTTAATAAAGATTGTCCCATAATTTAGGCAAATAAAGAGTTGCGAACCAAAAAAATCGATGGTTTTGGGGTTAAAAAAATAGAGCACTATACGACAACAACGCATTTTTATTGTTGAACAATACTTCAAAAGCGATTACTCATTTTTCGAGCAAAATAATCCGTAGCGAGGAAGTTCATTTTGGTCTTCCTTCTTTTGTTAATTGACAAAATTTCCGTATTTGGGGTTTAAAAAACCAACATATAAAATTGTCGAAAATCAAATGTATCCACAACGGGCCACTGTTTGGTATGGTTTTAAGGCTGGAGGCATCATTGGGCAATGATACTTACGGAGCTCTTCGACAATAACGTTGGTTAAGTAGTTACTGTTACTGGTACTCGATAGCGGGACATGACAACCGAGTTTCTTATGCGTAAATTGAATAATATTGATGTAATCGACATGTGGTTTTAACAAGATGATGCGACGTGCCATATAGCCCGAGAAACAATCCAATTACTACATTTCACTACATTTAGGTTTCTTTTTATTAGGTTATTTGAAGTTAAAGGTCCATACCAACAGGCCAACATCCACTCATGCATTAAAGGAAGAGATTCAGCATTGGGTCAAAAAATTCAACCACATTTATGCAAAATAATGGTGCCAAAATAGTCATTGATACCAATAAAGCCGTGAGGGTCAATTGTTCAATATGATATTTCATACCATACTTGACCCTAACCTATGTACTTCATGTTTGAATATTTAAACGATTTAAACAACCTTTCCCTTTGTGTTTAAGCACATTTGCTATAGAAAAACGCCCATACGATTTTGAAGTTTCGTATTGTGACATCATTTTAGTTCCGGGCCATTAGGAGCTCGTCTTAGACATTTTGAATTTAACGATTTTTTTGCATTTTTAAATTTTGTTAAGTAAAGTTCAAAATTAACAGCTGAGAGATTCTCATCATATTTCAAAATAGGTGTAAATTTTTTTTTTTTTTTTTTTTGTCAATTTTGTGGTATTTATGTAACTAGATTTTACCAATATAGTGGTCCTCAGAATAAACTTATTTAAGATGAATTATAAGGATGATTTATAATTTTGAAAGTGAGGGAATGGTTTTTATAGGTCATACCGTTATTGAATCATGTCTGGTACTGTTTAAAAGAAAGCAAAAAGGTTGGACCCTAACATTATCATTGTTACGTAAATATAATACTTCTCTGTAACGTGTTATTTGTTGTCCTGCTCTGTCAAAATGAATTACTTGTATCTCTACATTGTACTTACAGCAATAATTTTGACTAAAATCAATATGAATGATGTTCTCATCTTTAAACAGGAAAAAACGGTGGATTTAGAGATTAAATTAGTAAAGAAATAAAAAAAGTCAAGTTCGACTAGTTTAAAAGTCATTACCTCATATATTGTCATTCCCTCGTTTCAATTTGAAATGAGGGAATGACGAAATGAAGTATAACTTAAACATTTTTGGTACATAAACTTTTGTTACCTCTGAATTTTTGTGTAAGTTGACTGTCTTCGACAACATACTTTATTGTGAAATTATTATTAAAATATAGTAAATACCTCTATTTTTCTTCAATGTGAGGGAATGGCGACTGAAAATGTAATCTTGGAAAAAAATTATATATTTTTTTATTTTTGGACAGATACTTTAACACGTGTATGATGACTTAAATATGTCAAATATGTGATAGTATCACCAACAATCAAAAATCGATGAAAGTGTTCATATATCGACTGTTAAAGATGTGAGGGAATGATTTCCTTTTATGGGGCATATATAAAAATTATATTTGAAAACGCATTCTTTACTTTTCATTCCATACTCAAAAGATTTTTAAAAATCTATTGCGTTTTAATCAAATTCGGAAACATTTTTTCTGAAGAATTTTTGATTTTAAAGTTCAAAAATGTTTAAATTTGAATTTTGGGACATACTCAGGAAATGATTTCAGGGTACTATTTATTTATTATTCTACTGAAAGGGTGGGCAAACGGTCGATCATGAACAAGTTGTAACAAGCAATCCCAGGTATTTTGAATAATTTTTTAGGTAAATTTCAAATCTTTTAATTTAAAATATGCACTCAAATTTTAGCTGACATTGACACTTGAATTTAAATTGAATCCAGCATTTATTCTACAACGGATATTAAGCAGGCCATTCACGCTCCGACTTGCAGTCCAACTAGTGTGGACCAATGGTGTTGTTGGAAGTTGGATGTCTAGCGGATCATTAGGCGATCCAGCTAGAAGATCCAACAGTAGTCCGACTGCAAGTCGGAGCGTGAATGGCCTGCTTATGTTTTCCTACCCCTGTTCTACAAACTCATATAGTTCAAAAATAATAACCAACATCATTAGCCCAAGTATTCTTTTCATGGAAAAAATTACCGTTATTGGTAGCTTAAAGTTTTGTCAAAACTGAAAGGACATTAATTTCGATGTTTCATGAGAATTACCCAGCTACATTATGTTTTGATATTAATTTAAAACATTTTTTAAAAATTTGAAATTATTTTTAGATCATGTGCATTAGGTCTACTGGCAATAAGTACATAACATCTCAATTCTAACGTAGTCAGCAATTTGCAAATTTTTCCAAGTATTTTATGATTTAACCAATTTTTATTAGTATTATAACTTTATTTGCTCTTTTAAGCCACTTATAGCTGCGATACCTCATAAAATTCACCTAAAACACATGCCATTTTATTTTTCCGTTTGGTTCGGAAAGTTGGCCTCTTTCATACCAACGATACATCAAACGTCGTATCACTTATCAATCCGACAATGAAAGCCTTTGTATGCTAGATACAAGTCGGTGAAGTCACTAAGTGCCCTATAGTATATGTAATTTCCATTTTATCACAAAATCCTACTTAGGCATAGTTCATCGTCATACCAATCTGCAACAATGCCGAAAGAATTTTTAATGTTTCCCTCTCTACGAGGTAATGGTCTTATATATATCTGCAAAGGCTTACCTCAAATAAATGCGGTTCTTCGCCTCTTCTTGAAAATAACATATCGCATGTACGTATCGCAGGTACGTTGACCCTGTTCCTTCTTGTCGTGT
This sequence comes from Sisyra terminalis, assembly GCA_958496175.1. Classification (NCBI taxonomy): domain Eukaryota; kingdom Metazoa; phylum Arthropoda; class Insecta; order Neuroptera; family Sisyridae; genus Sisyra; species Sisyra terminalis. The sequence goes on from OY292279.1 coordinate 26,466,456, forward strand.
CCTCCTTTACTTTTTTCCTCATATCTTTTTGCAGTAATAGTATCAGCAACGACTGTATTTCGCGTCGTTAATTCATTTCAGCCAAATTAATTTGAATAATTGAATGTCGAAACAATTCAGAACGAAAAAAAAACTCATCAAATGTTATGAAATATTTTGCTTCTCATACCATCGTCGAGATGAGATGCGTTCGGATTGCCTCCATGAGCATTTAGGTGTTGTTCGATATTAGTCGACCCATTTAATATTGTAATTAACTTTTATTTTAATTTCATTTCACATGACTCAATCATTGTCGACATCATCCATTCGTAATCATTGTTGTCATCAACAGCAGAATCGCTTCATTCTTCTTTAGGCTATATAATGCCTATTACTTCAATAAATGTATTATTCTGTGTTATCTGACTAGGAAGTGTTTTCTTCTTGCTCACTTTTCTGAGAAACCAAAGCGTGTCACTTCGTGAAATTGTGGCTCAAATTAATTTATATGCTTAACAATTATAAATTGTTAATGGCTCGACTAATTAATTGATGAAGGCATTGTAATAATTGGATCAAGTTGGTCTATTAAACAACCGATAATGATTTTTAATTTTACGATTATTTGAGATTAACGAAATTTAAAAGAACTGAACATCATCATCGTAAATTTAACTCAAAACCTAGTTTTATCCTTCGAGCCGGATATCCTCGTTGAGCGATAAACTTTATAAAATTGTAGTTTTTTCTTTGGATTTCTTTAATAAAATTAGATTGCCATGAAATCCTTCAAAGAAAATAAATCTTTACTACAAGCTACTAAGGTCAAGTATCTGGAAATGTGCCTTGGTAAAATAGTAAAAATGGTGAACAATTCAACTGTTCATCTGGGTACAGTTTGCACAACCCTGTGGTGGTTACTGTACATTATCTACAAAGCTATACTTAAGTCAAAAAATGAGATATTCAGGTTTAGTCAAAATATCTGGACAAACTCGGTACTCATTCAAACCACCTGACTATTAGGATGGGCCAAAAAAATTACTATTTGTAATCCAAAATTATCTCAAAAATATTCTTCAGAATGACGAAAAAAAATTTGATGACAGTCTGAACCTTTAATTTTAATAATAAGACGTCTATCATCGTTATTTTTTATTTCATTCATGCTTAAAACATGCTCTTACATCAAAACTGCTAAAATCTTGAATTAAAAAAATAATTTTTACTTAGTCTTATAGAAAATTGAATTTCCTACAAAAAAGGTCTGATTGGAGTTTTTTGACAGAGGAGCCATTTACGAGTTTTTAAGCTTTTTCAACCGTTGTATTTTGTCGATTTTACTTTGAATTTTTGTAACTATCGAATAAACGATATCTAAAAAAAGACCATGACTGATTCTGGAAGGAAATTTAATGCTCTACGAAAAAGGCCTGGTAATTTTTTTCTTAAAAAAAATGAATTAAAAACAAAATATTTAAGATTTCAATTTTTTCTACGATTTTAATCGTGAATAACTTCCGAAGAAGTGAATTTAGGAAAAAAATTACTAGACCTTTTTTGTAGAGCATTAAATTTCCTTCAAAAATCAACCTCGTTTAAGGGTAATACAATTTTCGCCAATTGTTTATTCATCATATTTACTTATTCTCCAGGAATGAAAAAAGAAAATTCTTCTCCACTGAGTGAAGAAAACAAAAATTATTTTATAAAACTATTTTATTTTCATTAATTCAATTTATCCAAATTGTATTTTTTGATATAAAGCTAAACAAAAGTGATAAAAATATATTTTTGGAGTTAGTTTTATAACGAAATATACGCCTATGTGGTTTCTGCAGGAATGTTATGCTCCTCGGTACATTTAAAAATTATTTGTTGATTTTTTATGTTTTTACTGATTATTTTTTAATTTTAATTTCCTTAAATACGTATATCAAGTTTCTTATCTTAAATGATGGTTAAGACCCTTTATTTCCAACATTCGTCCATGAATCTCCGCTTTCAGAAGTTTGTAAAAATCTAAAACTGAATGTAAACGTAAGTCGGGTACGGATAAATTCGACAGGAATCATTATAAATTTCCGAGAAAAACGTATAAAATTTTGTATCTAGAATTTTTACTAAGCAAAAAGCGCAATATTTCACTTTAAGATCATTTTTCGAATTTGCGCTACTTTTTCAAAAGTCTTGATAATGTATTAGGCCAGTGATATCAACCCATATGATATTTCGGGCCACTTTAAAAATGTATCATAACTCCGTGGATCACATATAAAATAATATATCTCTATTACGAAGTATAGATACAAAGAATCCAAACGTAATGTTGAAAGAATGGCATCAATTTGAGGTCCAGTACCGATAGAGCACGTTACTCTTCAAAAAGCACGCGTTTCAATCATTACGCGGGAAGTATTATTAACAATTGTAAATTTCAATCTTTTGCACGATGGAAAATGTGTCAAGATATGGCGCCACCACAAGAGTGTACGGTGTACTTACTTATGTTACCTTAGTTACCTTATATAAAGTACATCGTTTCAATTTAAGTAAGTATTGTAATCACACTAATGGCGGCGCCACATCTTGACACATTTTCCATCATACATCGCAAAATTGGAATATCTTATTTAAACCTTAGGTACGTTCTGAATATTTGCGCTGCTAATGACAGAAAAGAGAACTATGATATGGATCTGTTAATGTATAGATGAATATTATGAAAAACCCTTTACCGTTCGGACTCCTTCATAATATCTATATTAGAGTTAAATAAACTTAGATTCTTTTTAATATACTGATTTTCACCAATTTGGCTATTTATTATACAATAAATATATTTTGTAAATATGTGATGAATCTCATGGGCGGGAAAAATTATCCAGGTGGGTCTCATGCGGCCCGCGGGTTGAATACTCTTGTATTAGACCAAGATAAACACTAATCAAATTAATAAAAGTTGGATATAAAAAAAAATTCTTAAATAGAAACTGCTTTTAGTTTTTGGTCGATTGATTCACCTTAAATTCAAATTAATAATATGAATAATATCAAATTAATAAGAAAACTACGAAGTTACTAAGATTATTATACGGCCAGTTTAGTTAAACTATTTATTATAGTTTAACCTTTTAACTATATATATTTTTATGTAATAATGTGATATTTTTACCTTCATAAGTTTTTGATTGTAATTTGTCAACAATAAAAATGGGTTATTATAAATAATGGTTGCATAAAGAAAGACAGTATAACATATTTTTATTTATATCATAATATTGATCCAGAAAGAACAAATAAGAAGGAAGAAAAAGGTTTTTTGTAGAGCGATGTAATTAGTTTCGTTTCTTTTTTAGTTAATTTTTTCAAAATTTTAATTTTGATGAAACGGTTTTCATAGTTTTTGGTCCTTCGAGCCGGTTATCAATCTACATAAATATCGACAAAGAAATTTAAAATCTCTTGATTTAAGTAATTTTTTGAAAGTTTTCTACAATCGTGAGTTTCACCCCGGCTTGTCGTTTTTCTTTTCTTAGCTCGATTGCTCCGTCTACACCTATAAATATGATTTTCTAAGACATTTTCAGCATTTCAATGAAGTGGTTTTTAATGGAGAAATAAGAGAAAAAACGCACAGCCCAGCTATTTGAAGAGAAAGTCTTTAAAATATCCGATTCTCATATATAGTAAGGCCGAGACAGAATGACCGGTAGAAAAAATATTTATTATGTCTCGAAGAAACAGGCTTCCCGAAGAATCAAACAACGCCACTAATCAATTCTCGTCAAACCAAACCAATGCCATAGGTGAATTAAATGAAGAAACGAGAAATTTTTTTTTCGAAAAAGAAAAGCCATGAGGCGTTGTTTTTCTATGGTAGGGTGCAGCGAGTGAAAGACATTTGAATATGCTTCAATTTTTAATTACATAATGACAAGATTTTATTATTTAGTTTTAAACTATGTTTTTTTTTATTTTCAGGATGGGAACTTCGAGGACTTCATTGTTACAAATTTTTTGGAATTCGACACTCATGGGAGAAAGCTGCGGAACTCTGTCGTAGGTCAGTACGTGGAGGTTTTTTTAATTTCTCTTTAGTTTAAATAAAAATCAGGCATATTTAGCAAGTTCAAGAGCGAAGTGGTAAGACCAGGCCAATGACTTGGACGAACAAATATTTGAATGATACCTCATGAATTCTTAACTAGCTTTCAACAAATAGAAAGAAATGATTTCTAAAATCCTTGCTATTCATTCTTCAGATATGGCAGTGATTTAATGATAGTTGATTCATACACCGAAAACAATGTCACAGCAACACTGGCTGTTGGAAATTCCGAGCGTCGACGTCAACTTCATTACTGGTTGGGCTTGGCTTCTCTCGATGACCTCCGAACCAACACCCTAGAATCGGCAGCAGGAACTTTAGTATCTCAATATGCAGGTATGTATATTCTTAAGAAAGGAATATCCTTTTTTTAATCTAATTTAAATTTTTAGGCTTTTGGGCGCTCCAGCAACCAAATCCAAAAGCTGGCGAGTGTGTGGAAGTTACGGTTTCCGAAGAAAATCAGTCGTGGGGTTTGACAACATGTGAATCTCTCTTACCATTTATGTGTCGTGCCAATGCATGTCCAACAGGATCGTTCCATTGTTCTAATGGGCGTTGTATTAACGCGGCATTCCGATGCGACAAACAAGACGATTGCGGCGATGAGTCCGATGAACTCGACTGCCCCAACAACTGCCACTTCTATATGGCAAGCAGTGGTGATGTAGTCGAAAGTCCCAACTATCCACACAAATATCTCCCTCTCAGCAACTGCAAATGGACCTTAGAAGGACCACAAGGCCACAATATCCTCCTCCAATTCCAGGAATTTGAGACCGAAAAAACTTTCGATACGGTTCAAATTCTTGTTGGTGGACGCACTGAAGATAAAGCCGTCAATCTAGCTACACTTTCGGGAAAACAAGACTTGGCCAATCAATTATTCGTTTCGGCATCAAATTTCATGATTGTTAAGTTTAGCACGGATGCATCGGTTGAAAGAAAAGGATTCCGTGCCTCTTGGAAAACTGAACCGCAAACGTGTGGAGGAATACTACGAGCGACTCCACAGGGACAAACGTTAACGTCGCCTAGCTATCCACAACAGTATCCTGGCGGGTTGGAATGTTTGTACATAATTCAAGCACAAATTGGACGCATTATTAGCATCAAAATCGAAGATCTCGAACTTGGTCAAGATCGTGATTATATTTTAATTCGTGACGGTGACTCGCCAATGAGCCAACCGATTGCACGTCTCACCGGCGACTATGAGAATAATGAGAAAATTATAATGTCAACTCACAACCAATTATATTTGTACTTTAAAACGACTTTGGGCGACTCAAAACGTGGATTCCGATTGACTTATACGCAAGGGTGTAAGGCTGCGATTACGTCAACAAATGGAACTTTTACTTCTCCAGCATTTGGATTGAGCAACTATCCTAGTAATCAGGAATGTTTGTACAAAATCAAAAATCCAAACGGTGGTGCGTTGTCGTTGAATTTCAAAAATTTCGATGTCCACCAATCCGATTTTGTGCAAGTATTCGATGGAGCAAGTACCAGTGGCTTACGGCTGCATTCTGGAAATGGTTTTACAGCTAGTGCAAAGCCAAAAATCACCTTAACAGCGTCCAGTGGTGAGATGTTGGTGAGATTCGTCACTGATGCTTTACATAATAGCCAAGGATGGGAAGCAACATTTTCCGCAGGTAATACAAAAGAATTCCAACTACATTTTTTCTAAATATGAATAAAGTAATTTTGGTTATTCTTTGCTAAATTTTGTAAAGTTTTGGTCTATTCCAAAAAGATCTGAGTTTTAAGTTAAAAGTATTGATAGGTATCTTCCGAAATGTGCTGAATTTTCTATGCAATACTAGTAATGTCATCATTTGACTTCATGTTACACTATGAGTGCCTTATCTCTTTCTTTGGAGTAATCACAGTATTGCGATACCAGATCAGAATAGAACAGTACAAGTTTTCCCAAAAAGATCTGAATTTGCGTCATATACTCATTAAGTTATAGGTATCAATAAGTATCTTTCAAGATACTGTACATTACTGAAAATATCCTAATTTGACTTATGTTGCACTGTGAGTGCCTTCTTTGCAATAATCGCAGTATTGTGATGAGAATAGACCAGTACTAGTATCTTTAAAGGAGGAACTTCACTGTGTACTAAATACCCTACAAAACAGTAGTAGTTAGTACATTTCGGAAGACACCCAATAAGAATTTATCATGTTAGCAAGCAAAAGATAAAAACCTCTAAAAACTTTTAGATTGTCCTCCTCTGTATCCGGGCCAAGGAGCTTTAGCGTCGAGCCGCGACACAGCTTTTGGTACAACCGTTACATTTACTTGTCCAATTGGCCAGGAGTTTGCAACTGGCAAACCGAGAATCACAACTAAGTGTTTGGCTGGTGGAAATTGGTCGATCACTTATATTCCGAAATGTCAACAAGTTTATTGTGGTCCCGTACCACAAATCGACAATGGATTTTCGATTGGTTCGACCAACGTAACATACCGCGGTGTCGCCATGTACCAGTGTTACGCTGGATTCACGTTCCCAACAGGACAACCGATTGAACGGATCTCATGTTTGGCTGACGGTCGTTGGGAACGGAAACCATCGTGTTTGGCTTCCCAGTGCGTGGCTTTGCCCGATGTACCACACGCAAACGTTACAATCCTTAATGGTGGCGGAAGAAGTTACGGAACAATTGTACGCTACGAATGCGAACCTGGATATGTACGCAGTGGTTATCCAGTAATTTTATGTATGAGCAATGGAACATGGTCGGGAGAAGTTCCATCTTGTACACGTTAGTATTAACATTTTGATTTGCGTGAAAATGGGTTTTAATTGAATTGTTTTCAGGTGCTCGATGTATTGATTTACCAAACGTTAAAAATGGTTTTGTCACCGATGTATCTCGGCCGTATTTCTATGGGGATGAAGCTCGAGTACAATGCTACAAAGGATATAAATTAGTTGGTTCGAATGTGATTAAATGCGAAGCAAATTATACTTTTGAAAATATTCCAAAATGTGAGGATATCAACGAATGTGCGAGCAGTCAATGTGATTTGGCTTCAACCGAATGCGTTAATACTCCTGGTTCATTTTCTTGCAAGTGTCGCAAAGGATTTGAACCAACTTTGGAGTGTAGACCAGTCGGTGATTTAGGATTGATAAATGGAGGTATTCCTGATGATTCAATTACAGTATCCAGCAGTGAACCTGGTTATCTCAAAGGAGTAAGTTACATAAACATACCTGTATTCTTATATTTTATTTTCTGTAATATTTTTAGATGGTACGTTTGAATAATGGTGGTGGATGGTGTGGTAACAACGTAGAACCAGGTGCCAATTGGGTCATTATTGACATGAAGGCTCCAACAATTCTTCGTGGCTTTAGAACAATGAGCGTCACCCGAGCTGATGGAAGTATTGCGTTTACATCAGCCGTTCGTATCCAATACACCAACGATTTAACCGATGTTTTCAAAGACTACACCAATCCGGATGGAACTGCCGTCGAGTTCCGGATTCTCGAACCAACTTTATCTGTTTTAAATCTGCCCATGCCAATTGAAGCCCAGTATATTAAATTTAAAATTCAAGACTATCGCGGAGCACCGTGTTTGAAGTTGGAAGTAATGGGTTGCACTCGTCTTGAATGTGCCGATGTAAATGAATGCGCTAAATTCAATGGAGGTTGCGATCAAAAATGTATCAATAGTCCTGGAGATTATTCATGTGCTTGCAATGTTGGATACGAACTGTATTCGAAGAATGGTACTGCTGGATTTAATATTGAAATGTCCGAAGATGGAAAACGTGATGGTGATACGTATCAATTTAACAAATCATGTGTTCCTGTTATGTGCTCGTCGCTAACACCACCCGAAAATGGAATCATTTTATCAACAAAAGATAAATACCACTTTGGAGATTTAGTCAGTTTTCAATGTGATTTTGGATATGTAATGTCTGGATCGGCTTCATTGTTGTGTACCTCTACTGGATCATGGAATGGAACAATTCCTGAGTGTCAATATGCACGTTGTGTTTCATTACCCAATGATAAAGGTGTAGGACTTTCGGTTCAACGACCAGACGATACAAGTGTTTTGGTACCATTCCGTGAAAACGTGACATTAAATTGTGCAAGTAATGGAAGAACACTACGAGGAACCGCCACTGCAGGTTTTAGACAATGTGTCTATGATCCAACTCCAGGTTTGCCCGATTATTGGCTATCTGGTACGACTCCGTCATGTCCAAGAATCGATTGTGGTCTCCCACTTCCAACGCCTGGAGCAGAATATGGAAACTATGTAGACACCAAATATCAATCTTCGTTTTTCTTTGGGTGTCAAAACACATTCAAACTTGCCGGACAAACAAGCAAACACGATAATGTCGTACGGTGTCAAGCCAATGGTGTATGGGACTTTGGAGATTTGCGATGTGAAGGTCCTGTATGTGAAGATCCAGGCCGACCTGTCGATGGATTCCAAGTAGCACGTAGTTACGAACAAGGTTCTGAAGTTATGTTTGGATGCAATCGTCCCGGCTATATTTTAATTAACCCTCGTCCTATAACATGTATTCGGGAGCCGGAATGCAAGGTAGTGCGACCTCTTGGATTAGCTTCAGGCAAAATTCCCGATTCGGCTATAAATGCAACGTCGGAACGTCCCAACTATGAAGCAAGGAATATTCGGTTGAACTCAGTTACTGGTTGGTGTGGCAAACAAGAAGCCTTTACCTACGTCAGCGTTGATCTTGGCAAAGTTTACCGCGTTAAAGCTATTTTAGTCAAAGGAGTCGTCACTAACGACATTGTCGGACGACCGACTGAAATTCGATTCTTTTACAAACAAGCTGAAAAGGAGAACTATGTCGTTTATTTCCCCAATTTCAACTTAACAATGCGTGACCCAGGAAACTATGGTGAATTAGCCATGATCACATTACCAAAATATGTACAAGCTCGTTTCGTTATTCTGGGAATCGTTAGTTACATGGATAATGCATGTTTGAAATTCGAATTGATGGGATGTGATGAACCAGAAGTTGAACCTTTACTGGGATATGACTATGGGTATTCACCCTGTGTCGATAACGAACCTCCAGTGTTCCAAAATTGTCCACAACACCCAATAATCGTACAAAAAGACGCTAACGGCGGTTTACTTCCAGTTAACTTCACCGAACCAACAGCAGTTGATAATTCCGGCAGTATTGCTCGTCTAGAGGTAAAACCTCAAACTTTCCGCACGCCAATACAAATATTCAACGACATGGTAGTAAAATATGTCGCCTTTGATTATGACGGAAATGTTGCGATTTGTGAAATCAATATTACGGTTCCTGATGATACGCCACCGTTATTAAGCTGCCCTCAAAGCTATGTAATTGAGTTGGTTGATAAGCAAGACAGTTATGTCGTTAATTTCAATGAAACACGCCGAAGAATCAATGCCACTGATGTATCTGGAGAAGTTTCAATTAAATTCGTCCCAGAACGAGCTACTATTCCGATAGGAGCCTTTGAAAATGTAACGGTGATTGCTAGTGATAAATATGGAAACAAAGCGTCGTGCCACTTCCAAGTTTCAGTTCAAGCCACTCCATGTGTTGACTGGGAGTTGAAACCTCCAGCGAATGGAGCGTTAAATTGTCTACCAGGTGACAAAGGACTTCAATGTATTGCTACTTGTAATCCAGGATTCCGGTTTACTGATGGAGAGCCAATTAAAACATTTGGTTGTGATGCTAAGCGACCATGGACTCCTACTTCTGTCGTACCTGATTGCGTTTCTGAAAGTATGTATTTATCAGCTCTTATATCAAAAGAAACAGCCTAAATTGTACTTTTTTTAGATACTCAACAAGCTGACTATCATGTAATTGCAACAGTTCAATATCGTGCAAATGGTGCTGTAGCTCAAGCTTGCCTCAATCAATACACCGATTTAATGTCCCAGTACTATCTTAGTATCAATAATGTGTTGTCCCAAAGATGTTCGGCCGTCAATGTTAATATGAACGTATCATTCGTTAAGGCAGTTCCAATTCTTTTGGACGAAAACGTAGTCAAAGTGGACTTCATTTTGGCTGTTGTACCAGCGGTGCGTCAACCACAGTTATACGATCTTTGCGGTTCAACTTTGAATTTGATTTTCGATCTATCTGTACCTTATGCGAGTGCGGTAATTGAACCATTGCTCAATGTATCAGCAATTGGCAACCAATGTCCTCCTCTCAAAGCTCTAAAATCAAGCATTTCTCGAGGATTCACTTGTAGTGTAGGCGAAGTATTGAATATGGATACCAATGATGTACCACGTTGCTGTAAGTTTATTACTCTACTTGTTCTATCAAAGATTTTCATTTATATTATTTTTTGTAGTGCATTGTCCGGCTGGTACATTTGCTGGCGAAAAACAAAAGGCTTGCACGTATTGTCCACGAGGCTTTTACCAAAATAAGGATAGACAAGGTGCTTGTATGCGTTGTCCTCTAGGAACTTACACAAGAGAAGAAGGTTCGAAAAGTATTAGTGATTGTGTTCCCGTGTGTGGATATGGAACATATTCACCAACTGGACTCGTACCATGTCTTGAATGTCCACGAAATAGCTACACTGGTGAACCTCCAACTGGAGGCTTTAAAGATTGCCAAGCATGCCCTGCCAATACTTTCTCATATCAACCAGCCGCGCCTGGAAAAGACCGATGTCGACCAAAATGTAGTCCAGGATTTTATTCAGCTACTGGCCTTGCACCATGTTCGCCATGTCCCCGTGATTTCTATCAACCAATCCCGGGACAATCGACTTGTTTGGAATGCCCAACAAATATGAAAACAAATGGTCCCGGTGCTACAGGACGTGAGGAATGTGAACCAATGCAATGTTCTGAGAATGCTTGTCAACATGGAGGTTTGTGTGTGCCAATGGGACATGGTATTCAGTGTTTCTGTCCTGCTGGATTTACTGGTAGACGATGTGAAGTTGATATTGATGAGTGCTCGTCACAACCGTGTTACAATGGTGGAAGCTGTATTGATTTGCCACAAGGATATCGATGCCAATGTCCTACAGGATATTCGGGCATTAATTGCCAAGAAGAAAAATCCGATTGTCGAAATGATACATGTCCTGAAAGAGCCATGTGTAAAGATGAACCCGGTTATAGCAACTATACGTGTCTTTGTCGTTCCGGATACACAGGAATTGATTGCGATGTTACTGTACGTATATTTTAAAATACTTATTCTAAAACCTCAATCCGAAAGTTTCGATATATCTTTGTCGCTATATATTTAGGTTCCATTAGCACAAAAGTTTCAATTAGGTTCTATTTGTTATAATTGTTTTACAATTCGCAAGAGTCCCTCCGATCCTATATGTAATTTCAAGCACATTTGCTTGTAAAATTTGAAACAAGTAAATTTGAAACTTTCGTATTGGGATTTTTTGTTTGTAATTTTTGTCTTCCTACCATAATTTAATGCTCACACAATCTTGGAGTTACGTAAGAAATACATTGCAAAAAGTTTAGGTATTTTTTCGAATGAAGTTCGCGATTTTTTTTTACTTTGTTAACTCATTCTAAATGTTACGTAACTCGAAGTTTATCCATTAAATGTTCAAATATTTATTCATTTTTTTTTAATTTTAGATCAATCCTTGTACTGCAAATGGAAATCCTTGCACGAATGGAGCGACTTGTGTTGCGTTACAACAAGGACGATTCACTTGTGAATGCCTTCCTGGTTGGGAAGGACAACATTGTGAAATTAACATTGACGATTGTGCCGAAGAGCCATGTTTACTAGGAGCCAATTGTACAGATTTAGTTGGCGATTTCAGTTGTTCGTGTCCACCTGGATTTACAGGAAAACGATGTCATGAAAAGATTGACCTTTGTAATGGAAATCCATGCAAAAACGGAGTTTGTGTAGATAAGTTATTCCAGCATCAATGTATTTGTCTGCCAGGATGGACGGGAGTTTCTTGTGATACAAATATCAACGATTGTGCTAACCAACCATGTGAAAATGGAGGCAATTGTGTTGATGGAATCGATGGCTTCACATGCACTTGTGAACCTGGATTTACAGGCAAGCGATGCCAACATATGATTGATTACTGTGCTTCGGAACCTTGCCAGAATAGTGCTACTTGCGTTAATCAGTTGGATGGTTTTGCTTGTAAATGTCGTCCTGGTTTTGTTGGATTGCAATGCGAAGCTGAAATCGATGAATGTTTGAGTGATCCTTGTAATCCAATTGGTACAGAACGTTGTGTTGATTTGGACAATAAATTCGTTTGTATGTGTCGAGAAGGTTTCAGTGGAGAAACTTGTGAGGTAACTATTAAACAAAAAAATATTTTTACATAAATGTTTAATTGTTTTGGTTTTCTAAAGGAAAATATTGATGATTGCGAGTCGTCTCCATGTCTCAATGGAGGTTCATGCCAAGACCAAATTGGTGAATTCAAATGTATTTGTCCTGAAGGATGGACGGGAGCTCGATGTGAAAACGATGTAGGAACATGCCAAAACAGACCATGTCAAAACGATGCCAACTGCATCAATTTGTTCTTAGACTATTTCTGCGTGTAAGTTAATCCTTTTTATTGTGAGATGGAAAAAAATTAGACCAATTAATTTTAGATGTCCATCGGGAACTGACGGAAAACAATGTGAGACTGCTCCTGAACGCTGTATTGGAGACCCTTGCATGCACGGTGGACGTTGCCAAGACTTTGGATCAGGTCTCAATTGTTCGTGCTCTGAAGACTATACCGGAATTGGTTGCCAGTATGAGTATGATGCTTGCCAAGCTGGTGAATGCAAAAACGGAGCTACTTGTATTGATGAAGGCGAAGGCTTCAAATGTATCTGTCCTCCGGGTTACACTGGCAAAAAATGTGACGAAGATATCATCGATTGTAAGGAAAACTCATGTCCACCATCAGCCACTTGTATTGATTTGACCGGAAAATTCTACTGTCAATGTCCATTTAATTTAACTGGGGATGATTGTCGAAAAAGTATGTAAAATCGTATATTAAAAGCTTAAACTCTTAGAAAATTATATTTACTTATATGTTTTTTTTTTATTTTCAGCAATTCAAGTTGATTATGATTTATACTTTAGCGATCCGACTCGAAGTAGCGCCGCCCAAATAATACCATTTTATACTGGCGAAAAGTCTAGTTTAACAATTGCTATGTGGGTTCAGTTTACTCAGAAAGATGAAGGAGGTATTTTCTTCACTTTATATAGTGTAACGTAAGTTTTACTTTTCGAAAATAATCTTCAATACATATCGATTGCTAATAAAACAATGAAATTTTAGATCTCCACACGTCGCAACCGAACGCAAAACCTTAGTTCAAGCACATTCCAATGGCGTACAAATATCTCTATTCCCTGATTTACAAGACGTTTATTTAAGCTTTAGGGAATATACAACGATCAACGATGGACAATGGCATCACATCGCTATTGTGTGGAATGGAGAAAACAGTGGAGAACTAACTTTAATTACGGAAGGACTGATCGCTAGCAAAGCAGAAGGTTATGGAAGTGGTCGTAAATTACCTCCTTACGGATGGGTTACTTTAGGAAAGCCGCAAATGGGAAATACCAAAGCATATACGGAATCAGGATTCCAAGGACATTTGACTAAAGTGCAAATTTGGGGACGTGCATTAGATGTGACTAACGAAGTTCAAAAGCAAGTGCGAGATTGTCGCACAGAACCAGTGTTATATCGTGGATTGGTTCTTACTTGGGCTGGTTATGAAGATACGATCGGTGGTGTTGAACGGATCGTACCCTCACATTGTGGACAACGTATTTGTCCTGCAGGATATTCCGGAACGAAATGCCAACAGTTAGAAGTCGATAAAGTGCCACCAAAAGTAGAACATTGTCCTGGTGATTTATGGGTGATCGCCAAAAATGGATCGGCCATAGTGAATTGGGACGAACCACACTTCAGCGATAATGTAGGAATTGTTAAGATTCAAGAACGAAATGGACATCGCCCTGGACAAAACCTATTATGGGGAGTTTACGATATCGCATATATAGCATCAGATGCAGCAGGAAACACTGCTATTTGTTCATTTAAAGTATCCTTACTAGGTACGATATTTATTTAAGAGAGTGTCAACAAAATTTTAACTTATTTTAAATTTTAGCCGAATTTTGTCCGGAATTGGCTGATCCTGTTGGAGGTGTCCAGTTTTGTAAGGATTGGGGTGCTGGAGGACAATTCAAAGTATGTGAGATCGCTTGCAATCAAGGTTTGCGTTTCTCTCAAGCCGTTCCAGCGTTTTACACATGCGGTGCAGAAGGATTTTGGCGACCAACGACAAATCCCAACTTACCAATGATTTATCCAGCTTGTTCAGGTAGTGATTAATTCTAAACTCTAAACCTGTACAATAGGTCTGATCAATTGCCATCATTTACTAGCAAAGATTGGGATAATGGTAGTGACGTAATATAGTGATAACTCTGCATGGTGTTTCCCGATCGCAATGTTGTGCAATCAGCATTTAAGTGCAATTGGGAAGCATCGATGAATATCGGAATAATCGATATTTTTATCATCGGTGGCCACTATCATCGGTGGCCACTAAAAGTTAAATGATTTCTTAAGTCTGATCATCCTATGTATCCTATGGCTTAAATTGATGTTTGATTGCTTTGGGTACCGCGTTCATTCGTAGTCAAACATACATAAGCATATGAAAACGTGTTTTCATATTAGAAATATGGTTGCGAGATATTAATTGATACTTCTTTTAGCTTCAAAACCGGCGCAACGTGTATTCAAAATAAGCATGCTATTCCCAAGTTCTGTGCTTTGTAACGAAGCAGGCCAGGGAGTCCTTCGTCAAAAAGTTCGCAATGCTGTTAACAGCTTAAATCGTGACTGGAACTTCTGTTCGTATTCGGTGGAGGGAACACGAGAATGTAAAGACTTGAATATTGACGTCAAATGTGATCATCGTGTAGGACGACAAACTCGACAAGCTGTGACTCCTGGTGCTGAAGAAGAAAAAGATGGAGGAACATATGTTATCAATGCAGAAGTGCCCGTCGATAGGTATATTTGTTATCCGTATATTTTTAAATCAGTAAACTGTTTAGACTTCTAGACGCACGAACATTTTTGGAATGATTTTATTAAAGCCTAAATTGAGTTGAAATTGTCACGATTTGCATGAAGTATCATAATTTGTTGTTCTTTTTTGGAGTAGTTGCATGATTTTTTTCTGTTTCTGTAGCAATCGACAAGGTCGCCAAACCAGTGATACCTACAACGTCGAAATCTCCTTCCCATCCGTCAAGTAAGCACCTATTTTTTTCACTATATTTTCCAGTAGTCAGTAGTTAGTTTTTCACTTCTCACTTTTCTCTCTGTAGTTTTTGAACGTCGACAAAATGCTTTCTCTTCATTTACCTTATTTATATGTTTTTATTTTAGCGATCCTGTTATTCATTCGAATACAAATGAACGATCGAACGTTCAACGATTATTAGAAAAACTAATTTTGGAAGATGATCAATTTGATGTGCACGACATTCTTCCAAATACCGTTCCTGATCCAGCTTCACTTGTACTTGAATCCGACTATGCCTGTCCAGTTGGACAAGTTGTAATGGCTCCTGATTGCGGTAAGAATTTTAAAAATAATGTATCACCGAAAGTTATTTTTCATTTTAATTTTAGTACCTTGCGCTGTTGGAACTTATTACAATAAAGAATCAAAGATTTGTCAACCTTGCCCTGAGGGAACATATCAAAGTGAATCAGGACAATTACAGTGTAATAGTTGTCCAGTCATTGCTGGACGTCCAGGAGTAACAGTCGCACCAGGTGCTCGAAGTGCTGCCGATTGTAAAGGTAAATATTTCTTCTTCTTATTAAACTATTTTAAAGATTACTCAATTGCATGAGAAAAGCATATACGCAAATATAATACTTGAATCATTATAAATTACTTCTGATTTTTCAGAGCGATGCCCTGCTGGAAAGTATTTCGATCATGATACCGGCCTGTGTCGAAGTTGCGGTCATGGATTTTATCAACCGAATGAAGGTTCGTTCACATGTGAATTATGTGGTCTTGGTAAGACAACTCGAACAAATGAAGCTGTATCGCGAGATGAATGTCGCGATGAGTGCGGATCTGGTATGCAACTGGCCATCGATGGAAAATGCGAACCTTGTCCACGAGGCACTTATCGTAGTCAAGGAGTACAAGCCGCATGTCAAAGCTGTCCTCTGGGTCGAACCACTCCGAAAGTAGGTGCCGCTTCCATCGAAGAATGTTCACTTCCAGTGTGTGCTCCGGGAACATATTTGAACGGAACATTAAACAGTTGCGTCAAGTGTAAGAAGGGAACATATCAACCAGATAGTCAACAAACCAGTTGTTTACCGTGCCCACCTAATACCAGCACCAAAGGAACTGCCTCAGTAAGTGGATTCATTTTACATTTATCATTTGATCAATGCATCACCAGTTAATCAGATCTTTAGAAAACAAGATGGAAATAACTTGCTTAGAAAACCAATATCGAATTCACAAGTATACGTTCAAAAGGACTGGATGAATAATCTTGAACGATTTAATTCGGATTTTAACCTGAGTTGTGCAACTTAGTGGTTTCTTCTCGCCAGTTGTCAGAAATGTCGTCAACTCTTTTTTACACATAGAAGCTTATTTGAGTAAAACGAGTTGACAATACTTTCCGAATAAAAACGAACGTTTAAGGGTGAAGACATCCTTGTAAAAAAGGCCTCTTCAAAAGTATTTTAATGTTCAAAAAACCCATTAGAATTCATAAGAAATTATTACGGGAATTTTATATGTAATGAATTCAAAATGTCTCTAAATGCCTTTTTTAACAAGGACGCTGTTATATGTTAGTTATAAATTTACGTTGTATGCATCAGATAGCATTACTATACTTTATACTCTACAATAATCTATGTAATAAAACGTACATCACGAATAGTATAAATAGAGACTAAATGGAATATAACTAACGGACTAAACTTCGGGGTAATTATAGAGAAAATTTAAATGTAGTGATATTTTAGTGCCCCTTCTGTTCCATTTTTTTTAAATGGGACAATCTGTGTATTTTATTAGCCTTGTCTTTACAAATTCTAGTCGTTCATGTATATTTCTATGAAATAAATCAAATAAGGAAGATATATTATATGAATTTGTAATAGGCTATAGTCAGCTAGTAATCATCTTAGAATAGTTATAGCCAAAGATATTGTACGACGAGAGTAAACCTGGTCATAACTCTGTCAAAAATATAATGAATATCATCGTACCCCCACTTACTTCCCTTTCTTAAAAAACAGCGTTCTCTCGTGGTCGTCATTAGAACTTTTCCGCTCTATTATATACTCCGACTTTTCAAAGCTTTAAAAGCCGTTTTTGAATACTTTTAACAATAGTTTAATAGAAAAAGATAATTTGTCCATGATATGAGGTTTGTTCTTTTAAAATCACCAGGGAGGTTTACCGAATTGATAGTTGATAGTGTTAATAGTGGTTTCAATTGATTTAAATTTCAAAAAACGTCCTTCCTGAAGTTACTTTCATATGATGATAAATTTATCTGTCTCATGTTTATTGTATTTTTGGTCCGTGTTCCTTTTAGCAATATCAAAATCTAACAACGTTTTATTTTCTACATCGTATATAATATAATTCGCGAATAAATCGGCCATAATTTAGCGACGAAAACAATATATGATACTAGAATTGATTCAACAATAAAATCGGAAATTTGATTATGAACAAAGTAGAAAATGAAACGTTGCCAGATTTTGACGTCGTAAAAGGGATATAAGCTGGTTTTTCTATCATTCACTTTTCTGTCAACCTATTGTTCATATTATCCAAAAGCTTTCGAAACCAAGAATTTTAAAAGTCGTGTTTTTACCTGTTTACATATATTTATAACGGGTTGCCTATGTACAAATATTTTCAACTTTTTCTGTTAAGTTATTTACGGTAGAATTTTACGAAGCAATGCAACGAAAACATTTTAATAGATATCTATAAAATATACATTTGAAACAACCAAGTAAAGTGAAAGCTCGGATCACAACTATATGAAATTTTAATGCAATTTGCATCTATTGCAATTATGTTTGTTGTTATTTTTTTTCCGTAGAACTTTTCAGTATCTTTTTATTTTTAATTTTTAGACAAGCCGAGCAGAATGTACAAATCCTTGTGAAAGTATCGGCTCCGAAATGCACTGTGACCCTAACGCATATTGTCTACTGATTCCTGAAACTAGCGACTTCAAATGTGAATGTAAACCCGGCTACAATGGAACTGGAAAAGTATGTACAGACGTATGTGACGGCTTCTGTGAAAATGAAGGTCAATGTATGAAGGATATTCGTGGACAACCAACGTGTCGTTGCATTGGAAGCTTTACGGGACGTCATTGCACAGAAAAATCAGAATTTGCGTACATTGCTGGAGGAATCGCCGGTGCTGTTATTCTCATCATTTTGATTATTTTACTAATTTGGATGATTTGTGCAAGGTAACTAATTGGAATTATTGGATTTATTTTTTTTTATTGTTATATTGTTATGTTTTATTGTTATATTTGTTTTTAGATCCACAAGGAAGAAGGAACCAAAGAAAATGCTTACACCAGCTATTGACCAAAACGGTTCTCAAGTTAATTTCTACTATGGTGCTCCAACTCCATATGCGGAAAGTATAGCTCCGAGCCATCATTCGACATATGCTCATTATTATGATGATGAAGAGGACGGTTGGGAAATGCCGAATTTTTATAACGAAACATACATGAAGGAAAGCCTTCACAACGGTGCTAACGGTAAAATGAACAGTCTAGCAAGATCAAATGCTAGCATTTATGGAAATAAAGAAGATTTATACGATCGATTAAAGCGTCATGCATACACGGGTAAAAAAGGTAAGCTATCTTGATGTTTGTAGTCATAATTGTATTTTTGATTCCCATTTTTCTTTGTTATAGATAAAAGTGACAGCGATAGCGAAGGGCAGTAATAAGCGCATTATTTAGGAATTTGTAATACTTCTGGTCAAAAAATATTACAACAAAATGCTCAATAATAATTTCGAGAGTAACATTCATATACTTTTTTTGTAAAATAATGAGGAGGATTGGAAATGTTTTCGTTTGACAAAGTGTAACTTTTCTGTGCTAATTTTTTCTTGTAGTTTTTATATAAATTAAAAAAAATAGAAAAAAAACTTAAACGAACACATTTCTAATCAACCACTGCCATATATTTGATACAAATGCATATTTAAATCTTAGATACTAATCTATCATTACCAAACGCAATTTTTATCAGTGGAGTTTATGAACAATTGGAAATGATAGGGAATACAATATGTTATTCTAATTTGTTATTGTTTTCTACTCGATTTTTTTAAATGTGAATACAAATTGTATTTAGGTGTTTAAAAAAAACGTATAAATGAATATAAAAACGGTTATTACAAGTTACCTTCTGTTGGAATTAACTTAATAGTTTTAAATATATTTAATTGAACACTGACTGGTTAAAAATATATATAAAGATGTGGTTGCTCTGCGAGCAAATGCCTAATATTATTTTTATTTGAGGCAGTAATATTATAAAATAGATTATATCAACTTTATAGTTTTATAAATAATTTTTCACTTTTTAAAATGGGACGATTTTATTTTTCGATTAAAATTTCGATGAGTTGAAAGTATGATTTGTAAAAGTTGTTATATCCATTTTTATCTTTACATTTTAGATCAAATTGAAAAAAATTTAGAAAACTAGTATTATAGTAGAATTTCATGCAATTTCACGTATTTTGGATATAATAAATTTTACATCCTTTCAGTTAGTCTTTCAAATTATAAGTTAGTTGACATTCTACCTTCTTTACGAAACTGGTCAAGCTTTATAAGATATCAATAATTAATTTTATTTATGGAAATTAATGGTGTATGTCTTTCTTATTTTAATTAATGAGTAAAGCTTCAAACTACTATCGTTGTATGATATTAATTGCTTAATTGATAATGTATAATATTCATATTTTAAATTTTTATTCTACAAGTATCATTTTGTTTAATGAAATTATTGAAATTCTATTCGTTTTTTTACAATATTAATTTACGACATGTTTAATTATTCGTACTATACAATTATGAAACAAGTCCAGGATTTATCGAAACATGAAATAGCATTGATTTTTGATATATTGTACAATAAAGAGCATGATGAGCCTACTGGAGGCCAATTGGTCAAGATGACGGCTCCAAAACTAGTAGGTGTTGGGTTTAAATCTCAAACCAAGCAAATTTTCGATTTTTCTCGATTTATGGATTTTTATTAATTCTTGAATCACTAAAAATGTTGGTGATTATAAAGGGACGGTAAATAACAAAAAAAAAGATTATGATGATAGTTCCTCAAAATTTTCATATATGTTTTCAAGGCCAGAATGTGTTATGTAGATATAAAATAAAAAATCTACAATTATAATAATTTAAATTCGAAATTTTGATAAGATATCATTTTCAATGGCCATATCCTGCTTTTTCTCATAATTTGATCATCACTTTGGCAAACAATACATCATACTAACGGGAACCAAATGGTGGCGCACGAGCCGTATGCGGCTGTTCAAGACGTTCGTTGTCGTCAATCGGATTGTAAAAATTGTACTTACTATAAAAATAAATAAATGTTCCAAATTTTATTAAAATGTCTAAATGTGAGTCAAGGTTTTTAGATAAAGATTTTAGTTCATGCTAAAAACTATCAAACTTTGCTATAGATTATATGGTATTTTAGTTCTTAATAGGTTTCTTAAAAATTGTCAACTAGCTTATTTATTGAAGAAATATTTTGTAAAAAATATTTACATAGATCATATCTATTATTAGAATATAAATTTCGTCGAAATCTAAGGATGTCTTCTTACAATATTTTTTTGTCTTTTTTCATTGTTGTTTTAAACTTTTTATGTCTCATTTATATTTAATAGAAAAAAAAATACAGTGTCGTTAAAATTAGTAATAATTGATATATTTTGTATGATAAAACGTTTGTTATATAAATTGTATGTATGTCTGTACTTAAAAAAATATTTTCTCATAAAATTCGTATTTACTTATTTCGTACTAGTTTTAATTTTAATTTCCATTTATTTCCCGCTTGAAATGCTTGGAATGGTTCATAGGTTTGAAACTTGGATGCCGTCATTTCTCAATAATGAAATATTCGGGTACCATCTAAAAAAATTATACACGTTTTTTTAGAGGTTTTTTGGCTTTAATTTGGTTTTGTTGTGGGAAAATTGTATAGTGTTTTAAGTTTTACATTTTATTTAATGGTGAAAGGCCTTAAACAGTTCAAATTTTCGGGAACAATGTGCTGAAGAAAGACAATACATTGATGTTCTGTACCCTTTATTCTTTATGAAATACTTTCGGTATTATCATTAACAAATTTTCTTAAAATTTTGTTGAAAACTATTTGAAGAGTAAGGTCAATCAAATTCTGTATATGTATATACATATACAGATATATATTTTTAGTTTAAAAGCGTCTTTTAAATGGGTGAAAAATATAAGGGATTATATTATTTTTTTAGTATACTTTAATATTTGCAATGAACATTTAAGATTGTTTTTAATATTTTTATGTTTTGTAAATATATGGTATACTCATCAATTATGATAAAAAATCATTATTTTTATGATTTTACTGATATTCAATATTTACATTTTGATTTCAAAAGGTCAATTTAAATGTCACCATAAGATAACGGTCAATAACGGTTAAAGAAACAATTGAAACAATCACTTGACAACCACACCAGGAACACAATTCAAAAGCTGGCGCTTTTCACTTTTAGCTTTGAAGCTATTACGCGTGCGTGTGTTTAATTTTTGGCACTCAGCTGATTTGTTGCGACTGGCCTCTATTGTAAAACACAACAACGTATTCGTGGAGTTGTTTCTCAACACATATTTATTTGACATTGGCAGAAATCAAAATTGCAACAGTTAATGACATTTTCCAACAAAATGAATCTTTCAAATTGACAGCGAAAAATCTATTTTTGTAATTTGTTTAAAAAAAAATGTTCAATGCCATATCAAATCGTTGTCGCCTGTTATCAAACAAATTCACTTTGGATTTCAGTGTTATTTAAAAAATTTAATTCGACAAAAAAAAATTGGAAAATAGAGCAAAAATTTTGGTGAAAAAGGTAGGTAGTGTTATCAATGTTCAAGCCTGTGGAATAGATGTAAAATTCGGAGTCCTAGTTTCAAGGTTAGAGCATTGCAGTTTAAATCAATTAAATATTGATTTTAAGGTATCCTGGTCGAATCGGAATGTACCTATACAGAAGTCAACATTTAGCTAACAGGTGTATGGGGTGTATGAAATAATTTCAAACAAATCAAAAAAAAATTGTGAATTTCTGTGATTTTAATCACAATTAGGTTACTGAAGAAATTTAGGTTTAAGTATGCCACAAGGTTAATTTATTTTGACCATGAAAATAAAACGGAAAATATTTGCTAAAAAAATATATTAGTACCTACTACTAAACGAGCAAAATAAATCTTACCTCTGAAACAGCTTGAACTTATTTAATCAATAAATCACATGCCACAATTTTCATTTTCCACTTTTCTTTTTAGAAATAAAATTGAGGAGCAATTAGCTGTGAACTAGATCGCAGCGAGTTTCCGGAAAGTGTGGAAAACAAGTTGTTGAATAAATCAACGACGGCATAGAGAGGAAATCATTCGATCTGTAAGGTCATGGGCTTGCGAGAAACCGTCTCTTGGTAAATAATAAATTTTATTATATGTATTTATTACTCATACATATGTACAATGGGAAAAAAGGAACTGTACAAAAGTAGTTAGTTAAGGTCGTTTTTGTTTAGTTGATAGAATATTTTTCTCGAGTGTGCATGGATTTAATTAGCGGTAGTTTGCTTAAGTATGCAAACTCAATCGAGAAATCAAGTAAAATTTAATTGTGCAATATTTTTGTTTGAAGGTATCAAAAGAAAATCGGTGCATATGATAAACAGAAATGGGAGAAAACGGTCGAGCAACGAATTTTGCATGGCCTGATGCCTGTTATGATGAAAAATACCGAAATTAAGACGGATTTTATCGATGTGGATTTAGTCAGAGGTAAATTTACTTTTAATTTCCAACGTTTAGGTTTTAACAAAAACGGTGTCGTGAAAAATTTACCCAAAAATATCAATTTTTTTCCGGTTTAGTTATGTTACGAAAGCGAACATTGCTTAAAGAGTTGTGAGGTTTGATTAAACGGGCAAATTAAAGAAAAATATGTTAGCCATAAGTCAAAGGACTCTGTAAAGATAATGAACTTTGTGAATCTTTGGAGTTGCTAACAATGGGAATTATGCGACTTATATTCCAGAAATTTTATGTTTTTATTGCTTTACAACCTTTATTTATTCAAACTCTATTGGCTATTATGGTATTTTCATTCTGGAATAATTTTTAAATCCATACTATTATTAGCCATCATAATTATTATGACAACTTCGAAAAAATGACTCGAATATAAGTACATGTGTGCAAACTTCTCAATACACATAATAAAATCTCAAAGATGACTAAAATTAGCAGTTCGCAATCGTTATCGCGCGGTTGCAAAATTTCAATCAAATATTCTTTGACCATTTGACTTTAAAAAAATAGTTGTTACAGTATCTCTTAGTTGCAATTCCTAGTATTAGTTTGTGTAAGTACCAATAAATTGGCATAAATTAAAGGTGTAAATAAATAGTTATTAAAAGTAAACAAAACCATTTCATCATTTCACAAACCATTAGGAATCTACGATAAGAAAAATATTAAATAACGATTTACTAACAAAAATTTTTGGCTTATGTCCCTTTTAGAACCGTCAAATCTGGCAACATTGCAATTTCTAATTTATTTTTATTCTATTCGCGATTTTTTTGTTACTTCAGTTCTAATATAGTATAATTTTCTCTTTTGTGGCTAAATTTTATTATGAGTCAATTTATTCGCGAATTAAATTAAAAGCAAAGTAGAAAATGCAACGTTGTCAGATTTGACGGTTCTAAAAGAGACATGAGCCAAGTTTTTATTAATACTAGCTGATATTATATAATTCACAGTGCAGAAATGCAAAACTTTCACTGTGTAGTTTGACTAGTATTCAATAGTAGTTTCTACGTCTTCTATGTTGCTGCTTCAATCTAGTACATCTTTCAGTGTTTAATTAGCTAACATTTGCCTCTTCTTAATTATATTCAGGACAGGATTATACGTAAGACAAAGGGGCGCGACTCTCTTTTGGGAGTGACGTTAGCGCTTAAAAAATATACCTCTATATCAGAAAACGTTATTAAATGTTTCTAAAATAGATGTAATAGTAATAGTAATAGATGTCATACATTGTCATACAAAATATCACTTAGCACTATTTTGATTATATTATAGAACTACCAAATACTAGCTATAATGCTATAATTTATACTAAGAACTATTTGGCTCAAGTGTACTTTAGCACACCCACAATCTGGCAACGTTGCATTTTCGGCTTTGTTTTTAATTAAATTCGCGACATTTTTGTTAATTCAATTCTAATATAGTATAATTATCTCTTTTGTAGCTAAATTTTCATTATGGACCCATTTAATCGCGAATTAAATTAAAAACACAGTCGAAAATGCAACATTGCCAGATTGTGGGTGTGCTAAAGTACACATGAGCCTAACTATTTATCTGCAATAGATGCTAGTTTTTTCTTAAATAATACCATGATTTAATGGTGAAATTATAAAATGTTCAAATTTAAATTCCCTCCTTTAACTACATGCAAATTGCAAATTAAGGTGTGGACAAACCGAATTTTATACAATGCCATCATGCTGTCGGTTCTCAGAAGCTCTGATCACGTGACCTTCCCAAACGCAATTTTTTTCAACGCAGAATTGAACTTCTATATAAATGTCTCTTCCCTTCTCTATATTTAATATTTATTACGTTAGTAAGTATGGAATCTGGATCAATCAATCTTAAAGTAACCGAAACCGCTTCCTTTTTAATATAGCAAAGTGCCAAGTGATGTCCTTCACTTGATCACATAATAATCGCCAGTAAATCACCAGGGTCACCAGCTATGCGATGAAGCAATTTCTCTTTCCTTAGTATTTAAAGATCTATGTTGAGATTACTACAAGTTGGAGTAAAGAAATGTTATTACAAAATAGAGTTAAGAAACTTCAACTTGGAGTAGCGTTCACCCCTCATGTATAGTAGTGCCAACTACAATCATCAATGTTTATTGGTATTAGTACTAGTTAAAATTTTTAATATATAGCCGCTAGAGGGATTCCGATGAGGTACTTGTCTCATTGCCTAGGGTGTTATCGATGTCTAATCCGCCTCTGTTTATGATTTAATCAACTTATTTCTCTCTTATAAGTAATGCCTATGTTTAAGTTTTTTTTACTAAATGATTCTTTAAGATTAGGTTTATGGAGAATCAAGGTTACTAATTTTACTTATTTTATTCCTCGGGTTCCTTTTTCACCTTCTACAGTTTGAGAAGTTGAACAAATTTTAGAATTCAGTGCTGTTAAAGAACCTACAGAAAAAATAAAAAACTGCAACTACGTGCATAGTAATGTCGTGACGGTTTGTGACGGTGTAGACTACCATTTTTTTCTGACTAATTTTCATTTGTGAGTTTATGAAGTGCAATAAGAAATTTCATCACTAGAAACAAAACTTGATGTCTACTAGTGTTTTAGATTACAAAATTTTGTTAGCACTTAATATTTATTATAGTTTCCACTTAATTCCCTTAACTCCTAAGGCATCTATCTATATTGGAAAAAAATCAATTTGTATTATTTTTAAACTGGAATCATGAGATTTTTTTGGGTTTGTGTGGTGCAAATGAAATAAATATACGTTATGAAGTAAAAGTTTAAATGAAATCATACCTTTTTACACCTGGGATCTGGGTGCGTAGAAGTTGCGGCGTAGTAATCAACAGCAACTGGGACTTAAAATCTTTTAAATACACTGTTATAAAGTGGTATAGTTTTTATTTCCATAAAATGTAAACGAAATATTTTTCTAATAGTCAATTAATAATATTTTAATTAATAGTACTGACGAAAAATTTTTAATAGGCTCCTTATGAAAAATAAATTCCCCCACTTGTAAAAATACTTGAAAATTAGATTTTGATAATCTACAGTATTCATGTACTAATTTTGTAGTCGGAACTTAGACTATTAAGTCTTAACATGAGAAGTAAAAAATTTTTTGAAAACAAATAATCTGGGGATTCTAATAAAATTGAATTCTATAAGCTGAATGCTATAAGCATGAAGTATAAATAACAGGAGAACGAACGCTATATTGCAAAGTCGTCCACAAAATGAGGGCACAGTGCAGACGACTCTAGTGTCAATAGTATACAAGTATGAATATAAGCCCCAAAACCTTTTTGATATAATTCACAAGAGATTAATAATTTCAATGGAAATTTTTTTCCTAAACTTATGTAGAATTAAATAATAATTAATTTATGTTATATTCAATATATTAAATTATATGAAAAACATTAATGTAACTTTTTGACTGCTTTACCTGGTCAGTTTGAATGACAATAACAAAAAAGCGAACAACCAAAAGCAATTCACTGCATAAAGTTGGTAATGTTTCTTAGCGATAATGCGCTTTTGGTGACAGAAAAAATAACTAAACCATGTCTGAATTTTTGAGAACACGTGAACTAACAAATTTCCTATCTCGTTCGTTCGCCTGTTATTTATTCTTCGTAGCTATAGATATCTTCGGTATCTTATTTAAAGATAACATTTATATTTCGGAAATTATTAAGGTAACATTTTTTATCTGCAGAGTCCATTTTGCCTTCTTCTCTCCTTCTGAAATGCACTAACAAGAAATATTTGATCAAAACGGTTGATAATTTTTGTTGCAATAATCATACACAGAATTTCAGCACACAACGTGTATGGAATAAAATTGAAGCAAAAATCAAAATTGGTGTAATTTGGCGTATGGTGCGTTTTACAAATATAAAAAAAAACAGATTATAGTTTTTAATAATGAAAAAATATAGACTAGTAGATACCCGTGAAATATCCATACATTTTGAATATCTACATTATTCATGTAGTAATTTCGCAACCGGATCTTAGACTATAAGCAACGTTTAAATATAATCAAGGATTAGAAGACTGTTTTTTAAAGCAAGTAATTTATGGGAGTATTTTTTTTATCATCTATTAGGATGACAACTAGCTATTCATAGCAAAGTTTAATTTAAAAAATTTTATTTAGCCATTAAATTCATAACTTTTATGTTTTTATTTTTCAGGCTCATCTTTTCCTAAAGCCAAACCAAAACATGGATTTTTAACAGTGACTCGCTTGGGAACATTACGAGTGATATTTTTGCCGTTATATGCAAAATGGTGGGCGAAGCAAACGTCTCCGCATATTTTCGCACTGATTTTAGTTTTATATTTATTGCAACTGGTCAACACAGCCATTTACGTTTATAATACATCACACTTACCAGAAAACTATTCACAAGTACTCCATTTTCAACTATGTAGTTTGAATTTTTTGATATAAGCCATGTTTTTTAGCCGATTCCTCCATCGGAAATTTTAGTTCCGATCGTAATGATGTTGATTTTGAGCATTATTCACTCGCAAATAGTCTCCACAACACCGGTAGACTCAGAGAAACGAATGTCGTATTTAAAGTCACGAAAATCAAAACAGCGACGTCGAAAATATCGGCAAAGACCAGCGTCGTGCGACAGTAAAACATCACAAGAACTTGAAACAACCTGTCGCAAATATCAAAGCACCTCGGAAACGAATAACAATGTGAATGGTGGTGGAAAACATGTGAAAATAATCACTAACGATTCTGCAGTGAAAAAGCCAAAGACCAATAAATCGCCAGAAACACTAGAAAATGTTTTGTTCGTTGCGAAACCAAGTATTCGAATTGAAAATGTTGAAAATGGTGTGAAAAAATTGAGTCGTTCCGAACTGAACGAAAGTAAAGATGGTATGGATTTGTGTGAAGAATGGGTTGAACAAATTTCTCATTCTGATAGCTGTGTACGTCGTCGACGTAGATCAGCTCCTGACTATCGAAAAGTTTTTGAAACCGAAAGCGATAGTGATAATAATAACAAACTTTTATTCACGCCGTTACGTGTAAGTACAAAAATGAAGACCCAATACTTGCTGCAATGATTTGCTATTTTCTTATTTGCTTACGTTAGCAGTCAATAGTTTAGCTAGGTTCTTATAAATAAATCGGGTCTGTTATTGTTTTATAATGAGCAAAAAGTTTGGGTCCTCTTAGTATTATTGTTACGTAACTAAACGTATATTACTTATATCTCTGCATTATACTTACACCAATAATTTTCACTAAAGTCAATATGAACGATGTTCTCATCTTTAAGCAGGAAAGAATGTGAATTTAGGGGTTAAATAAGCAAAGAAATAGAAAAAAGTTAAGTTCGACTAGTTTGAAAGCCATTCCTCATATATCGCCATTCCCTTGTTTCAATTTGAAACGAGGGAATGACGAAATGAAGTATAACTTGTACGAATAGCAGTAAAATCTTGGTACATAAACTTTTGTCACATCTAAATTTTTGTGTAAGTTTGCTGTTTGTGACAACCTATTTTGCTTTGCCATTATTATTAAAATGTATTATATACCTCTATTTTTTTCAATGTGAGGGAATGACGACTGAAAATATAATTTTGGAATAATTTTCATTTTTTTTTTTTGGGATAGATTCTCTAACACGTGTAAGATGCCTTAAATAATTAAAATAATAGATACTATTGCTAACAATCGAAAATTGATGAGAGCCATCATGAATGATTACAGATGCGTTCATATATCGACTGTTAGTAAAGGTGTGAAGGAATGATTTTATTTTATGGAACACATATAATAAGTATATTTGAAAAGGTGTTCTTTTTTTCATTGAAAACTCAAAAAAATTATGAAAATCTATTGTTTTTTTAATCGATTAGTCAAATTCGCAAACAATTTTTTTGAAAAATTTTTGATTTAGAAGTTTAAAAATGCGGTAATCTCAAGTTAGGGACATAGTGAAGAAATAATTTTAGGGTGCTATTTATTTATTATGTTTATTATTCTATAGAGATATTTATATTGTTCAAAAATTATAACCGACAGCGTTTAGCCCAACTACTGTTCTTTTCAAGGAAAAAAAATACTATCATGGGATTATCCATATACGAGTACATAATATCTCGTTACTGTTATAGTTATAAATTGTACCTAAATGCCAAACGAAACCTATGCAGCTTAAAATTTAATCTTAAAATTAATCTTTTGTAATTATCAATAAAAATATTTATTTCTGAGCATCTGAGATATAAAATTCCTATATAGATTCGTACACAGTACATAGTCATATTAAAATCAGTCCCATACTTATCAAACTATAGAAAATAAAAAGTTCTTAGATTATACCATAAATGGAATGCTCAAAGATGGCTTTTTAGTATTATTAGTAGGATTAATATGGGACCCATGATAATGACGTCATATAGTGTTCCTATTGTTTCCTAACCACTGAGATGTGACTTGAAAATCTTGATCATAAAACTATTACAAATATTTTGAATTTCTTCGGGTCTCTAATTTCCAAACTATTTTTCTTATCCAGCCAATTAAATTTGAACTGACAAGTGCTCATGACAACCATCAAAATATAAACCCTGCTTAAATGCCAACTTGGGGAGGAGAGAATATATTTTGTACAAATATGCTGTTGAAGAGGTATGAGCACTCTTCAAATTGAAGGGAAATAACAATTGAAATTTAAGATAGAGCTTATGCAGCACATTCACTCAAGTCCTCAGCTCGATGGTTCTAATTGACAATTGCTGCTGAGCAATCGGCGTTTAAGTGTGATCGGAAATCATAGAAAACCATCGGTTCCTTCGATATTTCCGTTTTCCACCATATGAAGTTATCATTTATGGTTACTAAGATTCCAGTAATTCGTTATGTTTAAGTAATTTATATTATATTATAGCAGTATTTTGTACTTTTATATAACAAAGAATAAGATATTGATACAATAATTCTTATTTCACTGTATTTTACATTTTTTTTTTATTCAACCCCATTTTTATTGAAAATATATTTTGCAAAAATTTCTATCATTTTTTTTTTTTTTTTTTTTGGAAAGTTAAGTGGAATGGGACTTTTTATAGTAAAGGGGTGATACAAGAAAAATATTCTGGTAAAAATGAAAAATACTTTGGTAGAAATCGGTAAATACTAAAAAAAACTGTCAACAAAAGCACAATAAACAGCCAAATAAAGCAGACATTTAAATGTTTTTTCTTCATCTATGTTTCATATCAAGATTCTTACGAATAAAATATTTTTTAGAGACGGGATAGTTTACGAGACTGTTCTCACGAGAACAAGAGAGAAGGGCCTTTTTACGACTTTCTGAAATTGTCAAATAGTCGCAGGGCTGGAGTGGTCGAAAGCAGCATTTGTGATAGTGAAGAGGGTGAATGTGAGACGGTTTCTTCACCGGAAAATGTGCAAAACTGTTGCCCATTGTTAAACGAAGCGACGACATCAACAACAGAGTGGATGGATGTGACATCCAATAGTGAGGATTGTACTTACAGTTCAGATTATGACGACGAAACCAATTCCCATTCGGAATTAAATTCAGTCGACCCCACGTTCCGATGGGACTATGATTTGTCACCGGCTGTGATTCTAAGTCCTGGTTGCGCATCTTCAGATCGAGGTAATTATTTTCTGATCTATTTTTGCTTAGGCTCATTAAAGAAATATTTAATGTTTAGTTAGTTGCACGATCTGGCGGCGCAGAGATGTAAAACGAGCAGAATTGACCGCTTTGGATATCAGTTCAGCTATAATTGAAAGAGTTGAAGGAATGCCTGAGACTTTAGACTACTTTTATGCCGGAATTTTGTTATCAATCTTATTATCCCTAATACCATCATTGTCAAGATTGTTTAATGCTTTAATTGAGGCTAATTCAACAGCCGAGTCACAAATTTCAATATCTGAATTTCCTTTTTTAATTTATGAACTTTCAACCAAGTCGATGTATGGTCTGATTAATTTTGCCTGGGGCTCACAAATTTGGTAAATATCTATAATTTTCATGCCAAAACATGTGTAAGATGCAATATTTTTTTTAGGGAACGAACGGTAATGTTTATTGCAATTGTTGAACGTTGTATATTGGGAATTTTATTTTTTTTCCTACTGGCGGTTGCTGAACGAACATTTAAGCAAAGATTTCTCTACGCAAAACTGTTTTCGCATTTAACTTCGTCACGACGCGCTAGAAAGTCAAATTTACCACATTTTCGATTAAACAAAGTGCGAAATATAAAAACGTGGTTATCGTTGCGGGCGTATTTGAAGAAACGTGGACCACAACGGTCGGTTGATATGATTGTATCGGCCGCGTTTATAATTACATTGCTATTACTGGCTTTTATTTGTGCTGAACTTTTAAGAGTAAGTATTGTTCTAGTAGATTTTTTTTAAAACTAAATTCAAACTAAAAATAAAATCATTTCTGGGGTAATTTTCTCCGGTTCCCCAACCACTGGCTGATACAGTATTAACATATTGTTGACGAGATACTAAATATGAATTCGCCTTTTCGTTCAAATAAATTTGATCAATTACGAATTGGTTTGTTTTTGCGTTACACACGAAGTATAGATAAAAGGAGTACGAATGTCATGTTGAAAACAAGAAGAATAAATAAGAGATGGATAGGCAATTTGTTAGTTCTCGTATCCTCAAAAATTCAAACGCGGCTTAGTTATTTTTTTGGCCACTAGCAGCGCATTGTCGTTATAAACCTTGACCAGCCTAACATATTGAATTGTTATTGGTTGTTTGCTTTCTTGTTATTGGTATTCAAACTGAATCCAAAGTTATCAAAAAATATTTTGACACATTCTAGTTCTTCATATACTTTAATATCTTTAATATAACATAATTGAATTATTATTTAATTCTACTTATATTTAGAAAAACAATTTTCCATTTCATTCATTCTATCAATCTCTTGTGAATTATATGAAAATATTTTTAGCTCTTATATTCGTACTTGGTATAATAATGACACTAGAGCTCTCTGCACTTTGCCTTCATTTCGTGGACGACGTGGCAATACACGAATTTGTTCTTCTGCCATTTTTACATTGTGATTGAAAGAAGGGCATAAATTTGAGGTCCAGTACCGATGGAGTGCGCTACTCTTCGAGAAGCACCCATTTATTCAGTATTATCTTAATTCATTTCCTTTCCCAAAGTTTCTACACTTTGTGGAAAGTTCAATAAATTCGAGAACGTCTTTAACTGATAAAAACATTTTGAATATCTTTAATAATGAATTGTAAAAATGAAATAATCTATTATAGGATTTGGAGCAACAGCAAAAAATATATTATTTAATAATCAAAAGGAAATAAATTCTCCATTTTAATGCAATTTCTAAAATATTTATTCCATACATGTTGCATTAAAAAGTCTTACAAACTATTGTCACCTATTATTACTTAATTTGAAATAATGAAATATTAAAATGAAAAAATGCACATACGGAACAGGGCATGCGCAACGACTGTTTGCGCTGCTAGTGACCGAAAAGAAAACTATGGTCTGGGCGGATTATTGGTGTACATGAGTGTAGTGAAAAAACCTATACCGTTCGAGCTCTTTGTATCTATACTTCGTGGCGTTCCTGATCATAAAGGTATCCTAAGAGAATAAAACCATTTAAGTATAAGACTTCTATTCATAAATTTTTACCGTAAAACTTTTATATAATCTCGCATTTTTTATTAATTTTACATTATCACTTGATATTTCTATGAATCATATTTTATCAAATTACTCTTAACTGCAGTTAATTTATACATTGAAAGAAATTTAATGAGTTTAAGTGTTAATTTATTATTTTAGGACTCCGTTGCTTTACACACACAGTATAACATGGAAGTGATGTGTTGGAGCGTTGCCATCGGATGTTTTTTGTTGCGCTTTATGACGTTGGGGACGAAAATCAATGGTAAATTCAGAAACTTGTCTGTTTTAATCACCGAACAGATAAATTTATATTTACAAATCGAACAAAAGTCCGAGAACAAAGATGAGCTTATGGTTGCAAACAATGTTTTAAAATTGGCAGCTGATTTACTAAAAGTATGTTCATTGTCTAATTTGGTGTTTCTGAAATTTTATTCATTTTGTTCTTCTTCTAGGAATTGGAAAGTCCATTTAAGATTTCGGGTCTATCGGCCAATCCATATTTGTATACGATTACGAAACTAGTGATTCTGTCAGCTCTTTCAGGAGCTCTTTCGGAAATATTGGGTTTCAAACTGAAACTACATAAAATTAAAATTAAATAATTTCAATTGGTGATAACTGGATAAGATTTCGATATCTTAGGTTGTTGCAGATGAAGATAAAATAAATGTAATCTGAGTCTGGTATTGATAAATTGAACCATGAATATATGAATACATTGGTGGTGCTAAATAAAATTACTCGTTCAAATAAAAGTCATTGAGTAATTATTATTTTGAAAGATGCAATGAGGCAAAGATGTGAAGCGAGTCAATATCATACAGATTTGTGTAAATTTTGCGAATTTAAAAAAAATAATCTTTTATTTTTTACTATTTGAATGAAATTCATTGCAATATGAATAACTGTCAGTAAAACAGGCAGTTGTAAAAGTATATTGTTAGTGTAATTGGATAATATTTATTTTCATTTTGTATTCACAACATAATTTGTTCCTTATCGTTAGATTGTTATATCTAGTTTAAACTGTTTACCTAAATAAATTCTGTGATGATATAGAAAAATTATTCCTAATTAATATACATGCATAAATGATTATAAATCATGAATTCTGTATATGTTTTAGAACAATGAAATTAAAATTAATTGTAACGTAACAATGGAATTTTTAATTTTGCATTTTACTACTTCTCCTGACCCAATGTGAAATACGTTTCCCTTTATATCATGAAATAATTAAAAACATTTGGTATTATTGCCGTGCAATGAAATACTTCATATGAAAATAAAGCAACTTATATTAACGATTTCTCGACAAGTTCAATTTTTGAAATATACCTTTAATGTATGACTGGTGTGATATATTCTTAAAAGTTTGTGAAATGAGAAAATGTTATTTACCTATTTTTACGATACTTATTTAGACCCTTTATCTACACATTAAGTCATTTATCTATTTATTTTCACACACGCCCAAACTTATATTATACTATTACATACTTATTATATTATAGCTATGTATCTGAACTTTTTCAGCGCAATCTGTTGTTTTCGAGCTAGTAAGTTGTATTTTAAATTAATGTTTATCATACTTAAAAATTAAATTTAACTTACAAACCTTTTATCGCATTATAGTCCACCATTTTTTAAATATTTTGAAAAGATTAATTATTCGAAAAACAAAATGAATTAAGTTATAACTTATAGTTCGGGTAAATAAGGATTGTAAATCTATAATGACTCTAGAATATCCGTAGTCCAACCCATATAGGCAATTACTAGAAAATTTAAAGTTTAATCGTCTGTACATCATCAGAAATTATTAATCAATTGGATAAGTTGCTTGTATTCATTTTGAACTCTCAAGCATCATTCTGTACTATAGACGCTCATTAACGCTTTTTTGTAGTAAGCTAATATTTTAAATACAATATAAACATAGATAAAATAATGATAACTACAATAACAGTAAATAGTCAAGGAAAACATTGTCATCAAAGAGATTGTTATCAGAAATTGATTTGATAATTAAACACTTAAGAGCGCTATTTTCAGCAGGAATGCTGACTCTAGTTTGCTTATATCCCGTACAATTTTTTTTGATAGCAATGGCAATGACATTATGATAATGAAATTATTTTTAATTATTTCAAGTGGTTTAATCGTAATAATGGTAATAATCATCCGAAATATTCATTTATTGTCACTGTTGACCATAGTGTATGATCATTATGACTCATGATTCCCTTATAAAAATAAAGCGAAATTAGTTTTATCTCTGCATTTTTATGAGTTATTCCCTATTTAAGATGTATAGTGGGTGGTAGAATAGCCAATAAAGAAGACACAATCGCTCAAAAACAGGGAGTGGTGTCGAGCAAAATCTTACGTGGGGGGAGAGGAAAAGCTCGACAAATATCACGTAATTTTTTAAATTGTTCATATAAATAAATCTAATGTAATCGAAGTACAGATTTACAATCCAAGTACGCATTTCCAAAAACCTCACATAATATTAAGGGAGGGGGTCGAGCAAAACCTTACGAAATATTACCAAAGGGGGAACGCGGGTTGAAAAATAACTAAAATTGTCTCACATAATTAATGGATGCCCCCTTACACAATGAAAAATAAATGTATCCCCCCCTCTATCACACATGGGCTTTATCTAATAATTTTTTTTGGCAGTCGTACGTTCACAACAAATTTGGTTAATTATTTTATTATAGCCCGGTATTTTCATTCTCGATAAATAGCCCATATCTTTATGATAGCTACTCAATAGATAATAATGTATCTGTTTTAAATAAATCCTTCAGATTTGTCCTGCACATTATTTAGTGTTCTTAGTTCTTCTCACACGTTCTTAGTTCTATTCTTAGGTGAGAAGAATACGTATGTTTTCTCTATTCTCCGATTAAAATTTTATCTGGAAGATAAATGTTACATCTATTATAGATGGCAAAACACCAGCCCTATTGAGAACTGACCAGTAGGCGAGGCTTAAAAAACATGGCTTCGTATTGTGTGCATCCAGAGAATTACCTACAAATTTACATTGAGTTTGTATTGTTATTTTAATTTGTTTTTATCTTCATAAAAAGAAATTTTCGACTAGATTGAATCAAATCCGGCTCAGAAAAATGTTATTAACGCAGAAAAAAACTTTGAAGCTTAACATTTACTTAAATATGGTAAAATAATGAAAATACAAGCAATTTTGTTTACCATTTTCTCATATAAAAAAATCTCACGAAATACAAGGATTAGTTTCGAAAGTAAAGTTTTTGACCTAAACAAAATCGCTACCAGACTTGAGCATATCGAAAAAACGTATTTGTACATTTTCATGTACTACTATACCTCACCACTAACAAACTACCAGTACCATAACCATTTAAAGCACATTAGACTTTACTTTTTTATACAATAACTTAATTTAATAACTTTCATATCGATTAAAGAGTTTGTATTTGATTTTTGATTTAATTATAGTTAACTACTTGATATCTTATATATAAAAGAGCATACAAAAACTAGTCTTTTTAGTCTTGCAATTTTGTTTTCTTCTTTTCTTTTTTTTTTTGATAATCACGATAATATTCTGTATTTGTTTTCAACATACTTTAAAAATATTTTATTAGAATAATGAAATATTTATGTAAACAGTACACAATTCTCCACGGTTGTTAGAACGACCATTCTCAAGCAGCGTAATACGCAGGCTCGCACATTCATAAGAATCACTGTAATGTTTTCTATTTCATTATTTCGTTTGTTAAATCTTATAGATTTATATGTTTACCTCTTTTAACTGTCTCTTTTTCGTTCCATGAAATTTTAAGTCACTACGATGCTAAAGAAGTCTTCACTTCAAAAGACTTAAATATCTGCTATGAAATTAATAGACTATGTGGAAACATATAAAAGTCAATGGTAAAAAATATGCAACTAATGCGTAGCGTTTTGTAGCATGTCTTATCATCAGCCAACTTTCCAATCACGTATTTCTCTATTAACGTTGTTAGAATGCAACCTATTGTTAAATATATCCAAAAAGCAGTTAAAAGCATTTAAAAACTATTAAGTTTTAAATGCATGACAGAGTTTTAATAAAGATGCAATTAATAACTTTTAATTAAGCTGAAGTCTTGAACCGCTGCAATCCAAGCTCACGAATACAGTTTCAATTTTGGCCATAGTTTCTGCATTTTTTATCGATACTAAAACTAAACTTTTACTCTAATTTAGTGCCTAAACTAAAATTGAAAGTTCCAGCGGAGGTTTATAAGTATATGAATCATAGCTATAATACGCAATAAATTATATTTTTTTGACACTAGATTGTAAAGTTTAAGAATAATACAAACAAGTGTTTAAAATGATATTAGAAATGTTGATAAATTGATTAATTGCTATCAACATCCATAACTCATCAATAGTTATTTTAAAAAATGTGTATGTCATCAAAATAAATTTACATTTCAAATAAATTTATGATACTGTTATTTTTATTGCTTATGATAAATTCAGTCGTCTTGAACAGTTGTCTATAAATAAGAAGACAATTCAGGTTGTTTAAGATCGGTTTTTTTATTTAATATTTTTATTATTCAATTAGTTACGTTTCGTTACGTATCACAACTTCATCAGGCTTCTTGAATCACAAAAAATATAATATTTTTAATTTAAATTTCATAAATAAAAATACCGATCTTAAACAACCTGAATTGTTTTTAAAATTTAATAAAAGCTGAGATCTGAATTTTATCATCTGTTGTCTATAAAATTAGAGTTTATATATATTTATAAACATATATATTTGAATTTGCAAATGAAAAAATTATCAAAGGTGACCTTTGTATTTAAATTCGTCTTGATTGTATGTTATTGAAATAGTTGCAATTGTGAAGATAAGAAAAATTACGGTAAAGATTAGACCATGAATCATTACGAATCTTTTTTCTCTATCATTATTCAATTGAATCACCTTTGTTTGGAAGAGAGTATTATGTTCAAAAAATTCATATAAAACCAATTATAGGTAATTTAAATTCTAATTCTTGTTTGCAGTTTTGGGTACATATTTGGATTCGAAGTGGTACAAACTGCCAGGTATTTAAGCGATTTAGGTCTATACAAGTCTAGGCATAAAAAGAACATTAATTTGTTTATATAGTATTAGGTACTACTTTAAAAATAAGTTATTCAAAATTGTAAATTATTGCATCACAATTTAATACATTTTTATATACATATACAAAAAACTAAATACGGTAATTTGTTTTTAAACATTATTATTTGCAATGATTCATTTCAATTAATGATTTAATCTTTATAAAATTACGACTAATTTATGTAAGCGATGCTAAGGTACTATGAACCCATACTGCTTTCGTATTACATAGGTTGGTTATTGATATACTTGTACATAAAATTATGCATTCACAACGTGCGTTTTTATACCTCTTACTCCTCTCTCCCATCCCGAGCCTAAAATTTCGCAAACAATATTATTAATATTTATGGTATTTTTCCATTCCCTAAAAAACTTTCTTGCATACTAAAAGTTTAATTATATAGACCCATGTCTCTCTTTCGACGTCTATAATGGTGGTCTTTATAATTCCGTATTTTCCGACAATCTAACGTTATCCTGAATAATTCCACATAATACCGCTTTGACCTTTGTTCCTAATACCATCTTTCTTGTATGCATTGTTTTAAGAAGATAAATTGTTTTTTTTTTGCTATTTTGATATAAATTTACCGATCTACGATTGTTAAATGACCTACAGTTTACTTTGGTTAATAATAATACGTTTAATTAAGCCTACTGATGGCCGAGTGGTTAAGGTGATCGCTTCAAAACTGGTAGGTGTTGGGTTTGAGTCTCGTATCGAGCAAATTCTCTCGTTGTACAGATTTTTATTGACGCTAGAGTCGCTAAAAACTTAGTAGTTATAAAGCGACAGACCTAAAAGAGACTTGAGCCAAAATATAACCTGTTGATATCCCAAAATATTTTTGATACCAGAATTTTCATACATTGTTTGAAAAACTTTGTCTCAATGCCCATTTTGCTAACCACGGTTAATGTCAACAAAAACTACGTAGGGAATGTAGAGAAAACAAATCTGGATTGTAAACGATTTGTTTAGTGTTTTTACGTCGTCCTTCTTTCCTTTTGGTTCACCTTAAAGTATTTCTTTGAGGACTTTTTCTTGCTCAAATCCCTTTTAAAACAGTCAAATCTGGCAACGTTGCATTTTCTACTTTGTTTTATATTCTTTTCACGATTTTTTGGTTAATTCAATTTTAATATGGTAGGTATAATTTCCTCTTTTGTGGCTAAATTTTCAATATGGACCGATTCATTCGCAAAAGAATAAAAAACAAGGTCGAAAATGCAACGTTGCTAAATTTGACTGTTCTTAACGGGACTTGAGCCAAATTTCTCTTTTGGAGCCTAACTTTCTTTGTGGGCCGATTTTTTCGCGAATTAAATTAAAAACAAAGTAGAAAATGTAACGTTGTCAGATTTGACTTTTCTAAAAGGTAGTTGAGCTCTTTTTTAAAGTGCAAAACAACAAGAAATATAAAACGATGCATGAACAATTTAAAAAATTTTGAAATAGAACTACTCTTTTGAATTAAAAATTACCTTTACTACGGTCAATTACTTAGAAAAAAATTCTGGAAAAGTACATTTTATTCTTCACATCTGTGATTTTTTCCGATGTTTAACTATATTTAAGAAATAAAAAATAAAAAATCAGTGTTTTTCATCCTTGATAGGCTATTGGAGGGTGAAGATAATCGACTGGAAAACCGTAAATATCTTATTTTTTATTGCTAAACTATTATATCTTCCAACAAAATAGACAAATAAAAACGGTTCAAGTCCCTTTTAGAATAGTCAAATCTAACAACGTTGCATTTTCGACTTGGTTTTTATTCTTTTCGCGATTTTTTTGTTCATTCAATCTTAATATAGTATACTTTTCTCTTTTGTGGCTAAATTTTCATTATGAAACAAAGTTGAAAGTCCGGCTAAATGCAACGTTGCCAGATTTAACTCTTCTAAAAGGGACTTTAAAACAGTGATATTTCATTTCTTTTACAAAAAGCTTTGTGAAGTAGTCTGTCTTGTCTCCTGTACATATGCAACATCTAGAACAGGGGTGGGCAAACATAATACTGATATGGTTGACAATAATTTCTTTTATTTATTCGCGACCTCGCGACTTCGGAAAATGGGTTAAATTAAAAACAAATACAAATTTAAGGAGACAATGAGTAGAAGGAGGTATTGTCTGATAAATTTTTAGTACAAGTTTTCATTGAAACGACTTAAAATTTACCTGAAAAATTATTTCCCGCGAGGAAATTTCGCTGGTCCGAGGAAAAATGTGCAATATAATTATTATAATAAATTTCACACTAAAAAATTATAGTAATGGTTTGCGGGAATTAAATTATGAACTTAGTGGTCCGTGAGGTCAACAAGTTCGGCGACCGTTGATATAGTGAATGGGTAAAAAGAATAATTTAATTAATAAGAATAAATTACCTCTAGTTTTGGAGAAAAAGAGCGTTTAATTGTGGTGATTCTAGCCGAGTGGTATAATTGTAGAAAAAATAAATAAAAATTGGGAATTATTTTGGGAACTTTTTGTTCTAACAGTCTAACTTGTGTTAGTAATGAAATTTTCATATAATTGAAAATACATCAAGGCCTGTTAAAACCGAATAAATGTTCTCCATGAAAATGAATTATTCTTTAGGGTTCGATTTTTTTAAGACTTTGTAGTGTCTTCTACAAAAAAGAAAAGCAAATATTTAAGAAAAAAATTGATACTTAAGATTCTGGAGTGATCTGTATCTAAGAAAACCAAATTCAGACACAAGAATCGTTGATAACAGTTACTTTTTACCAAAACACTAGAATTTAGTTGCTAAAGAGACCGTATGAATGTTTTTATTTTTATAATCGGTAAAGGACGTTATTAAAGTAAGAAAAGCTCAATTTTTAAATTTGAAAGATTTATATTATGGCAGAAAAAGTTTTAATATTAATGCTTGAATGAGAGTTCGAACACGATTAGTGTGGTTATAGGTGTGGTAATTAGTGTGGTCTTCTATGACGTCACAGTCCATTTGTTGAAACCGAAATATAAACAGATCATTGAGCAGTTTTTATAAAAACATTAATAATTCAAACAATTTTTCACTTTTTCTGCTACGACTTTTTTTCTACTCTTATAATTATTAAGTATTATCAATGTTTTTCTATGTAATAGAGGTTAATGGTGTTAATAGTGTTTAGGGCATGTAAAAACTAAACTTTTTACTAACCATTTTCTACTCAGTCTTTCATTACAAGTAAGAAATACTGTTATTTCAAACTATAATTACAATTTAAAGCAAGAATAATTTATAATGAAAATAATTTTCTAATGAAAAAAAAATACTGTATAGGCTGGAAAATGAGGATATTTTTTTAACGTACGTCATTGTGTATGAATGTATACTAAGTTTTTAAGGAAAACTTTATTTTTGTAAAGCATAAGTAATAATACTTTGATAGTTCAAAAATATTGACTTAAGTGAAAAGTGTAGTGTGTTCAAAAAGCCATAGGACGATAACAATGAAAAATCGGCACCAGCAGAGGTGGACTAAGGCCTAGGCAACCTAGGCACGAGCCTAGGGCCTGTATTTTTTGGGGCCCGAAAAATAGATTTTTATTTTATGATATTTTATTTTTTTCTTTAACTATCAGCAAAATTATTGCTGAAATGTATCCAATTTATGTCTAATCGTTAATTAATAAATTACAATGTTGGCTAGTGCCTGATTTACCCTTAATCCACCACTAGGCATCAGAGAGGTATTTCATCCATTTTTGGAGGGTTTGTTGGTATTTAAAAGATACTTCCATATTCCAAGTTTCAGCTCTCTATGTCTTTATTTGCGAATAAATCGAAAAAAACGATAAATCATAGTATATTTTTTTCTGAACAATGAGAAAACCAGTTTGAAATTTTAACATTTTATAAAAGAATATAATGACTATGCTTAGAGAAATAACAGCTTTTAATCTTCATTATAATTATTTGAAGCAGATGGTTTCTCCATTTCTCTGTTCAGATAACTAATTGTAAAGTGATTTACTTTCTAAAGGGTAAATTTATTTACTTTTTATTTATTTTTAAATGAATATTTCTTAGATTTTAGCCACTCAAGTTAAAAATGAACAGCTTCATTATGTTTTGATATTAGTTTAAATCATATTAAATTATTTTTAAAACATGCGCATTAGACTTATTGTACATCAAATGGTTTAGAATCCATCTCGATTTTTTAATCTTAAAATTATAGGTACATAGACCACATAGTGGTTTTAACACTTGCTATATTAAAGCACTGCATTCTTGACCAATTTTCCTTAAAAAGTCTTTCACCTCTGGACTGGTGTACATGAGTACCTATGTACGCTTTTATCAATGTATTTACTAGATTTACTCTAATAAATTCGGCACTTGCACTACAAGTAGTAAACATTTCAATATATCCAAACTAATTGATAAAAATTCGATATAGATAATAAAATGATTTTGCAAAAATCTCAATATAATATCTGTCTGGTTTTTCCAAATAAATTATATTAATCGATAACAGAATTGCCGAGGCGTAGTTAATGGAATAACTAACAATAAAGCTGTGTTTCATATTCTTATTGTTTAGTATACGATTAATGGCATTAGTAAGGCATTATTTTTAATGATTCGGAAATCATTTGAATTGGTGATTTCAAAAATGTGTTAACTGTAATTTTTTTTCTTCTGTATTTTTTACGTACGTAAGTATACGCAGATGTACATATACTTTACATATCTACATACGAGTATATACAACACATATTGCAATTGAAAACGAAAAATTTATAGCTATAATCAACGCCACTAGAAAAAGTTAAAATTCTGCTATTTATTTCGCATAGTGGTCAACTTCTAGAAAAAGGATTTTTTCGAACCTAAGGGAACATTCACGTAGCACATAACATATTTATTCGGAAAAATAATTACAAAAAGTACCATGATTATTTTAAATATACTAGGAACTACCCGTGAACAATTCACAGCTTACCCTGACACAACAAAATAAAAATCCCAAAATTGGAAATTGAATAAAATCGAAATGGCAGTTGAAACAAATAACAACAATCATTTAATTCCAATTCGCAACAATGATTAAAATCATGTTTTTTTCCTCTCACACTTAGGTATGTGTTTAAATACATTCTGTGTTCTTTGGTGTCATACAAACATACGTTTGCCTATTATTATATTGATTGCTTAGTAATATTATTTGTTTATTTTTAATAAATATGTGAATATAACTAGGAAGTCCATCGAAATGTTTTGAAGCCAAATTAGTAGTAGATAGGTTATATGCTTGGTGAACGGAAGTGAGGGGGTGCATTAATTTTTTTTTAATAAATGAACACCTCATAAACAAGATAATTTTAAAGGGATATTAATTGCAATATAACAGTGTTGAAACTTTTTTTGTTATTTTAATATACAGAGTGCTCTATTTAACCGAGGGCCAATTAGTTACCAGTAGGTAACTATATTTTAAAGAAAAAGTGCTCCCCTAAAAGCTATTGGACGCTGCGAGGGAAAAATTATGACTTAAGTGTTTGACCTTGACAAGCTATTCAAGGTCAAATGTGTTTTTTTAAAGCAATGCATATTTTAATTGCAAAATCGTATTCTGTGAAAGAAATATATAACTTTAGTGTTAACAATTTCCATCTAATTACTACTCAAGTAAGTAAATAAAAGGAAAAAATAGAAATTTTCTCCTCACTGAATATAAAATAATATATTATCAGTTTGGAGATATTGGACTTAGGTACTGTGATATATTTTTTGTGAGAGGAAAAACATATATGGTAAACTAATTATTTATTAAAAATCTCCTTTCTTTTAAATTCCCAATCTTAAGGAATAAA
This sequence comes from Sisyra terminalis, assembly GCA_958496175.1. Lineage (NCBI taxonomy): Eukaryota > Metazoa > Arthropoda > Insecta > Neuroptera > Sisyridae > Sisyra > Sisyra terminalis. The sequence continues at coordinate 26,510,584 of OY292279.1, forward strand.
ATAAAACTTTAATTTACCAATCCTTAAACAACATAAAATATTTTGTTTTCTTCTCGTTTAACTATCTACTAGACAAAGTTTGATTAAGGTTATTTCTAATATTGTTTTTTCAAATGCGTGTGAGATATTTATGCATACCTACATATACCAGTAGCGTCACCTGGTGGGATCATGGGGGGGTCACCGGGAGGCATATGAAAATGGAGACAAAATTTTAACATTGATAAATCCATATAAAAAAATCTTGAGAAAAAAACGAAGTTTATTCTTAAATAATTAAAGAATTCCAAGGTATTTGACTTCTTACCAATTTTTTTGACAGATGATGAAAAAAGCGGACGGCGAAAACGCACGCTACGCCACTGACACACACATAGGTAAGCCTTTAAGTGCATTTAAAAGACATTTTTGAGATATTGGCAATATTTTTATAGTCAGTAAAAGTAGCCGGAATATTATTATATTATTATGTTACGAAGGTATCGGGTAGTATCTATATCCGAAATTTCATATCCATAACATCACGGTTTATCTACTATTTTACATTATTAGGACAAATTTTCATTTTCAAAGAAAACGAATTTGAACTAATAATTAGCAATGTTGGTTTGGAAAGGGGTTGTATCCAGTAGAACAAAAAGCTTGAGTCCTTTCAATTTCAAATAACATACACAAACTATAAATTGTTGCTTTAGAAATGATGTAATACAAAAACGCAGTACGCAAATCGACTATGAATTTAAACTAATGGTTCATGAGAAGCAAAAATTTTATACTTCTCCAAAAAATTTTAAAAAGCGAAAATTATATTTTTTTTAAATCTGATTTAGTTTTATTTTTTGGGGATACTACGATTCTTCCAGTGCCACAATTTTACGACAAATTGACGACACCAAGGGATGAAGGTGTTATGTAAATTTTTTTAAAACACTGTTTTTTTCATGAACAATAGACCTATTTACCTCATAGTGCGATCAAAAATCCAATATTTTCTATACTAATTCCAACTAGGCAGTGGCGGACTAAGGCTAAAGTGGGTCTTAGGCAACATTGTAATTCTGGGTCTATTTTTCAGTCATTATGAATATCACATTTTTCTGTAAAATAAAAATAAAATTTAATTTCCGAACCCCAAAAATTACGGGTTCTAGACACGTGTTTAGGTCTTAGTCTGCCTCTGCAACTAGGATAAAAAATTTAGATTTTTGATCACACTATGTGGCAACGGCGGATCCAGGATTTTTTCCTGGCGGAGGGCGGGGAGGGGGCAAGTGGCGGACGGCAACAAAATCAACAGTAACTATTAAAACAAACAGTTTATTTCTACAAGTACAAGTTTGTATAGGAAGGTTTATAAAAGTGTCAAAGTGTCGCAATCGTAATTCCAGCCAGAAATAGACATGAGTTTCACTAATGTTCTTTCTGTTATTTTATTCATATATTTTAACAACTCTAATAGTTTGATTTGCTTCTAAGTATACACTGTGATGGAATCTCCTCAGTACACAGAAATACCTGGGGGGAGGGCACATGCCCCATGTACCCCCCTCCCCAAATCCGCCTTTGATAATCTACTTTTATATGGTAAATGTTTTCGATTAGTATTTTTCGAATATGTGACTATTACTATAAGTAGTCAATTATTTACAATAATATGAAATACTTTACACTATGCACAAATAGCCAACATTGTTTACATACAATATGTATAAATAGCCAATAACATATAATATACATTTTGTAATTTTCCGTGCAATATTCACAGCCTAACACTGACACAACTGACAAATGACTAATATTAGCAATTGAATGAAACCGAAATGACAGTTGAAACTAATGACAAGATAGTTCAAATTTGAGTCAATAATTATTATATTTGTATTCCACTAACATGGATATATTTAAAAACTTTTATTCTTTGTCTTTGTCTTTGCCGCAACACATACGTTTTATTCCTATGTATTTTGATATTAAAAGTAATTTGTGTTTAAAATTATATCATATTTTAGTAATCATAAATCTTATAATTGGTATGCCAGTTCAGGCACTACCGGAAGAGGCTACGGTAATGGATTAAAAACATCTTTTTAACTATACCAAAGAAGTATAACTTCTCACGCGCGTACATAAGTACACACATTGTATTTTTTTTGGCTCAAGTGTACTTTAGCACACCCACAATCTGGCAACGTTACATTTTCGACTTTGTTTTTAATTTAATTCGCGGTATTTTTGTTAATTCAATTCTAATATGGTATAATTCTCTCTGTTGTGACTAAATTTTCATTATGGACCTATTTAGTACATAATGAAAATTTAGCCACAACAGAGAGAATTATACCATATTAGAATTGAATTAAATACAAAATTAAAAACAAAGTCAAAAATGTAATGTTGCCAGGTTGTGGGTGTGTTAAAGTACACTTGAGCCTTTTTTTAAATTTTTTAAGTATCGATATCTTGTAAACTAAGGAAGATATCGAAAAATTATATTCTTCATTTTCGTTTTATTTCGTCGAGATATATACCTACTAAGAATCCGTCGTGACGCCCGAAAAATAGTAGTCTTGCCCAATTGTTTTTAAATTCCCCTTTTTTCACTTGTTAGGGATTAATTTTTTGTATATTTTTTTTTACTTATTAATTTGTTTTTATTTTTTAGATTTGTGTATGTGAAGAGCATTAAGATGAGGATGTGTGAGAAAAAGGGCTGTTGATTTGATTTCTAGAAGGTTGACGCAAGTCACTGTTATCCAGACGAAGCTAGTTCGGATGCGGTCGTTTTATTGGTGAACAGCACCGAACGTGTACGATCTTTGTATGGGAGAGGAACGTTTATGTATGTATATGGGAGTGGGTTCTTTTAAATACCGATGACTCCAATCGTATGATTTGTATGGGTGAGCAGCCAGGGGCGCTTTTTGCATTTACTTGGACATCGTCGGTCTCACTTGTGCATGTGCGAAGAGTGGTCGTTGCCGTTGTTTTCGCCGCTTCCCATTGTCAATCTGATTCAGTTCTGTTTCAACCGTGGTGCGCGCAACCTGCCGCGTTTATAAACAAACGCATCAACAACGTGCCAATATCGAGGCTTCGGCCGTTATTTTTGTTTTTTCCTTTTACAACAAAAATAATAACATTTTTCCAATTGACGCACATTTGATTCGAAACATTTTCTCCAATGCAACTTCCAGTCTTCCCTCAAGCCTCTGGTCTGCACAAGAAAATCGCGTGTCAAATTAGCAACTAGTGCATCCATTTCAGTTCCGCTTTTCATCCCAGAAGCTGATGAGTGCTTAACCATGCAAGGCTACTATTCAGGATCGACAATATTCTCGTTCGTTTCGGACCTCTCTGGATTACCTATTGACCAGGTAAATTCCACATTTCTTCCTCCAAATATTTCACAATATCCAGCTTCAGTTGCATGGGGGCGTTTTACTTCAAGTACCATTATTATTGATCCGAATTACTCTCCTTTTCTCCACTAGCGTCTCTCTCGTCTATTCCCATTTTAGCATCTTTGTTTCCCGAAACAATTTCAAGTCCTGTTGCGCCCCATTTATCCACGAAACTGATCGAATTAAACACTTGTTGTTTTAACTAAATGCATATATGCAACACATGCAAACTTCACTTATTCCCCCACAAAAAAAAGACAAATTCCCGTAAAAACTTTAACTCTATTTTACATCAGTTTATTCAACTCGTAATATAAAAATAGCCGTTTTCACTTAACATTAGCATAAGCCTAAATAATAGCACAAACAAAACGATGCATTTCGAATAAATTGACCGATTTTAATATTCAAAACAATGCAAGCTAAAAATTAAAAAAAAAAAAAACGTTATTATGACATTTGGGAGTTACTTGAATGAAATCGAAAGAGTTACAAAATTTAAAAAGCGAAAGTTTTTCAGTGACCTTCGTGCGGCTCCCAAGGCCAAAGAATTTTAAGCGAACGTAACATTGAAATATCGCTTAATTAGTAAATAAAAAAGGAGAGGAAATTTTAGGATAAATCGTTTTTTTATATATGAAATACAACGTCTCTCTTTCTGTTTGAGGCTCAATAATATACTGGTTCGATTTGGGTCATTCTTTTTTTAATTTCTATGTTAATTGTTTCGATTAGTTTCAATATCGTCCTTTTTCGATAGCGAACATAAAATATTAGCAATTACAAGCGAAAATTATCCAGATTTTTTAGGCTCGTGTCGGTTAAAAGGTGGCAACATTGCATCTACTTTGATTTTAATTTAATTCGCGGATAAATCGCCCCATAATGAAATTTTACTACAAAAAAAAAAACACATGTTTACAGTTCACACGCGGTTGATGTGAAACCGAAAAAAAGTTGAACATTATAGTCTTCTTTTCTTTACTTTTTTTTGATAATCATGACAATAATCCGCATTCGTTTTCGGCATACTTGAAAATTAATTTTATTATAATAATGAAATGTTTATGCCAACAATTACAATAAATAATTTAACACGGTTGTTATTGGTTGCTATGACGACCATTCTCAAGTAGGTGCATTCTCATACGTAGGCGCGCACAACCATAAAAAGTACTAATGTTTCCTACCTCACTTTCACGCAGGTTAAATCTTCTAGATTTATATGTTTCTCTTTTTACTGTCACTTTTTCGTTTCATTTTCAAATCACAACGATGTTAAAGAAGTTATCATTTTAAAAACAATTACAAGATATTAGAATTTAATTAAGAAAAAAACGCGAATACAATAAAAAAAAAACAAATAGAAAATGCAACGTTGCCAGCTTTTGACCGATCTAAAAGGGACGGGAACAATTTTTTACTTCCTTTAATTAAGCAAACCAAAAACACTAAAATCAGGATTTTTGCCAAACAAATGAAAATATAAACGATTTAATCCAGGGGTGGGCAAATTCAATATTGGTATGATCACCAATAATTTTTCTTAATAATACGCGATCGAATTCGAAAAATGGGTTAAATTGAAAAACATATACAAAAAGAGAATCAGTAGAAGGAAGTATCAGTGGAATTTTTTGGGAATCGGTTGTAGAATAGATGCGTGTTTAATTTTAAATTCATGTTTCATTGTCTGCTAAATTGTTAGTATACATTTTCAATTAAAGATTTGAAATTAACCTAAAAAGTTATTTAAAATGCGTGCGGTCGACCGTTTTCTCAACCCTGATCTAACCTATAATAATACGGTTATATTTTTTGAAGTTGTACTTCTTTAGGAGCAGCATGGCAGGGTAAAAATAATTTTGTTACGGAATTAATGCGGGCTGTTACGTTGACTGAACAATACACGCTTCTATATTGAACTTAACAAAATGCAACTACGCATGTGTCTAATAGGCTAAATTTTTCTCTATCTAAAATGTGAACCATTTTAACTACGCGAGGTAAAATATATGCTTTTTATAACCAAATGTAATCTTAAAGGTTTGAAGTTTTGTAAATCAGTTTTCCATTTCCTTACGATAAATATTTGTTTTAATGTTAGGCAGTTTTTTGAATATATCACTGAATTAAAATAAAGAAGTGTATGTGTACTAATAACCTCAAGTATGAAGTCTTACTTTTTTGTACAAGTCGAGTTTGTTTCTGAAAATAAGCGCTTGTGGCTATCATAAAATTGATTTAAAATATTTGATTCTTAATTTAACCTAGTTTTAAATTTATATAAATGGTTGACATTTAAACGAATAGTTTATTTGTCATTAAGAAATTAGTTTGTAAAATTTCAAACCATAAACGTTACTTTTGGTTTTAAAGAGCATATTTATTATCTCGCGTAGTTGGCCGGGTTTATATTTTATATTTAAGGTAAGGTTGCCCATTGAGTACATGCGTAGTTGCGATTTGGGTAGTTCCATCTAGAATCAAGTACTATTATGTCAAAGTAACACTTAAAATCAATTTCCGTTATAAAATTATTTGACTTCCGTAACATTTTTTAAAATCACATTATTAAATCAATATAATAATAGCCAAATGTCGGTAAAAACAAAGAAAAAAGAATGTAATCATATTCACATACGTGTGAGTGAAAACCAGTTGTAATAATCATTGTCTCAAATTTGAACTAATAGTCGAAGAGCCAGTAACACAAGTTTCAAACACTTCATGAAACTTGTGTTTGGATTATAACTGATTATTGTCACTTCTTTCACCTGTCGATTTCATTGGAAAGGGAGCATCCATTATTTACGTCAGACATTGGGAAGGAGGGGGGTAGGAAAATTTCATATGGGGGAGAGATGATCTCAGCAAATATCAAGCAATTTTTTAAAGTTGTTCCTTTAAATAGATCTACTGTAATCGAAGCATAGATTAACTCATTTACATTGCAAGTACTCATTTTAAAAAAATTCTACGTGATATTAGGTGAGGGAGCCGAGCAAAACCTCACGAAATCTTACCAGGGGGAGTGGGTGGGAAGAAAAATAGCTAAAATTGTCTCACGTAATTAATGGATGCTCCCAAAGTGTATGTATGGTTAAATGAAGGGAATAAAATGCAAGCGCTTATTTGTGTAGACCCTTATTCCCAGACTAAAACTAAACTTTACTCAATGTATAATTTCTTACGTGCGTTTATCAATACATACAGATTTTTTCTCAATTTGCTACCATAAGGGATGAGAGGTAAATCACGAGAGGCTGATTTTTTAGTTCATGTATACTTTAGTGACGTCAAAATCTGGCAACGTTGCTTTTTTATTTTGTTTTCAATTTTAGTCCTGATTTTTTTTTGTTAGTTTAGTTCTAATATCGTCTAAGTGTATCTTTTGTTGCTAAAACGAAGTAGAAAATGCAACGTTGCCAGATTTTGACGTCACTGTATACATGAACCGATTTGTTGTTCAATTTTTCACCTTATATTTTAGTAGTTTTAAATCGGCAATTGTGTTAAATTGGATAAAAATTTCGATAAGTTTTTTTTTCTACATCCTCTTTTATTAATTGGTGAATAAAAATTTGTTTTCTAGTTGCGTTTTCATAATAGTAGTTCGGTTTTATTTGCTAGGAGATAAAAATTCCAAAAATCAAAATTAAATACTACGATTTCGTGTGGTTAAGATTATGTGCAGTTTTAATTTGTCGTGACCGTTATAGCTGGAATAAAAATTAATTGATCATTAAGTATATTAATATTTCCTGTTAATAAGGTGAGATTATGTGGTCACTAGCAGGTCCGGCATTAACGGGCATGCAATTCATGTGGTGCAACTCATAAGGGCCGCTTCGAAAAATCGCCATCATGAAATTCCTGAAATCTAAGTGCTGCCTCGAACCCAAAATTTTCAAAATTGAAATTTTATTTTCCTTATAATTAACAATAATTTCATTTGGTTTTAATAATTGTGTTGCACAACCTAATGGTTTTAATCGTTCGGTTTCAAAAAGCAATTGTTATAGTTTAGGTATTTACATTATTTTGGCTCTGTGACTATTACAACCACGAGTCAGCACTTAGTTATTTAATAATAATTATTTGCTGTGGGTTTTAAGTTAAAGAACTAATTGGAGTGACTTGCAGAAATATAAAATAATTAAAAGTAAAATAGAAGTGTTACGAATGCTTTTTTAAATAAGATTATTGTTAATATGATAATTATGTACCTAATTACCTGGTAAATGAAGGTAAAATTTTTTGTTTCATATTTTTAACAAATAGGGGAAAGTAGTACGAGTTGATCCCTTGGGTTAAGATGATCCTTTGCGATTGTATTGAAACCATAAACGCTATCTAGTTTATTTCACTGGTAAAACATAGCTCTGGAAAACCTTCAATAGCTTAAATGTGGGTGATCCAATGTGAAGATTCTAGCATGTAGAGAACTGTGGAAATAAAGTGTTCTGAATGAATGGAGACATAAAGAATTAGAGATAACAAACCCTGGAACTTAAATAGTCGAAAAACACCTAGTATGTCAATTGCTGCGGTTTCCCAGCTACTCCGTCTCAATTTGATGAAAGAGGGACCTAGGAAACATAATAAGTCCTGAGATTGCAGTATTGGGGCATAAATAACCTCATCCTGGAAATCTCCAACTAGATTAAAAAAAGCATCGTAGTCAACTCTTCAAAAATGATTTATGCAGACATAATTATCTAGTCGGCAAACTGAAGTCAAATTTCTAGATTAAGAAAATTAGAATGTTACAGATTACCGAAAAATAATTTAACAATTGAATTAAAGCTAAGCGTTCATAATGTAGGAGAATTTTAAGTTTGAAAGAAAATTCTTTCTAGATTCAGAATTAACGGATATCAAATGTTAGAATTTTATGAATTGTATGCCATATTTTCCTCTTTTTACTCAAAAAGATAAAAAAAATGCAAAAAACGTTATCCGAGGCTATCCAGGAGATGGATATGGATGAGGATGTATTTCCTGGTTCGCTATTTCAGTTATGGGAGACCCAGTAGTTTAGTAAACCTTAGCATACCAATCAAAAGAAAAAACAATTTTTTTTTTCGAATTTCTAAAAAAGTGACCTTCAAAAAAAATATCTGATTTTTGGGAGACCTCATAAAACATGCTAAATTAACATATTTCAGTAAGAGACTCAAAAAAGAAATATTTTTTTTTTGTACCACCCTAATACTTATCTTTGGCTTTTCAAAAAATAATTTACCTCATCGAGAGAAAATTGGTTCTTACCTCCCGAAAAATTTTCGACCCCTATAATAGACTTAACGAACATGTCATAAAACTAATTTAAATGTACTAAGCTAATATCAAAACATAATTTAGTGGTTAATTTTTAACTTTACTCAATAAAAACTAAGAAATATTCATTAAAAAATGCAAAAAAAAAATCGTTTAATTCAAAATGACTAAAACAAGCTTCTATTGACCGGACATTAAAATGACGTCACAATACACAAACTTCTCAATCCCACGAACGTTTTCTTATAAGAATGTTTAGGAATATGCGAAACATAATCAAGGTCAATTTTTGAAAAACAATTGATTCGAACCGCTTAAGACGAGTCGAACGAAACACGTGAAGAAAAATCGATCTAAAAAGGAGAGTAAACCGCATCATGAAAAACCGCTTATATAATATATATTGTGAAAACCCGCTTCTATGGATTGTGAAAACTCGTTTCTATATATTGTGAGAAACCGTTTTTATATTTTGTGAAAACTCTTCTATATTTAAAATTGTGTTAATTTCTTCTGAATTTTATATTGTTTTTTTTTTTTTGGTTATTTTGTTAAGTGAATTAATGTTTAGTTTTTTGGTTTTTAATAAATCCGTTTAAAGCAAATTACTAACTAAATGTATTTAAATCGTGTAAACTATATGATAGTGGCTCAAACAAAAATATTTGTGACGTATTGCCCAGATACGTATTTCGATTGCCTATGATAGTAATATGCTATATGATAGTGATTTAAAATAAGGCGCTCAAAACGGGTGGACTACTTTTTACGCTAAATACTTAATTCAAAATCTTTGAAACATCAAAAATTATTTGAGAGGAACTATTTTTCCATCACTTTTTTGCTTATCTGTCTTCCGGGAATGATTCAGTACTAAGAATCCTTATACAGTGCTGAAAATATGCTCTAATAAGTAAAACACAATAAATTTCATCAAAATCAGTACAGTGGTTCCCTAAAATAGTTATACTGAAATAAGCGTGTTTAAAGTTGTTTTTTTTTTTGTTATATTCCTGTATCATTATCTTTCGTAAAGTATAGAAATATTATAATTTTTTTATTGTTACGAACTTCTACAAACTTTTAGAAAGCTTTTTTTAAAGTTACAAAAATAGAAAAATAATCGTTTTTTATTGTAGAATAGTACTTTAAGAACCTACTAGTGCTCGAGTGGTTAAGATGGTCACTTCAAAATTAGTAGATGTTGGGTTCGAAACTTGTATCGAGCAAATTTTCAAAATTTCTCGATTTATGGATTTTAATTATCTAACCCTAGATTCGCTAAAGACCTTGGTAGTTATAAAGTGACAGTAAATAATAATCTAATAAATAATACCTTACATAATATTATTTTGGGACATAGGTACTACATTCATTCATCTATGTATTTCCGGTTTCGTACTGTAAAAGTAAAGACCAAAAGGAAATTGACCAGAAATTATATAAATTTATAATTAGAAAAAAATATGTTTTTCCTCTTCAAAAACTTATAAACTATCAATCTTTAAGATACATAGCTTGAAGGCTTATATCGAAATGCTAGACGTAATTTTCTAATTTTAGATTGAAACTGGGAAAGTGAAAAATAAATTCTTTTAATTCATGCGTCTTCTTACTAGACCACTTATAAATTTATAATATTTTATCGAAAAAAAATAAATAAATATCAAAGTTAAACTTGAAATACTTCTGGTATTGAAAAATGGCGTTGAAATTTGAACTTTGAATTTTTCTTTTTCCAAGAAAAGACAAATAATACTGTTTACAAGAATTTTTCTAAATTAAATCTCAATTTGATAATTCACATGTTGGTTGGAAAAAAAACTCAATGACAAATTTAAGATAACTAATTTTTTTGCAACATTTTAAATAATCGTTTTAATTTATCAGTTAGCTTACGTGACATATTTTTTTTCGGATGTTATTTTTGAGAAGCGACAAATTTGAGAATTTTTTTTTTTAATAAATTTCTTAGAAAATGAACGTAATCAAATCTTGAAAATGTTATCAGTTTCTCATTATGTTATATTTAAATACAATTATCAAAAAAAAAAAAACTAATAACATTTTATAAACAAACTTTATGAGGAAAACATTACTGTTCCTAGAAATATGAAAAAAGACGGATTAGAATCGTGGATTTATTAAAAAGAAAACTAGACCGAATAGATTACCTCGATTTAAAGAACCTGGCCATTGATAGATGACGCTGGAGGGAAGACTTCCACCATGCGGAACACGAAAACTGCCGTCAGGCAGCAAACAAAATAAAATTTTAAAAAAATGAATGATGAAGATTATAAGATTATAAATGGAACGTGGTTCAATTCTTACATAATACTAGCTATTGAAAACTGACCAGTAGGCGCGGCTTAAAAAACATGGCTACGTGTTGTGTGCAATCAAAGAACTGCCAATAAGTTTACATTGAGTTTGTATTATTACTTTGATTTGTTTGTATTTCCTTAAAATGAAACTTTCGACTAGATTGACAAATTCAGCTCAGAAAAATTATAATTAATACAGAAAAAATTCTTTAAGCTTGACATTTACTTAATTAAACGTGGTAAAATAATGAAAATACAAGCAGTAATATGATTAATTTTACTATAGCGTTTTGGTTACAATGTTCTCATATAAAAGAACATCACGAAATTCAAGAATCAGTTTCGAAAGTAGGAATCAATTTTTGCTTTCTCTCCAAAAAAACTTTTGACTCAAACTAAATTACTACCAAACTTGAGTATAGCGAGAAAACTTATTTCTATATTTTCATGTGATTTACTACCATAACCATTTAAAACACAGTATACTTTACTTTTTTTTACATATTAACTAAATTTAATAGCTTGCATTTCAATTAAAAAAAATGTATTTAATTTTTAATTTAATAATATTCAACTATTTGTTATAGTTGTATAAGATGTATATAAAAGAGCACTAAAAAACTAGTACTTTTTTTGGCCATCAGATGTCGTGACTAAAGTATATAGTCAGTTTCCAACTACCCATAGCATCATCTTCACTACATAATATTAGTTCAGCAACATTTTGTTATAACTAAAGATATGTAAGACTAGAGTGAACTTGGTCATAAATCTGTCAAATATATGATGAATACCATCGGGTCCCCATTTTTTTTTCTTTTTTCGCTGGTTCATGGTTGTCATTAGAACTATTCCACTCTGCTCCATATGCTGACTTAGATTGGGAGAATATATTTTGTATAAATATGCTGTGAAAAGGGTACGAGCACTCGGCCAATTGAGGAGAAATGACAATTTAAATTTGACATGGGATTTTCTGGAGCACGTTCACTCTAGTCACACATCTCAGTGGGCTCCGCGCTCTGCTCGCTTCGCTCAACCTACCAAGTTTTCTCATATTGTATCGATTTAAAAGATAAAATTTTCTTTTCAGTTTTAATATACTAAACAATACTCGCGAGTCTGCGTGATGGTAATTTGTTTAAATTTCAATTGTTACCCCGCTTCACCGCTTTGTTTTTTGGTTCCTTAAGTAAGTGTCAAAGATTATTGAAAAGAATATTATTTAATTTATTTTACTAATTGTTTTGTCCTTCGGAAACAGTATTGTTTTTCTAGATAAATAAAATATATCTTTTGTCCTTTTTTGTACTTCTTATAAGGTGTATACAAAATTTCATGATCAGTTGAGTAGTTCAGGCATGAAAGCGTATCAAACAAATTCATAACTCATATTTATTATTATTACTAATCAATTGAATTTCTCATATCTTTTATTCGCTATTATAACTTCCATTCCTTACACAATATTACATATATTATGCAAAAAACGAGCGATACTTGTATAGTTACTCTATAATATAAGCACTTTTAAACCACTGTTAAAAAAACAAGAACAACAATATATAAACCGATAGAACTTAACAGTGTAAACAATTCCGTTGTACTGCAAGGTTTATAAATTACACAGATTGCCCCATTAACAAACAAAATGACGTTATCTAAAGTATTTGAAATATGAATGAAATACACGTATTGTATAGTGATTGAAAATTTGGTACAATTGATATTTTAGTTTAAGCTATTGAAACATTGTAACCATTGTAACACTATAACTTTAAAAAAAAATAAAAAAAATCAAGTGCGACTTCAATTAAGAATGTTATGGAAGTTTCTCAAAATGGTACCAGACAACTAAAAATTTAGCTAAATGTTCCTTATTTAATGCTTAAGCACCTGTGAAAAGTTTAAAGCGATTTACTAAGTCATTAAAAAGTTATTGCAATTTAAAAATACTATAATTTTACACGTAATCTTATGGAGATTCCGTAATCGAACAGACTAAATTTATTTTTAATAGCAAAAAAAAAATGCTGCCAGTTCCAAACTTTCAAAATATGTAGTTTAAACTTGAGGAAACTAATTTTGCATTTTTTAAAAATGTTTTTGACTGTAATAGGTTATTTCAACGTATTTTTTTGGGCTTATTTCAAATATGAAATCCATTTCCTTCCATCACGTAAAGTTTTCTCACAAAATGAGAAAATATATTAGGAATAAGTAGCAAATAACGCATTTTATTTTAAAAAATGTTTCGTTAATTATTTTTCCATGGAATAAATATGTTAAGTAACACGATAAATTGGTAACATTGATATTATATTATACATAGTTATAAATAAGGGTATTATCTATAAATTTTTTCGGACGAAACCAAGGGCCCAAAGTGAATAACTTTTTCTATATCGAAAATTGTAGTACTTCACCTCTCAGTACTAGCGCTGGTGTTGTTTTTCCGTTGGTAGGGGAAATGAACCGATACGAAGTTTATAAGTGAAAACGAGATAACAGAAATTATTGGTATTATTTCGCTCTCACTTTTAAACTTCTAATCGGTTTGTTTTTCTTACCAACGGAAGATAAAACGACACTAGTGCTAGTAGTGAAGTCCGGTACTACAATTTTCAATACAGAAAAAGTAGTTCGAATTGGGCCCCCGATTTTGGTCAAAAAACTACTTTTCAATTGTAGTTTGCAATAAAACCTTACGTGATGAACTTTTTTCATTATTTTTTCCATAGTCCGGGCAAAAATTACAATAAAAATATATTATTATATTTAAGACAATTTTACCATCGCAGGCCTGTTATTTTAATTCACTATACGGTTTTTAAGAAACAATCTTTAAACAGATCGAAAATGTGGTTTTCACTTGATAAATTAATAAGTGTATAAAAAGTGCACCAACTTTGTCGTCAGCTGAGACGTATATCGTCTTGTATTTAATACAAGCTGAGTTAGTACATTTGGTAAGATAAAAATGAAACGCATAATTCATCTTTGTCACACTCATGCGTACACGGTATAAAGGGAAAAGTATGAAATATGTCAAATAATTTATTTTTAAAATATTGATTTGAATAATATTCAGACAATTATCTTTCTTTTAAATGCATTTTAATTCTCATTATAATAATAATAAGCAAAGGTCAGTAATATGTATGCATATGTTTCGGCAAAAATAGACAAATATTGTAAACACATACGTGTGAGTGAAATACAATCATTGTTTCAAATTTGAACTGAATGATTGTCGCTATGGTTTCAACAGTCATTTTTATTCCATTCAATCAATGGATAATAATATGTATACGTCTTTGAGATTCAATTAAAAAAATTTTACTTTATTACGACGCGTTTCGACAGTTTTTGACTGTCATCATCAGGTAATAATAATAATAATCTTTTTGTCAAAAAAGATTATTATTATTATTGAATGGACTTTTAACAAAGTCCATTCAATCAATTGCCAATTTTTACTATTTGTAGTAATTTATTTGGGAAATCTAGATATGTATTAATGTGGATATTGTTTAGACTGTAAAATTCGAAAATATTTAGTTCAACGATCTTCTCCACGTTTTAAAAATTCTAACCGTTCTAAAGAAGAAATACATACACTGTCAAGTGTTTATGACAGTGTATATATTTCTTGACTGTTTGCTAGATATAACTTCGTATCTGATTCGGGATTTTTCGGGATGATCGAGTCCCCTTCCGATAAACGAAAAACATGTACCAGTGCTGGCTTAACTTGATCGATGCGATAGAGTGTTTTAGTCGTCCTACTACTATACATATTGCTCCCAAAAATCGGCCAGATTTCGTCCGTTTGAACCGTTCTTTCTCGCTAAACGTTTGCGAGCAACTTCATAATGTTACTTTAAAGCGTCATTTTTTTACGTCGGTAAAGAAGTATAAATTCAAAAGGCTTCTTGAAATATAAACCGCAATACTTCAATATCGTATAAAGATTGTTCACATAAAAAATAACTGAGTGTATATTCGTTTTTGTCAAAAATTGGAGAGACGGCTACCGTGCAGCGTTTGATTTGTTTCGGCCATGGTGCGACAGTGATTCGGCAACCTTCAAATTGTCACAAACATGGTTCCGCTAAGTTGCGGCGCTCAAAAAGCCATGCACCCGTGTTTCGGTGCTGGTGCTGCGGATTATTGTTTTTTACTTGGAACTATAGAATTTTTATTAAACCGCTGTTATCTAAACATATTTCCAGACTTTCCAGACCTCACTTCTGTGATTCTTCAAGTGGTAATCTAATTTTCTTAGATTACCCACCAAAATAGACGAATTTTAGTGTACTCAACACCAAATGTCATCGGTCTATCTATTCTTAAGATAAAAGAATCCAGCAGACAAAAATTTTAATACAGTAAAATTGCAATATGGCGATTGCAATAATTTGCAATAATTGAGAAATTAAAATTTATAGCTAGAGTCTATAGTTTTATATATCAGTGAAGATATAATCAATTACTTACCTTATAGAATATCGTATTACAAACGCAAATTGAAATATGAGAAAAAGAATGTGTTCGTTAAAGTCAAGTGCAATTGAAGAAAATAAATTGTCCTTGAATATGTCATGTGTATTAAATATAAATTAGCGAAAAAGTTAAAAAAATATTTGAAAATATTCTTCCGATTGACATTTTTGATTATAATATTTGTATTTTTTGTCATATAAAACTAAATTATTTTTTTTCAATATTCATTGGAAAAAAATGGACATAAAAGATATCTTGGCATTGTGTTTTATAACAAAAGTTTATAGTTTTTTAACCTCACGATTATGACCTTTGGCTACTAAAGGGCAAAGAACCAATTTAACAAGGATCAATAGTATTTGTTTTGGAAGAAAAATTGAATAAATTATAAACCAAATATAATTGTCCTAAATTTATTGGGTAATATGGTAATTAACTTTGTCTCTTTATTTTTTATAATATCAAAGTTAACATTAAATTTATTCGCTGTTTACCAAGCATATGCTATTTTTGGAAACTTTTGACATTTTTTGTTCAACAAATTGACATTTTTTGAGAAAAGCAAAAGGGAATTTATTGCATATACTTAAATGTTGACGAAATAAGTAAATATCTTTTATTTGATTAAACCAATTTGGAATCAATTTTCTTAAGTACATATACATTAAACTTAACTACTTAACTAAACTAACATTTCCTCAAATGAAATTATCTAATAACTTATTGAAACTTATATGTATACAGGATGTTAAATCATAACAGTGAAAATAATACTGTTCTCGTAGCGAAAAACAAATATAAGTGAAGAAAAATTCAAAAAGCTAATTTTGTATTAATTTTTTATTTATCCAACTTGAGGATGGGATATTCGGTGCATGTGGAATTTTATATTATTTATTGTGAAATATAATTTATTTATTTCATCAAATATTACAAGCCTGAGTAAATAACAAAAATGATGCTTTTTATTTAAAATATTTATTTTAAAAATTTGGAGTAGTTTTTCCCCTCTCACAGAAGGCTGACAGAAATGACTTTTAATTACGAATGTGAAAAAGTAGTCGGTTATTGCAAAAACCATTTATTTCTTCAATAAAAATCGATTTGGCCAATCGATTTTAACATTACACAGATCGATTAAATAAGAATCGATTATTTTGTTCATTGTTGATTTTTATGTTTTTACTTCCGCAACAGGAGGCTAGACAGGAATCCGGAATGATAAAAGTACTTAGTTTTTCCACCATTTTTGATAATTATTAATAAAGAAAAATTAGTATTTATAATTTCTAATTCATTACACTTACCGTAACATATACAGTAAAAAAACGTGTTTGTACTTATGTACGCACATGAGATATTATACTTATTTTTCGTAACTAAATTATTTTTATTCCACTGCCATAGCACCTTCTGGAAATGCCTGAAATGGTGCATCAGTTATTAGTAATTTGTAGTAACTAAAGTATGATACACTTTTAAACACAATTTTTACTTTTAAAGTCAATATAATTGGCAAATGTATGTTGGTGGCAAAGGCAGAGAATGTAAACACATTCATATGAGAATAATACAAATATAATAATTTTTGTCTCAATTATCAACAATCTGATTGTTGTCATTGGTTTCAACTGCCATTTCGTATTCATTCAATTCCCAATTTTTACCATTTGCCAGATCTGTCAGTATTGGGCTATGAATATTTCCCAGAAAGTTACTAGTTTTCAAATAATAGATTAAATAGGTGGCTCATGGTAATATCTGGCAACGTTGTATTTTCTACTTTTTTTGTTAATTCAATTTTAATGTCGTACAATTTGCTCTTTTGTTCGTAAATTTTCATTATGAATTAATTTACTCGTAAATTAATCTAAAAACAAATTAAAAATGCAACGTTGCCAGATATTGATTTCGCTTAAAGGAACGTGAGCCAAATTGATTATTATAGTATTTTACAATACTATACACAGTTGACTACTTATACAAATTTGTATCTTAAATATATTAATTAATTATTTATCAATACACCATGGTTCACTTGTTCGAAAAATAGTTATCGAAAACATTTACCTTATAGAAGTGGATTTTAGTTATAAACTATCATGTAGAGATATGAATAAACAGTCAGCTGTATATTGATACAGTTTGTCTACATAGTCAATTGCGTGTATCTACAGCATATACAAATAACGACGGAGTAAAAATTAAATTAATACAATTGTAATCGTTTGATTTGATTACTTCTTTATATGTATGTATTGATACTGATTTTTAATTCAAATATAAAAAAACATAATATAATATATTAATCGACTTTTGTTGCATAATCTTACATATTCCATTAAATAATTTGCAAAAATATTTTTTTTTAATCTATAGGTACTATTGTGTATTAATAGGGATATGGTTCAAACTATGAAAATTGAAAATGTTAAGTTCGACGATATCAATGTTTTAAATATAAAATAACAACTGACGGTGCCTGTTAGGACTATTATTTCTTCCTGGAACTTTTTAACTTCGTTGTCGATCATTTCAGTTGGTTTCCCCTATCGACTAACAAAAAACCTCTGCTAGCGGTCAACTCGGTCGACTTGAGTGCATTTTTTGGTACTATGCAAATCGCTCTCAAAAATCCACCTAGCTTTTACTCACTTGAAGTTTCTCGCTAACCATTTGCGAGCAACTTCCTACTGTAGCATCACGGTGTCACATTTTATTAAAAATTTAGTCTGATTATTTTTTCGTCTGATTCGTCTCTACCGCTTGGTTCCACTTGTTATTCACAAGTGTCACTATCTATTTCTTAATAATTTTCAAAATTTTAAGATATATATTTTTGTCATTATTAGCCATATAAATGCACCGAATATACAAAATCTTTATAAAAACATCATATCAATCCGATGTATCGTACGGTAAAGATTGAATAGATTATTACGCATCGATGTTTAGTGAATACTCCTATAACCAATTATATAACATACATGTATCAATTTTTGACTCCAGATAGTTAATATTGTGCAATAAAAAAAAGACGATGGTTTAGTTGTTCTAGTACTCAAAAATTATCCTCCATTTTTTATTATTTAAGTCAAAAATCAGGCGGCAAATGAATATGGAATGAATAAAGTATAAACTATATTATGTATAAAGGTTTTACTGTGTGATTTTTCATGATTTTTGGATAATTAATAAAATAGATCACAACCGTTAGTGTACAGGAAAACGGTATTTTATATTTCCATAAATTTATTTTCATAAAATAATACAGAATATTTAATATTCTTTGCATATTCTTGTTCAACTAGAACGCATAAAATAAAGTGTTTTCTTTTCTTGTCAATCTAGTGTTAATCTATTATTTACTTTTATTTTAAAGGTATTACACGATTTTTATTAGTTATTTTTTTCATGTCTTAAATATTTTTAACACCTTATATATATTGGAAAATGGAAAAGAAAAGTGCATAACATAAGTATAGGTATGTATACATAAGTACTTGATTAGGTAATTATGAAAGTAACTTTTCTTCAATTACGTACTCTTATGTATATTACTTCAAGCAAAAGTGATATTACGAAATTGAACGTTTTAATAACCTAATAATCTAATTTTAGCTACAATAACAATAATATCAACAAACCAGTATGAAACATTTTTCATAAGAATCAAATTAAACGGTTTTATTAATAATTTGAATATTTTTTTTTGCTTATAAATTTTATATTACGTTTGTCGTTTTAAAAGTTAATTTCTTTATATTATTACTAAACTATTTTTTTTAAATTTACAAATTGCAAGGTTTAGAATTTATAATATCACAATTATACAAAATAATTTGTATATAATAGATATTAATTTAAGATCATCATCAAATTATAGTTATTTATATCTGCTGCGTGTTATTTCAGGAAATCATTTAATAATGTATTGTTTAGTATTTCAATAATAATCAACTCGATAAGAGGACGTTTTTAACATTTTTTTTTCAATTTTATAAACAAAATAAGTTATTCATATAATTAGCTTTATCTACGGTATTATAGGGGAAGGGGTTTTTCTAGCGGATTATGATAACACATATACCGCATTTATAATTCTTTTATGGATATGGCTGACATTATATTCACAAGTTATCTAATCGATATCAGAATTTTTGAATTTTTTTCTGCATTTAAAACAAGGAATGGCATTCAATTCATTTTACTAAATAAGATGTATGACCAAAACATAGAAAATAATTTGAGTTCTTATACATTTAATATCTAAATACCTAACGGCTAGAAAATCATTTCTGCCTATTTGGCTTTTATGACCCTGTTTCTCAGGAACTAGTAAAATTATTAATTTGAACATTATTAGGTTAATTAAAAATTAAATTTCTAAGTCAACGAAATCAAAAATGACGGTTTTTTATGCTGCATATTTGACTCTCATAAGAAAATTAGGAACTAATGTGTTATTGCGTTGATTTTAAATTATGAAATCTAGCGAAAACTAAGTAGGTTTATAAGTGCATTTAACTTTTTGCAAAATAAATCGCATTTCTCAGGTTGTCTCAGGTCATCTGGTAAAAGATTCAGTTTTTTGTTTGTCGTTATCAGAGCTGTTAAAGTTACGTTGGGTATCTAGATACTAAATAAGTTACTTTTTTAAAATGTATCCAATGTTACTTTGGGTATATAGTTACTCTTTAATCACCCCATACCTATTAAGAACTGACCAATAGGTGGTACTTAAAAAACATGACTACGTATTGTATGCAACCAAAGAATTGTCTACAAGTTTACATTGACTTTGTATTATTACTTCAAAACATTAAATTACCATGTTTTTAAGACAATTATATCTAAAAAATAAAAATTAAATTATTAATTCAACATTGTATAAAATAATGAAAACGTGAAAACGCTGTCGAATTTATAAGTTCGCAGCGTTGATAACTTTAGTATGTCTCTGTCACATGATGTGAGTGAGCATGCGCGATATGCTCAACATTTTGAAAATAATTTATTTGACATATTTCATCCTTTTCCGCTTTATACTGTGTACTCCTGAGTGTGACAGAGATAAATTATGCGTTTTATTTTTATTTAGCCAAACATACTACACAACTTGTATTACATGCAAAACGCTACGTCTCAACTGACGGCAATGTTGTCGCACTTTCTTATACGAGTACACTTATTAATTTATCAAGTAAAAACCACATTTTCGGTCTATTTAATCTGTTAATAATTTGTTTCTTAAGCACCGTATAGTAAATTCAAATAATCTTATGCAACATTAGTTCCCTAAAGTTTAAACTACATATATTAAGAAAGGTTGCGATTGCTGGTAGCATTTTTTGCTAATAAAAATAAATTTAGTTTATTTGATTACCAGCTTACCATTTTATAACGTGTAAAATCATAGTATTTTCAAATTGCAATAACTTTTTAACGAGTTAGTGAATCGCTTTAAAATCTTCATAGGTGCTTTAACATTGAATAAGGAACATTTTCCTTGAAAATGAAATTAGAAATTCTTTTCATATTTAAATTCTCTCCTTTATTTAAGCATGCGCTTTGCAAATTAAGGCGTTACCAAGCTTAATTTTGTACAGCGCCATCTAAGTGCCGATTTTCAGAAGCTCTGATCACGTGATTTTCCCAAACGCCTAAACTTTTAACACAAAATTGAACTTCTATATAAGTCTCTCTTCTCTGATTAAAAGATACACTGCCTTCGCTTCTCAGTGTATCTCTTTCTCATATGTATCGTGAATGAGCATGCGTGGTAGACAATCTCAATTGAAATATTTCTTTTCGATGGTTGTGACAGGAATACTCAAAAAAACAGTTATTTCTCATAAATTTAATAAATAATAATTACAATAACGATAATAATTAATGCATTTCAACTTGCATTTCAGAATTTTAAACATTTTTTTTCAAATGTTGTAGTTAATACATATAACCGTATCATACGTTCTTTTTTAACACCGTAACAAAAAGGTATATTGTATATTATACATGTACTAAGTTGTACGTATTAGGCAATATATTAAGTAAATATATATTATATGTTTAGGTATTAAGATAATATATTTCTTATCATTACTAATTTAAGGAAATGAAAGTATGTATGTCTAATCCTCTATAAACATAATACAGATAATATAGATAATATTATAGAACAAAACAAAATTAAACTATGTATAATCTCTCGGTATCTAAGATACTTTTTAAGTTACAAGATACATTATTTCAGATACTTTTTAAGTTAAAAGATACATTATTTCAGATACTTTAAAGTAACTAAGTTACTTTAAACTAACTAAGATACTTTTTTTAACATCTCCGGCTGTTATGCAAATTTTATTATTGAATAAATTAGCAAGAGGGATATAAAGTAGTAATGACGTCTAAAATATGTTTTTTATTTTTAGGTGAACTTTATTATAACGCAATGGACTGCATTGGCATTGGCTCCCATGTTTCGAACGGTGCTACACCCGTCGAAGGCAAGTCCAGAGGTTCGGCATGGATTTGGACTAATTCTTGGCCTAATTTTCGGATATATTTGTTTTGGCGTGTAAGTGATGAAAAAAATTTTCACAATAAAATTAATAATGGAATAAAAATTTGTTTAACTTATACTTATAAAAAAATCGTTTGTAAAGGAATCGTATGAAGATCGTAGTACTTGAAACATGGTTGTTTTTTTAAAATAAAAAATCATATTTTTTCAAAAAAAAAAAAAAATGGTGCTTGTCTTTTAAGTAGCAAAAATGTTCAACCTTTCAAATTAAGCAAAATTGGGGGTGTCCACTGTTTACCTTTAATAATAAATTTACAAATTACTTAGTACAAGAATTGAGATTTTGTAGCTAAATTTTTATACTTATTATCACTTGTAATTAATATAACAAGCCACCTATAGTTTAATTTCTAAAGCTAATATGCTTTCAATGTATATTATTAAAAAATTGGAATTTCATTAGTCGTATCATGCGTACATCCAATGAAAAAAAAACGTGGGAAAAATTAGAAGATATAATGTCTGTAATTTTGAGATCAGATACTTGTTAATAATTCTTAGCCAAATGAATATTATTTTAATTTTTCTGTAAAATACCTGTTCTTTACATAAAATATATATGTTTTTCCATCATAAGTAGTTTTGATGCCATGCGATCCAAGAAATTATCGTTTTTTCACATTAATTAATAACTAAAAAAAATGACATATCAGTAAATACTCCTAATATTTTTAGGATTCTGTAGCCAAACAATAAATTATTTTTTAATCTCGTTCTGGTCTTTTGTATACTCATATAATTTTTCATACAGAATTTTACTTGAATAGTTAGAAAGTAATAGCACTACTTGAATGGAAATGAGGAAACATTTTACTGGGAATCGCTTTAGAATAGTATGGAAAAATTGCGAAAAAAATAGATGTAACATATCATTCAGGTCGCTGTGGAAATTGGGATCAGGATCGAT
Organism: Sisyra terminalis; assembly: GCA_958496175.1. NCBI lineage: Eukaryota > Metazoa > Arthropoda > Insecta > Neuroptera > Sisyridae > Sisyra > Sisyra terminalis. The sequence continues at coordinate 26,533,594 of OY292279.1, forward strand.
GCAGGTATGATATGAGCCTGTTAAAGATCGATGTATACATTTGTCTTGTATCATTTAATATAATATTAGAAAACTGTTGTCAATATATAAGTAAAAAAATTTACAGAAGACAACATATAGAATTGGTGTATTGGATACTTTGTTTAAATATTATCACAACAGGTTATGGGCCTAGCAGAGCCCTTGTTTGGGGAATTACTTAAAGCCACTTATCAAATTTTTCAAAATTTACAAAAAAATATATAAACGCTTTATATCATGTGCTTTTAAATCTGGGTGATTTGTTCGCCGTCCAAACGCTAAAAATTTGCTAAATTGCAATTTTTAATATTTATACTTCATGTATATTAAAGCAATAGTTCTTAACTGGGGTTCCATCAAACCCCAGGGGTTCGGGAAGTCAGTCCTGCAGGTTCGGCGGATATCATGTTTACAATTTTTCATTTTGTGCACTTACTACTTTTATAAATATATACCTATGTTTAGAATTTGAAAAAAATATTTTTTTCCAAGAATGGTTCGGTGAATTTCCATAAGAAATCGGTTAAACTGGAGTCAGTGCATCCAACAAGGGTAAGAACCACTTAAAACGTATTAAAGTGTATTAACCACATATTAAAGTATGTAGGAAACTGGAAAGTAATCTCTTTTTTGAACAAATAGTAATTCAATGCTTTTTATCGACTTATGGATTATTTCGAAGTAGTAAAGATATTTGATTATTAAAATAACTTGTTGACTCACAAAAGATAAGAACATATTATTTACTTTTTTGCAATATATTTTGATGTGGTGAAACAAGTATCAGAAGGAGTACAAATTCGACACTGTGCACACTTTTCTCAAGGGTAGTAACATAAAGTAGCTACCAAAAATATTTGCAGCATTTATCATCCATAAAAGCCGATTATGATTTTTAAGTTCAAATTTTATATAAAAATTTAAATGGTAAAAACAAATGAAATTTTTCATAAGGTCCAAATGGCGATTTTCAGATACTTTACTTAATCAAAAATAAAAAGATTTTTATTGATTTAGCATTAAAAATGTGTCCTCTAGATGTGAAAAGTTTGCTGGTATTAATGATTCAAAATTTAAAAAAAATGGCCTAATTTTGTAATTAAAAATTTCATTATTTTTGCATTATGCGAGCCAGGATGCTCCAGCCATTTGTACGATGGCAACTAAATCAGTCCATATAAGCCAACAAAGCATATTCCTTGACATAATTTTTTTATTTTAACTAGTAGCTGGTAAGATATGCATTTTCTGAAAAACAATTATACTACTCTTTCGAATCTTTCAACTAAACGCTTAAAAATCTTCAATAAATTGTACTTGACGTACCATAGATTTGTTTGCAGAAGATTTTTCCCTGCTTTTTTTTTGAAGTTTGGACCACAGAAATAATTTCGTGGTTTTATGCGGCCTACCAGTGGCCGAGTGGTCAAGATGGTCGCTTCAAAATTAGTAGAAGCCTACGGGTGACCAAGTGGTTAAGATGGCCACTCCAAAACTGGTAGGTGTTGGGTTCGAATCTCGTAGCGAGCAAATTTTCGATATTTTCCGATTTACATTTCCTTATTAAACCTAGAGTCGCTAAAAAGCTTGGCAATTATAATGCGACGACGAGAAATAACGATCAAAAACTTCATTTTGTACATTATATTTGAATAAGATACAAAATAAGATCTACTTTTATCTTAATATTTTATCCTACTTTAACCCGAAAGCTATCGTTTGAAGAACGCTATAATTCCTTTCTCTGGAACTCTACTATGCGTAGTCCGGTATACACCTGATAAAAAATTAAAATAATTGATTTAAACTTATTGTTGTGTATTTTTATAAAAATTAGATAATTGCTTTTATTCACCTCATTATCTCTCCTTGGATAATTGAAAAGATTAAATACTTCATTACATAAAAATTTATTAATAATTAAAGGTTTAAAATGTGGAACAATAAAAGTATCAACTCATGTAAAAATGTATTAATTATCGGTCTAAACCATTAAAAGGTGTTTTTAAGTTATTTACTCGTCACTTAATTTATGTAAATAATTTTAAGACCTACGCAATACAAAATATATCCACGTGGAAAAACATATTTGTTCAAAATATAATATTTATAATATTATTTCAATTACAACGAATTATTATCTTCAAAATTAAAATTGCTTATATTTAACTTTCCAAAGGGCAAAGGGTTTCAAAAACTTAAAGGCATATACACTAAAATTTCAAAAGAAAACTATTTTTCTTCACACATCAATTTTAACTTTTTATCAATTTAATTGAAATATGTTATTCTTTTTTCGTACCTAAGATTATCAAATGTACGTTATTAACTGAGGTTCCTCTGTTTTTATATATTTAGTTAATTATTTTATACTTTCCCATTCAAATACAAAATTTTATTAAAATCGGTTTAGCCTTTCTTGAATTAATTTCTAGAAGACCCACAGACAATATTGTATCATATTCACTAGTATTTACTTAGAATTCAACGTAATTTTCGTCATTTGTAATGATCTAATAATTGCTGAAATAAAATAAACCTTGAAATTTCGCATGACTAAATTTTCTCTTATGACTATTCCTTATTTATTTTTTTTACGCCTATGACAAGGTTTTTCTAGTGGAGAATATTGAGGATCCCAAAGACTGATTGATAACACCGGCACACAAAAAAAAAGTGCTCTGTACTTTTGACCGGACCTACATAAATCTACGTATTTTGACCCCCTGAACACGAATCCGGGAATGACAAACATGTTCTCGTTGATATCCAAACATATATTCCTCTAAAACTACCTGATAAACCCGTTAAGCCTTCCGAAGTTAAGTCTCTCATTAACAGTGTTCCTCTAAAAAAGGCTTCGGGTTTAGATCTCATTACCGCTTCAATGCTACAGCACATGCATCGAAGAGCTGCTATAATCCTCACTTCTTTTTATAATGTTATTTTTCGCAGTGCTTACGATCCTTCAAATTGAAAGCATTCGATAATTATCATGGTTCCAAAACCAAACAATTCCTCCTCCAATCCTTCATCTTACAGATCAATTAGTTTGGTTCCTCTTCTCTTCAAAATCTTTGAACGGCTTCTTCTTAAAATAATTCTTCCCATCCTGGAAACTAAAAATGTAATCGCACCACATCAATTTGGATTCCGTTCTTCCCACTCTACTACCGAACAATGCTTTAGAATAGTCGACACCATTTCCGCAGCTCTTGAAAATGAAGAGGTGTGCCTTGGGGTTTTCTTGGATGTCGTACAGGCGTTTGATAGGATGTGGCATCCTGGTCTTTTATTCAAACTAAAGGCACTTTTACCTACCCAGTATTTCCTTATCCTACTGTCCTACCTATCAAATCACTGCTTTAGTGTCAGATGCGAATCAGAATACTCGGACTCACTTTCCATTCGTGCTAGAGTACCACAGGGTAGTGTGGTCCTCTTGTGTTCTTGATCCTCTGCTATACAACATATTGTAACGTGACGTCTCAAAACTGTATTGAGATGGCGTTTATTCGATCTTTTAATTTCTTTTGGAAATAAATAATCACTTTCACACTTAACAGTCACTTTTTATTACACAATTACAGTTGTCAAAACAATCACTTAAATGACAATAATCACTTTTACTTCAAATCACACTAATAATGCTTTGTCGTAACGGAAATTCACAAATTTAACGGAATTTCTATACAGAACTGTCCCTGGGCTTGAGCTGAGTGACTTATATACCCGCAACCCAACATTCTAGAATGTACTCCATTGTTCGCCAACGTTCCACCACCTACTAGATGTTTCTAGAACAATCTATATGTACATTCGCATTAGTGAGAGAGGTAGAAGTCACTCAGCCAATCGCGTGCCGGCATGGCACAAAGAGAGAGACAGACTTAGTCCCTTTCTGTTACAATATATACTGCTGACATCCCAACTCATCCACAAATCTTTATTTCCCCTTATGCTGACGACACAGCAATCCTTGCCACTAACTTCGATCACATAAAAGCCCTCACTTCCGTGCAGCACCACCTCGATCTCATCTCTAGGTGATGTCAGAAATGGAAAATAAAAATTAACAATGAAAAAATTGATGACACCATTCACGTTAAGACGACTGACTTACCCTCCGATTTACTTTGACAATGACATTGTCATGACGTGGCCACCTGTAACAAGGACGGATGGGTGATGTAATTTATGGATGCCCTCTTATTTACATCCTATCATTTGTGAAGTATGAAGCTAAATACATTAGTTCAGCAAAATGAATAAAAAATTTCTTGGGTTAAAAGGAAATATACAAATCGAACAAAATCATAAACGCTTTTTGATACAAATATTTTCCGGAAATTGGATACAGAATTCTCATTTATAGACTTAGAACTCAGAATTTTAAACAATAGATAAGATAATTTATTGGCGTGACTGAATTATTAACGGCGGGATATCTTCATATACTTCAAATTTATTTAAAAAAAAAATCCGAAAACGGTATCCATATGTTATACCAAAATAAATCTTTCTATTATTCTATTCGTTTTGCAGAAACTAAAATATTGAGTTGATTTTTATAAATAAGGTATGTACCTAAGAAATTTAAGGTCAAAGAAAAAGTAAATGAGTGTATCGATGAAAATTTCCCGAAATATTTTTGATTCAAATCAATGATTACGCAATTAATTTCGTTTATTAATAAATCAATTTTGGCTGAGACTGAACAAATCTTTGGAAGTTGTCTCAATTAAGGAATTTCTTCCGCCGAATTGCTTTCAAATTTCGATATATTTAAATCGATAATAATATTTAATTTATAATATTTAATTCGATATATTTTTAGATTAAATATCTAAATGGACCCCATATATCTTAACTGTTTAGTCAAAAAGAATTAAAAGTAAAATAAAAATATATTTAATTCTTATAAATGCAAAAAAAATATGCAATGTCGGAATGATAAGAAAAGCAACCATGTTCTCTCGTATATTAATTAGTTCTATTTTTTGTATAACTATATTAATTTATGTTAATTATGATAAGCATTTGCAAAACGTACTTCTTTGTATTATTTATCTTTTTTTTTCTTTTTTCAGACAAACGTTGCATTTAGCCGGTCTTCCAGCTATGGCTTACTTCCTGATGCGAATCCTCAATCCACAAGTCATGCCAAGGTGAAATTTCTAATGATATTTAATCAAAATTAAATTATATAAATCAAAAAATTACTTATGCCATATCAAATAATCATTGTAATGATTCAATTTCTCTTCAACAGAATCGTACTGATTGTTACATTAATATACTTGTCGAGTGTTCATTTACATAGACAATTCTTTGATTACGGTGGATACAACCTTGATATAACAGGTAATTATTCCTTCATTTAATTGTAAACCCAAACTTTAAATTGGTAAAGCGTATATTAGATAATTAATGCCAAAGTATTTATTTCCACGATTGAATTGTTAAGTCCTTATATTTTAAAATTTTAGCTATGTATTAATGATGTCAAATGATGTTATGAAGGTTTGTCAAAATGCTACCAGACAACTAAAAATTTAGTAAAATGTTCCTTATTGAATGCTAAAGCACCTGTCAAAAATTTTAAAGCGCTTCACTAAGTCATTAAAAGTTATTACAATTTAAAAGTACTATGATTTTACACATAATCTTATGGAGATTCGGTGATCGAATAGATTAAATTTATTTTTGCCAACAAAAAGTCATACCAAGTATCCCAAATTTTCAAAATATGTAGTTTAAACTTTAGAGTACTAATTTTGCATAATTTTATTTCAATTCACTATACGGTTTTTAAGAAACACATTTTAAACAGACCGAAAATGTGTTTTTACTTCATTAATTAAAAAGTGCATAAGAAAGTACGGAAATACTGTATTCAGCTGAAATCCACCGTTTCGTAAATAATACAAGCTGTGATAGTACATTTGGTTAGATGAAAATGAGACGTATAATTTATCTTTGTCACACTCATGAGTATACAGTATAAAGCGAAATAGGATAAAATATGTCAAATAATTTATTTTCAAAATGTTAAGCATGTCGCGCATGTTTACTCACATCATGTGAGAGAGAGATACTAATGTTGCCAATGCTTCCAATCTATAAATTCGACAGTGTTATCACGTTTTCATTATTATATATAATGTTGGATTATTAATTTAATTTTAATTTTTTAGTTATTATTGTCTTAACAACTTGTTAATTTAATGTTTTATTTATGATTTATTCATATTAAAAAAATCTACATTCATAACTTTTGAGCATCAAATCAATAATATTTTGATTTGATAAGTTGAAATCAAGGCATATTCAGCCCCAAAAGTTAGATAAAATTTCTATATTTAAAAATTTTTGATGAAATTTCCAATTTTCTCTTAATCTAAATAAAGTTTTTTAAATATCGCCCTATTTGTTCGCCTCTTGGTACGCTTTACGACGTAATTATTCACGAATTTCTATTTTTGTGTACTTTTGTCTTCGATTGTATCTCCATAACATCATTATCTAACATCTAGTGTTAGCACGATCATCAGAATTCTTCTTTGAAGATTGAAATTACCATTTGCACTAATTACATAATTAACATGTTACGTGACAAAATTCAAACTCTTATAAAATGGATATACCAAAATTACAACCGAAATATTTGGGAGACCGGAAAGTAATGTCCTTTTTTTAACGTAAAATCAAAACACTAAATTTTTAAACAAATCATAATTTTAAATCAATGTTATAATCACCCTCGATATCATAATTTTTTTGATATCTAGTGTACAATTTTTTAATGCCAAATTAGTAAAAATCAATTAACTATTAAGCAAAATATCTGAAAATCACATTTTGAACATCAATTAAGTTCCCAATAATTTACCACAATAATTTTGGACCATTTTGGTTGGTGATGCAATACCACCCCTCCCTCTTAATTTATTAATTTTTATCCATGGCTTTTCTTCTGCAGCGGGGTCTTACATTACCGTGTTGCAGAATATATTTTACTCTGTTGACAATTCTTAAGCACTTTTATTGAAAATTTACTTTTTGTAGTTCTGCTGAACATCAGTTAAGCTGGTATAAATGACGAACCCAAAATTGAAGTGTTTCTGTATTTAAGCGACATGTTCTCTATTCTTTATCTAAATTACATTCTGTACATTTTTTTAGCATATTTTTTGCCATTCTTTCTATGAATCTATTTAATCTTGGATAATTGGGACTCGACGTCACTATCTTAAATCCCCAATTCATTGAGTTAAATGACATGTTATCAGCCCTCATAATTTACGGAATCTCATGAATTGCAAATATTGACTTACAAATTTTAATTACTGCGAAAACAGATAACGATAAGTAACTTTAATTAAATCAAACCATTTTGAATAATAATCTGTCACAGTTAAATTATTTTTATTAATTTTATCAACAATCAAAGGTTTTTTCTGTTTATTTATATAGTATTTTGCGTATACTTCTGAATTATTACCATTAGTATTGACCTTCTTTATCAAAATTAGCATTAAACAAGATTTATTGCCCAAAGTTGGTTCAAATTCCTTTTTTGTTATAAGAAATTTTATAAATATAAGATTGGACTTTATTTTATATTTCTGCTCGTATTTAATTTAAATTTACAGTTACTGGTATTTTTTATCAATGACTCCTCCATCCAATTTACTGAGTTACAATTTTTCATACTAATTGTGTTGCAAAATAAATCTTCATTTTCTTCGTCTTGTCGAATATGGTGTGTGACTATTGCTCCAATCTCTTTTGACTCGTATATGGGCAGGAAATGGATCCTTTAATGACATTTGACGCACCCCCTTCCTTAGCTGGGCATACTTCTTTATCTGGGGCATGTTAACGTCCACACCAGTGGCAGTTGATATTTGTTGGTATCAGAAACCGTTTAAAATTCTGGGTTCTTTGTGAATGTAAACACTTTTAAATTTAGACACTATTTTCTTGCACTTCTTTTCAGCCAGTCATTTGGTTAACTCGGCTATCCTCAGTCTTTCAATCACTATTATTCCAATTTCATGTCTCCTTTTATTAGTATTTTCTGTTGTTGCTCGTCCATTAAAGGCCATCCATAAATTATGTCATATTTGTGGGGGGATCAACGAAATGTGACACCGTGTGAAAATGCCCAGGAAGGGGGGGGTCAAAAACTATAGAACGTTACCTGTTAAAATTTAAAATATTAAAGTCCATGGACACAAGATGATTAAGTTTTAAATCTTTTGTTAACATAATCAATCGCTTATCGTTCCTTTTGTTTTCTATATTATTTAAAATATTTGACTCTAAAGAATTTTTTTCTCTTCTTTAAATTAACCATTAGAATCCAAGTCTTATAATCCCATTTAATAACAGAAGCTTGGCGTGATAGAAACTACTCCTAATGGAGGAACAATGAAATTTGAAACTAATGTTTTATTTTAATTATTTGTAATTAAAAAGATGTATGTCGTCACACTAAAGGAAAGGAGGCTTCCAAAATGTGACCACCTGTGACAAGGACGAAAGGGGGAGGGGGTAAAATCGTAAAACTTATGTGACGCCATTTATGGATGGCCCCTTCAAACCTAACGCTAACCTATCTCTTACTGATTCTTTTGAATCTGTGAACATACAATTTATCTCTAAATTGTAAAAAATTAATAAAACTGTTCACCATCCTATTTATTACGTATATAAAATGAAATCTTGCATATAATAGTTATTTTCGATACATATGCGTAAAGTGAGGTTTTCTAGTAGGATGAAATTGGTGCACGAGCTAAAGGGACTGATTGTACACAACGAGGTCGAGTGCGCTGTGTACCCCCACGAGGCCGCCAGGCGAGTGGGGGTAGGCGCACGAGATCAAGTTGTGTATGATCAGTTCCTTTAGCAAGTGTCTCAATTTCGTCCTACTAGGTACCTCACTTTAAGCATAAGTATCGAACAAAATTTTTTGTAACAACTGCTTCTAAAGTTCAACAGAAACAGATTGAGAAATTAATTATTGTTATTTATATATGAAAAATTTCAACTCTATAGTAAGAATAATTATAGAAAAATTATGAATAAAAACAACATTTTAGTTTAAACTACAGTCTAAATAATTACCTATATTAATTATTTCTTATCAAAGTTTATTTAGGTATCAATTTATTTTACTTTTGCGCACTGTTATTTACTTTTGCGCACGATTTCTCTACTTTCGCGTACGCTTGCCACCACGATGAGAAAACGGCTCTTTACCCCCGCCACACAACGCACGAAAGTTCAACTTTAGAAGCAGTCGTTACAAAAAATATTTTTCTTTGGTTCACAACAATTTGCATTTTTTTTGAAACTAAGAAGGAGAAAAGGAATTTACAACATACATCAAAAATAATTAAATTAAGATTAAAGCAAGTAGATATCTAGTTAAGAGGCCTTTTGAACGGTTTACCGACCTGTGGAAATTAAAAATGAATACATTTGAGTATATGGAATTTAGTTTGACATTTTATACACCTATCCTAGGATCCCAATGTATTAAAAAAAAAAAACAAAACTTTAAAATTTATCTTTTCTTGATTCATGAAATTTCTGTTTTTTTTTTCATGCATCGTGATCCCAGGAGAGATGCGTACAGTGTTTAACCAAATTCCCTATACGTAACTCGAATGTATTTTCGGAAATCGACAACTCTTTCAATTAGATACTTTCTTGTTTAGGCTCAAGTCCCTTTTAAAACAACTTGGTACATTTCTCTTTTGTGGCTTAATTTTCATTATGGACCGATTTATTCGCGAATTAAATTTATTGTTATTTTGGGATGGATTTGCTGATTAGTAAATATATGGTGATTAGTTGTAAATCTTTATTTTATTAACACATGTATAGTTTATAAATTCTCAGACAATACTAACTAGATTAACTACTTACACTTCTTATTTATGTCGGCAGATGACGCCACACACAACTCAAACGTAGGATCCAGTTTATCAATTTACTATAAGCAACGTTTCTTGATTATTTTTGGTACACGCTACAAAATGCTTCTCCTTTTTAATTGTTTTCAAAAAATTATTATTATTAATGACTATTTTTAATAAAAATATTAGTTCAAACTTCTTGATGTAGAAAATGTATGGTTCATTTCTAACAACTTATTATATTTCATTGTTGGAATACAGCTTACATTTATTTTGGTTTTTAGGTCCGTTGATGGTCATCACTCAGAAAGTCACCACTCTGGCGTTCAGTCTTCACGATGGTCTTACACGAAAGGAAAGCGAATTGTCGGAAACTCAGCTATATAATGCCATTAAAAAAATTCCATCACCATTGGAATATTTCAGTTACATATTCCATCATCAAACGTTGATGGCTGGACCGATATTATTTTATAAGGATTACATTGAATTTATCAATGGCACACATTTCAAAAATGTCATAAAGTTATCTGCAAACGTAAGAACTTTACACAAATTAAAACCGTTTTATTTTCATTTAATTTTATCGTTTTAGGCTCAAAATAATAATTCCAATGGATATCATAATACTGATCTGCAACCATCTGCCTATAATGCTGTTATTAAGAAGGTGGCCGGTTCAGTTATTTGTGCAGTTGTCTATTTGAAGTTAACCGACGTTTATTCGATTCATAGAATCGCTAACGATGAATTCATATATGATACGTCTATCTTTTATAAATTGTATTATTTGAACGTTGCAACGATGTTAGTTCGGTTTAAGTATTATCATGCATGGTTATTGGCAGATGGAATTTGTAATCATGCTGGAATTGGATTTAACGGCTTCAATACAGACGGTACTCCTCGGTGGGATAAAATTTCAAACATTGATGTGTTTGGTTTTGAAGTAAATACATTTATAGAGAATATTTATTCTTGCAGAAAAGTTAAAAAATTTCTGCTAATAAATATTCTCCTGTATTTGTAGGGATATCAATTGAAATTTTGGTTTTAGTTTGGATTAAGTTTACGTGATGGAATTAATGCGTGGAATAAAGGGACCAATCAATGGCTGCGAATGATTGTCTATGAGAGAGTGAAGAAACACGGAACTATCTTAACATATGCATTATCGGCCATTTGGCATGGATTTTATCTAGGATATTATCTTACGTTTGCCAGTGGTGCACTATTCACTATCGCTTCCAGATCGGTTAGTTGCTATTATTACCAAAACTGCTATTTTATAAATGTATAGCTAAATATAAAAAAAACTTTACTCATGGTTTTCTCGTTTTAAAACTCGTTTAAAACCAGAACAAGAAAAATATTTGATCTCACTATGTTTTTGCTCTGAAAGGATAAAGATTAGTAATCATCAAACTCTACAATTTTGACTCTTTAAGCGGAAATTACTGTCCTTTGTGAAGTCTTAAAAGGACAATATTTTCCTGTATCTTTTATATTTAAGTGTTTTCAATGTTGTTCAATTTTTAAACTGAAAAGTACCTTCATCTAGATTCTAGGCTTTAAAATTTAAAACTTTTTGTTAAATTCATTTATGTTTAACTAACCGGTTTTAGCAATCGATTATGAAGAACAAAGAACTGAAACTTGGAGTATGGACGTATATTTTTTATACTGACATCCTCCTTAATTGGTCCAAATATCTTTCTGGTACCGATTTACTACTGTTATCAAAACTAATTACTTTGGCTTTTTCTATATTTTTCGATTTTATCAACATTTTTGAAATATCAGAAAATTATTTACTATACTGTCTTCAAATTCTAGATATAATTTGATTGATTGTGGAAAAAGGTTTTCCTTAAAAAATTATTATAAATCTATACATAATGGTCCATATTTTGTAAAAAAAACTACCATAATTGTTCTCGTTTTCCCACCTATTCAATATTCTTTAAATCTCAAGAAAATTATTCACTGGATTTTCAAATTGTAATTATATTTTGATCATTTGGAAAAGTAGTTTTTCTTACTTGTATTAAAAGACTCAGTATGAAATAACTAATGAACAGCTTAGATTTTACATGCACTAAACATAACTAACCAGAATTGTTAAAAAATAAAATTCAATATCTTATAAGATAAAATGATTAACATATTTAATTTTTATTTTCAGATACGAAGATCAATCAGGGGCTATTTTACGAACAATCAAGTAGTGAAGGGCTTTTATGATTTTCTTACTTGGTTAACGACTCGCATAGCATTCGGTTATATTACTTTTCCGTTTGTAATTTTGGAATTCTGGCCGAGTATTCGTCTTTACCTGTAAGAACCTTTTTTTTCGTAAAAAATACACGTAGAAAACGTGATCAGACAAAACAAAACACTTCTAATACTTACGATACTCGACCCTCGCGAATTTCAAAAATATACTTTTTGGAATTATATACATAAGTTGAAAAAACGTAAGTGAAATTGACTTAGTGTTTACTCACAAAGTCATGCTATTCTGGAATGATTCCGTGCATTTTATTGGTTCGGCAAAATCGTCAATTTTTTGAACATATGTTGTGGAAAGAAATGGTGGTGTGTAAAGACTATAAATATAACGTGTTTTGTTTTGTCTATGTTCTGTTTTGTCAACTCATATAAAATGTAAATTTTTATTTCAGACGTATGTACCTGTGCCTTCACATTGTGGGTCTGTTGGCAATTTTCGTTTTGCCACATTTTACCCCTAAAAATGTAAAACGTGATCCTAAAGTAGCTTCTGAAACAGTGACCTTAAAACCCAAAAACGCAGCGACAGCGACAAATGGTGTTCACAATCATCATTCACATAGTGACTGAATTTTCTTACTTTAGATTAATAAAAAAATTACATTAAAAACATTTGTGTTCGATTCAAAGGTTTTTAAACTAAAACCCAATACAAAAATATTGTTTGAAATGTTTTTTTTCGGTTGGTGTTCTAGGTTGAAACTTTTTTGGTCGGACGCATATCTAAATAGAATGATATGATGTTGCTTGCATTTATAGCTAAATAAACTAAATGTGCATTCAATAAACGAAGAAGAGTATAAAATTATTTTTTAAAAAAAATAGTCATAAAAGTTTTATATAGAAAGGAAACCAAAAGAACTTATTAATATTCTAAATATGGATTTAAAGGAAGTAAAGACTTTGATAATAGTTTAAAAAAAGCACAAAACATATCAAACTAACATTTTTTTATTTTTATATTTGTTTTCTTGTTCTATTCTAAAAAATGTCGCGAAATTCAAAGGATTTAATGGACATTAAATAAACAAATTGTTTTAAGTAATTTATTAAGTATTTTTAAACTAATACCTAAAATATGAATGTGATAATTGCAAAACTTAAACTGATAATGGATAAACTAAACGTATTGAAGGACTTATAACTGTAAAGCAACAATAGTTATGTATTTTTATAAAAAAGATGAAGTATCGATTTTGAAGAAAAATGCATTTTATTAATTGTTTTCTTTTTTGAATAACTTCATTTATAATTAGATTATATTCATGTTACATATAATATAAATATATTGAAAATAACTAATTAAATGTAAACGAGCTATTTATAATTATAATTTTTACTTGTCTATAATATTTTACAATGAAGTATCTATATTTTTGATGTTTTATCTAAGAAAATATTAAATTAACAAGAACTTTCAAATTAACATTTCACAGTGTATTTTTTACGCAAAAGTAATGCTATCCTTTTAACCTTTACAATTTACTAGAAAATATATCATTATTTCTTTTTTAAGTAGAAAAAAGCCTATATTGACCAATTGAAAAATAAAAAATCCCAAGTGCAACGTGCTCAAGGTATTCCATACCAACTCCACATACTGCCAACTTTGTAACTTCGATTTTTTCCTTGTCTGCATCTTGAAAAAAATATTCATAATTTAGTTCATGTTCCTCTTAGGGACGTCAATATCTGGCAACGTTGCATTTTCACCTTTGTTTTTCTCTTTTGTCGCTAAATTTTTATTATAGCCCAATTTATTCGCGAATGAAATTAAAAACAAAGCAGAAAGTATAACGTTGCCTGATATTGACGCCCCTAAAAGAAACATGAGCCTTTACCTCATCTTTACACATTATTTGGGAAATAGTTGAATTCAAATATTAGGAAATTGTGTTTTATTCCATAGAGCTTTTTTTAAGTTTTGGTTATAGGGTATAATTATTATTTTAGTTTATATTATATTAGTTATAGGTATAATTATTCTCAAAATATTCTAAGTAAAAATTGGTGACAAAATCAAAGATAGAAGAAATACGTATTGAATTACTCACAATACAAAGATCCGTATTATAAAACACCTTTCACTATAAAAACGCTAAGCTAACAATATATTTAATACTAATAATTTTTAGTTTTAAATATAGTTACCCAAACGTAAGGTATTTATAAGTTCGTTGAGTAATTGAACTGTTTACTTTGTGATTATTGCTGTTCCAAATTTTGTAAACCCTACAATTAAAAGTAACCTAACGAGTACTCTTAGCATATTTAAGGAAAAATTAAAATTGGTAAGAGAGTTGAAGTACCTGGGCGTCATCTTTAACAACAAACTAACTTCGGGAATACACTTCAAAACCACTGTAGCCAAAGGAATAAAAGTACTTATGATGGCAAAGAGAACCTTTGGAAAGTTCTGAGATCTAAACCTATGAATTATACACTAGTTGTATATAGTCGTAGTCAACCCAAGAATAACTTATGGATGCGTAGTTTGGTCGAAGACACAACAGGTACCAATAAACAGGAAATTGGGCAATATCCAATAACTTACATGCCTGTGTATAATAGGAGCTATGAGAAGCTCACCAACTGCGACTCTGAAAGTATTCTTAAGCCTCCCCCCCTAACGATAACAGCTTTGAAGTAGGTGAAAACAGATGCTTACAGGCTACGAATGAACTCAATGTGGAAAGAATACGACTACGGTCATGCAAAAATCAATAAAAAGATAAAACACCAAATACTTGAAATAGCGGCTGATCATAGGTATGATGCCGTGATTTGTTTGTCGCGTCCTTCTCATTGACAATTAAGAGACCATAGGAAAAATGGTAAGAGTATGAAAAAAACATGGCATGGTACCATGACACATGTATTGTCTGGTATACGGATAGCTCAAAATTGCCCGGGTTGGCCCAGGTGCTGGTAATTATGGGGAGAGCTTAGGGTAAGAAATATCCATACCTCTGGAGAATCCCTCTGCAGGTGAAACTGCTTCTCACGTTGTATGGATATGTTGTGCTTTGAATGAACGGAGGTATAAGGAATCGGAGATAATAAACCTTGGAACCAAAATAGTCGAATAACACCTAGTATGCCGATTGTTGAGATTTTCCCAGCTATTCGGCCTTAACTAGGTGAAATAGGGACTTCGGAAACACAATAAGCCATAATGCTGCAATTTTGGGCCACAATTTACCTCATCCTAGAAAACCTAACTAAATAAATAAAAAACCCAACGAGTAAAAACAAAATTCTTTCTCCTTATACTTCAGATTCCTCCTCTTTGTCATAATGAAACGAATAAAGGATTTAAAGAGAGACTTCTAGATCATTTTAAAGCATTAAAAGTGATCAAATGTGTATTGCAAAGTATTTCATTTTTCTAAAACTCCACAACATATTTTTGTCAAATTAACAATTTTTGAAAGTCTTTAGTAATCTAATCTAATACATATAAATAAAATTGGAGTGTCTGTTTGTAATATTGAAATAACCGCTTTTTACTACATGCATATATAAGTATAAACGGTACTTACACCAAAATAACATTTTTTTAAATTTTTGTCTGTCTGTCTGTTTGTTCCGGCTAATCTCTGAAATGGTTGAACCGATTTTGACGGGACTTTATTGGCAGGTAGCTGATGTAATAAGAAGTAACTTATACTACTTTTATTTTAGATATAAAAAATCTTTTATTTTAGCAAAATAAAGTATTGCTGCAATTGAACAATCAACAATCGAAATTTTGAATTTAATAAGTGTAATTAATAAATAAATAATTAATTAATAATAAGTTTCTGTTTTTGTTATATCATTTTAATAACAGCATTTTAAATAACGTCATTTCACTTAATTAAAGTTTTCACTTAATTAGTACGATAGTTTATGTAGTAGGTACTTATACCAAATACCAAAGAGGCGGTTTTTAATTTTTGTTTGTTTCTCAACAATCAAACTTTTTAAAATCTAATTTTAATGAACCAATGATTGTGACCTGGAGCAATTATATATTCTGCTGAAAGGGAGCAATTTTTTGTCAAATATTTGATTATTAATTAAAATATAAAATCTTCCAAACTAACTTTTCTTCGGTATTTCGAACAATTTGAAAATCAATTATTGTTATTTTGACAATAAATATTTTAATTTACTTCCATGCTTTCCACCTATTTCCAACAATTTTGTATGTACAACGTCCAAATGAGCGAAATCGAATTGCTTTTTAGTCATGATAATCAAAATATTAAGGTCATATTTTTTTTTTTCGTTTTAAATTGTATTTTCCAATATAAATGCATATTTGTGTCGATGAAATTTGGAAAGTGTTTTTCTTATACGATGCTCATATATAATAAGAAAGAGTTTTTGATAATTCCTCCTCTAAACGAGTGAAAAATGGGGAAAAAGTTTGTACGGCAAAACGTCTAATAAACAATCGAAATTTAAAATTTAATTATCAAAGTACCGTTAAAAACGAAACGTAATAACCCTTTATTATAAAACAAAGTTGGTTTAATATTAGAAACAAAAACTTGGGGTCTGCTTAAAAATTTAAACTCTGATAGATATATCTGAAAATGGCTAAGTTTATAATTGATCATTAAGTTTTTGGCTTTCACATATTGTAAACCTGAAAATCCGAAATACGTATTCACAAATAAATACATTAATGAGCGAATATCGATTAGCGAAAAAATCGGCGAACTTAAAATGGTTTAATTATATAGTTTAAATTCAGATATTTTAATAATAAGTGCATAGATACACAATGGTTATACTTGATTATGGAGGAACAGGGTTTTGTGCAATTGAACAAATTTTAATTTCGCGGTAGTTTTGTACATTGCAGTAATGTAATAGTTTTGAGAAAAAGGTTCATTCGGGAGTCGAGACAATGAAATGGGATTTCTACTAATATTCTAAATCTAGACCCTTTGCTTCTGTTATTTTAACGTGAGTATTTTGATAACTTTTTACTGTTTTAAGTCAATTATGACCGACTTTATTGAACTTGGCGATATTGTTTATTTATGTATAGATGCTGATTGATTTACGGATTATTTGGTTCACGGTAGGTATACGCAATAGCCCATACTCTTTTTAGATATTTAAAAATATTTTTTGAATATTAATTAATTATTACATAGAACTATTTTATTCTAAGCAATATTATATTAAATGTGTCTTTTTAAAGTCAACAAAATAGTGTTTTTAAGTATGATTATATTTTTCGCAAAACAAATAAAAAAAATAAAAATTTTCATATACCACTACAAATAGCAAACCTAAAAAGAAAATATAATCTACACCTACGTTACGCAGATGAAGTCGCGGGGATCAGCTAGTATAATATAATATTGTATTACTTCATTGTTTTTATTTAATTTTTCTTTGTATAGTTGAAAAGTTTGATGGGTGAACAAACTTATTTCAATTTTAGGGGGACATATTTCACGAACAGTATATTAAAATGATAAAAATACTTGGAAACTTTGTTACCATTTTACTGAATTATAAGGATGGTATCGATGTTGCCCAATTTTCTGTACACTATTGTATAGCGGTTCATAAAATACACCCTCTTTCTAAATTTCATCTGTATAATGCCAAAAATCAGTCCTCATCAAAAGTAGATTCTCAACTATTCGAATTCTACTTACTAGTAAGGTGGTTTTAAAAGAGTCAAATAATCAAATGTTTTGATCAAATCTAATCTAACTATTTTGAAGGCTAAAAAACTGAACTGAAGTTTTGGAGGACCTGAATACAGTTCCGGATCTTCAATTTAAATTGCCATAACTTAAGACTTTAAACTAAGATAAATTTTTATCATAAGATTTTAAAACTTGAGATGTGGCTGAGATTAGCTGTATGTAAGAGGTTTAAAAAAATATTTTTTAAGTAATTCACTCTTTTGAATTAAATATTAAATTGCTGGAAGCTGGGGCTAGTATAATTTTGAATAATATTTTAGCTTCAGTTCCTTCAAAATCATTTGGATCCATGGTTCCAAGCTCTGGCTCCCCAGCCCTAATTCGAATAATGAAATTATATTTTGTCGATTTGATAAGAACGTTTACATTTGATTATAAAAATCATCGATCTTAGTGCTATTAGGTTGTTCGGAAAGTTGTTTGTTTTTTTCGGGAACATAAGGGATAATTTTCTGATAGTATACAAATATTTTATTGAATTATATATTGTTCAGTCTTGTCCAATACCTTCTCTCGTCTTTCAGTAGCAGCATATTTTCACGTTCATAAAATGCTGTTCTTTGATTACTTTGATTTCAAAAAGCTGATCCAGGTGAATTTTCACCTCCTCATCTGACGTTAAATTTTGCTATCTTAAAAATTTTGTACGTACCAGAACAATATAAATCTGGTGAATATGATATCCCTGTTAAAAAAGGCATTTAGAGGCATTTTGAAATCTTTACATTTAAAATTTCTTTAATAACTTTAAATATCTTCTAATGGGTTTTTTGATCATTAAAATGTCTTTAAATGCTATTTCCTTACCACTCCAAAATGGTGGAAATCCAGCTGAAGTAATGATTGAACGCTAAGAAATCATGAGATAGGGATATATATATATATATATATATATATACATCAATTAGCATACTTTTAATATATTGAAAATTAATGGAATAGATTTATCGGCCTGACAAAATAGTACAATCTAACAACAGAAAAGGTTCTTGAAATGTCAATATTTAAGACGACTAATAATATTTTAGGCGATAAAAAAAATTATTGCACGACAAAACTGTGTATTCAACGACAAATAAAAATATTCCATGACAAAAAATTGTATTGCATTAAAAAATTCTTAGAACGACCAATGATATATTAGTATAATATAAACGCCAGGAAAATAGATATATTAGCGACACTAGGTATTAACTTTAGGCAAAATATAATATTTCTTGATAACGTATGATTTGTTTTGAGTTTCGGTTACGTAATAATTTGGTAGTAATATCGCACAAATTTATATGTAATGTAGTGCCGCCATACATAAAACTGCAAATAAAAATTATATAAAGTTATCATAAAAACAGGATAAAAATAAAACAAAGTTTTTCTATTGTTCAATCAAAGCTTTTTAGATTATTTGGACGTCCGCGCTTACGCTTATGACCTAACGATATTAATTTTTAATTAATTGGGTACATTAACCAACTTAAGTCGTACCTTCATCCTCAAAACATGAATACATTATAGATGTTTTCGTACTTCTCAAGTCTTAATGGTTTCTAATAGTAATATTTTATTGTTCCATGATAGCCAATAGGGCATTTGATTTTCTTCAATCATATTTTGTACGCAAATCGAGTTTGAAAGACTAAAAAGGAGAAAATTAAAATATTTAAAAAAGATTTTAAAATTCGCTCCTATGGATAAAATTCGCAAAAAAGGTAAAAAAATATATGTATGAACTGAATCTTTGTACCGATTGCACCATCAATATTAAAGCGATATTGGCCAATTAATGAGAATCGTAAGCTATCTAGTTGTATATTAAAGCGAGGAATAATCCATATTACCAAATTGTAAACAAAATTGAACCCCTAACTTTGATGCACAACTAAATAGCTTACGCTTCTCATCAATGGGTTTATATAGCCTTAACTTTGATGACGCAATCGGTATGAAGTTTCCATTCTTATATTTTTTCTTATATTTTTTTAATATTTATTCTATATATTTTTTTTACCTTTTTTGTGCATTTTATCAATCGAAGAGGAATTTTTAAAAAATTGTTTAATTATTTTTATATTGCTTGAATATTGACATATATAAAATTACAGTTGGCGTGAATTTATAATATTAAAAGCGTGATTTGCACAAAAAACGTAATCTAGCGTGCCAATATATATTCCCCAAAATTCACTAAGTATGCAAAAACTATATAAAATATTTTCAAACAATTTAATATTTAAGCTAATCGAAGTTATTTGAAGTAAATCAAAGGCGTTTATTAAAAACTTAATAAATTTAATGCTACGAATTTGCCATCCCCACCTGGTAAGTTCTGGAGAAAAAAACATAGTAGAACCTATTGGAAGAAGGAGTCGTGAGATCAGCTGTGTCATCAAACGTAGCAAAATAAAAATTAAATTGAGGTCTACTTTTAAATCTTAAAAAAATATTAGTTTATATTCTCAATTCTTAGCTGTTTTGAAATTAATATAATCTTAATTAAGTTATTATTTACAAATACTTTTATAAAGCTGTAATTTTTATATCGTAGTGAAATAAAAATGACTCAAATATACACTACGAAATAGAATAGAGCATGTGGAAACGTATAGAAGTCAATGTTAAAAAATATGCAACTGATGCGTAGCATTTCGTACCATATCTGATCACTGGACATATTTAGTTTTCTGTCCTTTTTTTGTTACATGCATGTCAGTTTTTCTATTTCTTACTTCTCTATCAACCTAGTTAGAATTCAACTTATTATTAAAAATGTTCAAAAAAATTATAACATGAAAAAACTTTTAAATTTTAAATACCTTGCTTTAGCAGGGAGGTGTGGCATTACATATCATTAAAGCTGCAAAACAAAAGCTTTTAGCGAGTTACCAAACTTGTATTAGGTTTCGTAGACGGCGACATATTTCCATTTTGTATTTAAATGCTTTCTTTAGAAGAGCATTTTGTATTTTATTTGAAATACTTTTTAGGACATATTTTGTATTTGCAAAATGTAAAATGCAAAATGCTTTTTTATGATTTTTTTAATTGTTATTTATCGTCGCTTTATAACAAGTAAGGTCTTTAGGGACTCTAGAGTTTATAAAAATCCTTATTCTAGAAATATTGAAAATTTGCTCGATACGAGGATCGAACCCAACACCTACCAGTTTTAAAGTGGTCGTCTTGACCACTCGACCATCAGTAGGCTTGATAAAATTTATCAACTGTAAATTAATGTGGCAAAGAATAGTTTTTTATCTTTTAATTACTATAGTTACCAAAGGCAAAAGGGTGCTGGAAGTGAGATTAACGATGATAATTATTGATCCTTTGTTTAAATAAAAGTATAATAAAATAAAGAAAAGACTAAAGAATAAATAGAGCAAAGAACTAAATGAATTTTATTTTAAGAAAGTATTTTGGAAATACGTATTTTGCATTTAGTGTTTTAAATATAAAATGAAAAATTATTTTGTATAAATTATTTGAAATAGAAAATATAAAAAATATTTGCATTTTGTATTCAAATACAATTTTTTAACTATTTTACACATCTCTGGTTACTACCAGTGAGACGACCGAAAATATTGGACTTTATTGCACAATATATTATCCAAAAAAATATATACACTATAATAACATCGTCTTCCATTTTCCTAAAAAAAACGAAAATACTTTTTGAGTAACCTTAGTTTTAGATAAGAGACAATAATAATTTGAAGTGATTTACAATTGTTTGCGTTAACTTTAAAAAATTGATTAATATACGTAGATACATATTATATAGATACATATTGAAAGAATTATAATTAAGATATATTTTTAATGATTATTTTTACTACCCAATTAAGTACACTTTAGAATTGTTGAGGAGGATAAATACTAAAAACAGTTTATATTTTTTAAATCTATTAAATTGGTATTTAAAAGTAAAAAAAATATGTTATTTTTACATACATTATAGCTTTTTTTTTGAAGACACACATATATAATAGGAATTGACCAATCCAAAAATCCAAGAGACCTAAATTATATTGAAAGTAAACAATGTAGTTAAAATTAATGGATCAACTTTTATGGAAAACCCATAAATAATAGGCAGATTTTCTAAGTAGTTTATAATCATAATTATTTATTTATTTTTAGCTTAGAAAATCACGGGAATTTTAGGATCTTTGATCGCGTGAAACACCAAAAATTTTCAATGACAAAAAAAAAATGTTTATCCTTAAATTTATAAAATATAAGCCAAAACTTTCCTACTTTTTTTTATAGAATCAAACCAATTTTAATTAATCATTAGTTTTTTAAATTATTTCGACCTTTTATGACTGCTCTGCTCTTTGGTAAGCCAAATTTTTGTAGACATTTTCGGACGACCAGAAAAATCGACGGTGAAAAATCATTGTCAAGGTTCATTTTTGAACGCAATTTCATATACGAAAAGCTCGATTATTTTTTAATTAAGTTTCGGTGATCCAGAAAGTTATGATTAGCTATAGTGATTAATATGACAGTGACTACAGTTGTAATAATTCCAAAAGACCATATGTTTTTTTTTAATCGATGAAGAACATTATTAATATGTGGAAAAATGGAATTTTTAATTATCAAAAACTTATATTAAGGTAGAAAAAAAATTAATGAGCAAATGAGAGTCTGAAAAACAATAAGTGTGCTTATGGTTCTTCTATGACGTCACAGTACGCATCAATACGCGTATTGGAACCGAGATATAAACAGATCATTGAGCGGTTACCCTAGAAACGGTAATAATTTACACAATTTTTGATGGAAAACATTTATACTTTAAAAATTACTATCAATTGACTCCTTAGGAATAGAGGTTATATAGATTGTAAATAGTTTAACATTAGCATAAATCATTAACATAATATTTAAACGATTTAAACAACCGTTCCCTTTGTGTTGAAGTACATTTGTCATAGGAAAACGTCCATGGGATTTTGAAGTTTTATATAGTGACGTCATTTTAATACCGGAACAATAGGAACTCGTTTTAGGAATTTTGAATTGAACGATTTTTTTAGCGTTTTTAAATAAATATTTCTCAAATTTTATCAAGTAAAGACAAAAATTTTCAGTTAGATTATTTTATTATATTAGTTTTGGTCATAAGGTTTTTTTTAAATCTGTACACGTATAAATTGAATTTTTGAAACAAAAAAAAAAATAATTCAAAATTAATAACTGTTTTAAATTTACTGCAAGGGTTGCTTCTAAATATGAAATTACCAAATATTGGAAGTTCCATTGATTTATATAATTATAGTTGCAGGAATTTATTATAAATCTTCTGTCAGAAGAATTCCTAACTCTGTTTTCCACAAGATTTCTTTATTATAACTTCTGCAAAAATTCTTTTAAAAAAATTCTTCAGTCTTCAGGACGTCATTTTATAAAGGAAAAATATTAGTAGAACATAAAGATGTTTAAATCCTAATGGAAAATTTATTGACAAGAGTCCGAAGGGCCTTAAGAAATAAATTGGAAAAAGTTTCAAGCGGTTACTTTTAAATTAGGCACTCGATTGTATAAAAGACATTAATTATCTATTTGATAAAAATAAAGACCAAAGTCAACAAAAGTAAAAGTTTCTCTCAACAAATAAATTAGTTACGGATATTTCAGCAATTGAATTTTCAGGAAATCCTTGATACTTACTCATGTTTAAAGAACATACACATAGGTATCTGGGTATTTATCTATACCACTCTGTGTAAACTGGACAACAAATAATACAAATTAGAACGTTTGGGTAACGCTAAGGTGTAGTAAAGAAAAATTATGTGTCATAGTCATTTATAATTTTTTTCAGCATTATTTAATTGGATTCAGTATATTAATTCATAATATTTTTTTTCACCAAAAATGGTTACATAAAAAATCAAGGCCAAGAAACAAAAGTCTAAGATACCATTTGCTTAAATATAAGCTTAACGTCACAAATTTATAAGTCTTCGGTAGTATAGTGGTAAGTATCCCCGCCTGTCACGCGGGAGACCGGGGTTCGATTCCCCGCCGGAGAGTTTTTTTTTTTTTTTTTTTACGATATCAATCAGTATTAAAAATCACTAATTAAGTACAAAAGAATTTATTTACTTCAATTTTTTTTGAATTGAGTAATACTTATTGGGAAACTACTATGGAAAATCAAACTTGAATTTTCGTTTTTATATAAATTAATTTATATTTATTTTCTTATGAAGGACACTTTTCACACGTTTCGTTACGAAATTTTCCTCAAAAACAATTAATACCTGAATGAATTTCATAATGGCTTGCACCGAATACTCTTGACCCAAGAAGAAAGAAATGAAGATTTCATTCTCATCATGTCGTCGTTTCCATGACCACATTTCCTCCGTTTTATTTAAAATTCAATAACAAGTAATGTGAGTGTATAATAATTATTGTGGTTCCATAATTTTTTATGAATTCCATATAATAAATAATTTTTAGAGTGTCGAGGAGATTCCCATTGACGTCATACGTTGCGGAATTGAAAGAGTTTTTTCCCCTGGTTTTGCGAAGAAGTCGATGCTGTTTGTTGTTTTATGTAAATCACTTCAATGTTGAGTAAATAAAAAAAAATATATATCTCAATCATACTGTTCATATATACCACCTCTCTTGGAGAATGCTGAAATGAATCCTTCGCTCATCCAACAACAAAAAAAATGTATATATATAGTATACCCATATAAATTCGCGATGAGAAACAAATCGTTAACACAAATGATCATATTCGAGTTTCGTAAAGTTTTGGTCGATTGTAAAGTGAAGTGATTTTTTTTTATTATGTGACGAAAAACCTGGCTAACTAAATTGGTACATTGTTTTGAAACAAAGTTACTCAACATATAAGTTATAAATCATATTCCAGACTAAATCATAATTTAATTTTTTTTTTTTGAGACCCAATATTCAACACTAAGTATTATATTTATAAAAGTGTCTTAACTATCTTATTTCATTAACAAAGCATTATTGGGAAAACAAAGAAATTAAAATTTCAATGTTGGACATCATATCGTACGTGATTTATCCACAATTGGTAAATTTTCAAGAAAATTCAAAACACTCAACAGATAATTTATTATATTGGTTCTAATTGCCCTTCTATAATATCTATTATCAGTTTTATTACTTTTTAAAATAGTAAAAGAAAATAAGTGAAAAATATTAAATATTGGATTAAATCACATCAACTGTTGTTCTACAATTGAAAAGACTTGTTTATATTAGCAAAAAAAATGTTTTACATTCTCATTGTTGCCTTAATTGTGAACAATAAATCAATATTTGTACAAGGAAATGAAGGTGAGAAATTAAAAAAAAAAATACATAAATATACAAAAATTTTATATTTGTATTTTTTTCAGAAAAAATCGAATTGGAATATGTTTTATTAAATCAGACAAATTCTTGCCGAAGAACTTGCGAAGAAAACGCTCAAGCCATGATTTGCAGATATAATTTCACCGTGGAATGGTATCAAACAATGAGCAAAGCCTGCTATGATTGTCCACACAATCTGACCGATTGTTATCGGGAGGATTGTATCGCTGCTGATGGAATTGCACGTCCCATCATTGTTGTCAATCGTCAAATGCCAGGGCCTTCGATTCAAGTAATAATTTTTGATTTTTGCTCTTGAAATATCCAAAATTCAGGAAGTTTTGTTCGAACAAAAAACGTTGATTAGCCAGTCAAGGAATTTTGCTGTCTGATAGAAGGTCTTAAAAATCATATTTTATCACCATTTATTTCATATTTAGTTAAAACTTACTAGAATTTTACACATAATTTTCCAAAGACTATGATGAACAGTGATTTTTCTTTGTTAAATTTGTATATCTGGCTATAGGATTTAAAAAAATGGTCAATCATACTATGCACAGTAAAGAGTTCTGTAATAGAGGATATTAAGGAGGATAACGTTCGCTGAATGAATGCTTGAAAAAATTTAAAAAAGAAATAATAAAATATTATCGTTTTAATAAAATATTAACGCTTTTAATAACTCTTACTTCATGGTATGTTTCAAGTAGTCAAAGAAAGGAAAGATCAATCATATTCCTATTATAATTATTGACTCCTCTCCGTACTCGCTTCGCTCACCAAGTCAAGTTTTTTTTTTTTTATATAAAACTAGATTGTGCCAAATTTAAAGATTTTACTTCTAATACTTTTTTTCAATTATATCTAATATATTTTTTACAAGAGATCCGGTAATATTTAAAAGAACTTTCAAATATACATAAAAAACTTCGGTATTTTTAACGCTAAAAAAAGTGTGTACTGAAGGACGCACGTAAGAAGTTATTCTTCTTACTGAAATTCTAAATGTTTTCTAGAAATAAATTTTGTTTTATACCTAGAACTCTTAACAGAATTTTCAATTTTATAGTTATGAAATAGTTGTGGCTACCCGTGAAATATTCTCATCGAACACTTAAACAACTATACAACTATCAAAAACAGACAAATAGCCAATTGAATGAAATTGTTCTCAGTTGAAACAAATGACAACAATCAGTTAGTTCAAATGTGAGAAAATAATTATTATATTCGGTTTTTTCTCACACGGGTTTATATTGTTTGTTCTTGGTCTTTGCTGACATATATACCAACATATACCTTTTATTATATTGACTTAAAGTATTTAAACACAACTATAAATTTAAAAATTAGTTAACGTTTAAGCAAATAGTTTATTCGTCGCTAGAAAACAGAAAACTCATGTACAAAATGTAAAAACACAAAAGTTATATCCATCCAACTGCTTGGATGGAGCTTGCACATGGTCAGATACCAGCAGGTGATACTTGAAATCCTAAACTCTAGTTTCTTTTTGCCAAATTTGCACGTATCGATATTGAGTATCGTTCGTCAGAAACGCTGAAAAATTTCGCTAAAATAGGCGTGATGTTCCTGTTCATTAATGGATGCTACGAAAAGATCGTTTATGTAAATGAATACGTAGTATTCCAAATTCTAATCGGAAGTTGAAGAAAAATGGAATGGGCACTGTAACAGCATTCCGACATTTGTAAATCCTACAAGATTGAATTTATCCATTATTTTTCTATACAAAATAAAAAGGAGTGGATCATTCATTAAAACTCAACTTTTGTCACCTTGTATTGTTTTGAGGAAACTCAATGAAGAAAAAATATTCTATAATTAAAATACCGGTATTTATACGGAATTTCCATTTTCTCGTAATTTCCAAAGGAATTTATCTAGGAAAATATAGTACCATAAAGTTTTTTTTTTATAATTACATTGTATGAAAAGATTTTTTTATTTAGTTGTACTACCTACTATTAAAAAAAAATTGTGGGAAAAATTGATTTTCACAAACGATGAATATATTTGGGTGAAAAACGTGTTTAATTATATCTTGATTTTTGTTAGACTGAAAAATTTTGTGACAATATACCTAATTTAGGAAAAAAAAAATTCAAAAATGCGTTTTTTCTCTCCATTTTATTGGGTGGGGGGAGGTTCTGTTAGGTTTCCTTTAAATTTTAATTTTTTTTTAATATTTATTTTTAAACAACAGTTTTCTAAATTTTCCTTCATTTTTGTTATTATATGTCGCTTAAAACCCTATTTTCATAACATTTTACCATATCAATGACTGAATCATTAATTTTTCTTAATTAACTAATTACCCCTAAACTTTTGTGTCATAAACCAAATGGTTTCTTTCCCAAACCTCTACGAACGATTTCCCATCGATTGGCAGACAAAATTTAGAAAATTCAAACTTTAAAATTTTATTGGCTAATCGATATAGGGTTTTGTATATAACAAAAATTGGCCTAGTTAGTTTTTAGACTAATTCATTTTTTGGTACAACGGTAACCAAAATTACTAAGCAAAGTATTTTCCAGTCAAAACCTTGTCTTTGACCAACTTTGACAAAGACTTTGTTATTAGTCGAAAAAATTTTCTCAGAAACATCAAGGTGAAATTGATACCATACTACCTGTGGTCTATGGTCCCTTGATCAAAGCTTTGAAGCTTAAAAATCAAGCTCTTAAATTTCCACTAAAACTAATTAATTCTAATCAAAATCTTTAATATTAATATCTTTATCGATATTAAATTGATAATGAATGAGGCAAACTCATGTATTCTAGATATCGAACAGACAAAACCTTCAAAGCTATAAGGATGGAATACAACTTGAAGAAACCTAAAATTAGGATTAACTTTAAGATAACTGGAAAATTTTCTTGGAAATTAATTCTAATTCTATTAACTTGGAAATTAATTCTAAATTTAAAATCAAAAGCTTACTAATGGCCGAGTTGTCAAGATGGCCGCTCCAAAACTGGACGTTGTTGGGTTCGAATCTCGTATCGAGCATTTCCGATATTTCTCGATTTACGAATTTTTATACTCCTAGAGTGCATGATTATAAAACGACGGTAAATAAAAATAAATACAAAAATCCTCAAAAGATTTAGCATAATTTTCGTTGGAAAAATTGTTATCGTCAGGGTGAAAATAAATTTATTGGTCTTATGATAGTTTAAAATATTCAAATAATTTATGACACTAATTTTGAGAATGACACTAATTTCGATTGGAAGCTTGAAACGCTTGAAACATACTCGAAAAAAAATCTACGAATTACGCATCCCATGATGGACAAACTTTTTATCTATAAGTTGGTACGGAATCTCGGTTTTTCTTTATGTTTATACTTATAAACTATATAGATATATGATATTTATCCTGGCCCCTCTGTTCAACTGACTAGTCTTATCTAAAACCACCTAAAGCTCTTAATATGTTTTTCAGCTATTATTTATTTTACTGTGAACAAAACGTTTAATCAATTTTAAAAAAAATATTCGACAGTAGTTATCTACAAATTTACGTTGTTATTTATTTACCATGTCTTAATTTACTAAATTATAATAACCAAAATACTAATGTATTTCTAATATAAGCGCTAATTAAGAGTGTAATTAGTATTATGGTCATGAGGTGCAGCCAAGAAAACATTTCTTGAATATTTTATCAAAAAGATTTCCTTTTTAATTAGGGAATTCAATATTCATCCAGCTAGAGGGGTAAATGTTTTACAATGTTATACTTCTTTAGGCGTACCATGAGAGGGATAAAATAAATGGTGATACGGAAGTTTGATTTGAGCTGTTACATTCACTGAACAACACACAAATTTGGATTGAACTAAATAAAATTGCTAATCAGATAACTTCTCTTATATCTAAAATATGATCCAAACCAACTATGCGAGATTATATGTATCTCTTAAAACCAGAACAAACTTTTTTGTTTTGAAATTTTGTATTTTTTTCCGTTTCCTAGCGACGAGTAAATTATTCGTTTAAATTTTAATCATTTTTTTGAATTTATAAAAGAGGTAAAATAAAAATTAAAAATTTGAAATCAATATAAAAATAGACAAATGAGGGAATATTCGTCGGAAAAGATAGAGAACAAAGAATGCAAACACATACGTATGAATGCAAATCAAAAATTGGAATTATTGTCTCAAATTTGAACTAATTGATTGTTGTTACTTGTTTCAACTGTCATTTCGATTTCATTGTTACTTGTTATTCTTTGAGTCAGAGTTGACTGAATATATCACGGATAGCTACTAGTATTTTATAATTGTAACTATACAAATTCTGTTAAGAATTCTAGTTATAAAACAAGAACGTTTGAAACTTATTTCCCACCAAGAAAATCTAGACTTTTACAAAGAAGTATAACTGAAACGCATATTACACGAAAGCTAATCAAACCCCTAAACAAGGTATCCGTTCTGATATATTGAAATATTGAAACAATTAGACCAAAAAAATGGTCTCTCTTCTCTGAATTTGACTACTAAATCTCGGAACTAACAAAATTATAAATCTGTTTCAAGAACTCATATTTGTCAAAAATAAATATTTGGATTAGGTAAAAATACCAACCCAAATTTCAGCCATTTACTTTTAATGTACAAGGTCTTCAGAGATAATACAGAGACAATGAAAGTATCATATTTAATATAACTTTATTATTTTCTGAAACTTTTGTCATTCTTTATTCCAATACTTATGAGTCCTTGCTGAAGTACTTCAAACCACAGTAGTTTACTACTATTCCTCATCAAATCTAGAAACCGATTCTAGAATCCAGAAACTTCTGTAGTGTGAAGAATATGTTCTATGTTTTAGAGTTATTCATAAATTTCGTAAGGTAAAATATCGTTTGCCATTTTAAGCCCCCCCCCATCTCCTTTAGTGTGAAATTAACACCTTTTTTGTAAGTAAACATAGAAAAAGTAATAAACTTATAAGCCCCCTCTTCTCAAGTGTTCTAAGAAATTTATGAAATATAGTCGTTTATCCAATACTGTGCAATTTAAATCATTCAAATGCTCCATAGTACTTTTACAAGTTTCCAATGAAGCTTCTTATTGTTAGACACAACTATCGAGTATAGTTCGTACACTTTGTTGGAGTAATATTCTATTTCTTTTTAAGATTATTTTGATTTGCCAGGATTCTCGAGGAAGATAATGTACATTGTGCAGTGCAATTATATATAATTTCATATAGGTAACAGGCATAAACGTAACTCGAATCTTAATAATAATATTCGCGAATTAAATTAAAAACAAAGTAGAAAATGAAACGTTGCCAGATTTGTCTGTACTAAAAGGGGGTTGAACCAATTATTTATTCTGGTAATTAACTATTCTATTTTTAGGTGTGTTTGGGAGATCGAATAATCGTTGATGTGAAGAATGAATTAATTTCTGACGAAACATCGATTCATTGGCATGGAATGCATCAGTTTGGAACTCCTTATATGGACGGTGTTCCTTTTATTACCCAATGCCCTATACCCACGGGGACTACGTTTCGCTATCAGTTTCAAGCCAATACTGTAGGTACACATTTTTGGCATTCTCATTCAGGAATGCAACGTTCCGATGGTATGTTTGGACCATTGATTGTTCGTTCACCTAAGTCACAAAATCCGCATCATAAGCTGTACGATCACGACTTAAATGACCACACTTTGATGATCTACGACTGGGACCACATGACTTCAACAGAAAAATTTGTTATTCATCATCATAGCAATGGAAACAATAACCCGCCAAATTTATTAGTGAACGGTCGCGGCAGATTCTGGAATATGAGTGAAGAGGCAAATATGAAAATGCCTGTTGCCAAATTTTCTGTTCAACAAGTAATTAATCTTATATTATGTATTTATATATCACTATATAGGGACATAGAGACATAGAGACATGATGATTCGACCCAAGACTCAAATTTTTTTTGATACAAAAAATTTAAATGACTAATGTTTTCTTTTAAAAAAATAACCTGATTCATAACTAAAATACTCCTGATCATTTTTCAAATCTAAAAGCAGCTAAATCTAATTCGGCTCATCCGATTGGGAATTAGTAGTCAAGCATATTGAGATACACATTAAACGCATAACTCTCCTTTATTTGCATCCCGGGTTAAAATGTAGGTTAGTTAATTTCTCCTAGAGACGTTCACTTAAAAAATATCGAAACCCCGCATCGAAAACACTGTGAAAATTCATGTGGAAATCATCTGATATTCCGACATGGATTCCTACAGGAAACCACATAGGAATCCATCCAAAAACACTACATAGGAATCTACCTAGAAATCCATCCTAGGAATCCACATGGATTTCTATGTGGATTTTTTTGATGCTGTTAATATCGTAGAATTGTCTAAGCGAGATAGGGAATATATGAGATATAGCTTTTTAAGTGAAACAAAAACTACCAACCAATAGAAGTATTTTATTAGAACACTAAACGATTAGGGGCATCCATTAATTACGTGAGAAAATTTTAGCTATTTTTCGACCCACCCTCCACCCTTGGTAAGATTTCGTGGGGTTTGCTCGACCTCCTTCCCTAATATCACGTGAGATTTTTCAAAGTACGTATTTGCAATATAAAATCTGTACTTCGATTACATTAGATTTATTAAAAAACATTTTTTTTTAAATTACGTGATATTTTTCGAGACCACCCTCTCTCCCACGTGAGATTTGTGTGAGATTTCGCTATCTTCCCCTTCCTCCTAAACGCCTCACGTAATTAATGATGCCCCCTTGAGTTCAAAATAAATCTAAAGTTTTTATTTGTCTAGAAAAACTTAACTTTAAGACGTTAACCAGTTAATACCGATGCTGTTTAGGTAAACTTTGCATTTTTTTTTAAATCGGTGCCCCGAAAGAAATTAGTTTTTTGTCAAAGCATCGAATCAATCCGATGAATCGAATAGTAAACATCGAGGAGATTCGATGCATCGATATTTAGTGAATGCTCTTCCCTGTTAAAAAAGTCATTTTAAACTTATTGAAAGCATTTTAAATGTAAAGATTTCAAAATGACTAATAACTTTAGACGATTTCTAATGGGTTTTTTGAATATTTAAAATGCCTTTTTTAACAGAGGTAATTTCTCCTTCAGTATTATTATTTACAATGTTCTTAAACACCCAATTTTAATACTTATCAAAGTATTAGGTACTAAGGTACTAGGCTTAGGTACTTAGGTACTAAGCATTAGGTACTAACAATTCTAATAAAACAAAGTATTAATGGAATCCGAAACATTTCCATTTTTTCACTCATTTGCTATTCATTTTTAGGTATATATCTCTTCCCGATGAACTTTTAATGATCAATTTAGTCTTTTTATTTATTTTTTGCCTTGTGAATAATCTCCTTTCTTTATATCTCAACTGGATTGTTCCAGAAACTATCATATACTTCTATATATAAATAATGAAAGAAATGTATCAAGGATTCTCATAGCTTAATTTGTATTCCATTCCTCTTTATGTTTTCTATTTAAAAGTTCATCTGAGATACTACTTTACTAAGATTTTAGTCTTAGGAACGGGCGAATCACTCAACGTGTGGTATCCATATACTATCGTATATGGGTACCAAAATATTATAAACCAAAAATATTTAGTCTAGTGCCAAATTTGTTTTTTCAAAAGTCTATGCTTTTAAAGTTATTAATAGAACCTAATTGTAAGTTTCATTGTTTTTAGAACCATCGATATCGATTTCGTATTATAAACACCGGATATTTAAATTGTCCAGTGGAGATGAGCGTTGATAATCACACATTAATGGTAATAGCCTCTGATGGCAACGACTTGGAACCAGTTCAAGGTAAAAAAAAACTATCTGAGGAAATTATTAAAGAAGCTACTTGACAATTAAATTATCAATTTAAATAACCACTTACAAAAAATGCACTTTACAATGACTGTATAATCTCAAAATAAAACACATGTAATTATGCAATTTAAATTACACATTAGAAGTAACATAAAAATAATACTTTCACTAATGATAAATGAATGATTGAAATTATCATAGTTCCACTTTTTGTTTAAATAATATGAGAATGCGTGTGAGGTTTCAATTTTCTCAATTGATGGAAAGATTTTTTTTTAATTGATGGAATTTTTAGATTTTTATAAATGCTTGCGAGTTTAATTTGTTTAAGTTGGGTGAGGAAAAGGGTCTAAACGATTGAAATTTTCATGTGTTTTTCACAACTTATTTAATTTTCTTCAGAAAATATTTAATACCCTTACAGTTGTCAGAGTTGTCATAGAGGGTAGATTGCAAATGCTAATATTCTTAGGGGTCATTTTTAAATTAAATGAGCCATAAAATTTGTTATTTTAGACTTTCTTCAGTAAGCCAAAATTATATCGCTTTAGTAAGTAAAATAGAAAAACTAAGAAAAGTGTGACCACCTCTGCCCAAACCGCTTTACGTAATTTATGAATGCCCCCTTATGTAAGTATTAGGCTCTCTAACAAACATGCTTGTTAAGGCATTTAGAGCAAGGGTCGGGAATCATTATGGTTAAAGGAGTCAAAGTTTAAAAAAATGTATTTCTTTTCAGAAGAAGTGAGTCTCATGTTTAATATGACTTAAATTGTAATAAAAAACAAATTCAAATTTAAGTATATATTTATTTCAATTTAGAAAATCACAATTCTTATTGCAAGTTTCACTTCTACTATTTTTCAATAGTTAAAACTTAAAAATAGTTAAAACTAGTAAAACCAAGAGTTTGGCATTTAAAAAGCCATTGGGTTAAGGCCAAAGAGCTACATGAGGCTCGCGAGGTGCATGTTTCCGACCTGCGGATTTGGAGGCATTTTGAAATCATTACATTTAAAGTGCCTTTAACAACTTTAAACGACTTCAAATGGGTTTTTTTAACACTAAAATACCTTTACATTTTACCTTTACGTTGTCTTTGTTATATCAGGAGTTGTCAATATACTTTTTGTAAGGAGGAGCTGGGTGAAGTCATTAATAGCGGCAGAATACAAATTCAATTAGCATTTATTTTATATTTTCAAAAATCATTTACTGTGCCCATTCAGTTATAAAAATCATATAAAATATTTATAAAATAAAATTTATTGCTCTTATAATATATATGTAAATACTTTTGTTACTTTTGTTTAAAATTTGTTTTTAATTTTAATTAAAAGTGATGTATCTTGCATAAACCATCCAAGCAGCGTCTGTAGATCCTGATCTAGGATAGAGATTAGTTTACAATATTATAGTTGTTTATTGTAGTTGGGGAAAAATAGATGGCAATTCTTAAAAAGCCCCGAATATTGTTCTATAAAATATTTGCAAATTTAATTCTAAAGCTAATCAAAGTTATTTAAAACAGCCATTTAAAATGAATATTTTTTAAAAGGGGTGAGATCACCTGTGTTACTAAACGCAGGTAAATACAAATTTGAGCTCTATTTTAAAATCTTAAAAAATTATAGTATATATTTTTAATTCTTAGTTGTTTTCAAATTAAAAGAATCTTAATTACATTACTATTTATAATTACATTTATATAGTTATATTTTTGATATTATAGCGAAATAAAAATGACTCAAATATACGCTATGAAACAAAGTAGAATACGTAGAAACGACCGTAAACAAGTTGCGCCAAATATTTTTTTTTTTTAAAAAAACCGAATGCCAAAAAATTGCTCATGAATTGCTCTTTCGAAATACACAATTGCTCCATTGCTATCATTAATCATTAATTAATTAATCGTTATTAAAAAACCAAAATTTAATTCCCGATTATCTTTAATTATATGGACTTATTTTTATTGTAATTGGTGCCAAAAAATTGCTCATCCTTTTTTCTATTTTATCGTTTTTTTTATTTTATAATTAAGCCAACAATATAAGTTTGTTTACATGGATGTATACACATGTAACCTAATAAGTCACTATGGCTTGTCCTCATAAAAGCGGCAAGCAAATTGTCGCGCGACGATGACGTCACAATTATTACTCGCATGCTTAAAGCCGTAAAATAATTATTTATTTTATTAATCAATTAAAAACGATTTTATGAACAAAAAATTCATCATTAATATCAGAAAAAAGGATGAGCAATTTTTTGGCACCAATTACAATAAAAATAAGTCCATATAGTTAGAGATAATCGGGAATTGAATTTTGGTTTTTTAATTACGATTAATTAATTAACGATTAATGATAGCAGTGGAGCAATTGTGTGTTTCGAAACAGCAATTCATGAGCAACTTTTTGGCATTCGGTTTTTTAAAAAAAAATATATTTGGCGTCAACTTGTTTACGGTGTAGAAACGTATAAAAGCCAATGAAAAAAATACACAACTGATGCATCAAGTTTTGTAGCACGTCTGATCACTAGCCATATTTATGTCTTTGCCCTTTTATGTCTCATGCATATCAGCTTATAAATCAACCTATTGTTAAAAATGCTCATAAAAGTTACTAAGGACATTTAAAAACTTTTACATTTTAAATGTCTTATTTTATCAGGGTTCATAATTAGAAGTTGATTACCAAAGTAGTTATACAATAAAATATCAATAATGGTCTAAATCATTCGTCCCATTATTCAATAATAGAAGTACCATGCTCGAACCGTAAAACTTCTCGAAATTATAATATGAAATAGAAAGAAAAAACAACAGCTTAATACCATAAAAAAATTTATGGCCATAACCAACCATAATATTTATATGGTTCTCTTATACAAAATTTCTACTGCTCCAATATATACGTCTATTTTTTTGTTTGACCATTTTACTCTTATGGGAGTTTTAGATCTTTAAAGGTCTATCGTCTAATTTAATGCCTTTGTGCCCTACACGCATTGTTAGTTACAAAAAAAAGTTAATAAAATTGTATTGCTTCTACAACCAATCCCTTTTTTCTGATCACTGATCTTTTATAGGACTTGAACGATATATTTGAACGTTCAATTCCACACTTCTTTCATTACAATGTATTTCTACATATATTTTTTGTCTTTTAGTTGAATCGTTAGTCTCATACGCTGGAGAAAGATTTGATATTGTCATAAATGCCAATCAGGACATCGATAACTATTGGATTCGTTTTCGAGGGTTGATGGACTGTGATCAGCGTTTTACTAGTGCCTTTCAAACGGCTATTTTACACTACGAAACCGCTGCTGAAGACAATCCAACCATTGTTCCAACTTACAACAATTCAGAAAAAATAGGACTTGTAAGTTTTCTTCCTAGACTCGTAGAAATATATATGATATAGTATACGATATATGATATAGTTCCCTGTAAAAATCAAAAAAAGGCCTCAAAAGTTTTTAATAGAGCCTTAGTTTCAAAGTCTTTTTTTAACATGGATAATTAGCTATAACATTTTTCCAACCAAATTTTCTTTAAAACATTTATGAAATCTCATTCTTAATAAAAATAGAAACAAAATTTTTAAACTAAGCTGTTAATAGAGCCAACAAGTAATATGGAAACATCGTGCCAAAACCAAAAATTCGTTCAACAATGTATCATACTGCAGGATCTACAAATGTAATTTTGTAGAAAATTAAACGCTTTACAAAAAGGGCCCATTTCAATTTTTTTGATTTTAAATTTATACTGATGCATGAAAAGAATTATTTTAAATCCATCTATCTATTTAAGTATAAAGTTTTGATAAAAAGTATATCAAATATTACTCTGCATTTAAGGAGCACACTTTCAGCACTCCGTAGCACCAATTTCATTTTGTCATAGAATATCCTAGACAGTCACAGAACGTTAAATGGTGGTCAAAGTTAGCTCCGAGAATTCAGTTAATAAATTTTCGTGTTAAATTTTACCGATATTATTTCATATTGTTCATATTGTTTGCATAAAATTATTATAGATGAATTACTATCTTCAACTGTTAGAGGAGCTGATAAAGTGGTAGGCTTTATGATACTTAATGTGTAATGTGGTTGCCTAAATGTTTATTTTTTTAAATATTTTAACATTTTTTTCTTTTTTGAAATTTTATAGACCTATTCGATTATATAAGTACAGTAACACTAGCTAATAATACTAACTACAGTAGACTGGACTAAAAAAATACCATTTTTTAAAAAGATATATGAAAAATATTATTCAGAATGATAAAAGCCAATATTATGAAACTAGTATAGAACCCGTTAGGCTCTACCTAACGGAAAGTATTACGGATAGAGATCAGTTACTTTAAGCTGAGTAGTTTAAGCTGAGCTTAGTAGTTCAAATACAACGCAAGTTGTAGTATGCATGGAGTGGATGCGGATGGAGTGAGAGAGACTACTTCTACGCACCAACGAAAGCGTATCGCCGACCAGTAATCTTAGTATATAAGATTTGGAGCCTTTAATATTGGTTTTAAGAGATCTATCATCGCAATTTTTGATTTTTCAACCCAATGCGCAATTTTTCTCAAAATAATTGAACCATCACACCGAAAGAATTAAACAACATATATTCTTGAAGGAAATTGAATGTTCTACAAAAACGGTTTCTTCGTATTTTTTATAGAGCTTTTAATTTCAAGAATATATAACAATTTTGCTTTGCGAATGTCAATTCGTTCATTAGTTAGAAAATTCTAAAATTTAAAAATCAATTCAAGCAATGTTCCAGACTCAATTATAAGGAAACGGTTGACCAGGCGAAAATTTATAATTTAACATATTTTGTTGAACATTCAATTCCCTTCATGAGTATATGTTATATAATTCTTTTAATTGTTTTAAAAAAAAACACTTTAGATTGAAAAATAAAAAATTGAAATGATAGACCTCTTAACACCAATATTAAGGGCTAAAAGTTTCACAATTTTTTATCATCCTGAATATTATTTTTATATATCTTTTAAAAAAATAGTTGAGCCCATCCTAACGTACAGGTACACTTTAAATTGGTTCAATCTGGCAACGTCTCATTTCCTATTTTATTTCATTTTAATTCATTTTAAAAATTTATTCCCAATTTTGTTGTTAATTGAATGCTGGCGTCGCTTCAAATATAAATTAGAGAATGAGACAAACCCATATTGTAACGATCTAAAGTACACCTACTACCAAATATTCTCACAAAACATTTTTTCCTGCAAATTGTTCACCTTCTAAATATTCTCAGACTCTATTCTTGTAGCTCTTTTATATACAATTAAATCATAAAACTTACAATGAAACTAGCAAATAAAACTTATGAGTTTACTTATTTTTTTATTATAAATTATGTAAGGCAAATTTTGTCATTTTTAATCCTTCCCCTTTAACCCGTTTGTAAGAAAAAATGTATTTTATGTAATTAAAATAAGAGAAAAAGGTCATATAAATCCCACTCTTAGGAAAAATCTTCATATTGTATGAGTGACCCCTAAGCCCCTAAGTAAATACCTTCAGTATCTATTCATTAAAACATAATTGTTATTTTCAGCAACTTAATTCACTGAATATCGCAGCCAATAACTCCGAAAAATGGGTCATAACGAAAATAAACTCCTTGGATAGTAGTAACAATGATGAAAGACTAAAAGAAATCGCTGATTTACAATTCTATGTTGCGTACGACTTTTATGATAGAAACAACCCGTATTTTCACAAGAAGAATTTATACGGATTTCATGAAGGTATTATTAAAATATATATAGTTGGAAAAAAATATTAATCAGCATTTTTTTTTTTTAGTTTCTGAAATTAAGAAACGTCGATACACTCCGCAATTCAACAATATAACGTTTAGATTTCCTTCGTTTCCTTTGTTACCGCAACGAAATTTGATCACGGCTGATATGTTTTGTAACTCATCAACGGTTTTAGGATGTGATAAGGATTTTTGTGAATGCACACACGTGCTTCAAGTTCCTTTGGGAGATGTGGTCGAGTTAATTTTGGTAGATCAAGGATTCACTTTCTATGCCAACCATCCGTTCCATTTACACGGTTATAACTTTCGAGTCGTTGCCATGGATCGACTTGGTGAGAACACAACATTGGCTCAAGTTCAAGAACTTGAACGTTCCGGAAAAATTAAAAGAAAACTAAGTCGCGCTCCAATCAAAGACACGGTTACCGTGGCCGATGGTGGATATACAATTCTGCGATTTCATGCCAATAATCCAGGTTTTTTTCACGATTTTGTTGTATTGGAAGGTGTATGACCTTTTTTGATTTTAGGATATTGGCTATTTCATTGCCACATTGACTTTCATGCGCAAATCGGTATGGCAATCGTTTTCAAAGTAGGCGAACACCAGGACTTTCCACCGGTACCCAAGAATTTTCCTACGTGTAACAATGCCATTTCAATGGACACGTCTTCAATATTAACAACTACCTTTGAAATTCGGGACGCGTTGCTTCGTTTGTTTGGACGAAATCTAAGTAATAAACTTCCCATATTCAACTGGTTTTTAACCCTCGTGATATTACCTATAACTCTGTGTCGATAATATTTTTTAAGACTGCCTTTTAATTATTATAAATTTATTTAAATTTTAAAAATATTTTTATTGATACAACAAAAACAAAAATACATTTAGTCCCAATATTTAATAAGTCCATCCCATCCAGCCGTTACAACTTTGCTAGACTCATGTGGATGCCACAACGAATTAATACAGACGTGATCATGGGCCTTCCATTTTTTGTACAGTTTAGTTGTTTTCCAATCCCAAATATAACATTTTCCATCGGCATCACCGGAAATGAGATATCTGAAAGATAAAAGAAATATAGCACATTGTTAAAAGTAATAATTTTTTGCCACTTACGACATATCAGGCGAAAAATCTAAAGTACACGCGTAACCAGCGACCATATGTCCAGTGAAAGTCTTTTTTCGATTTAATTTAAATCGGTTCAATGCGGAAAATATGACGATTTTATTATCCATACTCTGACAAGCTAACCACTTTCCGTTAGGTGCTGGAGTCACTGCTGGCATCGAATGCATAGTTGGGTCTGCAATATATTTCATGTCGACCGGAATATCCCTGGAAAACAAATTTAATAAATTTAAATGATTAGTTTAAATAGTAATTTAATTAAACGACCAGCCTTTTTGTTAACTAATTATATGACATATTATTTTAGTTAATAGTTAACCACCATAGGGTTCTGCATGAAAAAACCGTTTATCAATCGACAAAAATAAAATCATTAATTCATAATTTTGATACTTTGACGCCGATTCAAAACTACTTATTCGCATTAGTTCAGGAGTTTAGTTATAAAATAAACTTTTTTTTTTTGTTTTGCACTGTTAGTTTTCGATATATTAAATTGAAAAAAAGGATATCCATTATTTTTAAGAACCATATCATGGCTTAATTTAACCGTGTAACATCTATTCCTTTAAATCAGTGGTTCCTAACCGATTTTGGGCCATGCCCCACTAAGGCGTTTCTAAAATCCTGATGTTCCCTCTCGTGATATTTACACATAAATTTAGGTCAAAAGAGGTCTAAAATAAGCTGTTGGCTATTGGACAATAACTCATGGTATATAAAATTCTTCCAGGCATATTACCCACAATAATCTTACAGGTCGTATATCTTTAATTGGTCATCATTTTATCAACGTTCAACCAGGAACATTTTTCATTTAAATTTTGTATGATTATCATAATTTAGCGTTATGAAATTAACTAAAAAAAATAACTAAAGTAATTCACTGTCAATTATCAATTCGTCAACCATGCAACGACAGTATTTATCACTGTCTATTTTAATTATTTCTACTAAGATTTCATCGATATTGTCGGCAACGACAGTATTTATCACTGTCTATTTTAATTATTTCTACTAAGATTTCATCGATATTGTCGGCAACAGGTCGTCCAGATCGTAATGCATCTCTGGAACTGAAATTATCGCAACTGCTCATATGAGGTTAAAATTACGTTTCAGTATCAAAATTATTTAAAGATAAATTCAATATATTTTCTTGAAATAATTTTGATACTGAAACGTAATTTTAATGAATCACTTTTAGTTAATTTTCATAACGCTAAATTATGATAATCATACAAAATTTAATTGAAAAATGTTCCTGGTTGAAGGCTCACAAAATGATGATCAATCAAAGATATACGATCTGTAAAATTATTGTGAGTAATATGCCTGGAAGAATATTATATACCATGAGTGATTATCTTTGAGTAATGATATATTGAATTTATCTTTAATAATCCCCATTTGTGATGGAGTTATTTTCACAACCAAATAAATCAATTCTCAGAAACAATAAAAAAGGATAAGTATATTTTTTCTCTTCTAACTAATGCAAACTAGTAGCTACCTGTGAAATATTGACGATATTCAAAAATAACTATTGAATGAAGTCGAAATGGCAGTTACAGCAAATGACAAAAATCACTTAGTTCAAGTTTGAGACAATGAATATTATATATGGTTTTCACTTACACGTATGTTTAATACGTTCTTTGTTTTGTCTTTGCTGACATAAATATATACGTTAGCCTATTATTATATTGATACAACCCTTTAAAAGAAATACAAAACCAGGTATGGAGAGAAAAATCTTTCGATATACTATGGTAAAAATAGTAATAACTGATATCACTATCCAGTAAGTAAATTATTTTAACGAATCAATATCAGTAAATGGTTAGTCGTTCAATTAATTTGATAAATATAAATTATTTAAGTAATACCATTCCCAAACTCGTAAACTTTTGTCATCAGACGTCGTAACAAATCGGCGATTTTCATCAACGAAGGTAATTGTATTAACAGCTCCCAAATGTCGATCATATTCTTGAATTATATCCCCGGATCTCGTATCCCACTAAAAATGAAAAATAATATATATTTAGTGATAATCAGAGATTTTAAATAAAAATATTAAAAACCTACACAAATTATTTTCTTATCCGATGTTCCAGCTACAAAGAAATGCTGTTTATTGGAATCGGGATTGAACTTGACACAATATGGAATCTTTCTACTTGTAAACCTCGATATACATTTTCCTGTTTCAGTGTCCCAAAGTTTAATGTACCGATCATAAGCTGCAAAAAAACATTATTGAGATTTTTAAGTTCCAAATTTTCTCTTTCAAATACAAACCAGCTGAAAGAAACTGAGTTCCGGAATTGTTAAAGTTGATGTCTCGAACTGCTTGTCTATGACCGTAGTAGGTTCTAACGCAACGTCGTTCGTTATAAACTTCCCAAATCTACAAAAAATATTAATTAAAAATTATTTAAGATTGATAATTGTTTAAGTGATAAAAGCAAAGCGCACATTTGGGTAGTAAACTTAGAAGCTATGTTGGCTATGTTATTTTTACAATTCATTTAAATTAACAAAGATTTAAACCATTAAAAATTCGATTAAAAATCTTGTTAACTATATTATACAAGTCGATTAAAAACATAGCATGGTAACTTTTTTCGTTAGACATTATGATAGAGAACTATCAAATCAACGTTATGGCATCTAACGATTCGAAACGATCATAAAACCAATGTTATCCACCCAAATGTACGTGAAGCGTAAAAGTACTTTGATTCTGCAATCCATGCTAGCTGATAGAAGTAAATGAGCAGTTTTTGGAAACCATCGAATCGCTGCAATGCCTTTGTTATGTCCTTGCCACGTGTGAATGTGAGCTTTCGGAAGAAAGCATCGATCTGGGGGTGAATCTGAGCGCAAATTGACTCCCACGTCTTGAGGAGCGTGAAGAAATGATCGGCCTTGGTAATCAACACTGTCTTCAACTAAAAGAGAAGAAAAATTAAAATGTTATCAGAACAAATATTTGATGACATACTATGTAAGACACTTTTGTCTTCGAATGGCTTCTCTTCAACTTGTTTGCCTCGTTTATGTCTCTTCGCCAACAATTCCTCAAGTTCTGCCGCTTCTTCAGGGGTGGGTTTGCTGACACGTTCTTCGTCAACGAAACCACCCCACGGACCAACGAAGCCGTCGATATCTTCCGGT
This sequence comes from Sisyra terminalis, assembly GCA_958496175.1. NCBI lineage: Eukaryota > Metazoa > Arthropoda > Insecta > Neuroptera > Sisyridae > Sisyra > Sisyra terminalis. Next base: position 26,576,962 of record OY292279.1, read on the forward strand.
TTATCATTTTTCACTCGTTTTCGTTTATCGAGAGGTCGTATCTTGGAAGATTCGAAAACCGTTTTTAGGTTGGACTTTTCTGCAGCTTCGACTGAACCGATTATTGCCGTTCCGTCGGTGCCGCTAGTACCAACGCTCGGGTCAAGTGCATACCCGTAACTGTGAAATGTGCGTCGTTGATTTTCGAATTGAAATTCGCTCATGTAAGCTTTTTCTACGTAGCCGCTTAACATATTCTTTTCAGCTCGCATTTGTTCTGTCGTAAAAGGATTTTCAGGACCAACGTTAGGGGCAAATAAGTCCTCGTATTTGGGGTTATACATTATTTCCTTTGCGGTTGGATCTATTGGCTTGACGGACTCCTCTATACTCTGTGTAAAAAAATATAAAATTTATAACTATTTTTGAGCATATATTAATCTTTTTACCGTAGGAACCACGACTGGTGCTGCACATATTTGCAAAGACTTTTGAACCGAATATTTTACATCGTTTTCAATGGGTTTTAAATGTGAGGTTAACTCTTCAATTTTTTCACTTGGCCTCTTATCTTCATCGTCACTACTTCCATATTCTAAGATATTTAACATTTTAAATAATATTAAATTCGTCTATCAACTTAAAAATAATAAGTTTCTAACAACTTCAATAAATGCGTCATTTACATTTGACAACCGAATTCTTGTTTGCTACGTTCAAAGTGAGCGAAACAACGTTAGTAGAAAAAAATGCAACACAAAATCCGTAAATGTTCCCCTTTTGCATATAGCCGAACCAAGCCAAACGCAACCGAATATCTACAAACGTTTTAACCTAACTTTTAAACCAGCATTCGATTTCAATGAAATTACTTAAAATAAGAGGTAAAATATCATATTTTAGCCTCAACGTTTTAGTAATTAGTTTCTTTTTAGATTTTTAAAAAAAAATGGAGTTCATAACATCACAGCATGATAACCACGACGAAGCTTTTGAAGATTCGATTAACTGTGACATCGCTGTTCCTGAAAAGATTCTAATTTGTATCGATTTATGTATCGAAAATCATTTAATTTCTCAACCAAACATTCAGGCAGCCTTACGTATATTTGTAAAAAGCAAACTAGAGCTAAATCAGGCCCATTCAATTGCTTTAATAGGACTTGATAATGACGAATTCTTAGTACTTTCAAAACTAACGAACAACTTAAATACTCTACTAAAATCAATCAATGCAATACCCTTTAAAAACGCTCGTGAAGAATTGTTTGATTTAAGTATCCTTCATGAGAATCTTGAAAAGTATATTGATGTTGAGAAATTAGAAGTAATTCCGGAGTACATATATAGAACAATTATGTTAGTAAATAGCTCAAATGAGTATAAAAATCATGGCTTTGCAATCCCGTCAGTTTGTAAAAATAGATTCTTTTTTGATGTTGTACTCATGGACGGTGAAAAGGACGAAATTTCAACTCCAGAGGAAACGGAAAATAATTTAACGAGATTAAAGGAATTGTGGAAATTGAGACCAAGTTCTTTTGTGTTCGTTATTAACTCTTTGGAATCGATAGAATTGAAACGAACTTTTGTTCAATTACTTGCCCATCCGTTTCAAAGACCACAGCAAAAAATGGTCCTTTTAGATTGTAGTCACATTATTGAAAAAGTTAAAGCAAAACAAAATACATAAAATGTAAAAATTATATACTTATAACTAATTTATTAAATATTTTTCGTATAATTTGACACTGAGTAATTATTTATTATTTTATTAACTTCTCCTACAATGATATTTATATTTCTTATGATATAATTGTCAAAAAATAATATTGTAATGTTTGTACTAATTTGTATTTCCGTATAAGGTTTGAAGATTTTTTGATAATTCAATTCTAATATGGTACACTTTTCTCTTTTGTGGCTTAATTTTCATTATGGGCCCATTTATTTGCAAATTAAATTTAAAAAAGTAGAAAATGCAACTTTTTCAGATATTGATCGACGAAACAGCGACTTGAGTCAATTATTTATTTTCGACCTATATTTATGTATATGTAGTTTCTGACCGTACTTTCGGTTTCGGCAAAAAAAGAAGTTTTGGTTTAGTTTCGGCTGTCGTCCAGCCGAAACTGAATTCGTGAGGTTTCGTGCTGCGATCATGCTCGATGCACAATTTGACGAATTCGCGTTCATAGTAATAACCAAACTAAAATTTGGATAATTATTGTTTTACTTTGAATGAAATATAGTTTGAGATGATGCAGAGTTTCGAAATTTAATTTAATATTTGTTTAGTAGAAACTTTTGGTATGGATAATTGTTCTTAATGGAATAATATTCCAGTAGCCGAGTGGTCTAGGTAGCCGCTCCAAAACTAGTAGGTAGTGGGTTCGATCCTCGTAACGTGCAAATTTTCAATATTTCTCGATAACGGATTTAATTACCTTAGAGTCGCTAAAAGACCTTAGTAGTTATAAAGCGGCGGTGAATAAAAATTAAAAAAAAATATTCTAGTCCATTTCTTTCTTTGAGAAAAGTTGTACTAACTTTTTTTTCGGCTCCATCGATAAGTGTTTCGAATGAACTTCTATTTAGGAGTGCTGGTCAAATTTATCCCGAAAGATGAAATAATTTACGAGATGTCGAAAATTATTGATTCTCACTTATAATATTAGATTCTGCAATTATAAATACTAATAATTATCAGTTCATTAAAATTAATTGTAATATTTTTTTAATTCGAGAGAAAACTGACCAAAATTGAGACGAAATTATGTATATTGTTTTTAAGATGGAAGAAAGAGCATTTTCTGTTTTGTGTACTTAAACATAATAGGTAAAAAGTAATTTTTTATTTATTTATATTATTCGTAACTAATATTAAAAAGAAATATTTGGTGTATTTCTTACAAATCCTTATTTCAAGAAGAACAAATAATTTATTTGAAATAAGAAGTGATAATGTGTTATGTTTATAATTAGTTCAAATATCAGAAACTAAATGATGAATAAACACCTACATAATTTAAAAGTAATAACTGACTAATTATGATTAGTTTTTTTTTCTACGAAAACTTGACTTTATATGGAAATTTCGATTTCGGCCAAAACTAAGACTGATACCAAAATTCAGTGCCGATTTCGGCTGTAAGAACTAGTTTCAGTCGGACATAATGTAAGTACATGATTTAGCTAAATATTTGTCTAATCTTTAATGATAAATACACACAAGCATACACTAGATACTAGAACTAATATTTCTTTGGACAAGGTAATGATTAGCTGCTGCATAATTAATACATTTTGATCTTAAATTTTTGACTTTTCGAATGAAACTCAATTCAGGCTTGGCGAAACGAACTATGATAATAAATATTTTGTATTTCAATCAAATAATTGAAGATCCATTTAAAAAGGTTAAGCAAAGCATCAATTAGAATTTTCCATAAGTAAACAACGATTACAATGCCTTTATTTATAGCATGGCTTGGCAATAATTTATTTTTGATATTCAATACTATTTTTCTACTTCTTAATCCTTTAACTATCATTTAGTTACGAAGTATTTTAACTAGTGTCCGACCGAACTTTCGGTTTCGGCCAAAAAATGAGTTTCGGTTTCGGCTGTCATCAAGCCGAAACTACGATCGAAACCGAAACTGAACTCGTGAGACAAAAATGTTACAAAATTATTGTTTTTCATTTATTATTTGATTCTTTAATTATGAATACTGTTAACTATCAGTTCAATAAAATTTTGTTTAATATTATCTTTAATATTTTTTTTTCGGTTCGGAAGAAAACTGAATAAAGTTTAGAAGAAACTATTTTGTTTTTAAAATATGACTACTTTCTATTTTGTGCCCCTAAACATATTAGGTAAAAATTAATTTTGTTTTGTACCTTTTTTTTAAATTTTATGTTATTCATCACTAATATTAAAAAGTAATATTAGCTGCATTTCTTTCAAATAAACCCCTTATTTCAGCATAAATTATTTAATTGAAAGAAGAAATAGTAATATGTTATGTTAATGATTAACTCAAATATAAGGGACTAAATGATTAATGAATACCTATAGGATTTAAAAGTAAAGATTGACTAATTATGATTAACTTTTTTTTCTACGAAAATTTGACCTTATATGGAACTTTCGGTTTCGGCCGTAAAAACTAGCTTCGGTCGGACACTAATTTAACTACCTTGGGGGCAAATAATTCAAAAAAAATTCCTGGGGAAGTCTTTTAAAAAGACGACCAAACATGACATCTTATTGAACTCTTAAGAAAGAAGTCTTTAAGAAGTATTTTTTTCTGAACTCATAAGTCCTCGAAATGTTGCATTTTTCGATTAACATCTCATTTTTTTGAAGGCTTTGCTCCTGGACTCCTTGTTTAAAATTTGTTTAGCACAAAAAAATTGGTGGAGCAACAGCTGTAAGCATTTACCTTTTTTTCATGAAAATCCTGAGAAATCCGTTAAAAAAGATAAATTTTGCAATTTTTATATATTGATATTTTGTAACCTAAGCAATATATCGAAAAATTGTATACTTCATTTTCGTTTTATTTCGTCGCGATCTATAAGAATTCGTCGTTAAATCGCGGAATCGGATCAATCGTAGTCTCGTGTTCGATTGAGAGTGTCTGTAATGGCCTAGGATTCGATTAATTGAATTTTTTTTTTAATTATTATTTACCGTCGCTTTATAACTACTATGGTCTTTTAACGACTCTAGGGTTAATTAAACCCGATATTGAGAAATATTGAAAATTTACACGATACGAGGATCGAACACAATATTTGCCAGTTTTGAAGCAGTTACCTAGACCACTCAGCCACCAGTAGGCTTTTAATTTCATTCATTTCATTAATTTGTTCGATTTGTTCAATTTGAATAATTTCGTGTAACTCCGGAATGGCCCGGAACTTGCCGAGAATGTTCGGAATGATTCTGAACGTTCAGAAGAAGGGGAAATGGGGGGAAATGCATAGAGCAAATGTCTAATCTGAAAAGTGAAATATTATGAATTTGACAGCTAAATAGTTTTTTAGAACTTTATTGAAATTTATTCTGGAATTGTAAAATAATGTAAGTTTACGTATACTTTAAACTATTAATTAACAGAAATTATTAGTAAAAACATTAAATCCATTGAACGTAACCTATTTATTATTATTTAGAATTGGGATCTATTTTTTACTTCGAGTGACAAAAAAAAATGTCATCGGTAAGTTCAGCTGATTCGTTGGCTCGTTTTGATGCTCATTACATAAACGAAACAATGTACACGGAAGACATCAACAAGAAAATGCGAGTTCCTAAACGAATTCGAGTTGGAGGAGCAGAAATTGATGACGATCTTCCAAATGGAGTCAACTCCCACTGGAATGGAGGTATGACTGAGGATCATTTTGATATGCAAGTACCTGAGCGCATAATAGTTGCTGGATCAGGACAACATGTCGGTAAGTTTACAGACCAGGTTATGTAATTTTTCTTAGGTTGCTTTGCTAAGTGAAATATCTTTAGGAACCAAAACGTTACCACGTGAAATGATACTGGAAAATGAAGTAATGCCACCAGATCCTGGAATGGTGCGTGTAGCTACGCCACCCCGAGTTATAACACTAGATAAATACCACTATCCGAGCGTCAAAGATCCTCCAACAGAGCCTGAAAATTTACCAATCGTTAAACCCCGATCTCGTTTCAATTTGGCTGATAAAAATTCCTCATTTCAAAAGTAAGTCAATGTCCTGACTAGTGTTAACGACCTAAATCATTCTAACACTAACCAACATCCTTTTGTTTGCTCCGGGTTTGATTTTAGCTCGCAAGACAGTGATGTTTTAACAATGCTTAACAGTTCTAATGCTCCAATTGGAGCCAGTGGAGACGGACTTTCGGGACTTACGCCTGCCGAAGAAATGTTGCATCTTCGCCGTCAATTAGCAAAGTTGAACCGTCGTGTCATGGCAATTGAATTGGAAAATTCACAACGTCTACAAAAAGAAAAACTTGTTTATGGACTAGGATTAGCATATTTTATTATTAAAGCGATTATTTGGCTGAACAAATCGTAAATTTGAAAAATTCAATTCAGGGATTTTTCTTTTCACTTCAATTGCACTATTTAGAGATATAACAATTGTATATTAAATAACTGTTATAATTATGTATTTAAGAATTGTATTTAATCTAGAAAATTAAAAAGTTCTTTTACTTAGAAATTATCTTTTTAAACTTTGAAAAATACGTGTTTTAAAGGCCAAAGAATGAACTCCACAGTTTTGTTCAACCAACAAATTTTAATTAATAATTGTCCATTTAATTGAAATTCATATATTAAATTCGTAAAACCTGGAAGTATATAAATGTAATTTTCCTTTTTTTTATAATTTAGTTTCAATAAAAAAATTATCAATAAACAATTTTTTATTTATTTAACTATTCTTATAAATTACAATAAACTATTTGATTATAATAAGATTTTTGCTCGGGTCTGGTTGCGATTCGGTGTCCATTTCGGCACGACAAACAGCATTTTGAAGTTCTCGTCGAATTTCTGCCGTTATTGTCGGGTGGTTCTGAGCTTTCAAAAGTTCAAGCAAAGCGTCACGTTGTTCGTGGGATATATCGCTTTTGTATCGTTGTACAAAAGATAAAAATGCTTGGTGCCATAACACGGGTAACTCTCGAGTATCTCTTTGAAATCTAAAATAAAATAAAATATTACTTTCTTTCCTCTATGTTACATATTAATCCCTAGAGTGTAAGATTCTGTTGTAAAATACCTCAAAATTACCATATTAACTCGGATGTTTTAACAACTAACTTTTTTAAAGAAAATTTTTAAAATATTTTAAATTTTAGTTAAAGAACTCCAAAAAATTAATACATTAATCGAGCGTTAATTTTTCCCAAAACCCTAAAAAGTCTTTGACCTGAAATTCAGGGCGAGTAAATTTTTAACGAAATACATCCAAATCTGGCAACGTTGCATTTTCTACTTTGTTTTTAATTTAATTCGCGAATAAATCGGCCCATAATGAAAATGTAGCTACAAATGAAAAAAATTATACCATATTAGACTTTACAAAAAAATTGCGAATATAATAAAAAACGAAGTAGAAAATAAACGTTGCCAGATTAGATTGATCTGAGACTTGAGCTTCCACAGTAGCTTGTAGGTAAATTGATAGCTGGTCGAGATCAGAGAAGAGAGACTTACATAAAAGTTAAATTCTTTGTTTAAAATGTGGATGAAGTTGGGGCTAACATGTTGGCAAAGTTAATAAATCTCAGAACTTCTGTTAGTCGATCACTAGTTGTCGCTGTATAACATTATGGATATTAGGCTTAACCAAAATTAATTTTGTACAGCGACAACTAATGATCGGCTAACAGCAGCTCTGAGATTTATCGAAATTTTAATCCAAACTGCAGGGGCAAGATCTACCTCGATACAGTGCAAAGTGATATGCACATATGCATGGTAATGCTTTATTTTAGAAACGCTTGATCACGTTTTTGCCTTTTATATGAATTGAAGTTCGATATAAGTCTCTTCTCTGCTCTATACTACATCTCTGTGGTTTTGCTATAGTTATTGAAGACCGGACAAGGCACGTAAAGAAAAAAAAATATTAAAAAAAACCTTATTATCAAGACATGTAAAAAACATATACAATTTTTAAATTAATCGATTCAGCCAATTCTAAGAATATTTTTTATTGTTTTTCACATAGTACACCTTTTGTTAAAAACCAATTGAGATTTCAATTGGTTCCTTCCTGGGTTTTAAAATTTTACTAGTACTAAGAAATTATGCATGCACTTTTAGGAGCGTACTAGAAAAATTAAAAGTAAAAGAAGAGGGTACAAATGATTTTTTCGCTAATTTGAAACAGTTTATACTGTATTATCAGAATTTAAATATTGTAGTTAAATTGTTAAAAAATATAATTTACGAAAAGTGAACTATGAACTAAATATTAAACCCAATTTCAGAGGAAATTTTGTCTGCTTAATTAAGCCATTAGTAAGCGCTTAGGATTTAATGTATATTTAAAAAAATAGATCTATGTACTATATACATAGAAATAAATAATGGAATTAACCTATAATGGTGAAAATAAAAATTAATTCACCTGAGGAAATGGAAAACGAGAGCGTCCACGACTCGAAATGGAAGAGCATATTTTTTATCGATCAAAATACGAAGAAATATAGAGTTAGCGCCTGTATAATCCATTTCAGCAATTTTCAGTAATGTTGCCGAAGAATGTAAAATTGGTATTGAAAATTTGGCAACGACAGATCCCACGATTATTGCCTCACGCAATGAACAGTTTCCACTCTAAAAACAAATAAATATAAGTGACAATAATAATTTAAAGTGCTTTTGTTAATATACTTCTAAGAGAGGTAATAGGATTCCCTTCATGAAAGCTCCAGGTTTAAATAATGATTTGCGTAAGGCTTGATACAAATGAAAATTTAAACGTTTATATTCAGCTAAATCATCTCTTATTCGAGGCAAAAGCACTAGGTTATAGAATCGCTGAGCCATTTTTTCTTTTAAGTTAGAAGCAAAGATTCTAGTGGCTTGATACATAGCCGCTGCTGACCAACTTGGTGGATCCGTTACATACAAAATTTGCTCCCAATTTCGTAAATTGGGAACGACCTTGAATGCTTTAGGGATTTTTCCGCTGCGATATTTACGTAAGACATCTCGAACTCCTTCGTACATTTGCTTAACACGGGGATCTAATTCTTGAATTTGCATCGAGCCGGCATCGGAGAACTGGGCTTGAAGTTCGGTTTGCTTTTCGGTGATTTTTTCCATAATTATGTCGGCCAAAGTTCGGCGTGGTTTTGGATCTTTGCTCATAAACATTTCCAGTGCTTTCTCATCTTCTTCATTGATTTCAATATTTTCATAAAATTTATTCATGTCATTGTCTTCTTCGGGTTCTTCATCGGCTGAATCATCGGAATTTTCGTTGGCCAGTCGATACATTTTTGACTTTTTGTGACCATAGGCCTCGGCTGGCGTTGGACCGAACTCATCCTCAAGTTCGCGTTGCTGTCGTTGCGCGGCCGAAAGGATTTTTTTCGATAAATTGGAATCAACAAACTGAAAAATAAAATTAATATCATTAATATTGTTAGCATATGAGAATTTAATGTTTTTGATAACTAACCTCTTCATCGTTGTCTTTCCGCTCTCGAATCTTGACACGACTTCCAGTTTTGGCAAATTTTGTATGGTGAATTTGTTCATCGAGAGGTAAATTTGTGTTTTTTAAAATCTTTATTTTTTTAACTTTCCCCATTTTTTAACAAAATTAGTTTTTGACAACACATGGAATTGCAAACACGTTGAAAATATTCACAGCGCACATTTCCTGCGCATAGGCTGACTTGCGCAATCGCATAGTATGAATTTTGTATTCTTGTTAGTCGTTTATATCAGAGAAGAGAAACTCTCCTATTTGATTTGTATATTTTAAATTCTTGATATGAAAAAGAATGTGATTCAAATGCTTTTTAAAAATTGTAGAAGGGAACATGGGTAATATATTTCTATAATTTTATTACAAAAATATTTTTTTACTACTGATCATTCATAGCAATTCATAGAAATCATTGGCAATTGTCAGATTCTACCGGTATAAGTATACCGAGTTCCTATATACCTGTGCCAAATAATGATTCAGAAATATTCGAAAGATTTACGATTAAACTCTTTAAAAACTGCACCATTTGAAGCCTCTACCACCAATTGATTTTTTTAAAAAACTCAATTTAAATATAACTAACTGGTCTAATTAATTTTTGAAAGCTTTATATTAAGTTCCAATCTAACAAAATTAATGGAGTAGTAAGAGAAACGCAAAAAATCCCAAAAAAGACAATTATATCAATGAATTGTTAAATTGCCACCTTGCCATTTTGAAATCATTAAATTTAAAATGTCTTTAATAACTTTAAATGATTTCTAATCAGTTTTTTGAACATTCAAATGCGTTTCCTCTACCACTTCAAAATGGCGGAAATGCAACAGAAATATTGATTGAACGCTAAGAAATCATGAGACAGAGGAATATATTATCGATATTGTCTTTGCTATACTATATCAGGAGTGGTCAATTTACTTGTTTAGAGGCGGAGTTAAGTAGTCATTGATTGCGACAAAATACTAATTCAATTAGTCTTATATATTTTCAAAACCATTTACTGTTCCTATATTCTAGATATAATCGAAGTTATTCGAAATAAATAAAAGGTGTTGATCAAAAACTAAATGAATGCTATATTTGGATTCGGAGGGGTTATTAAAGCAGCAAAATACCATTTCAATTGAGATCATTTTTGAAAATTTATTAGTATTCGTTGTTATGAAATTATGAAATACATTGAAAATTAATATTGTTATTTAAAAATATATTTTATAAATTATGTTTTTGATGTTGTAGTGAAATAAAAAATAGTTAAATAGATGGTGTGACATTGAATATGAAAAAACATATAGAAGTCAATGGTAAAAAATGAAGAACCGATCGTAGCATTTTCGCAGCGCTTCTAAAGATCGGACATATTTATGTCTATCCTTTTTTGTTACATGTATAACAGCTTTTCTGTTCACTTATAAATTACTATATAAATCACTTATTCTAGCGACCTTGTCGGAATACAACCTATTGTTAACTATATTAACACGCTATATTAATATATTAAGACACTATTAACTGTATTGTTAACTAAAATTTTTAGTTTTTCAATGTGGTTTTAAATAAGGATTAGTGATACATTCTTTAAGCCATATTGATTAATATTACATTAAGATTTATTAGAAGATTCAACTAATTTTTCTAGTAATTTTACAATTCTTAGTTTTATTTTCATATTTTTATCTGCCTTCTGAGCTTTAAAAGCCATAAGTTCTTGAAACCGACGTTCTCTGTTTTCTTCATTTTTTTTTGCACGTTTGTCCAGAGAATTGATTAGTTGCTCCTCAAACGTTGATTTTCTTTTTTCTGTTTTTTCTAGAAAAAAAATATGAAGATTCTTATTTAATAGAAATTTCAAAAATCAAATTGAAATTATACTTCTTTGTTATGTGTAAACAGATTAGAGTTTGGGTACGAGATGGCGTTGAAGTTCGTTTTGGTGGCTACTATATACTTTCGGCTTTGTTTGATTTTTTGACCGAAGCCGAAGTTTATGAAGTCTTACATAAATTAACAATAGGATTCAACATTTTTTCTCTAGATTATCGATCATTTATATATTATCATCACTTTAAATTTGATTGAAATTAAAAAAATACTTCCAGTCCAATTATATACAAGATGAACAGGTCATATTTAAAAATTCATTTTTCAGGCAAATATTCATATTGGAAAAAAAACTATATTAGGGACCCATATATTCAACTCTATACAGAGGTGTAGACAAGGAATTATTAATATTTTTTGGAGGTACGTTTATATATGTGATCCAAAAATCATCAAAAAAACACATCTAAGAAGTATAATTTTACGCGCATACATAGCGCATTTTTAGCGATGGAAATCTACTTACTAGTAAACATATTTTCCACATCACTGATACTACTTTCGCTATGGAGTTCGGAAGAATTTTTTATATTTATTCCAGTATAAGAGGAAGTTGGTGTCGTCTGTGCTGGTAATGTGAAATATTCGCTCTTCAACATTTCCTCTACCAACTAAAGAAAAAAAAGTTTAAATAATAATATTTTCAAAATACAATTTATTCAACTCACAGCATAGTAAGGCCAACTTTTTTCCAAAGTACCGGGGCTGTTATTGTGTCGTTTTATGTTTTTAAATGTTCTCTTCAATCCGGAAAATTTGGAAAGGCATTGTGATCCTGAGACTCTATACCCTTTGGATTTTAGTTTTGCACCGATTTTGTTCCACATTTTTTTTTGTGTGATAAGGCCACTAATGAGATTTCTTTTCTCTTTTTGATACTCTTCAATTAGTATCAATATGGCATCATGAGGCCACTTAAAACCCACTATGGAAAAAATATTCATATCAAATTATAATTCTTAATGTGAATAAGTTTCACAATTGTTAATAAATGTACCTGTTTCTTCATTGGGATTTTGAGCTGCATTTTTTTGGTCTTCTATTATTGTTTCACAAATATCCATTTCCTGGGAATCTTCAATAACGGAGCATTCCTCTAACAATTACAGAAATATGATGTTAAAAATTTAATGTATTTTTACAAGAACAATAATGCATATTCACGAAATGCAGGAGAAGAAATAAAAACCAAGCCTACCTTTTATAGATTTCCCTTCCATAATTTTTTCAATTTCAATAATTTTTAACGCCATTATAAATTTTGCATCTGGAATTAAAAAGAAAGTGTTAATGTAATTTTTATAATCATAATTAAATATTTTTAATAACGAAGAATTAAATAAATAAAAATACTTTAATAAACTGCAATTTAAAAAACCTCTCTAAATAGAAGTTTTAATCGGGTTCCTTGAAAAAACTTATCTTTCCGTGTATATTTTAAGTTTTCACTTAGCAGCGCTTAAAATGTTGGAGATTTTAACTTCCGTAAAACGAAATTATTTAAGTTTTATCTTTTTAATTCGGACAAAATTGACTTTTGTGCCTTACATTTTAAATGATGCTCAGTCGTAGATATGACTAAATTAATGCCTAGCAGGAGTTTATCTATATATTAATATAAAATTAGCGAGTAATTAAGCGAGAGATTAAGATGAATATATAAGTCCAGATTAATTATTTTAAGTGTATGAGTTAAATGTTGTTATTATTAACATTTGTTGGCATCTTCCGGTTTAAAAAGGCATTTTGAAAACATTATATTTATAATGTCGTTAATAACTTTAAACGACTTCTAATGGGTTTTCTGAACATTAAAATGCCTTTAAATGCCTTTTCGCTACCATATGAAACTGGCGGAAATGCAACTGAAATATTGATTGAACGCTAAGAAATTATGAGATAGAGGTATATGATGGCTTTGTTATACCCGATTAGGAGTAATCAATTTGCTACTTTGAAGGCGCAGCTGGGTGTAGTCAATAACGGCGGCAAAATACAAATTCACTTATCACCTATTTTATATTTTCTAAAACTATTTAGTGTGCGATTTCAGTTCCCTGTTAAAAAAGCCTTTAAAATTTAACGGTTTTTAAATACCTCTACTAACTTTTTTGAACATTCTAAACAATAGAAAACGTTACGCATCGGCCGCATACTTTTACCATTAATTTCTATAAGTGTCCGCATATTCTATCCTGATTCATAGCAAATTTTTAAGTTTTTTTATTTCGCTGCAACATGAAAAATACAACTTTATAAATGAATTTATAATTGATGACATAATTAAAACTCTATTAATTTCAAAACAGCTAACAATTGAAAATATGTACTTGTAATTTTTTAAGATATAAAAATAGGTATCAATTGAAATTGTATTTTGCCGCGTTTAAGAACACAGTTGATCTCACCACTCCTCCCTCTTAGATATATACTGCTTGATAAACGCTTTTTATTTACTTTAAATTATTTTTCGATTAGCTATCGAATTCAAATATTTGAGAATATTTTATGCTATATATTTATTACTGATTCCGATCCTGTAGATTATCTTCAATTTGTTGTAGTTCCGAGGATTTTCGAGGATCTTTTATTTTTAAATTATTTACTTTTGGTATTTTTTGCGCAACGTTTCGCAGTTTATTACTGTCTTTTCAAGCGAATATAAATACCATTAAATTATACAAAAAATAAGTTTTTAACAAATTGTCATTTATGTTGGTATAATAAATTGCTAATAAATTGTATTATGGTTAATTTAAATTATTTTATGTATAATATTTATTTATAGAAATTTAGAATTAAGTTAAATATAAGATTTTTTGATGATGTAAATCTTTTAAAGTTTGTCTAAAAAGTAATTTTAAAATTCGACAAAGGATATAAATTACTATTCGAAGAAGCAACGATACTAGACAAAGAAAACAACATTAAAAGAAAAAGAAAAATTAGTGAAATGGTGTATATTCGTTTGAAAAAGCAGTAATCAACTATGAAACGTTTCGCAAAAAATAACAAAGTGTAAATGGTTTGAAAATAAAAGATCCTAAAAAATCCTCGGAACTACAACAAATTGAATTTTATATAATAATTTTTGGAACAGGATGTATAGACGTAGTGGATTTTCAATATTAAAAATATGGTAATTGATTTTGTATTTTGCCGCTATAAATGACTTCACCCAGCTCCGCCTTCCCAGAAGAAAATTGGCAACTCTTGATAGAGTATAACGAAGACAGCATATACCTATATTCCATTATTTTTCAACGTTCAATCAATATTTCAGTTGCATTTCCACCATTTTTAGATGATATGGGAAAGACATTTAAAGGTAATTCAATGTTCAAAAATTCTATTAGAAATCATTTGAAGTTAAAAAAGGCATTTTAAATGTAATGATTTCAAAAAGCATTTTTTGCAGGGTTAGCAATAAAAAGCATAGTAATATTTAAAAAAAAATTCTAATGCTAATCGAAATTATTTGAAGTAAATAAAAAGCATTTATCAAAAACTAAATAAATTGATACTAAGAAATTGCTATCACCACCGGGTGAATTTTGAAAAAAATACAACATTCTATTTGAAGGAGGAGTCGTGAGATCAGCTGTCTTATCAAACGCGGCAAAATACAATTAGGATTTATTTTTAAAAAAAATATTAGTATTTATTCTCAATTCTCGCTATTTTGAAATTAATAGAATCTTAAATTGTAGTGAAATAAATAGGACTTAAATATTCGCTATGAAATAGAATATAATATATGGAAACGTATAGACGCCAATAGTAAAAAATATGCAACTGATGCGTAGCATTTTGTAGCATGTCTAATCATTGACCATATTAATGTGTTGTTCCTTTTTGTTACATATATATCAGCTTTTCTATTATTTATTTTTCTATCAACCTTGTTAGAATTCAGCCTCTTGTTAAGAACGCTAGTAAAGGTATTATAAAACATTTAATTTTTAAATGTATTTTTTTTAATACGAAGGAATACATTCTTCACATCGTTCATGAGTCAGTCGGGGCAAACGATTTTATAAGCATAAACTCATAAGCTGACGTTAAATTTTTAATACATTTTTACTATAAGCTTTATTATTATTACTTTTTTTTTTGTTTATTTTTTTTGCAGTAAAAAAATGATTTTACTATGAGATTAGATCAAATCTCTTCATTTATTAAGCACATACGTTAACCTGCGTTAACCACTGCACCATTAAGGTGTGTATTGGTAATAATGTTTATGTACAAAAATGTTGATATTTCAAAAAAACTTTTTACTTTAAAATAAATTTACTGTGCTAATTATTAATTCAACTAAAAAGTGTAAGGAAACTAATTTTTTAACTTTTAAAAACCTTTCCAATGATATATCACACGCCTATCTACAATATAATTTTTTCTTACCCTTCAGTTTTACGCAAGGAATACCTTCCCTTATTAATTTTAAGATATTTAACCTACAGTACATGGGAAATTATTTGTATCTTAATAAAAAAAAATAATTAAAATCGGTTGTTCCGTTCTTGACCCATAGATAAAATTTTAAAAATATTAAATTTGGAATAAGGACATCTTGAAACAAATATTTACCCTAATAAAAATTAAAATGTAAGACTACAATGTATAAACTCTTTATGCTTTTTGAGCGCTCCTTAGAAGTCTATTTCATTCCGCGACAAAGAAAAAATCACACTTTAAAGCGGTGAAAACATGCTTCGCAAATCCAGAGAAAGAGATAAAGCATTCACGGCATTCATCAGCACTCATAGTACCATATGGTGTTGGCTTAGAAGATTAAAAACGTCATTTAGTACTACACTGTACCAGAGAAGTCTCTCTTCACTGCACTGTACTTTCAGTGCAATCGAGATAATACCAAAAATATAATGATTTTTAACTATCCATTTATGTTTCTTAATCATGAATAATTTATTAAACTTACCAGTTCTTGAACGTTTTATATATTGTCAGCGTAATTGTATGTTTTATTTAACGTCTTATATCTATCGACGTAATTTAATATAATTTTTGTAGATGAATATTTGTAAAGGCTATTTTAATAACGAAAAATTAATTTATATTTTTTCGTTCTTGTCCGATTAAAAAAGAAAACAGTTCGGCGATTACTAACGCTGACGCTGGCCGATATAATAAAAGTGTATATGAGTGCAATTTTTCAGTGCTCACTAGTGCTCACTACTACTCACAGTTGCTCGTAGCATGGATATGTAAATAATGGATAGAGGCGGTTAGCGGGGATATCACATTCTGCAGTAAAGGCGCTCAAAGCACATTCTAGTGCCGTTTTCTGTAATCACGATTCTATATTAAACTAAACAAAATACAACTGCGTCGGTGTTAAATGCGTAGAAGTGCCAGCGTGGGTAACTGAAATAAGTAAAATGCAAGCGCCTAATTGCGTAGGTTGGTGCTCGTCAGCACTTACTTATTGACTGTTATTTTTTGTAACTAAAAAACCTGTGCCTCTCTAGTTTCTTTTTATTTCACGCCATATACATCATCTATCCATATTATAAATTTATTCAATTATTTGATTTTGCAACGAAATAAAAAATAAACGGATTTCATAAAAGAAAATAAACTTTTAGTTTTAAATACACTTTTTTAATAGGAATATCTTTAAGTATTTATTAACTCTATGAGTTAGTTTTAATTAAGGATGCTATGGAGGTACAATCGGAGACAAAAGTACATTAGAATAGAAATTCGTGAATAATTACGTCTTATAGCATACCATGAGGCGAATAAATTTCAATAATAAAAAAAACTGTATATAGTTTAAGAGAAAATCGGAAATTTCACCGAAATTTTTAAACAAAATAAGAAAAAACAAAAAATATAGAAAATTGTTAAGTAACTAACTTTGGGACTGAATATGCCTTGATTTCTACTTATCAAATCAGAATATTATTGTTTGATGCTCATAAGATGTGAATGTAGAATGTTTTAATACGATTAAATCATAAATAAACATTGTTTAAGACAATTGTAACTAAAAATTAAATTAATAATTCAACATTATATAAAGTAATGAAAATATGATAACGCTGTCGAATTTATAGAATGGCAGCGTTAGCAACTTTAGTATGTCTCTCTCACTTGATGTGAGTGAGAATAGGTGGTATGCTCAAAATTTTAAAAATAAATTATTTGACATATTTCATCCTTTTTCGCTTTATACTGTGTACTCATGAGTGTGACAAAAATAAATTATGTGTTTCATTTTTATATAACCAAATGTACTAACACAATTTGTATTTTATACAAGACGGTACGTCTCAGCACGACAGTGTTGCCGCAATTTCTTATACACTTATTAATTTGTCAAGTAAAAACCACATTTTCGGTTTGTTTATAATTTATTTCTTGGTTCAAGTCGTTCAAGTCCATTTTAGCATACCCACAATTTGGCAATGTTGCATTTTCGATTTTGTTTTTTATTCTATTCGCGATATTTTTGTTAATTCAATTTTAATATGGTATAATTCTCTCTTTTGTGGCTAAATTTTCATTATGGACCGATTTAATCGCGAATTAAATTAAAAACAAAGTTGAAAATGCAACGTTGCCTGATTGTGGGCGTGCTAAAATGGACTTGAGCCTATTTTTTAAAAACCGAATAGTGAATTCAAATAAACTTATACAAAATTAGTTCCCTAAAGTTTAAATTACATATTTTGAAAGTTTGGGATGCCTGGTAGCATTTTTCTTTACTAATAAAAATAAGTTGAGTCTGTTCGCGGTTATCGAATTTCCTTAAGATTACGTATAAAATCATAATATTTTTAAATTACAATAACTTTTTAATGACCTGGTGAATCGCCTTAAAATTTCCACAGATGCTGTAGCATTGATTTAGGACAATTCTTCTAAGTTTTTAGTTGTCTGGTAGCTTTTGACATACCTCCATAACATCGTTAAATGAAATCGAAGAGATAGTTCGAACCGTTCGAACGAATGACAACAATCAGCTAGGTCAAATTTGAGATAATGTATATTATAAAAGATTTTCATTCAAGTGTATGTGTATATATACCAGCAATTGCATACCACACATGCATAGTTGCATTTTGTTTAGTTCAATTTAGAATCGTATGCTGTTCAGTGAGAGTACCAATCCTAATTAACTTTCGTAACCGACTTCTGTAATAAATTTATTTTTTTCACTCTCCTGCTGCACATAAAGAAGTATAACTTCAAAATAAAAAACAAAAAGAAGTAATATTCCATCAAAAACATAGAAGTGGAAAGAGCTCCCAGCTAAAAATGGTGTTTAAGGGCACTTTGAAATCATTAGATACCTTTAAAATGCCTTTAATAGCTTTAAACGACTTCTAATGGGTTTTTTAAACCTTATAATGGCTTTCCCATACCACTTCAAAATGGCAGAAAAGCAACTGTCATATTGAGTGAACGCTAAGAAATCATGAGATAGAAGTATTTGTTGTCTTTGTTATACTCTTTTAGGAGTTGTCAATTTACTTCTTGCAGGAGGAGTCGAAGGTCGAGTTAGAAGAAGTAACTATTGGCGGCAAAATACAAATTCAACTATCATCCTTTGTACATATTGGTAATTCTCTAAGTTTAAATGTCCTGTTGCAAAAATTTTCTAAAGTTAATCGAAGTAAATGAAAGGAGTTTATTAGTAATTAAATAAAAATTGTAACCAGTGAGTGAAAACATACAGAATTATGTTGTAACGATAGTAATCATAAGTCGCATGAGTCACTAGCTAAACGCAGATGAATGCGTTCATGAACGGGCCATTTTTATATTTTTGTCTTTTTTTGTTACATGCATATCAGCTTTTCTGTCACTTAATTTTCTATCAACCTAGTTAGGATGCAGCAACCTATTGATTAAAATGTTCAGAAAGATCATTAGGGACAATTTGAAACTATTAAATTTAAATTATCTCTAATTAACAGGGATCCCATGATAATGATTTGTTCAAATATCAGAGATTAAATGATTAATAAATACCTAGAGGATTTAAAAGTAAATACTAATTATAATTAACTTGCTTTTACGAAAACCTGACTTTATGTGGAAGTTTCGGTCGAAACTGAGATTTAATGAGACTGATGCCGAAATTAGGTTTCGGCTGTAAAAGCTAGTTTCGGTAGACACTAAAACCATTGCTTACTTAAACCGTATAGTCTGAAATGGTAGGAATTCCTCGATTTCGGTTCAACCTTTCTGGAGTTAAAATAAGATATACAAATAGACTAAATTTTAAAAAATATTAATACTCAAATCAGTTCAAAAGTTAAAATTTACAGACAAACGCTGGAATTTCAAATAAAAATATAAATATATAAATGTTTCATTCGAACTTTCTTAATTATTTTCGAAATTTTTTCTTAAATACGACTATATCAAACCAAAGATGGCATAATTTTTAAGCTGCTTGTAAGTCATCAAGAACAGTAATCTTAGACAATATACTATGTGGACTGTTTATAGGCATAGGAAATTATTGAAATTTTGATGGTCACAATTATGAATATCTATTACGATTCTGATATCCCTCGATGTTTCCCGATTGCACTTAAAGTTGTTTAGAAGTGCGGTAGGAAATTATGAGAAAAAGGAGGATTTCTTTATGCTTATAAGTAGGCGTTGTAGAAATTTCTATAAGGCTTTTATATACTCGGATTGATTTGATACAATTTTCATTACATTGAAATATTTTGCTAAGAAATCCACAAATGTTGATGATTTTGGTATTAATCGACGCGGAATATTTCAAAGAATGCATAGCTATTTTTTCCCATATAGTTCATTTCTACGAAAAGAGCTATTACGAGTTGATTGCGATCACGCGTAACTTTTTCCATTTACCTTGTGTTAAGTGGTTAAAAATTACGCAACGATTTTTTACTCCGTTATTAAAGCCCCAAATTGAAATGAAATTTTACAGTGACATGGCTTAAATAGTTGACTACCTACAGTATTAATTTCAATTTTTCTTGTTACTTGTGACAACTTGTGATTTTCTTCTACACAACTTTAAGTATGCGTTGCGTAACAACAACCGATAGTATGCCAGTTGGTGTTAACACGTGTTGATACGTAGTTACGTGCGAAAGGAATAACCTTTTGGCGGTTAATACGTTTTACAGCATGTAAATAGCTTCTATTTTAATGAAAATCAAATTTCACATTAATCGCAAGCAAACTTTTTAATTATTTTAAAATATTTCGTTTCTCATTTTTTACAAACAATGTAACAATTTAAGTTTTATTTTTCTTTGCAACCGGCGATGAAAACTCTTCCATTGACTTCCGTTTATTTCCACTCAAATCGATTTTTCTAATTTCAACAATTTTTTTAACATAATCCTCGGTTAAATATTGGCTTAAAATACTTAAAACTTCTTTATTCAGCTTTGTTTCATCCAATTCTTCACTTTGAAATCGTTTAGTTTTCAGAAAATCAAATAAATTTGAAAACTTAACGTTGAGCCAGCTTGCAATTTTACTTTCATCAGAAGTAATTTTATTACCCTAAAACATATTCAATCATAGAATCGGTTACTTGATATTAGCAGTTATTAATACCTTTATATTTGCTACTTGTTTAATTAGCTTACACTCATCGGAAAATAAAACCTTTGAAATCAACTGCAATTCAGAATCCTTTGATATTTTGGTTTTTGTTAAGTCTTTACTTAAATGTGGAAGTACTAAAATATATCAAAAAATTATGGCAATTTTTAGTATTAAATTTAGAAATGAGGAATTCTCTGATATCTGATACATATTATTATCCAATGTTCAAGTCTTACATAAAAATACAGGATCTATGGGTGTCAAAAAGTTTAAGACGGCTTTACTTTTATTGTAATCATTAATGAATAATGATTTTTTTGATTTTTCATATGATACTACTTCGTAAACCTTTGAATCATCGTCCGAAATTGCAAATAAACTAAGCTGTTTCGACGTTGGATGAGTTAATTGTATTATAGTTTTATCGTTATTATTAAATGTTTCATCTAAAAATAATAACATACTGATTGATTTTATGTATAATAAAAATTAATAATATTACATTTACCTTTATTCAAAATAAATATTGTCGTTTTACTACTTTCGTCTTCCATTTGATATACAGAATATAAAGCCCGCCAAAATAATGAGAAATTTCGAAGCAAGAATACGGTCCACTTGTTTGACGTGATTCTCGTTTTGGAGCGTTTTAGTGATTTAGTTACTTATGGTAATTTTAAAAAAATAACCAACAATTTATATGACATATGTAACTAATTTCATTATATTGCTGATGTTCATGAAAATAAATAATTGAATCTGAAACGTTTTAGAAACGTTATTTGTTAGTCGAATAAAATTTAATTAAAAATGGGATCTAATTCAAAGAAAAGTCGAACCAAGGAAAAGGAAAGTCGTAAACGACATCGTAGTCGTAGTCGTAGTAATTCGGTGGAAATAATTCGAGAAAAACGTCGACATCACCACCATAAGAAGCATCATAAGGATAAACGACATAGATCCTCACGAAATGCTTATGATAGCGATGGAAACGGTAAGTTCTATACTATCTTTAGATAACATTATAAAAAAATGTCTTAAATTCACATCTTAATAATACTTCAATTCTTTAAAAAAATGAGTTTAAGACATTTTTTTCTTCTTCTATCAGAACGTTGTGATTGGCTCTTTTTTGTTGATTGATTTCAGAATTCCAAGCGATGAGATTGCACTTGTGAGCATCTAAGAGTTTTGGTAATTTAAAACTGAATTTCAAGATTTGAATGCCTCGAATGAGGTTTGACCTAACTCCACATTGCTTGTCACAACAATTTTACATACAAAATCAGTTGTCTGCATGAAGATTTTTCTGAAAAGTATTTATTTTCCTAGGGTATGAAGTCAGTGGAAATTCTCCATCACAATCACCACCTTCTGCGCCTCCTATTATTACGATTCGTGATGATGACGATGACAATGAATACGAAGAAACCGAGCAAACAAATCACGAAGTCCGTCGAGGCAAACGCAACCGCCAGAGCAGTCACAGCAGTCCGAGTCCGGAGCGTCGTGAGCAGCGCGATGCATCTCCTGAGCCTCACGAACATCATTCCGGTGGAGGCTTCGTTGAATCAATGTCGATCGAGGAAACGAACAAACTCCGAGCGAAACTTGGCTTAAAACCACTACAAATCGAAGATAAATCGTCAGAAAAAACGTCTTCGGATAACCAAAAAAAGAAAGACGACTATGGGGAGTTTTACCACAAACCCGCGACAAATATTTCTGATAAAACTTATCAGGAAACTTTGCGAGAACGCTTAGCTAATCGAAAGCAAAGACGTGCGATTGAAGAGAAATTAGCTCGAGTAAAAAGTCTAGCTGCCTCCGATAGTGATGACGACGTTGATGCTTGGGTTGAAAAAAATCGACGCATTCAACAAGAAAAAGAAAAAGCACTGAAACGGGTAAATATTCAAAATACTTAATCAGTTTTAGACTTATTGCCCTTTTAGAACCGTCAAATTCGACAACGTTGCATTTTCTACTTTGTTTTAATTTAATTCCCGAATAAATTAGCCCATAATGAAAATTTAGTCACAAAAGAGAAAATTATATGATACTAGCAGAACTCGGGAGACGTTATCCTACCATTCTATATTATAATGGCTGTAAATAAATAACTTAAATTTAAAAATATGATCATGAAATCTAATTTACCTAATGTGTACTAATGCTGTACGCCTGTACCTAATGTAGGTTACCTTCAAAATACATATTTTTCAATTAAGTTTTAAGAAAAATTGCTATACCTCTGAAAATGTGTTGGGATTTTCAGAGGTCGTAGATAACAATGTATATAAATTAAGCCAGCGATAAATTTTTTATATATTTTTACTATTAGTTTTATGCTTATTAATGCTATTTTCGGTTATATTTTTTTCCTTTAGCAACTTTTTGGGGTATATTAATCATAATTTTGCAGTAAAAAAATATAAAAAAAACAATGAGGCCCATGTTCTTTTACATACACAGCGAATACGTTAACTACTGCCCTAATAATGTATCCAATGATGGTAATGTTTGTGAATATAAAAATATTTGTATTTTCAAAAAGATACTTCGTCTTTTTGTCATCGCTTTTCACCTTTTTCACTTATATTGTCTAAATGTGAATCTAAATTATTTAGGATCCCACTCAAATACACACAGACAATTTCAGCAGAACAGCGTTTAGGTCCAGCGGTTCAGGAGGAGTTCAGCTCAGTACACACGTACAGAAATTTTATAAGCCGTTTATTTTGACAGTGGCCTAAATCTATTTTAAGGACAATCAATACGACAAGTTTTGATTTGCTGTTAGTCCAGATTATGCTAATACTTTTACTACATATTAAATTTGTACAAATTATTGATATGATATTCGTTTTCGACCCACTAGTACTAACTTTTTTGATTGTGAAATTTATGTATTGTTGCAAAAATAGTAGTAATATGAGCTATTCTTGAAGTGGAGTTAGACCACTTTCAAAATAAACGACTCATATATATAAAGATTAGAATTGAATTAATAAAAAAATCGGAATTAAATTAAAAACAAAATGGTAAATGCAACGTGATGTTGTAATTTGATGGTTCTGTAAGGGACTTCAGCTAAAAATTTAATTCATCTAATGGTTATTCTTAGTAAGGCTGTTTTCGTAGTGATATTTTATTTCATCTTAACAAGACAAAATTTGTCTTAAGTAACTTATGAATTCTACACTGAAGTAATATTAGCAAATATTAAGGTCTACAAGATGTCTATCACACCTAATTATTCTTATTTTGTCTTGATTTCGGAGTCATGTTCTTAATTTGTCTATATATACTTATATTTTACTTACTTATCCATATTACGTTTTTTTTAAATTTAAAAGTAGAAAGGTGACAAGAAAAGTACAG
The DNA here is from genome assembly GCA_958496175.1 of Sisyra terminalis. Classification (NCBI taxonomy): domain Eukaryota; kingdom Metazoa; phylum Arthropoda; class Insecta; order Neuroptera; family Sisyridae; genus Sisyra; species Sisyra terminalis. The sequence goes on from OY292279.1 coordinate 26,601,037, forward strand.
TGAAACGTAACGCATATAGTTAATAGTACCACGCGCTATTCATATACGAGTATAATATACTATTAGCTACCCACAAAATATTCATATGCAACATTGACACAACTGGCAAATATTATCAATTAAATGAAATCGAAACGATATTGGAACAAATGTCAACCATCAGTTAGTTCAAATTTGAGACAACGATAGTAGTACAGTCGTGAAATTGAAGTTTATTAGTGAACTCACCAAAAAGTACGTAGAAGACAAGAATTATTTTATTTATAAATAAATAAGGGCTCAAATATGATTTCAACTAAAAAATCCATCATCGTGAAGCGCCATCTACTTTCCAAATTTATAGTTACAAAAAATATTATTTTTTCCTTATAACTTTTAAACCGTGCTAGAAATCAATAAAACAACTATTATTATAAAAGAAGCTGAGGAAGTTTCATACAAAAAAGGATCGGTTCAAGTCCCTTTTAGTACAGTCAAATTTGGCAACGCTGCATTTTCGACTTTGTTTTTTATTGTTTTTGCGATTTTTTGGTTTATTCAATTCTTATATGGTATATCCTCTTTGGTGGTTTAATTTTCATTATGGATCGATTTATTCACGAATTAAATTAAAAACAATGTCTAAAATGCAACGTAGCCAGATTCGGCTGTTCTAAAAGGAACTTCCAAAATGGATCCAAATGGATCTTCAATAATTTCCTGTATGTTAACGCAAAAATGACGTTTGAAAACATACGAAAATGTACATTTTCAAAAACTATGCTTGGGGCCTTATATATCAGTAAATAAAATAATTGATTTCTACGTACATATAAATAGTGCATATGCTTGAACGACTGTACTAATAGTTATGTTTAGTTTTCACTCACATTTATGTGTTTATAGTCTTCGCTCTTTGTATTTCCCGACATTCGTACATATAAACGTTTGCCTATTATTATATTGATATCTCTTTAATAATAATTGTAGTTTTTCTCCTTTCACTATAATATTTAGATTTATTAAACACATCTTGAAAAAATACAACCACAGTTATTATTAGTATTACAAAGATAGTACTACTGCAGCCATAGAAAAAATGAATGGAATTATAATAGTTTCAGAAAAGTTAAAAAATGAATATTAAGATTAAACACTACTGCTGTGGATGCAAATTTAGTGATGGACACAATTGCCAAGTTATATTTTTCAGTAGTCATCAACTAGTATTGAATCTCTTCATAAGTACTATGAGATGTTTCATGGGGTATTTATTTTCTATCTTGTGTGATGTAATTGAAGAAAAGGGATGTGCCCTTTCTCTAAATATCTTTGATTGAACTGGGAGAGTAAGTTAATTCAAGTTTTGAAGTTTGCGAAAGGTTTGGAAATAGAGATTATGTAAAAGGAGGCCACACTCTCCTAACTAAATCGTAAAAATGAAAAGACTCGGCATAAAAGTTAATTAAAAATTAAGGTCAACTCACAATTGATTTATTAATTACCACATAGTAGTCATACAGAGATCCAACAATACTTGATGGTTATTGAATGAAGAAGCTCGCTTGCCAATCCAAATACGTATTCAAAGCACTTCATCAAGAAATATTTTTTTAAATTAGTTTAAGAAAATCAGTTCATAGTTTAATTTTGGTAAGTGATATTGCATAAAATTTGTTTAACGAGTATTTATTTTTTTTATTTTAATGCTATATGTAACATTAATTAACCATTTTCATTTTGGAATAGTTACTGATGTTGACAGTGTATACAGATTCGCTATGGAAAAAAGATTGAAGTTATTACTTACAAAGAACTTTTCTCGCTTAGAATATCTGATGGTTGGATAAAAATTTCATATTTTATTTAAAAATTTTTTAGCAAGTCCAAATTGGAAATGCTTCTGAGTACTACTTCGATATCAAAATACTTGGGTTTTAAAATTATAATTGATGAAATATAGTTATAAATGATCACAAAACGTGTAATTTATGTTTGTTTTAACTTTAAAGTATGTCATTATAAACTTCTATTAACGTTTGAAACTCATCAATCATTCATTGTTGAAACCAATTATAAACATTATGAATAATAATATTGAGGTGCTAATTTTTTAAACTTGATTTTAGGAAAAAATGTTAGAAGAATTAGATGAAGAACTTGGAGTCGGTCAATTAGTAGAAGCAGCTACGCAAGAAAAGCGTAATAAAGCCTATACTCAAAAGCATTTACGTGGTTTGCGAGTCGAACACGACGTGGATGATCTTAAAGAAGGCGCAACGACAATTTTAACTTTAAAAGATAAGGATATTTTGACAGAAAATGATCCAGACGATGTTTTGGTAAACGTAAATCTCATCGATAACGAACGATATGCTAAAAACGTTCAACGTAAAAAGCAAAAGCTTGACTACAATCCGTACGAAAACGAAGAAGTGGACGAGTTTGGAAATTTGCAACGTAAAGATTTACTTTACAAATACAATGAAGAAATTGAAGGCGAAAAGAAAAAAACGTTTACGATTGGAACTGAAGCTGGTTTAGCCGAAAGAAAGCATCAAACTCTGCAAGCAATTCGCAGTAAATTGGAACACAAACGAATCGAATCGTTGGCGATGCCCGAATTAAAACTGGCTTCTGATTATTATTCGGAGGCTGAATTGGTTAAGTTTAAAAAGCCGAGTAAAAAAATTAAAAAGTTACGACCAAAAGGGAAAATTTTAAAAGCTGCTGATTTAGAAGCACAAATTCGTGCTGAGGAATCAGGAAAAGGTGGAAAGGATTTGAGTAGTCGAAGCAGGTCAGGAGACGGTGATGGTTCTGTTGCAATGGAAATCGATGATGTCCCTGCCGTTGAAATCAAACCGGATGAAGTAAAGCTTGAGCTCGATGATGATTTCGAACAAGCTTTACAAAAAGCTCGTAAATTAAAAAAACAACCGAAACGTTTCGCGAAAATCGAACCAATAAAAATCGAAGAGAGTGACGATAATGAAGTGGCAACATCGTCCACCGATGATATCGGTAGCATTGTTTTAAATTCAACAGCGGAATTTTGCCGAACGCTAGGAGATATTCCCACTTATGGTCGTGCTGGAAACCGAAATGAAGAGGAAGATCTTCTGGATTTCGAACGAGAAATGGATTTAAAAACAGAGGTTCCAGAAGCGGCTAATGATACGGCAAATGAAAATTTGGGCGGTTCATGGAGTGCAGTGGATATTGAACGGAAAACGTCATCGAGTCGAAAGAAGAAACCGGAAGTTGTTGTACCTGATACACCGATTTTGGACGAGGAGCCTGACGTGGGTGCCGGCGTCGCTGCCGCTTTACGTCTTGCTTTAAGCAAAGGTTATCTAGACAAAGAAGATAATAATCGACCATCTACGTCACGATTCGCACATTTACAAGCGAAAAATTATTCTATAGAAGACAAAGCTCACGTGTAAGTAGAATAATTTATTAATTCAATTTAGTTAAAATTTAGATTTGATATCGCAATTTTACAAGATATCTGCTTGTTCTTATTATATTTATTTTCGATCACTTCTCCATCGCGAGTTATTTTTACTAAAATCTAACTTCTCAATAGTATTTCCGATATGGTATAAAAGTCGTTCGGAAACCTTTCAAAAGGGTTCACATAATGTCGACGAATGGGTATCTAATTCCTTATAAAATTTGGCCTGACCGGTTATATTATTGTAGTTTTCCCTAAATTTCTGAAAAGATTGACTTCGCAACGTATGCATCATAAGTTAATTCTTTTTTTTTTTTAATAGAGATGATGAAAAATTTGGACGTCGGGATCGTTATTCAGGACCATTAACCGATTTCAAAGAGAAAGACACTTATAAACCAAACGTCAAGCTGGAATATATCGATGACGAGGGTCACGTTTTAAACGCAAAAGAAGCTTTTCGGTATTTATCGCATAAATTTCACGGAAAAGGACCTGGAAAGAACAAAATTGAAAAACGAATCAAGAAAAATGAACAAGAAGGGGTAAGATTACCGAATTTAGAGTATTTTTTTTTCTTATCGAAACTTTATAATTTCAGTTAATGAAGAAAATGAGTTCCACTGATACACCTTTGGGTACCTTAACTATGTTACAAGCTAAGCAGAAAGAAACGCAATCATCTTATATTGTTCTTTCGGGCAGTAAGCATACGCATTCGTAAGTATTCGACTTTTTTTAAATAAATATACATTTTAAAATATTTTTCTTCTTTTTTATTTTCAGAACAACAATTTCGAAAATGAAACGATAGTTTTAAATATATATAATCAACAAGAATGTAACAAAATAATAGATATAAAAGTATTTATAATGTTAATAATTATGACTGCGGTTCCTGTTCATTATTGTACTATAAGGATGGAATATCGTAAAAATTAAGGAAATGCAAGGATTTATAAGTACCAATAAAGAAATAAAAGTACATATTGTGCATAGCATTATGTTTTAGTGAATGTTTCATCCTTTTAGACCGTTGTAACGTAGTAATAGAATATATGACACAATTTTTGAAATAATTTGATTTGGTATAAATGAACGTTATGTATCTCAAAAATATACTTCTTCCACAAAATTAATTAGTTCTACATATTTTTTCTTTGATTTTAAAACTTAAGGAAGTTCTCAACGGATGAATTTCAAGACTCAGATTAATTACTTCACTAAAAAAAATATGGAAAAATAGTTAAACCAACATAACAACTGATGATTGGAGTTCACACGATACCAAAAGATATGTTATCCGAAGGAAGACGTTGAAAGATTGAACCTATGGGAGGGTCATGTCCTTTTTAGGTCGGTCAGAAGCTGGCAACGTCATTTTCTACATTATTTTTAATTTATTCCACGAATAAATCGGCCCAATATGAAATTTTAGTCATAAAATAGACAATTACACCATATTAGAACTGAATTAACACACAGAAAATCGCGAATAGAATAAAATCAAAAAAGGCAACGTTGCCAGATTTGACCGATCTAAAAGGGACACGTAAGCTAAGATTTAGGGGTTGGATCCATTAATTACGTGAGACAATTTTAGTTATTTTTCGAACCTCCCCTCTTGGTAAGATTTCGTGAGGTTTTGCTCGACCTGCTCCTCTAATATTACATGAGATTTTTAAAAATGCGTACTTGTAATGTAAATCTGTGCTTTGATTACATTAAATTTATTTAAGGGAAGAATTTTAAAAAAATACATAATATTTGCCGAGACCATCTTCTCCCCCATGTGAAATTAGTTGAGGTTTTGCTCCCTTCCACCCTCCCCTAAACGTCTCAGGAGATTAATGGATGTCCCTATATACGTAAGTTATCAATTATATATATTTATGCATAAGATTCTGACGAATGCAAAATTTACAATGGCAAAATTTACAATGTAAGGCTATGTACAAATAACAGTTCATTATTACGATATTCCATTATAGCATTCACTATGAGTTGACTATTGTCTGATTTTCTTCATCATCGTCGCTGAAATCATCCTCATCGACATCCTCATCTTTTGCTTCTAAGCACATTTGTTGGTAGACCCGAAATTCTTCTAAGGTAACTCCGGCAATTTCCGTTGCAAAAACTGCGTCGTCTGTAATGGTGATTTGTGCCAATTTGGGATTTGGGTTCGGTTCCAATTCACTGGCTTTGGGATTTCGAACTTTGTATATACCCAATTTCTGTAGGAACGTATGACGACATTTGAGTGTATCAAGAGATGATTGAAATACATTTGACTTGCAAATTTCGGAAATATCAGTGATTTTCATTACATTTTTTATATAGGCCATAATTTCATTGATGTGTTGCCATTTGGTGAACATAAGATTGGGGTTTATCTCGAGAAGACGTGTTACTTGTTTTTTCTTTCCAATAAATTTTGAAAGCTCGTTGGTACGATGTAAGACATGAGCTTTGGGTAAAGTAAGAAAATATGGATGAAGCGAAAGTAAGTAAAGAACAGTACTTTCCCCAAACTGGCAATCTCTCCAAGCGTCCACCGCATTAATTATGAATTTTTCATCATGATGTAGCAACTGTGGCACTGCCGTTATAATATTTAAACTGTGCTCTGTCCGAAATCCTTGATTTTTCAATTCTTGGAAACATTTAAGCCATTGGACTTTGTTGCTTTTGTACAAATTTTCGTTCTTGTTAAAAGCGGCTTCAAGGCGTTGTGGTGCAATTTTTAAATCTGATGCCAAATCATTTATCGAAAATGATGCATTTGTGTAGCTATGACAAAAGTTTCCTTTTTTTATTAAATTCTTTTGAAATAAACTTGTGCAAAACTTTAATGTTCTTATCATTTTTACAACCTAACCAACTTTACTACAAATATATAAGCGACATTTCCCCCTATCAAACTGTTTAAGGCATTTAATAGATTGAGCCCTCCACAAGCTCTACAGTTCTTGCGTACATGTAAATCAAAATGTTGGAGCCCAATTTAAAAAGATTGGGCACTCCCGATTTTAATACAGAAAAATGTAAGTTTAGTTATTTATAATTTATTTTTAAATTTATTTTAATATTTTATAAATTTTATAAACTTTTTTAGATGTGAAGGAATTGACCCAAAAGTGTGTCGGTGGGCAGGAGCTACAACGAGTCCGAAATAAAATTCAACAGCTTTCCGATGAAACAAATGGGGCGTTAAAGCGCAATGTTTACCAAAATTATCTTCAATTTATTGATACAGCAAAGGAAATTTCGCGTAAGATTTGCTCATATTTACATTCTTGAATAAGGCGATCAAGTGTTCCGGATTATGGCTGGCTATCCCCCATTACATTACAAAAAATCCGTAGAACGTACTTCACAATTCTCTATTAGTAAATTTATTTAAGCACGTATTAAAATGTAAATATCGGACTAGATCCTATTATCAAAGAACTAAAAATAAATCGGACATGAACAAATTCCGATTTTGTTTCGTTTTTAGGAAAAATAGGTTTTTAATTTATTGTTGTCAATGTTATTTTTTTAGAAAATTAATGTGAATTGTATCCAAGTATCTCTTTCTCGATTTTATGCATTTTCAATTCGCTGGGGTCAAGAGACCATGATTTACTAGCAATACAAAAATCTATATGCGCAGCTCGTATAATTTATATCTATGGGGTGATAGTAATAAGAAGTTATTCGAATATTTTAGAGGTCTGATTTTTTATAAACTTAAAGGCTCCTGTTTCTTTTAAAAATAATGAAATATTTCCATTTATTCCTATTTATAGACTATAGAGATTCCTATTTATGATTGTTTTGATTACAGTTTTATTATTTTTCCTTTTCATTAGTTGACTTAAGTCCCATTTTAGAACAGTCAAATCTGAAAACCTTACATTTTATACTTTGTTTTTACAATCAAACAAATCGCGCATAAAATAAAAAACAGTAGAAAATGCAACGTTGTCAGATTTGACGGTTCCAAAAGGGTCATGAAGCAAGTAAAATTTATAGATTCACATAACAACCTGGAAGGAACAATTTCTTCTCATTAATTAAATTTTGGATTCAATTCCCTTTTAAAACAGTCATATCTGGCAACGTTGCAATTTCTATTTTTTTTTAAATTTTATTTGCGATTTTTTTGCTAATTCAATTCTAATATAGTATCCAGTTCTCTTTTGTGCGTGCATTTTCATTATGTGCCGATTTATTGCAAAATGCGACGTTGCTAGATTTGACTATTCTAAAAAGGAATTGCGCTATTTAAAGAAAAGGAGAAATAATGAAACTAATCTATTAGAGAAAAAAATATTTATAAAAACAATCATATTAAAAGGTAGATATGTCTATAAATAGGAATTACTTCCCTCTCACTAAGACTTAAGTAAATACTTTTAATGAAACAAAATTTAGCTCATGTCCTCTTTAGAACCGTAAAATCTGGCGACGTTGCATTTTCTACATTGTTTTAATTTAATTCGCGAATAAATCATTCTGTTAAAAAATTTAGCCACAAAAGAGAAAATTTTACGGTTCTAAAAAGGGCATGAGCCATAATATCTTTAAATTCAGGCATTGATAAAACAAGTACTTAATAAAATAAATACACTTAGGCACGCCTAAAAGGTAGGCAACACAAAAGCATTAATGCAATTTTGTTTATCAACGCACACGTAGTGCCTATAGTTCCTCATATTGCCTATTTGGCCGAAAAAAAATAATAGCTTAAATATATAAAAATAAGTTATCCGCTTATTTATGCGCCAATTTACTATTTTAAATATAGTATTTTTGTCTATCGATTTTAACCTTTTTTAACTAAAATTTGAGCGTATATACTGGTTTGAATAAAATTTAGTTTTAAAATACAATATTCCACCCACAATAGGGTTGAATGTAGGTATACATCTTTACGTTAAGAAGAAAAATATAAAAATTCTAATAAACCACGTTAGACGACTAATTTAAAAAAAATCGTTGGTTTTACAAAAAGTTTTTTTTGATCAAGTAATTTTTGGTTTCTTTTTTTTTTTTTTTTGGAGGAAGATTTATTGAGCTAACTCGATATTAGTTTTGATTTTTGAAAAGTATAGTTTCTAACGAACGTTTGTTGTTAACATAAAATTTAAAAGTATTTGCTTGTTGGTATTCTGTACATCTTTAACATGGGGTCTACAAGGCCATATTGTTGTTATTTTGGATTCATGTCCTTAACTTGTTCACATTTGCTAGAATTTTCCTATTGGTTTCCTCTTTCCAAGAAGTTCATTGAAGTGACCGTATGAATAATAATAATATATTTCATCGCATATACGCAGCTCGTAACGTAATGTTTATACTCTTGCTTTTATTTATCGAGAAAATACTAATTCTTTTTGCTTTTAGACTTTATCTGAAAAATCAAAAATCACAATATTTCATAAAACAAAATGCGACTTCGTAATGTAATGCATCAACACAAGTCTTATGTTTTGAGATTTTTTGTCTTTATTTTATTCCAAAAATGTTCTTATTGTGCTATTGTAGAATAAAATTTGGTAGAAACCTTGATTAAGTGCTTAAGAGTTTCGAAATATTATTAAAAAAATTTATCTTTATTCTTTAGCGTCCTTTAGTTAAAAAATTATAATCATCTGAGAAATGGGTTTTAAAAAATGATGACTTTAATAAGTTACGTTAATTAATGTATGACCCTCTTTTTCGCCTATAGTCTCCTATAGTCTTCCCGTCTATAGTATTTATACCACCATAATCCTTTATAACGTTGATTGCCTTATTCTTGAAAGTTCTTCATAAATGAAAAATAATCTATCTACGAAAGATTTTATATAATTCTGATGTTAAACAGATTTGGAAGGTGAAATGTATCAACTGTCTCATATGTTGACGGAACAACGTTCGCTTTTAGCAGAACTTGCATCAATGTCGATTTTAGCAGACAGCATTCCAGGAGTTTTAGAGTCAAATGACGAGAATGAAGCTACAAAGTCTGAAGATGGATCACAGGAAATATCGACAATAGAACAAGAAGAAGAAAATCGTCGAAGGGTATTGGCGACGATTTTGGAAAAAGTTGAAGGATGTATGGTACGTAAAGTATATTTTGAAGGAAAAAACGGTACCACGTTGGAAGTGTTTTTAGTTTTGCGATCGATTTTTAGTAGTTTTAATGTATGTTACATTTATTATCTTCTATTATTATAAAGAGGAAAGATTTGATTGTTTGTTTGCTTTGAAAAGTCTCCGAAACTACTTGGCCGATTTGAAAAAATCTTTCACTGTTGGGAAACTACACTATTTCCGGAGAACATAGGCTATATTAAATTTTCAAAAAAAATAAGGATCCATACTAAAACTCAAATAATGTAACCCAAGGTCTGAAAAAAATTACCAAAAAACATTATTTTATCGCGTGCGCTGCGAAAACTATTGGTTAAAGAACAAAATAATATAATACGATTTTGTAGAACATATCATTATCTACAAAAAATAGAGCGACAGCATATGTCTAACTATGACAGTTATGTCACAATAAGTGTTTTTTCATTTTAAAAAATATATATAAATGCCACCGTTATAAAAGCTCTTTTATTTATACTTTGGGATTAATTATACGTTCATAGCGCATTCGCTTACGTATCTGACATTATGCTCACAATAAAAGAGACGTGGGTTCGAATCTTACATTAGACTTTTTTTTTACAAAATTGTTTTTGGAAAAAGGTTCATTCGGGAATCGAAACAATGAGATGGGATTCCAACTAATATTCAAAAATCTAGACTCTTAACTTCTGTTATTTTGACGCGAGTATTTTGATAACTTTCGACTTTTTTAGTCATAATTTAGACCGACTTTATTGGACTTGACGATATTTTTTATTTATGTATAGATACTGATTGATTTATGGATTATTTGGTTCACGGTAGGTATGCCTACCGACGGTATACGCAATTGAACATACTCTTCTTAGATATTTATAAATATTTTTTGAATATTTTTGATATAATTTAATTGATGATTACATACAATTATTTTATCTAAGCAACAGTTGATTAAATGTGTCTCTTTAAAGTCGACAAAGCAGTGTTTTTAAGTATGATTATGTTTTTCGTAAAACAAATAAGAAAAATAAAAATTTTCACATACCACTACAAATAGCAAATCTAAAAATAAAATATAATCTACACCTACGTTACGCAGACGAAGTTGCGGGGATCAGCTAGTACTTTATATAACATTTTAAATAACAATAATTATTTGAATTCTTAGTAGTTGGATCACCTTTTGAATGTGATCTTGTTTTATTTAAGTAAAAAAAAATACAGGAGTATTACAGCGTGGCCATTTAAAATGTTATTTTTAGTCATCGACTAAGGAAGATAAGGAATCTAATTCCAAAATATTCTAATGCCAAAATTTAATAATTTTAATATTTTCTGCTTATTTCTTCTAGGGACTATTAGAACCACCTGGACGTGTTTTAATTCATGAAGGTGATCTTCTGGAATTGGACCCTATCGAAAATACGGCACTACAACGAGTTCATCCTTATTTGTTTAACGACTCATTTATGATTACCACGTGGATTTCTCATCGACGTGGTCCTGTTCGTTACAAATTCAATGCTATCTACGAATTAGGAAGTTTAGCTGTGGTAAACATCCGCGATTTGGGTCCTGTTAAGATGGCGTTTAAACTATTGGCCTTTCCTGATACTCGAGTCTTTCAATGTAGTTCGAATATGAGCAAGAAAGAGTGGCTCGATAAATTTGAACAAGCAAAAAAAGTTCGCCACACGCAAGAATCACAAATTAAACGAGAGGGAACAGCAACATCGTCGGAGAGATCTCCTTCTAGAACCACATCGATTGATTCACCAGTTGGAAATCGTAATGCTTTCTTATTATTTTTAAGACTTAACTTAATAGTTCTTTAGTTATATTTCGATATATAGCGAGCACTAAGTAATACTAAATATCTTATAAATCGACATCATATTTGCACTTCGAGTACCAGGGGTTTATTAGTTAAGCAGTGATCACAGAATAGAACAATATAAAGGAACAGCTTACATTATATTGAACTGATGTCATTACCTTACAATACAATATATATATATATATATATATATATATATATATATATATATATATATATATATATATATATATACAATATAGTTTATATACTCGTTCGATCACTTCCTTTTTTTGCAGTGGGATGCAGTTAATCAATTATTTCTCTATGAACTACTGATACATATTTGTACGAAAGATAAGATGTTGAAAAAGTCAAGAATCTTAATTCTAATTGGCATTACTTTTTTTTACCATAGAGAGCTCAAAAAAGTAATGCCAATTAGAATTAAGATTCTTGACTTTTTCAACATCTTATCTTTCGTACAAATATGTATCAGTAGTTCATAGAGAAATAATTGATTAACTGCATCCCACTGCAAAAAAAGGAAGTGATCGAACGAGTACTGAGTAGGGAACTCAGAAGTGTCCACTTTATACGGTCGATGAATCATATAAAATATAATGGAGTATCCCCATGATCGATAAACATATTTAATAAAAATTACTGTGTTGATTAATAATGTTGTATGTTTTAGCGTTTTCGGTTGAGTCTGACTTTGAGTCGGAAATGCCGGAATGGTTAATGGAAGCACCGGAGGAGTTGGATGTCTTATTAGCACAGCGGCACCATGAGGACGCATTACAACTGTTGGAGAAGGTTCAGGAATATTTAAATGAATATGGCGGAGAGAACAAATTTTTCGATATAAAACAAAAAATGGACACACGAAGAAAGGGTTTGATCGATGTTTTGGTAAAAGAGCTTGAAGTAAGACCAGAAAAATCTTTACAAGGAGGATTTAGAGCAGCACGAAGGCCTGTTCGTCTTTTAAAACAACTCGGCAAATCGATGCAAGCATGCGATTTGTTCTTACAGTTATGCAGCAGCATTTTGAAAACGCGATGCAAGCAAGTGAAACGCGAAGGCTCGACAACGACTTATGTGAAACATCTTTCAGCGGTGGTTTTCACGAATATGTCGGAAATGGCTGGAGAATTTGCGCGAGCATTTTCTAACTCACCCCCATGTGCTTCGGCATTTTTGGTGTGGGTGACGAATGAAGTTAGTGTTTTTACATCGCACTTGATTAAACAATTGTTTCATTCGCAAACGACCGTATCTGTTCTTGCCGAATGCATCGTTCATGTTCAAAATGATGCTCAAAAGCTTTGGACTTTTGGTGTTGATATTGTCTATCAAATAACCGGTGCGTTACGAACTCCGATGTGTCGAGCTTTACGTGATTGTCGCGATAAACTTATCGACGCAGCACGTTTACGAGCTGCTGAAGATCACTGGAGACCTTCGAATTTTCGAACCACAGCAGGTCTGGCTAAAGCTCTTCAACAACATTCTGAACTAGGAGTTAAACTAAACTCTTTCGTCAATGGTAAATATAAGTTATATTTTTTATCATTGCCTTGACTTGCATTTGATTCTCTTTACAGGGGAATGCTGGATAGATTTAACAAATAACACATTATACTTTATCAAAATGTATTTAACTCTTCTTGAAGATTGTTTGAAATTATCCTCTCCAGAATTGCAATATACTTTGGACGAAACATTATTCGATGTATTTCAGGCTCAATTAAAACACGTAGAAAATTCGTTGGAAAATCCTACGAAACCAGAGGTATTTATAATATTTTACATTTTTGCTAAAAAATTGGTATTTGTATCCTCTGTCTATTATCTTTCGAAAATTTTGGGTTGTAGTGGAAAAAAATTTTCACAGCACCGTGAACAAAATATTTTACTGAATAATACAAAACTATAATAGGGGTAATCAAATTCGAGGTTCTCTAATTAGTATTCGTTATTTAGGAACGAAATATTATATATATCAAAATAATATTACCTCGCGTTGTTTTAACTTGTAGTTTTAAATGGTAACTGGTATAAAATAAATCGCAGGGAAAAAATGTAAATCTATGTAAATTAAAATGTAAAACCACTAGTACAAAATTAAGTTTAGTCAAACCTAATTTTGTACAGCGACACCTAGTAGTCGGCTAACAGAAGCTCTGAGATTTAGCGATATGTTATGCCAAATTTTATCCTAATTTTTAACACAAACTTGAGTCTCTATGGAAATTTCTCTTCTTTAGATACAACCATATCCCAAAATTTTTTAACATGTTCATTGCGGTCGCCTTCAATGTCCAACTCTCCGTAACGTAAAGAAACACCGACCAAGCGAAGCACTTCATGAATCTTAGTCTAAGATTAAAATTAAAATTTGAGCAAATCAATACTCTTCGGAGCCTCAAAAATTAGCTTGCTGGGTACCCGTAATCTTTGGATTATTTGAAGTTATATTTGACTATAGATATAAGCTTTATATTTTTTTGGAGTACAAGTATAGACTATATAGCAGAAGAGTTATATTCTTAATTTTTACTTGGCAAAACCATAAACATATGCTCTAGTTACAAAAATTTAGAGGTATTAAAAACGGCTCAAATTTTTGGTTGATTTTCAACAGGCTGTAACTTGGAGGAAAATAATGATACAGGGAATGAAAAAAAGCAATTGTGGCTTCCAGTGTCAAGTTTTCCTATCTGGAGAATTTTCCCTTTTAAAAAAACCACTTTTAGACCAGTCAAATCAGGGAACGTAGTTTTTTCTATTTTGTTTTTATTCCATTTTTATTCTACTCGCAATTTTTTGTTAATTCAATTCTAATATGGTATACTTTTCTCTTTTGTGGCTAAATTTTCATTATGGACTAATTTATTCGCTAATTAAATTAAAAACAAAATCGAAAATGCAACGTTACCAGATTTGAATGTTCGAAAAGGGCTAAAATTTCTTGTGGTAATCCTAAGGAAATTATCGATTTTTTTCCAAAATTTTTCTTGACTTAAAATCAGGCTAGTATTGTACCGTGGGGAATGCAGGGGGCATAGTCCTAAGTGACACATATCCCAGGTGGCCAGCTGGGATTTTTTTTCTATCAAAATCGCTAACAATTTTCAAAATTCAACTTCCATAATCTATACGAGCATTATTTTCCGAGTTATTGATTATTGAAATGAAAAAGGACTTTTTCGCTTTGATTAACGATAATTTCACGCATAATTATCGTACAGAATTTCTCCTTATACCAAAATTGAACGGCATTGAATTTCCTAAAGGAGCTCATTAGTAAAATTATCAAAAAAAAAAAAAAAATATTGGAGACCATAGACTAATTTTTTTATGATAAGAAAAATTTTGCAAAAATTTTTTCGTTAGTTTTCTTCTAATTACTCCAAAAACGTGTATGTTAACAAATTTTAAATTAGATACTAGCAGCTATCTTAGATACTTTACTATCTTAGTTACTTTTTTTTATTCGCCCTACGATCTGAGAATTAAAAATCCAAAACTTGGGATTTTTTTTTAATATTTCTTAATTTTGTGATTAATTTATATTATTTGGGATTATTTGTTGAAATTCAACCAAGTTAACTAATAGGGTAACCATAAATCGGATGACAAAATGTAGATCTTCTTTTCAATGTTTTTATCTTGTATTTTTAATAAACATATGATTGTGGGACTATAATAATTTTTCCACATGTGAAAATTAGCGCTTAGTTGTTTAACTTATGTCAAATTAAGAGTTATTCCCGAAACTTGTATCTATTATTTAATTAACTCCTACTTTTTTTTAGATGAAAAAATTCATTGCTCGTAATGCAACGTTTTTGCTAGATAATTTATTGCCGATCGTTGAGAAGCGGTATCGAGAAAAGGTAGGATTTAAATGTGACATGCTGGGACGACTTCACCAGGAATTTTGTAATTTACGTAAATATTCTCCGACTTCATCAACGCCGATTACGAAATACTCAAGTTCGGAATTCCTTTAAATTGAAATATGATAACATAAATTATAATTTACATTTATTTGACAATTTGTTTTCCAGTACGTAAATTCTTATAAGTTGTTGCTTTATAAAACAATTATATTTTACAATTTGTAAGTCTGAGTTGTAGTTACATAAAAATAAAACTATTTTTGTTACAAATTTTCTCGCCTAATTCTGTTGTAATTTACATAAGTAACATGTATAAAAAAATTAAATAAATTATTACTAATAATAATTACTTTTTCTCTATCAGTACGTCAATTAATTTCTATCAATAATATTAAATCAATAGAGCATTTCAACTAAAAATATCAATTGACAACAACGATTTACTGTTAATAGAAAAAACATTCCGAATTTTGGAAACATTTTATCAAAAAATATTCGTTGTCAAATATTTTTAATGTTTCTAAAATTTCAAATTTATCTTTCTATAATATATACTTAACAAAACTTAAGTTAGATAATATTAAAAATTAAATATTTACGATTTCATAAATTATTAAATCAAGTTTACACAATTTGTAAAAGATGCTAGGGATAAGTGTCCACAACGTAAGGGAGTACCGAAAAATCTGACTTTTTTCTCACTTTAAGTCCTTTCGTTTTTAATTAATTTTAAAACAATGTAAATTTTGTAAGTGATTTTTCCAACAAAATTTGCTTCTCCTTAGAACGTTCAAAAAAAAAAAAAAAAATAGTGCATTAAAGGAAACTAGTTCAAACATCCCCATCATAACTTAGGTCAATTTCAAGAATGTATTCAAAATTTGATATCTCAATGTATGCAATATGTGCCAAGGGTTACAATAGAAAGACCCGTTTTGAATTTCTAATGTAATATTTACACAAAAATAGTTATAACGTTGCATTTTTTACTTTGTTTTTAGTTTTATTTGTGAATAAATCGGACCATAATATAGAATATCAGAATTAAATAACTATTAAAAATATTAAAATTGAATTAATAACAAAACCGCGAATTAAATTAAAAACAAAGAAAATGCAACGTTGCCAGATTGACATCCGTAAATGGGACATGAGTCATATTTTTTAAGCAAAAATATTTGGAAACTTTTTAGACATCTATCACCCATCAACAATAATCTCATTATTATTGTTTAGATTAACTCTTAAAATCTGGCAAATACTATCGTTGATCATAATCCAAAATAAAATAAGTTAAATATGAAATTTATAGGTCTCAGTTTCAATTTCCAGACACTAAAAATAGGGGGCGTCTTGACTTAATTTACGGCGAGGATGTTTAAACTTTAGTCTCCTTTATGGTGCCGCTATTTTTTTTCTTTTAAATTGTCCTTACGGAGGGAAAATCAGATTTGAAAATCACACCTTGGTTTAACTGACGTTTTGGAAAATTAGAAATTTCTCGACTTGTAAAATTCAATCATTTTAGAACCCCAAATAATTGTTCATCTGAGGTTCAAAATTATTTTTTAATGAGACCAGGTACGGAGTCCTATGGACAACAATGCTTCTGTTATTTGTGTTCCGTTTTGCCTATACTTAAGTAACAGTCTTATTTGCTTTTTGAGGAACCAAACTTTACGATTTTATATTTTATTTAAATTGTTTTGCTAACGTATATTTTCAATCTATATTCTTTCAATCTCTAGAAAAGTCTAAATTTCATACAAAACGTCCTACAATTGAAATTTTACGGTACTCTTTTATTAAGTCTTTTTTTTATCAAAGGTTTGTGAATTTCTACCATGTCTATATTTCATGCTAGATTTTTTTGATATAACGAGATAAGTTTAGATTATTTTTTTTAACTTAAATTAATTGAAAAATTATTCATCGGTTTTATTGTGGTTGGTTTTCTGACGTTTTTTTGCTCGAATATCGGCCATTGTTTGTTCAATGGATCGTTGATCTTTTTTATTTTCACTGGGAACTAAAAAAATAACGGATATATTAATAAGAGTTTAACACAAAGAATGTTGAACTCACCGAAGCCATAAGTTTTATTCGTTTGGGTCTTTTTAGCTGCTTCCAATGCGGCATCTTGGCCGATCAGATGTACGTATTTGTCTTTATAGTTTTTATTTGGGATAATTTTCTCAGGTTTCCTCCGTCGTTCTTCGGCTTGGTTTCGTTTTTCTTGTTCGCGCTGAAAGTGAATTAAATATAGTTTTTTTTTGCCAAAATTAAAAGAAAGTGAACTCAACTTTTTCCATGACTTGTTGCTTGATTTCGTCATTCCACTCTTCACCTTTTCGACGAGCTGACAATTCATCATCGCACGGAGGATTTTCTTTTCGATATACACGAACGTGCCGATCAACTCCATCTTCTCCGAAAGCATATGATAAAAATCCCTTTGCTTCAGCAACATCATGTCTAAAATCATACATTACAATTATCAAATGAGAATTTTAATGAAAATTGTACTCGAAAATTACATAATTGTTCGGAAAACTTTTTCCATTGTATCAAACTTGAGATCTGTGTTGTACCGATCGGAAAAGTGTTTGTCTACTTTTTCTTCGATTTGCAATTTGAAGTTCTTTAATTTTTCTCTTTCGGCTTGTTGTCGTTTTTGAATTTCTTCTTTTTGTTCTGAAAATGAAGCAATTGTAGTAAAATGGTTTGACTTTTTGTATGCAACATATTCATTTAAATAAGTTTACTTTTTAAAAGCATCTTTTGTTTGTCACTTAGACCTGGAGGTTTGTCCATGGAATTTAAAATAGACCCGAGAAGATCCATTTTCTTGGATATGATTGCTGAAGATGTTCCAAACTTCAACTGTCAAGAATTGAAATACACATAAAATGGTTTGAAACACTGCTAAATAAGGATTATGTTTTCGATAGACCCGGAATTTTTAAAATATCTTTGATATTTTTGTATTTCTGATTATATAAGATTTATTAAGATCACATTAGATTATTTGCATTTTTTTGAACCGATAAAAACATAATCTTAGTTAAGATTAAATATGCAGAGCATTTTTATCATATGAGAATAATTATTTAGAAAGCTCTAAAACAAAAATTAAATATATTATATTATTTATAAAATTTTATCGTTTGTTGGTAGTATATAGTATAATTACATTTTGATGAACTTTAAATATTAATTTTAAGATGTCCTTGTTTCAAAGCTGAATGAACTATTCCAATGTAAAGAACCTTGCCAGGGATAGACGATGTTGGAGAGAAGAATTTAACCACACGAAAAGCTGACCCTATCGCCAGACAGAAAAAAAAATTTTAAATTTGTTATATATTGAACCGGTTTTGCTGAAATTAAGTATTGAAGCACAATATAATGTCCTATTTATAACGTGAAAGACATAAGATGAAGTAATTTCTTTAATGAATTTTTAATAAAGGTGCACAGAATTGGATGATAGAAAACGCAAAAACGTTTGTCAGAAAAATATAAAATTTACATCTATAATCAGTTCTTATACCCCAATCTCTTCATAAAAAACTTACTCGCGCCACCATATAGTGAAAATGTAACAATTCTTTTCCAAACTATTAGAAAAATATTTTATGACGGAGTGCTCTGTATCCTTTATAAAAATCACGACCGGACAAAACAGAACATGACAAAACAAAACACGAAGTATACACACTCATCATGTACAGTAATCTCCCGCTTTAGGGAAATTCGATATTACGGACATGGTTAATTAAGTATCAAAATTTCAGTATACGGATGAAATATTCACAATTACGGACAATATATGCATATTTTTTTTCTGTTTTGCTTACATTTTTTATGAAGAATCCCAAAAGTAAAATAACAAAAAAGATTTTTAGTACATAATTACAGTTTATGCTTGGTTGTGTTATACGGAGAATCAAAATAGTTATCTAACGTTCTTATGAATTAGTATTTGTCGTTATGCGATATAGTGCAGTGTTAATTTATTTACGCTCTATATTTAGTGCGAATCTATAGTAAAACTGGATTCTTTTACGGATATTTTTAGTAGATGGAACGCATCTATCACTTTTCAATAAGATCTTATAGTAATAGCGGTTTCGTTTGGATTTTCGATTTATGGACAGTTTATAAGGAATGAATTCTGTCCGTAAAGCGGGGGACTATTACTGTATATCGAAAATCACAAATTAAAACTCTACAATTAAAAAATATTAACATTGAAATAACTTAACAGGATACATTTAGAACTAAATTTGTAACGTAAACCTATTTTTAACTTTATTAAACATGAAAGTATAACAATTTTTATTATTTTTTTTACAAAACTTCATCAATTATTTTGTATTAACTATAATTAATAATAGTAATGTATAATACTAAATATAAACGTTTAAAATAACATTGGTTTTAATTTATGTAAAATTGTATATCGTAAAGATATAGAAATGAGAAGTTACAGACCATTTTACTCTTGAATGTTTTAGATTACAAAATAATTCCTTGGTATGAAACATTTCCATCATCTCCCCCTTCTAAACGGTTACGTAAATGTTCAATCGTATTGGTAAAATGTTTATTGATTTGTTCAGTCTCTTCCGAAACCTCCAAATTAGGCAACTCTTCTCGAATTTTTCCGATCAAACTATTTAGAAGTTCAATAGTAATGTGTTCGTTACCTGCAATTAGTTTTTGGTTAGTATAATTGAAAATGGCTGAGGTATTGGACAAGGGAAACCTTTTTCGTAAAAATATAAATAGTGATTTAGTAACTCAACGAATAATTGCACTTGCACCGAAACATCCATACACTGATTTGCAATTCGTACTCCTTTCTTTAAGCAATCTAAAACCCTTTTTCCATCACGCATCTGAAATCGAGATTAATGCTTAGATAAAATAAATTGGACTTCGATTTTTAACCATTTGATATATGGAATGCTTAGAGCGCAATTGGCCGTTAACACGTAGAAACATTATAACAGAAACTACATAATGAAGATATCAGCATTTTTCCAATCGAAGATAAAGCATATTGAAAATGATTAATAGCAACAGCCCGCCAATTCCTAGAATGTAATGCACGTTTAAATGCGATCAGGAAACATCGATCAACGTTGGAGGAGTTGATGCTACTTGATTGCACTATATGTGCCAGCAATTGTAACCGTCTAAATTTTAATAATATCGATTTCATGATTCTTTATATTTGTGAGCAATCCATGTAATGAATGGTTGAAAATCAAAGATCTCGATTATATTTTTTCAAACCTCTTCGCCATTGGTTGCCAAACTTTTTCCACTCCAGAAGAGATGAGCACATGTCGACACCCCACGACATTGATCCGGCTTTTTGAGCAATTTACTAGCGGCTAATGCACATTGGGTTCGTACTGGGTCAGCATTTTCCTCACCAAAGCATGTCATTTGCTCGAATGTAGCGACAATTAATGTAATTGCAGCCAATTGAGCCTTGGAGTCACTGATTTCATCCTCATAGAGGGAAAATGCTTGCGATAGAAATTCATAAGCGACTGTCTCATGATTGTCGAATTGAATTTGTCCGATGGCGAGAGCACCTTGCAAAAATAATCTCAATGGAAGTTCAGATAATTCGGCTTTCATCAACAAGCAAATTGTTTGGCGACAAAATTGGAATATTTTCTGGCATTTTTTGTCCCACATTTCATCCTAGAAATAATTTAAAAACATTTTGATAACAATAAAAATTAATAGAATTGGCTGGTTTAAAGCTTTTGTCTACAATCTATGTCTTTTTAAAGACTTTTTAACACAACTCAAGTATTTTCTACTTTTACATATCTTTCACGAAGTATATATATATAAGGAGTCCGAAGGGAATAAACTTTTTCACAATAGTCATCCACACTAATAACAGACTCTTTTAATAGTTCTCTTTTTTAGTACTGGACGTACCTAGAGTTCCTAATGTTTTAAGCAGGGAAAAAAATTATATAGAAGTTTAAGTCTGTGTTAAAAATTTGGACGAAGTTTGGACTAACATGTCAGTAAGTTCCAAAGCTTCTGTTAACCGACCGCTAGTTGCCGCTGTACAAAATTACGTTTAGGCAAGATTAATTTTTGTATAGCGATAAATTAATTCGTTCATATCAATTGAACTTCTATATAAGTCTCTCCGGGGGTCACTCTTATGCAAGTCTCTCTTTGATTTTAAGAAGGCATTCCAATCTTGCAATGCATGATGGAAAATTTATAATATGTGGTGCCGCCACAAGTGTATTTGAAGTACTAACTTAATACCCCAAGAGCCCGTCACGACCAGACCAGAGAAGAGAGACTTATATAGAACTTCAAATCAAATTTAAGGAAAAATGTGATCAAGTGTTGCCATGCAAAATATCACTTCGCACTGTGTATTGAGGTAGATCCTGGTCCCCTCTTCATAACAACATTTATAGAATTGCCAAATAATAGCGAGAATTTATAATACTATATAAGCCTAAATTTGTACAGCGCCATCTAAGTGCCGGTTTTCAGAAGCTCTGATCGCGTGACCTTTCCAAATGCCAAAACTTTAAACACAAAATTGAATTTCTATATAAATCTCTCTTCTCTGGGTCAGACCTTTGTTATTTTATGAAAGCAGAAAATTTCTTTGTGCATGTCCTCAACACAGCTAAGAACGATCAGCGACTATAGAGTTTGGATGGTGATTACTTTGGCAGATAACAAGTAGTAAAGATGTATGAAATAAATGCTTGCCTTCGTGATAGTTTAAAGGTCAGTTTTTTTAATATTTTCTTCGGAGTTACATTAGAAATCATATCCTCTATTGCCAGACATTTATTATGGTTTCAACCCCTGTCAGTCACTCCTAAATTGATAACATTAATACAACTGACAAATCCTAAAAATTGACAATTGAATGAAATCGAAATGGCAATTGAAACCAATGACCGCAATCAGTTAGTTCAAACTAGAAATAATTGTATTTGGGTTTCACTCACACGTTTTTTTTTTTTTTTTTTTTTTTTCCCCGTTTTTGTGTATTTGCAATCTGTCCCTGGACAATGAGCAAATCTAGTCTACGTCCGCGCTCTATATTGACTCTTTATTGAGTCAAAATCAAGCTCCTTGAACTTACTCCCTGTGAGGCAATTCCAGAAACGTGTAGCGCTTCAGTCTATTGTTCTCTCCGTTGTTGTCAAGTAGGCTGATCGCCAGATGATTGGCGTGGTCTTCCAGTCTTTTTTGATATTTTTGGCTGAATCTGGCGATCTCTTCTCTCACGGTGGTCATCTTCAGGTCTTTATGTATGTCGTGGTTAGTGATATACCATGGAGCGTTCGTAATGAGTCTGAGTGTCTTAGACTGAAAGCGCTGTAGGATATCCACATTGGAGTTGCTAGTTGTTCCCCACAGTTCGATGCCGTAGGTCCAGACTGGCTTCAGAATTACTTTGTATATCAGTAGTTTATTGTCCAGGGACAATTGCGACCTCCAACCAATCAGCCACTGCAGTTGACGGCATTTGGCTTTAAGCTGATCTCTTTTGGCAGCTATATGTCTCCGCCACGTAAGTCTTCTGTCCAAGTGCATTCCGAGATACTTGACTTCTGTCGCCTGCGGCACCTGAAGGTTGTTGAGATATACCGGTGGACAGGTATCTCGCCGAGTAGTGAATGTCACATGAACAGATTTGGCTTCATTGACTTTTATTTGCCATTTATTAAGCCATGGTTCCAAATCGTTGAGGGCCCTTTGTAATTTTTCGGTCGCAACCTGTGGGCATTGATCTGTCGCCATGATCGCTGTATCGTCCGCGTACGTTGCAATTACCAAATTGTCAGTGATAGGTAAATCTGCCGTATAAATTAAGTACAGTGTGGGTCCCAGTATGCTACCTTGTGGCACCCCAGCACCGACCGGGTGGAGTCCCGATTGATCTTCGTTGTAGCTGACAAAGAATTTTCTATCCTCCAAGTAGGACTGGAGGACGC
This sequence comes from Sisyra terminalis, assembly GCA_958496175.1. NCBI lineage: Eukaryota > Metazoa > Arthropoda > Insecta > Neuroptera > Sisyridae > Sisyra > Sisyra terminalis. The sequence continues at coordinate 26,624,329 of OY292279.1, forward strand.
GGTAGAGCGGGTAAGGTACCACCTTTTTTAACTTATACAGCAGCCCCAGATGCCACACCTTGTCGAAGGCCTGTGTGATGTCCAGAAAAACTGCGGAACAGTAAGCCTTATCGTTTAGCGTCCTCATGATTGTAGATGCTACTCTGTGAACTTGTTCGGTGGTGGAGTGTTCCTTGCGGAATCCGAACTGGTGGTTTGGAATGAGACTCTGTTCATCGATACAGGGTTGCAGTTTTTTTAAAAATAGCCTTTCGAACAATTTCGACAGTGTGGGTAGCAAGCTGATTGGTCTATATGCCTTCGCGTCGTTTTCGGGCTTTCCTGGCTTGTGGATCATGATTATCTTTGCAATCTTCCAGTATGATGGGAAATAACCTCTGATAATGATGGCATTGAAGATGGAGGCAAGCAGCATGATTGCATTGGAAGGGAGTTCTTTTAACATTCGACCAGTTACTCTCTCGTATCCCGGAGCCTTTTTTGGGTTTACCTTTTCATGTATGCAAGAAGCCACTTCTTCAGGTGTAATATAGAAAGAAAATAGTTCTGCTCCATTACTTGGTTGATCATTTGCTGTTTCTTCAGCGGTGAGCTCATGTTGGTCATCGAAGGGTTGGAAAACTGTTGCCAAGTGAGTAGCAAACGTTTCGGCTTTTTCTCTATCAGTTCTGGCCCATTCCCCACTTTGCTGTCTGATTGGTGGGACTGATTTGTGGGACTGATTTGTGGGGCCTCTTGATTTTTTTTGTAGTTTTCCAGAGAGAGTAGTCTGTGGCTGAAGTGGCCGTTAAGTTATTGAGGAAGTATTGCATTGATTCTTCCTTCAGTTCTCTTAGGACCGTTTTCAATCTGGCTGTCGCTCTGTTGAGGGTTGTTTTGTCTCGCGGGTCACGGGAGCGCATCCATTCCTTGCGCAGCCTTCTTTTTTCTGCAATCATTTCTCTTACCTGTGCGGGACAATCATACTCCACGACCGCCATCGGCCCAGTTGGTGTCGCAGTGACGGAAGCATCGATCATCGCAGCAGTAAAGTATTTACATGTATGCTCTATGTCATTATCCGTTTTTAATTCGAATCGATGAGGTAGACTATTTTGCAGAATGCTACGATATTTCCTCCAATTTGTTTTGTTGTTGTGCAGATATTGTGGTCGAGTTTTTCTAAGGATACTGGTACTTATCCTTAGCAATACAGGGGAGTGATCTGACGATAAATCCGGTTCGGTAGAAGTAGCGGTGTAGTTCTGGTTTATGCCCTTAGTAACGAATATATCCAGTACATCAGGTATCTTATTTCTGTCTGTGGGCCAGTGAGTTGGTTGGTTTGCCGATAACACGCCCAATTGCAAACTATGGATCACATCATAGAGGGCTCTTCCTCTCGGTGTCAAAAGTCTTGAGCCCCACCATGTGTGTTTTGCATTATAATCGCCTCCAGCAACAAATCTGTTCCCTAGTTTTGTGAATAGTTGTTTGAACCCGTCCTTATTTGGTTGATGTCTTGGGGGGCAATAGACGGAGGCAACTATCATTGGTCCTAGCCAATCTTCGATTTGAATGCACGTGGCTTGCATGTATTCTGTGTGAAATCCTTCGAGTTCATGATGTTTGATTTCGCTTCGTATGATAATTGCTGTTCCGCCATGTGCCCTTCCATTCGGGTGATTAGTATGGTAAAAGTCGTATTCCCTTATTCTAAGGAAAGATCTGTCACTGAAGTGCGTTTCGGTGATTAGCATAACGTCGATTTTATTGGTCTTCAGATATGCTTCCAGTTCTGCCCTATGCTGGCAAACTCCGTTGGCGTTCCAGAGAACCATTCTATATTCGTTGGCCATTTTAACCCATTTTAGACACCAAGGCTGTTAGCAGGTTCAGTAGTAAGGCAGTTCACTCACACGTGTGTTTAAAATATTTGTTCTTTGTCTTTGTCAACATTTGTACATACGTTTGTCTATTATTATATTGACTTATTAATGTTTAGAGGTATCTCATAGGAGGTTGAAACCATGCTAGGTGTTTAGTAATGAAGGATATGATTTTTAATATTATTCCGAAGCAAATATAAAAAAGTGACCTTGATTCTTTCACGAAATTAAGTTTTTATTTTTTTCAAAATTTCTATTTTTGTAACATTAAAAATTCATTTAAAACGGTTCATGTTTTTGAGAATTCTTAAGTCATAACTTTTAAGGTCATGTATTTTTAAAAATAAATTATTGAGCCGTTTATTTTTAAAGTACCTCCATTTCAAGAATATTTCATATAGCTACTATTTTTTGCAACAATAAATACATAAATTTCACTAGTTAGTACAAGTAGGTCAAAAACGAATATCATATCAATAATTTGTAAACATTTTATAGTACAAATATCAGCATAATCTGATCTATCAACAAATCAAAAGTTGGCGTATGGATTGTTCTTGACATGGAGTGTAAGACCACTTTCAAAATAGACAGCTCAATTATCGAATTGGAGTCTAAATTCTAGCTCGCTTTATATTTGGCTATACGCTTTCTAATTTTTAAACAATAGAATATAAAATTCTTACCTCATCTTTTAAATTTTTATATTTGAATGCCAATTGATATGCCTGGAATACTAGTTGCGGCAATGTGAATTTTATTCGAGTTCCTCCGCCCATAGAGAAGTGTTTTCGAGCTTCTGACAAAATTAAATATTGCTGATCTGGAATGTCTGATTTCAACAAATGGATGAACTGTCCTAACAAACTTTGCTCCTCGATGAAATCCTCCGGATCTTCCATTTGTGCAGGGGGTTGGTCAGGCTGATCACAAATCAACGTTGATATCATTTGCAAAATAGTATCGACTTGTTCTTGCGTTGGAATACAAGTTTCTTTATCCAAAGCGTTTTGAATGAGATAAACCGATATGTTCTTTCGGCCGGTATAGTCAAAATATTCTAGCAACTGACGGTAACATTCCAATTTTAAGATAACCAAAACGTTATTGTAATGATCAATTGGAATCTTCATTAGTTGAGTCAATTCTTTGGCTATGGCGGTGTTGGATTCGATCTTATTAATTGCTAGCTTTTCAAATATTTTGACCGTAGTTGACATGACTTTATCGATATAATCAATTCGTTTCGGATAACACTTATGAGTTAAATTAATCATTGCAACCTGAAGCGAAACGATATCTTCGGGCGGCATATCTTGTCGACTTTGAGTGATAAGCGCGATTTGATCGCTGAAAACCTCAAAAAGTTGAACGCTATTCAACATTTCAACCATATTTTCTTCGCCAACGGTTTCGGCATTTGCCGACGTCTCATTCGCAGTCAATTGATTTTCAATAATTTTTTCACTAAATGTCGCTAGTCGATCAATCAATACAATAATAATATTTTTAACATTGACACCCGTTTGAAGTTCTGCACATGACTTCAAAAACGTGTTCAATGTTTGTAAATGAAACTCATCAGGAAAAACCTATAAATAAACCAATATAATTTCAATAAAAGCTTTAAGAATCCAAAACTTTTTCTCACCTGAATTATACACTCCATCAAATATTCTTGAGCTATTGCATCTCGACAACTGACTACTTGCTCCAAAATTCCCGGTAAAACTAACTGTAATATTTTTAATTAGATTAATAAATCTTATACTATTCCGAAACAAAGAAACAGTTAAAAACGTTGAATTGATTTTTTACTTCAACGTATAGCATTGAAGTTTGTAGATCAATCGCGACTGATCGGATTGGACGTTTGCAACCATTGAACAATTCAACCATAGCTTTAGTATAATGAAAAGATTTTCGATTCTCAATGTTTGTCTATATCTAATTCAATTGTTCGCAATTCGGAAACGTTGAAGTGAAAAAGCAATTCAACGTATTTCAAAAATGTTTTCTTTAAAGTATCAAATTTTATTGAACTATTCAGTAAAAAATCTTTCCTCAAATGAAAATATTAAAACAGACCAATTTGAACGTTTTAATTATATTGATCTTCATTTGAAATAATTCATAATACAGAATTAGATGTAAATCTAAGCTATTTTCCCTAACTTCAAACAGGGTAAACTCTTGGTGGGTAATCTTTGCTTTTAAGTTTAAAGAATTATACAATTAAATAATAAGATTTCAAATTTATACTTGTTTAATAACAATACTCTGCACGGGAGATAGATTTTAATCTATTGAATAAGTCAAGTCGAAAAAGAAAGCTATTATAGTGATTTATACTGTATTGTCTTATCATCAGTGCACTCTAGAAGTTTTGTTGAAATCTGAAATTCACTACATTCGCATAACAGGAGAGAGAGCTAATGCTGACATAGGAGAAGCAAATTTCCGAAACAATTAAAAACTGCAAAGCAGGATATTCTCCAAATTTGATATTCAAAGTTGATGAAACCTGTCATTTTGGAAACATTTTCCATCTAAGACAATCATATCATAAGAATTTTCCAATTTAGCAACCTATCCTTATTCCTTGAGTATATTTCTTTCGTTAACGTTAATTTGGTTAACGCATCCTTAATGTTAAACGAGATATTACTGTAGATACGGAAATATTTCGCGGCTCCCTGGTACGAGCTCCAGGGCCCCTTAGGAGGCCGCAACCCTCTGGATGAGAAGCACTGATCAAAACTTTTTGTATTGCGTCCCTCTTCTTTATAATAAAAAAAAATGTACTGGTCTAAATGTAATGCTCTGTTAGCACATTTCTGAGGTACTAAACATTATCGTAAAGGTTATTAAAATACCGAGGAAAGATTAAGTTAAAGTCAAAGTCATATTTCAGTTAAAGCTCAAGTCCTTTTTTGAACAGTCAAATAATAATAATAATCTGGCAAAGTTGTATTATCTATTTTGCCCTTAATTTAATTCGCGAATAAATCGGTCCATGAAAATTTAGCCACAAAAGAGAAAAGTATACCATTTTAAAATTGAATTAACAATGGAATAAAAATCAAAGTAGAAAAGCAATGTTGCCAGATATTGACCGACCTAAAAGGGACATGAGCCAAATTAAATACTTGAATCTACAATAAAAAGCGCAGTTTTCAATTACTTGATTTAGGGGAGTTAAGTCTATTATAATCATGTATAAACATGAGAAGAGAAAAAACAAAAAGGATTTTTTTGCACACTAGTGATAAGCAACTAACTTTTTTATATTTGTCTAAGTTAACGCTTTCCAGTTGTGATAATCTGACTAAATTCGTTCCGACTAAAATTCGTAGTTCTTCACGTTCACGTTCTCGACGTTCTTTGTCCCGTGAATGACCTTGATGTTGCATTCGAACCCACAACTTGTTCATTTCCGCAAAGTTCATTAAAATAAAATCGATCGAGTCTCGAACCTAAACAACATTCAAAAATTGTTATTGAATTACTAATTATTTATAATAATTATCATAACATACTGTGCCTTCCGCCTCATTTTCCGCTTCAGCAACGTCAGGTAGGACATTTTTTGTGCATTGCAAAAGATAATTTCTTAAGAACAAGCCTCGAAGTGGTTGTTGTACACCACGACACATTTCAACCAAATCTTTGAGCAAACCTCGTTTTGATAACGGATTCGTTTTTATATAAACCAGGCCGACTGTTATTAATAAATATAAGCGAGGTAAAATATTTCCTGCATATTGTACGAGTTCGTAAAGATCTCCGACGTGTTGTCCTTTTTGATAGTCGTCGATTAAATATTCCTCTAAATGGCGAAGCTCATCTGTTATTGGCATATCTTAATAAAATTAGATTAAGGAATAATATTTAAAACAATAAAAACATAACTTTCCGGTGGGTACTAAGCCAGTAGCCTTAAGAGGTCTAGCTGATTACCTAATAGACCGTTTTTTAACAAGAAATTCAAGAAGATATAAAAAGTAAAGAAAAAATAAAATGTCAATTGGCTATTTCTCAAGAACGAGAAATTCCGTAGCCAGGTTCATTTATATATTTTCTAACTTCTTCAGGCAATATTTATAGCACGAAATATGGGTGCAAGGAGTTCGAACGTAATGTTAAAAGAATGCCATCTATTTGAGATCGAGTACCGGTAGTTACTATTCAAAAAGCACTCGTTTGTGAACGATCATCCTCATCATTACATGGGGAGTAATGTTGTTATTTATTATTTCAAAATGGCGGAAATGCAACTGAAATACTGATTGAACGCTAAGAAATCATGAGATAGAGATGCATGTTGTCTTTGTTATACTTTATCAGGAGTTGTCAATTTGCTTCTTTGAAGATGGGGCTGGGTGGACTTATTAATAGCAGTAAAATACAACTTCCCTTATATATTAAAAATTCAATAAATGCCCTATTGCAAAAATATAAATAAAATATTTCCAAATAATTAAACTTTAACGCTAATCGAAGTTATTTGAAGTAAATAAAAGGTGCAATTGTGAGGAGTCGTGAGATTAGCTGTTAGTAAACGCGGCGAAATACAAATTCAATTGAGATTTATTTTTAAACCTGTAAAAATTATTAGTACATACATATGTTTTGAAATTAATAGAATCTTAATTACGTTATTATTCACAAATACATTTATAAAATTATATTTTTGAAGTTGTAGCGTAACAAAAAAAGAATAAATAAATAAACGTTATAAAATAAAATAGAATGTGTGGAAACGTATAGATGTCTATGGTAAAAAAAGTGCAACTGCTGCGTAGCGTTTCGTAGCATGTCAGATTACTGGTCATATTTATATCTTTGTTCTTCTTTGTTACATGCGTAACAGCTTTTTTATCACTTATTATCTTGTTTCTATTAACCTTGTTAGGATGCAACCTATTGTTGAAAATGTTCAAAAAAGTTATTCATGTAATTTAAACATTTTTAAATATCTTGTTGGGTCTTAAATAGCTATGATATGGGTCTATTATTATGTACATGATAATTGTGAAAAAATCTGTAGCGATTGAACCTCCTTGTACCTATACTTTGTCGTTCATAGTTAACGTCGCCGTTGGAACATTCTGGTTTATATTACTTTGTCAATTGATGGATAGGTACACGAAGTATAAATGACAGGAGAACAAACGCTGAATTGTAAAGTCGTCTATAAAATGAGGACACATTGCAGAGGGCTCTAGTGCCAATAGTTTTTTTGGCTCAAGTCCCTTTTAGAACAGTCAAATATGGCGACGTTGCATTTTCGACTTTGTTTTTAATGTAATTCGCGAATAAATCGGTCCAGAATGAAAAATTAGTCACAAAAGAGAAAAGTATACCACATTAGAATTGAATTAACAAAAAAATCGCGAAAAGAATAAAAACAAAGTAGAAAATGAAACTTTGTCAGAATTAATTGTTCTAGAAGTCTTGAGCCGTTTTTTGACAGTTTTAAAAGTTTTGACAACTCTTTGCTTAAGTTTATATTAATAACAATGACAATAAGTAAACAACCAATAAACATTCAGTGAGTGTTAAGTTTCTTAAGATAATATAGAAGGTATTCCAATCCTGCAATGCATAATGGAAAATGTGTCAAGATGTGGCGCCATCACAAGTGTATCTAGAGTATTTTTTTTTACCGTTAGCATAACACTACATAATTTCGGTTAGATAGTACTCCAGATACACTTGCGGCCAGATACCTTCTTCTATATTACCTTAAAGTTTCTAAGCGATAATGCGCCGCTAGTAACCGAAAAAATGACTAACCCTATGTTCGAGTTTTTGAGGTCATGAGAACTACCAAATTGCCTATCTCGTTCGTTTTTCTATTATCTATTCTGCGTGGATAGGTAACAGAAGATTGGCTAGTTAAGTTACATATGAATATCAAAACTATTTTTTCTTCTATAGCAAGTCACAAACTCTTTCCCCTAAATTTTAAAATGTAGGTTTAATTTCAGTGAGTTTTTTGTGTAAATTATGGTATATAAGTGTAATAATAACCATGGCTTTTCATTGAAACTATCTATCAAACAAATTATCTTTTTCAATTATAAAATAGTGCATCTACGAAAATGATGACATGGATGACTATTGCATTAATAATTTACATACTATATATAAAGGATACAAAGTTCATAGTAACTTTTTGGTGAGAGAAGACTAGTTCTTAGTTCTCCAACCATTGCACTGGCATGCTTCAATCCATCCATCAATTTATTTTTATCTAAACATCGTTTCATTTGAAATGCTTGCATTTTGACGGTACTCAAAGCTTCATTGAGCAATTTCTCCTGTTCTTCAACAGGAGACAATTGAGGTGTCATTGGCTGTAAAAAAACAGACAAATTAGTAAAATGCATAAAAAATAGGAACAATTAAATCAGATAAAAATTAAACTCGGCAAATTGCGACTACATACGGCTATTTGTTTCTTTTGGAAGCGACTGATTACAGCCAAACTAGCTCCGAGCTCTGAATAATTCATGGTGTGTGTGACGTGATTGGGAAAAAATGAAAATGTGATTTATTTTAAAAATACAACATTTTTTTCTTACCATTTTATTCTTGACAGATCTTGATGAAACTTGATTTTGTTGTTGGATTCATTGAAACTAAGCAGGGATTTTAATTTCTCACTAAGTGCTTTTAGGGATTATGTAACAGATGGCGATAATGAGCGACCGGTAAAGTAGAGCGTTGATAAAAAAGGCGTGATTAAAAGAAAAGTCAGCTGACAAATGAGAAGATTGGGTGAAAAAGTCTCGAATACATTGGTGTGACCTAAAATTCGTCAAAAAATCAAAAAAATATATTGATTTCATTCAAATCAGACTTAAAATGGGATACTTACGAAATACCTTGGGTTACACATTTCTTGGAAGTGCATTGAGCGCGACCACAATTCTGAGTAAGCTTAAAATTTATCATAGTTTTTCATTAACAGATTGATCAATTTCATGTTTCATTAATTATTTTTAGCATTGTATTACGTTTTGACTGGCAAAGGAGAACAAATCAGCTTAGCATGGTAAGAATAAGGATTTTAAACAATTGAATTTGATAACATATAGTGAATGTTTAGGTTTTTGACGAATACTTCCCCATTTATGTGGGCTACAATTGGGATTGGAATGGCAGTTGCTTTATCGGTGGTTGGAGCCGCTTTTGGAATTTACACGACGGGAGTTAGCATAATTGGCGGTGGAGTTAAAGCACCAAGAATCAAAACCAAAAACTTAATCTCAGTTATTTTCTGCGAAGCTGTCGCGATTTATGGTCTCATTACTGCTATCGTTCTATCAGGAATTCTCGAGGTACACTTACTTGAATTGAAAAATATGATATGAACACTAAATGTGGTATATCTAAGTAATTTAAATATTATCAAATTGTATATGGTATGTACATTCTTGCGTTTCATTTTGAATTACTTTTGAAATGGATTATGATTCATCAATTAAGAAAATGCCTCATCAGTCAAGGAAATTCATATTAGGACCAAAAAATACCATATTCTCTCAAAACTCTATTAGAATATAGCTCCAAGGAGTATTCATTTTTATAAATATTGTCGCTAAAAGTAGAATTTGTCTAACATAAACCCTATTTTATGTTTTTGGTTTGTAGTATTAAAGATTTTCAGTTTTAATTATTTAAAATTGGTATTCCCAAGTCTCGATAAAATCATTTAACTTTGAGGTAGAGTAACTTATAAATATTCTGAATTTTCCGTATAACATATTGCATTGGTATTGCACAGCTTGGCATATCGTCCATTGACGATATGCATATTATTTTTTTAATCAATAAAGGTTATAATTAAAGTGAGTTAAAGTTTATATTTTGGCAGAAAAAAGTTTTAATATTGAGCAAATGATAGTCCGGAAACGATAAGTGTGCTTATGGGTCTTCTGTGACGTCACGGTTCATTTATTGACATTGTGATATAAACAGATCTTTATTAGATTTTCATTAAATCAACAAAAATATACACAATTTTCCAATACGGAAAATATTTTTCTATCCTAAAAATTACTCTCGTGGTTTTCTATGAAATAAAGACTAATTATGTTTATTGAATACAAAAATTAAGCTTTTCATTAATCATTTCAATACTGAGTCTTTTAATACAAGTAAGAAAAAGTATTTTTTCAAACGGATCAAATTATAATTACAATTTGAGGCAAAATCCAGTGAATATTTTTTACAGATTTAAAACATATTGACTAGACTGGAAAAGTGAGGAAAATTATTTTTATTTTTTTTAAAAACACGTGTTATTGTGTATGGATTTAAAGTAGGTTTTCAAGGAAAACTTTATAATTTAAACTGATTCAGACCAAGCACCTATCTTTCAAAATCCAAATTAAGGAGTTGAAAACAGTATCGTAGTATTTACTTGTAATTAAAAAAAGGTTCAGAATTAAAATTTTGAAGAATATTGTCATTATTTGCTTCCGTTTTTCACAGATGATTTAGTTAAAGTTTTAAATAGAAAGCTTTTAAACATTATAATTGTTGTACAAGCACGTGCTGATTATCTGTATAAAATAATAGATTTTCGGAGCAGTTTCAATGTTGATTACAATCGTTTTTGTGTTATGTAAAAATATTTGTACTTACGTATGCACAACTCAAAAATGTTCCAAAAGCAATTTTTTACTATTATAATCCTGTCATGTTTTATAGTAATAAAGAAGTAAAAATATTTTATTTTTTCACTAGGACTTTAAAATGTCTAGCGTTGAATTACACCCTTCACTCAAAGGTTCGAACTGGATGGCCGGATATATAATTTTTGGAGCTGGTGTTAGCGTTGGTTTGGTCAATTTATTCTGTGGTATAGCTGTTGGCATTGTTGGCTCCGGTGCAGCACTTGCAGATGCTGCCAACTCTTCTTTATTCGTAAAGATCTTAATTGTTGAAATTTTCGGAAGTGCTATCGGCTTATTCGGTCTAATCGTCGGAATTTATATGGTAAAAAATCACTTTCTTTTTAATTTAAAGTAAACTAATTTCTTTTTTTATTTTCTAGACTTCTAAAGCTTCAATGAAAGATAAAGAGTAAACGTTTGCGAGTTCATCGGTCAAAAATATTTATATCAATGTACATTTCCATAGTATAGTATAATTTCAAAATTAATTCCCCTATAGCTTACAAAAATATTTGAAGCATTTATATTTTTAAAATCGTACTAATCTCATTGTAAAAAAGTCTCGAATATTTTATTCTGTCTGTTTATTTTAAACCTGTACAGATTTCAACCAGTAAGATGGATCTAATTTTTCTCAAATGTATTTTCAACTTGTATTTTGCACAACTCTCAAATTGATTGTTAAAGATTATAAATTTGTAAACAATACTGAAAATGTTACGTATTGTGATATACAATTTATAATATATTATTATGTAGTTATTATGTAACAATTTTAGTATTATGTAGATATTTTATGTTGTAGATCTATTAACTGTAAAAATGTTGTGTTGTATAGTATAAGAAGAATTTCCAATGAAGACGCTTTAGTTGTATATTAAATTATTTAAGTAAAAAAACTGCTACTTTAATGTAATTTTGAAATCTTAAAACCGTCTTCTACATAAATTTTTCTTGTTTACATATATGTTTATTGAAAATAAAAATAAATAAATGGTTTTAATTTATAACATGATTTTTCTTAATTAAATATTTATCCGTAGTTATATTGATCGCTTGTGGCAATATCATTTGCATATGCGGCGTCGGAATCGTGATCGAAAACATAAGGGTGATTGTGTTCGATTCGGCCATGACGATCGTGCCAATTAGCATGTGGGGGTACATGATAAAGTCCGTAATTAATTCCGCTTGTGGCTACACGTTTCAAACCCTGAATTGAAGCTAGTAGTAGAGCCATTTTAGCCAACAGTAACGCTTTGCCTCCCAAAACTGCCAAAAATTTAAAGCCCATTGGAATTAAAATCATTGCCATTGCCACGGTTCCAAATAACATTATTGGCATCATTTGCCGACGTCGGCGTCTACTTTCTGTGGTAAAAAATTGACGGTATTAGTCAAATATTACGAAGCATTACTAAAATTATAGGAAAGTAAACTACGATGTTAAGAAAAAGTTTCCCTTTAATTTAATTTCAAAGGGCTCCATTAATTTCATCCAGTTTTATTTTATAGTGAAAAGTCAATCTAAAACAAAAGTGCTAGAAGAATTTGAAATTTCCGATAAGACATGGTTGGCAACTCCCAAGTCCATTTTTGTTTAATTAGGTCCTTTTTGGTGAATCTTTTCAATAATTATTCACTATAAAGAATGGGAATATTATAAACATACCGTTGATATCTTGCACTTTTTCCTGATTTATTAGCGTAAATTTAATGGCATGAGTTTCAAAGATGTTGGCGATTCTTTCAACTATTTGAGTCGACCAATTTTCCTCGGAAGATCTTTTCTGATTGAATCTAAGAAAAAAACAAATATGTTATCGAAATTATTACCATGAAGTATCTACCAACTACAAAAACACTTAATATAAATTGTATCAAAATCTCTTACTATGTAATTAACCGAGCAGAGTAAATGTTCTTACGAATGTGTAATATACCGATAGCTTGAAAAATGGATGGTTTAAGAGTCAAAAAATTACAAAATTACATACGATTATTAAACGGCATTCGTTCTTCAGAAGGAGTTGAAAAATGATTATATGGATTTAAGATTATTGACGTTTTATGTCGCTGTTTCGAATTGTATGTTATTGGAGTTAATTTTGAGCAAAAAAATTTACGACTGAGAGTTTTTCAACATTCCCATGTTTCCTATTAGTGCCCAATTGCGTACTAATTGAAAAAGAAATACGGAAAAATAACTTAAATATTGTACGGCGGAAAAATGATTCCAACAAAAACATGAACCATTCATCAAACCCAAGAAATAAAGCTTTACAAAAGAATCGATTTTCCCAACCATTTTTTCCGGTATGGTATCCCAATCGTTGGAAAATCAATGAAAATTTCGACTGTCATTTGATTGGTTTCCCGATGGTTTCGTCGGTGTATTTTAAAATAAATTAGTACTCGGAGTTTATTGTAAAAAAAATAATTCTTAGATATATTCGTTGGCTTAAGTTACTTATAGTGACATCAATATCTAGCGACGTTGCATTGTATACCTATTAAAAAAAGGCATTTTGAAATCGTTAAATTTTAAAATGTTTTTAATAACTTTAAACGACTTCTAATGGGATTTTTGAACATTTAAAATGGATTTAAATGCTTTTTTTTAACCAGGATACTCTGTTTTTAATTCAATTCGTGGATAAATCGGACCATAATAAAAATTTAGCAAGAAAAGAAAAAAAATATACAAAAAATATACGATATTAGAAATGAATTAGCAAAAACATCGCGAGTTATGTTAATAACAAAGTAGAAAATACAATGTTGCCAGATAATGATATCGCTAAAAGTGACTTGAGGTCAAGAAATTATTATATTTTATGTATGATACTACTATTATATAATTTTAGATTAATTGAAGAAGTTAGAAAAGAATCAACGATTATTAAAAGAAAATGTTTTTTTTTCAATAAAAGTTCTTATTCTTATAAAGTATAGCCTTGAAAGAAAAGTAGTATTCGAAACAAGTTTTGTTTTTGTTAATTACGTATTTCGATTGTGAAACAATCAGCATCGATGAAATATATTTCTTGTAACTATTTCATAATTATTTTTGATTTGATAAATTCTTCTTGTAGAAAGAAAAATTATGAATCGGGGAACCGGTATTCCTCTTCATTTTATTTATCAAAAAACTGAGTTTTCTTATATTATTGTTAGTTAAAATTGCTGTATTTAGAGTTATAAATTATGTACTTGAGTATTGCTTTTTTTAAATACTTTGTATTTGTTTCGCAAAGCGCTTGCAATTTTTTTGGCTGAAGATAACAAAAAGGATTTTAATTAATTAAATAAAATTACTTTTCCAAAGTTTCGTTGAGTTTCGTTTGTTCGTTAGTTCGAATCAAATCAATTCCATCGACGATTGAAATAATATCGGAATCCATAAATCGGTCGAACGCCACCAAAGATTTGTTTTGCAGACATTTGATGACTTTCGGAAAATACTCGCTTTTAACATTTTCTTCGTCGAGTCGTCCTCTTAACACATTCATGGTACAATCATTCCAAATATGCCGAATTAGTGAAAATTGTTCCATCCAGGACACGTTCAAATAGCCGGAGGACAATGAAAATGCTGCCACCAGAAAAATTAAACTTTTCATGATTCACAACTTATCCATTTCACTTAAACTAACTCTTTGAAACAATATAATAAACAATCAAAGTCTTATATAAGGAATTATATAGTTCAGGTGGGAATTTATTTACTGTGGTCGGAAGTGGTGCATGAAAATGACACCCTTAAATGCTCCTATAAATTCACTCTGCTGGAAATTAGGGGCGGATCAGATGTGTGTGATTGCATCAAATGCATAATAATTGCACTTGTCTTTACTATCATTAAACTTACGAAAACTCCCTTTTTCCATTCAAAAAAACAAAAAGCACAAACGAAAATTCGATTCCCGTTATCTTGCAACTGAACTGCAATTACATGACCTGAATTTTCCGGAAAAGAACTCATGAAAATGAATGGCTTTTGGAAACTATTTGTAGTTTAAAAGTAAACAAGGTCAATTAATGATGCGAATTTGTTGAGGAAATCTCTTAAAATCACTTTTGAAAGCATTGAAACGAATTAAGAAATATATTTTATATTGCTTTTCATCACATTTTAATTTTTCAAAAAAAAATTCAGGAAAAGAAAACATATTGCTGAAGAAGGTCATGTGCCATATTCTTCTTTAGTAAAAAAAATGCGGATAAAACAAATAATCCAATTAAATTAAAATATGTTTTAAAGTTCAAATCAAATATGAAATAATTAATTTTTATTAGAAAAAAAAATGGAATTCATAATTAACAACTCTATATTAGGCATTTAGAGACCATTTTAAATCTTAACATTTAAAATGCCTTAAATAATTTTCAACGACTTGAAATCGGTTTTTCGAACATTAAAATGTCTTTCCTTTACCATTCCAAAATGGTGGGAATGCAACTGAAATATTGATTGAACGCTAAGAAATCATGAGATAGAGATGTATGTTGTCTTTGTTATACTCTAACAGAAGTGGTCTATTTGGTTCTTTGAAAGGGAAGCTGCGTGGAGTCATTGATGGCAAAAACAAATTCAGTTAGAATCTTTTTTATAAATTGCAAATACACTAAGTGTCCACGTTCCGTTGCAATAATTATATAAAATATTTTCAAATAATTAAGGAGTAAAGCTAATCGAAGATGTTCGAAATAAATAAATGGCGTTTATCAAAAACTAAATAAATTGATGCTACGAAATTTTATCGTCACCTGATAAGTTTTGAAAAGCAGCACAACAAATTATATTTGAAGGAAGAATCGTGAGATCAGCTATGATATTTACGTGTTATGTTATTTTTAGCTGTTTTGCAGTTAATAGAATCTTCATTACGTTATTATTTATAAATTTATATACATTTTATAAGTAGTTATAGCGAAAAAACCGACAGAAATATACGTTATGAAATAGAATAGAATATATAAAAAAATGTAAAACTCAAAAGTAAGAAATATGCCAATGATGCGTAGCGTTTCGTAGCATGTCTGATCACCAGCTATATTTTTATCATTGTCCTTTTTTCTTACATGCATATCAGTTTTTCTATCATTTATTTCTCTATTAATCATGTTAGAATGCTACTATTGTTAAAAATTGGGTTCAAAAGTGATCGACTAAGTTTGAACTATTATATATATTAGGGTGATTTTTATTTTGGGACTATTGTTTTTTTTTGTTTCCATGCCGAAATTTTGTTGGAAATACTTCAAAAAAAATTCCCTGAAAGTTTGAGCTCTTAATATTAATATTAAGTACTTGCTCACAGCGTGTGAATATTTTCCATTTAAAATACACGTAAACTTTGTGATTTTTTTAAAATTTTTATAGCTCAGCGACATTTTATGGTATCGCCTCGCTCAAAGTCGGGATTTTTTTTACAATTGTATGCTCTACAAAAGTGCCTATTTTTAATAAGGAATAAAAAATCAATATTTTCTTAAATTTTACTCAATAATCCGTAAAAATTTTATAGTAAGAGAAATTCAAGGCTCAATATCTCGAAAAATATCAATCCTAGCAATTTGGTTTTCCGGAACTTTTTTGTAAGAAATTAAATTTCCTATAAATTTGACCTTTACATTTTTTCTGTAGGTCTTGTAATTCATGAGTTACTCAGAGAAAAACGGTTATCTATGAAAAATCTAGGTTTAGTGACCCGTACTACCTCGCCCGTGTAAATTACGATTTTGCCGCAATAGGTACTTTTGTAGAGCATACAATTGTAAAAAAATCCCGACTTTGAGCGAGGCGATACCATAAAATGTCGCTGAGCTATAAAAATTTTAAAAAAATCACAAAGTTTACGTGTATTTTAAATGGAAAATATTCACACGCTGTGAGCAAGTACTTAATATTAATATTAAGAGCTTAAACTTTCAGGGAATTTTTTTTGAAGTATTTCCAACAAAATTTCGGCATGGGAGCAAAAAAAAATAGTCCAAAAAAAAAATCACACTAATATATATTTCGCTTGCATATATCCTAACTAAAACAAATATTTATTGAATAAATCAGATACCTGAAAGAAATTCTTAAAATTTAAGCTCTTTGTTTGGATAAAAAAAATAATAAATTTGGCAACATAAGCGTTTATGTCCCAAAAAGGATCCTGCGTTAACATCCACATTTAGGGCGTACGTCTGGTAGACTCATATTTCCTTTAGGTTACTTTGTTGGTGTACATTTACTTTGTTGATTTCAAAATGCTTTTAATAACTTTAAGCAACTTCTAATGGTTTTTTTGAATATTTAAAATGTCTTTTTAAAGATATTTGGGTCTGTATAAAGATATGCTAAAATGGGCTTAAACAATCCGTTATTATAGCCTGCGTGATCAAAATTTGCTTAATACTTTTTCGATAAGTAATGATGATTCTGGTTTAATTTTATATAGAAAATTTTAATTATCTTCGTCATTTATTCGAAAACGATATTTTCTTTTCCCAGAATAAATAATAAAAAAAAAATTTAAAGTCGTTGAATTACATTTTAACTTCAACTAAACGTTGATTTCCATTTAGCAGTTCAACAATACATTATTTAATGCTCAATCTGATCAAAATACAAGGGATGAAATTTTAAATCAAATGTAGCAGACAATGAGGTTCATATCTATTGGGTGGTTTAAAACCAAATTTCATAAATTATTTATATCTTTTACTACCTAGATTTATTACTTTTGTTTTCTTTTGCATAGTAATATTTTCAATAATCATAAAGTCAATTTAGGAATTTTTAAAACTTTACAAGGATTATAAAGACAAAAACAATAATTTGATCGAAAATATATTAATTTATTATATTGGCAGTATAATAAAAATAATTTTTAAATATCCGAATATATGTCTGAGAATAAATTCATTTAGTGAAGCAAATATTTCTTTTTAATTATTAAAAATTTAACAAATAATAAATTTTATGAAAATACAAATCAAAGTAAGACATTTTCAGAATAAGCATTAAGTAATATTTCATGATTTTTCTATAAATGTTAACTTGTAAAAGTTAATAACAAAGGATTTTACGAATTTACAGGTAAATTGCTAGAAAATGTCCGTTTACAATTTGTACTTGAATTCTGAATCACAATAATAAGTTTTTTATATTTTTTTTAAGAATAAAAATATCGTGAGAGCATATATTTTCTATAAATATACAATTGCAACCTAGTGATGCACTTTGAGGTGTTGATTTACGCTATTGATTTTTTCCATCAATTATTAAAAATAGATTTTTATTACGGAATAAAAAGTCTTTTTAAACGTCTTTCTCAATGCTTTCTGTTGGTGTTTTTGTGTTTCACTTATGTATAGTACCTACCATAAGTTTATGACTATTTTTCTTTAATTTCCAAGAAAAAATTTGTCATAGGTAACTTTTATGTACGTCAAATCTGCCAACGTCTCATTTTATATTTAATTTAGTTCGAGAATAAATTGCATAAGCAAAAAATCGCGAATTGAATAAAAAACAATAATAAAATGAGATATCGCTAGATTTGAGGAGTTCAAAAGCTACCTGTGTTAAAAATTTTACCAAATGAAACATCAAATTAAAAATTTGTACTCTTAAATGTGTAAAAGACAAAGAAATCAATATAAATTTTGCCTGGTTGGAATAAAGAAATAAAAAAAAATATTACATCTCATTTGAAATATTTAATTTAACTTTGTTATTCTTTAATTAATAAGAAAATAAGATTTGGATTTCACTGAGTTTACACAGGGGCATAGTGTGGGTTTTAGCCGCTTAGAGTCGACCAGAAATTCGGCGTCGCCTATTTTTATCGTTAGTCAAGAAAATTGGTTAAAAGCCAAATCCCTTTAAGTTCTTTAATTATTTAAAAATTTACTCTTAATTGTTTTCTCAAAGCGAAATTTTTTATGGAATTATCAAAGCCAATATGCCGCCCCAATTTTATGTGATCTCCATGTACCTCTGGACCCCTGCCCCCTATGTTATACTAATGAGTTTGTGGAATTCGTTCTCAAGCCACATCACTATAACAACCAGATCTTTGAAATTAATAATATTCGGTTGAATTAATAAAGAATATTATTATTGTGATTTATTTGATAAAATTAACAGTAATAAAGGTTTCATCTTATAGTAATAACGATAATTTCTAATAAAGTATATAATAAATTTTAAGTAAAATCCTGAAAAAATGTTTAATTTCTTAATGTTCTTTTAAATATTTTTAACATTCACTGTGTGCCTCTTAAATTTTAATCGTTGAAGTGCAAATTTTCACTACACTCAAACTATTTTGAAGAATAAATATCATTTTTGCATTTACAATTGATTCAAACTAATAATAATCAATAGTTTTCACAACGAAGCAACAGTAAATAGGTTTTAATTTTTCGCCATTTTCTTCTCAAATAAAACATGAAAATCATCACAGTGACAGAGTATAACTTTGTATGTGTTTGAATTTTCTTTTGTCTCTTCTATCGTCTTTTAAAGCATTTCACAAACATCAACGAAATTCATTGAATTTTCCAAAAGAAAATAAGCAAAAAATACAAATGCAAACTACTGAAACGAAGAAAAAACCGTTGTAATTAAACTGTTCAAATAATATAATTCTACTAAATGCGGAATAAATTCAAAAAAGAAACAAAATTAAAACATTTACGAAAAAAAATACCTACAATTTGATTTCTAGGCAATTTATATTTTTTAAACACTAATTTCTTTTTCAATTTTTTGGTTGATTTTCTATATTTTTTTGTTGTACGTATAAATTATTTGCTATTTGGAACTGAAAATTTCGGTAGACACAATCCGAACTTCGTTTCGATTCCACTAAATATGGGCATGGCGACTTGGTATCCACCGATATGGTCAGGATTCGTAGATTTGAGACTATCAGCCACGCCAACAGCAGGCACATTCAGTTCCGAACCGGAAGGACGGCTAAAAGTAGAGAAAATATAATTAAAAAATTGAAACAACAACTTCTATATTCCATTAAATAGATCTGCAAATTGTTAGAAACTACAGAAAACTAACGAAAAAACACCGAGTTAAGCGTGTTTTTACCTTAACCATCTGTCCGATCTATAAACGCAATATTAAAAATAAACAAAAAAAGCAATAAAAACCAATATTTTGGTTCCTGTAAGAAAAAAAAATCGTTTATGTCATTTGTTTTTAACAATATAATGTTTTAAATTTAAACTTTTTCTTTGTTTGCCACTCTTTTTCGAACCCAACACCTGCCAGCTTTGGAGCAGCTACCTAAACCACTCAGCCACCAGTAGCTTTTATTTGATTTTTGGATACTGGTATTTCGAAATTGAAATTAAACGAATTCAAAGTTACTAGGAAGAATTATTACCAGGATTAAGTTTAAAATAATGGAATAGTACTGTAATAAATTTACCCAAAATTTTCTCCCACCCCCTACATCGATTTATCTTCTAGAAAAAATAATAATAAAAGGAATATTTGTTTAAAATTTACAATGAAATTCCTAGTTATTTTTATTTTAATTCCCTGATATTCCCCGATTGAATTAAGTTCCTTGATATTTTCAGATCTGTGGCCACCGTGGTGGCTATTATGCTTACAATACTACAGATTTTTAATATTTTTCCAATTCTCCTGTACGAAATTTGTTGCTGAAACTATTATAACAGGAATAAACAATAGACAATCAATATCAGTGGTGTACTGAGCATAATAGCTCCCGGAATACGATACTTATTGCCTTCTTTCACTTTTAACAATTAGTATATAAGAATATAATATAATGTATTGCTGTTTTGATGATTATGGTGTGTCCATTTGCAATTAAGCCTTGTTAGAAAAAGGCATTTAGAGGCATTTTTAAATATTTATATTTAAAATGCCGTTAAAAATAATGCCGTTAAACGCTTTTTTTAATAGGGAGTCGTACCCTACTATCCCGTGTTTGATTAATACTACTCAAACCAGTCAGAAAAAACATGTAAGTTACTTTAAAGTATCTAAAGTTACTTTATCTTAATGTCTTCATTTTTTGGCGAAGTAACGAGTTAAAATATTACAATATCTTAATTTCTTTATTTTGTGACAAAAAGTAACTAGTACCTTACGCACTTTTTAAAAGAACTGTACCTTGTAACTTAAAAAAGTGTCTTGGATACCGAAAAGTATCTAAGAACTAAAATAAAGGAATTAAGATACAGAAAGCTTTTAACTAGTTATTTTTTAAAAATAAAGTAACTAAGATATTTTTTCGGACAGCTCTGAGTGGTATAGATCAATGTTGGGATAGTGGGATACTTTTTAGTCTTTTAAGTATACAAATTAACTAAAAAAGTATCTTTTTAAGTATTTTAGTAACTTAAGATAAGTATTTAAGTTTCTTTTCTAAAGAGTAACTAGATATCCAAAGTAACTTCGGATCCTCTCTAAAAAGTAACTTATCTAGTATCTAGATACTTTCAATAAGTTTTTAATTCAATTCAACTTCAATTAGTTTTTACGCCCATATAAATCAGCAGAGGCTAACTACTTTGCATATCTAATTGAATGGAGTTTTCTGCATATTGATAAAAAAGGGATTAAAAAACATTTAATGTAATGTGAATTTGATTTTCAGATCCTAAAATTTTTGCAAAGTAATAAAAATTGAGAAATTATTTTCATTTTGATTGAACCTTAGAGCAATATATAACTTTGAAAAAAAAAAAATTTGGAGAAAAAATTATTTAAAATTTTAAGTAAATTAGTGTGTTTTTTTCAAACATACAAGAGAAGATGATCGACAATTAGAAATAAAACAATGGTTGAAGATATGATATAGAAAAACACACTAAATCGAAACGTAAACATTATTATGTTCCATTATCTTTCTATCAATATTGTCAAATGAAATATATTAAAAAATAAATAAATAAGACTTACGATCCGCCGAAGTCTACATAGAATAATCGCTGCAAAACTTCATAGGTCAGTAGAGTGACACCGAATTGAGGCGATGATCGTAACACTCGAGCTATAAAAAATAAAATACATTAAATTAATTATTTTCTTTAAAAAAATATATATTTTATAAAATGAGAAAAAAATAGCTATAAATGAATAAACTTTCCATCTAAACGAAGATAAAAATGAAAGTTATTAATTTCTTAGTCGCCAAATGACTTGTTTTTAGTCACTCAAAAGTAAAAATGGATTTTCTCTGGAAATATATAAGTTGTGCTTGAAATGAGATGAAATTCAACAATTTCACTCCATGCATTACTTACTGAGTAAAAGACTATTAAGAAGCATATCACCTACTAAATTACAAAAGAAGAAAAATGTAAAAACTACGGAAAAAATTAAAAAAAAAAACAAAAGCCTTCCTTTTTAAGCTTACAAACTGAACAAATTTTGTGTAAAATTCTTTTCCAATTCAAAAATTTAATAATATAAATCAGGCATTTTCAACTTAAAACCCATTTTTATACAATATATAAAATACATTGGGGTCTTATATATATAATATAATTTACAAAAGTAAGCTATAAACATAAATTTGAAGGAAAGTTCAAACAAATGAATTACTGACGTATTGCCTTGATACGTATTTCGTTTGCCAAACAATTATGTGATGAGTGTGACTCATCACATAGCAGTTATGGAGTGATCCCATACTACTTGATGACCGCTGATGTAGATTGCGTGGCAATTGAAATACCTATCTGGGTAATACGTAGTTGTCACTACCTACAATATTTTTGTAGATAAGTTGAATATTAGCAATAAAACTCATATGATTTAAATTTGTGGAGCATTAGCTAGTGATCATTCGTACTTTTGGTTTCAGTAAGTTTCGGCATTAAACTATGGTATCGGTTTTAACAGAAAATCTACCGAAACTTAGACTGGAATCTAAATACGTTCATTTTGTACGACCTTAAGAAGCGATAGATTTAGCAGAAACTCCGAAATAAATTTATTAATCCGTAATTAATAAATCGATTGAATTAAAAAAAAAAGTAAAAAATGAGACGTTGCCAGATTGTACCTGTTTAAAGTAATTTGAATCCAAAAGCGGTATTTATCTTTGGTTCAAATCTTTCTTTTTTCAAGTAAAAATGCTACAACGAGATTATTTGTATTTACAATAAAAGGTTGAAAATTCCTGATTTATATTAAGGAGGGCTAGAAGAAAAAAATACCATCTTACCAACACTTCCTTTCCAAAACGCTCTTGGTCCTTCTTCTTTGTATATTTTCCTGGCTGCGTCCATCACGCCTTTGTAGGTAGTTTGTCCTTGACGTGCAACTACTTGCAGTCGCGTTTTTATTACATCGGCAGGAGTAACCAAGGAAGCAGCTGGAACACCCGCAATTGCACCAGCTAAAAGTAGCGTCAACGGATGATTGTACCCATTTTCATCCGCCAACATTGCTTTTGTGTGTGCGTATGCCGGAAAATAGATTGCACTAAATGGTATGTCACGAAGAAAACAGGCACGCGCCCCCTTGTAAAGCCCAAACAACCCCAAATCTTTCACAACACCCCAAGCTCGCACTTTGGATCCACCAGCAATTTCTCCGGCGACTTGCAGTCGAATTTTAACGATTTCCAAAGGATTTGTGAAGATGACTTGCGAACCACCAGCCTAATATCAATATCAAGTTATTTATTTTTCAAATTTAACTTTTCAATAGTATATCTTACACAAGCTCCAGCTAAAACCTCGTAACGCAACGGTAATTTTCCATTTTTATCCATCAATTTATCTCTAACCAAATCGTTTACCTAAAACGAAACAGTTAATGATGAAATCCATTTATTACAATTTTTAGTAATTAGAAATATTGAAAATTTGAGCGAAAATATAAAATAGAAGAGTTAAAATTAGTACATAGATCAAACATTGGGGCCTCATAGCTTAGAGTTCTCCCCTTTCCGTGGACATTGGAACTTTTTTGGAGATCGTAAAATGGTGATTCTTAAATGACTATAAATCTACGGTTTAAAGAAAGAAGAAATATTGGAGATGTTCCTACTTCGTTTATTATTTGCTAATGTATTTTACAACATCGACTCTTAAAAAAAATTCTGCAGTTTCGTATTCAATGCTGGAAGTACGAAACATATATTTTCAAAATGTTGGAAATTCTCCAAAGTTAAATGCTACATAAACTTTTTCTACATATTCTTCAACTGATATTATATTTCATTGTTTATACAATATATAAAATATATTATTGTCTTATTTATGTAATATAAAGTTGGAGCGAATTAAGGCTTAGGCAACCTAGGCACGTGTCTAGGGCGCGTAATCTTTGAAGCCCGAAAATTAGGTTTATCATTTTTAAAGTTAATTTTTATTTAACAGAAAAACGTGATATTCATAATTTTTACTGAAAAGTATTTAAATTTTGCCGAATCGTTGATTGATAAAGTCGACAAGTGTGATAGGCCCGAAATTACAATGTTGCCTAAGGCTCGTTTTAGCCTCAGTCCGCCACAGTACAAAAGTAAACTATAAACATAAATTTGGACAAATATCTCTGACGTATTGCTCAGATACGTATTTCGATTGTCAAGCAATCTTCCTCAATGAGCATCAAGTAGTATTGGATCACTCCGTAACTGCTATGTGATGAATCAAGTTTACGATGTTTAATTTATGTTTATAGCTCACTTTTGTAAATTATATTACATAAATAAGACCATAGTATATTTGTTGTATAAACAGTATATAATAAAATATTATCAAATTTAAATCCAGTTCTTTTCAAAACTATTTCGAATAATTTTCTACTCTGATAATTATGCAATAAAATCTCAATATTTTCTCCCAATGGCTTTTCCAACTTCCTCCAATTCTCATAAAGAAATTATCTTTAGTACACATATATAAGTATTTACTAAACAATGCATAGGAGAGGTAAAGGAAGAAGTGAAAAGGAAGAACTAATAAGAAATAAAGTGATCACATCACAGAGAATAATGTGTTAGGACAAAATTTGACGAAAGATGGCACTTAGGATAAAGTGATATTGTGATGGAAAAAGAAAAAGCGGTGAAATTAAATAAACAAAAGGCTTACAGTTAGCTTTATAGCCTTTTCAGGAGCCACTCCCATCAGCTGTGGTAATAATCCACGATACAATCCAAAGAATCCTTCGTGTCGAATAACTTTTTTGAAACAATCAAAACTATTGCGATACATTAATTCACCAATAAATGAACCAGTTCTTTGATTTTGCATCCGTGTTTTCACAAGATCGATTGGATAAACTGCTGTAGCTCCAACAGCTGAAATAAATTTGCTTTAATTTGATTCTTTTAGAGTTAATAAATAAAATAAATACCTCCACTAATAGAACCCAGAGTGAACCGGTAAGTACTTTCGAGAATTTGAATGAAAATGCCTCGATCTTCTGGACTCTAGGAAAAACAATAGTGATTGATTAAAAATTAGCTTAAATGTTAATAAGGAAAGCACTTACAGAAACTGCTTTAATTTCTGCCAAACGATTAGTAATTTGTTTGAAATACTGTTCGGGAGCAATTGCGTTTAAATCATTATAGACAATTCTCCTAAAAAAATGTAAAATTTAACGAATTAAAAATTGTTCTAGGTGAAATAAAATATAGATATAAGTTACTATTTCATAAAAAAAAATTATTAACCAAGACCAACCCAGCCCCGAAGATGTTGCGTGATTCCATATTAACAGGAAGTAGCTCCCTGAAGCATGCACAGAAACATACTAGAATTATTTGCAAAGAATGAAAATGTTAATTGAAGAAATGATAAATTTACAAAATGTTTCAATGAAATGACAAAGCTTTTTGATATGATTGCAATATTTTAAATTACCCGGTTTGATGCAGCATATCACTCAATTGAAATAGAATGTCAACTTCCAGAGGAGTGATCTGAGACATCATTTGAGCCGAATGTAATAATTCCTCTTTTGTTACTTCTTGCACTCGATTACCACCAGTTGCGTTCAAATAAATTCGCTTCACCAATTCCATGTTGTTCAAAAGCGAGTTGAACGCCATAAAATATGGAAAACTAACGCGACGACCTCCTTGCAAACCTCCGGCAACCTTCAAATATAAAAAAAAGTTTAAAACTTACCCGACTACCCCAAAAGAAATATAAATAAAATTATCCCAATTTTCTTTGTATTAATAGAAAAATAAACTTTTGGTATCATATCAAATTCTCCAAAAGATATCAATCTAAATCTTTTCTAAATCAAAAACTCCTTATTTAAACAGTATGTTTTTTTCTGCGGTAAACCAAAATTTTTTATTAATATATAATTAAAGCCGACCAAAAAAAAAGTACCTTAGTTACTTTGAAGTAAGTAAGTTACTTTAAAGTAGCTAAACAATTATATCTTAGTTCCTTTATTTTGTGACAACAAAAAAACTAGTATCTTACACACTTTTTAAAAAGAACTGTATCTTGTAACTTAAAAAAGTATCTAAGATACCAAAAAGTATCCAAGATAACAAAAAAGTATAACGAAGAAAAGAGTATGCAGTAAACAATAAAATGGAGTATCTGAATACCTAGATGTACAAAATAATGTTATTGATTTTTATGTTTTAATAAATTTTAATTTTTTCAATTTTACTTTACTCAAATTAGCTGTAGTTACGTTATTTTTTATATATTTTCTATTTCATTTAGTGTTTATGTAATATATAAAATAAATTGTGGTTCTATTTATGTAATACAATTTACCAAAGCAAACTATAAGAAATCCAATTTTAAATCATTCGGATTTTCATTTTATTTAGTTCTTAAAATTCAATATTGACCTCCTCTATTAATCTTCTATCGTTTTTTAAGTTTGTTGGTATTACAGGAGTTTAGACATACATTTTTTTTTTATTAAATTATTAAAGATAAGAAATACATTATTTGATTGTACCTAACAACTTTACCTAATATGTCACGAAAGTAAGTACATACATAGTATACAAAATAAATAAAAAATAATATTTTTAGGTATCTTAAAAAGTTTACATTTTTCGTTTCTTTTTTTATATATTAAGAATTTAAATTTCGCGCTATGTTGGAAACAAATACAATATGCGCATGCACTAATTTTAATTAATTTTAAATTACTAATAAAATAAGTAAAACAAATAATATGATAATAAATTTGATGCACCAATACTGACCTAACGATAAAGAATGCAAAATCAACAAAATAAATTAGTTTCCTTTTAAATGTGGTGTTAATATGCAAAATTTTTTAAGCAAAATTTAAACAATTATTTCTAAAAAAAACTATAGGAGACCTAATGAAAAAAAATCGGACTTTAATTGATCTAACGAAGACCTATCGATTTAGATCATTATCAGTTCGCAAATCCTGAGGTGGTAAATTTGCATAGGTGATTTATTAAAAGTAGGACCAGTAGAGCTATCAAAGATACTTTGGAAAGGTATCTTTATACTAGATAATTTACTTTTTAAAAATATCTGAAGTTACTTTGGGTATTAAGTTGTTCTTAAAAACTTATAAGTTACGTTTTAAGATATTTGTTTAGTTACTTTGTATATTTTGTGTGTACTAAATTTCGTAATCTATTAGGTAAAATCGCTAGAAAATCAGATAATGTGTTTTTTAACTTTATTAGTTAAGAAAAGGAATGGAAAAAAACAAGTATGTACTTCTAAACCCATGTAATGTAAACACAACACATTTAAAAAAACGGCAAAATATTAATATAAGAGGTATAACTTAGATTCTTTTTTTGTTAACGATTTTATCACTAGTTCAACATTAAATTCGATTTTATAGAATAGAGCAAAATAAAACTTTGTATCCTATCTCTTGGTATATAGGTTACTTTTCGGTATCTAAGATACTTTTTAAGTTACAAGGTAAAATTTCCTTTAAAAATATCTAAGATACCAGTTCTTTTTGTCAAAAAATATAGAAATTAAAATACTTTTTCCTGGCAGCTCTGATTGTACAATACAGTTCCTTTTAAAAAGTATCTAAGATAATAGTTATTTTTAGTCAAATATTGATATTAAGAGTTTACATAGACGTTTTTTATACGAAGCTTTAGAATTTGCGAGAATTTGCATCTCTACCAAACCATTGTTGAGGAAATAAAAATTTATATCATTTCGAAGTTTTTCGGAATTGATCAAACCGACTTCGAAATCGAACAATTCATTTGCTTAACTTTTTTTTTCAAAATAATTTTCAATATTTAACAGAAGTAAAGGGATAATTTTATTTAATTAAGATCGAACTCGATTATAATGATAGTTTCTAAGTAATTATCTAACGTTATTAGTTGTTAAGAATTTTATTTATGGATAGCAAAATATACTTGCATTTTCAGCATCGTTATAATCGAGTTCAATTGTAATTTACTTAAATTTGAATTAATTACCGTCACCAAATTATTTTGAATTTGCTTCGTTAATAAATGAGGCTTGACTCTAATCATAATATCCTGGAAGTCCAAAACCGAAATGAAACCACTACCATCTTTATCACATCTCCGAAACGCTTCAACGGCGCACTCTTCGTGGAAGTCGTGTAAAAATTGTGAAAATTCCGCATAACTAATAACTCGTTTTTTCTCTTTTCCGAAATAAAGTTTGACGAAATCACCGTCTGTTTTGAATGGCATACGTTTGTGTAGTTCAGTTTTCTTTATCACCTCAACGAACTCATCTAAAACAAAACATAATTGTAAATTGATTTCAATAGTAGATGATAATTAGTATGAGATTTACCAAAAGTAACCATTCCATTTCCATTAGTATCGAATAGTTGAAATGCAGTTTTGTATAGGGCATCCGGCACACAAAGGAGGCCTTCGAATGCTTGAAATTCGGCGAACGATATGAAGCCATCTTTGTTGGAGTCAACAATACTGGCAATCAGTAGCATAGACTCAACATTGTAGTTTTCGGCTGTGAATAGTTGTAAATATCGTCGTACGAAATCATCACTGGTCATGAATTTTTCGCCATCGCGTGTTGCCGATGCATATTTAATAAAAATTTCATGAAGACGTTCGGAATTGGCTCGTTTCAAATAACCACCACCCTGTAAACAATAATGAAAACTAATCAGTGCTGAGAATCACTGCGAAAAATTTATATTGTACATTTATAAATCAATACTGTAGAAAATAGAGTCAAGTTTACAAACATAAGACGCGATATCTCGGAAAATCAATAATCGTGACTTTAATCAAAAGATAAATACAACAAATTATTTATAACTTTTTTTAAATCTCATTAATGAAAGAATCGTTCCAAAGTCGGAATTACTCATAATAATTTTTTTAATGACATAGAGTAGATAAATTATTTACCAAAGTTCAAAATAATTTTATTATCGGACAAACTGCAGGTAACGGTTAAAAAAAAGCATTTTGAAATCATAAAATTTAAAATGCCTTCTAATGGGTTTTTTGAACATTAAAATGCTTTTAATCTACCATTTCCAAATGACGAAAATGCAACTGAAATATTGATTGAACGCTAAGAAGTAATGAGATAAAGGTATATGCTATCTTTGTTATATTCTATCAGGAGTTGTCAATTTGTTTCTCGGAAGGCGAAGCCGGATGGACTTATTAATGGCGGCAAAATACAAATACAATTAGCGTCCTTTTAGTATGGCTGACTGATGTAAGATATCTATAATTTTCACAAATTTAAATACTTTGAAAACCTAAAATCACTATGATTGTAGGAAGTTATTGTAGTTATAAAAATGGTCTTCTCCGATCCTACATCAAAAAATGTCTAAAATTGTTCCTTTTTCTTAGTCGACGAAGCCTAATTCGCTTGAACAAATAGAAAATGTCTAAGATGCATATCCATATTTCTCCCAGAAATATCTACATCGTACGGTGCTGGGTCTGAGTTTTAATAGCAACTACAATAAAACGATACATCTTATGAAATTGCATCTATCATCAAACAATTACCTCAATGCACCTGTAGTACAACTAAAATTTCCGAAAAGATAGGATAATAAAAATTTTCGAACTGATATCTTTATTTTTATAATTAACAAATCGAACAGCAACTTCAATAGATACTACATTTTTGCTCTAAGTTTAAGTTTGTTAAATTTATATTGTAATAGAGTAGAAAGCATTATTGTTGATACAGTAACCATAGGGTAAGATCGAGTCAAAAGGGTCCAACAAGGCTCTAAATTTTCCGATGAGCTATCAGCTGATTTATTTCAAATTCAAACACTCTATTAAATGCTTTACATCAAGAATTTATTAATCCATATATATTATAATATAGAAAACTAGTGTAGAATCCATTAGGCTCCATCTTAATGGAAAGTATTACGGACAGAGACCAGCTGTTTTAACTACACCGAAATGCAATTTTAGTGAAAAGGAGTGAGTGAGCGAGATCTATTGAGCGTAGTAGTTCAAACACAACGCAAGTTGTAAAATGCATGGAATGGATGCCGATGGAGTGAGAGAGACTACTTTTCCGCACCAACGAAATCGTTTCACTGATTAGTAATCTTAATATAGAAGATTCCATCTATGTTTTAAAAGTATTGATTTGAGCAGTAAACTCAAACAATTGATTGTCAAGATACCGTCATTATAAAGATGGCAAACCATTTAAATTTTTTTATATTTTTTTACTTATACTTTTTTGACTCTTATAAAGTTCTAAAGTACCTACTTAGATCAAAGGAAGATTCAAGTATTTTAAGAAGGCAAATTCAAAAAAGGATTTATAAAGTACAAATAGATAAAATATATTATCTATTACTACGAAAAACAAAAATGTAATCAATTAAGATAAAAACTACACCAAATCGTACTTTATACAGATTTTTTTTAAAAAATTTCAAATCTCCAAATATTATCTTTATAAACCTAATAATAAAATCACAGTTGAGTTAACATTACGAAAAGTAAAACATAAATTTCGGTTGTTTTCAAATAAGATAAGAAAAGACAATTTAATTCCAATTGTCAAATACGTTATTAATTTTTAAGTAATTATCTTTATCAGAATTACTCACCACAAAATTTATAAAGACGGAATCATTATATATCATGATACTCGCATATTACGTGATTTGCAATTTTTTTAGTAATTAGCATATAAACGTTAACATGCTCAATTTGATAAATCATAATTAAGTTGAAAGGAAAACATACTGCAGTCGAGTTGAAAAAAAATAGACATAATTTTAAGTGTTATAATGAAATTCAATGAATTCCCATAATAAACAATTGATGAAATTTGATATCTAAAACCTAAGCCTGAACCGATTTCTTCGTACCAGTGGGAACCGGAGCGGAATTGGCGACTTATGACTCATTTATCATGATATAAAATTCTAGTGTTGACGGATTTTAGTTATTATCCTTATTCCAAATTAGCTGATACCCCACACTTCGTCTACGTGGCATATTAACTGTTAATAATACTTTTGTTTAGATTAACGGTTTATATTTCATAAACATAAAGTTTGTATCTTAAGAATCATATAATTCACAAATTCTTAAAAATGAATCCAATATCCCACACGATTATATATCCTAATTTTTTCTTATCCCTGTGTTAAGTAAAAAATGCCTATCCTTATTTTTTTCTTCATTGATGTTTTCAGTTATGAGTGAAACAACAACAGGTTGTACCAAAGTACCAAATTTCATCAAAATCGGTTAAGTCGTTTTTCAATTGAATAAGATATCCCGACAGGCAAATAATTTTTTTTAAACAGTAAATTTGAAATAGGGGCATCTTAAAATAAATATTTATTCAGACATTGTCTTAAAATTTTAAATGTATAGACATACGCTAGATATATGAATAGAATTACTATTTTTAAAATATTTGCCAGCCTGGATGATTTCTATGCTAAATAATTGTTATTAATGCAATAACGTAGCGTGCAGAGTGCAGGGAGGAGGCACGGCCCTAGGCGTATGATAATGGAGCGGCATATTGACGTTGATAGTTCCATAAAAGATTTTACTTTAAGAAAAACCTAAAGAGTACATTTTCAGGTAATAAAAGAAAAAGTATTTGACTTTTTATCAATTTTATTAACTAATGATGAAAATAGGGGACAACGAATTTTCGGTCGACCCCGGGCGGCGAAAATACACGCTACGTCACTGTATTAATATAAAATGGCAGGTTTGGCTTCTCGCACTTTTGAACTTTTTGCGCCATCTATCCCTGGCAAAGTTCTTTAAATGGGGGTAGTTCGTTTCCCTTTTTAATAAATTCATCTTATTCCTTTTTTTGGAGGTTTCTTTTCCTTCTTCAACAACAAATATAAATTTATTTTTCTTTTAAAAATATGAATAATTTAAAAAGCTTTTTTTTATCACCACATCGACGATAGTTCTCTCTTCGCTGACTCTTCTCAATACTACTACATTTGGACTAAATTCGTCTATTTTAATCAATTCATTCTTCTCCAGCACTACATTTCAAAGCTCTCCAGATATTTCTTTCATTGTTTTCTTGAAGTCAATTTTTCCGATCCATATAATACTACACTCAATACCGCATACTTTGGTAACTGCTTTTGAAGTTTAAATACGAATTTTCAAATAAAAAAAAATTCTTACCGCTGAACTTTATATTCTAATCTATCTAAACTATTTATATTCATTTCATAAGTTACTATAATGATCACTTTAATCACTCTAATCAAACGATCTAATATTATTTATAACTTCCCTTCTGTTTTTCGCTTTTTCCTACAATACCAGGTAGTCAGCGTATTTGATGTCCTATGATAATTCTTTCATTCATCGCAAAATCTCTACATTCTTTCAGAGCTTTATTTATTGACCGTTTTAAGTAAATGTTAAATAGAGTAGAAGAATCTTTAACGAACTTTTTTTCGACCTCCATGACCTTGAGGTTTTCTCCTTTTATTCAAATATTAACTTTTGGTTTCATATATAGGTTGAAGATTAATCGCCGATCTCCTTTGTGTTCGACTTGTGTCTTTAAAAATGTTCCAAATTTTCTTTATCTACTTTCTCCTTCTTCACAGTTTACTCCTGCGGAATGAAATTAATCAAAATCGTTTCCAAACGAATGGTTAATTAAGGATAACAACTTTATTTTATTTTAAACTAAAATATAAGTTTTTTATTGTTTTAATTATCTAGATAAATAAAAGAACTAGAAGGTTAAAACCATTTATTTTATTTACTTTTCATAAACCGAAAAGAATAAAAAGACTAAAGTAAGTTTATAAGCCTTAAAAATGATATATTAATAAAAATCGGGACTCTTTTCAAGATATTACGTACGCTACGTACTATATCACCAATGTAAAATAACTATGTTAAATCATAATCTTAAAAGTGTGCCAAATATTTGGCTTGAGTTTCAATGTAATCTAAATTGCAACATGAATTGAATTATTTCTTAATCAAACTCAGTTTATCGGACCTCAGTTGTAGTATCTAATTAATGTTGCAACATAAGCTACTCCACGTGTCGATTTGTCAAATTTAAAATCGTTCAATAAATTTATAAACAAATCGTAGCCACTAAATCTTAAATACTCATGACAGTAGCGTAGCGTACGGTTTCGCCGCCCTGGGCCGACCAGAAATTTGCCGCTCTTTATTTTCATCATTAGTCAAAAAAATGGGTAAAAAGTCAAAAACCTTAAAATTCTTTAGCTATTTATAAATATACTTTTCGAGTTTTTCTCAAAGCAATTTTTTCTGGAACTATCAATATCAATATGCCGCCCTGTTTTCATGTGCCGCTTGGGACTGTAACATCCTCAGCATCCATCATGTTCCGCTACATGATTATTAAAACTAGTCATTTTCTTTGCTTCCCACAAAAAAAAGATTTCATGAATATTTTAGTGACTTCAAAATCTGGCAACTTTGTATTTTCCACATTGTTTTTAATTTAACTAGCGAATAAATCGAGCCATAATGAAGATTAACCGACAAAAACAAATTTACAATTAACAAAAACAAAAACAAAATTCAATTAACAAAAACAAAAATGCGAATTAGATTGAAAACAAAGAAGAAAATGCAATGTTGCCAGATTTTGATGTAACTAAAATATACATGAACCAAAATAAGGACCTACGTCTATTTTAGCGATGTTAATATTTGACAACGTTGACGTTTGACAACATCTTCTACTTTGTTTTTAGTTTCGATCAATTTAAATAAATTAATGATGGGTAATTAAAATCAAAATTAAAATTTGATAGGTGAAGAATATAACAACATTGTGTAAAAATAGCTGTTGAAATATTAGTTGTTGTTATTTTTAACAAAATAAATATTTTAACACTCAATGGTTTTAAAAAGGATTAAATGTTTTATCATTTTAATAATTGTTTATAATGAAATTATGAATATTAAAATGTTGGTACATTATTGTTTCAAGTACATTGCACTATTATAAAAATTATACTTGTGTTGTCAACAACACTTTGAAATATCGAGAAGACTTCTTTAGGGGAACTTTTTGCCAAAACATTGTGCTATGCACTAATAATAACTTTTTTAGCTATGTCTTACAGTGCTTGATTTTACTACTTCATTTCGTTATTTAAAATAACGTTTATATAAAATTGAATTTGAGTGTAAAATACATTTTTAAAATCCTTAGCAACTCAA
Organism: Sisyra terminalis; assembly: GCA_958496175.1. Classification (NCBI taxonomy): domain Eukaryota; kingdom Metazoa; phylum Arthropoda; class Insecta; order Neuroptera; family Sisyridae; genus Sisyra; species Sisyra terminalis. The sequence goes on from OY292279.1 coordinate 26,658,571, forward strand.
GAGACAAAAAAAATCGTAAACTGTACCATAGTACCACTTCTATGTACCAGTTTTGGAGCGGCCATCCAATATATGCTTTTCTTCTTCCTGTATATATACAGTAAGTGTGGTGAATTGATAATTATTAATAAGTATCTATCATTATAAATAATTACCAAAATACGTAGAAAAATTAAATTTATTACTTCTACCAATCCGTTACTCCTTACCGCTCCGGACTTCTGTCTGGACCATAGACATATAGGAATAGATTTCAGGGAAGTGTTATGCGTTGACTTGCTAAAAAGAGACCGATTTATAACGGGTTCTTCTTTTTCTTTTTAGCCATGATTATGTATTAACAGCATCGCTATGTATCTACATATCAATAGACCGTGAAAGAAGAAACGAAACAGCGTGAAATAAAAGAATAATCTAGTGTGGCATACGAAGCCCCATCTACGTACATATAGTTTTTATGATGACTAAATACAACAGCAGTTGGCAGTTGAGTAACAATGAGTACCATCCTACACAAATAGGTCTCTCTTTCAAAACATGCGCTGTTGAATTTTATTTAGTTCATCCCAAATTTGTGCCTACGTAGACGGCGCTGGTAGTTGCTTCTAGTGCGGCTTGCCGTCTGCTGTACAGTGCAGTATCTATTTGTACAGATCAGTGATTAACAGTTTTTAACAATTACGTAGCAACGCTTACGCATCAACATAAGTTACAATAAGTCACAATAAGTTATATGCTCATGTGACGTACTTATAACATAATACGTGGTTGATTTTATATATACTGACGTTCAATTATTTACAAATTGTTTTTTGTTTATTGTTTGTGTTTAAAAATAAAAAGAAATATTTTTCAAAATGCAAACAAAGTATGTATATAATATGTAAATGTGTATTAAATCCATTAGAGAAAGGTTGCACAGTAAGTCATACCCAAAACAAGGATAGAGGGACCCGTTGTAGTTAGTTCTCTTTTTATTGGACCGTACCGTCCCCTTAAATGGTAGTCCCATTACTAGCCTGGTTTATTCTGGTTTATGATCTAAAAATTTGGGTTTGCAGGCATAAAAATCGATAGTGAAACAAATAAAAATATTTAAAAAAGATTTTAAAAATTTCGCTTGTATTGTATAACTGAATCAAAGTACCGATTTCATCAACGATATTAACCAATTAATGAGCATCGTAAGCTATCTAGTTGTACATCAAAGTAAGAGGTGTTCGATATTGCGAAATTGTAAATAAAATTACACCCCTCGCTTTGATTCACAACTAGATAGCTTATGATCACCTTAATAACGATGCTGAGAAATCGATATTAAGATTTAGTTCATAAATTTATTTTTTAATTTTGAGTGCATTTTATCAATACAAGCGAGGTTTTTAAAATCTTTTTTTAGATATTTTTTTATTTTTCCCTTTCTAGTCTTTCAATATATTTTTCATATAAATTTTGTCAATCATTGTCTCAAATTTGAATCAATTGATTGATGTCATTAGTTTCAACTGTCATTTCGATTTCATTCAACTGTCATTTATCAATTGTGTTGGTTATGAATATTTCACGGACAGTCACTGTGAGTCAATATTAACTACTATTTGTGCCATAAAGATATATTAAACATACTAATTTCAACTAGCACTTAAAATTGAATCACTTTTACATTCGCCTCTGAAGGTAGGCAATAGGAGTTTTTTTCAAAGTTAAATATTTAATCAAAGTAGAAATATTTAGTGGTTATTAAATTTTACGACGGATTTATGCGTTATCATCGAGAATAAACAAGTGTGCCAAAATTCAGCATAGAAAGTGTTGGAAAATAGGTGAAAAATGAGATTAAAAGTTCCGTACCTTACAAACTAACGACAAAGTGACCTAATAGAAGCGAAGTAAAAAAATTGATTTTTAATTGTTCGATTTTTTATAATATTAAATTCGATTTTTTTTATTGTCGATTATTTTTTTCACTATCCCGTCGCCAAATTAACAGTTTAAATACGAACTTTAATAGATAGTATGTACATTTGACGATTTTTATCGACATTTAAATTTTAAGAGCATCATATTTGCGAGAAATTTTGCAGAAGCCTAATTCTTTATAAATATAAGCAATAAAAAAATTAAGAAATGACAACTATTGGAGTTTTATAATTAAGACAGGAAAAATTCATAACTTATAAAATAAATAAGTTTAGACCGAACTAACCCTTATATAAAAACTTTGTAGCTTTCAACCTTTAAAATTTTGGATCTTCGATGCTTTTTATTAGTAAGTACATGTGAGCAATAATGATTTTGCCAGAAGTTTCAATTTCAATTGAAATTTGAAGTTATAACGAAATTTATTTTAATATTTGGTCTTCTTCAGTAAGTTAGTCTTGGGTCTGAAAATCTATAATTCGGTATAGAGCAAAAGTACAAGGAAATCGTGTGGTGTGCACATTAGATTGTTTTTAATTAAGGAGAAAAATAAGTTTGAAATAATCACTGCAATAGAAATTGAACACATCGATAAACTTTAATTTTCTCACACCTGTAACACTAACCTCGATCATTTGCTGGCCCTGAGTTTTCTTTGGCATTGTGGTTGCGTTTCAATCAATCGCCAAGCTAAAGTTGAGGAAGACCCTTCTGTGCACTTGAACTTGAGACGTTTACCTTATAAACTTAACACAATTTCGACTGGCACAAGTCAAACATTGCTCGATTCAAGTAAGTATTTCCCTTAGTCGTAGTTTATTGAGTAATCGCGAGATTATTTTTACGAACAAAATCACTCAGATTTGACCGAAAAAATAGAATTTATTTTTAAACTCAATTCGCCAAGTGTATTTTTTTGCTCTGATTTTACGTTATGTCCTCTCAATGCCCTCTATCATTGTCGATTGGGAGGAATTCGTGTTGCACTAATTTTTCCTTAGAAGTTCAAACAATTTAAAGACCTTCAATGTGCCACAAGCTAGCAGGTAAGGCAACAAACACTAATAATATAACAATAAAAAAGATAATTAAATCAGTATTTATCACACAAACACATATTTGTCATTTTTTACATTGGAAAATATTTTCGCCGCGCGAAAATGATCTTTTCTCAATAAAATTACGATTAAAACTGAGTAATTATTTGCAGTGGGTGCATTTAGATGCACTCACGGAAAATGACTAGAAGGAAAAACTATGGAAAGGTTTGATCAAATGAGAACCATGAGAGCTCTCGGACAAATCAGCAAGCAACACGTTAATGAAACGAGCGAGGAAAATTATTTTCTCCGCTTTTCACAACGAGCAAATCAAATCGCACAGTTCCTTCGTGAAATAGATATAGAACAGTGCATATTTTTATAATAAAGCTCATTAATACAACTTAATTGATATCAACAGCAATTTTCCGATAACAAACACCGAAATCTTCAGTAAGTAAATTAAAAAAATAATTAATTACATTAAAATAAAATTCATTAAATCCAGAATTTCCTACATGAAAAACAATCATTAAGACGAAAGTGAAATTCACGTGAACTAAAAATAGGCACTTATATAAGATTTTAAACGTATAACTAGAACACGTTAATTTTTTTTTTAATCATATACTTTATGATACATAGGATACATATCATATAGCTATATTTTTTTCAATTTAAATATTGCCGATCATAATTATAAAACAAAGTTATCTATGTCAATAATTTTGATAACTTACAAACAAGAACACTTATAGTGTTTGAAAGAAAATATTTTGAATATTTTCAATGAACTCTTCGTTATAATAAAGATAACATTTGATTTATTAATAAATAAAAATTTACGATTTAATAGACAAATAAAACGAGAAAACAGTAAGAAAATACAATAAATTTACAAGATATCCACAAATTTAATATTGTTTTGAAGGTAAATATAATTTAGCAATGACCCATAATTTATATAGTTCAGTAAAGCGGAGAAAAGCTGTTTTAAATTGCATTTGAAATAATAAATAACAAATTTGGAAAGCCCAAACTTTAAATTACTAAAGCTTTTTGTACATAGCACAAAATCTTTTTCCTTTGAAATATTATACAGAAAATGTTCTGGAAATTTCTATTTTCATAGAAAACTTAATGCAGTTTCGGCCCGATTTATTTTTTAACTAAAAAGTGGTATTACTTAAGAACGTACAGATTTAAATTTATTTTTGATCCATTTGGTTATAATACATTCTAAATATTTGAATAAGATCATATTTCAAAGTTCTACATCAGGAATAGTCAAACTTAATATTGGTATGATTGACAATAATTTTTTTTATTTATACATTTTACTTTGAAAAATGGGTTGAATTAAAATCAAATACAAATTTAAAGAGACAATGAGTAAGGGACATTATTAGAAGCACTATTTGGGAATCAATAATAATATCCTTTGTAGAATAGACGCGTGTTTAATTTTAAACTCAAGTTTCAATATTTGCTAATTTTTTTATACATTCAATAAATTAAATAAACTAAACTTTAATATGCATTTTCAATTAAAAAAAAAAAATTTACCTAATAAATGATTTAAAATGTCTTCGATCGACTGTCGACCTGTTCGCGATCGACCGTTTGCCCACCCCTGTTCTACATTCTTCACGATAGTTTGAACGAGTTTTCCAGTTTTTGATATATTTAACTATCCTTCCTGCATGTATTCTTATTCCATGTGTTTTGATGATTACCACAAAATAAATTAACATTTTAGTTTGATTATAAATTATTCAATTGAAGCTAATACTTAAGCCTACTAATGGACGAGTGCTCCCGGTGGCCGCATCGAAACTGATAGTTCTAGGATCGAATCTCAAAATTTTTCGGTTTTTGCATTTTTTTTAATTCTAGAATCGCTAAAGATTTTAGTTGTTAATAATTGATGGTAAATAACCATTAAAAATGACATCTAAAGTTATAAATAAATATCTAGTCAATACAAATTTAAAAATAGAACGACTTGCGATTGGCGAGGTATTTAGAGTTCAGTACATTAACTATTAATTAATCATCAATTCATTAACGAAATATTTACTCGCGGCTGTAGTCCTTTGGCGCTTAAGAAGAAGGTAATGAAATATTTGTGGGTAGAAAAAAAATGTCCTTATAGTATCTATTTAGAAGAAAACTATACTAAATCAAATATCGTCTATACAAATGATCTCGGATATTGTAGATTAAGAAAATGCAAAAGAGAAAACTACCTCCATTGTTCGCTGCATAGATCGTTTATGCCTGAATTTAAGCTCACTGAAATTATTATTTACTGTACTTAAATACCCTAATTTTAAAGATAATTATACATACTTAAAAAAAAACAAGTTTTAATTTAAAAAGTAAACAAAAGAAAACTAGGTTTTACAGAAATTAATTTTATTACTTTTATTAAAACATTGGTTCATACCTCTCTTAACGACGAATTTGATTAAATTATCAACAAAAAAAAATTCACTCCAAAAATCAATAGTGATGATATATTTAAAAACTGTATTGATTTTCCAAAAGATCCGAAAAAGTAGCTCAAGTTCCTTTAACGACATTTATATTTCGCAGCGTTGCATTGTTTACTTTGTTTTTAATTTAATTCGTTAGTTAATCGGGTCATAATAATTATTTAGTTACAAAAAAGAAAATCATATGATATTTGAATTGAGTTAACAAAAAAATGCGAATCAAATTAAAAACAAAGTAGAAAATGAAACGTTGCCAGATTTTGACGTCACTAAAAGGAACGTATGAATCATCACATAGAAGTTACGGAGTGATCCAAACTACTTGATGACCACTGATGAAGATTGCTTGGCAATCGAAATACGTATCTGGGTAATACGTCACGAATATTTTTTGTATATTATTATGTTAAATTATACTACATAAATTGGACTGCAATATATTTTATATATTGTATACACATCTTAAAACATATTATTAATTAAAATAAATATGATTTATTATAAAAATAATCAAAATTTTTGGTTTAGAGACCAAAGGGAAATCAAAGTGGAATTTAGTCCCGAAATGTACATAAATTGTGTTTGTACATCAAGTCGATATTACAACATAAGTTTTGATATAGGTTCCCATTTGGGAATCAAATCACCTTACTGATTTGGCTAAACCTTTTAAAGTTGATTTCAGCTCTACTACTTAAGTTTTTTCATAAATTTTCACCAAAAACTTAAAAAATTACAGGGAAGGGGGCATACTGCTTTTAAGACTTTAGAAGCATATCTCACCAACAATCGGTGAAGATAAAAAAAGTTATTTTGATATTGCTTTATTATACTTCAAGATCTATATAGCCAATGGTGTGTTGGGGGAGGAATGTGGTGGAACGACACCCGGCACCTGTTTTCAGAAATGGAACGCATTCCGGTACTTTTTTTAGAAGTAGTTTTTAATTTCAAATGCTCAGAATTCGAGGGTGGTTTCAACAGCATAAATTTAATTGTAACGGGAATAAGATCAGGAATTTTAATTGACCATGTTGCAAATTTGTTGTTTAAAATACTCCAGGTGGCCGAGTGGTCTAGGTGACCGCTCCAAAACTTGTAGGTAGTGGGTTCGATACTAGTATCGTGCAAATTTTTAATATTTCTCAATAACGGATTTAATTAATCTTAGAGTCGCTAAAATACCTTAGTAGTTATAAAGCGACGGTAAATAACAATTAAAAAAAAACAAATGTTCGACGAGTGTAGTAAGCTAGTAAGTGTTGAAATTATACCTTGGTCTAAGGGTTGAATTATCAATGTACTTTTAGACGGTAAAAATAATATTTCCACATTAGGATATTCTTAAAATCTTGTAGATTTCCTGACTCCTTGTCCAATATTAATAAATTTTAAACCAAGATTCTTGTTCTTCATAGAGTCTCTTGCATCAGGTATAAAACAATTGCAAAACCAATCTTTTAAAACAATAGTTGTGGTTCAAGCATTTTGTTAATTTTATTGATCAAACGTATTATTTAATGAATTTATTTTTCTGAAACTGAGTTATAAAAGCGTGTTGTACATAAATATGCCATAACTTATACATCCGTGTTATATGAAGCCCAAGTGTATACCACTGTATATAACGGTGGATAAAAAACCTATTGAAAATGTTGTTTGTGCTTTCTCTAGTCAACACCATTGTATAGCGGTTCATTGAAAGCACAGTTTTTCTTAATTTCATTTGCATAAGGCTAATAAATCTATAGATATATCCCATTTTATTTAACAAAATGGTTATATACGACTATACACTATTGTACCATTGTACATGACCATATCAAACAAGAAGAAAAATTAGGTTTGCATATCAGGCGTAAATGCCAATTAGGAATCGATTGTTTTGTGCTCCTAAAAATATGTACAAAAATCAACTTCTTAAATACAAGAGTAGTCCAATATATTTTTCTGTAGCAAACAATCATTAGAAATGCATTTGTACTGCAGTTCGTTAATTCGTCCACGTCGAATATAGGGAATATAGTACATTCATTCACGTGTCAATACAAATTATAGTGTCTACCTTAACCGAGTCATTCGAAATGCAAATGCAGTCAAGGCTAAATGCATGAACAACTGACGTCGCCAACTTCTCTCATCCAATTTTTCTCCTCTTCCTCATATTTTATTATCTCCGAAGGTTTATACAAGTACTTATTGGTTGATACGACCGATAGTCGTACCAGTCAGCATTTTCAAATCAATATATTATACTTAATTAAATCATTTAATGGGAAAATTTTAATAATATTTACTTAAAAATTTAGAAGTAATTTATATAGATACAAAATTGTCATATGACTTTAATGAACATAATTTAATTAATGAAAAAGTTTAACATGTTGAGATTTTAAAGCAATATTTTTTTTAGTAAAACGTAGGGTTATCGTTAAAACTTAAAAATGTTTAGACTATGGTATAATTGATGGAGGGTAATAAAAATATTAATTTGTTCAAGTTTGTATTGAATACGTTCATAAAAAACCTTATAGTTATAACTCAGTAAGTTAATATTGTAACGATAAGATAAAACTAAAATAAAAATTGACTTTAATTTTTCAAACAGAAAATTTACGTTCAACGGAAAGTTTTATCGTGTTTTTGTAAAAGTCAAATAAAATATTTACTAAGAACCATTGTCTTCCACAGATTATTATTGAATAAGTTATCTAAAAAAGGGGTTGAAAGTCAGAGCAGATGATAAGCGTTTTTCAAATGGCACAAAGACCTTATTTATGAACGATTTTTTTCTTTATCAAGGATTTTCTGATGAATTTTAATTCTCATTCTTCTAGCATTTGGTTTTGAATGAATTTCTTGCGTTTTTTTTCTTTCAATAGTCTGAAATATAGAGTTCAAGGTCAGATTAATTAGAAATCAATTGACTTAATAATATGTTACAAATTTAGTAATAAAAATGGTAATTAGTCATTGTTTTTTTGCGGGTTGACAAAAAGTAAAAAACTTACCTACCTCTTGACAAGAAGCTTGGGTGAAAATTGAACTCAACACAGTGTTCATTCCCAATAATGTGAATTGTTCTAAAAGCACTAATTAAAGTTTATGCGCATCAAAATAAATCGTATTTGTAACACGTGTATTTTCCAGACACACGTACACAAGATTTGACTTGAAATTGATGCCCTAAGGTCCAAAAATCGTCGAGAAAAATATAAATTTCAAATGGGCCGTAATGATTGTGCACCGTACCCTGACCGGACTATCGTACGTTATGATGTTATCGTCTGCCTACTTAGGCGCTTATCTTCGATTTAATACTAGAAATTTATAAGTAGTTTTTGTAGAATGTATTTGTGTTGTTGATCATTGATTTTATCTACACTTAACAAAAAAATTAATACTGTTCCTCTGAAGAAAATTTATAGCAAATGTAAGTCAAATTAAATTGTATTTCTTATTCAAGATCACAATCAAAATTCGCGCACTCTACCGACAAACAAATCAAATACTAAATGTCAAATCCGTCAAACTCGCCCCGTCCCGACGGCAGTCGGTGCTTCAAACATTTTGTTCCATTTCAAATCCTTAATCGTTCGTTACTTTTATTTTCCTAATTTTTCCAAAGTAATACAATTCCCAACAGTGTAAAGTACTTAAACTAATACCTGATAAAACCTACCTTATTTTCATCTGTGCTAATTTGCAATTAGTAAATGGCATTAAACCATAAAAGTTTTCATTATCGCTTCACGAAAATTGTACCACAAAATTTTATGAGTTCGTAATGGAAAACGAAAATTCGGCTCCAACTAGTGGGGAAACGGACGCCAATCGTTTTGCAAATGTAAGTGTTTCATTTCCATTTTTTCCTCAATGATTAATTTTATATTCTTTTCGAACAGGATTCACTCTTGAATCACATGGAAATTTCGGTCTCGGAGGCCGAAAAACGAGCAAATGGATCGTTAAACATAAGAGATTATTATACGGTCTATCTGGTAGAAACGAAGTAAGTGTTATCAATTCGTAATTGGGGGAACAATTTTTGTCACTATGCTAATTTATCGCTAATCGTAATGCTAATAAAACGGTGCTATTTATAATTATTATGTATATACGACGAATTGTTTAGTTAAAACCTTCATTTAAAACGTTATACATTTCACTATCCATTTTTAAAAATGTATTTATCAAGGTATTTTCAAACTTAAAAATTAGAATATAAGATTATTTATTTCTTACAAATAATATTAGTTCACTTTTTTCTAATTTTAGGGTAACGGATCCAGAGTGGAATGCAACATTGAATCGTTTGAGTTCAGTCTGGCGACGATATACTGAATTTGAACAACTTCGAGCATATTTGGAAGTTACATATCCGTACATTGTCTTGCCTCCATTACCTGAAAAACGAGTGCTTTATGGTTGGCAGAAAATCTCATCGGATACATTCGATCCCGATTTTGTCGATCGTCGTCGTGCTGGTCTCGAAAACTTTCTACTTCGAATTGCCACTCATCCCGTTCTTGGTCATGATAAACACTTTCTCGAATTTCTCCAACAAGAAGACCAATGGAAAGAGACAATCAAAGAAGCAGGATATCTTCAACTAGCCGAATCAAAACTGAAATCCTTAAGCGTGGCGGTTCGCTTAAAAAATTCAAACCCCCGTTTCGAATTACTAAAAAACTATGCGAATGAAATGAACTCAAATATTGCCAACTTGCTTCGAATAAGAGCCCGGGTCGTCGAAAAACAGTATTATATTCACAAATTATACGCAAACTATGGACGAGTTTTCAGCGAATGGAGTGCGGTTGAAAAAGACATGGGAGACGGTCTGCAAAAAGCCGGTCACTATCTCGACTCTTTTGCATCGAGTATTGATGCGTTGCTCGAGGATGAAGAACTTTTTGCCGATCAATTTAAAGAATATTTGTTCTACGCAAATTCATTGCAAAACATATGCAAGAAACAAGAGATATTGCAGTTAGAGCTAGAAACATCTGTTGATTCACTTAACAATAAAAATCTGGAAAAACAACGTGCAATTCAAGGCAAAATTGGTCTGATGTCTCGAATATTTGGTACGGTTGATACAGAGGAGGTCCGCGAACACCGAGTTAGTGTTTTGGATCAACGAATCAAAGAAAGCGAAGATGAAATTAAAAATAATAAGGATGAACTAGAGTATGTTATTATTGATATTTAAAGTTATTAGGTGTTCACCTCAGAAAATATTCTTCTAGATTTATGTTCAATTTAAATTTAAATTTTTTGTCAATTTTATATTTGCAATTTTGGCAATTCTTATATGCGTGGAGCCTGGGAGAAGCTATGGGATCTTTCGACCGGAGCGAATTAAAAATTGATACCTTGAAAGATAAAGAGTTTAAATCGAAGAACTAAATATAATTTAGGCTAGGGATGGCCACCTTTTTGAAGTGTGGGTTAAATTTTGTTCATATTTCTTTAGCCCGTGGGGCACTAAAAAAACACCACAACGTGCATGGCGCTCATTAGCGCCTCACAAGGTAAAATAGAGAAGGGACGATACAAAAATACAAACTAATGGTTACCTAGCCATCGTGGGTCAGTTAAAAAACTTGTGGGTCAGACACTGATCCAGTGTCGTGTATAAACGTCCAAATCCGAATTACGTGAAGTTCACTGATACCTCCTTTGACCCCAGCGAATTAAAAAAAAATATTTTCCGGACATTATTGATCCCTACTGACAAAGAAGGGATATTATTTTGAAAGTGTGAAGTATAGTAAATTATAATAATATATGAAATCTAAAATGCTCATACAGGGTAAAGGGCAAGGGTGGGCAAACGGTCGATAACAACAGGTTGACAATCGATCGCAGGTATTTGAAACAATTTTTAGGTAAATTTCAAATCTTTTGATTGAAAATGTTGAAAATTTAGCTGCTAATGAAACTTTAATTTAAAATTAAACATGCATCTATTCTATAACAGATTTGACTGATTCCCAAATAGTGCTACTAATACTTCTTTTACTCATTCTCTCTTTAAATTTGTATTTTTTAATGTAACCCATTTTTGATGGCGATTACGGATAAATAAGAAAAATTATTGTCAATCATAGCGGTATTAAGTTTGTCCACTCCTGGTGTAGGGGAATACATCTTTCGTGTGTGGTGAATTCGAAATGGGCATTCATTGTACTGTTACATTGTTTAGTTGAAATTTAGATATTAATAAATATCGTTTACAATGGTTAAATATATTTTATGATTTGTACATTTTATGAGTCTATTGTAGTCATTCTCTAGGAATCAGGTTTCATAAAAATATTCAAATATCCAATTATTAGTCGACTAGGTTGATGGCCTTGGGAAAATTTTATGTTTGCTTTTAGTCGAATCTTTTTACCTTAGACCGATTTTATTGATCTTGATAGTATTTTTTATTTATGTGTAGCTGATTGATTCGCGCACGATAAGATATGCATAGATATACCTCATACATATTGCATGGACAACAGTATTAATTTACATAATCGTTTGGGATGTTATTGGATACTTTATAAAAATAAATTGAACGTTTAAAGTGACTTTTTTGTTGAAATCAATAGAACATAAGATGTTCTCTAGTTAAGATATTTTAAAATCTTGTTTTTTGAAATATGAACAATGTTTTTCAAATAAAGAATATTGAAATTCTTATATACCACGACAGTCGGCAAGTCGTAAAAGAAATTTGTGTCAGCATATACGTCACGCGGGTGAAGTTGAGGGTATAAGCTAGTTATTAAATAAATTAGTTATTAACATAGAAAGTTGAACTGAAGTCTCTTTTAGAATAGTCAAATCTGGCAACGTTGCATTTTCGGCTTTGTTTTTAATCTAATTCGCGAATAAATCGACTCATAGTGAAAATTTAGCCACAAAATAGAAAAATATACCACATTAGACAATATTATAATTGTATTAACAAAAAAATCGTGAAAAGAATAAAAAATAAAGTAGAAAATGCAACATTGCAGATTTGAATGTTCTCAAAGGGATTTCTCAAGGGGACTTCTCAAAGTTAAGTTCCTCAAAACCTTTAAAATTTATTCATTCATTCCTATTTTAAAATTGTGTTTCCCAGACGAAAAAAGCATTTTTTATGGAGTAACATTAAAGCAAGCCAAAGAATCTAACATAAAAATATAAGAATATTTTACGAGGTGGTAACAAAACTTATTAATTTTGCACTTTTTTTCAGACAATTCACTGAAAAAGCGTTAGTAGATATTGAAAGGTTTCAGCAACAGAAAAATTTGGATCTAAAAGAAACGTTGATGGGATATTCTACTTTACAACTCAAAACGGCTAAAAAAGTTAGTATTAGTAAATTTTATTATGAAATTTATTTTTAAATATTTTTTTTTCAGGGACTTCAAACGTGGACCCAAATTCGAGACTGTTTAGCAAGTATTCCATAATCAATGCGAATAATTTATTTAAAATGGATAATCATCACTTTTCTTGGCATATTCGTTGTATGATATAATAATTAATCCCTAACAAAAACAATCCTCGCCAAAAAAAAACATTTTTATTATTTTTTTTCATGTGATTTAATGTATTAATTATTTATATAAAAATGAATTTATAGTGTATTTAATAAAATGTGCAATTTAATATTTCAATTTTGTAAAAAAAAAATCAATAAATATCTTTAATACGACTTATTTCATTTTTATAAAATGCTAAAATATTGAAAAAATGGGGTTTAAGATCTAATCTTCTATTGTCTTAGATTAAAGGAAAAAAAATATAAAATACTTTTTTTGCATTGCTTTTAAACACACTTTTTGTTCTCGCAACAATTATGTTTTTTAAATAAGTAATTGAATTAAATAAATCAATGTAATTTGTTATATATTTATATCAGACGTTGATGGAAATTTTGAATAATTTCATATAAGTTTTTCTCTTTCGTGAAATTATACAAAATATTAATATAAATTTGTTCTTCATACATCAATTATAATTATCACAACACTTACGTAACACATTTGAATAAATACTTCCATTTTCTTGACAATAAAACTAAATTTGGCTACCAAAATGTAAAATACTTTAGAAAACCATTCATTCTTCTTTCGTCGTTCTCTTATTGCTGAAAATTGTCATCATTAGCAACTGGGTCGTTAGTACTCTCCTTTCGCTAAGATTCCTGAGTATCCGGGGTTTTCTTATATTCACCTGGAAGCGTCTTTTGAACTTAGTTAGTCCATCGATTTGGTAAGCACCCGCTGGATCTTTGCCCTTCTACGTTTTTCTAGACTATCAGTCTTTCCAGGTTGTTTTCATATCTTCGTGAAATTTTGGAATTCTCGTAAGGCAGAATACATTTATCGATATATCCCTTTAAACTCGGTTTTCAATTTAAGTTTAGTCGTAATAAAAAATCTCCCCTGTACTAGTATTAATTTTAATTTATCGTCACTTTATGAGTACTTAGTGCTAAGTATTTTAGTGACTCTAGGACAGTGGTTCTTAATGTTCTTAATCGAGGTTCAATCGAACTCCAGGGGTTCGGTGAGTCAGCCTCGCAGGTTCGGCGGATATCATGTTTTAATGCTTTTGTTCATTTTGTGCAATTACGATATGTAAAAATATAAACTTAAATTTGAAAAATCATTTTATTATTCCAAGTAAGAAGGGTACGGTGAATGTCCATTTGAAACTGGTGAGGGTCAGTACCTCCAACAAGGTTAAGGGGGTACGCATTAACTACGTGAGACGTTTAGGGAGGAAGGAAGTAAGGAAAATCTCACATGGGGAAGAGAATGATCTTCGCAAATACCATGTAATGTTTTAAAATCGCTCTTTTAAATAAATTTAATGTAACCGAAGCTCAGAATTATATTGCAAGTAGGTATTTTAAAATATCTCACATGATACTACGGGAGGAGTTCGAGCAAAACCACACGAAATCTTACCAAGAGGGGAGGGTGGGCCGAAAAATAGCTAGAATTGTCTCAAGTAATTAATTAATAGATGTCCTCAAAGAACCATTCCTCTAGGGTTAATAAAAATTCGTAAACGGAGAAATATTGACAATTTGCACGTTACGAGATGCAAACCCAACACTTACCAGTTTAGGAACGGCCATACTCGACTCCCAGTAAATTTAGTAGTAGTTTTGCTACTTAAGAAGACAAAAAAGAAAGTTTTTGTCGGTTGGAAAATCTGGCTAGTTACTGCACAGAGTAACTGCACATTATTATTATAATTTATTAATTTTTCAATCCATTAATGACACGATCTACTGCAAAAACACAGTACAAAATTTTAAATCAATAAATGCAGTTATATTCTTAATTTTTATTAAAAATAAGTATAAAAATACATTTTTTCATTTTTACTTTATTTCAGAAAAGAAATATTCTTTCAGTTGGTTCCAAATTGTTTTCTCGGTTCCAAAACGCTTATGAAAAAAAAAATGCAAACCGTCGAATTATTTAAAATAGATATTAGTGGAAACAAAATTTAAAAACCCTAAATTTACTTTAAAAAAAAAGTGTTTTATTAATTGCCACCCGAATAATTTTAAGGTTTTCTTTTTCATATTTGAATAAATTATTTGAAATAAATTTCTCGAAACTCAATTGTTCGAAATTTGATTTTTTTTTTACATAATTACCAATTAATGCAAACATACCAAAAGTATAAGGTGACTATCTTTTGTATGGTTGTTTTATTACTATAAAATAAATTAATTATTATTATAACTTGGTAGGAACACAATCATGAACATTGTCTAATTCAAATTTAGAAATTGGTTAAAATACGCTTTCCCTGCTGCTAACACTTTGCTTTTAATTTATTTAAAAGTATTAAAAGTAATGAATTTTCGATAATATTTCAGTTGACTTCGTGGTATCAACCGAAAAAAGTAGATAACTTTTTAATAAGGTTTTGGAGGAATACCGATATTAAAAGTTAAAATCCGAAAAATTGCGGGAAGGTGTAACATATCGTCGATGTTGAAGCAAAAATCACCAAGTCTTAAGATACTATTGATATAATTTAAATTGCATTTTTAACTTTTAATGAATTAAATTATTTCTACCTAGTATCAAACTTCTGCCAAATAAGGCAACGAATGATTTGTGTTTGCTTAGTAAAAATATATCTACACGAAAATATGAACGAAGTGAATTTTGGACTTAATTATTTTTGCTCGAACGTTGTCAAAATGTAGATGCATTAACTATATAGGTACATTTGTAAACTTGTAGCGTAGAATTAGTCATTTTCGCTGGCATCTTGACTAATTATTTGAAACTTAAAACTAATTAAACAATGGAAAATATAACAAGTGTATTAAAAAAAAGGGTTTAAGTAAAATACTGCCAAAGTCGATTGAATTCGTTTTGAAATTTCATCACAAACACTGGATCCGTTGTAAGTAATAGGTTGTCCCAATTTCCAGCTAAGGCTTGCATTGTTAAATTTAGGGAACCAGTCATAACTAAACCTCCCGGTTGGCCAGCATCGATTATACAAAATTTATGGTGCATTAAACAATCAAGTTGTTTTGTTCGGACTTGGATCCCTACGAAGTAAAAAAATATAATTCTTATTTCAATAAATACACATTGAATCATTACCGTTTTGTCTAAAATATTTCAACTGAGATCCAGTCGAGTACGACATATCATGGTCGGCAATGACTCTTACACAAACTCCTTTTTTATGAAGTCTAACGATGGCTCGAGATACTTCCTGACATGTTATTAAATAGAAACAAATATCCAGAGTTTTATGAGCAGAATTTATTTTACAAATAAATTTAAAGAAGTTGTGACAATAGCATTGAGGATTTTTACATTCGGCTCGGGAATGTTTTCGCCAGTCATTTGCATATGATCCGGAGAAAAACAATACTTCGATATAGCAGTCAATATTTGAAGTGCGTTTAGGTTTTCGGTATTTTTTCCGGTAGATTCGATATCCGATTTCAAAAGCAACGATACTTGATATAATAAACATACATTTTTTATTAGCGAAAAGATTCATAATTATTTAAAAATTATATCAAAATTGAATGTTAAGTGAACTACATAGTTTATACTGTTATAACTGATTCGTTAAAAGCATATATGGAACATAACGAATAAAAAATATGAAGTAAACTGTTTAACGTGTGTAAAGCTTTAAGGCATGCAAAGTATATTACATATCTTCCGTATATTCTTCCGAAAATGATTTGAAAAAGACGTTAATAAAAGGCATTTTAAATGTCCAAAAAATCTATAAGAAGTAGTTTAAAGTTATTAAAGGTATTTTAAATTAATGTAATGATTTCGAAATGCGTCTAATTGTATTTTTAACAGGAACTATACTGATTAGTCAACAAGGTCCATAACATTTTAAAGTCGGAATTTTTCGATTATTTTGTTAATAATTGAAAAATCGTTCGTAGTGGTTTGTATGACAATCCGTCTCGCTTGTGACAAAATAGTTTAATAGTTATGAATTAATTACGAAAAATTAATTAGTAATCACTAGATATAAAAATATATTACGAAAATAGGATTTTAGCGACTTATAAAAACAATAATGCAGGAAAATTTAGAAAAACATTATTTAATAATAAGTTTTTCCACACTTTTCAACTAAACCAACTTTTCCAAATTAACGAAAACCGAGGCAACAATAAATACATTTTTCACGCATTGATTTTCATCGTTTGTGAAAATCAGCTTTTCTAACAATTAGTTTTTAAAATTCGGAAAAAGTCCTAGTGTGTTATTGTAAGTTTTAAATTCAAATTTTTATTATGGGAAAAGTTAATTGTCATAAACAATGAAAATCTATGTGTGGAAAGCGTGTTCAGCTCGGTCAGAAAGTGTAGAAAATATTTTCTGAATTTTCTTTTGAAGATATGAGTTTTTACACATAATCTATTAGTTCAGAGGTTGAAATTCAAACATTTATTGTGGGAAAAGTTAATTTTCACTAACGATGAAAAGCATTTTCAATACTGTTTCGGTTTTTATTGATTTGGAAAAGTTATCTCGGTCGGAAAATGTTTTCTGAATCCTCAAAAACACATAATCCAGTCGGCCTAAAGTACACTGAGAATGCATATGTAAAAAGCGTGTTCAATGTTGTGTCGCTTTTTGTTAATTTGCAAAAGTTGGTTCGGTTGAAAAGTGTGAAATACAGTATATTTACAGTATATATAGTATAGTCTATCGTTTTTAAAGTGTCGTATTTATTGGGATTAAACATACATAAGAACTTTCTTCTTTCCTAAATTATTAAAGATAATAAATACATTATCTGATTATCTAAGAACTTTACCTTATACGCTACGAAACTTAGTTCAAAGTATAGCATACAAAAGATCTAACTTAAAAAGTATCTTTAAAAGTAACTTAAGGTGAGTATATAGTTTTCTTTTTTAAGAATAACTTCGGTTACTTTTTGAAAAAGTAATTTATCTAGTATCTAGATCAATGATTCTTAATCTTGTTGAAAGTAACGACCTCCATTAGTTGCACATGTGCATTAACTAAACCTTAGTTAATTGAAAAAAAATTGTTTTTTTTTTTAGAAAAAATTCAAATCATAGGTATATATTTACAATTTACACAGAGATGCACAAAATGACTAAAACCATTAAGAATATGCTGAACCCGCGAGACTGACTCACCTAACTCTAAGTATCTATGACAGCTTTAATAACAAGTAACGTGCAAGCAATTTAATCAAAATCGGTTCAGTGGTTCTCGAAAAAAGAAGGCTTCCATTTTAAAAAAATCATTCTAACATAAATCGCTTCTGGTGTGTTTGTCTTATATTTTTGTATTAGGTATATCTCGTGAGAAATCAAAATATATCGATATAATTCTTAATTTTTTTCAACTTGCTTCAGGAAATAAGAGGGTTATATTAAAGTTTTTTAAGTTAAGAAGAGTAGAAAAAACATTTTTTGTTAATTGGTGTAATTAGATTCAAATTTAAGAACCTTGTCTCATGGCTTTACAACCTACAGTTTCATAGCTTTTCTATAACTTTCTGAAGCTTTTATGATTTTGGTAAATAAAAAATATTTATAACATTTTTCTATAATAAAATATTTTGGCTCATGTCTCATTTAAGCATCGTCAATATCTGGCAACGCTGCATTTTCTACTTTTCTTTTAATTTTATTCGCGAATAAATCGAGTCATGGTGAAAATTTAACCCCAAAGAAAAAATTATACGATATTATAATTGAATGAACAAAAACATCGCGAATTAAATTAAAAATAAAGTAGAAAATGCAGTGTTGCCAGATATTGACGTCTCTAAAATCGACATAAGCCAATATTTTGTGCTACTTGGGTATGTACGCAATTGAAAATATGTGCATTTATGAACTTTGGCTCTAGTCTACTTTAGCACACCCACAATCTGGCAATGTTGCATTTTCGACTTTGTTTTTAATTTAATTCGCGATATTTTTGTTTATTCAACTCTAATATGGTATAATGTTCTCTTTTGTGGCTAAATTTTCATTATGGACTTATGTAATCGCGAATTAAATTAAAAACAAAGTCGAAAATGTAACATTACCAGATTGTGGGTGTGCTAAAGTACACATGAGCCTGAAATTTTATCAAGATTAAAGAGTTGCTTGAAAAAACATTCGGCTTAAATCGCTTTAGAAGAGTCAAATTAGGCAACATTGCATTTTTTATTTTTTGTTTAACTTAATTCGCGCATAAATCAGCCCATAATGAAAATGTAGCTATAGAAGAGAAAATTTTGCTATATTAGAATTGAATTGACAAAAAACTCACGAATAGAATAAAAGACAAAGTAGAAAATGCAACGTTGCCAGATTTAACTGCTCAAAAGACAAAGAGACTTGGCCAAATATTCTGACGAATTAAAATCCTTCGGCTTATTTTTTTTATATTTTTTTTTGATGTATTAGAAATAATAAAAGTAATTGAAACAGACGTTTTCACTTTTAAAAAAATAACTTTATTAATAAAAGAATATAATTAAATCTGAATATTACATTTCTTTTTTAACTTCCTCCGTCACATTTTCAATTTCCTCTTGTTCTTCTTGATTTCCTTTTGCACTGTCATTTTCCTCAGCATCGAGTTCCTCTCGCACCTGCTTCGCCAAATCGCGGTATTCTTCTGGTAAAGAATTTAACAAATTATCCATACTGTCAATTTGTTGGCGTAAATTAGTTGGAAACCAAAAACAGGCATGAACTAATTTGAGAAAAATCCAAAACGCAGCTGCTATTATCAGATACGTGCCGGCTGTGGTGAACATATTCCAAAAATCAACGCCCACATGTTGGTGTTTCATTTTGTAAAATTTGATGAGTTTTTTTTTTTGTATTTGAAATTAGCGTTTGTGTATGACGGACGTTGAAAATATAATGGAAAGCAGGTGTAAGTTTGAAGTAAAGCATCGTTGAAATAATCAATAGAATCGTAGTCAATTATTTAAAGGAAAGATATATTGGAACACGTATTTCAAAACTTTTATGTCAGGTGGACTATAATATGTAGAGTGTTCATATTTTCTCAGGATTCAATCGGTACGTACGATGAAAAGAAAAACAACTGCTCTAGTGAATAAAATACGTTGGAATTTAAACAGTATATTGAAAAATGAGCTTTTTCCACCCACTTTTTGGTGAAATTCGTATGAAAGTCCTTTTTCAATGAAAAAATATATAGATATTCTGCATATATATATTAAATAAAATAATCTGGTAACTACTAACTACATTTGTTCTGAAAATCAATCATATAAGAGTATATAGTACACACTACAGAAAGTATTAATTATTTACTTATTCTTTGTGTTTCCCTTTTTTAATTTATGTAGGCTGATTTTTAATATCCCTCTTTTTATAATTTTAATTCTTATTGTTCCTTAAGTTAAATAATCCTATGTAGACACAAATAATCCTATGTTAGCCCGAGATGGCAAAATGGGACAAGGAAAAAATACATACCCAGCAGAGATTCGAAAAAGGTTGATGATGATAGTAACGAAGTCGAAAGGTACCTACACAATTGTTGTGTCAAAAAAATATTTTAATCCATTCAGTAGTTTCAGGAAATTTTTTTAACAGTCAAACATAATATACTTCCAATTACATGTAGACTCTCATGAATTTTTGTATACTCGTTCAAAAGCAAATATACAATTACAACAATACCAAATATATCAACAATATCAACAATCCTATTTTTGGAATTGAAGGCTCATGACTTAAAGGCCATGTTAAAAATGGCATTTTACAATCATTACATTTAAAATGCTTTTTAATAGATAACTTTAAACGACTTTTAATTGTTTTTTTGAACATTAAAGTGCCTTCAAATGCTTTTATCCAACCACTTCAAAATAGTGAAAATGCAACTGAAGTATTGATTGAACCCTAAGATATCATGAGATAGAGGTATATGTGGTCTTTGTTATAACCTATTAGGAGTAATCAATTCGTTACTTTAAAGACAGAGCTTGGTAGAGTAATTAATGGCGGCCAAATACAAATTCAATTAGCATTCGTTTTATATACTGAAAATTCACTTAGGGCACACGTCTTATTTCAAAAATTATCCAAAATATTCATAAATAATTTAATTCCAAAGCTAATCGAAGTTATTTGAACTAAATAAAAGGTGTTTATCAAAAATTAAATAAATTGATACTACAAAATTTTAACAAAATTTTGCCACCTGATAAGTTTAAGAAAGAACATGACAATAAACTTAAAGGAGAAGTCATGTGATCAGCTGTGTAATTAAACGTGACAAAATACTAATTCCATTGAGATCTATTTTTAAATCTTAAATAATTATTCGTACATATTGTTAATTTTTACTTGTTTGAAATTAATAGAATCTTAAAGATAAATTATTATTTATAAATACACCTAAAAAACTGTATTTTTGATGTTGGAGCGAAATAAAGAAGACTTAGACATACCCATGAAAAAGAATAGGATATGTGGAAACGTATGGACGTCATAATGGCAAAAAATAAGCGACTGTTGCGTAGCGTTTCGTGGCATGTCTGATTACCGACCATATTTATGTCTTTGTCCTTTTTTGTTGCATATATCAACTCTTCTATCCCTTATTTGTCTATCGATCTTGTTAGAATGCAACGTATTGTTAAAAATGTTCAAAAAAATTACTAAAGGCATTTAAAACATTTAAATTTTTAATGCCTTCCTTTGACGGTGGGGGGAGGAGTGTTAGTGCTATGGACGGTGAATTTAATTTTTGTCCGGAGTAGTAAAGTTGCTAGATCTGGTCCTGGTGTGAGTTAAGATCGTTTTTAACATTAAGGTAGCTAAGTACTGGTGATATTTTGGTTAAAGATAATTTTCATTGTTGTCGAACATGATGGTATGATTGTAGGCGTGGTAGACATTAAATTGGAAATAGAATGTAAAAAAATGAGCTTTGAATTTATTTGTTAGCTTTAGTTGTAAGATAAGATATCGTATAAACAATATATGTTTATTTTCAATTATAAATTATACTACTCAGTATTTCTATATTATGCTTTTAGCCATGTATATAAAATTGTAGCCTTCAAATGTTTAAGGATCGTGATGCTTATGTAACCTGTATAACGGTTATATTGTAAAATAGTGTAAGCAATTTGGTGGAATAAACTAATACGATGAAATATTAGCAAGTAGTGTCCGACCGAAACTAGTTTTTACGGCCGAAACCGGAGGCTCGAAGCCAACTCACTACGAGTGCTGGCGTCGTTTTATTTTCCGTTGGTAGGGGAAACGAACCTTTAGGAAGTTTAAAAGAGAGTGTGAGATAACAAGTTATTTTAAAAATAACTTATTTTAACGTATTTAACTTATTTTAAAAATAGCTAACGATTACTGTTATCTCGCTCTCACTTTTAAACTTCGTATCGATTAGTTTTCTCTACCAATGGAAGATAAAACGATGCCAGCGCTCGTAGTGAGAGGTCTGGTAGTACCATTTTCGATACAAAAAAAGTGGTTGGCTTCGGGCCTCCGGTTTCGATCGGACACTATTAGCCAGTAGTTTGAAATTAAAATCATAGTTTTCTTTTTGGAAATTTTGAAAATTGCTATAGTCATAATTATACTATAGGTACATTACTTTTTTCACCAAACTTTACCTAAATAAGGGTCTGCATTGCCCAAATCGTCTGAATAATTGCATAATATTTGTCTTGTGAAAACACATATTAAATAAAAATGAATGTGCAAACGATATGAATTTTCGAAGTTTTGACATTAAAAAAAACTTTTATATATGTTGAATTTAGTTTTTTTTTGATATTGATGGAGATATATAAATTTAGTGGTTAAGTTAAGCTGGCACCCACAGCGCCTTGTGCTTCCCGGCGCCTTCCGGGCGGCCGCCTCTCTGCACCCTCCACCTCAAAAACAATCTTAGTCATTGACGACGATAAACAAACACCCTAATTAATAGATTTGTAACAAAATTTTTTATGGGACAATCCATTTGAAATTGCCAAGGCTATGTCACCCAACATTTTTTTATTTTCCTGATTCTTTTATTACGAGTTCCTTATAGATAAACTGTCAAAAATAAAACTGTAAAAAATAAAAAGGTATAGTTTTTATTGGCAGCCATTTAGAAATGGCAGTTGGGTAAATTTTAATGAAAAAGATGGTCTGCGGAAACTGTAATTGCCAAGATATTTTTTAAGATATCAGAATAATTCAAAAACTAGGGCCTACCAGTGCGTCAACATAGAATAAACTTTATGTACCTGCACATACTTTTAATTTTCCTATCATGAAAGAAAATTAGTTAAAATTTTTTTGCAAAAACTTCCTGAAAAAATCTTAAAATTATTACTTTTGAGACAATATATTTTATGACGGAATATATATTCACTAATATTTTCTTTTAATGTTGAATACCATTATAACAATCTACAGTGTAAATGTTAATCCTAAGAATACACTCCTTTTTTTCTAGAGCCTTACAAAAATGTCCGAAAACCTTAAAACGTTAGTTTTCTCAAGTCAATATCTAAGAAGGGACTGGATGAAAATTAATAAAAAAATCCCAAAATATGCTTTATACAAATAGAAACATCTCACAAGAAAGCATGACTGAGATTTAACAATATTTAGAGTAATAGAGCCGATAATGCTATCTTTCGACTCCCCATGTTGGAACTCTCAATACACACAATAAAGTCAATATTAGGCCAGTTGTTAATTGCCAAGGTTTGGTATCCAAGCCTCGTCCAAGGCTTGGTCAAGCATCAACGGCAGAATTTAACCACGATAGGTGAACAAAAAAAATCCCTATAGTTTCAGTAGTTTAAAAATTTTATTGGGCTTTATATTATTTTTATAATACATTTTTTTTTATAAATTTTAGTTCAAATTGAGACTGGTTACCAGGCTTCATGAGTATCATTTCGGAGCTAAGCCAGTCTTGGGCCAAGACTGGCCCAATTATTAGGGAGACCGGAAAGTATTGTCGTTTTTTCAATACACAATTAAAACACAACATTTTGGTACAACTTTTGATTTTAAATTAATGATATAATCAGCTTTAATAGCATCAACATCTTGACATCTAGTGTGCAAATTTTTAATACCATATTAGTAAAAATCAATTGATTACTAGGAGAAAATAAAAAAAAAATACATTTTGAACATCACTTAAGCTTTCAATTTTTTTACCACCTAGTAAATGGGGTACGATTGAAATATATAGAAATCCGATGAATTAACTTTGAACGATTATAATGGGTATACCAATATCACCTCTTCCTTAATTTATTAGTTTTTTTCTAGGGCTTTTCTTCTGCAGAGGGGTCTTCCATTACCATGTTGTAGCATAGAATTTTATCTATTAATAGTTTTTCGACATTTTTGGGTATTTGGCCAATCGATTAAGATTGATTAGGATTATTTGACAGCTCTTCGATTTTCTGGCATAAATTTGGCAATATTTCCCCCCCTTAACTTCTTATTGGTTAAATTTTTTGTAATATTTCGTTGGTACTAGTTAGAGAAATGAAAACTATCGAATTTGAACTTAATAAAACTCATTTGGCATTAATGCACATCTAATGAACTATCATGAACATCTAATGAACTTAGATAAACACTGAAAATGTTTTTAGTAACAATTTTGCGTTGCTATCCTGTAAAACTCGAAGATCATACAATATAGAATTTATATTCTTTCAGGTTTTTGCTCCTACCATTTCAATATAGATGTTGGGATAAAAAATATTTTGTAATTTTTAGTAAGTTGATAAATTACTCTAATCATAAAATGTCTTTAGTACTACTTTGCAAATTCAGCCAAAGAACTTTAAACTTCATGAAATATTTGAATTTGACTTACCAGTGAAAGGCACATGATGTTATTATTACAGTTACTATAAGTTATAATCAAATTAGATGCTTTGATATAAATTCAAAAGCCTAAACTTTGATGACTATCACACTCTAATTAAATTTAAAAATTAGAACTGTTACTTATTGTTACGTACTGCTCATTGTTTTTTTAAAGCTGACATATTTGACTATTGTTATTGAATGTAATGATTCATATATCATTATATCAATGTGAATTATAATAATTTCAAGCCCTCGCTTGATAACTTTGCACTACAAGAGCTTGAACAAGGATAGCATTTTTCCTGAAGTTCACTACAATATTACTCTAAATACAGTTAAGTTCCACTCATCTTTATTTGTGAAATACTTTTATTTGTATGAAGAACATTCTGTGAATTTTAATATTTTTCATTCAATTTCTTCTTAGATATTGACTTGTGAAAACTAACGTTTTAAGGTTTTCGGTCATTTTTGTAAGACTCTGGAAAGAAAAGGAGTGTATTCTAAGGACTAAAACTTATACTGGAGATTGCTATAATGATATTTAACACAAAAACTTTCTTTCTTTATACAATTTTATTGTCTTAAAAAGTATCATTTTAATGTTTTTTCAGTCTTACAAAATAAGTTTGACTAATTTTATTTCATGATAGGAAAATGAAAAGTATGTATACATAAAGTTTATTCCATGCTGAACGCACGAATTATTCTAATATCTTAAAAAATAGCTTGGAAATTACATTTTCCGCAGACCATCTTTTTCATTAAAATTGGCCCAATCGCCATTTTTAAATAGCTACCAGGAAAAAAACATAGCTTAGTTCTTTCAAATAGCTTTTTTGACCTGTCTACCTATAAGGAACTCGTTATTAAAAATCAGGAAAATAAAAGCTGTTGAGCAACAATTTTTATTAATATTGAGCGATTTAAAATGGATTGTCCCTTCTACAAGTTACAATATAAATTTAAAACTGTATTTTTATTAAGACTTAGAACTTACGCAGCAATTGAAAAGGTTACATTAGTATTTTACTTAAAGCATTTAGGTAAAATACAGCCAAAGTCGATTAAATTCTTTGTGAAATTTCATCACAAACACTGGATCTGTTGTTAAAATTATGTTCTCCCAATTTCCAACAATGGCATGCATTGTTAAATTTAACGAGCCGGTCATTAGTAAACCACCGGGTTGTTCAGCATCGATTATACAAAATTTATGGTGCATAAAACCAGCAAGCTTTTTGGTTCGCACTTGAATCCCTACAAAATAAAAAAAAATATATAATTTAAGAAAAGATTATTTACTAATCAATTGATACCGTTTTGCCGAAAATATTTCACTTGAGATCCAGGCGAGCAGGACATTTCATAGTCGGTAATAATTC
Source organism: Sisyra terminalis (assembly GCA_958496175.1). Classification (NCBI taxonomy): domain Eukaryota; kingdom Metazoa; phylum Arthropoda; class Insecta; order Neuroptera; family Sisyridae; genus Sisyra; species Sisyra terminalis. Next base: position 26,684,813 of record OY292279.1, read on the forward strand.
TTACAAGAACCCCTTTTTTATGAAGTTCAACAATAGCCCAAGAAATTTCACGATTTGTTATTACATAGAAGCAAATATCCAAAGTTTTTTGGGTAGTATTAATTTTACGAATAAATTTTAAGAAGTTGTGACAATAGCATTGAGGAATTTTACATTCGTCTCGAGAATGGTTTCGCCAGTCATTTGCATAAGATCCGGAGAAGAACAATATTTCGTTATAGGAATCAGAGATATATTTAGGTTTTCGGAATTCCTTTCGGTAAATTCGATAACCGATTTCAACAGCGATAACACTTGCCAAAACAAACATAAATATTTTGTTAAAGAAAAAAATCATTATTTCTGAAATATTTAAGAGTTTTAAAACCGAAACGTGAAACAGTTGAGGAATGTATAGTGTCTACAATAACTGTAAAAGCTGGAATTAAATAGGCACATGCCTGATAGTAGATATAAAAAACCCGGCTGCTTGTGGGACCTTGGTGGGGAATTCTAAGTAAAGTGGTCGGTCTTATTTCTTAGACCTATTAGTACATAAAATATCTAATATATTAAGATTACTCATCGGTGAGACGTTTTCGTTGGTGTGGAGAAATAGTCTCTCTCACTCCATCCGCATATAATCCATGCATATCTCGTTCAATCACTCTTTTCCACCAAAATTGCATTTCGTTGTAGTTAAAGCTACTGATCTCTGACCACAATACTTTCCGTTAGGATGGAGCCTAATGGGTTCTACACTGGTATACTTACATTGAAATCAGCAAACTCTACAGCACGTTTGTGATGACCTTTTTTTTCGAGAATTAAGTTTAATTTTGGTGGCTTTTTTCCTAGAACTTATCGTTTTAGAATAGTTTTTGGTATATAATTACATAGCATTGTGGTTTGTAAGCGACGAATAACTGAAATTATTATTTTAAAATTTCAGCGATTTGAACTTTGGTGAATAATATTTTTGTGATTTCTTAAAATTCAAATAAAATTTATAACATAAACATTCTTTGAGTGTAACAAACAAGAATAATTTTTGGTTTTACATTTAAATTAAACATTTAAATTACATTTAAATTAAAAATCAAAGTGAAAAAGTGTCATACACTTCAATCTATGCACCAAAACCTACTGCTCTATAATTATTTATAGATGAAAGGCATATGAAGGAATATTAAGTAACGTCCTAGAAAGCAGTCATTTCTGATCTTTCTGATATATGAATTTATACCTACGCTGGTACGACTATTTAATTATTGACAAAACGTAATCACTTTTTTTATAGTGTCTGATCTTTGGTATCAACATTGCTAATTATCGTGCTGTTGGTGGGACATTCGTGCGGGATAATCATAATATAGCTTTTTTAACGGATCAATTTTATCGACTAGATATGCTACGAAACCAGATATTCAAAATCCGCTCAAAAATGGTAAAAATCGTTTTAGAAAAATTAAAAAATGTTAATAGAGACTTATAGAATTTATATTTTATAAATGCTGTAAGTTTCTATGCGTATGTTTCCAACACGAGTAAGAAAGATCAGTGGCTATGGAGTTTGAATGGTGGTTACTTCGGCAGGTAACAAATAGCAAAGATGTATAAAATAAAAGCAGTTTCGCGAAAGTATAAAAATCGTTTTTTTTTAAATTTTTCTCGGAACGATATTAGAAATCATATTCTCCATTGCAAACACTTAGCACAGTTTCAACCTCCTGCCAGACACCATTAAACTTTGAAAAATTATAATTTTATTTAGGTTGTAGCACAAAAGATGATTTTTTTGTACGTAATATATTACTTGGACAACTATCAAAAGATATTATCTCAATAGTCAGACAGCTTTGATGATTTTTCCATCTTGAGATTAAGTAATATAGGTACTAGCTGATACCTGCGACTTCGTTAGTATCACATATATGTTGAAAATATTTTTTGTTTAGATTCTCGCCTATAGTGAATATGAAAACCCTCGCAATTGTTCCAACGGTGCCCACTGAAACAATCATCAAAACAGTATTTATACGACTCAGCCTTTAAAAATATTTAGTTACATTTTCTTCAAAATTCACTGGTCCAAAGTCACTTGAGGAGTTTTGAAAAGAACATAACAGAATCTATTTGAAGGAGGAGTCGTGAGATTAGCTGTGTCATTAAACTCGGGAAAATACAAATTCGATTGAAATTTATTTTGAATTTGAAAACAATGTTAGAACATATTCTCAATTCTCAACTGTTTTGAAATTAAAAAAATCTAAATTACGTTATTATTTGTAGATATATTTTCATACATTTTTAGATATATAGAAATTAACGTATTATTAGGATTTTTTATTTATCTTTAATTGCCGTCGCTTTATAACTAACTTTGTAACTAAGGGCTTTAGCAACTTTAGGGTCAATAAAAATCCGTAAATCGAGAAATATTGAAAATTTGCTCACTAAGAGATTCGAACTCAACACCTACCAGTTTTGGAGCGGTCACCTTGACCACTTGGCCACCAGTAAGTTTATTAAGGAGTTTTAATACGATAAAATTGCTAGGTATTGGGTTCGAATCTCATATCGAGCAAATTTTCGATATTTCTCGATTTACGGATTTTATTAACTCTTCAGTCGCTAAAGATTTTATCAGTTATAAAATGATGGTAAATAAAAATAAGAAAAACCTAAATATACGCTATGAAATAGAAAAGAATATTTGGAAACGTTTAGAAATCAATGGTAAAAAATATGCGACAAATGCTTAGCGTTTCGTAGCATGTCTGAACATCGACCATATTTATTTGTCCTTGTCCGTTTTGTTACATGGTTATCAGATTTTCCATCATCTATTTTTCAATCAACCTTGTTAAATGCAAATTATTGTTAAATATGTTTAAAAAACTGTTAAAGCTATTTAAAAACATCTAAATTATAAATGCCTCATTTTAACAGGGATACATATGACACATTTTATGTAAAATGTAGATATATAAATATAATTAATATGTAACTATTTATTACTCAAAAATTATCATTTTTATTTTAACATTTTAAAATTTTACAAACATATCTTGTGCACAAAATGAAATGGTTATATACGTGTAAAAAAATTATAAAAATATTTAAATATTCTATGGTTTAGAATTCACCCTATAACAAAATTTCAAAGTATGAATTTTCAATTTTTTTTTTCGCAAAGCAATGGGAAATCTTTTGTACGGGTTTGTAAAAGAAATTATTTCTTGGTGACAAAATAGTTTAGTGGTAATTAATTAATTACGAATAATTAATTATTAAGTCATTGATATAGTAAATTGATAAGAAAATTATATTATATGAAACTATATTAAATTATATTTTCACACAATTTTCCAAAATAACAAGAATCGAAACTAAACACGCTTTTCACCCAAATATTTTCACCGTTTGTGAAAAGCATGTTTAATTTTGTGATTTTTGTTATTTTGAAAAATTTTGTGAAAATATAATTAAGGGGAAAAAAATTAATTTCATAAAAGCCTTTTTTTTCGACTATTTTTTGGGTGGGGGGAGGGGGTTCTGTTAAGTTTTCTTTAATTTTTCTTTTTAGTTATTTTTAAACAACAGTTTCCTAAATTTTCCTTTATTTTTGTTATTACATGTTGCCAAAGACTATATTTTCTTAACATTTTACTATATCAATGATTGAATAATTAATTTTTGGTAATTAATTAATAACAACTCCACTATTTTGCCGCAAACGAAATGGTTTCTTTCACAAACCTCTACGAACGATTTTCCATCGATTGGCAAGAAAATTTTTTGGAAAATTCAAACTTTTAAACTTTGTTGGCTAATCGGTATGGGGTTTAGAATTCCGACTTTTAACATATTTTTTTTTAATTATTTTTGAAGTTTTCGAGGGTAAAATATTACTCTACAATTTTGACTTATTATTAATATTTATTTATTTTTATATTTATTATTATTTTTGTTTTTTATTATTTATTATTAAGTTCGTAATTTAATTTTACAATTTAACATTTCAATACTGACAACATTTGCATTTGAAACACCTGAAAATGCAATTTTAAACAGATATTGATAAAATTGTTTACATTTTTCTATAATTTGAATTTTATTGACTCAAACTGTAGTGCTAGCACACGCACACAGATGTCACTAGTGCAGCGACATTTGACGTCACTAGCATATTTTATATTTTAAGCCTTCAGCTTCGGTACATCTGCAATTTCGCATTTGTTTAATAATTTATTCTTATTTCAATTATAAGCGGTGTAGATTTCAATAAAATCAATTATTTTGCATAAAAAAAATAATTTTTGCGGTCGTGCAAGTGCGTAAATTACGTTCATTTGACAAAATCGGTGTTGGGCTAGACAAAAGGCATAAATGGGGGTAGTGAACCCTTTATCAATTCGATTCCATAATGTAAACATGTTGATGCGGGAGCTCCAAGACCGGTGAAGATGAAAATATTTTTGTTACATTTACCTCGATTTGATTTTCGTATCAAATTGCCAAGCAAACATTTTGTAAGTATTTTATAGTGTAACATATTAAGTATTGTTAACTTCTTGCTTGGCTTTGACAATGATTTTATGTGTAATATTTATTAACTTGCTATGTAAATGATTTTATGCTTCAAATATATATTTCTTTATGTTATAAAGTTTATGTTTTCTTTCAATATAATTTTATTTGCAGTTTTATTGAAATTCATAGAAAAAGGCGGTTTTAGTCTGCCTTACCAATAAATAAACCCCCATTGATACTCCAAGAAAAACTCTAGTTTTGACTTTGAATTTTCTAAATAAGGGATACTTGTTATTAATACGAATTAAATACTCACAAGAAAAAATATCAAATGCATGACTATTATACACCTATCCGTATAGTACTAATGTAACTGCATGTGATTTGCCTTATTCACAAATCAAATATTTCCTAACTGAGTCAAACTTGAACATAATCCATTTTTGACTCGATTCTATTGTTATGCAGATAAAATGGTCCAGTGAACGTGTTTGCAAAATTCAACTCAAGTTCATAAAGCAACAACACTAAGTTCGCCATAAATTTTGAAAAAAAAACAGTTTCGATTGAAATTTTCATAGTGACATTGGTATATCTTTTCATTGTTCATTAGTTATTTGCTCAAGTTGTAAAAAATTATCAACAAGGTCAATTACAAAGAACATTATGTGTTGTTACAATTTTGGTGGAAATAAGTTATCTTAGAAGGATTTGTCTACTAAAGAAATTTGAACCTGCTCGTATCCTCTGAAAATGTAAGTACCTATGCATTTTAATTTGGCTATTGTAATAAAATTTTTCTATAATTATTATAAATTATATTTTTGATATTACTTCAAATAAAAATAGAAGCCAAAATTGTCACTATTATTAATTTCTAAATTTAAAGCTTAATGTTGAATGTATCATGTATCCGCAGTGAAAAAAATGACAGTCTGACTGACATGCGTTGTGCTTTTTTGCGCCTATAGTTTAGGCCTGAAGAAATAATTTATAATAAATATTTTCATAGTTCTTTTCAAAAGTTAGTTAATAATTATTTATATTTTCCTGGTTTTGAGATTTTTTTAAATTTTGAACAATACGTTTAATCCGTTTCCCGACTTCTTCGGGTACTATTTAATTCTTAATAACACCGGAAAACCGAATAAACGTGTTGTGCAAAAATAAAAAAAAAAAAAGTTTTTAATGAAATTCAAAATGCTACCAGATAACTAAAAATTTAGGAAAATGTTCCGTATTTAATACTAAAGCACCTGTGAAAATTTTAAAGCAATTTAGAAAGTCGCTAAAAAATTATTACATTTTAAAAATACTAGAATTCCACACATAATCTTATGGAAATTCGGTAATCGAACAGACTAAATTTATTTTTATTAGCCAAAAAAAAAATGCTACCCGGCAGTTTAACTTTAGGGAACTAATTTTGCATAAGTTTATTTGAATTCACCTAACGGTTTTTAAGAAATAAATTAAAAACAGACCGAAAATATGGTTTTTACTTGATAAATTAATAATTGCGGCAACCCTATCGTCAGCTGAGATCTACTATCTTGTATAAATTACAAGCTGTGTTTGTATATTTGGTTAGATAAAAATGAAACGCATAATTTATCTTTGCCACACTCATGAGTACACATTATAAAGCGGAAAAAGATGAAATATGTCAAAAAAATTATTTTAAAAACGTTGAGTATGTCGCGCATGTTCACTCACATCATGCAAGGGAGATATACTAAAGTTGCCAACTCTACCAATCTATAAATTCGACAGCGTTATCACGTTTTCATTATTTTATAAATTGTTGCATTATTAATTTAAATTTTATTTTTTAGTTATAATTGTCATAAAACATGCTAATTTAATGTTTTTATTTATGATTTATTCATATTAAAAAAAATCCCCATTCTTAACTTATGAGCATCAAATCAATAATGTTTTGATTTTTTAAGTTGATATCAAGGCATATTCTAGGAAAGTGAGTTTAAAATTTTCTATATTTTTTGTTTTCCTTATTTTGTTTAAAATTTTTGGTGCTGTTTCTGATTTTCTCTTAAACTATAAACAGTTTTTTTAAGTATCGACCTATTTATTCGCCTCATGGTATGTTATACAACTTAATTATTCACGAATTTCTATTTTTATGTACTTTTGTCTCCGATTGCATCTACATAAAATCCTTAATTGGGAACTTATCAGTAAACTTATACTTATAACTTCTTTTCAGTAAACTGAAGTTCACAGTTTTACACTTATTATTATTTAAAAAAAACATTTTAAAGAAATCGATATACTATTCATAATCATTGATGTTTATTACCTTTAAAAATATCGATGTTTTTTATGAGAAATGTTGTATCTAACTTCAATAATTGAAGGTTTTAAATAATTTAACGAGTCAATTAATTGCAATTTTGGAATTGAAATTTGAAACATCTTTTATTGAGGGTTTTGAAGCCATATGTCCACTGGCATACTTTATATGTGATTGCATGGAGATTATTTACCTCATTAGGGGGTATTAAAGAAAACCATTAAAGTATCGCTTGGGACCGAACGAAAATTTACTACTCTCTATTCTCATCATTAGTCAAGACAATTAGTAAAGAGTCAAACTCCTTTAAATTGTTTGATATTATTCTTTTTGTGTTGATCTCAAAGCAATTTTTTTTATGAAATTATCAATGTTAATATGCCGCCCCATTTTTAGATGCCGCCCGATTTCATACCCAAACCTACCTTTACAGTAGCTTCAGCTTCTGAAGTAAACTTCTGCTTGTAAAATATATGACCAAAAAATTATTTCTTATATTTTAAGTAAATTTCTATAGTTTCGTACCTTCCTGTAGACATATTCAATATGCTATATATGACAAGTTTCAATATGGTTTTAACTTTGAAAAGGTTTGTATCTTTCCCCCCAAAAAGTAAACATTTGAAAGCTAAAAGTTAGTAGATATTTTTTAAAATATTTTAATTTCGAATTCAAAAGCTAAAAAAATGTTTTTCTTCCAATCTTAAAAGGTTGACCTTAGTTTTTTTGGGCCTCCTTAAAAGTGCGATAATGTATTTTAATTTTTATGACTTTCAATGACTACAGTACTTGTCTATTAATTACAATTAATTAATGCGGCACTAATTAACGCAATTACATTTATGAGGATGTATACGACTAATGTGTTTAATATTGAAATTTAAAATATTTTCTCGTCGCTTGCTGTTTAATTAATGCTTAGAATAATAATCGAAAAACATCCGGCAGTTTTTCCTCTAACGACTTTTCGTCAGTTCATTTAAAATATTTTCTTCATAAATAATTCAATCGTTATTACTTAAATATACTATTTTATCATTGAATGATCATGTGAAAGTTCTTTCCAATGAAGATATTGAATGAACTTATTGGGTAAAATATACTTTTTATTTATGAGCGTTTGTTAAAAATAGAATTCATGTAACATTATTTTCCTCGTATGCTTTGAATTATTGAAGAGTATGTGAACTACTTGGAATCTACTCTTTTTAAATAAGGCTACCACCTAATTACCCTTTTTGATCTTTACTTGGCTCAAATTTGATTATGAATTGTGTTTTTATATAAATGATCCATTTTACTTAGAATAAAAACTTTTTCATTGAAGATAAATTAACGATGATTACTATCTTACTCACTAGCGACCTCTGATATTCTCAAATGGAGATGCTGTGATCAAAAAAACAATAGCTGATTTATTTATATTTTTTATAAGACTTTCATGAATATAATAATCTCCATTACAGAATTACATTACCAGAATGCATGGTATGTAAGAGAAAAAGAAAAACAGCTACAGCTTGAGCATACATAATACAACGTTATACAAGGGATTCATTTTCTTTAAGTATAGAAATTTAATTTATTTAAAAATTATATTTCTTCGTTTTGTGTTTTATCAACTAACAAATCATTAATATTTTATCAATAAATTATATATTTCGTTAGAAATTATAAAGTTTTAGACTCGTAGAACCTACACCTAATTCTCCGAATGAGTTTTCCTCCCCAAAAACTTTTTACCAAATTTTTGATGTAATTATAGACATACGTTACTCACTTTGGTACATTTTTGATTCGCTAAGGTCAGAAGACTTTGTTAGTCTGTATGTCTTCTTTTGACTAAGGAACAGGTTAACCGATTTTTATGCAATTTGATATTTAGATGCAATACCATGTTTCCTTCACTAAAGACTATATATACGTAAAAGTAATAAGATAAAGCCTCCCGTATGTAAAACTGAGGGGTGACAAAAACTTAATCTACATGGTCGTATAATTGGAAAAGTTCTTAATGTTTTCTTGCACTTTTTTAATTTAAAATTATGATTAATAGTTTAAATAAAGTTTAACTATAATTAACAAACCACAACTAGCACCGGTAATTATTTTAAAGTGTAAAAACTATAATATTTAGACAAAGATATTTTATATACAATCATTATCAATTTGCGCATCGTAATGGTCTCGCGGAAACATTACATCTTCGCTCTATATATAAGAATTTGGGATCAATTCCCAAATATTCCTGTTTTATTTTTCTCCCAACTTGTGGCTAATAGAACTCAAAAACTTGCCCAAGAAGAAAATAGTACTATAAATAAAGGTTAAAGCTAAAATATTTATAAAAATGTGTATTGTCGATGTACTACTCAGTTATACCAGGGGTGGCCAACTCAAGTAGTTTTGTGAGATACTTTGGAAATACATCATAACTCCGAGGGCCACATACATAATTATATTTCTTTATATTAGGTTTAGATACACAATAGCCTTTTGTAATATATTGACTGTCACCACTTTGACCATTACAAAGAAAAAATATTTCGTAAAAGTGTGATAAATTTCGCGGGCCGGAAAAATGGTCAAGTTGGGCCTCATGTGGCTCACGGGTTGGCCGCCCCTGAGTTATACAAACGTAGTCACGGGAAATACATGCCATCTTATAGCTTATATGGCTTATATGATAAAAATATAAATGTACGTCGTGTTTTCGTTATTTTCTTTTTTTAACAAAATTTAAGGTATTCATATCATATACAGTGTATTTATTTAAGGCCTAGCGACGTTTTTGAGACAGAATTTAAGGATGTTATGGATGTACAACTGGAGATATCTTTATCTCCGATTATACACAAAAATAAAAATTTGTGAATAATAATATCGTATGACTTACCATAAGGTGTGTAACAAAGACAAATTATGCGTCTCATTTTTATCTAACCAATTGTACTATACTGCTTGTAGTTTGTACTATATATAAGACGGTAGGTCTCAGTTAACTACAGTGTTGCCCAGTAGCATTTTTTTTTGCTAATAACATAAATTTTGTTTACTCGACCATTGATTCATTCAAAAGATTACATGTAAATGATACAGACATTGAAATGCTTATATTTTTTTTTTCAATAGAAAATTACATTTGGCGTATTATTAACACCGCCTGGTATTAACAAAAAAAAAATTATAACATAAAGTTTATGTCAGTAAAGATATAATTAACCTTCTTGCGATAATTATTTACTATTTTACCTGTACAAATAAAATGTACACAAATAAATGCAAATAAAAATTAAGTAAAACGTTCCTTATTCAGTGCTGAAGCACTTGTGAAAATTTTAATTCGATTCACTAAGTCGTTAAAGAATTATAATAATTTAAAAATATAGCATAATAATATAAATAATATTAAATAGATAAACATATATATATATATATATATATATATATATATAAAATATAATATTAATAATATAAATATAGTATTTAAATTGTAATAACTTTTTAACGACTTAGTGAATCGGATTAAAATTTTCACAGGTGCTTTAGCACTGAATAAGGAACGTTTTACTTAATTTTATTTGTATTTATGTGTGTAAATTTTATTTGTACAGGTAAAATAGTAAATAATTATCGCAAGAAAGTTAATTATATTTTTACTAACATAAGCTTTATGGTATAAATATATTTTTGTTAATGCCAGGCGTTTACCAGGCATTGTTGTTAATAATACGCCAAATGTAATTTTCTATTGAAAAAAAAATATAAGCATTTCAATTCTGTATCTTAAGGATGATGTTGTTGAAATACTATAATGATTCCACAAATCATTTGCCAGATTTTGATTGTTAAAGTAAGATTTTAACGAACACGTTTTTCGTAAAAAGATTATATATCTACATGACGAAGTTGTTGGTATTAACTAGTTTCTTTTTATAATAATTAGAGGTTCATAAAAACGTTAATAATTATTTGGTTATAATTTCAAATAAAGTTCAATTTTGCATCGTTTTACAGGTCTAAAAATGCGTAAAATAATTAAATATTGTATCTAATTCATATACTTCTAATTATCACGTTTGAAATTCATTTTCTTGCCATTACTTCTTCTACAAATCAATAAATTACGCATTAAACTGTGCATAATTCGTTCTATCACGAAATGCAACACTTTTAACCGATAAAATCATGAAAATGCGGTGAAACTTTAATCTTGACCTAAATGATTTTTTGTTGGTTTTGTATCGTTGTGCTATATTTATCACAGACACTTTGAAGTTTAATAGTATAAATCTGAAAAAAATATGTTTTAATGTTCTTTTTATATTTGATTTTAGTTGAATTATAAAATTCTAACCTGACGTCTTGAACACTTGCATTCCTTGAAGGTCAAATAAAATCAATATTTATTGTGTTACGACATCATTTTCTTGAAAGCTTTTCATTTCATTTTACGACGTCAAAACTTTCTTGCTTCAAATTTGTTTTTAAACTTTAATAATCATCTATTTAATGTTCATAATAAAAGTTAAAAGCGCAATTTATTTTCGAGGATATTGTCTAAAATAAATATTGTTCATAATTACAAAATTATCTTTATTAATGATGTAAAACAGCCAATTTTTAATACCTAGACCTCAATTCTGCTAATTGGAAGTTCAGTTTTAATGGAAGGCAGGAAAATATTTTCTGTACTTATAGTTAAAAAAAGCATACGATACTGTATATTTATTAAACATAAAACGAGTAGGTAATTGAAAAAGTTTAATTGTAAAATCTCATAAGTTCTTTTTAATCTGTATTTGAAAACTTCAATAATACAATGAATATGTCGCTTGTATAAAGTAGTAGCTAAAACACTTAATTTTGTCTATCTAACATGCTAATATGTTGAGAATATATTCCATATATTCTATTTTATTAAAAAAAGTATTTCGTTATATTAGGTGTACCGGAAAGTAATGTCGTTTTTAAACCTATAGTCATTCAATTGCCATTTATCTGCTTATAAGTTATTTCAAAGTGATACTAAAGACATTTTCTGATTAGAGTAATTTATTAACTTAGTAAAAATTACAAAATATTTTTTATTCCGAAATCTATATTGAAATGGTAGGACCAAAAACCCGAAGGAATATAAATTCGACATTGTATGCTCTTCGTGTTTCCCAGAATAACAACGCAAAGTTGTTACTTAAAACATTTTCAATGTTTATTTATGTACATTAGATGTTCATTAATGCCGAATGAGTTTTTTTAAGTTCAAATTCGACAATTTTCATTTCTCCAACTGGTACCAACGAAATATAACAAAAAAATTAACCAATAAGAAGTTAAGGGGAAGGGGGAATGTTGTCGAAGAGCTGTCAATTAATTTTAATCAATCTTAATCGACCGGCCAAATATCCAAAAGTGTCCAAAAACTGTTAACAGATAAAATTCTATGCTGCAACACGGTAATTCAAGACCTCTCTGTAGAATAAAAACCCTGGAAAAAACTAACTAATTAAGGAGGAGGTGATATTGCCGTATTCACTACAATCGTCCAAAGTTAATTTATCGGATTTCTAATTATTTCAATCGTTAACACATTTACTGAGTGGTAAAAAAATTAAAAGCTTAAGTGATGTTCAGAATATATTTTTGGGTATTTTTCTTGTTAATCAATTGATTTTTACTAATATGGTATTAAAAATTGTCAAAACGTTGAAACTATTGAGGCTGATTATATCATTGATTTAAAATCAATAGTTGTAACAAAATTTTGTGTTTAATTTGTATATTGAAAAAACGACAATACTTTCCAGTCCCCCTAATATGTCGGACTTTTAATGTCATTGATAGATGGCAGCGTTAGGCATGGTCAGTGACCATTATATCCTTATAACAGTATAACGAGTATAACTATTTATGCTGTTAAATACTGTCGGTTCCACCTATTAGAGTTCCTGTTATCTTATCAGTGACTTAGTAGCACTCGCATTACAAAGGAAAATATATGTTCGTTTTTAGTTTACTACGATTCCCTCTCTTTTATCTCTTTTATCCTCCATAGGTTCACTCCTATGGATTTTGTCGTTATCATCTTCCATCGTCTTCCTGTCTTGTTCTAGATGTGATCATTGTGCTGCTTTAGGCAATGAAAGTCCAGTCAATTCCTTTATCAGGAGATTACTATTTAGAGACCCGCAACCTGTGTTTGGTATTATAAAATCGGTAATGAAAATATTATCGGTTTTTAAAAATCACTGTATAATCTGGAAGAACACCACCAGATAAAAGCACAGTAAAAGGGTGATGGGAAAACCATCCTTGAACCTAACTACTGAAATACTGCATTTATCAAGAAAACAAGTCAGAGTGGTAACGGGTCTAATAATCGATCACTAGGAACTGAAAAAACATCTCCATAAAATTGAAGTAGGTACATGAGGTGATTGGTGAGTAAAGGATTTGGCTATCATTTTATTTATAAGAGAGTTGTAAACTTTTCTTTTTTAAATTTTAAATGAAACTTCAGCCTTTAGGAGTAATATAATATGCCCAAGGTTTTTATATAAGCTTCTGCCCATAGTGGAAACATTCCCATATCAGTACTGCTAACAAATCTACAAAAGAAAATCTCAATCGCGTTTCAGTTTTAGATGATTGCTTTGAAATTATTTAGCTGATGCGAACTGTTCATATTTTTAGATTCAACGCTATTGTATTATTATCTATATTAGTACACTTTCGAAAAGTGTTAATATTCATACTATTCGGTTCGGGATAGGTATTCAACACGCTAGTGATGACGTCTTTTGAACTTTTCACGGTGACGTCGTATTGGCAACGTAGGTGGATAAATTAATTTGGTCAGCAGTTTTCTATAAATCTCTCGTTTATTATTATAATGAGATTTAGAGAGAGCTTTGCACGTTATATCCGCTGTCTGAGCGTAAAATAGGTATCTGACACATAAGCACGCCATTTGATTAATGTAATGATATTAATTCCGTTTTTTCTTCGACTATCTGCTTTAGTTAACGTGCGTAGTGCAGATGTAATTTGAGGCTTGAACTTGAATCGATTTCTTTTCAAAAATTGGTGGGAATTGTTTGTTTGGCCATGAATATATCGGGGGCGATTGCAAAATATAAACAGACCTATCATATTTGTGTTTGTAAACGAAGTCTTTCAAGTGCAATAATTGAATGATTCACTCATGCAATTAATGTAAATGGAAAATCGAGACCGAGGGAAATGACATTGGGCTCTGGTTCGTTTGAACTTTGGCGATTTCTGTTTTGCAATCGTTGAAATTGTCGCAATCCACTGACTTTCCACGCGACGTAAACATTTTTATGACAAAGACCTTTAAAAGTTTCTAATCCCTTCAGGCTTAAGATGAAACTTTTAAAGTTGAAATCTTATTAAACTAATTTCATTATCACGCGACAAGTGTTGCATTCATATTATGAACTTACAATGATACTGGAAGCTTACTTTTCCAGAAATATACTTCTTTAGCAGCATTATAAAAAAATAAACAGACTAAATTTTTAATAAAATGTGACGTTACAGAAGGAAGTTGCTCGCAAACGATTAGTGAGAAACTTCAAGCGGGTGAAAATTGGCCGATTTTTGGGAGCGATTTGCATAGTACCTTAAAACGCAATCAAGTCGACCGAGTTGACCGCTAGCACCGGTTTTTTGGTTATTCGGTAAGGGAAAGCGACTAAAATGATCGATGACGAAGTTAAAAAGTGCCAGGAAGAGATAACAGTCATAACAGGCATCGTTAGTTGTTATTTTATATTTAAAACATCGATATCGTCGAACTTACTATTTTAATTTTTTATAATTTGAACCTAATTCATATTAATACACAATAGTTTAATTGCACTCAAAAGATTTTTTTTGAAAACATTTAATACAATATGTGAAATAATGTAAGGAAAATCGATTAAAACATTATATTGCATTATGTTTTTTTAACATTTGAATTAAAAATCAGTTTCAATACGTAAGTATAAGTGGGTAATAATAAACAATTACTATTGTAGTAATTTAATTTTTACTCCGTCGCTATGTGTACATGCTGTAGGTAAACGCAATTGACTATTTAGTCAATCTGTATCTATATCAATTGACTTTTTATTCATACCTATACATGATAGTTTATGGCTAAAATCCACTTCTATATGGTAAATGTTTTCAATAACTATTTTTCGAACAAGTGACTTCATACTGTATTGATAAACAGTTAAAATATGTATAAGATACAAATATGTATGAGTAGTCAATTGTGTATAATATTGTGAAATACTCTATAGTATGTAACTAGTCAATTTGGCTCATGTCCCTTTAAACGACATCAATACCTGGCAACGGTGCATTTTCTGTTTTGTTGTTAAATTGATTCGTGAAAAAATCAGGTCATAATGATAATTTGCCAACAAAAGAGCAAATTATACGATATTAGAATTGAATTAACAAAAAAAAATCGCGAATTAAATTAAAAACAAAGTATAAAATGCAACGTTGCCGTATATTGATGTCGTTAAAAGGAACATGAGCCACCAATTTTTTCTATTATTTGAAAACTAGTAACTTTCTGGACAATATACAATAAACACTGACAAAACTAACAAATGGTAAAAGTTGACAATTGAATGAAAACAAAATGACTGTTGAAACCAATGACAAAAACCAACAAACAGCTACTTCAAAATTGAAACAATAATTATTATATTAAGTGTATAATTATTATACACTCACATGTATTTGTTTACATTCTTTGTTCTTTGTCTTTACCGATACATAGATTTGTCTATTAAACTGACATTAAAAGTAAAAATTGTATCATATTTTAGTTATCACAAACTACTTATAACTGATGTGGCATTCAGGTATTACCGGAATATGCTATGACATGACAGTGGATTAAAAACATTTCTTTAACTACGACAAATATGTATACCTTCTACAGCGCGTACATTAGTACATACATCATTTTTTTTGGAATATATAGAGAAATCTATTTAAAAAATGAAAAAAAAATTATCCAGTTTTAAGTATAAGTATCTAGTAAACTAAGCAAAAAATAAAAAAAAATCATTCTTTCATCTATAAGAACCTGTCTTCAAATCGTAGCGGCGGAAGAACCATAGTATTGTTAAATGTTGCGTTGTCGGAATATTTTTACAATATTTCCCAAAATTAAAATCTTTAATTTCCGCACCATTCGTTCATATAAAAACGAAAAATAAGTGACAATTATTCGCCAGAATTATTGTTTTAAATATACACATCTTAGTCATAAGAACATTGATCATACCAATTATTATTAATCTAAAAGAAATTAGCCTGAAATGTTTTAATTTTTTATTTATTTAAATATATGCCAAAAGTTTGTTCCCTTAATGCTTTAGCAAAGTTTGCAGTTGTAGTTTTATAATAATTGTAAAACTACAGTAATTACGAATTCTACTGGAGCATTTAGAGAACAATATATAAAATATATATTTTAATTTCATTTGTTAAAATAAATTACAAAAGTAAACTATAAACATAAATTTTGAACCAAAGTTCAAACTAAATGTATTTATAAGGTATTGCTTCAGAAGCGGTTTTTGAAAAATTAATAAAATAAAAATATGAAAATTGAAGAAATAATTTTTTTAACCATTTGTTATTTATTAGTTTAATAATAAAGTAATTCAACTATTAATTAAATAATGTTATTTATTTATTTGTTGTTATTTAGTGGATATTAAAATTATTAAAAACTATTGGAAAATTGTTTTAGAATTAATTCACTAGGTATTGGTTTTATCACTAACTAATCATTTTTATGTCATTGTTGAGTTTTAACATTCAGATTAATTAGGGGTATCATTTTTTATCCCTTTATTTGTTCAATAGATTATTATAAACACTAATAACTGCTAATTGCATGTTGCATTTTCTCCGTCATATTTTTCCACTCATATACATTTGCCGTTAGATATCTCTCAGACAGAACAACAATGTCAGTAGCTACTCTGTAATTATAGTTCATAAATAAATGAAACTTGTCAATTTTTTCATTAGGTAACTGTGTTACCTTTTAATGCATTTTTTTATATTAATTGAATATTTTATGATTGTGACTATGTAAAGCGAAAGGGTGTATATAATTAAATACATTTTAAATTGGAGCAATGTTGTGCTATTCAATTAGTTTGATTAAAAATTTTAATGAGGGATAAATTATGTATTAATTTATGTTAAAAAATAGTCAAGTCAACAAAAAAATAATACTTATGTTCTTGGTCAACTTCATATTTTACGAGCAAGATGGGTATGTAGATCTTATTTTAAAAACAATTTTAATTCAGCCTACTGGTGGCCGAGTGGTCTCAGTGGGCGCTTTAAAATTGGTAACTGTTGGGTTCAAATCTCATATCGAACAAATTTTCGATATTTCTTGATATACCAGCTGTTGTTTATAGTTACCATAAAAACTATACTTGTTCAGATGGCGATTTGTATGCCACATTAAAATTGTCCTTATTTCTATTTCACGTCATATGCACGGTTTATTCATATATACATATCAATAATATAGACCAGTGGTTCTCATGTGCGGTCACCAAAGGATTTTGCTGCGGCCACCAATAAACATTCGATCGAAAAAAGTTTCATAGTAATTGTTGATATTTAAAAAAATATAAGCAATTTATCGATTTTAATATTTTTAAATGCTTAAATGTTGTTTTTTACTAAATAAATACGTTTATTAATTTTTATATAAATGCAATCGCTATTTTCACATCCCGAAATTCATATTTGATGCAACCACAAAGCATTTCCATAGCATCGTTGATGTCCGTAATGCGGGTACAGCCAAATTTTAAGTGAGAAACACTGATATAGATATATACGTATGAGTAAAAAGAAAATATGTGAGTAAAAACCAAATATAATAATCATAACCTCAAATTTGACTTAATTGATTGCTGCCGTTTGTTTCAACTGTCCTTTCAGTTTTATTCTATTGTCAATATTGTCAATATGTCAGTGTCAAATGTAAATATTTCACATATAGTTACTAGTGTTTTATCTAAGCGACCTATGATGATGTTTTTTTTACTTGAACAGAACCATATAAATTTACCTATAGAATAATAAATAAATAGTACCCTGAAAATCATTCCTTTAAACCTGAGATTAGTACATTTTTGAACTTCTAAATATTTTTTTTAACAAAATAATTGTTTTCGAATTTGAGTAATCGATTAAAAACACAATAGATTTTCAAAAAACTTTTGAGTTTGGAATGAAAAGTAAGGAACACGTTTTCAAATACATTTTTATATGTATCCTATAAAGCATAATCATTCCCTCACACCTTTACTAAAACTCGATATATGAACACATCAGTAATTATTCATAAACGCTTCGATTTTTGATTGTTGGCAATATTATCAATTATTTCACATATTTAAGTCATCTTACACGTGTAAAAGTAACTGTCCCAAAATAAAAATATGAAAATTATTTCAAGATTACATTTTCAGTCGTCATTTCCTCACATTAAAGGAAAATAGAGGTATTTACTATATCTTAATAATAGTTGCACAATAAAGTAAGTTATCAGAGACAATAAAGTTACACAAAAATTTAGACGTAATAAAAGTTTATGGACCAAGATTTTTGAAATTATTCTTCATTTCGTCATTCCCTCACCGCCATTCCCATGAATCGAGGGAATGACAATATATAAGGTAATGGCTTTTAAACTAGTCGAACTTGACTTTTTTTATTTTTTTTTGCTTATTTAATCCTTAAGTCCACCGTTTTTTCCTGTTTAAAGATGAGAACATCATTCATATTGACTTAAGTGAAAATTATTGCTGTAAGTACAATTTAAGGAACAAAACTTTACAGAGGAATCATATATATGTTACAGTAATACTGTTAGGACCCAAATCTTTTGACCATTATCAAATAATAACAGACACGATTCAATAACGGTATGGCCTATAAAAACCGATTCTTCACTTTCGAAATTATAAATCATCCTTATAATTCGTTTTAAATAAGTTTATTCTGGGGACCATCATATTGATAAAGTCTAGTCACACAAATATTGCAGAATTGACAAAAAAAAAAATCGAATTTTTAAAAGTATTTTCTATAAATTATATAAATTTTTTCTACCTAATTTCAGAATTTGGTGAGAAGCACCCACTAAACAATCTACTTTTATGAATGTTTAAAACCATAAAATTCATTCACAAACAATAAGGCTTAAAAGGGATTTCAAAAATGTGTTGGGATCTATGATTAAAAAGTTTGGTGACCCCTGAATTAGGGAATCAAAATTTGAAAACTTTTTTGATATTCATTGAAAAATAAGTAGGTATTGGTTAATTGTTTGGACTTGACTACATTGAATACCTTTTTTCCTACATATGTAATCATTCCGACTAGATTATTCTTAAATAATGTACTGATTCAATTATGATTTATTCACCTAATGATCTATTTTAATGTGATTTATATATAGATCATTTAGACTTAAAAGTGGGACAAACGAAATACCAAACAGATCATTTTCGAAGTTATGTCTATGATAATAGACATTTAGTGCATCTAATGCAACGATCGTAACGATAACGCCACAATTATAATATGGCTTACGATTATAATGTGTTTGGCAACAAAACATTCACATCGAACGACCCGAAATCCAGCGATCTTTTCTATAATCTAATAAATATTGCTTGTGAAATTAATCAGTTACTTTATATTTACTTAATGGCTAAGTGTATCGGTTCTATATTCGACGATTTGCAAGCTTTTTTTATCTGATTACTGTCGAGTAATTCATCTCAATTGTTCCATTAGAGCAATTTCATGATGACCTGATGAGATATTATGTGAGTAATAATACATTCCCATCGTTTTCTTTAGTTTATAAATAGAAAATGTCAATTTGTCGATTTCATCCCCTAAATAATTATAGTTACGATGACGTAAATTGTGGCACGATTAAAACGATTATTGACTAAATGCAATCAATGAAAATTTCACGATACGTTTTCCCTACATTTATATTAAACGGAGATATTTACTTATCCTATTATAACAATCAGTTATGTCATTCAATAATATCGATTTATTTTCTAAACTTAGAAAGACGCTCACGTTTGATATTTTTACTTTACACGTTCGGTCACGTATATACGACACGTACAATATCTATTACATGGTAAATACTTTCCAATATTTAAATGGAATGCGTTATTTTTGGATCATTTCCATACCGAAATACAATGAATATCATTAAAAAAGCCATGAAATCGTAATAAGGGAAATTTTAAATACCACTTGCGTGATTGGTCCTATTTAATTTTGTCTACACCATTAAGATGAATTTTTCCATCTAATATTGGCTGTTTTATTCCTAATACCTAAAATTATTATTATTATTATTTTTGCTTAAATTTAGAAATGGAAATGTGATAAATAAATAATTGTTGTATCATTCAAAAATAGTTTTCTATTAATAAATCTTCTACCTCACCCTTTATCATTTTTAATACATTGATTTATACAAAAAACTAACTAATAATATATTAGCAGAGTTTAAATGGAAGGTTTTTCGACCCAGACTAAAAATAGATTAGGTTTTTTTGGGGTAGTATTAAGTATTTAATTTTAATAGACCATAAGCACGTTTTTTTTATAATTTTTTAATCAATAAAAGAATTATTAATATGAGAAGAAACCAATTTTTAATTATGAAATCTTGTATTTTGTCAGAAAAAAAGTTTTAATTTTAATGAGAAAATGAGAGTTCGAAAACGGAGTGTGCTTATGGGTCTTCTGTGACGTCACAGTACGCATTACTATGCGTATTAAAACCGAGAGCTAAACATATCATTGTGTGGTTACCACAGAAACAGTAATAATTTTCATATTTTTTGAAATTTTTCCCAATTTTTCACCATTGGAAACATTTTAATACCCTGAAAAAATAACTATATTTTTTTTCCTTAAGAATAGAGATTGTGTAAGTTGCAAATGGTTTAAATCATTATCATAATATTCAAACGATTTAAACAACTTTTCATTTTCTGTTAAAGTACATTTGTTATAGGATAACGTCTATGGAATTTTTAAGTTTCATATTGTGATGTCATTTTAATGCCGCGCCAATAGGAGTTCATTTAGGCATTTTGAAATGAATATTTCTTAAATTTTATGACGTAAAGTTAATTAACAGCTACATTATGTTTTGATATTAGTTTAGACCATTTTAAAAACATTTAAATTTATAATAGTATCAGGTTCACGGGTAATTGGAATATAGTTTAATTAATTTAAACAATCATTAATTGTTTAAATTAATTAAACTATATTCCAATTACCCGTGAACCTGATATTATTATTGTTGTTATTTACACTGGAATTGAACCTTACATAACATGGATTTAAATTTATTTTTATATCATATGCACTAGGTCTATTTTATTCAAAATTTAATTAGTTATTATGATATTGAAATTAAAACCGAATAATTTTTTTATTTTAGTCGCCATTGATGTTTGACATTTAAATTTCTTAGTGAGAAAATTATAACCAATATTAAAGTCTGAGAAAATTTTGCATTTATACCTTTTTATATTAATATTTTCTTTTTTAACTTTTAAAAGTTTACACGTGGAATTTAATTTGCTTAAAAACTATCTTTAAAGTTATATTTCTTTAGCTGTATTATGAGAGGGGAAAGTAATTAGTGTTACGTTTTTTGTAACGAAAATTAGTTTCGATTGACTATTGAGCTCCCTAAACTGTAAATATGGATAATAAACTATAAACAAGAACTATATATGTAAAAAAATACTCAAAATAACTACGCGAGATAATGTTTGCGTTTTTTAAAACTAAAGATAATTTTTTAATACTATGCTTTTCTATTTTTTAATTTTTTTCCATTACTTAGCAACGAATTCATACGAAAATTTTATTCAATTTACATAAATTATTTAGAACTTTAAAAGCAATAAATATGATGTAATATCACTTCGTTTAATATGATGTATTGAAGATACGAATGTGAAAAAATAATCGATTATCGGATAAAATGATTATTTATTCCATAAAAATCGATTTTAATATTATGAAAAATCGATTAATTTAGAATCGATTTTTTTAGTTCACTGTCGATTTTTACGTCCGCAACCCTCCACAGTCTAGACAGAAGTCCGGAGCGGTAAGGAGTACCGGAGTGGTAAAAGTACTAACTTTTTCCATAACTTTTAGTAATGATTAATAACCAGTAACTTCCCGTAAAATATTCACAGCCCAACACTAGCATAATTGATAAATGGTAAAAATTGGCAATTGAATGAAACCAAAACATCTGTTGAAATCATAATAACATTTATTTAGTTGATATGGTTTATTTATTATTTCATTTACATGCATGTGTTCCCAATCATTGTTCTCTGCCTTTAACGACTTACAAATTACATATTTTTACCTATTATATGATTATTATTATGATAATAAATAATTATAGATAATTATTATTAATTTTTAATTCGTTACACTTACCGTAACATACACAGAAGAATGAAAAACACGCATTTTTTCATATGATAGGGAAATATCGATTTTTCCCAATAAAAGATATAGATTATGGAAAAGAGAAAAATCAATTTTTAATAAATCCTCAATGTCACGTCCCTGATTGTAGATGTCCTATCGATAGAACCCATAGAACCCATTGTAGAATTGTTTGCGTTCGTGCATCTAATTTTCAAACCAAATCCGATATATTTACCCGAATCAGTGGGTCTTAACTTTGTTGGAGGTATTGGACTAGGGTCGAATTCCAACTTAATGCCGCCCCTGGGCACTGTTGAAAATGCCACTCCAACACTGATTATTTTTTAAAGTTATAGTTTTGATATCGTTTGCCTTAATTTTTTAAAGCTACCTTTCCAGAAAAAAATACTCTTCAGATCAGTAAAAAAAATTGTATTGCTTTCTTTTTACATCACACAGAGGTAATTTTCGATTAAAGTAATCGAGTTTTTATGTTTCGACCATTTTACGTTTTTTAACAGTTAATTTTTAACAGTTACTTTACTATTTGCTATTTTGGGATTAAGTGAAGTCCCTAATTGTTATGAGTTGTGAGTAAGATTGCAACATTGTTCGATATTAGAACATCGATATTTTTAAATGTGAAAAATTGAAGTTTCTGAACGATATATCGATTTTTTTCGATAGTTTGTACCATAATTTTTATAAATATTTATATAAAAAACTTCTTAAATAAATTTCGTAAACTTCGTCAGTTTATAATATAACGTCGTAAGATTAAAATTTAGCTTACCCTATAGTTCGGTCAATCTAGACATTTGAAGGTACATTAATTGACATCCAGGTGAAGGTGAGTGAAATTGTTCAAAACATAATAAAATAACATTTTAAAATTACCCATCGTTTCGGTAGTTTCGGTACTAGAGAAAAAAATTACTTTAATTAAAAGATCAAAAATATGGGTTTTTCGCAATTTTCACGTAAATCGTAAGTTTTATCACAATATTATCACAAACATAAATTGTAGATCTCAAAATTATCTATAATAAAGATATCAATCCTTTTTTCCTA
The DNA here is from genome assembly GCA_958496175.1 of Sisyra terminalis. Lineage (NCBI taxonomy): Eukaryota > Metazoa > Arthropoda > Insecta > Neuroptera > Sisyridae > Sisyra > Sisyra terminalis. Next base: position 26,708,298 of record OY292279.1, read on the forward strand.
AGAGTCCCGTTTTTGAGGTATAACTATTCAAAAAGTTGCATTCGTCATAATATGCATACGTTTCTCCCCGTGCCACCTCTGAGGTAGTATACTTATAGCTCGTAAACACGTGTTTTCACTACAGAGTGGCGCTTACGGCTAATGGTATTTCATTTATTAGGCATTCTGACATAAAACAGGTATACGACCATTGCCACGCATAAGAAAGTATGGCAACACTGTCGTTAGTGTAGACGTACAATCTTTTATATAATACAAGCTGTGTCAGTACATTTGGTTAGATAAAAATGTAATGCATAATTTTTCTTTGTCACACTCATGAGTACACAATATAAAGCGTAAAAGGATGAAATATGTTAAATTATTTATTTCCAAAATGTTCAGTATGTCGCGTATACTCACTCGTATAAATTCGACAGCGTTACCACGTTTTCATTATTTTGTATAGTGTTAAATTTTTATTTTAATTTTTAATTTATAATTGTCTTAAAACGCGATAATTTTATGTTTTATTTTTAACTTAATTATATTAAAAAATTGTACATTCATAACCATCAAATCAATAATATTTTGATTTGTTAAATTGAAATCAAGACATATTCAGTCCCAAAAATTTTGTTGAAATTTCTGATTTTTTTCTTAAGTATCGATCTATTTATTCGCCTCATGGTATGCTATACGACGTAATTATTCACGAATTTCTATTTGTATGTACGTTTGTCTCCGATTGTATCTCCATAACATCCTTAATGGGGAACTTATCTCTTTGGTCATGACGTCTGGTGGCCAAAAATAGTATTAGTTTTTGTGTGCTCACCTCGCACTGTGAAAAACCGCGCAATGAAAATCCGCGCAGTCGGAGGGATTACGGTATTTATGGACGATATATCGGTGTTTGAAAAAATCGATTTATCGTTTGCAACCCTAGTTGTGGGTAATATCACATAAAGCCATTGTCTTATTTTTTTGGGAAAATAATGGTCTGAAAGAACTTTCTAAGGACAGGCAACATTGAAGAGACAAGTAAAAAATGTTATGTATTGAAAATTTAAATGTTGTATCTTAGGAAAAAGTAATATGTTTTTTGTAAAAATTTTTTGTGAGCGTTAGAATATTTGAATAAGTTTACATTAAAAGATATTGAAGTCATGAATATCTTCGTTCATCATCTCATAAATATTACAAAACATTTTCAAATGAGAATAGAAAGTATGAAATAATTAATGAGTATTTAAATTACGAGCAAAACTCTTTTGTGTTTAAAGAAGTTTAGCATAGTAATTAATTCCTCGAATGTTAATCTGCTCCTTTTTCCATGTAAAACGTGAATCGGATAGAAGTGAAAAAAAAGTATCAGTTCTACTTCCTTCACATTGTTTGAATCACGTTGGAAACAACGAAAGTCGAGAGATGGTTGTGGGGGCGTCGATCGTGGCGGCCGTAGTTGCGGTTGGGACTAACTTGGAGCAAACTCGCGATCTTCGTATCGGACATTTCCAAGTCAGCTGGTGCTGCGGTCAGCACCAGTTCAATCGATTCAACAATCGCCTACGAAAATCACCAATTGTTGAATCTCGCTATTAAGATTCTTATGTATTGAAATCGCGGTATCAATTTGTTACTTCTATCACTCATTTAATTGGAATTGCTTGCCAACTAGCCAATTTGGTGAATTGAGGAAGTTTAGTTTATTGACCTACTCACTTGGTGATAAAACAAGTTTTCTTAAGTTGACCAGAAAACCAAATTGTGAAGATACTGAGTCGACTTGAACGTAAAATATCTGAACAATAAAGTGCGATTGCAACACAAAAGGAAGTTGAGTGCGGTTCTTTGTTTTCATCGACTAAATCAATCGCGTTTTTCTTCAAAAAAACACAAATTTTGCCAACTACCTCAACAATCATTAAGTGTCCACTCGACCCTGAGAGGAAAATTTAATAATAAAGTTTCGTCTAGCTTGTGTTTAATTTTGGTCCAAAGCCACGACGCCAAATCTAAACCAGTGTTTTTGCCATAAAATTTCTTCATTTCATAACTGAATCCATTTTACAACATCAAGCTGGAGCCGCAAAAGTTAATTGTGAAAAATCTAAAAAAGATCAAGACTAAGATTAGAACGATGACATTTCATTCCAAGTGTCGCGACAAAGTGAACAATAGACGGAATGAAAGTTGTATTGTTTCAATAACTGATCAAATCACTAATTCGATTGTAAGCGACCTGAACACGATACGGTATGTATGTTGGAATTACATATTGGCTATTTATTACACTTTTGTTAATCTTTAACGGGTCACGTGGACACCAGGTACGCTAATGATAGCGTAGGTCATTTTTGACTCTTGACAATTTTTTTTAAACTTTACTATTAGTAACATTGGAATAGCAGAATAAGTAAATTAAAAGTGCAATTAATTTTTCTCGCATTATTTTATCATTGCCAAACTAGCAACTACTCGTGAAATATTCACAGCCAATACTGACAAGGTCACACAATTGAGAAAAAATTGATATGACAGTTGAAACAAATAACAACAATCAGTGAGGTTAAATTTGAATCAATAATTTTTAAATTTTGTTTTCATTAAGAGGTTTTTTTTTTTGAAGCTATACTTCTTTAGCGGTATTATGAAAAAATAATCGGACTGAATTTTTAAGAAAGAGGAAAGTAAAGGAGCGATTGACATAGTACTTAAAAACGCAATCAAGTCGACCGAGTTGACTGCTAGCACAGGTTTTTTGCTATTCAATAGGGGAAACCGACTGAAATGATCGACGTTAAAATGTGCCAGTAAGAAATAACAGTCATAATAGGCATCTTCAGCTGTTATTTTATAATTAAAACGTCGATATCGTCCAACTTAAAATTTTCAAATTTTATAGTTTGAATCATATCCATATTAATACACAATAGTTTCAATACATTTAAAAGAAAACTATTTTTTTGAAATTATTTAATGCAATATGTAAAATAATGTAAGAAAAGTTGATTGATATTCTATATCTATATCAATTGACTTTTTATTCATATCTATACATGATAGTTTATGACTAAAATCCACTTTTATATGGTAAATGTTTTCGATAACTATTTTCCGAACAAGTGACCCGTGCTGTATTGATAAACAATTATTTCATACATGCAAAATACAAATTTGTATTGTTTTATACACAATTGTGTATTATATTGTAAAATACTATACAATATGTAGAAATAGCCGGCTTATACTCGGATATATTCGGCTTATGTTTCTTTTAGCGACATCAATATCTAGCAACGTTGCAATTTCTACTTTGTTTTTAAATTGAATCGCGAGTAAATCAGGTGATATTGAAAATTTACTAATAAAGGGAAAATTTTATGATATTAGAATTGAAGTAATAAAAAAATCGCGAATTAAATTCAAAACAAAGTAGAAATTGCAACGTTGCCGTATATTGATGTCGCTAAAAGGAACATGAGTCAGTAAATTAATTTATTATATGAAAACTAGTGTCTTTCTGGGAAACATTCATCTAACTTTATTCTATAATTCTATGTTTTTTTCATGGAAAATAAAGCGATGCGCAACTTCTTAATGCTAAACTTAGTAGCTCAAATTTTAAAACACGTCTTCTTAGTCTTTTGAATATGAATTTTGGAAAAAAAGGTTTTTTTTTGTGGACATCAATTTGATTTTTAAGATTTAATTGTGTCACATCTTTCTGCCTATGTAAAATAGAAGAAAAAATCCATTTTGAATTGGATACACTAACTCACTCGTGTATAAAGAAAAGAGGATTCATGTTCCTTTTACCGACATCAATACCTGACATCGTTGCATTTTCTAGTTTGTTTTTAATTTAATTCACGATTTTTTTGCTTATAATTTTCTCTTTTGCTGCTTAATTTTCATTGTGGTCCGATTTATTCGTGAATTAAAGTAGAAAATGCAACGTTGTCAAATATAAACGTCACTAAAAAGGACATAAGTCGTTAAAAACGAATTTATTGTAATAAACTCAAAAATTACTGAAAAAAGAAAAATGTGGACATTGTTTTCTACCAAAGACTAGAATAGTATATTCGGCTCAAAATCAACTTTTAGAAGTATACATTTTCGAGAATCCATAGAAGTATTTTGTAGTAATCCCTCTGAAATTGGCAGAATAATATGGTTTTAATATAACGAAAGTATCAAATATTTAATGTTCTTTTGTAAATCCATTTAAAATTTGTGAATAGTTTGACGCAATTCTGGTGAAATTATTGCCGCAATTTGCCACCACAGAAATACCATGCTTAAGTTCTATTGTTAAATATTTTATTGTTATATCTGGAAAACATTTTCCTTTGTCTTCACCTCATTATCTCCATTTTAAACATTCTAAAAACTTAATTTATTGTTCTAATTTCCTCTGTGAATTGTAATCTGGTTAATTAAAAAGGAAATTATTTGATTATGTACAATGAATGCTTAATTATTTATTTTAAAAACTTTATAACGAAACCAATTACTAACGCCAATTTCTATAGTTATTGATTTCTTAACTTAAAAATGCAGAAGAAATTTGTAGAAAGAGCACATTAATGCCGTTATTTTTAATTTCTTTGATGTAATAAAATGATGTTTGAATGTAAAAAACGAGGAGAACGAGCATGCTAATGCAATTTTTTATTGTCTATTTGCATACTTTGAGACTGAAAATAATTTGGGTGCGATATTATGCAAATGTTGTCGCCGTTCCTTATTTGATTCCACAGAAATACCACCGTGCCGTCATAATATTTCAATAAATTTAAATCTTACATAACATAAATTTAACTCACATTTAAAAAGAAAGCTTTGAATGAAGCAGAGCAGAAAACTTAAATGGAAAAAAATCAGTATCTTCAAGGATTAACAATGAAGATGATTTCATTTTCATGATTTCATTTTGAGGTATAGCGCAGGTGAAAATTATAACTTTATTTCATTAAATGTTTGTCAAAAGCATAACACTCATGGTTTCTTACGATTTTCAAAATTAAAAAGATGAAAATTTTAAACAAGTTTACCACATTTTTTAAAGTTTTGAAAATATTCAGCCCTTAGTTATTAGTCTTTTCATAGCTTAGTTCGGTCAATTGATTTTACAATTAATTCTTCTGAAAACTGAAACCCTGAACAATCTCCTAACAATTATTTCCAGAATTTTTCGTAATTAAATTCATAATAATAACTTTCACTAATATCAATTGTTAAATTATACGTGGTATATTTTGTAAGTGTAAGGTATGGTAAATTTTATTAATGTACAAATTTTAAAATTTTCAATGCTCATACAGAGTATAGGGTATACGTTGATTGTGTGTGGTGAACTCAATATAGTCCCAAATGGCTTCATTATATAAAATTATGATATTAATTTACTAGTAACCACTCGTGAAATATTCACAACCAATACTAACACGACATTGACTTCGTTTCGATTGAAACTATGACAATATTCAGTTAATTCAAAATTGAGACGGCGATTATGTTTTGTTTTAGTCATATTTTTTTTTCACTCACACGTATGTGTTTAAATACATTCTTTGTTTTCTATCTTTGACTACTTACATAAAAACTACATATTTACATTTGTCTTTTCCGATATTGATATTTTTATGCAGTGATTGTATTGTTGCATGGTTTATGGTTATGAGTATTCGTATATGAGAACTCATGTACGTCTATCAAATATGTCATATAAGTGATATGACCATGATTACAATTTTATCGTAGAACTATCCAAATTTAAAATTCGGAGCAGTGTTTAGTAGGGTGGTAGTTTTGGAAGAAACGTTCATCCAGGAATCAAAACTGTGACTAAAAATCCTACTAATATATCAAAAAACTAGACTATGCTTTCGAAATTTTGCCCCCTATTTCAATAACCATTTCATAATATATACATTTAAAATAAGAGTATTTTTGAAATGTTTGTCAGTTTTAAGTTATATTTTAACTAAAGACTGATTTTACTGATCTTATGATATTTTTTAACCATTCATAGCTGATTGATTCGCGAATAGTTTAATTTACATATGGAAGATATGGATCCTACACGTTAGGGGTAAAAAATATCAATTTACATAATCGTGTTGAAAGTTATCGAATGTTATCAAAAAAATTAATTGATGATTTACAATTAATTTTTATTAAACATTAACATTTTGTGGAATGAGCCTGTTTAACAGCTTTAAAATATTATGAAATTATAAAAGAATACATTTTTTGTAAAAATTCTCTTATACTACGGCCATCGATAAATCTTAAAAGAAAGATTTGCTACCATATACGTCATGCAGGCGAAGTCGCATGTATTGGATGCTCATGGCATAATTTTTGTTTTTGTTTTTTTATATTTTTTCTATTTCTCCTTAAAATATGCCATAATGCATATTTACTATTGCATGATTATTAGGAAAATGACCATTCGAGGAATCAAGTTAGGGGAATATAAATTACCGGAATCGCAAAAATCAGTTTTATGCTTTCAAAAGCTTCCGTCTTACTTTAAAATCTTATCGAACGATCCTCCCCTTAGTTATGTGAAATAGTAAATATTTTTAATTCAGTCCATAGTTGTGCCATGTAGTATTGGATGTCTATCTCCTATAAATATATTTTATGATAAATAGATTAATGCCTTAAGTGTAGTAGCATGAAGTTTTAATAAATCTACTGTTTTAAATAGTAGCTATTCTGAACTGGGTAAGTGGTTCAACTCTTGTGCAATTTGCAAGTTTTTAATATAATAATTTTCGATTTACTAATTTTGATAAACTTTTAATTCGCTAAAGACCTAAGTCGTACTATACAATATTATACAGTGACCGTAAAACCAATAACTCAATATTAAAGGAATTAGACAGGTTGCTGTTTATACATAGCAAGACGTTTCATGGTATGCACATTGAAACTTTACTATTTTATTTTATTTACTCTTTATTATTACAAACTGTCATTACAGTTACATTATAACTATATATTAGCTACATATAATAATAATATACAATAGAAGAGAAGCAGTGTCTTCTATCGAAATCGATATAATCTTTCTTTAGTTCTTTAGAAGACACAAACAAAAGTAGTGTTGGAATAAGGGCGTCTTGTAAATGAATATTTATTCAAATATTGCATCAGAAATGTATGAACCAATATTAAAAATTGAAATGTTGGTGTACCTATTTGATATATTCGTTTGCACCACTATTATGAACCTCAATTTTTTACGCCTTCATTTCGAAAAGTTAATTAACGAACGATAATGTTGTTTAACGAGAATTTTCATGTCATTGTCAACTCAATCACATATGTGAAATATCCGCAGATATTTCCTGTCTGTGAATACTGTGGCGTTTCCATTTATAAACCGAAACTTCCGCAAATCGAACACAAAGCCTGCAACAAATTAAAATGCCATCGAAACACTCACAACTTCGTTTTTTTCCAACAAAGAATCACGAATCCAGTAAATTGCAATTCAATTTCTTGCAATCGATTTGACGAAATACATATAGATAGAATTTATAGATAAATATCTACTTTCACCATTTGTTATTCAAACTTTTTTCTTCTATAAATAGTTTACATTTTACTATTAATAATATTTCTTGGACGTGGGTAAAGTTTTAGGGTTGGAAATTTACGAATAATATATTGATTTGGTTCAATTTGTTATTACTAGCTTTTATATAGTAAAACTTATGTTATTTGATAAATTATCTGTGGAAGAAGTTGGTAATATCCGTCCATTGTAAGTGGCCATTCGCCTCGTATTTAAAATGCACATAAAGTAATATATAGTTAAGTATCTATACACGTTTAAGTCCAATGAACTTTTCAAATTATAACTCTTATGTCGGAATATTCGATTAGATTGGAGTTGTCTTATTACCAGTATAATTTTGTAAAATGGAAAATACATTTACTGTCGGCTCTTTTAATGAGATATCAATGTAAAACTGTCGTAAATGTTTCTGCTTCAATTTTCAAAGACTCTGATTTAAATATTTTATATTGAATAATTTTGCGAATATAATTTTTATGTTCAGTAAATTTTCTATAAAGAATTTAATTCTTCTTAAACTACCGAATGATTTTTAAACATCTGAAAATCTGTACGTAAATGGATGCCTTTTTTATTGCGTAGTTGTTTTTCAACTGTTTTGTCGCTGTCACCTTGCTGCCAATAGTTGTCAAGTAAACAAGGAGTGATCGTTTTTTGTTTTGACGATATTTAATTTCCATCGTTTTATAATATATTTATAAAACTTTTTTGTAAACAATAATATTTTTGATACTGGGTACCCTACAACTGTGACCAACTGGTCAAAATATTATATTTTTTTTAAAATTTGTACATAGTTAATTGATAGTTAGTGTCATAGCCATTATTACCAAATGCTTCGTTAAGCTTATGTCCCTTTTAGGTCGGTCAATATCTATCGACGTTGTATTTTCTACTTTATTTTTTTTAAATTTATTCACGATTTTTTTATTAGTTCAATATGGTACAATTTTCTCATTAGTGGAAATTTTTTTATTGTGGGCCGATTTATTCGTCAATTAAATTAAAATTAAAGTAGAAAATGCAACGTTGCCAGATATTGACCGACCTAATTGGAACTTGAACGCTTCGTTGTACTTATGTATATACATAAATGAAAAACTAGATGGTAGGTGCCATAGGTACATAAAGAAATACAATTACATCTTCAATAACAGTTTAGTGAAGCAAAATCTTTTTTATTACCAATTTATTATTTATAAATTTCCGCTAGTATATTAGAGGGACCGAAAAGTAATATCGTCTTTGAACCTATCGTCATTCAATTGCCATTTATCTGATTATAAGTTCTTCAAAGTATTATTAAAGACATTTTATGATTAGAGTGATATGTTAATTTATAAAAAAATAGAAAACATTTTTATTCTGAAACCTATATTGAAATGAATTATTGTATGGTTTTATTGCATAATTTTTTTATCATTCATCGTTCAAAATTTATCGAATTCTTAAGAAATTAATTCGGCATTAATAAATATTTATTGCACTTTGCGAAATTTTGAAAATATTTTTGATGACGACTTTGGGTTGCTACCCTATGAAACTCGACTTATGGTCGTATTGTCAAGTCTCAAAGGGAAGCAACGCAAAGTTGTCACCAAAAACAATTTCGAAAGTGTAATAAATGTTCATTAATGCCGAATGAGTTTTTTAGGATCAAATTCGATAATTTTCGAACGATGAATGATAAAAAATGTAAACAATAAGATATTAAGGGAGGAAGAGGTATTAAACCCATGCCAAACAGTCGAAAAGCTGTAAACTTAAAGAACCAAATACCCAAAAGTACCTAAGAGCTGTCAATAGAGAATACTCTATTTTGCAACACGGTAATGTAAGACTCCTCTGCAGAAGAAAAGCCATGAAAAAAATTCATTAATTAAGGGGAAGGAGTAATATTGGTTAACCCACCATAAATGCCCAAAATTGTTCTGGATTTCTATTTCTCTCAATCGTTACACACATTTACTAAGTGGTAAAAAAGAAATTAAAATTTCATTGATGTTCAAAATGTAATATTTTCTTTTGCAATCGATTGATTTTTACTTATGTAGTATTAAACATTTGTACATTAGATGTCAAAAGGTTGATGATAGGGAAATTAATTATATCATTGATCTAAATTCGAAATTTGTTTCAAAAAGTTATTTTTAATTTTATGTTAAAAACACGACATTACTTTTCGGTCCCCTAAATATTTGGTAGTTAAACCCTAGTGACACCAAAGAGCGCTTACTTTGGTAACTATGCTGTATCTATATTTCCTGTACAAACCCTACAATAAATTTGATTGTGCATTAGTCCCAAAATTTTGCTAAGAAAAAGGCGATTTTTACCTATGCAAGTAAGATAGTTGAATATAAACGGTTATTATATTCTAATGGTTTATCATTAAAAAAGGCAAAGTTTATCGATAAATAATTAATTCTTAGCCTCATCAAACTTTTATTCACTTTGTATTAATTGCTCCATTTCATTAGTGTAGTAAAGGATAATTAATTTAAACCAGTAAATAAGCATGTAGTCTACAAATATGATAATAATATGTTGTTTGTCCTACTTTGATTCGATGTTAATGCTTGCAATAATTAGGTAGGTATAAAAATATAACTTAGCTATTATGTGGTATATTATAATGATGGTATATAATGTGACTACATTATTTCAGAAAATATGAATTAATTATTCATTTATAACTACGTTTATTAAGAAATCATAAAACAAGTGCTCATAATAAACGCCATATATCTAGTTTTGTTTCTAAATAGTACAACAAAATGTAGCAGATATGTAATTTAATCGAGACAAAAATATTATTAATGATAAATATAATATAATTTTATGTTTTTCTAACGATGTTTGTATCCTTAGACTAAGTATACGACATTATCATTGAGGTTAAATACATTACTATAACAGTTTTGAGTATTGAAGTAGTTGATATCAGTACAAATAAAATAACGATTTAAAAAATCGGTAAAGAACATATTGGATCAGGCACAATCGAGTTTCGGAGTAATATTTATCGCTAAAATGAAAAATTAGTAAAATATAGTAAGTTATATTTAGTTGAATATAGTTTCTCTAACGCATTTAATAATACGTTAAGATAATAAACAGTTTAGGAGGGAGCCTACTGGTGGCCGAGTGATTAAGGTGACCTTTCCAAAACTGGTAGGTGTTGGGTTCGAATCTCGTATCAAGCAAGTTTTCGATATTTCTCGATTTATGGTTGTTTATTAACCCTAGAGTCGCTAAAGATCTTGGTAGCTATAAAGCGATGGTAAATAACAATAAAAAACAGGGACATTCCCCTAACACCGGGCAACACATAGTATCGGACCAAATACGTTAAAATATGAAATAATGCTTGTAAGAGCACCCAGATATTCCAGAGAATTCAAATGTCTATCATATGCTTGCAATCATTGTAAAAAATTTTAAAGTATTCTTAACACCATTATTATCTCGACGTTTAGCACTAGTTACTTTATATAGGAATATTCAGTATGTATTTATTTGATAGAAAATAGTTACAAAATGCTAAAAAAAAATTACTTGTAGGTAAAAAATATACTTATTCGTATGTTTATAGTAAACATTGGGGTTATATATGGTGACTCTAGGTGTTTATTAATGTAAGATTATTATTTGTCTTTAATTTTTTTATTAATTTACAGTAACCGGTTCTTAACGGTTCGAATTTACCGGTACTCGATGCCAAATTTTAATGACATCAAGAAATAGACCGACGATTGATTCCTTTTTGAATGGTTAAAAATTATATATTAATATTTTTCTTTGTTGAATTAATTTAGAACATGTATAATATAATTGTTTCCATGAAAATGTTAAGTATTTGAATAAAACATGATTATTGATTTTTTTTTATTAAAAACTTTAAATATCTGGTACGGGGAAGCAATTCGTTTACTAACAAAAATATTGAAGATAATAACATTATATTGATGCTCATAGTGTTAATCGAATTTTTAATGGATATCAAAATTTAATTTTTTCAATAGCTATTAAAACATATTTCGGTATTCCCATGGATCAGAACCATTACAGCTTAATTTATTCGCTAATTAAGTTAACACAAAGTAGACAATGCAAGGTCGCTAGATATTGACGTCCCTAAAAGGAACTTTTGCCGATTTTTATTGGATTTGCTGTAGACTTGGAATTTTCGGTTTCGAAACCGCCCCAAATAATTTTAAGCTTCGCTTATTTACGAGAATTCCTGACTTATGATCAAAACATCCTCAGTGGTCTAATTATAAACTATTACTTTAAATGAGAAAAAACATCAGCAGTCATATAGACAGCCGATAGAAGTGAAAACTTCTAACCATAAAATAATAATAACAGGTTTAAATTTATAAATTAAACATATTGGTATTAGTTCAGTTTTCACATTTATCGGCACTCCAAGTAATAACTTAATTCATTTTTATAAATAGAATATGTAGTATAACAAATGAAATATAATGATTAAATTTAATAAAGTTATTATTATTATTAGGGGAGCGTGGGGTAATTGGAGCCGTGTAAGGAAAAGTAAAATAAAACGATGTGTGTACTTATGTACGCACGTGAGAAATTTTACTTCTTTGCGTGATTAAAAAATGCTTTGATTACATGTTAATTACAACAAAATAATAAAAGTTTTGCAGTGGAATAGTCAATACGGTTGATAAAGTTTTAATCAAATTTGAAAAGTTAAATAACAAATTAATATGAAGCTATAGTATGAAGTTGCTTGCAATTGGTTAAGCAATCAACTTCATACTGTAGTTTTCTTGTCATCCTGATAAAAATTCATTTTCAAAATTTTTTCACAACGCCAATAAAGAAGTATAACTTCAAAAAACAATTGAGGTTACAATATTTTTTTTTGGCACTACCAGCCTTTTAGATATCTGACTTTCAGTAATTACTAACAAATATTAAAAAAATATATTATTCAGCCGTTAAAATCACTCCTTTTACAAATGTTACTTTTACTCCCATTACTCCGCACGTCAGGTAATAAGAGCCAAAAAACCTCCATATGTGTAATAAGAGCCTTCTCATAATACTCAACAAAATTAAACTTATTTTTATCAAACCTATAAGTCATCAAAAACACATAAAATAAAGCCTTTGGTATCGTCCGTTTTCTAGTTCGTGGTATTTAAAAAAATAAAATTAACTAATATTGTATAGCGGTGGAATGAAAGCGTCAGTACCTTCCATTATCCGAATGGTAACCATCATGAAATAATAAATCTAATTTAAAAAAAAAAACTCACTACACAATTTATCTTCCAATTTAATTCAAAGAGTTATGAAATTATATATTTAATAGACACAAAAAACTAACTTGTTCTAATTATCACCATAAGCGCAGTATTGAACCGATTAGTGGTGATCACGTGATATAATAGAATGTTCCCGAGAATCCGTTCGTGTCATTTTCGCCAATTTTTCGTTCCGATCTGTATAAATTATAGTGTTTCCCGTTATCCGCTAGCTCTCATTACCCCACACTTCCCTACCTCCGTTTCTTTTACCACTATCTTTCACCAGTGGTAAAGGAAAGTCATTTTTGATTTCCTTTTCCTGTAAATTATATAGCAATTCTTAGAATTCGCCTTTCTTCCAAATTAAATTTCTAGTAATAGTAATTTTCGAGTAAAATGCTTTGGTATTATTCCTATGATGAAATTGAGAGAATTCCTTTTTATATATATGGAAACTGAAAAATAAAAATTACTATTGTAGGGAGTTATAATAACAAAACGCGGGGGTATGACTGTTTTTTTTTTCATTTTTTACCACAATACATCATTTTGACAAGTTATTATCTGTAACTTACAATTTGATTGACTAACGAAAAATGAAAATTCAATTATTTCGACAATGAAACGTTTTTATTTTTAATTTCGATCAACATTGCTACCTTTGACGTCATTGCAATGTTTATTTTCTTCGAAAATATGATTCCGTGTAATTCGATTTATGCTCCCTCGTTTTATTGGCTTTTTAATGGTTGGGAAACTAATAATTTACATAACAATAATTGCACCAACCGCGACAGTTGTTATATTTATTTAAGAACTAGTGAAGTGTTAATGTAAAACCCAAAGATTTACGATGGAAAAAATATATATAGTTTCTCCTAGTTATAGAAAACAAGTCGTATTTAGAACGTATCGTTTGTACCTTGCTTTTTTCAATGAGTTATTCTACACAAGAAAAGTTGCTAAACTAGAAAATCGCATTTGGAAAAAGAAATTTTTCTAACACCTTTTTTTTTTGCTGTTTTCGATGTAATCAAGAACATTGTGTTCAATTTAGTTCCGTTGTAGCAATGGGTATTCTGTGACTATCCGTAATTATTTTAACGTATTAATTCACGGGAAATATACGAATAATTTGTTGAAGAAATTTATTTTATTTGTATTCAAATTCCACTTTTCTTATTTCGTAAATGTTATAACTCTCTACTTACTTTCACTGCCTTCTCAAGAATAATTTTTAGAGGTAACGTTTCAATGCTTTACATTAAATTTATTTCTCCGTAAATATTTGGACTAACAAAGTATAACTTTACATGCCTACGATATGTATACGTATGTAAAATACAGGTACTTAATAAATTTGGTCAAAGACGAGCTTATTGCCTTGTTTTTTTTTTTGAGTTTAAAAATACTTTACCTTGAAATTTGAGTAATTAAAAATGGAAAATATTTACGTTTCGCTTGTTTATTCAAATATTGAAACAAAACGAAATAAAATAGGCACATAATGATATCAATTACCTATAAGAAAAAAGTTTCATTGAAAATATTTAAATTTTTCCATTGACAGATAGATTTATTTGTTCCCAAGAAAAATGATCTCTTAATTATTTAAAGAATGAAAACCTTTTTTTTCCTTGCAGTACAGCTAACTTAATTTTAACGCCTGTAAAATATGAAAACATTTTCTCTAAATAATTTTATTTAAATTTTGCTGATATTTTCGAATTTTCCTGCATGTACACGGAAAAATATATTGGACAAATTACAATAGTATAACGTAATTTTGGTTACTCATTATTGCAGTGCCGGACCCGAATGAACTTATTGTAATTTTTACAAAAATAGTTAATGTATACATACTCAAGTAGTGTCAGTTGTATGTATGTATTCATTGAGAAGCCAGAGAGTAGGGGCAGAGATATTAGTGGTTCTGTCTCTTTTACTTGTACATAGTAATATAGTATATATTTATATTCACTTGCATTACAGAAAAATTTTTCAATGTTACATCGTAATTTTTTAATGGAATTTATTAAAGGAACCACTAACAATGATTTGGACGAATAACGAATATTCGGCCAGTGATTAATTGGTTTTTTCTTATTTAAATTAAAAGTTTACATACTAGATGTTAAAAGGATGATATTATATAGAGTAATTATATCATTTCCATAAATTTACTTTTAAAATGAATTTAAAAAAAAATATGTTTTAATTTCATGTTATAAAAACGACAATACTTTTCGATCCCCTTAGTAAATTTTGTATAAAATGTGTTTTTCTTTTGATGATTTGGTACTTAGTATTTGGCTGAACAGTATCCCATATTCGATCGAATACCGAATAGTAGCCGAATATTCGTGGCGTCTCTGGTATTTATTACAAGAAACTGTCGTTATAATTACGATGTTATAACGTAAAAATTCAAATGTGCATAGTAAATTTTAAATTAGAATATTGTAAAGGCTAAGTTAATGAAATTCTAGCCTTTGATTACGATGCTACATTGTAATTTTTCCTTAAAATCCCACGAATAATGATTTGGTCGATTAATGAATATTCGATGAGCCTCTTGGCTGAAGGGCTGAATATTCGGCAACACTTTTGGACATTTCAGGGGTGACAGGTTGAATATCATCAGGTATGATGTTTAAAATGTGATGTACAGATATTTTCCTTACTAATCAAATCATTTTTTTAATTAGAATCAAAAATTTGCATAGTAAATGTCAAATGGGTGATGGTATTTAGGATTTTTATATTATTCGCATTAAAACTTGTTGGGTGTGAATATATCACGGGTAGCTACTAG
This sequence comes from Sisyra terminalis, assembly GCA_958496175.1. Taxonomy (NCBI): domain Eukaryota; kingdom Metazoa; phylum Arthropoda; class Insecta; order Neuroptera; family Sisyridae; genus Sisyra; species Sisyra terminalis. The sequence goes on from OY292279.1 coordinate 26,723,980, forward strand.
TCAATAGGCTAACGTACATATTATGTATGTAGGGATGAATGTTGGCAAATACAGAGAACAACGATTTTATTTAAACATATATGTAGGGTGAAACATAGAAACCATGTGAGTGAAAACCAAATATAATATTTATTGCCTCGAATTTGAACTGACTAATTGTTATTTGTTTTAACTATCATTTTGATTTCATTCAAATATCAATTTTTGTCATTTGAAAGTTGTGTCAGTATTTGCTGTGAATATTAAATATTATTAATACACTATATTAAAAACTTTAGTTTTATAACAATATCAGTTGAAATTTATTCTCAGAAAAAGAAATGAACATTTACCAAGAAGTATCCTTATTTATGTGCGTCTATAAGTACATTTACATTTTTTATTGTTTATTATTTCTTGTATGAAAATATTTCATTTAACAAAACAAAAAAGTTTTAAAATAATAACGTTGATAAATTTGTACTTAATTATTTTCGGATATAAAAGTTTAACTCCTAATGATAAAGTTAATTTATTTGAAACTAACAGCAATAAAACATACATTGGTAATATATAAGTGTTTAGTACAGTACTGATTAAAATAAGGAAGCCAAATGGTATTTTTTTTCAAATTTTTAAATTCTCTAATTACCAAGTTATTACTTAAGTGACTATTTATATTCAATAATTATTCATCTTTAAAGAATCCTTGAAAAAATTTCTTTTAAATCGTAGATAAAGTAAGAATTAAAATAGAAATTTCGAAGGTTTTATTTATTTTCTTTGACTAATTAAATATCAATCACTATTTATCCTAATGCCGAGTTATTAAATGGCTCACAATGAATTTCTTATTATTTTATCATTAGATAAAATTTGCTTTGACATCAATCAAAAATATCGAGAAAGTGACTTTCAAAACAAACACAATCACCATTCACCACTTCTTATGTACTACTTATATTTCAAAGAGTGTAAGACTTGATATTTATCGTCTTGTTTTTGTTGTAATGTTGCAGGCCTGAGGACGGTCTCGTGGAAGCAGTCATTATGCCGCCCGTATCTCATCCTGGTAGTCAAACAGCTTCTTCCAAAAAGTTGCGATGTCTGGCTCCCATTTCGCGTCTTCGGGTTGAGAAAATTGAAGGAGGTTTGATGGTAGCTGGAGTGGTTGTTGCTGCAAACTGCCAAATTATTTTACCTGTCTTCGGATTCTTGTTTCTCTTTGTTGGCTGTGTTTTAACAGGTTTGAAATCAAAATTTTCCTGGAAAATCACTTATCATTGTTTAAATGTATTAAGTAGTTCAAGCGATCGATCCTAAAAATCGTCTAGCTTCGGTTTCGATACTTTGTATACTGGAATTGCAAACTTTGGTCTTAAGGCTTAAAATTATAATCCAAATTAATGTTTTACATCGTCGTTGTTAGCCAATTCAGGATATTGAATCCAAATATTGGATTTACGAAAAATAAGAGACAGTCCATTTGTTAATTCTTGCGGCGTTAATTTAAAAATTTCAATAAGTTTAGTAATTTTTTCGATCACTAATAGCAGCAATGTTGAGAAGGCAATTTAAGGTAATATAAAAGAAGGTATTCTAATCTTTCAAAGCATGACGGGAAATACGTCAAGATATGCCACCACAAGTGTGTCTAAAATACTAACTAATCGAAACTATGTTTTTATACTAACTGCCATTAATTGTCTAAGTAAGTTAGTGGTCAAACTTAGACAGTTCAAAATAGTTGATTTCTTTTAAATTCAATCGCTACACCATTTTCTAAGTGGTAAAAAAATTGCAAACTTAAATGATGTTCAAAATGTTACTTTATGTTTATAGTACTAACTTAAACCGAAGCTATGAACTTTCAGTAGGTAACAAAAGTTAGTATTCTAGACACACTTGTGGCGGCACCACATCTTGACACATATTCCATTATGCATTGCAAGATTGGAATACCTTCTTTTATATTATCTTAAGGTACTTGATGTACTGAAGTTGTTCGCTTTGTTATTTAAACTGTTAGTTAAACAAATAGTAACAAAATATAGTAATTCCGATTACTTATTATATATTTTATCTTTTTAAAATTAAAAAAAATAGGATGTCGCTGTATTCAAGTATAAAAGTTGAAAGTTAGTATTAAAGTTGGACAGTGCATATTTCACGGGTAGTTACTAGTATATTTTACTTTTCAAAAATCTTCTGTCTAACAAAATTTACATTTTTTACTTTTTGTTGTCATTTACTCACGTTTTATAGCTGTCAAGATTTTAAGCGGCTCTGTATGGTAGTTAATAAAAAATCGTAAATCGAGAAATTTTGAAAATTTATTCTATGCGAGAATCGAGCCCAATACAGTTTTGGAGCGTTCACCTTGATCTCTCGGCCACCAGTAGGCTACAGTAAACATAGAACTTATTCTTTATATTTTTTTCAAACTTTGCAATAAAAACAGTACATCATTTAGGCAGGTAGCTTTCTATAACATTTTGATCTGAATAATTACATTTGACAACGTTTTTCTAAACATTTGGTACCGTGACTGATGATTTTTAAATTGTTATAAACACTCTTTATTTTGTAAATATAACTCGGGTGTCTAAATTTTTGGTTGCTGAAGATCAACTGCAGATATGCTGTATACACTATAAATTGTAACTATACTATCATTGATATCTATTCAATTATTACAGTGTTTAATGATTATTTCTTAAATGTTGATATTTTTTAATTGATTTTAAAAAATTGAGCATTGCAAAGAATTTATTAAAGAAGGTTTGAAATGGTTAGATCAGTGGTTGTTAACCTTATTAGAGATAAAATGATTTCCACCAGTTTCATATGCACATTCACTGAACCCTTCTTAATTGGAAAAATAAAATATGAGTGTGTTTAAAAGTCGATACAATGGTTTATATATATATATATATATATATATATATATATATATATATATATATATACTTAGTTGCTTAAGATTAACAAAACCATTAAGAATTCGCCGAACCCGTGAGACTGACTAACCGAACCTCTGAGGTTCGATTGAATCCTGATTAAGAACCACTGGTTTAGAGAATCTAAAATTAATGAGTTTATCATTTTAAGCTTGGAAAGGTTTTTAAGGTTTGATTAAGCTTCGTACGGGGAAATTATTTTCAGAGTTATTTTTTCGGGGGAATGGCCTATGGGGGAATCTGATTCTAAGAAATTATCTTGAATGTTTTTTTTTTTAATTCATAACAGTGAATGGTATTTTCGATGCCTCCGTGATGTTCGCATATAAATAAAATCCCTGTTATTTCAACGAATTTTATAGTGTTTATGGTACTGTTTTAGAAATATTCTTTTCTGGGAATTTAATATAAAATAGGAGAACATGTAAACAACTAGTTCTGTTTTAAGAATCGTTCTTGTTTTCTTGAATTTAAATTCTTCCCCAAATAAATTTATGTTTTTTCAAGTACTATTGTTAAACGAAAAGTTATGAGAAAATGTTTTCCGACGTCGTCAAATGGTACCAAGAACTGAATAAATGCAATGCAGACATTTATATCATTTTCCTAAAGCAAACTTTATCGATTTTAAAGGTACATGGCACGAAATATTTTTATTTTTTCGTTGTATAGATCTGAAAGTTTTTTAAAGTAATAATTCAAAAATTCATTAATTATATTCTGTGAAAATTATGAATTCAAAAGCGGAAAAAGAATATAATCATAATTTTTTTCATATTTTTTTCAGCTGCTTCATATCGAGGACCTGGTGCCGATGAAGGTCCAGATTCCTATGCAGCTCGAATCGCATTTACAGGAAATAGTCGAATTCTTGGTCCGGCATGTATTGTGATTGGATTTTTGATGCTAATTTTAGGCATATCTCTTTGTCTTTTAACGAAACGGGCTCGACGTCGAGAACAACGGATCGGATTTCATTGTCCCTTGCATGGAGATTTTTATCCTCTTAGTCCCATAACTAATTCAAAAGCCATTGGTAAGTTATTAAGAGTATAACTTTTTCGTAGTAGTTATTTGTCTTTTTTGTAGCTGCAATCGAGAAGAGTGAAAGTCGATGGTTGTGTTGCAAACGAGGCAGTCGTCTAGGAACAGTTCATGTAGCTCCACCACAATGTCCTCATAGCCAAGTTTCTAGTACCCGGAGTTCTTTGAGCAGTTCTCCGATTAGTCAATGCCCTACTCCGTTACCATTTTTGGTAACGTCTGGTTCAATTGGGTAAGAAGAAGAGGCATTTTCAATCTTCAATGTTTGATTTTCTTTTTTGATTTTAGTGGAATGGTTCCAGCTCCTTCGCAAATGTCGCCAGATCAAACATTCGGATCTATTCGATCGTTATCAGTAAGCCGAGAAGTTGCTAGTTTTCCTTTATCGAGAACTCCAACGCCACCGCCAATTATTTACTCTGAAGAAAGGTAAATTAAAAAAATAATGATTTTATCGATTTTTAAGTTTCTATCGTTTTTACTGTATCAAAACTTGTTTGAAATGTATTGCATCAAATGCTATGAAATGTAATGTAACGCGATTAAACTTTAGACTAAAATTACCAACGCCCTAACAATATATTAGCACATTACTTCGGATATATATTTCGACTACCAAGCTATCATCTTTAATGATAATAAAATCGCTTGTCTGGAAAAAAAGACACATTTGACAAAAACTATTTCTTAAGTAGTGACTCTTAAGATCTTTGTAACATGTGCAGCTCTCTTGGTGGAGTAATTTATTATTCATAAAGATTTTTTTGAGATAAGCTGAAAATTCCTTTTGTCTGAAAGTTAAGCATTGAGAAAAAAGACAGTTTTTTTTCTAAGACCTAATTTATTTATTAAAAAACGGTTTGCAGCACATCCATACATTAATGAAGTACTACTAAAAACGACATTATAATGTATATGTTTTGGCTTTATACCGTTTTAGAGGGCGCCTCGATTTCTTTTTGTATTAAACATAATTATTTTGTTTCTCTTCTACAATCAACTAGTAAAAATTATCCAGTCAATTTCTACACTCTTTTATCGGGAAAAGCAATTATATCTAATTTAAAATATCATTGAATTTGTTTTGTATCAGATTCACGGTTCTGACGGATATCATCGATATCATGGACAAAAAATAAAACAATTTTCAAGGTGTTGATTTTGGTCGCTTTATAAAGAAGTATAGAACATATTTAACAGTCGTTTTGCTAGTATTTTTCTGGAAGGATTTAATTACATGAATACATGTAGTGAAAACCGTTAGCTAATAAGTGTTTTAGTTTCTTAGAAAGAAAATCTAAAAAGAAACTATTTTTTTCCCATGAAATATAAGAAAACCTTGATAGCTGGTATTTAAATAGTTTATTTGAGTTGTCTCTTTTTTCTTCTGCACTAGCGAAATATTTTTGAATTTCTTTTCGATAATGGTTCACTTCAAAATTCAGATTCGTAACAAATCGTTAATTTTCAATTATTTTTATTAAACTGGATTTCCCAGGATGTAGTTAAATGAGACTCAACACTGAAGTCTAAGGGTTATTGTATTTCCTTAGTCCCCACTTCACCTAGTTAAGACCAAGGAGCTGGGCGAACCTTAGTGCACTAAGTGCTTTCCGACTATTTAAATTTTAAGATTTGATATCCTCAGTTTCTCGTATCTCCATTCATTCAGAACACCTCATTCCCATAAATATGAGAAGCCTCGCCAAATCTACATTTTGGATCATCCACATGTAATTCCATTGTATGCAGGAATTTGCTCATTCCGCAGTGGTCGATTATTAGCCCCATCACCACCGGCTTGTAAGACTAAGTATTTCAGTACTTAGTTTCAAGGATGGCTCCTTCATCATCCTTTTACTGTGTTTTTGCCCGGTGGTGCTCTTCCATATTGTGTAGTAGTTTTTATAAACCCATTTTTTAACGGTGCTTTTTACTGCCGATCTTGTAACACCAATTACAGATTGTGAACCTGTGAATAATGATTGAGATTCTTGTCGGACAAGGGCATCAGCCCTTTAGTTGCTTTTAATACTCTTATGGCGAGGCTCTTATCCTAAGTTGACTTTGTCTATCATGGTTACTAGAGGTAGTTACTGGAGGTAAAATTACTAAGAAAACCACTGAAAACTAGGATCGCAGTTGATGTATGTATTTAAAACTATAATTGTAAATTTTATTGAAAACTCTTTTATTTCCTACTAATAAATTAATTTGGCGGGCGCCATGGTGCCCACGGGCATAAGGTTCGGAACTACTGCTATAGAGGATGTAATTTTAGAGATCCCATTAATTTCCTCTGGTTTTTCTTTTTTGGCTCTTTTTAGTGTAATTCATCAACTCGTAACAGTTCGAAAGTATTTCAAGTTTACTTCCTACCAGGTCCAAGCTATTTACCATACAAAAAGAAAATATTTATATTTTAATGAAATTTTATAGTTATGTATTCAGGGTACAGGGATTTATATCAAAAGAAGGAATTATATAAAATATAAAATAAAATATAATAAATTGGGACATGCCGCCATATGCGCAGCATTGGACCCAGTAATTAAACTACAATGCTACTCATATGGCGGCATTGGTCCGTTAAGGGCTGAACTATTGTTAACTATTTTCTATGGCATTACATTTCAAAGCTCTCTAGATCACCGCACCGGTGTGACCAACCTGCGGCCCGTGGACCGCATGAGACCCGGCTTAACTATTTTTCCGGCTCGCGAAATTCATCACAATTAATTACAAAATATTTTTATTTTACAATGCTCAAAGAAAACCAGTGTATTAAAAATGTCTACAATGTATTTAAATTTAATATGAAGATGAATAATATTATATGGGGCCCACGGAGCTATAATGCATTTCCAAAGTGGTTTGCAGTATCATTTTGGGTGGCCACCTCTGCTGTAAAATAATGCTTTGTTTGATTACTTAGTTACAGTTTTAAGATTTTTATTTAGTCTTATGTAATAATAACGTTAATAATGTAAAATATTTTTTTAGACCCATAAACAGTCCACCGTTATCGCCGTCATTTGAAACGACTGTTGTAACCGAAGCACCGCCATCCCGTCCTGGTCCTCGTAAGTCCGTCTCCATTGTTCTTCCTGAAGACGAAAAGGATGGATGACATACTTCTGAAACTTGCCTGATTGCTCTTTAGGCAAACCAAAGGAAGAGAGTGCAAAGGCCTCGCAGTCAGCAGCCAAAACGTGATAATTCTGATTTCACAATGATAATCAGAATGAGAAAACCTCTTCATTACAATCTCATTGTTAGATTACATATATTTAATCATTTCTCATTATTTCTAATGCTCAATATAAACGAATCATATTCATCATAGTTTAATCAAACTTTACTTTTGTCATGGAAATATGGAACTGAACAAAATCATTATTGTAGCATTTATATATTAATGAAAAGCTCACAAATTATCGATTAGATATAATTTTTTTAGAACTTTCCAGCAGGTTAACAAGAAATAAAAGACTCTAATGTAGGAATAATTACGATAATTTTATATGATTTTTCAATGCTCTCTAGTCAGAATTCGATTTTTTTACGTTAATTTAAAGTTTCAAGTTATTGCTTAACTTTGGCCGCTATTCAATTCAGAAATGAACAATATTTGAGCCGGATTGGTTGTAAAAGCATTTTAAAGTAAAATATTCTATTGTATGACAAAACAGAACAAAGACAAAACATAATATACTATGTATTTTCCAAATGTATTCTCTTAAACTTACGAGTTTCAAAGTACATGGCATGCGTACTTCGAGTGCTATTAAGGATATTTTGTCATGTCATGTTCTGTTTTGTCTTACCACAGAAATATTTAATTCATGCCTTAAACAAAAATCTTATGAGAACAAAAAGAATGAGTGTAAAAGATGGATAGGTTAACAAATATTTGGAATAAATATGAAATTTTTAAATGTAATATTTTTAAATGGAAATGTGAAATATAAAAATGAATAAAATATTTTTATATAAAAATAAGGGAATATTGGAATAGTGTTACTATTGCAAATCATATCAATAGTGAAATTGTGTTTTGAAAATGTTGATAAAAACTAAAAAGTTGGTTTTTCGATTGAGAATTTTGTGACGTTATTGTGGCCAATTTTCCTTTGCATCAACATTATATTGAATCAATATTAAAATTATTCAAAATGTTAATAATAGGTAACTACGCTTTTCTTACAATTAATAAATTTTCACAAACAATTTTTTCAACTTAATAATAGAAGAGCTTGTTCTACGTTTACCTATATTCACCATTATTGAATATTAACCAATATTAAATAAAATGAATTAAACAATATATATATATATATTATTTGAATATTAAATAGCTAATTTTGATGGTTCTTAAATTTGATCAAAAACATTTTTGGTTCAATTCGCTGTCCACTGTGTGCCAACAGTGACATTTTTGTGCCATAAGAAGTTCAAGCTCCGTTCAAATGATCAAACTGGAAAACGAACCAATTTGTGATATAAATAGTTTAGGCTCTTTGCATAATATTATCTTCTTTTTTTCTTATAACTATTCTATACAAAATACGAAAATGCTCTATGTATTTATAAGCTCGTAATCATATATTTATATCTATGTATTACATTATATTACATATTGTCTGTGTCTATATAATAACTATTTGACAAAAAAATCTATTCAAACGTAAGCTCTGTTGTATTTACTAGTAATTGTCGTATCTTAATTGCTAGATTTCTAAATTTTGAAGTGAGTTATGGAATGGATTTTATTGGCATTTTATATTATATAAGTAACCAGTGTAAATTATCGTGCGACGTTTCATTTTTTTTAACTCCTAATTGGAACAATAACAATAAATTGTACAAAATCTTAATAAATTTATGTTCTTATCGTAAAATGTATATTTTTTAAAATGTTCACATTTTCCCATTCTTTTTTAGCGTTTCACAATATAGTATTTGTTGATACTCTAAAGTCCTCCGATATCAGGCCAAGAAAATACAAACACACTTAAAGTTTAAAGTTTAAATGGTATTTTAATGAGGTTGTATTTGCTTTATGTACATATTACTCCTGTTGCACTAGAAATGAGAACATACTAGTCTCAGCGGTGGCTTCTTTGAATTCAGAAAAATGCTAGAGATGTAAATTCTTCAACATCTTTGGCATTAAACTAACAAAGCTACCAATTTGATAAAATTATTACTAAAAAATAATAATGATGGAAATCTATGGTAAGCCCAAATCTCACAAATATCAAAAACTAACTTTTAATAACTTCGATCTTTCTTAATTGGTATTGAATATAGTTCAGGAATTTTCACAGGAATTATTATTTTTTTGCCGTTTGGAGTTTAAAATGAAATGAAAGTTTCAATTTTAAAATATATATTTTAGTTAATTGTTTCACATAAAATTAATTATTCACCGGGGTTTTAGCAAAATTATGAAGTCAAAAATTTAATACGGTCGCTCATTACGTAATATAAAATTTGACCCTTTCCTAATGGCTGAATACTTCGAGCGCTGGATGTTACTGGTTGATTGTCCTTATCCAACGTAGTTCTGAATGTTTCAATCTAAAAAATTATGTTAAATAAATAAACAAAGTAAAAATATTCAAAATTAAAAAAAAATACTTCTGTCGAAGTGATGAGTAATTCATTTTTCGGTACAATCCAAATTACAGTTTCTGGAAAAGGTGGAATGGTTAGTGATCCTGGATAAGTGAAATACTCTTGAAACTCGGGTATAAGTTGACTCAATGCAAACGGAGGAATGTCAACAGTGGAATTAAATTGTTTAACAGCACCTATATAGTTTGTGAACGAACGCAATTGGGAATTTTGTGCTATTGACTAAAAAAATAACAACATTTAATATGTAGAATTAACTTAGTTGTTTGTACTGCGTTAATTTTATTACCACAAAGAAGCCAAGAACTGTAAGGCTATTTACAGTAGTTGCAATTTTATCAGAGCTTAAGCCCGTAAATTTATGAATCACATGTATTTCCATTGGGAATATTTTCCCGTTCAATTGATGTTCACTTCCACAACAATTTTGAGAGCCCCAATGAAAGTGTAAACTATCAAAAGTATATTTTCCGCGTAGTGCACCTCCCGATATAACTGGAGCTTTTCCAGATGGCCATTCAGTCAAGAGTTGAACTAAAAAAAAACAAATAAAATTTTACGATAAAATACTGATAAATATCTAGTAAGTCTCGTAATATCAGTACAGTAGATTGTTTTTTTCCAATTGGAGTTTTCCCAATGTATCACTTTTAACTGAAAGGTTTTCAGTCATAAAATTGATATTTGAGATCATTGAAAGGGAATACTTGCAACGCTTTAAGTGGTATGGAAATCGGTCAATTTTATTTAGATACAAGATTTGCTGACTTATATATGGTGTAAAATATTAAAAATATTCATGATTTGAATGATAATACTTTGGAATTTTTTTTTTGAGATCTTTATACCATGAATTAGTTCAAATGGAGAAAAATCATATGTGGGATATATTCTTCCTAGCGGCTAACTATCCACTAGGCCTTAACAATACTTTCTGAGCCTGTACGGTACATAAGTGAAATCTATTTTTCGTTCATGCTTTGTGAATATGTGGAACATTAAGATTCGGAACACAAAAACTTTTTGATAAATACTTCTGACTTAATATAAAGAAAGTAAGAAAATATGGCACTCAATAATCGAGCATTATGTTACTAGAGAAGTTATAATGAAATCGTGGATCGGTTGAAAAAGTATCTCTTACTTTACACGTTTGCAGCAAAAATAGTTTTCTTTTGAGGAGAATTGAAATGAATTTTATACAACAAAAATGCAAGCAGTAGTTTTAAGTGGAGCAAACTTAAATTGGTTCAAATTTAAATTTCAACTTGGAACAATGTATTATGACTCCAGCTCTGGCTCCCACTGTAATTTATATAAGCTATAAGCTATGAATGTAAATTTTGATTATATAAGTCGTCACCAACAATGCATTTGTGTGGTATTAAGCAATTATGAAATGTTTGTGGTTTCAAAAATTATTTTTAAATATCCACAGAGATCTATCCAACGTAATATTATTGGGTATTGAAATCAGCAAAAATTTTAAGCGCTACGATTTCGGTTCCACTAAAGTTAAGATTTTAGTTTTGGTTTCACCGAAATTTTCCGGCTCCACAACTCTGAGCTCCTGCTTCGGTTTCTAAGCACACATTGTCGGTTAAATAATAATATATTTACTTGTAGATCCTCTATTGTGGAGCCACGCTCGACTCGGAACTTCTTGGTAGTTTTCAAAGACTAAATTAGGAATCTTTCGAGACATTTCATTTGGTCCTTCAATTAAATTGATTGGTGTTTGACGATTGCCAAACATAGTTGATTTTGGATAAAACAAACTTCTCCTCGGTCCTAAAATTTCACATGCGATGAAGTATTTTAATTTTGAATATAATTTAAATACATACCACTACAAGCAAATGTTTGAAATGGAATTAATAATTCAATAAATAAAATTAACCATTTAAAATTCATCTTGGTCTGATTTTTAAGTTACTATCAAAAGTTAGACGCGAGGAAGAACTGGTACGAAATGTTAATGATGAACGTGTTTTGTAGTGTATTTATAACGATTATTTATGAATGTTTGCGGAAAACGTTTATAAATTGTGATTGTCCTGATAGGGCAAGGACATTGACAATAACTTCCTGAAAAATAAAAAAATAACACTTATGAATGATAAGGAATATTACGGATAAACTATTTTAAGCTAACCCATTTAATTCCGGTATTTTTAAGTAAATAAGTTCATTCATTATATTAAATTTAAGAGCTAACTACACTAGTTTTTTCTTAAAAAGGTTACCCAGGTAGGAAAGTATGAAGGACCCAGGCTTGCCCCAACTATTCAAAAGCTTGGGCCAAGATTGTAAACCAGTCTTGACCCAGCCTTGGTAAAGGTCTGTAATGGTAACATGGGCCCAAGTGTAGTTGTCACGATTGGCCCACGCTTTATTATCACAACTGGGTCATGTTTAATATTCAAGATTGGCCTAAACTTAATTGCCCAAGCTTATTTCCTAATGATAATAAAAAGAAAAAAGTTAGCTGAATAATTAAATAATGCTAACTTAATATCAAAGCTAATAGCCAAGGGATTTTTTTCCTCGCTCTTTAAATTCGTAAGTGTCCCAGAACAGTAAGCGAATACGATGAACGAATGAACGGGTGAGGTACTTCTTCATAGGGTATCCCTTATACTACTTTTCGGAACGGTAGCTTCAAAAAGGAGATAATAACTTTTTCACTGTTGTCTAAAAACCCAACGGACAGATGATTAGGGTGATTTTTCAGACAAGTCTGATAGCTAACGCTGAATTTGACCATCTTCTCCCTAATTGTGACCATCTTTAAATTCTTGTGTATATCAAAATTATTGACATACCAAGGGACACCTGTGATTAATCGAAGTCTCTTAAACTGGAACCTTTGTATGATGTTGTGTTCGAGTCGCTTGCAGTTCCCCGTAGTTACATTCCATACGTCCAGACAGATTCTATTACGGCTTTATCATCAGCCTGCTGCTCAGGAACAGACCCGAATCGCTTTTCAACATTTACCACAGCTTTTTTATTTTGGCCTCCAGCTATTGTCATTTTGTGATTATGTGCCTGTGCCAGGTGAGGCGTCTATTTAATTAAGCTCCGAGGTACCTGATTTCATCCTTCTGGGGAACTTGTTGGTTATTTGTGTAAATTAGAGGGTATAGCTCTCTCCTGGTAGTAAAAGTCACGTGGACGATTTTAGCTTCATTGTGGTCAAGGAATAACTAACAATTTATTAAAAATAATAATAATGATCAGATAACTTTAATCCTCCCTTCTGTTAATAGAGTAAGGACAATTTATTATTTTAATTGTCAATTAGATAATTTGAAATTTAGCCATTTAAATCATTGTTGGTTTGAGATTAGGTTACCGATAAGCTGTGTTTCTTTTGGAAGTAACAATTGTAATATTGGAAGTGTAGCTAATGATTTGTCAATATAATTGTTGATATGATCAGATTATGTGATGATCAATTTTCAACATATAGTTTTTCATCACACATACACCAAATGCAGAACTAGAGAACTATAGAAAAATCACAAGAAGGAGAAAAACTGAATAGCGCAGTAATAGCCAAAGCTGGGTGACCAGATCTTGGGCCAAGTCCAGGATTCCATTTAATTGGCCGAACTAGGGTTCCCCGGTTTTAGCTCAAGCTTGTTTAAATTATAAGTATTACCAAAACTGGTTAATCCATCATGGACTAAGCTCGGGTTGCTGTACAAGCTGTACATTACTTGAAGTTAGACTTCCCAGGCTTCGCCAATATTTGGCTAATCATTTATACGGCCAAGGTTGGGTAACCCTACCTTGGACCAAGCTCATGTTGCCGTTATTTAAGCAGACCGTTCACGCTCCGACTTGCAGTCCAAGTTGTGGTCCGACTTTCGAAGTTGAATCTGAAGTTAGACCGTGAATGGTGTTGTTGGATGTCTAGTTAGACTAGTCGGATCATTTAGGCAATCCAATAAGAAGATCCAATTAGTAGTCCGACTAGCAGTACTGCAAGTTGGAGCGTTAATGGGCAGCTTTAGCCAAAGTAAGACTTCCAGTCTTGTCTAATCAAACCCATGGTAGTCTAATCATTGGCATGTCCAAAACGAGACGTAAAATTTGAAGAGTAGGCATATTCCTTATATGATGTTGGCATCCGATTTCAAAAACAGGTTAATAAAAGGTGACAAAATTAGTGTATAGCAACAGATGGCCTGATCAACAATCGAAATTTCAAATTTCATCATCAAAAGACCGTTAAACAGGAAACATTATTATTGCTAAATAAAAATTAGATACAAAGAGCATAGTGTTTGTATGACGATTGTCTGAATAATTTAATTTTCGATCCCATTTAAAGTAAGTATTGGTTTTAAGATGCTCCCATTCTAAATTTACTGTCTTAACATTTTTGGGTCTCTTTTAACATAAGAAAAGAAAAACCGATTTTTATGAAATTTAGTAATATGGTATAATACAATGTATAATAATATAACCATATATAATAAACGATATATAATATCTCACCTAGATGGTCAGATATGATGCACCTATACGGTTTCATTCTATAGAAATCAGATATTGTTATAAGTATATTGTAATGCAGTGGTTTAATATATTATACGATTTAGGTTATGGCTATTCATATAAAATCATGCATATTAGGAATTAGTTTTCGTAAAGTTGAAAAAATTTGAAATTCGAGGCAGTGTCCAGTAGGATAGTGGTTTTAACAGAAACGTTTAATCGGAAATAGGAGCAGTGGCTGAAAATCTTACTATTAAACAAAAAAATAGACTATGTTTTTAAAATTTTGACTCAATTTCAACTTATAAATCCATTTAAAATAAAGGTAATAGTAATAATTTTGAAATATTTTTCTATTTGCCTATTTTAAGTCATATTTCAACTGAAGACCGACTTATTCATTTTATGATATTTTTTATGATTCCTGGATAATACCATATCTACCTAAGAAAACGTTTTTCGTAAAATATAAAATTTCCGGTTTTCAAATCTTAAATATGCAAATCTTAAAGAAAATTGTATAAATATATAAGTATATACCTACGTCACGTAAACGAAATCCTGGGCATCAGCTTTCTGAAATAAAATCCAATATCTCAGCAGTAAAAAATCGTCAATTCGAAGCATTTTTGGAAGGAAATATTAAAAACATTAAAGTCATTCAGAACTTCTAATATAATAATAAGGAACAGTTGTTAATAATTTTTCACTTCCGGAAAATCAGGAAATAACAATGTGTATAGGTAGAGAGTTTCGGTATTATAAAAGCCCACTATAAATATATATTATTTATTTAAAAAAATGCGTTTTGTACTTTACTTTACATAAATTTTTGAGGTAAACATTTTCCGAATTTTTTTTTAAGAAAATTCGAAAAAACTTACTTTAGTTTGATGGATATTTTATAACATTCCTTGAAGTTGAAAAAAATAGCAAACATGGTATTTTTATAAAATGCTCCAGAATTAAGTCTATTTTTTTCACACATCAGATTGAATTGAACATTTGAAGATACTATATATACTTTATAAACGTTTATTGATGTTAGCTAATCGAGATTATAAATCTTATATATCATATGCTATCGTCCAAACTCGATTTCAAGCCAAACTAAGTATTATTTAAAATTTAATAGAATATTTTAGGTTTGCGCTTTTTTCCAAAACAAATTTTTAAGATTTGGATTAAGCGATCCACGATAAGGAAAGTGTGTGAAGAATTTTATGCGAGGAGAATGAAATTATAATGATAAAAAAACGATATATGTACTTAGTCACACGAATCAGAAGTTATACTTAATTGTCGTAATTAGAAAAATGTTTTTAATTCACTACCATAGCATCTTTCGGTAGTACCTGAAATGGAACATCAGTTATTAGTAGTTTATGATAACTAAAACATGATATAATTTTAAAAACAATTTTTACTTTCAATGTCAATATAATAGGCTAATGAATGTATAGTGGCAAAGACAGAGAACCAATAATGTAAACATATACATGTGAATGTAATACAAATATAATAATTAATTTCACAATTTTGAATTAACTGATAGTTGTCATTGGTTTCAACTGTCATTTTGTTTTTATTCAATTGCCAATTTTGGCCATTTGTCAGTTTCGTCAGGGTTGGGCTGTGAATATTTCCCAGAAAGTTACTAGTTTTTAAATAATAGATTTAATTAGTGGTTCATGTCACTTTAAGTGGCATCAATATCTGGCAACGTTACAATTTCTAATTTGTTCTTAATTTAATTCGTGTTTTTTTTTTGTTAACACAATTCTTATGCCGTAAAATTTGCTCCTTTGTTGGTAAATTTTCATTATGGCCTGATTAACTCGAGAATCAAATTAAAATCAAAATAGAAAATGCAACGTTGCCAGATTTTAATGTCACTAAAAGGGACATGAGCGAGATTATTTTTTTAGCCAGTTGGCTATTTGTATAAACTGTATAGTATTTCACAATATTATATACAGTTGACTACTTCTACAAAATTGTATTTTACACATTATATGAATTAACTATTTATCAATACAGCATGGGCCACTTGTTCGTAAAATACTTATCGAAAACATTTACTATATAAAAGTGGATTGTAGTCATAAACTATCATGTATAGATATGAATAAACAGTCAATTGGGCATAAGCTTGGAACAGGTACGTCGGATTTTGAGAACTAAATAAAACTGTTAAAAATAGTTTGATAATTGTTTCTGAAAGTACCATTAACTCGAATATAATTTCTACACAAATTTTGACAGTTTTCAATAATGAGAAAGCGATATTTATTTTCAAATATATTATAAATATAAACTCAAGTCCATTTTAGCACAGTCAAATCTGACAACGTTGTTTTTTCTACATTGTTTTTAGTTTAATTCGCGAATTTTTGTTAATTTAATTCTATTATGGTATATTTTTTTCTTATGGACCGATTTATTCGCGAACCAAATTAAAAACAAAGTCGAAAATGCAACGTTTCCAGATTTGAATGTGCTTAAAGGGACTTGAGCCGTAATATTAATAAAGAGGAACGATCTAAACCTATTACAATTCAAATATTTGAAAATAATCATTGACATTACATACATTGACTTGAGGAATAATTTCGAAAACATTTCTAAACAATTCTATGTTCTCAAAATCCGACGTGCCTGATTCAAGCTTATACCGTCAATTGTATTTAAATAAAGTAGGTTTAAATAGCCAATTGTGTGTACGTACACCATGTACTAGTAGCGATATAGTAAAAATTAAATTAATCCAATAGTAATTGTTTAATGTAATGACCTATTTATTTCTATGTATTTAAACTAAAATTTAATTCAAATATAGAAAAACGTAATGTAAAATAATGCATCAATTGATTTTCCTTGCTTTATCTTAAATATTGGATTGAATAGTTTTAATACCTTCCTTTCAAATGTATTTAAGCTACTATGTATCAATGTGACTATGGTTCAAATTATAAAAATTGGAAATTTTAAGTACAACGGTATCGATGTTTTAAGTAACTGATGATGTTGTTGATGTTGTTGATGATGATGTAAGTTACTTTGTTGTCGATCTTTTCAATTAGTTTCCCCTATTGAAAAACAAAAAACAAGTGCTAGCGATCGACTCGACTGCATTTTTAAATACTTCAAAATTGGCCAGCTTCGGTCAAAAATTTCTCGTTAACCTCTTGCTAACCATTCTGCTGTAGCCACGGCGTTACCTTTTATTAAAAATTCAGTTTGATCATTTTTTCATAACACCACTAAAGAAGTATAACTTCAAAAATATAGGCATCTTAACATCTTATCGTTAAAACTTTTTATCGTTCTTGATTGGTAAGAGATCTCAAAGTTTTCGAAAATGAACTAAAAAAAACCCAGTAAGTATTAATGAATATCAAATGAACAAGAATATTGAAATGTTTATTTGTAGAAGCTTACTGTTACTATTTGATAAAACTTAAAGAGCATATAATACTGAATTTGTATTCCTTCGGGCATTTGTCTAGCTATTTCAAAATGAATCCTAGAAAATTAAATATTTTTGTGTCTTTGGTAAGGTAACAAGTTATTCTAATCATGATATCTGTTTAGTATAATTTGAAGGTATTCCCATGAAGCCAATAAATGGCAATTGAATATCTTTAAATTTCAAAACGACATTAATTTTCGGTCCCTTCATTTTTATTACTTCGGTCTTTCATAACTGATATTGAATATAATTTTGGAATTTGTACAGGACTTTTTAATATTATTTTTGACCTTTGAAGGAGTTTAAAATGAAGTAGGAGTTTCAGATTTATTCATGTTTTTATTAATGGTTTCTCTTAAAATTAATTTTTCACTATGCCTTTTAGTAACGTCATGGAGACAAAAATTTAATACGGTTGCTCATAACGTAATATATAATTTGAACTCCTCCCAATGGCTGAACACTTCGAGCGGTGGATGTTACAGGTTTATTGTCCTTATCCAACGTAGTTCTGAATTTTTCAATCTAGAAATATTATTTTAAATAAATATACAAAGTAAAAATATTCAAAAATCAAAAATTACTTCTGCCGAAGTGATGAGTAATTCATTTTTCGGTACAATCCAAATTACAGTTTCTGGAAAAGGTGGAATAGTTAGCGATCCTGGATAAGTGAAATACTCTTGAAACTCGGGTATAAGTTGACTCAATGCAAACGGAGGAATGTCAACAGTGGAATTGAATTGTTGAACAGCACCTATATAGTTTGTGAACGAACGCAATTGGGAATCTTGTGCCATTGACTAAAAAAAATACTTTTTATATTTAATATTTATTGAGTTGTTTGTGTTTCGTTAATTTTATTACCACAAAGAAGCCAAGAACTGTAAGGCTATTTGTAGTAGTATAAAGTTTATCAGCGCTTAAGCCCTCTAATTTATGAACCACATGCAGTTCCATTGGGAATATTTTATCGTTCACTTGATGTTCACTTCCACAACAATTTTGAGAGCCCCAATGAAAGTGAAAACTGTCAAAAGTATATTTTCCAGGTAATGCACCTCCCGATAAGACTGGAACTTTTCCAGCTGGCCATTCTGCCAAGAGTTGAACTAAAAAAAAAACAAATAAAATTTTACGATAAAATACTGATAAAGAAAGTGCAATGCCAGGTATGTCTCATAACATCGGTTCAGTAGATTGTTTTTTCCAATTGGAGTTTTCCCAGTGTATCGCTTTTTACTGAAAGGTTTTCAGTCATAAAATTGATATTTGAGATCATTGAAAGGGAATACTTTCAACGCTTTAAGTGTTATGGAAATCGGTCAATTTTTTTTAGATACAAGATTTGCTGACTTATTTATGGTGTAAAATATTAAAAATATTCATGATTTGAATGATAATACTTTGGATTTTTTTTTTGAGATCTTTATACCATGAATTAGTTCAAGTGGAATAAAATCATATGTGGGTTATATCCTTCCTAGCGGCTAACTATCCACTAGGCCTTAACAATACTTTCTGAGCCTGTACGGTACATAAGTGAAATCTATTTTTCGTTCATGCTTTGTGAATATGAGGAACATTAAGATTCGGAACACAAAAACTTTTTGATAAATACTTCTGACTTAATATAAAGAAATTAAGAAAATATGGCACTCAATAATTGAGCATTATGTTACTATAGAAGTTATAATGAAATCGTAGATCGGTTGAAAAAGTATCTCTTACTTTATACGTTTGCAGCAAAAATAATTTTCTTTTGGGGAGAATTGAAATGAATTTTATGTAACAAAGATACAAGCAGCAATTGAAAATGGGGCACACCTTAGGTTCAAGTTTCAATTTCTACCTTGAACTAATGTTTTACGACTCCAACTCCGACTCTTGCCGTTATTGCTATAAGTTATGAATGTAAATTTTAATTATATAGTAAGTCACTTCCAACAATAGCTATGTGTAGTATTAAGAAATTATGAAATGTGTATGATTCCAAAAAATATTTTTAAATATCTACGGAGAACTATTCAACGTTACATTATTGGGAGCTGAAATCAGTAGATATTTTAAACGCTACGACTCTGGTTGCAGGAAAATAAATACTATAGTTTTGACTCCGCCGAAATTTTCCGGCTTTACAACTCTAAGCTCCGGTTTCGGTTTCCAAGCCCACATTATCGCTAAAAAAATAATATATTTACTTGTAGATCCTCTATTATGGAGCCATACTCTACTGGGAACTTCTTTGTAGTTTTGAAATACTAAGTTTGGAATCTTTCTTGCCATTTCATTAGGTCCTTCAATTAAATTAATTGGCGATTGACGAAAGCCAAACACATCTGGTTGAGGATATTCTATACTTCTGCTTGGTGCTAAAATTTCACATCCAATGAAGTATTTCAATTTAGAATATAATTTAAATACATACGTGCACAACCAAATATTTGAAGTGGAATTAACAATTCAATAAATAAAATTAACCATTTGAAATTCATTTTAGTTTGATTTTTATGTTACTATCTAAAGTTAGATGTGAGGAGAAACAGAAACTAAATGTTAATGTTGGACGTATTTTATAGTGTATTTATATATGTTCACGGAAAACGTTTATTAATTGTGATTCTTCTGATAGAACAAGGACGATGTTATTATAACTTCTTCGAAATTAACAAAATAAAACTTTTGAGGAACACAATGATAAGGAATACTATGAATAAAATAGGTTTTTTAATGTAATTAAGTTCAATCAATATTTAAAAAAATCAGTGATAATATCGCTCAAGTAGAATTTTCTTAAAAAGGTTAGCTTTTACATAAAAAGCTCTTACTTTTGTACGTACTCACGAGGCAATCTTTATAGGGAAAGGCTACTATACTTCTATACTAGGCTGAGTAATTTTAGTCTTTTCATGAAAATATGGTGACCACTTATTCAAGCAAATTATTAGTTGCAAATGAATTACATACATAGATCTCAATTGCACAAGTTCGAGTTAAAATCGATTTTAAATCCCCCGCGAATGCAAAAAGCGATTACAGTATTTTAATGGAAATAAATATTATTCGGAGTATACTTTTAATTCAATTGCATACTTTAATGCAATAATCTACCTGTGTTAGTCTTTTCAATGAATAAGATTACCAACTCGAAATTTTAAAAAATCTAAAATTGAACTATTTAAATGAAACTAAAATTCTACTTAAAAAAATAAAATTTTTCTTTGCTTTTGTTTGCAGAAAATTAAACAAATAATTAAATGGTTAATTTATATACCTCAAATTATAAATAATAATTTTTGAGCTCCAAAAATAATTAATATATCCTGGTTAATTTATTTGATATCATATATCAATCGTATTTGCCCGCCTGTACTATTAATTAAAATATTATTAATTGACTTTTAGAGAAACATTTCGTTTACATCTTATGAAAACCAACATCACTTCACAACAGTGTATTTAAAAGATTATATAAGTTACAGTCGCTGCTGATTGCTTAGCCGCAACCTCTACGCACCCAGGTGTAAACAGGTATAATTTCGTGTAATGTACTATAATTTTGTATAATTTCATGACGTATATTTATTTCATTTGTGCCACACCAATGACTCGTAATAATTACGTAACAAGCTATGAATAGGGGAGGGGGAAGGTTCCACATTGTTACGATTAGTTACGGTGGGGCAGGGGGGATTGCCAAAAAAAAACGTTACGTAATATTTGAATGCTACCTTATCAAATTACCGAAAAACTTTACCTAATATGTAACAAAACTTAATATATCCATAATATACTAATAACTAAAGAAAGTAACTTTTAAGATATCATAAAAGTAACTAAAGTATTTAAGTTACATTTTTTACTCTAGATACTCAAAGTTACTTCAGATACTTTTAAAAAAAGTAATTTATCAAGTATCTAGATACTTTTTCAAAATATCTTTGAGAGCATTGCTTTTAGCGATGATTATTGTTCAGATTTACATATAAAATCCAAAAATTCATTACAATTCATATCATAATTACTTTTTGCACATAGCTCAGCTTTAACCATTAACACTCTAATTATTACGCTCGTCAGTCCGTAAATTATTCTGTAATGAAAATATTCCTTTCCAAATGCATTACCAATAGGTATCGGTAAAACTTTACTGATAATATTAGATACCTACAGTAATCCCTCGCTTTACGAACCGGATACGTTTCTCATAAACTATCCGTAAATCGAAAATCCGTTAAACGAAACCGCTATTATTATTATGAGATCTTATTGGAAAGTGATAGATGCGTTCCACCCGTAAAAGAACTCAATTTTACTATAGATTCACATTAAATCATTAAATATAGATCGTAAATAAATTAACACTGCACAACAAAATTTAATTTAGCAAAATTCAATTTTTAATTTTGAAGCTTAGAGTTTAAGTAGCTGAACAATAAAGCAGGAAAAAAAAACAAAAAAAATCCGTAGAAATGTCGTCTGGTTGGAATGATGCTTCTTTTTCTATAGAGTGTTTCTTTTTCTATTCAAAGTTATTCATGGTCCAAGTTGAATAATTGACCTTGAATAACTTTGATAGAAGTATATTTATCAAAAAAATGCTACGAGATCTTTTTTGTAGAGCATTTGATTTCCTTCAAGAATATATACAAATTTTATTCTAAATAATAACCAAATATTAATTTGTAAGAACGTTTGATAACTATTTTCGGAATCCTCGTATAACAAAACCAAACAAACTGTATTTATATACTAGAAACTATTTGTATTATTTTCTTTTTGGGATTTCTCCCAAAAAAGGTAAGCAAAACAAAAAAAAAATATGCTTATCTTGTCCGTAATTGCGAGTATTTCATCCGTACACCGAAAATTTGGTACTTAATTAACCATGAATCGGATTATAGGACCTAGATCCTGATGGCCGATTTATATATATAAAAAAAAATTAACCATTTCAAACTATTCATATCGAATTTCCGTTAAGCGAGTGCCCGTAAAGCGGGGGATTACTGTAATTCATCGTTCTGTAAGTCATCATCGTGCATTGAAAAAATCCGGAGATTATTTTTCGTAAACCGGAGTCCGAAGAAAACGTAATTTTTATGGAGACTAAGGACTAAAACAGATAGTTGGCAACCCTATCAACTTAGTGGAAGAATTAGGTTAATAACTAGTATTTGGCATGAAAACTTATACATTTTTTGCTCAACGACAATTAGGTGGTTCATTCGACGTAAGTATATGTACATTTTTTATTCTTATTTTTGTCGTCTACGTATTGTTCACAAAATAAAGGATTTAGACTATTCTGTTTTTAATGAAAATATTTATTAAAGTTGGATCCATTTAAATTTAAGAATTCAAATCGTCTTCTAAGAGTGGAAATATTGGGAATGATTTATGGCGTATACACTAAACCTATATACGGAATAGCATCGAATGCTAGTCCAAGCTTATGTTGAATAAGCTCTTCGAAAATTTCAGTGTTTCAAAGAATTTTAGAGAATTCAAAATGATGATATCGACGTGGAGAACGAAGGATGTGATAGACCACCGAAAAATTTTAAAGACATCAAATTGTAAGGTGTTGGATGAGAACATGGATGAAATGGTAACGACAACTCGCGATAGTAGATTTGAACCAAATTTACGAGTTTTGCTCAAAAGATCGTTAGAAAGAAAAAATGTAATTAATAAACAGGGAATGATATTTTGACTAGATTTAAAATCCTCCCTTCCTCCTAAGGGTATATAATTAAAGAGATAATAGTTTCTTATAATAATTTGTATATCCTTACAAAAATAAAATAAAATAAATATACCATTTTGCAAATCAAAAACGAATCCACAAAGAAACATGTGATCCATGTGATAATAAAGCTAATGTGATTTCTTAGTAAAATCAATATCAAAGACAGAAAGACATAGACGACATAATTTTCTTTAAAGAAAATTATAAAGATAAGGACGTATTTTTATGTTTCGGTTCCAAAAATTTAAAAATGACCGTATAAAATGTTATTTTATTATTTAAATTTTACAATAATTCACGGAAACAATACCTCACATCTACCATAAATATTGACAAAACAAAAATGAAAAAAATACTATTTAGTATTCATATCTTTGTTTTTTTTGTAATTCATATAACTAATTTTTTAAACCTTATATATATATATAACTAGTATAATATAATATAAACTAATATAATAATATAACTATTATAGGTATGATAACGTTTCTCGTTTTTTGTGAAAATGTTCAATAAAAGTTTTTATCTTTTTAATTACCTTAAAAAAGAAAAACACTATAATAAACTAAGTTTCATAAGTTATTTAGGGATGATAAGATATGACTAATGTATAATAGATATTAATTTCTTTGAATGTAAGATTCAAACGAAAAAAAAAACTTGGCTCATGTGTACTTTAGCACACCCACAATCGCCAGATGGTTGTCGTCCCTTTTATATACGGTAGATTCTTTCTAGATCTTTCCATTTAGATTGTTTTAGAAGCTATTTTGTTTCCTGGTTTTATTACCGTTATTACCCTTCTATTATTTTAAAACCCTTTCAGAACGTTCTCGATTATTTTTTATTTCGCTATTGTCTTTTTATGACCAACGCTCGATGGGCGTTTTTCCTGGCCTGCAGGCACGTCCACATCTACCGTACAATATATAAAAAAAGTATATACAATACTTTTGGGAAATACATTCAATGAAATTTCCTGCGGGTGTTAATAATTAATCCTAGCACTTTGGCTGCAAAAAGGACTGTGAGGAGGTAGAAGTAGTGATTACAATAATGGCAAGCTTCAATTCGATGAGGAAGGAAAATGTTTTTGGCTTAAGTGTACTTTAGCACACCCACAATCTGGCAACGTTTCATTTTCGACTTTGTTTTTAATTTAATTCGCCATATTTTTGTTAATTCAATTCTAATATGGTATAAATCTCTCTGTTGTGGCTAAATTTTCATTATGGACCGATTTAATCGCGAATTAAATTAAAAACAAAGTAGAAAATGCAACATTGCCAGATTGTGGGTGTGCTAAAGTACACTTGAGCCAAAAACTTTTTCCTTCCTCATCGAATTGAAGCTATGTATTAGTGTAAATTAATAAATAAACTAGTGTATCAAATAAATTGTTGTCTTAAAATATAAATCCTGAATGAATCCGTCCAAAATAAATGTTAACAGTAAAAACGTTACAATATTAATCATTTATATATGTAAGGAAAAATCTTTACATTAATTGGATTGAGCCCACTATTTCAAAATCCATAGAAACATATGTTAATAAGTTACGAAGACGTTTCAATTAATAATAATTAATAATTTAAAGAAATATTGTAATTATTAACATTGAATGTTGTTTCTTTAATTATTTACAGGTAGGATAAATAGTTAGATTTAATAAATCGATTTGTATTTTAAATTAAGATAATAAAAACTTTAATTCTTTGCAGAAACAATTCTTGTTAAATATTATACATTATATATATTAAATGATAACCATATTTTTAAGTGTTGGTACAGTTTTAATACAGAAATACGCATTCATTAATAAAAAAGCGATAAAGTTGAAATAAGACTAACGACAGCAGAGACAAGAGCTTCAAAAATACGATTGTTTAAAAAGGAAATATAATTTTGAAATTCGTATTGTGTCTATATAAAAATGGTATCGAAATCGAGACCACTGTCCAAATTTCCAAATGATCTACCAAAACTAGCACTTAATTAGGCACTGTCCTGAATTTGAATTTTGAATAATTCTACCAAAACCAATTTCACCAATTAATCTTAGTCGTAATAACCATAATCCATAACCATAATTTTATTTATTTCATTGTTAATGATCAATTCATTATAAATGATACGAGAAATGAATGAACTTCTTAATTAGCCTTGTTTTTTATATTTTCAAAGAAAGATTTATAAGTATTAAGAATTTGTCAAATTTCTACTCCAGTCATGGCCTCCAATGCAAAAAAAGGTGCCTACCCCTGAACTAGACGATTTTATAACTATTTCCAGAACATGTCAACTCTCAGAACATGCCATAGATACGATATCTTACTTCTTACTGTCTAGTAATTGTAAATAGTTCCCGAACAACATTTTCTTTCTTTTAGGCTGCTTTGTTGGTTCGCATAGAAGGACCAGGGTTTTGGGAGCATTCTTTTATGCGAGCACATCTCAAATGCCTCCAAACGATTAATCGTAGCAACCTTAAGAGTCGAGGTCTCTTGCAGCCATAGCTATCAAAGATACTTGGGGAAAGTATCTAGATACTTGATATATTACTTTTTAAAAAGTATCGGAAATTACTTTGGGTATTTAGTTACTCTTAAGAATGTCCTCTGGTTTGACGCCCTGATTATTGAGAATTTTTTGGGATTTTTTTTGTTAAGACCAATAAAGAGATAGAACTTTGTAATTTTACCATTTATTTAAACATATTTCAAGAGTATATAATTAGATTTTATAATTAGAACCAAAGTTATAGTGACCTGAAGATATCCACCTCGAAAAAATGGACGCCCACTTCCTCCATGATATCAACTGATAGGCTTATCTAAAACAAAGAAACCCAGCGGGGTTTTAAACTTAAATACACCGAATGAAATACGATAAAAAATATGATTTTTGACGAACTTTAAACTTCAAAACAGAAAGTCCGACTTTTATGTGTTTTTGTCAACTTTTTGATAAAAAAAAAATCAAAATTTTGAGATGATAATACTCCACTTGATGCATCTAGATGTACTGAGTAGATCATATAAATTTGAAGTAAATCGGCCAAGTCGTTTTTTAGATATGATGAAGGAAAGTTTGAAAAATACGGTTTTGAGAAAAACGAATTTAAAGTTTCAGGTACTGTTATAACTATAAAAATTCTAACTTACCACTATTCTGCGATACCTGGTCCGTAAAGTATACCTGTCCTTTCTAACTGCTGTATCTTTATAAGAGCTTCGAATATCAAAAAATCACTTTACCTTCCATTGTAGACACATTAAAGAAACTATTTATGTAAAAAAAAATCGATTTTTTGAACCCATTAAACCAGATGACTTCATTAAAAAAAGAAACTTGAAAACTTATTTTTAGTTACTTTTACGATACTTAAAAAAATATTTTTTTCGTTACTTTGCATATTATGGTATCTACGTACTAAATATTATAACGTGTTAGGTAAAGTTGTAAAGTAATCAGAAAATGGTTTTCTTATCTTTAATTTAATGTAAGAAAATGGAAAGTATGTATAAAAATAAAAGTACAAGTTGAATCTTTTTAAACAACATAAAACTCAGTATCTGATCTCTCGGAATTTCGGTAACTAAGTTATATTTTACGATACAAGATACAGTTTTTCTCAAAAAGTATCTAAAGTCTTAGAAAGGTACTTTTTGTCAAAAAATAAAGAAACTAAAATAAAGGAAGATACAGTATCTTAGATACTATAAAGTAACGTAGATACTTTTATATACTTTCTTTTCATATACTGGACTATGCCCCTTTCCTTCTGCATTTATCACGCTACGCTACTGCTGTCATTGTCGGTAAGTCCTTTGGAAGTGTTCTTCTCCCATTTCCCTATTGGTATAGCCATTGCTAAAAAACTTTCTTAGATCATCGATATAGTCTTCGTGGATCATTTGTAACTGTAAGAGTTCTATAGGAATGATGCCTGATTCTGTTGTTTGTAAAACTACGAAAAATGATTTATTAAATGGAAAATGTTCAAATAAGGAAATATTTTGGTTTTGATGAAATACGTTATTACGTTTTATTTATACTGGTGTTATTTATAGTAACAAGCATGTAAGCTAAGTTGTAATGGCGTTATTTTTTATAAATATTATAATTTTCATATACATAAGTAACATTTTTGATTCTTTTTCTTTAGAAAATAGAAATTTATAGTTGTTAATTTCATACTGTTACATTCCTTCGTAAATAGTAAAAGAGTTAATAACAAATTCTATGAACTTAAAGAATTTGAATAAGCAAAGAAATTTCAAGATTTTAACTTTTGGCGTCTTGGAGTAGACTCGATGAAAATAGCAAAACATTCTTCTATTGCTAGTTTTTTTAACATTTTTAATTTATGATTCATAAGCTTAATGATGACATTTGTAACAAAACTTTTTAGTTAAGCGTTAAAGCAAGGAAATAGAAAATTGGATACAGTTTTTAATCAATTTTGTTCATTTTCCTCTGAATTATTACTCTTTTACGTGTTTTATTTTTATTTTTTGAATTTAAAACATTACGGAGACAAAAACTTAATGCGATCGTTCATAACGAAATATAAAGTTTGACTACCCAAAGGTAGAGGGGGCCGAAAAGAGGATAATACTGGTTTATTTTGGCTATCTCGCAAAGTTCTGAATTTCTCAATCTGAAATTTAATAGCAAACATTAAAAACAAATTATATAATGATATGATGAAAGTAATTACTTCACTAGCGGTTATGATAAGTTGAATTTTCGATACAATCCAAATGACATTTTCTGGGAAAGGAGCAACAGTTAGTGATCCTGCGTACGTGAAATATTCCTGAAAAGCAGGTATAAACCTCCTCAATGAAAATGGAGGAATGTCAACAGTGCTGTTAAAAGCCGTAACTAGTCCTGCATAGTCTGTGAAAGGTCGAAATTGTGAAAAATCAGCTAGCGACTAAAAAATTTATATACGGAGAGTAAAATAAATTTAATTGTTGAAGTCCTTTTATTACCACAAAGAAGCCAAGAACTACTAGGCTGTTGGGAGTGGCATAGATTTGTTCTCGAGTTAAGCCGGGTAATTTATGTATCACATGAAGTTCCATTGGAAATACTTTTTCTTGTAGCAGATGTTCACTTCCACAGCAGTTTTCAGGACCCCAATGAAAATGAAAGCTATCGAAAATGTATGGCTCAGGTATAGCACCTCCAAATATAGTTGGCGTTTTTCCGCTTGGCCATTCTGCCTTGAACTCAACTGAAAATTAAAATAAGTCCTCAAATTTCGAATTTTTTCGAAATCATAAAAAATAAAACGTTGTAAATTTTTACAAATATAACTCATTTTATTTTCCACAAATATAAGGATTTGGGAACTTATTTTTTTTTTAAAAATTCAAGGATATTCCAATTTTACCAATTTGGATTTTTTCTCTTAAAAAAAATTACGTTACAAAACTCAATGTTATAAAATTGAAAATATATATTTTACCTTTCTTTACGACGCGATGTTAAAAATATTATTTTAAACTTTGGCCATAAAATCCACAAATTTTATCTTTTTTTTTGTTGAATTGGTGAAAGAAAATTTTTAAAATTAGTATCCAACATTATTCTTGTAGGTACTGCTCTATTGAAAGATTGATTAAAAATAATACATTTTGTATTTTTACAGTATTTTAAACATTTGAAGCAAATTTACAAACACAATCCATATAATCATGTCTCCCAAGTTAAATCGTTTCATACGTAGATTAGTTTTATGGTTTAACGCAATTATTTTATCAGCAAAACCGGAATTTTTTCTTGTAATAAAGTGAATTTTAATGCTAACCCTATCAAAAATATCCATCTGGAATCCTATGTGGATTCTCATGTGAATTTTTATGTGGATTCGTGTAGGAATCTATATCAAAACATAAGACAGTAATCATAGAGAATCTAATTTTTCTACATTAAGGAAAAAGTCTGTTGGAAACTATGAAATTTTGGAAAAAATATTAAGTAATATATTTTTTTCTCTAGAAAATATTTATATGTGATCTCGAAAAAAGTTAAATTTTCTTATCTCGAGAAAATTTTTCTAGTTCCAAAATTAATTAAAATAATTAATAAAAGAAGGATTTTTTTTCTGTGTAGTTGCCATAAAGCATAAACTAATGTTACACTTCTCTTTTTGAACGATTTAAATCGATACACTTAAAACTATCAAGTACGGAAAAATTAACAGGAATAAACTATAAAACATATTTAAAACAATAAAAATAGCACAACTAAGATTTTCATTTCTTTATTGTTTTTAGGAAAATAAGATACGAAAACTTATCAGTTATTGAATTGTATTGAATGACTAAATTTTATTTAAAAAAAGGGACGAAAAAGCGAAAAATTAAAATAAATCGTAATATCTGGGGTTCTAAACTATTGAAACTTATTAATTTGAGTCGGCGTCAAACTATCGAATACATTTTCTTTTTATTTAAAGCGTGGAATAATAACAATTGACGATCAGATAACATTACCGTGTGATTGATTTGCAAAACTTAGTGTTGGACTTGTACAATAATTGTTTTTCTTTTTCTTTTCGACTGCTTTTGCTATTTTATTTGACACCGATTCAAAATAAGTTAACTTCATTAGTGTGGGAGCAAAGGGTTTCTTTTTTTAATTATTTTTTACCGTAGATATTAAGGTCTTCAGCGACTCTAGAGTTAATAAAAATCCGTAATTGAGAAATATCGAAAATTTGCTCGATACCTTGACTACGGGGTCACTAGTAGGCTAAGGTTTCTTTTTTCAATTTCTTTTTTGGTTGATTCAATTTTTCATTAAAACGTTTTTATTTTTTAAACTTTTAGAGCTCAAGGTATCAAATACTTACTTAATTTTTAAGGATGTGTGAGTGAATGTATCGATTAATCAAGCTAATGATTTTCGTGTTATGAGCATAAGTTGAAAATAATAAGATTTTTTCTATTTGTTTCACTTTACCGGCTTTTTATCATGCTTTGTCTTTCACTTGCGAAGTACGAGAGAA
Source organism: Sisyra terminalis (assembly GCA_958496175.1). Taxonomy (NCBI): domain Eukaryota; kingdom Metazoa; phylum Arthropoda; class Insecta; order Neuroptera; family Sisyridae; genus Sisyra; species Sisyra terminalis. Next base: position 26,754,360 of record OY292279.1, read on the forward strand.
ATTATCTTCTTCAGTCTCTAAATTTGGTTTTTACCTTGCTTTCGGGCAACCCGGTACGCACATACTATAGACTAGCTCGATTGAAAGCCCGTCTCTCTCACTCCACTGTTATTATAATACTTTTACTCTCACTTACTGTGTCGTTCACTTTTACTTTAAGAAAACCACTGATAGCTTTAAAGTATATGTTTCACTAGATATTTTGATAAATTCAACTGAATTCGGTAAACCTTTAATCGAGCTCCCTGCAATGAAGTTTTAGCTGAGAATCTGTACACCCAATAAAATCGTCATTTTTAATTTTTCAAAGAAAATGTTTTCCTCAATTTTCGAGTGATTGGAAAGTATTTGGTATGCATTGTGATTACTATCGAGTTGTTTGAAATAATTTCGAAGTTTTAATACGTCATACGATGTATGTTTTAGTAAAACTTCAAAATGCTTTTCCTAAATTTTCCAGCTAATATAATTATGAATAGTTTTCCTAAGACTGCCACTTCTAAACTATATTATTATTTTATTTGTTCTGCATTTTCGATTTGCAGTAATCAGTTAAACCATATTCAATGCATTTATGCAAATGTTTAATTTCCAAAAAATTTTGAGTTTTTCGAGGCACTTCTATTTTCTAGTAAACTCTAGTAAACTAGATGACTTAGGAAAATGTACTCTGATTAAGTGAGAGACATTTTTACATGTGAAGTATGTTTTTCATATGTTTATATATAATTACACTATGTTTATATATGTCTGTTATATGTTTCCATAAGTTTAAGGGAAAAGTAACCCAGTAATAAGTCCATAGCTACTTTACACATACGTGGTGCAAACGTGGTTTTACGTAACTGTGTCTGCAGATCCGGTGCAAATGTAATGTAGACTTTAAAATTTGGACTCGGGGTTGTTCCTTAATGTTGAGCAATAAAGGTTATTTCCTTTTAAATTAGATAACAGTTTTATTTTAGAAGAAATTAACTAAGAAATGCGTACAGTTACCCCACGTGATTCTACGTGTCGAATTAAAACTACTTTTTTACATCGGTTAAAAACCACTTACTATGGAATTTTCGCTAATAAATTAAAAAAAAAATATTTCTTTATTTTAGTATGAAAAATATTAGTAAATGAAAATTTGTACACGTTATAATTTTCTCAAAAAAAAAAATCATTAAATTGAACCTTGATTTTTTCCTATTTTCTTCAAGAAAGTAAATTGAAAAATAATGAATCGCTATAAGTGAGTAATTTTTGGAAAAAAATAATAGTGTTTAAATTTAAAAAGAGTTATTACTATTTGAAATGACTTCCTTCCGCTTAAATTAAACAAAACAGAAGAAGTTGTTATTAAATATTTATAATTGACTTACTTGTAGATCCTCTATTATGAAGCCATGCTTTTGTTGGAACTTCAAAGTAATTATTATAGACTAAGTCAGGGATTTTTTTTGGCATTTCATTGAGTCCTTCGATTAAATTAATTGGTGTTTGACGAGTTCCGAACTTTTTCGATTCGGGATAAAATACACTGTAACCCCTTGGATGCGTAACTGGAGGAGGTGCTGGAGGTCCTAGAAAATCCGGAAAGGTGATAGTTAAAAAAGATTAAAATTTCATTTGATTGAAATACATACTACAAGCGAATACTTTGTAGGAAATAAGTAATTCAAAAAATAATGCAAACCACAAGACATTCATTTTGCTTGATTTATAAATGCCGACACATATAGATTTAGTTTAAGTATATATAAAAAGAGAGAATGGTGAATTAAAAAAAATTGATGGTGTATTTATTAACTAAGCGTCATTTTTTAAAAATTTTTATAAATTGTAAAATTCAAGATAAGAGCAATCATATACTTCCATGAAAAGGGCTTTTAATATTTTTATGATGAATATAATTTCATGAATACATGATAAATAAATAAAAAAATTTAATCAGCAAATTGAAATTTGGATCCTATACCGTTTCCGCAAACCTCAATTTTATTTTATATATTATAAAGGGATTGCATGCAGTTGTGGCACCCGGTTTTTAAAGATTGTTGTCATTTGTTTAAGGTGATTAAGTATATAGATATTTTTGAAATCTGTAATTTTTCTTAAATTATTATAAGATGTTAACAAAACTTTAATACTCATGTGATTAATATTTTATTCAAACTGTTCGACCCGTCTTTTACGTGGATATTTTTGAAAAAATTAAAAGTAATGATGCTCAATTGTGCTTATTTTCGAAGAAAATTCTTTAAAATAAGGATTTTTTATTGATGAAAAAAACCCTATAAAAATAAATTCTTTAGAATATTATTAAAACAAACATTTTATACATTTTCGCATAAAATTAACCCGCAAACGTTAAAAATTAGGTGAATAAGTTGAATTAAAATCAAGACATCATTGTGTAATAAGAGATTTGGTAATGCGACTAATGATAACTGAAGAATGACTGGAATGATTTTCATGATCTAAGATTTGTTTGATTTATCTACGTCTACGTTACAAGGATAACCATTAGAATATTTGAAAAATTATGAATAAAATGCGTTTTTAAATAATCATAAATTATTTGAAATCATTCATGCCTGGGTTTGCGAAAAACGCTTAGCTACCGATTGATTTGACTTTTTGATTTAATGAATTTAAGGGTCAAATTTATAATTTAATTCATACTTTGCATGAATGTTATTAGTAATTCATACTGTAAGAGTATTATTGTGAAAAATCCCATGATCTAAAAGATCTAATGTTTCCAACACGCCAATAAAATAATATCAATCTTCGTAATATTTTTCGTGCTGATATTTATAGAGTTATGGCCGAAATGATGACGGGATTTCAGGAATATTTTTTTATATTTAGATAATGCGTAAAAGTTAGAAAGAGTAGTGAAAGAGTAAAAATTACTAAAAAAATCAGAACCAGTATTAAACAATTACAAGAAAATTCAAACCACCAAGCTATTATGAGTACCGGGTCTCAAAGAGGGTCACTAGAGGATCAAATTAATTAAAAAGGAACATGTTTAAATCTTCATTTACCATTTTATGATCAGAAAAAAGAACAATATATGTACAAAGAAACAAGATAATAAATAAATAATACCAAAATAAGAGAACTAACTGACTGGTAGCCGAGTGGTTTAGGGGACCGCTCCAAAACTAGTAGATAGTGGGTTCGATCCTCGTATCGTGCAAATTTTCAATATTTCTCGATAACGAATTTAATTAACCCTAGAGTCGCTGAAGGACTTTAGAAGTATAAAGCGACGGTAAATAATAATAGGAAAACTAATTCATCAAACAACTCCAAATATATTGCACATCGACTATGGTTCACTCCAAACTATAACATATAAAGGATACAAGTAATTACCAGATTAAGATCGGGACATTGTAGCACATTCAAACAACCACGTTGTATTAATGCAGAAAGGTGGGCCACCTTAACCATGTGCTGAAGTATCAATGATAAAAAAACAAACAAATAGTCCGTAAAAAAATGCTGAAAAAAATAACAGGAACATTACCACTAAGCATCCAGTTTCTGACTAATAGTGACCTTAGAAGCGAATCGGCAAAAAAACCGTAAAATTTTGAGGGACACAAAAAGTCAAAAATAAAAATATGTTATATATCTATGTATGTGTAAAAACTCATGAATAAGTGCGATTTTATGAATTTTTATGTGCATATGGGTTTTAATATATTCAAGGCTTTTATCAATAAGAATCTAAATTTGTAAAATAAAATGTATATTTAAAAGACTCACTTTTGTTATAATCAAGCATAAGTATGTGTATTTAATTATATCTAAATTAAAAATGTGACAATATTACCAACATCAATTAAATTCCGCAATTCAATTTTTGGTGGTACGAAGTTCACCGGGTCTACTAGTATCTAAATAAATCAGACATGTCAAACTCACTTCGGTATAATGCATAAATTATTTGAAACTTTCTTTCCAAATCTTTTATCCTATGTCGATTATCCAACAAAAGTTTAAAGTTAGATTTTTTCGAAATTATCTTTTGCCAATGGATGGGTAGTAGTATCGATACTAGTAGCTACCCGTGAAATATTTATATCCAACACTAAAACAACTGACAAATGATGACTTGACAATTGCTTAAGAGTTACTCGAGCTCAAAGTTTAATTATTATATAATTATTATTGTCAACTGTAATTATTAAGTAAATACTTATTTTAACGAAATATATCAAATTTCTTATGCAAAATTTGTATTTATGAATAAAAAGAAGCAAATACAATATTATTCTTGTTATTTTTCACGAGGTAGCTGTAGTAGTTCATCCTTCATTGGTTGTACTTGTTCATTGTCATCAGATTCAATATTGGCTATGTAACCAACTCTACCATCTTTCCGTTCCTCAGTTAAAAAATGCATTATATTTTCATTGATCATTAGTGCCGCATTCTTAAGCCCATAGATAAGCCAATGATTTAGTGAAAAATCATTAGAGCTCTTTTTTGTAGAGCGTTAAGTTTACAATAAATATGGCGCGATTAGTAACTTTTGATTTATTTGTCGCTGAGTTATGGAATTCTAAAGAACAAATTAAATTTTTCCCACGTTATTTCCATAAGAAACTTAAGTTGGAAAGCAGACTATCTTAAAGTTAACATTAGGAGTTCAATTTTTCAAGGATTTTTTTTTTATCAATTTGAATGTATTCCAGCCCCTGGGAGCAAAGAATTTTGAAAACACCTCTATTAAGGACCACCCTAAAAACATATTAAATCATTTTTAATTTTTTACAAAATTTTTCATAATTTCCGGCCCAACCAATTTTAGTAAATTACCAAAAAGCGAAATAAAGTCTTATTGGAGTTATATTATGTAAATTTTTATCGTTTGTGAAAATAAAATTTTATTAAAAACTTTTAAATGATAGTTATAAAAGTTATTTTTTTGTTAATAGTTGTTTTTTGCTAAGCAAACGAGGTGAGAAATTACAGCCACGAGTTTATCATTTATAATTTCATAATTTATCATTTTTTCAATGGAAAGTTTTATTACTTTTGCAGGTTTTTAAGAGTTAAGGATGAAAAAGGAATACGTTTTAATGCAGAATAATTTGGATTAACTTAGATATTAAAGCAATTGAAGCAATATCCGCTCCCCCATGTCCATGTCAGAATATTGAAGTTAAATTTTCGTCAAGTTTGTGCCAAACAAAATTATAAAAATATTTCGTTTATTATTTAATTGTGCTATTTTACCATACTGTGAACAATGTTATTATTTACCATTTTTGAAGTTTATCATTTAAAAAAATTATAATACGTGTTCTTGTTTTTTTAAACAAAAAAAATAAATATTTTAAGTATATTTATATTAGATTTTTTAGCTTTTTATTAAAACAGTTTATACTGTACTAAACCCGGCGGACGTTGTCCTGTCAGTCAATACTATAATGGCTGTAAATTAATAAGTTGAATTTAAAAATATATTATTGAAATATTAAAACCCTTCCTTTAGCAACTCGCAGCATCCCTTGCTGTACCTACTATAACTTACCTTCAAGGTATATATTTTTCAATTTATCATGTCCCATGATTATGACGTCACAAATCGAAAGTTGACATATGGGAGTTAGTAAACATGAAATAGTAGACCATGAAGAGAATTCACCAATTGGATCCTTGAGCAACCTGCTGATTGTGCAAATAAAATCATTTTCAGTAATGAGGCCATTTTCACTTCGATGGCTTCGTGAATGGGCAAAATTGTCGAATTTGGTGTTTAGAAAATCTACGAATGATTCATCCATTTACTTTCTGATTCATCAGAAAGTAATGTATCCTCAACGGGTCACTGTATGGTGTGCATTATAGTCTGGAGGAATAATTGGACCGTTTTTCTTCGAAACCGAAGAAGGTAATGCAGTAACGGTGAATGGTCAACGTTATCGTGATTTGATAACAGTTTCTTGTACCTCATTTGGAAGCTATTGATCTTGACGAAATGTGGTTTCAGCAGGACGGTGCCACAAACCATATCGCCCGTAAAACATTGACGATCTTGCACGAATTTGCTCCTGGTCGTTTTTCCCGATTTCAAAACCAAAATTGGCCTCGTTGCTCTTGCGATTTAAAGTCTTTAGATTTCTGGCTGTGGGATTATCTGAAGTTACAAGTTTTTGCCCATAAGCCTGTAACTATCGAAACATTGAAAGCCAAAGTTAGACGCTATATCATTGAAATACCACCACCTGTATTCAATAACGTAATTGAAAATTTTGTCAAAAGAGTATGCAAATGCCAGCAAAGTCGTGGCGACCAATTAAAAAAAATTGTTTCATACATAATTCCCCAATGTATATTTTCTAAATCAATAAATATTTTAATACTTTGCTACAGAAAACTATGTTTTATTGAACACTGAAATCCTGCGCTTTTATTGAAACACCTTTTATATCACCAAAAATCACTAGACAATCATAGCAATGAGTATTGGCAGCTAGTGGCTATCGTATTGACCGTTGAAAAAGCCGTTTTTTGCGGTCACATTTCTGATGCAAGAAATTGATTAAAACAATCATTGAAATCGGTTGTATATCGTAACAAAGTTTGAACTAAATCGACCACTTTTTGAGTTTTTGAAGCGTACACAAACCAACATAACATTTTTATATATATAGAAGAAGTACGTTTGGAAGCAAAAATAATCGTAAACACAATAATAAAAGCTCATTATGTTTCAATTTTTTGAAAGATGTTTCATTGATGCATTTCCAGAGTGACCCGCAAGGTTATTTGGGTTCACCAACCCTGAGGTATAGAGTATACTGTATACCTATCGTGAATTATATTATCCGCAAATCAATCACCTATGCACAAATAAACATTAAATACCGTCAAGATCGATAAAGTCGACTTTAAGTTGGATTGTAATATAAAGCAGACAAACAAAAGTTTCAAAAATACTCATATTTTAGTTGGGTATATTATCTTGAAATAAGTATGTCTATATAGAAATTAAGTCTTCATTTCAAAAGTACAGAGTCTAGATTTTTGTATATTAGTAGCAATCCCAGTCAATATCTCTATTCCCGAATAAACCTATCGCCAAAAACCATTACCCTTGTACACTGCTCGACACTACCACGAATTTAAATAAATTTATAGAGTGTTCGATAATCAATTGTCAAATTTTCGAGAATATTCCATTACTCATGCTTATAAGGAAATCAACGCATGAGTCCCTTGTCTAAATTATTTCAACTTTAAGATTAACAATTTTTTTTTGATCTCTGTCAAAGGACAGTAGATGAGCTACACATAGGCAATGCAGAATTTATGGCAAATGGACACTAACTCGTTGATAGGTGGAACCAATTATAACGAAGGATTTCTTATCAGGAAAGTCATTTCCGTGAAGAAATGATAACTTGAAGTGCGGTGTCTTAGAAAGTTTGCTGAAGGAGTGTAACTACAATGAAACAAGTTTAAAGCAAATTATTACAGAACTATGCATTTATTATGTAAGGAACGGTGGTTAGTGCCGATGGTGACCTAACACTTATCCAATATGGCACGTTAGCAGATTTATTGCATTCTTTTGCAGCCATTGCATCCATCTGCAGCTAATATCTGGGAACCAACGAGATGAGATTCCTCATTTGTTGAAACAACGTCATATCTAAAAAATTGCAATTTTGTATTTTTTGGTACGAAAATACTTATAAATGAAATATTGTTATCTTATATTACTACACCTCTTAGTAATCTAAAGTAATTGCTATAGACCACTTTTTTAATTTTATTTAAAGACGCTCAATTGCACGGTTATTTGCGTCTGTTTTCCTTGCTACATTGGGGTCATAATTGTCTTTCATTTATTATTGTCACTTATTATTAGAACACTTTTAATATAACGGTTATATATTTTTTAAGGTTTTCGCGGTCGATCTTATTCAAAATATAATTCTTTAGAGAAAAGGTAGTGGCTTTCGGATCCAAAACCGTGTTATAATTATTGCTCCGAAACTGTTTCGGAGCAAGAATGACCTGAAGATGCGAAACGTTGGCGATATAGTCAATTAATAATACGGCTTTGGATCCGAAAGCCACTACCTTTTCTCTAAAAAGTTGTCTTTTGAATAAGATCGACCGTGAAAGCCTTCAATTTCAAATATATAAACTTTATATTAAAAGTGCTCTAATAATAAGTGGCAATAATAAATGAAAGACAATTATGACCCCAATGTAGCAAGGACAACAGACACAAATAAACGTGCAGTCTTTAAATGAAATTAATAAAAGTGCTCTATAGCAATTACTTTAGATTACTCAAAAGTGTCTTTATATGAAATAAAAATGTTTCATTTATAAGTATTTTCGGAATAATAAAAAAAAATGCACTTCTTTTTAGATTTTTTTCTTTTTAATATTAGCTACGAATAATATAAAAAAATTAAAAAAAGTTACAAAACAAAATTCCTTTTTACCTAATCTGTTAAAGTACTCAAAATAGAAAGTACTCTTTCTTATATCTTAAAAATATAATTTCATCTAAACTTAGATCAGTTTTCTTTCGAACTGAAATATAATATTAAACAAAATTTTAATGAAGTGATAGTTATCAGTATTCAAAATTGAGGAATCAAATAAAAAGTGAAACATTTTTTTTAACATTTTTATCTCACGAATTCAGTTTTGATTTTGGTCGTAGTTTCGGCTTGACGACAGCCGAAACCAAAACTAAGCCGAAACTCGTTTTTTGGCCGAAACTAGGCTGAAACTGAAACCGAAAGTTCGGTCGGATACTAATTGTTAGTATAACGATATTTTACGAAAATAAAATTAAATTAATAAAAAAATCACTAATTAAATTAAAGATAAAGTAGAAATTGAAATTTAGCCAGATAGTAACTAAAAAGGATATGAGCCCTTTTTTTTAATTTATAAATTTTTCAAAAAACAAGATATTTTTTTTCAAACAGCCTAATTAAAATATTCATGATAAATAACAATTAAGTAAATAATAAATAAAATAATTTCTTCCTGTGAAAAAAATGTTTCCAGTTCCATTTTTTCCTAGCCAGACTCAAGCCTGCCATCACTATGATCAAGAATAGATATGTAAGCTAGTATGGATTTTAAGTTAGCTTCCTCAACGAGTAGTTGGTCAACTTCCTGTGGTCAGTATTTACTAAAAACTGATGGATTGGAACTCATCATTACTAAGTCAACTCGAAGGATTTTTTAATTTCTTTGTGGATTGATTTAGTGAGGATTTTGATATATAGAAAAAATAAAATCAGTCTACAAGGAAAAAATGACGTTCTTAAAGACCAAGTCGAGATCATAGAATGTGAAAAACCGTCCTCTATTCCGGAAACGAGACCAGAGGTTAATGCTTCGGAAGAAGAAGCCAATGCTTGGATGCAATGCATGGAGCCAATGCTTTCACTTGCCTTCGACGAAAAATCCACATGAACAATTTACGAAAAGAAAATTTATAGAATTTTGTAGTAACTGCACAAAACAAAAAAAAAATATACACATATGAATTAAAGAATTAATTATAAATATTTAGTCTACTGGTAAGCTACAAGATCTTTATTAATTAACTCAAAATCAAGCATTGGTCACAAAAGTTTTTTCGTAAGCCAAACGTCCAAAAAAATAAATTGAAATTGTTAACAAAAGCAAACAATATCAAAAAGTTTACTTTGTTAAATGTTGTAACAAGGCAACTAACCTTTCTTTATATTGTAACTAGTTGCCTATCCGCAGAATCGAACGGTTGTTTTTAGACCCTATTTCCAGGGAAAAGTTCTAAAGTTATCACCCAGTCCTGTTGGAAACGGTCGGGTTGGATGGTTGACAATTTTTGGAAAACAGAGAGAATGAAGAAGAGAGCGAAGAGAGAACCTGAAGAGGCGGTTAGAGGATTTGGACATTCTGGTTCCGTCTACGAGACCTGAATTATGTATTTTATTGTTCAACATATATTGTTATACATTTTTATGTATCACATATCATTCTATTTTGGGCGCTGTTTTTTGTTGTTTTGTATATAATAATTTTATCGTCAAATTGTCTTTTTTGGTATCACTAAGATTAAATTTGAATTTAAAAATTATTGCACCGTAAAACACGGTTGTCTCTCACAGGTAATTCCTTTTATTCTTTTGGGTTCAACTGGTTCAATTTTATGGGGAAGAGAATCTTAGACTTAATAATAGTGTCCGACCGAACTTTCGGTTTTGGTTTCGGCTTAGTTTCGATAAAAAAAAGAGTTTAAGCTTAGTTTCGGTTTCGGCTGTCGTCAAGCCGAAACTGAATTCATGAAATAAAAATGTAAAAAAATTATTGTTTTTCACTTATTATTTGATTCTTCAATTATGAATATTGATAACTATCAGTTCATTAAGATTTTGTTTAATATTATCTTTTATATTTTTTTTTTCAGTTCGAAAGAAAACTGATCAAAGTTTAGAAGAAATTATTCTGTTTTAAAGATATAATAAAGAGGAATTTCTATTTTGTGTACCTAAACATATTAGGTAAATAGTAATTTTGTTTTGTAACTTTTTTTTATTACTTTAATATCTTATGTTAATGATTAGCTCAAATATGAGGGACTAATAATGATTAATGAATACCTATAGGCCTTAAAAGTAAAACACCAATAGTGATGAACTTTTTATTCTACGAAAATATGACCTTATATGGAAGTTTCAATTTCGGTTTTAGTTTCGGCCGAAACTGAGACTGATGCCGAAAATCGGATTTGGTTTCGACCGTAAAAAATAGTTTCGGTCGGACACTACTTAATAGTTTTGACGTAGCAACCTCGAACTATCCTTTCCATGTGATGAGAGTTGGTCATTTCTACTTAATGTTTAAGCGTTAATTTCCAAAGTATCCAATGGAATTCGATCGGTAATAGATTATAAAATCGAACCGTCATTACCAAAAAAATAACATTCACTAATGAAATTAAATTAAATTCAAGCAGAACAAAAAAACATAACTTCAAAGTAATTTACACTATTTTTATTTAATAATGAGTATACAAGTTGAGACCCACGTCTTCGTTTGTGTGAGGTATGTTTCGAAAGTATTTTATTTTTAGCTTTGCTGTTTATCGTGATAAAAGGATATTTTTATTCATATCTCATAAAAACACGATTTTAATACCTTTAAAAAGACATATCTAATAAATTGTTGCTTTTAATAAAAAATCGTTGATAACATTCAATTAATTTTTGAAAAATTTCTAACGAAATTCCTACACGATTATGTAAATTTATATTGTTTTTTATAATCAGTATGGAGCGTAGTGTATACCTACCGTGAATCAAATCATTCACAAATTAATCTGCTTGCATAAATTAAAAATACCATCATTATCGATTAAGTTGTTCTGAAGCTGAATATTGATTTTTGATATTTTTATAGCGCCTAAATTTTTGTATAATAGTAAAAGCCTCCGGATTCCCAGTCACAGTCTCTATTTCCGAATGAACTTATTCCCCAAAACCTTTACCCTCTTGCACTGCTCGATATTACCACGAATATGAAATTGGAACAATTGTACGAAATCCAATTCTTCCATAATCACGGTTATATAATCATATAAAACGAAAAACCATGATTACAAATCAAACAATATTTAACCATAGTATATATGGTACCATATGGCAACCATAGTACATATGGGTACATAAATTTATTTGCAATCATTTATTTACCAATTGCTTTTAATACCGGAAAAAAGTTAGTGCAAAACATTTTATTTTTTAATTGAAATATATGACAAAATATGGGTCTCTAAACGTTCCAGCGGAATTCATAATTGCTCCAGGTCAGCAATCATTAGTACAAATAAACTTTAAATTTTGAAACAAAAATTGATCGTTGAAAAATAAGTTATATAATATTTGCCTGATAAAAAAAATTAGGTAAATTACGAAAACCCCGTTTCACCCTTTTTAAATTAAGTAAATGTGTAAAGACTAGGCAAAGGGTAGAAAATATTTATCAAAACAGAAACAGTAGTAAATAACAATAAAAAAATCAAAATCATCAAAACTATTATGGGTAGTAGGTCGCAAAGTTGTAAATGGAAACTAGAGGGTCGACAATGTAACTAAAAAGAACCATATTTAAACCTTCATTCTTCAATTCAACGTCTGAAAAATGATCAATTTATGTACAAAAAAATAAAGAGTATACCAAAAAAAAAAAAAAAGAAACCAATTCATCAAACTACTCATAATATAATAACACACCGTATAATGACTGAAAGTGTATGGTTCATTCCAAACTAAAGCACAGAAAAAAAATATCAAAATAAGATCGGGACATTGTAGCCAGAGTTCTCAAAGATACTTTGGCAAAGTATCTAAGTACTAAACATTTTATTTTTTTAAAAAGTATCTGGAGCTCCTTTAGGTATCTAGTAACTCTTAAAAGGAGCTTAAATACTTATCTAAAGTTACGTTATAAGGTACTTAAAATGATACTTTTTTAATTGCTTTGTACACTATGTAGGTATGTATTAAGTTTCGTAACGTATTAGGTAAAGTTGTTAAGTAATTAGAAAACGTATTTCTTATCTTTATTTACTTAGACAAAAAGGAAAGTATACTTGTTTAATCCCTTGTAAATGCAACACATATAAAAAAAAACGATAGAAGATTAATGTAAGAGGTTTAAAGTGAATAAAATAACTACCTAGCTCTACTCTTTTGATATCTTGGCAGCTAAGTCACTTTTTGGTATCTTAAATACTTTTTAAGTTACAAGATACAATTTCTTTTGAAATCGTTATTTTCGATACATATGCGTAAAGTGCGGTTTTCTAGTAGGATGAAATTGATGCACGAGCTGAAGGGACTGATCGTACACAACGAAATCGAGTGCACTGTGTACCCCCACGAGGCCGCCAGGCGAGTGGGGTAGGCACATGAGATCAAGTTGTGTATAATCAGTTCCTTCAGCTCGTGCATCAATTTCATCCTACTAGGTACCTCACTTTAAGCATAAGTATCGAACAAAATTTTTTGTAACGACTGCTTCTAAAATTCAACAGAATCAGATTGAGAAATTAATTATTGTTATTTATATATGAAAAATTTCACCTCTATAGTAAGAATAATTTATAGAAAAATTATGAATAAAAACAACATTTTAGTTTAAACTACAGTCTAAATAGTTACCTATATTAATTATTTCTTATCAAAGTTTATTAAGGTATCAATTTATTTTACTTTTGTGCACTGTTATTTACTTTTGCGCACGATTTCTCTACTTTCGCGTACACTTGCCACCACGATGAGAAAACGGCTCTTTACCCCCGCCACACAACGCACGAAAGTTTAACTTTAGAAGCAGTCGTTACAAAAAGTATCTAAGATAATAGTTACTTTTTGATAAAGAATATATTTAGATATTAGTTACTTAGTTACTTTAAAGATACTTTAAGATACAAGGATACTTTAAAGTAACTAAGATATTTTTTTGTAACCATTCTGATTGTGGCACACACAAATAGCTACATTATTCTTATATAGAAAGGTGGCCACTTATCTATGTGCTGAAGTATCCAATGATGAAAAACAAACAAATATTCTGTTTAAAAAAAGTACTGAAGAAAACAGGAACATTCCCAGTAGCTATCCAGTTCCTGATTAATAGCGACCTGAGGAGCAAATTGGCCAAAAGAAAAATACATTTTTTGGGAGGTAAACAGCTAAAAATAAAGAAGGATTTAGAATTATCTACATATGTCTATTATTTCTCGATTATGGTTTTTTTAACTCTAGATCACTAAAGACATTAGTAGTTATAAAGCGACGGTAAATAACAATTCAAAAAAACAAAATCTTTTCATCTACAAACATTTTCTTAATACATATTAGCAACCATTACAATAGTATAATAAAACTAAAGGACCCAGAGAACTTTGTATCATCTTAAATTGATTTACGAAAATTGATTTAACGATATCAATAATTGACCGTATTTTTATTTATTAATATGGATCGAATTTAAATAAATTAGTATACTTAAGCTTAATCAAAACAAAAATGCGTTTTTTAAATATAAAATTTATTTTACATATTTATGTTAAAACTCATATATTTACAAAAATGTTCATGTATAAATTCATGTATAAGTGTGAAGTAACATTTTTGTAAATATATGAGTTTTAACATAAATATGTAAAATAAATTTTATATTTAAAAAACGCATTTTTGTTTTGATTAAGCTTAAGTATACTAATTTATTTAAATTCGATCCATATTAATAAATAAAAATACGGTCAATTATTGATATCGTTAAATCAATTTTCGTAAATCAATTTAAGATGATACAAAGTTCTCTGGGTCCTTTAGTTTTATTATACTATTGTAATGGTTGCTAATATGTATTAAGAAAATGTTTGTAGATGAAAAGATTTTGTTTTTTTGAATTGTTATTTACCGTCGCTTTATAACTACTAATGTCTTTAGCGATCTAGAGTTAAAAAAACCATAATCGAGAAATAATAGTTTGCTCGATAGGCAGATCGAATCCGACACCTACCGGTTTTGAAACGGTCGCCTTGGTCACTCGGCCATCTGTATGCTAGATTTATTTCTCTATAATTAAATTTTAGTATAACGTTAATTTTGTGTATAATTGGCAAAAAATGCCTATTTTTTCCAAATTATTAAATGAAACCTTCTGATTTAATTGGATCCTTTACAAAATTTGGCAAAAAATAATATCAAATAAATATTAAATGTATATAGGTATTGTAAGAATAGAGTTAAGCGTAAGGAACTTAGTTCCTTATTGAATTATCCTATTGAATTTTGAGAAACTAAAAATGTTCTAAATAGGAACAGATTATAAAAGTTAAATAACTCCAAAATATGATAAATTATTGTTTAACAGATTCATTGAAATATTAAATTTATTGCCTATCTTTTTAGCAATGAACTAAAACAACGATAACTTCATATGATATAATCTTTCAATTAATTAGTTTTTAACACGTTTTTCTTTATTTTATATCACGTTAATATTGTCAATGTAGAAATTTTTTTCTTTGCATTTTCTCTTATCAATTAAAGGTTGTTTTGTAGCAAATTATATCTGTCGTAGACCTTGTTTCTGAAGAAAATTTTATATAATTTTCCACGTTCGTATGCCGAATATACATCATATAAATACGCGTTAAAATTCATTTAACTTTGCAAACTTTGCATTTATCTTTTCTTCTCTGTACACTTTTATTATGTCAAAATAAAATTTGAAATTATAAATAAAAAATGCAAATTCATTTTGCAGTTTTATTGTTACAATTGTTCGTTCCAATTCAAGGACTTAGTGTTAAATTAAGTAGGTACCTGTCTGTCAAAGTTATTGGCATGAAATTTAGAAATATGGTGTTTATTATGCTTTTTTTTAGAGATCGTAAACCAAACAAGAATTAGTGAGTTTTATCCTGAGTCTAAACGATTTGGAACTCGTCAATCACCGATTAACATTGTTGAGGGAGAGTACGTAGCACCTAGAAATTTTCCTGATTTGAATTTTCATAATTACAACGAACTTCCAGAAAAGGTGCATTTGATTAATAGAGGGCATACACGTACGTATTTTTAATGATTTTATATAGTTGAATTATTTTTCGCACATTTATATTTTCCTCAATTGTTGCATTCGTTTCTGAATCTAATTCCAAAAGTTTAAAATTTCATACTCCAAAAAGTAAAAACCATTTTTTTATTAATTGATAGATTAGGTCGCAAACAGGGATTGCAATCCCGCGAGATTTTTGCTGGATTGACTTCGTAGCACCGGGATCCTGCAGAACCTACATTTAGCTGGATCCCGCTGGATCGCGGGATCCTACTTTGATGGATTGCAATCCCTAGTCCCAAATTTGATTTCAATCAAAAAATCCATCACCGTGGGGTCCATTCGTTGGGGTATTTTTTTCCAAAAAAAAAAAAAACTTTTTCATTATAAATTTTGAACCGTGTTAGATACAAATACAATAGTCATTATCAAAATGAAAGGTGAGGAAATTTCCTACAAATAAGGATCTTTAATAATTTTCTGTACGGGCCATAGTTAACGCAAAATGACGGTTGAAAACATACGGAAATTTACATTTTCAAAAACCGTGATTCGTTATTGTTCCGATATTTCCAAAATTTATTAGCATTTTAGGGAAAATCGGGAACCAAATGATTAATTGATTTGTGAGCTATATTTTCTTATCCCGAAATGTTCCAAAAAGTAGTCGATATTTAGTAATTTTTCGTTTGAAATATAGAAAAGCTTAACTCTTATTTAAGAAAATATCAAAAATTAGCTACAAAATGTAACATACATTCTTAGACATTGAATTTTTAATCATAAAACTTATGAAGATCAACTAGATATCAGGTAATTTTTGGTTGAGGCTATTAAAATTGAATTTTCTCAGTAAGTATAGTATAAGTATAGTGTAGTGATCTTCTTTTTAAATACTTAAAGGTTTTCTTTTTAAATACTTTTTATCTTATTTATCTTATTTGGTAGGGATTGAATCCGTAGGATACCTAGCTTACATTAATTCAACTTGACA
This sequence comes from Sisyra terminalis, assembly GCA_958496175.1. Taxonomy (NCBI): domain Eukaryota; kingdom Metazoa; phylum Arthropoda; class Insecta; order Neuroptera; family Sisyridae; genus Sisyra; species Sisyra terminalis. The sequence continues at coordinate 26,770,966 of OY292279.1, forward strand.
AAATTTAAAAATATTAAAATATTTACATTCCTTTGACCATCATCTTGAAGAAACAATGGTAGTAAAAATCTTAACAACTATATACAAAAAAAAAGACATAAAATCTAAAATCATACACCAGCTTGACTAGAATTGGTAAAAATTTATAAAAATACTAATTATAAAATTACAAAAATACATAATGTACCCTCATTTTAGTCTTTTGTGGGAGGATTCATTTAGTGTTTCCAAGGTCTACTTATTTGGGTGTTTTTCCATCCATCTTACGTATCGAATTGTGTTCCTTAATGAATTGAACTACATCCTCGACGTTACACTTTCGACTCTACTTTTTATTGCCTACCCTTTTGTCTTATAAATCAAAAATCCTCAAAAAAACATCTAGATCAGTGATGGCGAACCTATGGTCCGTGGGTCCGACATTGACTCACGTAAGCATTTTAACTGACCCACAATGACTAGGCAACCGTTTGTTTGTAATGTTTGTTAAAAGAAACTTCCACAGTACATTTATTACCTCTTATTTGTTTCACCCTGTGAAGCATTAATTGACGCCATGTACAATAGTGACCCAATAGTTGCCATCCCTGATCTAGATCTTCTTTCTTCTCATTAAGCTTGGTCGCTCCCCCTTTAAGTAATTTTATGGGTCGATGAGCACACAGCAGAACACCAGATGTAATACACACACATAAATATATACACAGATGTATGTATATATATATATTATGCACATCATACTATGCACACATACCTACATATAAATCTTAGACATGTAAAAATATGAAATAATAATTTAATTTTTAAATTTATTTTAGTTGAATTAAAAGCAGAATGGCCAAAGGAAAAACATCCAGGCATATCCGGGGGTCCTTTACCCAGTCGATATAATTTTGATGGATTACACTTTCATTGGGGTTCCGATAATTTTTGTGGAAGTGAACATTTATTGGAAGAAAAAAGTTTTCCAATGGAAATGCATGTGGTGCACAAAATATCGGGTTTGGACCGAAACCAAACTAATTCCACTTCAAACAGCATCTTAGTAGTTAGCTATTTTATGGTAAATGAATATCTAATTAAACGCAGGAAAAGCGTTGATAAATAGCGTGTTATTATGCTAAGAATAATTTGCGCCTTTTGACATATTAAGTGATTGTGGATTTTAGGAAAGGTTTAAGGAAAGGAAAATTGAAAATTTTTTTTGATCATATAATTTGGAATTGTACGCTTTTAAATTATGGAAGTCGACAAACTTTTAACGTAACTCAACATTTTCCAGATGGTGACCTGACCCTTACCCGCTAGAAAATTCCTTACACGAAATTTGCCCACAGAAAGTTGCTCACTAGCGTTAGTGCTCATACGAAAATTGCCCACATAGAAATTTACTCACATAGAAAATTCCTTACACAGAAATTAATGCACAACGAAGGCGCCCGCAGAAAATTTTCATGGGGGGGGGGCAAAATATTTTTTGTAATGTTTTAATGCAGTTTAAACTTACTGTAGTGTATTTGTATGGCGAACGCAGAACTAACGGACAGGGCACTGTAGTAATGAAGGGCATATTGTAGCAATAATTTTTTGTGGAACGCATCCATAGTGATTTAAAATAAAAGTAACATTATTTGACTATTTCCCATCATTTCAAGAGGAGGCAAGTGCCCCCCGCCACCGGTGGGTGCCCATGCCATAATCTATCCGCACATGGAAATTAACTCAGAGGAAAAAAAATAAAATGAATATTATTATTATTAGTAATAATATAACGAATAAGTACGAGTAAATATAACGATATTGAATGATATTAAAATTGAATCAATACAAAAATCATGAATTAAATTAACGACAAAGTAGAAATTGAAGCATTGCCAGATATTGACGTTACTAAAAAGGGCATGGACTCTTATTTCTTTTTAAATATACAACTTTTCAAAAACAAAGATATATATTTTATAAATAGACTAGTAGAGTATCGCAGTACTAATAATAAAAATTCATTTAATAAGTTGTTAATTAAATAATTTAATATAAATATTAAAAATAAATATTTTTCTTATGGGTTAATATCCATGTGAGGATATATCATTGTGCATTAATTTCTGTGTGTGGAATTTTCTATGTGAGTAAATTTCTATATGGGCAACTTTTGTATGATCAATAATGCTAGTGTGCAACTTTTTGTGGGCAACTTTCTAATGAGCAACTATCATAGAACCTTTCCTCATATAGATATCTATCAAATTATAAATTTTAATTCACTCTGGTCGAGATCCGTATAGTTATAAAGATAGTCAGAATTTTAATTAGAATATTTGGCGTCATATTAACGATATTTAGCCGTTAGGATATTGTGGGTTTCGGTATTGATGTAGGAATTTATTTTCAAGCATTTGTTTTCAATTCATTATGCATAAATACAAAGAATGGATTAAAAATGATTAAAAACAGTCAAACATATAAGTATATGGAAATTGATTTCTGCATTTTTGCAAAGGATAATTGCCTGCAGTATCAATAAGTACTATTCGTTCTGTAAGGCTATACTGTAGGTACCAATACACTCTTTATGGACACTTTAAACTTTATCAAAAAAGTAACTAAATATAACCAAGCATATTTAAATTTTTATGTTATTCATAACTAATTATAAAAATTAATATTAGGTGCATTTCATTCAAATCATCCCCTTATTTCAGCACAAACAATTTATTTCAAATTAGAAATTATAATAATATGTTAGTGATTATGTCAAATATTAGGGATTAAATAATTAATGAATACTTATAGAACTTAAAAGTAGAGACTGTCTAATTATGATCAACTTTTTTTCTACGAATACATGACCGTATTATACATGGAATTTTACTGAGGCTGATGTTGAAATTTGGTTTTGGTTTCGGCCGTAAAAACTAGTTTTAGTCAGACACTAAATAATTGTAATCTTATTTTTCCGCCAACTGACTGTTTTATTCTATTTAATCCATTTGTTTTTCTTTTTTTTCTCTATCATCGAAATTAAGTCCAGTAGCAGGCTCTTCTTGTCGCCTTATTAAATAATCGGTAACTAGTTTTGGTAATTTGTAAAATCTTTGTAAATTTTATTGTATTACGCGTAAAGACAATGTGGATGGTATACAGGCGTCTGATCCTAGAGATTTGTGCGATACGTGCCCCAAAAATGTCTGTTTAAAAAAAAAAAAAAATCCTAATCGCGAAAGATGGGTATCGCGTTAACATTCCATCAGATTAGCACCCTTGTATAATCACAGAGAGGTAGAATAAAGGACTCATGTTTAACTTGTTTTGACCTCATTATTACTTCCGGTGATCCTATCTCTTTCCAACTATCATTTTACTTCAACGAAGTCGGTCAAAATAGTCGTAGACAGAGGACAGCAGTAAAGAGATGTATATTCCATGCTACGCACCATTCCTGGATCAATTTTGGTAGACAAAGATAGAATCTCCGAAATTTGAATTGATTTTTTGAGCCATGAAGAAAGCATTGGTTATATACAACATGAGCACTCTATGCCAGCGATGGCGAGTCTATGACCTGTGGGTCAGACACTGACCCACGAAAGATTTTTTAACTGACCCACTACAGCTAGGCAACCTTTTCTTTGTTATGTTTGTAGAAAGCATGAAGAAATTTCCATAGCACTTTTACCGCCCCTCTCTTCTTCACCTCGTGAAGTGCTAGTGGGTGCCATGCACATTGATGACCCACGAACTAGTACTAAAAAACATTAGCAAAATTTGGCCCACGCCTCAAAAAGGGTCACCATTCTTGCTCTATACTACCCTTATGTGAGTACAACGCCCAATGTGTATGGTTTCAATTTTCCTCATATTGACACGCTGGTCCTGCCGAAAATGGAAACTATTCAAACTAACATTTTAAGTATGATTTTTTTTTAGATACTTGAGTTTTTTTCATTTTTTGGTCCAATTACTAACCACATTGATGCGGTATTAAAACCCAATACGTCTATTGAAATTAATCCATTTCCTTTGCGAAAAATTTTGCCAGTTTTTCAAGTTTACTTTACGTATCCTGGATCGTTAACAACTCCACCATATTCGGAGAATGTGGTTTGGATTATTTCGAAAATTAAACTTCTTATAACTGCTGAAGAAGTATTTCTAACAACTAAAGCTGTTAAATAAAATTTATTCAAAAAACACCTTTTTGCAGATTGAAAACTTTCGTAGACTTTTGTCTCACCATCATAAACCTATACTGAGTAATTATCGAAATACTCAAGATTTGTTTGATCGTCCAATTTATACAGTTATGCATGGTCGATTATTATTGCCATAAATTTACACTTTAAGAAGTCAATAAAAATGTAAAGTTTCCAAAAAAGTATTTGTAGTTTATTTTATTTTTTACCCAATCTTATTTAGTCCTTTTTTCTATTTTCCATTTTTTAGGTTTTTATTATATATCTGAAATATGTTCACTGAATATGTGTAAAAGTTTCAGCTTAAGTACCTACTCAAGTGGAATGCATTGACTATTTTACATACCTGCATCTCCCAGCAATAGTGATGCAATTATTTTGAATATCGCAAACGGTAAACGCTGTACATGGAGAAAAATCATAGCAGAAATTACAAAACTAACATTGTAATTTATATTAGTGATTATCAAAGTGTTTGATCTGATCCAATTTTTTTTGATTTTTACAATGTCACGTTGTAAATTTTATATAAAAAGATTCTTACTTTAAGCAGCCCATATTCTTTTATACAATTTATCAAAAATTACGATGTTGAAATAAGCAAACATAGTCAGTAAAGTATATTTATTTTTATTCGACAATTATTTATTTTTGAAATTATTCTTCTTTAGCGGCGTTATGAAAAAATATTGAAACCGAATTAAAATAAAATGATTCTGTAAGGCTACAGTAGAAAATTGCTCCTAAAGGGTTTACGGAAAAGAACGGTTCAAGCGGGCGAAACCTCGCCGATTTTTGGGAGCGATATGCATAGTAGTAAAACAACTAAAACGACTAAAACACTCTATCGGATTTATCGCATCGATCAAGTCGATCCAGCACCCGCATATGTTGCTAAGGGAAGGGTTTTTTAATGTTTCATGAACATATTTTTAAAATCAAGTTATTTATTTACAGCCATTATAATAAAGATTGGCAAGACAATGTCTGCCAAGTTCAGCTAGTTGTATATAACATTGGAGAAAATTTTTCGACTTCATTTATAGTTTTTTGGTAAAAAAAAACTACCAGTTAGATTTATGAGGAAAAGAACAACTCTGACGATTAAGACTGTATTTTTTAATTAAAGAGAGAAAAATATAAAGCCTAGTTTCTTAACCGATGGTTCACGGACCATTGCTGGTCCATGGACATTTTTGGATGGTCCGCGAAGATTTTTGGAGGAGCCGGGAAAATTGTCTTAAATTTTTTTAAGTAATTAAATTAACTTCACATCTGTTTTGTATTCGCTCATAAATACGATTTCCAAATAGTCCCATACATTTGTATGATCTTATCCTCGAAAATGGTGCATTTATATGCAGTCGCTAGTCGCTGGTTTCTAGCGAAAAATGTAGTCCCATGACCAAAATGACCAGACATGGTTTTCTCTATACATTTCCAAAAAGAGTTCATTGTCGGTTCATTTATATTTCATAAGCCGAATATTTGCAAATAAGTATTTAATACTTATTACTTGCAATTATATACACATACCTGTACAATAAAATCGTTATACTGGTACATTGATATTTGATAGAGAGCCTTATTTGTCGCTCAAATTTTGGTCCATATGCTACACTTTACTCACGTGACCGCATTTTTCGCTAGAAACCAGCGACTAGCGACTGATCGACTAAGCGAATTAAAACTCGAACTAAATGAAATTAAATGAATTAAAAGCGAATTAAATTATATAAAAACTTATTATTTCCTTCCTATATTGATAGATTTTTTTTTTTGGAATTTTGGGTGTTCCGCGGATATAAATAGGATGAGAAACTATGATATAGAGCCTGGCAAACGCTCGTGCTTGTAAAATTTTCTGACTTATCCAGTTCGTATCCAAGATTTATTAAAACCTTTACTTTGATGGATTTCCGAAATTCACTTGTAATTGCAAATTTAATGGTGTATTATATTTAAACTCAATTTCCTTGGTTATCCTTGAAATGGGATTAAATCTCAGTGGATAACATACTGCAGTTGGCCATAAGAGTTCTAAAAAAAAGAACAAAATTTTTATTTTTTCAAAAACAATACCGAATGAAAATTGTATTTATGCCTGTCAAATATTAAAATTGTCAAGTTTTTATATGTTACACCCAAATTATTCCAACGTAGATTACCAGGGCTCAAATGAATGAAAAATGTGTTTCTTCCTAGAATATAATATTCCAGAAATTTTCGTGATTAGTGGAACGTTGGTTTTACTAGTGATTTTGTTAGCAGAAGCATTCGAATGGACCACATTTTTTGGCCCAGTGGAAACAGGAGAGAAAAATTCTCTTGCTTATGGCTATGGCGATTCTAATGGTAATGATTTTTGGACAAACACGATGAAAAGAATTAGTATAATAAAATTCAATTTAGGTCCGCATTGTTGGAAAGAATATTTTCCAAATAGTTGCGGTGATTTGCAGTCTCCCATTAATTTGGTTACAAGAACAGCCCTCGTTATCAACCCTTGTGCATCTTTGAAATGGTCATCGACATATTTAGAGTCCCCTGATTATTTACAGCTTTGCAATGACGGAAATTGCGGTAAATCAGTTTAATATTTCCGGGAGTTTCAATTTGCAGGCTAGTAACTCTTGTATGAATCATTTTAGTGATTTTATTGCCTCGATGGTGTGATTGTGCCTTACCAACAATTGCCGGAGGACCTTTAGACCATACATACGAACTAGATAATCTCAAATTTCGATGGGGTCCTACAGATTACGAAGGATCAGAACATACAATCGATCATGAAAGATTCGCAATGGAATTACAAGTTTTTTACGTTTCGGCAGATCAAGGGTCTTTTTGTGAAGGTGGTTGTGACAAATCGGACGTAGTGATTGTTAGCTATTTATTTAAGGTATTTTAAATTTCCAACTAAAAGTCTAATAAATAAAGTAAAACTATTGGAGAATTCATTATAGACGACTATGTTGGATAATCCATACTTAGACCAAATCATAACAAAATTGTGCCAAATTCGTCATCCAAAAACAGTCTGTTACATGAAACCCTTTCCATTGAATTGGATTGCTCCAGTTTTTGAGACCAACTACTTTACGTATCAAGGCTCATTAAGTTATCCTCCTTGTACAGAAGGTGCTACATGGATTGTTCAGCCTGAACCTTTGATGATTTCAAATCGACAGGTGAGATATTTCATGTGAAACGATCAATTAAGAAATGTAGAGATTCTGGAACTCGTTTCTGTTAAGCTTATCTGAAATTGTCAGAAAGCACCTAGTGGGGTGGTTACTGAGATTTGCCCAGCTACTGGGACTTAACTAGATTAAATAGGGATTCAGGAAATACAATAAACCTAGAGAGTTCTTTATACAAATAGAAAAATTTCATCATAAAATCATAATTGAGTTTTAAATATATTTAGAGTCATAGAGCAATGAATTTCAAGAAAAACGCTATCTTTCTACACACACGTGTAATGCCAAGTTAGTAAATGAGAGCTTAAAATTCTTATAATTGACATTGGCAGGCAATATAACATTTGTTGTAATTATAATAATTATATATTTATTATAACGATTAATTTTATAACTTATTCTTTTTACAATTATAATATAATTTATGATCGCTTGAAAAGCAGTAATAAACTGCGAAACGTTGTGAAAAATAATAAAGAAAGTGTTAATTATTTAAAATATAAATAATCCTATTAGGAATTAATAATTAAAGAGTCAGGAAAATAAAGTTAAGCAATAATTTTTATTTATATTGGGCGATTTGAGATGGATTCACCCTCGTATGTTTTTACGCCTTTAAAATATTAACGTTTCGAAAACTTAGCCACCCCTAAAATCGTGCCATCCTTAGTCGGGGCCACGAGGGCCAAAGTGTAAATCTATACTGTTTATAGTATTTATGTGCTTTTTGTACTTTTAACTTCAGAACGAAATGTATTATGGTACATCTACAAGCTGTGGGTTTATATATAAAGAATGTTTCAATAAGAGCGCAAGATTTCAGTGTTCAATAAAATATGGTTCTCTGTAGCAAAGTATTGAAATATTTATTGATTTAGAAAATATACATTTGAGAATTATGTATGAAACAATTTTTAATGGTCCCATGGCTTTGCTGGCGTTTGCGTACCGTTTTGACGAAATTTTCAATAACGTTATTAAATTCATGTGGTGGTATTTCATTGATACAGCGTCTAATTTCGGCTTTCAATGTTTCGATGGTTGCAGGCTTATTGGCATAAACCTGTAACTGCAGATAATCCTACAGCCTGAAATCTAAAGGTGTTAAATCGCAAGAGCAACGAGGCCAATTCTGGTCACCAAATGGGGAAATGACATGACCAGGAACACACCCGTGCAAGATCGTCGATGTTTTACGGGCGATATGGTTTGTGGCACCGTCCTGCTGAAACCACATGTCGTCGAGATCAATAGCTTCCAAATGAGACACAAGAAACTGTTATCATATCACGATAACGTTCGCTATTCACCGCTATTCACGTTACTGCATTACATTCTTCGTTTTCGAAGAAAAACGGTTCAATTATTCTTCCAGACCATAATGCACACCATACAGTAACCCGTTGTGGATGCATTGCTTTCTGCTGAATCGTTCGCGGATTTTCTAAGCCCCAAATGCGATAGTTTTGCCTATTCACGAAGCCATCGAGGTAAAAATGGCCTCATTACTGAAAATGATTTTGTTTCCAAAATCAGTAGGTTGCTCAAGGATCCAATTGGTGAATTCTTTTCGCTGTTTATGGTCTACTATTTCATGTTTACTAGCTCCCATCAGTCAATTTTCGATTTGTCACGTCTTAATCAAGGGGCATTATGACTGTCAAACATGGCGCGCAATTCTAACCTTGCGTTCTTATTGAAACATTTATAATATAAATTCTATTTATCAAAATATTGTAAAGTAAATTTAAAAACATTTCGTAGGTGTTAGGTTCAAATCTCGTATCTACCAAATTTTTGATATTTCCTGATTTACGGATTTTTATTAACTCTAAAGCTTCTGAAGCCCTTGGTAGTTCAGTTATAAAGCGATGGCCAATAACAATAAAAATATTTAGCTCAAGTGTACTTTAGCACACCCACAATCTGGCAACGTTGCATTTTCGACTTTGTTTTTGATTTAATTCGCGATGTTGTTGTTAATTCCATTCTAATATGATATAATTCTCTCTTTTGTGGCTAAATTTTCATTATGGACCGATTTAATCGCGAATTAAATTAAACACAAAATCGAAAATGAAACATTGCCAGATTGTGGGTGTGCTAAAGTACACATGAGCCAAATATTTTCTTAAATTTATACCTTCCCATATATATGTTTTAAAGTACCTATATGTTTTCTTTAGTTTTAACCCCAAAACGAAACTATTACTCGAAAAATTTGTGGGCTTACATATACGAGTATATGTAGTATTATACGAGGATACGTACGAGTATTTATACCGTCGTATTTAAATATAATTTGACCAAATGTAAACGGCTTTAGACCTATTCTTTTTACAATTGTATGTTCCAGAAGAAGTGCACCATAACTATATTATAATCTTAATGATTTTTATTTTTTTGCTTATTTTTAGATTAACAAGTTTCGGAAGTTGCTGGGAAATGACGGTTTATTGATCTCAAATACGCGGCCAGTACAATTGATTAACAACCGCGACATATTTTTCTATGAATAATTCGAATCCATATAATCCATACAAGTAAAAATAATAATGTGTAAACCAGACCGTTTTCTTATGTTGTAATCTAAATTGTATCCGGTGGTTGGATATCCTTCATTTTAATACAGTTTTTTCAATTATGTACTTTTACAATGTAAATTTGAGTAAAAGAAAAAAATAATTTGCAAAGGAATATAATTAATAAAATTACTACTGGTTAAAATATTAATAGTTTATAGAATGAAATAAATGGAAATGGAAATTTTTCATTTTTCAAATTCTTAAATTAAACGTTTTTACTATCTTTATGTATGATTTATGAATTCATTAGTTTAAAATTTTCATTTTTTGAATATTAATATTTCCACGGTTTCCATTGACAAGATAAGCGTGCACCAAGTATTTAATTGCATTTATTTCACTAAATATTTAAGTTGCTTTTGGTGAATTGTGATTACATGCAATTTGAAAAGCGAAGATGTCACAACAATTTTTGAGTCATAATTTTGTACTGGTTTTATGTTTCCTTGTAACACTATGCCACAGCTATAATTCTGGTAATGTTGAGTTGTAAATAATGTTTAAATTTTTGTTCAAATATATTGATTTTTGTCTCTTCAGATTTCAACCCTTGGTTGTTGGAATCAAATAGGGCACAAATTCCATTTGGTAAGTTTAAAATTTATAATATTGATATATTAGTTTAATTTGTGAATAGTTAGATTGAGGAAATTCGTATTATGGTTCAGTCGTTGGTGAAAATTCACATTAGTTCTAAAAGTTTTCAAACTAGAATGATTCATTGTGGATATGAAATATAATCTAACAGTTAATTTTTGCAATAGTCTACAATGATTAAAATTAAATTTCAAATATAATTTTTTTAACGTTTTCAATGTTCTTCAAAAATCACAATCAATGTATCTTGGCAATAGAAATACGTATCGACATCAGACAATACATTAAAAAGTTATTCAAACAATGGTTTGATTTTTAGGTTTATAATGTAAATTGGATCGATATTGTACATAAAATATGTTTTGCAACGTATATAGACGATGTAAACGATATAAAGTCAGCAAAAATAACGAAGTTGTTATGGCCTTCATTACATATATGGTAACTTTTACGTTCAATTTTGAACACATTTTCATTTTTCCTTAAGTAACGAGCAGATTTTAAAATTTTGTAAAATTTCACTAAATATATCTATCAGTTAGTTACTGTTGAGGTAAACTTTTTGTATTGCTAAAGTTTGAAAATTTTGTATAATATTTAACCCGAGCTTTTTTATATTTATTTATAGTATAAATCGATTCATTTAAGGTAAGTAACATAATTTCTGCAAAAACTTAATTTTAGTTTACTTAGTTTCACAATTTTAAATAGATTTTAATTGAAACATCACCTATTACTATTTTGATAACAAAATTTAAAAGTTTGAATTTTTTGAAATTTTGTTTTGTCAATTGTTGGGAAATCGTTTGTAGAGGTTTGTAGTAATTAATTAAATACGAAAAATTAATTATTTTTGTGTTGGTGTTAAGAAGATGTTAAGAAAATAGGGCTCTTAGAGATATATAAAAACAAAAATGCAGGAAAATTTAGATCAATATTGTTCAACAATAAATCAATAAGAAGAAGTAAAAAATTTGGGGAAAAAAAGGCATTTATATTGTTTTTATCCTTTGTATGTATTTTCACAATATTTTTCAAAATAACAAAAATTGAGACATCAGTTTTCATCTTTGCACCCAAATAATGTAAGTTTTTGAGGATTTGGAAAATATCTTCCACTCTTTAGGATGGAGTTAACTATTTGAAATAAACTAAAATGAAACCAATATTAGGCAAACTTTTCAAGCATAAAATTTTTATCGTTTGTGAAAATCAACTTTTCCTACAGTCAATTTTTAAATATAAATATATGAAATAATTATGTAGTTTTGAGGGTTTGGGAAATATGATTCCAGATTTTTAACCAAACAAACTTTTCCAAGCTATCCATAATCGAGATACATTACACATGCTTAACAATCTTGGAAAACTTTTTCCGAATCCTTAAATACACATAATGCGATCTTACACTTAGTTATATTCGAAAATTTAATCAGGAAAAGTTGTTTTTCACAAACGATTAAAATTTATGTGTGAAAAGCGTGCCTAATGTTGAATTGTTTTTTGTTCATTTGGAAAATTTAGTTCAATCCTTACGGATTGAATTTAAAATTTAAATTTTCCACACTTACGTGTGGAAAATATTTTCTGAATGCTCAAAAATCCACAGTAAATTATTTCACATATTTATATGCAAAATTTACCGTGAGAAAAGTTGATTTTAACAAACGATGAAAATCTATATATAAAAAGCGTGTTCCAGGTTGGTGGTTTGATTTTTATTCATTTGGAAAAAATCGTTCAATTTGTGGAAAATGTTCTCCAAATCAACAAAAATACTTAATATGTAATTTCAGAGTTATCAATTCAAAAATTTATTATGGGAAAATTCGCTTTACTTTACTGCAAACATGCTTACTCTTAGTAGGTCTGATAAAATAGTGATGTTTCACTTTATATTTACTGGAATTTCAAAATGTTTCCGCAACGTGAAAAAGCTTACTAGAAAAAAAATTTTAGATCGTTAGTTTTAACAATGATTTGATTGCAGACATCCAAGTATCCGGAAAACTTCAATCGCCTGTTAATATTGATACAAAGAATGTTAAGAGAATTCAGTTAAAAGCATTGAATTTTAAAAATTTTAATGAAATTCCAACTGAATTAAATGTAGCCAACACAGGACATTCTTTGCAAGTTTCGGGTGTATGGCAAGAGTCGAAAGTTCCAACAATTTCTGGTGGAAACTTGAAAAGTCCATACAAATTCGTTCAGTTTCATTTCCATTGGGGCAAATCGAATTTTGCTGGTAGTGAACATCGACTCAATAATGCTCCATTTGCTAGCGAACTACATGCAGTATTCATTCGATCTGATTTGCAAACTTTCCAAAATGCTACTCAATATGACGATGGAATTGTCGTTCTTGGCTACTTTATATCGGTATAACGTCAAAATGAAATATGAAAAAATATTGTAACAAATTTATTTTCAGATGTCGTTAAGGTCGGATGAAACTTGGCATCCTTTAACTCAAGCTATACCGTCGATTAAAAGAGCATCGCAATCAATTAATATTAGTCCTTCTTCTATGAAGTCGTTTATGAAAACATCTTTTGCTGAATATTTCAAGTATGATGGATCATTAACAACTGCACCGTATAGCGAAAATGTTCAATGGATTATTGCAACTAATTCCGAATTATCCATTTCCCCTAAGCAGGTAAATTATAATTATTAGTAGCGATTTGCATTTTTTAAAAATTCCCTTTTTAGTTGGATGCGTTTCGTTCATTGTTGGGTGAAGATGGAAAACCGATTTTGACAAATTATCGTCAATTACAAGATTTGAACGACCGTACAATATACCGTGTGAAAAATATTTTACCCAACTGGTATTGGGATTAATGGCTAAGTATTATTTTTTTCAGCAATGTGAATGTACAGGTCTGTTAGTATAAAAATATAAATCTAATTTAGCAAATTATACATTTACTTTTTATTTTCTTTTTAATGCCTTAATTAAATGAAAAGTTTGAAGATAATAATAAAATACGACGAGATATCCTATTCTGTCCTATTCACTATGTGTAAAACTATGGTTCCTGAGTTGAAAGTTTGAAGTTTGCACTATGTTTGCATCGGGTCTGCGGACACAATTATGTTAAGGGTGGATCACCGTCAGAAAAAAAAAATCGTTTTTTTTTTTCATAAATATCTTCTTATAACATTCAAGAATAACGTGTTAAAAGGATTGGAATAGCTGACTAATGTATTTTCACTGATAAAAATTGAATAAATTGATAAATTGATAATAACATAAAAAGATATCTTAAAAAACTTTAAATGCGTTTTTCTCGAAATCAACTTTTTAAAACTGGGAGACAAGATTTCTCAGAAACTATCCGACGGATTGACTTGAAACTGGAGAGTGTTGTAGTTCAACACGTCTTCTTGGTACTGAACCTCTGAAATTGGCTAAATCTCCCCCCCCCCCCTCAAAGTGGGAAAGGCCCAAAAAAAGGTCGTTTTTTTAACTGTTTTTTCAAAGTCGCGCCATTTTGTGAATTTTCAACTTTTTTCGAATTTTCGAGATTCAGTACCAAGAAGACGCATTACCAAAACCTACATTCTATTGGAAAATCATGATCCGACTTCCGGTTTCCGAGAAAACTTGTCTGCCGTTTGCCTCCTCATTTTTAGGACCCTTTTTCAAAGCGCTGTAAAGGGGGGAGGGGGGACATATTGGGGCAAATAAAAATAAATAGTTCAAAACTTCAACTTTTACATGCCGAAGACCGTTTTTTAATATCTTTAAAAAAAAATGGCAGCAGTTTTAAAAAAGTCATTTTTTTTACGTTCTGACGGTGATCCACCCTTAAACCCACGTTTGCACAACGTTCGCACTGCATACTTATATTCTTTAAGGCTTGGTATAGGTTTGAAACAGATCTATGAAATTTGCGTTCTTTTGCAAGTGTAGACAACAGATAACAGTTTGCATATTTTCCCGAAAAAAACGACATGAATTAGTTCCAAATATTGAAATTTCGATTTTTTTACATCATTAATTGGTGTTTTTTGTCGTTCGATAGTTCCGAAGGAAAACAAATTGTCACTTATTTTGCATATGTCGCATATTTTCCCGGAAAGAGCCATTTGAGGAAAAAGCTCGATTTAGGTAATTTTCCAAATATTATTTTTTTTTACACCATTAATTGGTGCTTTTTGTCGTTCGAGAGTTCCGAAAGAAAAAATATCATAACTTGCATATTTTCCCGGGAAACGTTATTTAAACAAAAGGTTCAATTTGGATAATTTTTCAAATATTGAATTATCCATAACTTATCCTCACGATTAATTGGTGTTGTTTTGTTGCTTGAGAGTTCTGAAAGAAATAATGCCATCACGCGCATATATGCTATTCGTAGTTTGCTTTCATAAGTATTAAAGCTTCAATATTAAAGATAGAGTTTTAATAGTGTAAATAAAGTTTTTCCTTTAATTAGCGTCTCCCGGGAAAATAAGTAAGCTATGAAAATTTTCTTTTTGAAACTCTCGAACGACCAAAAAACCCCAATTAATGGGGTAAAAAAATCAAAACTTCAATATTTGAAAAATGACGCAAATTGAGCTTTTTCCTCAAATCGCATTGTCCGGAAAAATATGGAAGCTAAGAAAATTTTTCTTTCGGAACTCTTGAGTAACAAAAAAACACTAATTAATGGCGTAAATAAAAGCTCAAAAATAAAGAAAAAATTGAAAAGCTCAAAATGTTTTAACATAGGGTTTTCCTGGAAAATATACGAGTGCCAATTTTTTTCCAGAACTCTTGAACGACAAAAAGCATTAAAATATTCCGTAATTATTTTTTTAAACTCCAAAAAAATAGTGCTTTCTTGATGGACGTTATTTTTTGACAGTTTTCATACTATCCTGGTTGCGTCTAACAATGAGAAAGGTGCTGAACATTTTTTCTTTCACCATAAGCTTATTTACACAGCGATATTAAATTTAGCTTGTAAAGTGTGTAGATATCAAAATGTACATTAACGTAGATATCCGTTAATTATTAACCAAAATTTAAAAAGATTGTTAATCACCCACATTTAGTCTTAGAAGGTCTGATAAAATTGTTATTATTCTTGGCATTTACTAGAATTTTAAAACGATTCAACAACGATAAAAGACTTATTAGATAAAACATTTTAGTTCACTAGATTTAAATTGAAACAATGATTTATTTGCTGCCAGCAAAGAATCCTGCCTGAGATTTGCTGCCAGCAACTTCAAACGGCTGTTATTATTGATGAATTATTATGTTGATGATTTTTTTACCGTGTGGGTGAAATTCCACCTGATTTAAATGTAGCCAATACAGAACATTCTTTGCAAATTTCAGTCTATAGAATAGATCGAAAATTCCAACAATTACTGGTGGAAATTTGAATCGCCAAAACAAATTCGTTCAGTTTCATTTCCATTGGTTCAAAACAAATTTTGCTGGTAAAAACATACTGTTGTGGTCTTAAGACTTCGAAAGATCTTAGAACATTCGAAAGCTCTAACAATTAGATTGAAGAGAGATGGAAGACATCCCAGAACACTCTTCGTGGGATTCTAAAGTGGGGTAGAAAGAGGTAGAAACATTCGAAACTACGAGAATGAATCTGGAATAACCTCGAACCTTCTAGAAGCTGCAAATGGGTCTATAAAGGCGTATAAGGTATATGGTATGGTATAAGGCAGTTGACCGTCACCAGTTAGTTACAAGTATCAGCATCGAAAAAGTTACGAACAGTTAACAGTTACAGTTGCCAGTTGTGTGTATTAAAACAAATTGTTATTCTTTTATGTCCAAAAACAAATCCTAACGAATCCGCCAATATAAATAACCGTAAAAAAACGTAACAATACACACAATAATGCTCAATTTATAGGGAATTACATGTAGTATTCATTCGATCTGATTTGCAGAATTTTGAAAATGCTACTCAACATGACGATGAAATTATCGTTGTCTTCTTTATATCGTTATAACTACAGAATGAAAAATGAAAATATATTTTACAAAATTTATTTATCATTAAAAATTTTAAGTCTGATGAAACTTGACTTCCTTTAACTTAAGTTGTTCCTTCGATAAAATAAAAGCGCCGGAATCAATTAATATTCATCCTCCTCCTATTAAGTCGTTTCTGAAAACATCTTTTGCTGAATACTTCAGGTATGTTGGATCATTAATAACTGCTAGTTTGGAAGTCAGTACATAACACAAAAAAATTGATTATATCTAAAGCTTCAATCCAAAGCTCCAAAGGACACAGGATAATTGAAAATAAAGAAAAAAATGAGGAATTCGCTATCCACCTTGAAAGTACGTACCTATACGTAAATCAACTCATTCCTGGATCATTCTAAAATTCTTCTTAGGAAAAACGAACCGATAATATTCAACCTACCGAAAATTTTGGAAAACATAAACCACATTAGCATCAAGAAGATCACAGGATCTGACAGCATATCCGGTCAAGCTCTCAAATCTTTCCCCCTCGCTGGATGTAAGGGAATCCTTTCTTTTTTTTTTGGACAAATTACTGGAAAATTTTTGGTTACCAGACGTCATGATCATAGTAGTCAGTTCCCAATTGCAAAGACATTTTATATAAGGTGTTAGTTTTAATTAATTTATCGTTATGTATATTAGTTGGATCTAGTTTGTGGGTTTTATATATTACATTATATTACACAATCTTTTGGAGTATTCCTATGTCGATCCTATGTGATCCTTTCTTGCAAATATGTAGCGGTCTAAAGTTTGTTTCGAAATTTATTCATGATTTTCATGACATTCACGATTTTCGCTGTAAGATATATATATGT
The DNA here is from genome assembly GCA_958496175.1 of Sisyra terminalis. Taxonomy (NCBI): domain Eukaryota; kingdom Metazoa; phylum Arthropoda; class Insecta; order Neuroptera; family Sisyridae; genus Sisyra; species Sisyra terminalis. Next base: position 26,788,366 of record OY292279.1, read on the forward strand.
TATCATTTGTTAAAGTTATTGATATCTTTATAGTTAAGAGTTTAGTTCTTCAACATTTGAAACGAAAAAATACTAAAAATTTAGTAACTTTCTTAGATAAGAAAATATGCCATACAAATAAATAAAACATTAAGCTCTCGATTTTTTCTAAAATGCAAATAGTTTTCGGAAATACCAAGAACAATGTAACACGATTTTTGAAAATGTATATTTTTGACCTTATACCGATTAGCCAACAAAATTTTAAAGTTTGAATTATTCAAATTTTTTTTGCCAATCGATGGGAAATCGTTCGTAGAGGTTTGTGAAAGAAACCATTCCGTTTGCGACAAAATAGTTTAGTAGTTATTAATTAGTTACGAAAAATTATTCAGTCATTGATATAGTAAAATGTTAAGAAAATAGGGTTTTTAGCGACATATAGTAACAAAAATGCAGGAAAATTTAGGAAACATCTACGAACGATTTCCCATCATTGGCAAAAAAAAAATTGGATACTTCAAACTTTAAAATTTTGTTAGCTAATCAGTATAGGGTAAATTTTTATATGTTTTCCATCGTTATTTTTACGTTAGCATATACCATCGTTTTTCAAACTAGGCGGGGCGCCTCCTTAGAGAGCTGGAGACCTTTTCTAAGGGGAGGCCTGAATATTTGCAAGGGTTTTGAGTAAAAAGATTTCATGCACTTTAAAAATTATGAATCGCTTTTTCTTTTGTATAAGAGTTTACCTTAAAAAAAATTTTGTACTAAACATTTTTGTGTTTGTAGTATTTTATTAAATGGAAAAGAAGTGTCATGTGATCATATATTTTTAAGGAAGCCGTGGTAAATAAAGTTTGCAAACCACTGCCATATACAGAAAATTATAAAAGAACCTTTTTTGTTGGAAATTTCCTCAGCTTTCATTTTGATAATAACAAGAAGTATTTTATTTGTATCTAGCACGGTTCAAAAGTTTAATGAAAATTTTTTTTTAGAAAAGTCAATTGGGTGAGGGTGGGGGATGGGGGTACGCGGCACCTTCCGGTGACGGATATTTCGGTTAAATCCATATTTTGAACTTAATCTAAAATTGGCTTCTACGTAATTTTTGGGGAGTTCACTTAGAAATTTCAGTTACACAACTGTTCTATTAAGAATCTCAATTAATGTAGGTAGAGGTATATTAACATATTTGATCCAAAAATATGAATAAAAAAATAATTGCCAAGAAAAAAAAACACAAAAAAATTTACAATTGTACTGTAAAACGAAAATGTTCAGTGGATTATCGCAACTAATTCCGACATGTTCATTTCCTCTAAGCAGGTAAATTATAATTATTGGTGGCAATTTGTATTATTTTTTTAATTGTCTTATTAGTTGGATAATTTTCGTACTTTTCGATGGATGAAGATGGAAGACCAATTTCAGCAAATTACCGTCAATTACAAGATTTAAACGGTCGTACAATTTACGATGTACAACATTCTTTTGATACTATTTATTGTATTAATAGTTACTTGTTTTTAACTACCACTGTTATCGTACAATAATGCTACTATAAAAAACGTTAATAAAATTTAGCTTATTATTTATATTTTTTTAATAATTAAATGGAATTATTAAATAAAATTAGCCGTAATTAAATGGAAATTTTGGTGATATTATTAAAATACGACGTACTATAATTGAATCGATGGTATTGAAAACGTATCAAGATTAATGTAAAAAATAATAGTTAATATATATCGATTTAATCGATTCGATGCATCGATTTAATTGTACGTACTACATGATGAGTACAAACCAACGCTTTTTGTGACGAGTACCCTCTGAGCCTTAACAAAGAAAAAAACTTTGTTTTCGTTATAAAAGAAGTCCTCAGTAATTTAGGCAATCTTCGATAAAAATACAACTGTAGAGAAGTACTTAGTAAAGAAGAAAGGAAAGATTCAGAAGAATTCAACTACACGAAAAAATGAACCTATGAACCTTGAGTGCATCCCATTTTTCTCTTCTTTGACCTAGAGTGTAGATTCGTTTCCTCTTTTAATGTGACTCATCCATGTCCTCCAATTAGCTTTTTATATTCTCTTTCCTATTTGCAATGTTATCGTTCATTCGATTTTAATCATTATTCACCGTTATCAAATTTCAAAAAATAGTTTCTTTTTTTTTATTATTACACCTTACAATAGGTGCATAGGTTCAGTTTTTCGTATAGTTGAACTCTTCTCTTCAGCACTATATATCCTGAATGAACATCTATTATATATTATTCTCGTGTCTCGTTGATGCTTTTGATAAACTTCAAAACTAACGAACCGATTTTCATGTTTTTTTTTTCATGTGATTTTGCTGGCGTATATATTATAGGATAGTTTTTATCGCACAACTTTTATTAATTAATAGAAAAATAAACTATGTTTGTATCCCATGTGTAAAACGTATTGTTATAACAATGTTATCGTTTATTATATTACTCTTATGGCAGACTTGGTTCCCAAAATCTCATACTTAGCTCTCCCAAATATAGATGGCGCGGCAAACATTTCTAGTGTGGCGGTTCAGTCGACCCGCCAACTACAAAAAAGCGAGGATCAGAGGACTCGGGGCTGCACTAGGCAACGAGGCGATAAAAAGAAGAATACTATAATAAATAATGAATTGATAACTGAACCAGAGAGAACCACGAATCTCTACACTTGTTATTGTATTGGCTTTATTGGTACGAATTAATAAATATAAAAGTAGAGAGAACACCACGAATCTCTACACTAGTTTTAAGTAGCACAGACCTGGGGTAAAGAACAGAAGGCGGTAAAAGTAAAGATGTTGGTAGTAGTGAAATCATCTGAACGAACTTGTTCATTTTAAAGTAAAACTGACGCTCTTAACAGCTGTCGATCTTAATTATTTGGAATCGCATTTTTTCATGGATTTTCATTGACGCGGTCTTCCATTATAGGAAACGTGTGTACCTTTGTAGGCAGTGTTATGTGTTTTATGTTAAAAAGTCACCACAATCAAATACATTTTTTTACTTTTCAAGATTATTACAAAGGTATATATTTATTTAGTAGCTAAGACCCCCTGTTTTGTGTCAAACCCAAATATGTTTGAAATTCAAACTCGGGATTTACTAATTACTTTCATTGGAATTTTATTTTTTTAAGTGAAATAAATTTGTTTCAGCAACGATTCGACGATTTTTCCAAGCCATCGCAATTCATGGCAATCGAGAAGGATAATTTCTAGAATTTAGCTGCTATTTCCAAATTAACGTATTTTTAAGTGTACTTTAACATGTTGTCTGTAATTTACTTCAATTAAAGGAATTTGAACAATGTTAAATTTAAACTTAAAATTATCATTATTTGATAAATCATTGTCCAGTTTTCTGTATTGATCATATTTCGTTTTAGGCAATTTAAATTTTTCAATGATTAATAATGTTATGTTTTGTATTTCAATTTTTGTAAATAAAATGTAATTTTCAATCAAATTTTCAATTTGCTATATAAAATATTTCAGGAATAAATTAAATTTGAAAATGGCGCTTAAATCCAAACTGATTAAAAGAAGATATCGTTATTATCGGCTGTGCTATTGCACTAGCGCCATCGGGACTTGTCAGCAAGAAATAGGCCTTTTCGAGGAACAAAAAATTAACATTGAGTTAGCCTCCCCTGTTTTAATTAATAATAGTATAAAACAATTATAACAGTAACAATGTAGCAATTAATAATTGGGACGTCAAATACAGATGGCGCGATAAGCGACATTTCAAGTGATTCTGAACTTGGGTAAATAATAGAAGTTCGCAAAGTGGTGAAATTAATGGAATTACGTTGGGTTACGTTTATTGGTTAATTTTAAAATAGGACTGATACCGCTAACTAACAAGTGCCGAATTTGGTTGTTTGGAATCGCAGCGTTAAATTGATTATGCGAAAATTGAGAGTTTTAATGAAATAATATTGTTACCGAAACAATTGTCCAAATTTCTGTTTTGAACACATTTCTTTTTTATTTAAGTTTTACAACACTAAATGCACTAAATAATGCTATATTTTGTATTTTAATCAATCTATATATATTAAAAAATATTAAATAAAAAAAAACGATCTTAAACAATCTTAATTACCTTCTTATTAGATCAAATGTAAACGTTTTTAGAAGGTTAAATGTTTTAACCATTGTCTGTTTCAGAAAAAGTGCACTCTAACTATAATATAATTTTAATGATTTTTTTCCCCATTTTTTGATTAACAAGTTTCGGAAGTCGCTGGGAAATGATGGTTTATAAAATACACAGGTGGCCTCATGGTGGCTACATGATGGATACGTGACGTATCCAGAAGAAATTCGTACATATTTTCAGACTGATCAATTTCAAAATTCTTCGTATGACGTCATTTTTTTTTTCTAATGGAGCAACCTGTGTAATTTACAAACCTTGGGTTTATTGATCTCAAATACGCGGCCAGTACGATTGATTAACAACCATGCTGTATTTTTCTACGATTAATTTGAATCCATTAAATAGTAATGTACAAGCCAAACCATTTTCTTTGCTGCAATCTAAATTGTATTCGGTGGTTGGATGTCCTCTACTTTAGTGTATTTTTTTCGACTATGTACTTCTACAATGTAAATTTGAGTTATTGAAATAAATAATTAGCAATGAAGAGTAATTAATGAATTAACTACTGGTTAAAGTTTTTATAGTTTATAACGTTTATAAAATGAAATAATGAGAATAGACATGTTTCATTTTTCTAATTCTTCAATTTATTAACGTATATACTATCTTTATGGATGATTTAGGTGTTCATTAGTTTTAATTTTACACTTTTTGTAAATTAATATTTCCTCCGAAAAGATAAAATTTTACTAATTACGTATTATTTAATTGTATTTATTTGTCTTTACATTTGAGTTGCCTTTGGAAAATAGTTATTATTAAGATTTACAAGCAATTTGAAAAGGAAAGTAAAATGTCGCAGCTTTTTTTGAGTGCGAATTTTTTACTGGTTTTTTGTTTCGTTATAAAATATGGCTACGGCTTTGATTCAGGTAATGTTGAGTTGCAAATAGTGTTTAAATTTTTGTAATATTTAATTCCATTTTTGGTTCTTCAGATTTGAATCCTGGGTTGTTACAATCACTTAAGGAACGAATGTTTCATGGTATGTATGAAATATATAATATTGATACATTAGTTTAATTTTAAGATAAATAGATGGAGTAAATACGCTTAATGAATTAGTCGTTGGTTAAAATTCACATTAGTTCTAAAAGTTTAAAACTTTAATGATATATTGAGCTTGTTAAATATAACCAAACAATAAGATTTTACAATGGTCAGTAAGAAATAAAATTTAAAATGTAATTTTTTTAACGGTTTCTATTTTTCTTCATAAATAACAATCATTGTTTCTTGGCAATAGAAATACGTTTAAAATAGTACTACGAACGTACTAATGGTGGCGCCACATATTACCTCATTTCTCATCTTGCATTGCAAGTCTGAAAAACTTTTTAAATACCTTACGTTCCTTATGTACGTTCTTAATATTTGGGTGTATTGATGGGTGTAGTGAATATTTGATTTGGGTCTATTGTTGTGAACGTATGGTAAATATTGTGAAAAGTCTATAACGTTCGGATTCCTTGTATCTATATTTTGACATTATACATATCTAGGAATATGAAATATGAACCGCAAATTAAAAGCGGGAATGCTTGATTTAAATGCACACAATTACGCATGTGGCATTTTTGATTTCAAAGTAAACAAAAAAAGTCCATTACCTTGTAAAAAAAACTTTTCAAATAATGTATAACATACCTAATCATTATATTACAATAATTTAATTTTTACAGCAAATATTTTTCTTAAGACACCTATATTTAAAATTTACAACTTTAAAATTGTTTATATCTTTGTATGTATGTCTTCTTTTAACTAATGAATGAATAAACCGCTTTTATCAAAATTTGTTACTAAGCTACAAAATAATGTAAAATATTTTATATTTCCAATGACTAATGAGCCAATTCACTAGTAAAAGGTAAAATGATAGAGATAACAATTTTTTTGTAAGGTTGAGGTCTAGTCTAAAAAATTTTATATATAAAGTGAACAACAGAAATTATACGGGTTGAAGAAAAGAAACGGGGATGTTATTTCGTTAGTTACCTACTTTTCGTTACTTTTACTGGTTGCGTCTAGCAATACCAATCGAGCCGAACACTCTTTCCTGGTTCATAAGCTTATTTACCCAGAGGGTATTAAATTTATCATGAAAAGTGTGTAGATATCAAAATGTACATTAACGCAGATATCAGTTAGTTACTAATGAAGTTTGAAATTAATTAAAATTCGCCCACCTTTACTGCAAACATGCTTAGTTTAAAAAGGTCTGATAAAATTGTTACTATACTTTACATTTACAGGAATTAAAAAATGTTTCAGGGACGATAAAAACTAATTAGAAAAGAAATTTTATTTCACTGGTTCTAAATTGAAACAATGATTTAATTACAGAGACTAAAAAACCTGGGAAATTTCAATCGCCTATTTCTATTGATACCAAGAGTACCAAGAAGATTCAGTTAAGACCTTTGAATTTTGAAAATTTTGATGAAATTCCATTTGAATTAAATGTAACCAATTCAGGACATACTTTGCAAGTTTCGGGTGTATGGGAGAAATGGAGAATTCCAACAATTTCTGGTGGCAATTTGAAACATCAATACAAATTCGTTCAGTTTCATTTTCATTGGAGCAAATCGAATTTTTCTGGTAGTGACCATGTAATCAATAATGTAACATTTCCTAGCGAACTACATGCTGTATTCATTCGATATGATTTGAATAATATTCGAGATGCTACGCAGTATGCCAATGGAATTGTTGTCGTTAGCAACTTTATATCGGTATAACTTCAGAATGAAATATGAATAAATATGTTAACATTTTTTGCATTTCATTTTTAACCGTTTCAGATATCGCCATGGTCTGATCAAACTTGGCATCCTTTAACTCAAGCTGTTCCGTCAATAAAAACAACATTAGAATCAGTTAAGATTCGTCCTTCTTCTATTGACTCGTTTTTGGATCTAGATTTTCTAAACGAAAATTACTTCACATATATTGGATCATTAACTGCTCCTCCTTACAGCGAAAATGTTCGGTGGATTATCGCAGCTAATTCCGGAATGATCATTTCCCCAAAGCAGGTAAGTTCTAAGTATCACAAATATCAATTAAAAATGTCACTTTTTTTAAAAATTGCCTTTTTAGTTGGATGCGTTTCGTTCATTGTTGGGTGAAGATGGAAAACCGATATTGGAAAATCATCGTCAATTGCAAGATTTAAATGGTCGTACAATTTACAATGTACAACGTTCTTTTGGCATCGATTTATTGGATTAATAGTTATTTGTTTTTATCAGCACTGATATTGTACAAAAATGCTACTTTTTAAAAATTTAATAAAATGTAGCGAATGATACATTTTTGATTATTTTTTTTAAATAATATCGTAACTGAATAACATTTTGAAGACAAAAATGACACAAAAAATACAGAATAGAGTGCTAATGTAGTGTCCAACCGAAACTTCCATATAAGATCATGTTTTCGTAGGAATAAAAGTTTGTCATAATTTGTCTGTCTTTACTTTTAAATCCTATTGGTGTTCATTAATCATTTAGTCCCAAATATTTGAGCTAATCGTTAACATAATATATTATCATCATTTTTTATTTCAAATAAATTATTTATGCTGAAATAAGGGATTGATTTGACAAAAATGCTCCAAATATTTCTTTTTAATATTAATTACGAATAACATAACACATTTAAAAAAAGTTATAAAACAAAATTAATTTTTACCTAATATGTTTCGGTGCACTAAATAGAAAGTATTTTTTATTATATCTTAAAAACAAAATAATTTTTTCTAAACTTTGATTAGTTTTCTTTCGAACTGAAAAAAAATATTAAGGATAATAGTAAACACAATTTTAATGAACTGATAGTTATCAGTTAATCAATGAAAAAATCAAAAAAATAAGTGAAAAACAATAATTTAAAAAAAAAATTATCTCACGAATTCAGTTTTGGTTTCGGTTGTAGTTTCGGCTAGACGACTGCCGAAACCGAAACTAAGCCAAAATTAGGCCGAAACTGAAAGTTCGGTCGGACACTATGCTCATATTGTTTATAACTAGTTATCAGATTATATACTTTATCAAATTGCCAAAATATGCATGCAAATGTTCACTAAAAAAGGGCGAAATATGCACAATCAAAAACCATCTATTATTAGAATTGACGCTTATTTTCACATTATATTTATCTTATTACATATAATTCTTCTGTACGTGTGTATAGGTCTGAACTTCTAGATCGCCGGACCTATTTTGCTGAAATTTTCTGTGTATTTGTGTGAAAACCTGGAAGGTTTAGATTCACAATTGAACCATAAAAATGAAAATGGTGAAAAGCTGAAAATTATCTGTCTATTTATAACCAATTTTTTCTTCATGTCTCATGACCTAACACAAGAGCCACTAATTAGTTTTGGTCGGGGTCCGCTTTAAGAAATGAAATAATCATCGCGTTTCATGCAACATTGTGTGGAAAAAAGTATTTATTAAGCAAACATAAATATGGAAATAAGAAAGGATTTTTTTTACATATCAAGTGAAAAATTATATTTTTTGTTGCGGACTATCTGTCTGAAGGTGCTATTAAAATTGGAGCAAGCTATTGCCATTATATCCTGGTGATGTTTATCAGTAAGTTGAGCTCGAAATTTATTCTTAATGAGTTCACCTTCGAAAATGTTGCTTTACAAATATATGGTGACCCAAAGTTAGAAGTTTCAAAGTTTATTTTTGAGGTTTTAGATATTTATTACCACATACAAATTTTATCCAGAACTCTTCACTGGAAACTTTTGCATGTTTATGTTTTAAAACTGTGTTTTCTTGGAAACTGATCATTTCCATCTGCAGAGTAGCTTTATCAGTTCCGAAAACAATTGTAGCTTCATTGCTCCATTCACCATCTGTATTCAGAGAGAAAATGCTGCTGACGATTTCTACATTCCCAATTTTCTTAAAATCAGTGAATCTTCTTGAAGTTATACTTCTTTAGTAGCATTATGAAAAAATAATCAGACTGAATTTTTAATAGAAGAAAATGCCGTTGCTACTGTAGGAAGTTCCTCGCAAATGGTTAGCAAGTAACTTCAGACCAAAGCTGCCTGATTTCAGGAGCGATTAGCGGTAGTACTTAAAAATACAGTCGAGTCGATCGCTAGCACATATTTTTTGTTTTCGGTAGGGGAAACCAACCTACTGAAATGATCGACAACGTATGAAAAAAGTATCGAGTGTTTAACTGCTTGGATTTTTTTTTCTTTCTTTATGAAGTTCATAATATGGTCAAATCGATGCGATAACATTTCTTTTTACGTTCGAACTTGGTTCCAAATCGTACTATTTCGCAACACGTTCAGAAATCTTTTTTGCATTTATATTAGACATGGTATTGTAACTTTACCAATTATAATTTAGGCAAAAAATATTAAATGATTAAAATAAATGGATTCAATTATAACATTGCGTTTAACAAATGTACATATATGTAGTAGTTCGGTAAATACTTTATCACTGGACTATCAACATGTTTAGTATTTGTGGTACTTCCTCGGCTTCCGAGGAAAGTCGAGGGTTACCTGTATTTATTATTTATAAATGAATAAATTATTAATGGAAACTTTTCGTTTTTCAAATTCTTCAATTGAATGTTTATACTATCTCAATATGGTTTAAGTGTTCATTAATTTTACATTTTTTGAATATTAATATTTCCACGGTTCCCACTGACAAGATAACCGTGCACCAAGTATTTAAACGCATTTATTTTACTTAATATTTGAGTTCCATTTGATGAATTTCGATTCACATGCAATTTGAAAAGCGAAGAAAAATGTCACAACATTTTTTAAGTCCCAATTTTGTATTGGTTTTATGTTTCCTTGTAACACTATGCTACAGCTATAATTCTGGTAATGTTGAAGTGTTAATAATGTTTAAATTTTTATGAAAAAAAATCAATATTTGATTCCTCAGATTTCAATCCTTGGTTGTTGCAATTACATAGAGAACGAATTCCTTTCGGTAAGTATGAAATATATAATATTCATACATTAGTTTAATGTTAAGATACAGAGATGGATTAAATTAGCTTTATGAATAAGTGATTGGTGAAAATTCACTTTAGTTCTATAAGTTTTCTTACTTTAATTATATATTGAGCTTAAGAAATATAATCAAACAATAAACTTTTACAATGGTCAGCAATGAATAAAATAAAATTTCAAATGAATTTTTTGAACGGTTTCTATTCTTCTTGACAAATCACAATCATTGTTTATTGGCAATAGAAATTCGTAGATGAATCAGACAATACATAAAAAATTGATCAAACAATGGTTTGATTTTTAGGTTTATAATGTAAAGATTGATGTTAAATTCTATAAAGTCAGCATAAAATTACAAGTTATTATAAAAATTACGATTTCTCGCTCCATATGGAACACATATACATATACTTACATTTTTCCTAAGTAAATCAGTAGATTTTTAAATTTTATTGCATATTAAATATAATCAAACAGTTTATTTTTGCAATAGTCTGCTATAGCTTTATATGAAATATAATTTCAAATGTAAATTTATTACCGCTTAAAGTTCTGTTTTTCTTCGAAAATCACAATTAATGTTACTTGGCAATAGAAATCCGTAGATATATCAGAAAAAAAGTTACAGAAATTTGGAATTCAAGAATTTTAGGTTTGAATTGTTATTTGGATGTATTATTGTGCATGAATTAAGTACGGTAAAGTACATAGATGATATAAATTTTTCAATGTCAGCAAAAAATAATAGAATTGCTATAATCTTCATTATTTGATAACTTTACCTTCAATTTCACGTTCCATTTTGAACACATATGAATTTTTCTAAGTAAATGAGTAATTTTTCTGATGATGTGTTCCTATAGAAAGACTATATAAATTAATTATTAATAAGAACATATTTTCCTAGTCTTTATTTTGCTGAAGTGTGAAAGCTATGTATGGTGATATGTATGCTCAAGTATTTACCCTGAGCGTCTTTATATTTACATATAAATCAATTCATTTATTGTTAGTACCATAATTTCTGTTAAATTCAAATTACATTTCCCAAATATTTATTTAAAAGTTGGACACTTTTATTAACAATGGAACAATAGTTAAGTATACGATTATCGCGATCGATTAATTTTATAGGAAATACTGTATTTCATTTCACATTTTTCGTTACTAAATGTGTCCACTGAAATGTTACTGTTAACTGACTACACCTAGTTGTATACCTACTTATATAAGAAATTAGACCCGTTTCAGGAACTTTCGAAATCGAAATTATTCTATTTCTGGTAAACACCAAAAAATCTCTCATAGATTTTTCTCGAACATCTACCATCTCATTCTACTACATTGTTCGAATTAATATCATTTTGTTTCTTTACTCATGGATTAGCAAGAATTCCAGCAAGAAGTTCAGCGGGAGGTTTGACCAAAGAGATTGCATTACAAAAGTGAATTTGGTCATAAATATGTCAGAAAATACAATGGAGGCCATCGAGCCCCCATTTTTTTAAATTCAGCGCTCTCTCGTGGCCTGCAAACTGCATGTTAACCGTTACAATTCTAACCTTACTTCTTTAAATATGCTGTGGAAGGGGTTCGTTCACTCGGCAAATTGAGGGGAAATGATAGTTTAAATTTAACATGGGGCTTACGGAGCACGTTCACTCTAGTCATACAATCTCTTTGGGTTAGACACCAAGCTTCACATATACACACTTAGATATTTTAGACCCGTAACTAAAATTCTTCTAATGGGGAAAACTGTGTAATTTATAAATCTTGAAAATAGCTATTGTAGATTGGAATTTGTTACATTTGTGTTCAACATGTGTATAGTAAACACGAAGTATACATAGAAGTCTGAACGTAATGTTAAAAAAATGGTAAAAATTTGAGATAAAGCACGCTACTCATCTTAAAAGTTGCGTTTGAATCATTATGCAGGCAGTGTCTTTGTTATTAACAATTCAGGACTTCAATCTTATAAATTATGGTAGGATGTGTCAAAATGTGGCGCCACCACAAGAGTGTCAGGTGCACTAAGATATGTTACCTTAGTTACCTTACATTAAGTACATACTTTCGATTTAAGTTAGTACTGCGACCACACTAATGGCAGCACCCATTTTGACACATTTCTCATAAGGCATTGCAAGACTAGATTACCTTCTTAATACCTTAAGTATTTTACGTACGTCCTGAATATTTGCGCTGCTAGTGACAGCATCAAGAACTAAAATGCAGGTCTATTATTGCTTACATAAATATTTTGAAAAAGTCTTTACCATTTGGACTCATTGTGATTGTGATACTCTTTTGATATATTCTTCGTGATTGTGTAAATCTAAGAATATGCATATATACATATAATATCCATTAAGCATCGAAAACCAAAAGCAGGAATGCTTGATTTTAGAGATGCCACGAATATCGAAATTTGTTACTAAGTTATAAAACAATGTTAAATATTTTATTTTCCCTGAGAATGCAAGAGCCAATTCACTAGTAAATGGAAAAATAACAGAGATAACAGGCTTAAGGTCAAGTTTAGGTCTAATGAAAAAATTTCAATTATGAAGTGAACAACAGAAACTATGTGTGTTGAAGAAATGGCATTGGGTAGTTAGTTATGTTGGTTACCCACTTTTCGTTACTTTTGCTGGTTGCGTCTAGCAATGCTAAACGAGCCGAATACTCTTTTCCCTGACCTAAAGCTTATTTACCCAGAGGGTAATAAATCAAGCGCGTAATATATGTAGATACCAAAATGTACACTAACGCAGATATCAGTCAGTAGTTAATACCTCTAATCATTTTTTATTTTCGTGATTCTTTAATTACGAATTCCTTATAGGTAGACAGTCACAAAAATCTATTAATAAGATATAGTTTTTTCCCTGGTAGCCATTTTAAAATGGCGGTTGAGCAAATTGTAATGAAAAAGATAGTCTGTGGAAAATTTAATTGTCCAGCTATTTTTGATAAATTTAATAATAAAATAATATTTAAATATATGCTGAATGCTGAGCGGTTCGAATTTTTAAAATAACGTAATTTTTTAAATTAACGTCATTCATTAACTAATTTTTAATTGTTTTTGTTGAAATTTTATTTTATATATTTTACTGAAAAAAATGTTGTGTATCTTGGGAGTTTTATGATTGTTTTTACCAACTGTACCGTATAAAAATAAATGGACAATGATTGTTTTTAACAAGGTTAAAGCGATTTTTGTTATTGGATTATTATTAGATATTATATTGGATTATGTTATTGGAAAGGTTAAAACGAACGCCTGAGGATGGCTCAATAACGGGTCGAAACGTCGCGAATGTAATAAATAGTTTTGACTGATTATTATTTGATCCTAGTCCTCTGAATATTTTTTACCAAATTATCATCATTGAGGAACTGAAATTTTACAATAATTTAAATAAACCTACTTTAATTTTTTCTACTATGAAAGAAAAAAAGTCAATTTTTTTTAGCAAAAACTTCAAAAAATTTTAAACTTGTTACTATACAAGATAATAACATTTTATTTTTTAAAGAATAGAGTCTCACTAATGATAATTTTTTTTTGTTGAATACCATTATAACAAGCTGTAGTTTAAGTTATAGTTTAGAGAATACACTCTTTTTCTTTTTAGACCATGCCAAAATGGCCGAAAACCTAAAAATGTCAATATTTTCAAGTCAATATCTAAAAAGGGACTATTTCAAAATGAGTAGAAATTTCACAGAATGATCTTTATACAAATAGATATATCTCACAAAAAACTATGACTGAGTCTTAATTATACTTAAAGTAGTAGAGCTGGACATTTCAGAGCTTGAAATTCTTATATTTCACATTGGTAAAGTGATGTTTAAATCTGTTCATTCAATAACTAATCCAATATTTCTGCTTTAAAGTAACAATTATTAGAAACAGCAATAGGTAACAATTTTAATTTTTAATTTATCAATTTATAGTAGGTGTTTTGGAAAAGAATATCGTTTTTTCTATAATCAAAACACAAAATTTTCTTACTATTGATTTTAAATCAATGCTATCATCAGTCTCGAAAATATCGACGTTTTGACACCTAGTGTATACATTTTTAATGCCATATTAGTAAAAATTAATTGATTAGCAAGGAAAATATAAAAAAAATACATTTTTTTAAACCACTTAGTAAATATTGTAATAATTGAAATAAATAGAAATTCGATGAAACAACTTTGGACGATTATAGTGGGTACAGCAATATCACCTCCTCCTTAACTAATTATTTTTTCCCAAGGCTTTTCTTCTGCAGAGGGGTCTTCCAGTACCGTGTTGTAGCATAGAACTTTATCTATTAACAGTTTTAGGACACTTTTGGGTATTTGGCCGATCGATGAAGATTGATTATGATTATTTGACAGTTCTTCAATTTTCTGGCATACATTTGGCACCATTTCTCTCCTGAACTTTTGGTTTAATTTTTTGTCATTTTTGGTTGGTACTAGTAGGAGAAATGAAAATTATCGAGTTTGAACTTAAGAAAACTCAATTGGCATTAATGAACTTCAAATGCACCTAGATAAACATTGAAAATATTTTTAGTAACAACTTTGCGTTGCTATCCTGTGAAACTCGAAGAGCATACAATACTGAATTTATTTACCATTACCTACCATTTCAGTATAGATTACGGAATAAAAAATATTTTGTAATTTTTACTAAGTTGATAAATTACTCTAATCATAAAATGTCTTTAGTACCACTTTGAAATAATTTATAAGCAGATAAATGACAGTTGAATGACTATTGGTTTAAAAACGACATTCTTTTCTAATACACCTAATATATGATAGATACTAGAAACGAGAAGTAACATGAACTTCTCCGAAGCAATTAAATTTTCCGCAGACCACCTTTTTTATTAAAATTTGCCCAATCACTATTTTAAAAATGGCGACCGAAAAAAAACCATAGCTTATTATTTTTTTCAAATAGTTTTTCTTGACTGACCAACAATAAGGAACTTCTAATCAAAGAATCAGAAAAATACAAAATGTTGAGCTACAATTTTTATTAAAATCGAGCGATTTAAATGAATTAACCCTTAGTTACTAACGAAAATGGAAATAGATTAAAATCCACCCATCTTTACTGTAAACATGTTTGGTGTTAGTAGGACTGATAAAATTGTTAATCTACTTTACATTTACTGGAATTAAAAAGTTTTTCAGAAACGATAAAAAATTTATTAGTAATAATTTATTAAT